>JAINUG010000131.1:1265548-2708048 GCA_029706075.1 Aldrovandia affinis | reverse complement strand
GTAAATCCAGGCAATGCAAACCGTTTCGAAAATAGCCACAAACAGGAGGCACATGCCACTGGCCGCATAGTAATCAAAGAGCTGGAAGACGTACATTCCGCCCTGTGGAGAAAGAGGGGGGGCAGTGGGAGACAGCACAGCCATCACCTCTCCTTGCATTCATGCACGTTTCCTCTCTTTGTCAGCTGCTCTGGATAAGAGTGTCTGATGAGTAAATTAAACATAACATTATCACTGCGAGGGCAGGATGCACTGTAAAAAAAAAACCTCTCATAATTTGGTTTGTTGCTATGGTAAGTTTACACACAAGTGTTCTTTCCCCTGAAGCCTTTATGGACAAGCGGTTCTTTACATTGCATTAACCGTTTCCCCGAAGCTACGCAATGCATCCTAGCACTCATTAACAGAGGGCTGGTGCCCTTGTGGGGTCTGATGCAACCAGGCTCAGCATGTGAGCTCAGGGCCGCTAACCACTAACCTCTGCTAACCGCTAACCGCAGGCGAGGGCTTTGTTTTAGACCAAGGACCCGTCTACAGCCTTTAAGGAGTCAGACCTGAGTAAAATTATTATTTTAAACACTTTTAGACCCCAGTAAGATTCCTGCAGATCACTGACAATTTCAACAGAAGCATCAAATTTCACCAATATTCTTCTTTCATGTGACTGTACCGTTTTTGGTTGGCAACATTGATTCATTGAAAATTCTCAGGGATCTGCAGAAGTGACTTCAAATCTTACCACCAACTAAAGAGTATTTCAGAAATGTATTTGGCCCAGGTGTGGAAGAAGCACACCCCACTGTGAGGCGTGGCAGTGTGTCTTGACAGCGCGTGGTGGACAGTAGTGCAGGGAGCGGCTGCTGTACCTCCGTCAGCATGATGAGGCCCATGAGGTAGGACACCACAGCCACGGCCAGGATGAAGAGCTCTCTGCGGTTTTTCCGGCGGAAGACCGATGGGTACATGTCCACCACAGCGGTCACCAGGCTCTCTACACACACAAACTAGCAAGAAGGGAAGAGGGGGGGTTACGGGGGGTGGGGTTCGCTGGCCTGGTACTGCTGACCGTGTCCGGCCTACCTCCACCAATCAGTTGCGCATGGGTGTGTGTGTATGTTTGTGTGTGTGTGTATGCATGTATAAGCACATATGTGTGTGTGTGTGTGTATGGGGCGGTGTCGGTAAAAGGGTGAAAAGTGTAGACAGACATGCTTGACCAGATCAAAGGGTGAAAGTGTATGACGTACAGAGACATGCTTGACCAGTTCTCAGCTTTTCCCACAAATAAAGGCACAGCATGGCTACTTCTTTTGAAACCTTTTAAAACTTTCCACTGCCTGTGACATCAGTGGAGAAATATTCACTGTAGTGTGCACTGCGCGTTGACGCGGGATCACAAGTGCCTGCCAAAGCACTGCGGACAGTGGAGCTGTAGCGTATGAACACTAAACAGAGAGAGACTGTAATAGGCTGAGGGGAGCCATGCTGGAGGTGTGTACTCATTGGCCCAGGGGATTAACCTTTACCTGGCTGTCCAGTCCCAGCAGGACTATCATAATGAAGAAGAAACAGGCCCACACAGGTGAGAAGGGCATCATGGAGACGGCACGCGGGTATGCAATGAAGGCCAGCCCTGGACCTGAGACAGGAAACAGCACATGGAATGGAATGTATGGAATATTAGACCCACTCACCATCAGTGTGGAGCCTAGTTGGCAAGCACAGCATTGTGTTACTGTAATATTATTCCACTTATTTCAAATCAAATCAAATCAAATGTATTTGTATAGCGCTTTTCACAAATGCATTGTCACAAAATGCTTAACAAAAAGGAACACAGGCCTAGACCCTCCCAAAAGCAAGCCTACAGTGACAGTGACAGTGGCAAGGAAAAACTCCCTTGATAGGGAGAAACCTTGGGAGGAACCAAACTAAAAGGGGGAGAGCCCATCCTCTTCTGGCCGGCACAGGGTGTGTCCAAAAAGACCATATCATGGTCAGTTCAAAGGAGACGCAGGGCTGGCTGACTTTGCAACTCCAATGGGGGGGGTAAACCACATGAACGGGGTCCAGTTTCAGGGACTGGGGTAGGCGTGGGAGGGCCGGTCTGGAATTAGTTAATGGGTGAGGGTTAATGGGGGCAGCTCACACTTCTCGCAGGATCTAGGGCTTGGGGGTGGGTGCCCCTGAGTCAGAGGCAGAGGAAGCATAGGAAATATACAGATAGCCCTGACAGGTGTAAGCTATGGCAGCATGCCTATTAGGAGAGGGACAGAGAACACTCGCAGCCATGAGGGAGTTCCAAACCATCCACACCCAATCAAGGATAACCAGCCTAACAGTGGTGGTAACACGTTGAGGAGGTAACAGTATGGAAAGTTTCTCACTCCATAAGACACTAGGGCACAGTCTTCTCCATCTCTCCACCTAGACTATGTTTGGCAGTAGGCTAGGCTGAAAATATATTTAATCTAGACTTAAAAATGGAAACTGTGTCCGAATCCCTAACATGCTTTGGTAAACATGCTTTTGGAGTCCTATAAGAGAAGTTTGCTCTAAAAGTTAGCAGCAGTACTTTATAATCAGCCCGATATTTAACAGGATGCTAACACAAAGTTGACAAAAAGCTTGGATCCTGACTTGATAACGACCCAGGAAGTATGTTTATAAATGTTATAGCCTTCAATTAATTAATAGAACAGCTGGAATAGTATCTAGGTTCCAATTTAATAAGAATATTTACCTGAATTTCAAAAGTAATCAAAAAGTGATCCGATAGTACAGGATTATGGGGAGACACAATGATATTCTCGACATCGATACCATAGGATAACACTAAATCTAAGGTATGGTTGTGGCAGTGTGTTGGTTCAGACACATTTTGAGTCAATAATAGCTGCAAAAGCCAATCCTAGAGAGTCACTATCATTATCAACATGTATGTTGAAATCTCACAACTTTATCTGCCATAGTGGCCAAGCTTGATAAAAACTCTGCAAACTAAGAAAGAAAAACAATATACGGTCCAGGTGGTCTATAAATAGTTACTAAGAGGAAAGATTGCATTGGGGTCATTTTGTCTTTAGACTATTCAGAAAGCATAACAAGTTCTTCAAAAGAGGAGAACTTATCCCCACATTTAGGTGTGAAACTAAATTTTGTCACATAAATCACAGCAACACCGCCCCCTCTACCGGATAGATGCGGCGCTTGACAACTAGCATACCCATCAAGGAGATGCCTCATTAAGTGCACTGTATTCATCAGGTGTACAAGCCAGTACTAACTAGGTCAAAAACTAACCAGGTCAAAACTATGTTCAGTTACTTATTTGTACCATAATGTATTTTCATGCACAGCATATATATGTGTATATATATATAGACTTGTGTTGGCTCAGATATTATTAATAATGATTATATATGAATTATTACTCATTATGAATAATCTCTCTCAAGGGTACAACAGTCCTGCCCTGTCTGGCAACTGTTATATTTGAGCATCGAGATAATGGTGTGGTAGCTATGCATGGTGTGTATGCATGATGTGTGGTGGGGTTGGAGGCCTGCAATGATTTTCAAGCCAACATTATAACTATGAATAACATAATATGAAATGTAAGGATTTTTATCATGGGTAATATCATTTCCAAATCCATAGATTTTCAGGAGGGGTACACACCAGACTCTGCCACTTCTGAAATAGGCACGTTCTGCTCGTAAGACATGAACCCCAGGATGGAGAAGATAGCGAAGCCGGCGATGAAGCTTGTGCCACTGTTCAGGAAGCAGAGGGCCAGGCAGTCCCTGCAATCACCACAGAGACATGAGCGACGGGACAGAAAGACCTCACAAAGGCATGCTGGGAAACTGAGATTTCATGAACCCCACAATGTATGAGGCTATTGTGTACTGTCAATCACTGGTTTGTTTGAATCAATTAGAAGGTTTGTTCACCATGGCCCAGACAACATGACTGATTCAAATCAGCGAATTGTGTGATCGTCACAGGTCTTGTGAAGCCCCATCCTCTGATCACCTTACCAGTGAACCTCAAAATGGGTAAAGACCAGGATTGGGGTCAATAAGATTTCACTTCAGTGGAATTCACTTTATGAATATAAAAATTCCCATAACGTTCTATGGTGATGGCTTTTCAATGACATTACAGGCATTTAGCAGATTGTATTGGATTTGTGTCTCTTATCCAAAGCGACATAAAATTCTTTACATACAATCCATTTATTCAGCTGGATACTTACTGAAGCAATTCAGGCTAAGTACCTTGCTCAAGGGTTCAATAGCAGTCCCCCTGCAACCTTTGCATTACAAGCCCAATTCCCCAACCATTATACTATACTGCCACCCTATTAATGAACTGAATTTCAATTAATTTCCTGAATTAACTGAATTGTAATGGACCCCAGCCCTGGTGGAGCCATGACATCACAGCATAGGCACATATCCCCCCCATATTCAAAACAGTCATATCTGTCCCCCCTAATAATTTGTAGATATAAGACATTCTCTTTCAATATGCCTCCCCCCCTCAATATTTAATATGAGGTTACGCCCTTGAATCACAGGCCACAGTTTGGGCCAGTCTTGCTCTTCCAAGCCAAAGTCCTTTGATTGGTTCATGCAAGCGGGTGATTGACAGAATACGATGGCTCCACCCATTATGGGGACGGTGATGCTCCTTGTGTTGAGCGATGTGCGTCCAGGAACACCCACTTGTAACAGTTGTTGTTGTACTTGTTGTAACTGCCCAGCGCTGTGAGGCAGCCCAGACAGATGGCATAGGAGAAGAAGATCTGAGTCCCAGCATCCATCCACACCTGAGAGAGAAAAGAAAGAGGATTGGGGAGGTCGAGTGCTGGCCAAGGACAGTGAACCACCACTATGACTGAGTTCACTATGACACCTGCCCTTTCCTGTGCTTGGGGATGGCCAATAGGCAGATAGCTATTGACTTAGCAACTTAACTCTATTTCCCTTAAGCTCCCTGTGCTCCTACTATGGCACTTAGCAAAATGTTAAAAGTTACGTAATGACACATACTTTTGGTGGTGTAACTAATGTCTTGGAATTGTTGCTGCTTGTTGCCTAGCCTCTTTTCTCTGCACTTTCGTAAGTCGCTCTGGATAACATTGTCTGCTAAATAGCTAAATGTAAATGTAAGCTATTAGAGGATTCTGCTAATGTTTCTGGTCAACAAGGTACTGGTGACAAGGAGGAGAGTGTTGTGGGTGTGGCTACCACATACTGTCAATCATTGACTTGTACTGTGTGAACCAATCAAAAGATTTTGCTCTCCTTAGCAAAGCACTAGGATTTTTACATGATAACTCCATTCATTTTGGGACTCATGAATGCTAACTCTTCCATCACCTCAAGAAAGCCTGTATAGAAGGCATGTCCCCATTTTTCCATGTTCATATCTGCCCTGATGTTAAGCGAGATGGGCAGTAGTTTTATTACATGGACTGGGTACTTGTATAAGTGAGTGGATATATACAAATTTGAATCCTGATTAATCTGTTTCCAGATGTGTGGTGTTGAGGTTGTGCAATATTTCTCTTTCAAGAACTGAGGTGTGCTGAACACTGCGCTACAAGGCACTTTTGGTTAAAAACAGGGTGAGTTAGCAAAGCTTGGAAACTGGAAAATAAATATACGGACATAGCAAAAACAAGACAGAAGGTGTAGCAAAGTGCTTTTCCCAATAGAATAATGATTTGGTACGATAAAATGGTGAATTGCATCACCACACATTCTACATTCCTCTAGTTCAGACAGTGATTACAAACTTCTGCCACAGCGCTAATGGGGTGCTGCTGAGCAGTTAGTGAAATCATTGCGTGCTGTAACAGACCAGCAACCAGCAGCTTGTGACACTGCAATGACTTTGGGCTGCTTCAGGTTAATACAGTGTATCTGCCCTGTAGAGGGACAATCGGCCGGACCAGGGCTGTAGTGTCTAGTGCCGTCGGTCCCAGGCCTATTGACCCAAAAGACAAACAAAAGACTTTGGACCGATTCCTCCAACTGCTACACTTTTTGTCACAGTACCAAAGAAGAAGAAGAAGAAGAAGGAGAAAATGGATGCCAGTGTCACTACAGGATAAGGATAATGATTCTCACCAGGAGTTCATACGAAAGGAACAGGAGGGGAAAATAGGGCTCTCTAAAACCCGCCAGCTATGGATTTGTTTACTTCTGCCCTCCCTTCACTTGATAATAGCCCCTCCATGTCCATCTCCCCAAAGCCAAGTGGTACTTTTCCACTGAATGTGTGAGTGAGTGTGCGGTCTCTGAATGAGGGCCTTCTTTGTTTCCAGACTTCAGCAAAGTGGTGCTAAAGAAGAGTTTGCATGTAGGCTGCCGGCAGTTTATAACCGACCAGATCAGAACACATCAGAATGACAGCGAGGGACTGAAAGAACCCCCCACATGATGACACCACAAAGTCCAATAAAACTAGGGTTTACATATTTACAGCTGTCGTCTCGTAGTGCATCTACTATGACTGAGTTTGGCATTAAACCTCCAATAGGGCAGGTGGCTGTGTATCACACATTCATTATCACAGGGTTCCCACACTTAAACTGTACCAGCAATTCAAGGACTGTTCAAAAGAAAGGACCCATAAAAACTGTACAGTAGCCTGTATCTCATGTATTGCTATTCCAGAATGACATATTTTAATCCCCAATCCAAACTTCAACCATTTTGGGTACAATGTGGAATCTGACCCATGATCAGTTTATGGGGCATCATTTATATAAACGTGGGTATTAAGCTTTCCAAGGTGATCACCAAAATCTAGTAATCTAGCACTTTAACGAACTAGATTTTTCTCAATTTTAGGATTTACAAGGATTGTGGGAACTCTGTTTTCACCAAAGTGGCTCAACAGAGAAGCAGTGAAACAGCATAACTGGGTCTGCAAGAGGACAAGAATTACTTTAGCTTGAGCCCCAGTCCCTTGTCTTTACTGTGGGAGTGTCATTGGGGACTGTAGCTCATTGAGGTTTAAGAAAGATCGTTTCGAGCAGATTTCTCACAATACTCATCACAGCATACAAATGAAACGCTAGTTTCACTACTAATACAATTGCAATGGTTGTATTTCAAACTTTCGAGAGCAAGAGGGGGAAATAACCAGAACCAGAGAAGAGCGATTCAGCTGGTGACATTTGGACTTTGGTGACCATAAGCTGGAAGATACAGGGTGCTTCAGCTGTGTCGTATAACCTCCCCCAGCTGTTTATTTTCCCTGAGTGGAACCAGGAAGAGCAGACTGCATGGATTAAACTAGCTTAAACCATTTCAGAAGATTGGGGGGTGTTGGTCAGGTGGTGAATGGGGGGATGTTTTCAGACACTGTAGGGGGGGGTCTTCCTCACTGTCCTAAGCCCCCTTTCATGAGATGCAGATGGTCCCCGCTCGGCACACTCTGTCCCAGCTAGGCACACACAGCTCCAGGTTTGAGCCCTGCATCCGAAGCACCTTTTCCCCCAGTGGGAGGATGGGGGCAGAGGGGGATGGGGCTCCCTAAGAATACCTCCCACACAGGGGTCACCCTCTGTGATGGGGGAGCGGGGACCACAGTCCAAACACAGGCACTCCAGGACAGCCGCCGCCATGAGAAACACACCTGTTTGAGCCAGACGCTGTGTGCCCCCTCAGCACCCTCTCAAAGTTAAACACAGCCTTAAACCAAACAATAAGGCCCATAGGCCCTTCCTGGGACTGCTTCCATAGGCAAGGAGCTTCTCAAAGGCAGGTTTAAGGAGTTGAGCCAGGGATGTACACACTGTAAGTACTCGGTGTGTGTGCGGAAGGAGTGGGGGGGGGGTTACCTGTGGGTCGGCTAGTCGGCCCAGGTCGGGGTACAGGTAGAACTGGATTCCTCTGGAGGCTCCGGGCAGGGTGACCCCACGGATCAGCAGGATGACAAGCATCACGTAGGGGAAGGTCGCTGTGAAGTACACCACCTGGAACACCAGCACAAAGGTGAACATACTGAAGTACACCATCTGGAACACCAGCACATCTCACCACTGCAGGAGTGCTGAAGTGAGAAAAATGCAATACACCAATACACTCGAACACACCCAATGGCTACTTTTTCATATAACAAGTCCAACAGTACTCCACAGTGAGGTTGGCTCTCATTGGAGGATAGGTGCTAACCCACTGACGTCATCTGAGGCACATGCAGACTCCTGATGAATCACAGGGTGCCTGAGAGCAGGAGTTGAGGAAACCCCTGATAGACTAACCCACCCCTGTCCCCGGCAGAAAGAACACAATTTGTTCTGCAACTGTGTTCCTGAATCATTGTCCATTGATTCCAATCTGGGTCATCCAGGCCTGCGCTCAAAGCGAGTGCCTCGGCAACTGAGCCGCCACCAGGCACAACCTGGCTGGTTGTTGTTGTATCTCCCTAAACGGGATGATAAAGGAGTACTTGACTGGACCTGAGAAGCGGACCCACCTTTCCAGTGGACTTGACTCCCTTCCAAATGCAGAAGTAGCACATGACCCAGGCGATGAGGAGACAGATAGCCAGGTCCCAGTGCAGCACGCCAATGTTATCAATTCCCGAGGAGATCCTCAGAGCCCTCCGCCTGTGTGTGATAGAGAGGACTGCAACTTAACCAAACAGGACCACGAGACAGAGAAAGGACTGTAACTTAACCAAACAGGACCAGGAGACAGAGAAAGGACTGTAACTTTATCAAACAGGACCAGGAGACAGAGAAAGGACCGCAACTTAACCAAACATGACCACAAGACAGAGAAAGGACTGTAACTTAACCAAACAGGACTGCCAGACAGAGCAAGGACCTCAACTTAACCAAGCAGGACCTGAACTAGTGAGCCAAAGCAAGGACCTCAACTTAGCACAAAGCAATTCTTTCTACACGAGAAGCAGGAACATTACAAGGTTCAGTTAGGGTGTCCTGGTAACAATACTGGTTGTTCCAACAGACATTACTATGATGTTAACTTGATGGCTTGTTCATTTATTTACAGGGTTCCCCATTACTAAGAATAGTTTAGTTTTTTTAAAGAAAAATACTTACTCCCAGAATTCAATAACAGGGGACGTAGCATTTATAGAGTTTGTGTAGTTGATGGAATCATTCCTCCTCTGAAACTCCACACAAGATTCTTAAAGACAAACACATTACAGTGAGTCAGACTACATTCCCATAGCACAAGTGAACATATTGCTACAAACAATACTTTTGATTTATTAGTTTGTATTGTGTCTACACAATTCATTTGTGTATCATAATGATTATTTACTAAGCATAGAGTAAAACAACCCACTGCTCATTAGTAGTCAATGTACACATCTGCTATAACTATAGAAATATCCCCATTTTACCCCAATTTAGTAGCCAATTATGCCCTCTTTTCATGTCAACTATCTCCCCCTCGTATTGGGAATTTGCTGCCTCCTCCGAGCCGGAACTCGCCAAGTCATCAATTGTAACTCTGGTACACATACAGCCACTCTTATACGCAGCAAGCTCATATTGGCTTCCCTCCCCCCTCCTTGGGGCAGACAGCCAATTGCTGCCCCCTAGTGGTACTCCCGGCCAGAGCCGAGCTGGTGTGGCCGGTGGAATCGAACCCCGATCATAGTGGGCAGCATGCGTCCCGGTCGGACGCTCTAACTGCTACACCACCCAGGAGGCCTCTGTTATAACTTTTGATGGAGATGAATACTTCAAAGCTGTAATTATGTTGAGCACCAGGAAGGTAAAGGAATCATATCATTTTATCAGACTAATTTTACTGCGTGTATTAAAAATTAAGAACTGTAGGTGACGGTACAGGTGAATGAACACTTCCAAATGCAGTTCTCTTTCATTCAAACACAAAGCAACACCAAATGGGCCCATCATCTCAAAGCCAGTTTTCTGTTGATTGGGAGCATGCTCTCTCACCTGTGTTCCAGGTGTTGTTGCAGGAGGACCACGGGAGGTCCCAGGTGAAGGAGAAACTCAGGTAGAATATCCCCCATGCAAGGACGATGATGTAATAGAAATTCAGCAGGGCTACGATGACCTGCGTGGCATAGCCAATACCTGTACCGGCAGAGAGAACTGTATTTACAGATAACATGGGGATATATTTAATAATAATAAAAATACATTTTATTTGTGTAGTGCCTTTCTATGACAGGATAAACAGGTGAGTTATTAAACCTGCACTTAAAAGTAACCAAGCTTGTGGCGGCGGGCATAGCTTGGGTGCTACGACACTAAATAATCGATTTGACAGATAAAAGGGCAGCGTTTGAGGCTCTAAGTGCCTGGCCTGGACCATAGGGCTGCAGTAGACCAGCTATGTTGGTGGGGGCCAGGCTCTTCAGTGCTTTAAAAGTGGTTAAAAGCACTTTGTACTGAATCCAGGACTTCTCTTACAGAAGCCATAAAACTGTGAACTTTGTCGTTGTCCTTATTCATAATGTGCAGTTTTGACATCTTTATTTTCTAGTCTTTTATACTGTGGTTGTTACTTGTTACTATACTTGTTGCTTCCAATGATTGATCATGACCGTATTGATTGTTATGTGAAAGATACTGATTCACAAAAATCACTCACAAAAAATTACTAATAAAAATCCCAAGAAAAGTCTGAACAGTTGATGACTTGGACTGAATATTGTAAGTTGAATTGATGTCAATCTGTGTTTTTGTGTTGTTTTTTATTGATCTTTCTCCCATCATATCCTTGGAGGTTTTGTCCGTGCAACGTGGCTCATTATTGAAATCTAAAAGATACTAGACGAAGCAAGGCTCCATAAAGTGCATGAGCTTTCACACCTACGTGACCTTGAACAACCTCTGTGACCTCGAATGACCTACTTGGTGGTTTTTGCTGGGTTTTGCAGCTATGGTGGCTGTTTACATGGGGGCCTGCAGCAAGGGTCGAACTCCAAACAGCTTTGCCCATCTGGAAGGTAGCCAGCCCATCCACTCACGTAAACACACACTGGCAGCACTGTTGACCTTACCAGAATTCCTCTCTTCATTCCATTCACTCCTGTCTGGGCTGTGACATGGGGCTGGGGGAGGGGTTTAACCCTCCAATGTTCCAGTTGCCCCTCCCCTCAGCACTGATGTCAGCGTTGGGTATTCCAGTGCAGAGAGAGAGTACTCCAAAGCAGTGAATTACCCACCCGGCTGCTGCACATAATGCAAATTTTTCCATTAAAATATGAAGTTAGCGGAAGGGTACAGTGGCTCTTTGAGGACACAAAAGCCAGCCGCACCTGTAGCTGGTAAATCAGTGATGCCCATGCCGCCATCCGACAGAGCCAAAGTCAGCAGCAGGAATATAACAACGCAAACGGGCCATCTTGAGTCTGCATGCATTTTTAAAAAAGAGAAGCGTGAAGTTTAATTAATGACCAGACAGCTGGCGTTTTGCTGCGGACGCACAGGTCACCTTCAAACAGCGGGCTGATCTTCCTCCAGCAGGTAATGCCCCCCTCACTGGTGAATTGGCCCAGTGAAGTCTCCAGGAAAAACACAGGAATCCCACATGTGAAGAGGAAGATGAGGTATGGGATGAAGAACGCACCTGTTCCGGGGGAAGGAGGAAGTGATGTCAATGGTGGCTGCTCTGGCCATGTAACAAAGACTATACACGTTTGCCAAGATCAATCAATCAATCAATCAATCAATAGACCTTCATGTTTTGTAAAGCTCCATTTACAAACAAGTGGTCACTTATTCAAACAGTGCTTAACAATTGGCCTGGTTACTACAGTAGATTTCAGGTCTAGTAGGGGATAGTTTCTATTATAAGATCAATCCTTATAATAGAGAACACTGGCAAACAGTACATAGCCTCAGAATGTTGTTCTGACATTGTGAAATTAAGGCCGATCACACAAATGGTAATGTGTCTTCATAACGTATAGAGCTCCTCAGTGTATTTTACTGTGATCTGAGCAAAATAGGGTTAATGGAGACAAAATAAGTCTTGGGGTGGGCAGAAATGACTTTCGACCATTAGATCAATAGGACATCAATCGTAGGCTTGTTTAGAAAATAATCAAGTTTCTGGAAAAACCCAAAACATCCTGGTTCTTCTAAGGGACAGCTGCAGCAGACCAGTAGAGGGGAAGGATCAAACAACAGCTGCCTTGGTGACCTCTGACCTTCAAAGGTTCCCCATGGCCTTGTGGGCGAGTCTGTGTATGTGTGTGTGTGTGTGTGTGTGATTCTGTGTGTGTGTGTATGTATGTGTATCCTGTGTGTGTGTGTTTGGGTGTGAATCCTGTGCGTGTGCGTGTGAATCCTGTGTGTGTTTGTGTGTGTGTGTGTGTGTGTGTATCCTGTGTGTGTGTGTGAGTGTGTGTCCTGTCTGTGTGTTTGTGTGTGTGTACTCAATCTTCTGTGTTTGGGACAAGCTTAGCATATAATGCATTGAATTACAAGAACACATGTACAGGTAGTGAACAAAAAAAGGGAAACACTAATGTAAAGTCACTTAATAAGGTGTTGGACCGCTACGTGTGCCCAGTACAGCCTGTATGCATAGAGTCTACCAGTGTCTGGAATTCTGCAAGAGGAATACGACACCACTCTTCCAATGAACTTACACCTAGTTGATAGAAGTGGAAAATACTCTCAAGTGTCCACTTGTGCTGTATGGATGGGGGATTTGTCATATTGAATCATATTGATATCAGCCAAACATTGCAAATATTAATAATAATATATAATATAGTTCTTAATTGCTCAAGTGTACTTTTTAATATTTTTCTTTTTTAGCCAACAGATCACTGCCAATCTTTAGGAAAAAAATCTTGATGCCACAAAGATAGCTTGTTCCTTTTTACTTCCAGTTTACTTTCAGTCATGGTCAAATTGGGGCAATGTTTTGAGTGATGAATGACGGTCTTTACGTCATATTAACATGAAGATCATATATAATTGAGATGTTGTTTTTGACCTTCTATTAATTGTGCAATATAGTTTTTTGCAAAGCACAAACAATTAGATTTATTGATTAATGAATTAATGAAATATATATCTATCCAGAAAAGATATATAATAAAGAATATAATAATTGATAAAGAATGTGAAAAAAATAAAGATAATATGTATATATAAAACTATAGTTTAGAAATCTATTTGGAGAACAATTGACCCATGCACTGTATTTTAATGCTTACAGTACACCCTAAGAGTAAGATCAAGAGTACCGGACACAGTGAATTGTGTCATTTTGTCACATATTTAGAGCTGCGATTTCATTGGTCCCTGCCCTGCTGGGCATATTTTTAGGCTGTTTTTATTGGTTCTTACTTTTGCAAGCGGGAACAAAACAACTCCATCAAACTACAAACAGGAGCCATTTTACTGCTTGTAATTAAAACCAGCTCTGATAAATAAAATAATTTACACACAAACAAACACACACACACACAAACACAGAAACACACAGAAATACACACACATGCATGCAAGCACACACCCACACACACACACAAACGCAGAAACACACACACACACACACACAAACACAGATACACACACACGAACACACACACACATGCATGCATACACAGTCACACTGTTAGGTTCTCTATTGTGCCACAGAATAGTTAGGTCTTTAACCTTGACCCCTGGCCTCTACTTAGCATGTTGGTTTGAGTGACCTCATAGGTAGAGAGGCTGATGTTGGGGCAAGCACAGGGCATTAACCCTTACACTCACCTCCCCCGTTCTTGTAACACAGGTACGGGAAGCGCCACACATTGCCCAGTCCGATGATTTCTCCGGCCACCGACAGCACAAACTCCAGCTTGTTGCTCCACTGGCCCCTCTCCGTCATCTTCTGCTCAGACTGAGCGACAACCTCCAGGGGCCGGCTGTGTCCATTGGAGGGGTCCATTCTGGGAGCGTTCTCCATGTCACCTGCAGAAGGTAATGGCCCCGTGTTCTTCACATAAGAAGCCACCGCCCAGGAACACCCCCCACCACTCCCTCTTGAGAGGAGTTTTTAAAAGCAGACCCCCTCAGAGATAAGGGGTGGGCAATTCCATCATGCCACAGAACGAGCCCGTAGGCCTGCTCGTTGACCATATAAGGTAAATAGCAAATCAGCATGTATCCAATGGCAGCTGTATACCAACAGGAAATAGATGTGTTCACAGGAAACACATTTTTTACATGAATACTCAGCATGTTGATGGCACTTAATGCACTGCTGTAGCCCAGGCTCCTACAGAAGGAATTGCTTTTAATGGTTTTAAATACTGAGGATCAGAACAATAACTATAAACAATAAATATTAATTTTATAGAAGTCATACTCATGGGGTTTTTTTGGGGGGTTGCTCAGCACACTGGATAACAAACTCCTTTTAATGACTTTTTCAAAATTGATATGTGTGTTATTCTGGTTGTTGTAAACTTTTTGTATGCACTTAGCAATCCTAATGATAAACATGCTGTGGTCTGGTGTGATAAGCTCCATTCACTGAAGTTGAGGGGTACTTTTTTGGAGGGATGCTGTTATCTGTGTGTGGCTGTGATCGTTCTCTGTGTGGCTGACCCAGCTGGCACCCCATCACTGCCCCTCCAGCTGGGCTCCAGGGCTGATCTGGAGAGAAAGCAGAGTGCTTTGTGTCCCAGCTCCCCCTCCCCTTCCTGCCCCCCACCGTGCACTGCCGGAGCCGGCCTTAACTCCATTCAGAGTGACCTGACCTGCCCCTCCCCGAGACCCAGCACAGAGCCCCGACAGCAGGCCGAGGCACAGGGTCTGCGCTCAACACAGAGAACTCAACACAGAGTACTCAACACAGTGTACTCAACACAGAGCACTCAACACATAGTATACGCTCACACACACACACTCGCACACTCACACTTGCTCCCGTACACACACACACACACACTCTCTCACTCACAAACATGCTCACTATGCATGCACACACACACACACACACACACACACACACACACACACACACACACACACACACACACACACACACACACACACACACACACAGCACTGGTGCTCACTCCTGTCATGTCAGGTTAAAAGGCTGCTGTGTTCCTGCCTTTCTCCCCCCATACCTGTCCCTCCCCATACCCCCCATACCATTGGAGTGCAGGACACAGAACGCAGAGCCACACCGATTAAAACACCTGTCAGATTTGTTGAAATGTTTTCAAATGTTATCTCAAGGGCCTAACGAATTTCAGATGCATATTTGACACAGGGCTGAACAGCACACCTCCAGTAGCAGAGACCAAACGCCCCAAAACACAAAGAAGAAGATAAAAAGACGGCAGAAAGTTCTAATACTGCAAAAGGGGGGCGGACCCATGCAGGGTGCAGTTTCAGAAATTCTCCGCCTCAGGAAAGTCTGCAAGGTTGCCCCGCTCGCTGGGACGCACCTGTGCCACACACCTGTGCAGTCTCCAGCCGTATACTTGCCGTTGAGTGGCCAGTAATACTTGCCGTTGACTCAGGGCTGGCCTTCTCACTCTCCTCTCTCTCAGCTGGGCCTACAACCTGAGGAGCGGCCATGTGATCATAGCCGCCAGCACAGTCAGACACACGAGAAGACAGAGAGAGCGCCCTCTGCCTGCAGCTTTGTGGAAATGCAGAATGGGTCTCACACAACCTCGTGTGCTTGCACCTGGCTGGATGAATCCCACACCACTTACAACAACAAACCTCCCAGCAACAGGACTGGCTGAGAAGGGGGGTTACAGACTAGTGCCTGTCAATTTATGCATTTCTCTCTCATTCTCATTCTCTCTCTCTCCCATTCATATCACTGTTTTTACAAGGACAGTCCTCTGCTGTTAATTCTATTATAGAACAAGCTAGCATTTTATACAAGTGTTCACTTTACCTGCTGTTTGTATAAATAAAGACTTTCAATAAAAACTCCATATTGAAAAATTTGAAATGGTGTGTACTAATTTTCACTAATTGTGTTATTTTTCTTTTGGAATGGCCAAGTCATGCTGGCTGCAACCCCCGCTGTCAATTCAGGAGAGTGTAGACAAGCATGTGCACCCCTCCGAAACATGTCATGTCAGCTGCCGCTTCTTTTCACACCTCGATTCACAAGTCAAGCCTGCACAGACATGAGAAGACACTCCATGTGCAGCTTTATACAACACACACAAAAAAGAAGAAGACACTATCTAATCTGTGCTGTTATTCATTTGCCAGAGTTATGAACATGGTAAGAAGTAGGACACTGGGTGTGCAGGTGCAGTAGCTCGATTCCATAACTCTGACATTTAAACCTGAATCAAACACCCAACTGGTGCATAGGGCTGGATTCAGAATTAGCAATGAGGCACCAAAAGGAAACCGATCAGAAATCAAATCAAAACTGGTTCTGCTGATAACATTTTCTGCCAGCACATGACTGGAATGACTGCAACAGTGGACTGCAGTATATTTCCACTAGGCTGGAGCCAAAAGCCAAGACAATATTACCGCTGCCATACAAACATGACTTGCCCTGGTGAAGTACACTACGTATGAGCACAAGCAAGTGGAAAAAACCCTAAAGATATTTCAGGAGCAAGAGTTCAGTAATACATGCAATAAATACAATGCAAACTGTCCACAGTTCAAAATAAATTTGTAAACACTCAAAAAACTAAAACATATAAATGTACTGTTTTCAAGATACTGGAAATTAAACCAAGAAGCATTAGTAGAAAATACAAATAATCCAACATTTTGTCAAATACGATGCGAGAAAAAAAAAGTGGAATTTAAAATCTGTAACTATTCACTGTATTAGTGGAGATTCATTGATACAAGATACATTGATTGTAAAAGCAAAAAATAAATGTACATACTCAGGCAGACTATATTGATATGAATGTAAGAAAAAAACATTACAGAAACTATAAATATCTCAATGGAGTGGAGACCCCCCTCTGTTCTTCTGGTGGAGGAGTGTAGAGGGGGGGGGAAGAGGGTAAAATAAATCACAATGTGGAACTCACCTTTCATTGCAATGCCAAAATCTGATCTGCCCCAGGTTCCAACTGTCCCCAAATATTGATCTGTAGAAGTTGAGTGAAAAGCTTTGACTATTTAAAGGGTGGACAGAAGGGGGAGGTGCTTCCAGTCAGTTTCCCTTCAACTCTCCCAACGCCCCAAATTCACCCCCCTCTGCTCCAGTCCCATTTTCACACACACACAAACACATACACGGTTCGCGGTGCACACTAGAGGTCTGTGCAGGTCGAGTGTGGCAGGGTGCTTTCATAACCTTTGGACACTCCCGAATCCATGTGTCTGTAGGGAGAACCGGAAGAGGGACAAGACCTGCAGATACCCCTTGAACAACTGCCCCACCACCACCACCCCAAAACCACCGACCCCAACCCCAACGGACATGCGCGCACCCCACACCCCAGCCTTTTCACCTCACCAAAATGTCTGCCGGTAAGAAAAATCGCCTTGCTGACTCATACAATTGAGTCATCACTCCAGCTTAGTGATGCCCCTGCTCCCAAACACATCCGTGATTCAGCCCCCCCCAAAAAGGGTTTTTTATTCTCCCCAAAACAACATCACTTCCTCAGGGGCCTGGTGCCCCATTCATTCAGGAGATTTTCCCACCACAGGGGATCAGAATGGAGCCGTTTGGGGTGCTTGTTCAAGGGCCATGGAGTTGAACAAAACCAGGGCCCTTTTCTGAGACCCCGTCGTTTGGGGGTTCCTGTGGAATGTACACCTTATCGTTCTAATGAAAAGGCTGGCGTCCTGCTCCCTCTGAACAGGCGGCAGAACTTGCAGGACTGATGCAGGCCACACTGGCTCTGCCTAACAGAGAAGGTTTGCAAATGAAGGTTTGCAGAGGTCTCCACATCTCCTAATTAAGTAGTTTTTGAGCCACTCGTGTTATACCATTGAACAAGACATTTCGCCTGAATTTCTCTAGTAATAATCAAACTCTCTTTGGGGATACACAGTCCATATAAACTAACCCTGGATATACAAGGATTCATTTTTTTTTACATATAGTCCGAGCCTCTTCTCATTACGCAAAGTGAATTGTCACAAAACCAATTTAAATTTACAGCATTTAGCAGAAGCACTCATGCAGAGCGACTGACACAGTTTACATTTCTTTATATACAATCCATTCATACAGCTGGATATTTACTGAAGCAATTCAGATTAAGTGTATTGCTTAAGGGTACAATGACAGTGCCACCTGGGAATGAACCCTATTGATAACCTCTGAGTTACAAGCAGTTTCCTAAGCATTATAACACGCTGCCTCCCCAATTTCCTCTGATCCCCCAGACGCCCTCTTTCCTCTTTCGGAATTGCACATCAGGACTGGCGTCTTATTGGAGAGTTATATCATCCAATTGAATAAAAGAATAGCAGCAAAGAACCTTGGCCTGTGAGCATTCTTACTCTATCTTTCCTTGGGTCTAGTTTAGGGCTGTGACGGTATGCAATTTTCACAATGCAATCATACTAGGCTACTCAGTATCAGTTTCAGTATCAGCTAAAAAAATAAGTATCACACAAAGTTTACAACTCGATCTGTTTATTGTAGTCTATGGCTCTTTCAGATTTATATACCATTTGAATTGAAAAATAAAACAAAAAATGCAACTGAATACAGTTCACTACTTGTAATTTTGCCGTGTAGCTACCTAGCTACCAGAGTTGTGGAATGCGAGGGAGCTGTCTGCACGTGCGCATTCGCGTTGTAAACGAAACAAAATGCAAGAACAGCCAAAGAGGTGGTGGAATTAAATGACATTAGCAGACACCCCAGGTCCAGTATTATATTATTTAATATGGATTATTTAGACATTTTACTAGGGCAACAGTTGAAAATGTTGTTTCCCTGCATGAAAATAGCTTTTGCCACGTGGTTTACTATCTCGGTATTACGTTAAGTTTATGATAGTACTATTTCATATTTTAATATCGTGGTATATCGTCATACCCGTATACCGTCACACCCCTAGACCGATGGTGGAATTAAGTACCCACTGACTTCAAAATCACTCAAATTACTTTTAAAACACCCATCTCTGGGACACTCCTGAGTGGCGATGCAGTTTGGTGTAGTAGTGAAGTAGTATAGCCTAATGTTTAGAATTTAAGAGATTGCATTTGATTCCCAGGTGGGGATGCTTTCAGCAAGGTACTTGACCTGAATTTCTCCAGTAAATATCCAGCTGTATAAATGGATTGGATTATTTATTTATTTATCTATAAACTTTGCTTAATGTCTAAACGTAAATGTTTAAACCGTTTTGTGTAGAGCTGGGGGGGAGGGGTGATGCACTACTGACCGAAACACAACTGACCACAGTCCCCCCATAGCTTGAATTACAGCACAGTACACTTCTATTGAAATGTCATCCTTCACTTGAACAGGAGAGATGCACATGCCTCATTTGTACATCACCTGAGGAGAACCTGCCCAAAAGTGGTCTCGTTTTCATATTGAGATCGAAGGTGATCGTGAGAGGTTGGAAAATAAAAAGGGGAGATGCTGTGTAGCCTAATGTTTGTTGTTCATTAATCCTGGAAAACCTGCTTACAACAGACACTTACAATGGGCGTACGGCAGTTGCGCAATAGAACCTGGGTTTACACATTTGGACTTGCTGAAACAACCAGAGAAAGGTCAATAGAAGCTGAGCTTAAAAATGAGCATGTAAATATTACTAATTTATTACATATCATTATAAAAAATATATATTTGACCTTTAGTTAACCAGGTAGGTCAATGGAGAACTCAATCCAGATTGGCAGTGACGACCTGGAAATGACCTCATTGATACTAAAAACCAAGCAAACGTCAAGATGTAGGCCTATGTATTTGCAAATTTATATAATTATTAGATAAACCTATGCCCATAGCAACCCATGAAAATACTCCTGCTCTACTATGACGGGGAACATCTATGCATTTCACATTTTAGCCCACTCTTTAACACCCCCACAGCAACTGTAATCTGCATTACTGCATTTGCAATATTGATAAATACCTAAAAGAGAGGGAGATTGTGAGATGTAGGTTAAAAAGCAGAGGTGTGTGGCAGGAGGGAGTATTCTGGAGAAAAGGATTCTGAGATGATTCTGGTCAATAGAGTTCTGTTACTCATTTGACTGGTTTAGTTGCCATGGGTCCAAGCCCTAACTCCTTACACCCTCATATCAGTTCTATACTCAACATTCAGTCTTCCCAAATAGAATAAGTCTTTACAGTAACCACTGTATGGTTAATATTTAATTTACAGTATTCCCCAAATGTATTCATTTTCTTTGGATAGTCAGTCATAGATAAAGAATGATACTTGTAAAGGGTTTTCAAAACTCTTTACTGTTTACCTGAATGAATCTTGAATCGTAGTGTTTATCCTAAATGGGATATTAGATATTCTATAGCCTACTATTCGGTCCTCTTTGCATTCCGTAGCAAAAGCCAGATATCACAAGTTTTTGTCTACGGTATTTCCGCTGAGGAAGAACGCAGTTCAGCAAGGAGGTTTAATTGCATACACATTCCATCACAAGAGAGGTCTCTGTACATGTCCAAAGCAATTGTTACACTTTGTGATTTCCGACAGTCAAAAGGAGGACCGCAACAATAAGCACTTTATCCCCTTCCTCGCCCCTAACAGGTCCGACCAACTCGAACTTCCCGCTGTTCTCCGCCTGCACCAGTACAGGACGCTGATCTGAGTTAGCCCGACCATATTCTCGGAGCAGCCATGTCTCTTCTCGTTAAAGACCTGGGGTCTTGCTCATAACGGCCATGCTGTTAATTATGACTGTGTGCATGCCGATGAAAGGGGCCCGGAGCGCGCGGTGTTGCGGTTGTTGGCCTGATTCTAAGACGCAGCGGGAACGGTATTTTCACGAAGCTTCCCAAAAACGTTTTCAGAGGCTTTTCTGTGTGAAAGGGTTTGCTACTATGCCTTTATGATTGTCGCCTCAATGAAAATATCGCGCGTGGTTACAAGAAACACGAGGGGAAATGTATGTTAGTTGTCTCCTGCGTTGTCAAGCCGACACGAGTAGAGCGATGTATCTTTTGTTGTCATATATCGCTCACACAATAATTTTGTAGCCTGTTATCGGTGAGCCGAGCTAAAATAAATCTAGTAGTGATCCGGTTGTATTGTAGTCTACCTCAGATTCTCCTAACATTAGTCAAGGAAAAGTAAACGCCTATTTTTCCAGTAAGGACGTAATTACACGTATGCGTCTGCAAATTTGGGAACATGTAGGCTACTCCTCCCGTATGCTGACGTACGCATGTTTGCAACAAACCTACACGTAACTTTAACGGGTGCACTATGGGCAGTGTGGCATTTACTAAATTAAAGACTGTACAAAAAACGAAGAAGAAACACAGTAACGGAAATCCGTTTTCACCCCTGGCGGATATACTTCCCTGCCTAACCAATCAGCATTTGTTTGACGCACACGACCACAACTATGCGGAACACGTTGAAATTTTGGAGGTGTGCAAGTGGGCTCCTCTGCGAGCCTCTGTGGGCTACGGTTACCCATAACCCCCTTCTCTGCGTAGATACGGAATAAGGAATTAATTGTGTATGTGTATATTTAAAACAGTTATAGTTTACAACGAGGGCGTAACCACGTATTACCTATTGGGGGTGGGAGGCATAATGAAAGGGACTGTTATATATACAAATTATTAATAACTTGTTACGCCTTGTTTGCAAAATAAAGCACCACTTGTATAGTTGCCAGATGCGCAATTAGCCAGTGGCTAACTTTATCTTGTCCACTCAGACCTGCGCGGTATTGTGTCATGGTGGCTAGGGGCCCAGCAAGAATCTTGTTTTCTCGTTTTAAAATTACCATAAAATGTTCATTATGAAACCATTATGCGCTACATGCATACATGGGAAAGCAGACACTCATAACAACCAGCCGGATATGACCGGCTATTGCGGGACAATAACCAGTCACATACCAGATAAACTTTTAAGTTGGGGGTGAAGAAAGTGTAGCAATATTGATCACACACATGGCCCCATTTCTCAACTAATGGCCAAAGGTAGTCACTCTCTTATGGCACACTTGTACCAATATTTAACTGAACAGCTGATAGGCGACACCTGACAGGCTAGAAAACCATTTATCAAAGTTATGATTGAAGGTGGAATGACACGGTCTGTCAGTATTTTTTCCTTGTTCATCCCATTTAATGGTACAGTTGCCAATGACTCTGGCACTGAAGGAGTAAGGCTGTGGGTTCACTTTTTAAAGCCGAGTGGTTAAAGTTTGTTGGTAACTGAAGACGACGGCGGTGGCTACCTTGAGACTGGGCAGCTGAAGTCAGTTCAAACCAGATTGAGCAAACACTAATGGGACCTTAAACGGATGCATCCGATACAATGAACTTTCTTTGTGAGGGCAGGGGCCAGGCCGTAATGGTGGCGTCTGTCACGTCCTGACATACGCACGAAATAACACCTCTGTGCATAACTGGCCAACCTATGAATCAAAGTGATTAACACAATATTAACCAATTAATACAACATTTTCTCATTTAAATAAAGAGTATGGTTTGAGGATAATATGACCAACTAAGCTAGTTTTGAGTGGCTATGACACTGGGCTGCAGATTATGTGGAACAGAGTAAAGTTTTGAGGAAGGCAGCTGAATATATTATATTATAATATTAATATTATCTGGAATATTCGTCAGCTGGTGGTGATAAGCTTGGTGAGGACGGGTTCACATTCCTGGTGCTTCTCTCCACAGGCCTCTGCTGTCATCTGGAGAGAAAAATAAAATCAGCGGGGGTCATGTGCCAGGACAAAATCTCTGTGGTGTTTGCTCTCCCTCTCCCCCACCCCCTCTCGTTCTGTCTTCCCCTCTCTCTGTCTCTCCTAATGAGTGTAATGAATGCCGGAGAAGTTCTGCATTAATAAACCCAGCGATTCTGGTGGGGGTCGAGCGGTTCGTCAGCCAATCGGCTCCTTGCAGGCTTGCCTCCTATTTCACAGAAAGGACGTTTGGCTCTGAAGGCCCCTTGTTTAACAGGAGGATGTACATTTGAGCAATAGTCCACTGTTCAGCACCGCTTGTAGGAGACGTTCTTGAGGGGTGGCACGTGAGATTTTTTCAGCTGTGTGTTTGTGGTCGATTACTTACGGAATAAGATTACAGATGACAGTTAGGAGCAAGATTAGTAGGAAACAAAAACTTGCATACACACCGGCCCTCCAGGACCGGAATTGCCCACCCCTGACCTACATCATAAAAGATAATTTTGTATTGATGCGCCAAATTGCCGGATTAACAGAGGGCAAATACACGCACAGTTACAGATCTGGAAATCGTAACGGTAATGACAAGTAGCAGTGAGAATGAATGCATGTACATGCACTTGTCATATAAGACAGAAGCAGTGTTCTTCTTGCCTATGTCATCAGGTGTGGTTTGTCTGAATCTTAGGAGCACTCTCGTCAGGCAGGTTATTACATGCATTGTGCTCTGGGTGTTTGTATTATCATCTGGAGACAGTAAAAATACATTGTTGATGTTTTTGGTGAATTTTTCCTTTGAAGATTTGAAGTGTGGTTCACAAAAACACAAAATTGTGTTTCCGGGCTAGCGTCTGCATTGTTGTTCATAAATTCCGTCACACAATTAATTAGAGAATGAAAAAGTTCCTCAGGACAAACTGGGAGTGGAGACGGGATGAATCCGCACTTCCAGCGAACTGTTGCATAATCAAGATCACACTCTTACTCCCCTGACTGCTGACCAAAGAGAGAACTACAGGTAACTGCCAAAATAAAGGAAATACCAACATAAAATGTATTAATAGGGCGTTGGACCAACCCGAGCCATCAGAACAGCTTCAATGCACCTTGGCATAGATTCTGTAAGTGTTTGGAGGGATGCAGCACCATTCTTCCACGAAAAACTCCCATCATTTGGTGCTTTGTTGATGGTGGTGGAAAACAGTGTCCACTTGTGTGCTGTAAGGGCATTGTCATTCTGGAAGAGACCACTCCCATCAGGATAGAAATGCTTCACCATAGGATGAAGGTGATCACTGAGAATTGTTTTGTATTTATTGGCGTCTACTTTGCCCTATAAGGGGTTGAGTGGACCTAAACCATGCCATAACAACTATGCCATTTGCAGCCCACACCATAACAGAGCCACCAGAACCCTTCATTTACTCAAGTGTTCTCTGCCCGTTGAGGACATTTTCTGCACTTGCTTATTCCCAGAGTGCTGACCTAGGATCATTGTGTTACTGTGATCCATCCGATCTCTTCATCCTGCAGAGGAATATCACCGTAGGCTGAGGAGAGGCAATAGATTGCACTGACCTGCTGATCCAAGATCAGCCTTTGTGAGATGAGCAGAAAATCTGAAGACCATGGTGAGTGAGGTTTCAGACCTTTCCACTTTCACTGAGCTCATTATGCCAGCAATAAAAAAACATACCATTAGAATAGCAAAAGGCATAGGCCCTGTTCAGGGAAATGTAAGTTAGTTAGGGGGGGGGGTTGAAAGGCCTGCAATGGTAGAAAACAGCAGCTGAATAGATTATATATTTCCACAGTGCTGAAACGGTTCCCCCACGCACACTGGAATTCTCGTTAGCAGATCCTGATGGGACCGGCTGGAATCACATTGCATTGGTCAGCCCCCCAGACCACTTCGACCGGGTCACAGTGGAGCCAAGGGGTCAAATTCACAGTTACCCCCATCCAGTCCCAAACTCCTTTATTCACCATAATTTCACTTCCTGAAGTGAGCTTTTAATTGGTTTTAATTACACTTTTAATGTCTAATGAGGGATAATTTAACATTATCCACTTAAAGCCTTGTCAGAAACAGATATTCAAGTTACAAAAAATGACTATTCTATATTAATTTAAGGACTTTTAATCAGTCAGATCAGTTCTATAAGACAAATAATGCTTTCATTTTCTGTAATGTGCTGTAGCAAATGATTCCTGTTTGAAAGAGGTTACATTTTTAATTGATTTATTAATAGGTCTACAGCTGAAATCAGTGAAGTCCTAAACCCTGAAAGTGCAGATACCCTGGTAATAAAAACTAAACCATGTGTGGGAAGTGAATAGTTAAAAGATAAAGCAAATGGAGTTGGCAGTGTAGTGCAATGGTTAGGGAGCTGGGCTTGTAACTCAGAGGTTGCAGGTTCAATTCCCAGGTGGGGCACTGCTGTTGTACCCTTGAGCAAGGTACTAAATTGACTAATTGCTTCAGTAGAATATCCAGCTGTATAAATGGATTGTATGTATAAAAAAAAAAAAAAAAAAAAGGAAAAAACTGTGTAAGTCGCTCTGGATAAGAGCGTCTGCTAAATGCCTAAAATGTCAATGTAAATGTAAATGTAAATGTAAATGCTAATGAGCCAAACCTGCGTTGTGTCAAAATGTGTTTCAGCACAAAATTATGGAACATAAACACTGCTTCCACAACTTTAATTAATCAAGAGACTATTTGGAACAAAAAAACGCAAACAGCAGAACTTCTGGAGGTTGTGAAGCACAGCTCTAACACTCATAAGAGTAGAGGATTTGGGTGGAAGAAGAGCGACGATGCAAATGAAATTCTGTTGACCTCTAACCCCAGGGTTCTGAGCACCTGCCCTGTCCGTCTCAGGTCCTCCAGGGTCAAAGCACTCCCCTGGGCCTTTTGGCAAAGCAGGTTAGGGATTCCAGCAGAGCGGTGCTACTTTGGCACCCTGAGAAGACCGCACCCTTTTCGCAAAAAACACAGCGGAGCATGCCAGACCATCGGACTCCCACCTGCACAGAGAATAACAGAAAATAACACACAACCAAACTGTGTAAAACACATTGAAGTTCTTGCAGGGATCACATTTATAGGCTTGCTTCCTCGTGTACAAATGATTATTTTGAATCACAAATCACGAATTTGTTTTGCGAAGCATGACTTTTGTTTTACTTTAAAGGGCCTCTTGCTTGTTCTTGTTCGCAATATCACCGGGAAATTTGCCTGTCCTGATATTCTGTTAAAAACAAACACCTCCATTACGCCATAACGCTTTGGTAGAATTCTTTGACTGTATGTATTTCCCTGGGGGGAACCTGCACGTGACAATGTTTGCGTTACCGCATGGTTTCACAAAAAGAAAAACTGCCACCATCACGGCACATTGTCTCATACCATAAACCTGGCCAGTGCATGTTTAGTTCCTGACTGCACCTTTCCCTGAATGAACGCAGGTCATGAAAGTCAAGTTTCGCAAGTTCCACCTTCTTGTTCGTCTGACTGTTTTTCCTCAATCTCTCCATCACAGTCGGAGAGACGGAACTCGGCAACCTACTTTCTAGAGACACCCTTTGCGCTTCTCGGCAAGCTTGTACCAGCTCACCTGCCAATCGCCACCCCCGATCTTTCCTTCTTGTATGTCTTATATGCGTTTTGCTTGTTGTAACACTATAACCTGATGGCACAATGAATTTCCCGGTTTGATTGATTGAGAGCCCCCCATGGTGCTACAGCAGGGCTAACCCCAGTCCTGGAGAAGGTCCTTTTGTAAAGCAGCTGACTACACAGGTAACTCACCTTGCATCACTCACCTTGAGTCTGAATTGAGTCGATTTTAAGGTGAAAACAAAAAGGGTTGGGGAGCCGTTTCGCTCATCAAATGTATAGGACCATCTATCCTCGATCGAATTTGGCCCGGACCCAGTACGCATGTCCACCACAGGTTTAGTCAGACTGGACCGGTTCTTTGAATAGATATTTTGATGAATGTCACAGGTGTCGGTCATAACTGGAACAAGGCACCAGTCCCCCTTCCCCCCCAGACATCAGCTGTATCCGGTGTCCGGCTGGCCGTGTAATAAGTGCAGATGCGTCCAATATTAACCGGGCTGGCAGCGACGGGGGAAGAGGACACACTCAACCCTCAACCCTCTCCACACCTACTAACAAACACCCCTCAGAGCCAATGACAAATTGTCTACTCCCCCTTTTGTCATCAAAAACACACTTTTATTCGAGCCCGATTGTTTTTGGACAGAGTAAGATACCCCTGGACCCGCCCACATGCGGAAAGCAAAACGCAAACATGGCGCACCTCATTGGCTGCTTACAGAAGGGGGTGGATACTGGGCAAAAGCCCTGAGCCTCGAGGTTGGCACTCACACTGAAAAGCCACACTAACCTCTCGTGACCAGTGTTACGTATTATGTATTTGACATGGAACCTGAGGACATGGAATATGAACTGATTGCAGTCTGAAAGGCAGGACAGGGATGTTGCCATGGCATTCCCTGTTTCACCACTTTGTGCTGGCAGGCTTTGGTACAACGTCCGTACCATAAAAACAGATATGGACATTGTCTAAAATCTGGTGTGTGAGTTTAAATGTTTTGTAATGAGCGGTATGCGAGCCGATCTCCAGGCTGGCTGTTCCACACGTGTGCAGCGGGCGTCCTGCGAGGTATTCAGCACAGCGTGTCAGGCTCCCGGGCTGCAGGTAAGAGCAGACATGTTGAAATGTCTGTGAGAGGAAAACAGAAAAACTCCTGCAGGGTCCCCTCCCCCTTCCCCATCCACTCTCCCGGACTCAAACCAGACACATCATGGCATCCCCGTTCATTTGACCAGGAAGAGTTTATTAAAGGTGATAAAAGACAAAAAAAAAAAAAAAACGCAAAAAATAAACCTTGAACCACATCCTGTTATTGTATCACTTAAATCCTACAGTATTTACATTATAAATACGTTCACTACATACAAGCCACTCGCCTACTCCTACATACTGATTCCAATGCAGATAGGATTGTGGGGGGAGTTTGACGCGTGTTCATGAGGGCGTGGAGCCGCAGACGTGTCTCTGTGGGGGTGGCTGATGAAGCTGATGTCCCGTCCCCCCCCCCTCTATTTTGGGTCCTTTTCCAGGGGGCGTGTCCCTGCTTTCAGCCCGGACTCCCAATGCCGTGGCAACGGATCCTAATGCCATGGTGATGGATCCCAATGTCGTGGCAACGGACACCAATGCCGAATTGGTGTCCGTTGGGGGGCTCTTCTACGACGTGGCTGAGGCACATGGAACGAGAAAACTGAAGTGCTTTGTGGCCGATGAACCCCCACGTCTCCGCCCCCTTCCCCCCACATCTCAACCCCTTCATCCACACAGTGCTGGGGGGGGCAGGTTTCCCACCCCCCTCTCCGCAATCTGTGTGTGTCTGGATGCTGTGTTAGTCTCCACATCTTTCTCCAGAAACCTGGCCACCTCCCTCGGACTGAAAGCTGCGAAGAGGAACCAGAGAGGGGGCAGGGGGAGGGGGATTTTGTGTTGTTGTTTATTGTCCGATGGGCGTGGCGGGGGGGGTGGTCACTAGCTGCTCTCCTGCAGGTGGTCAGGCTGGGGAAGGAGTCCTGTGCCCACGCAGAGGGGCAGGGCCAGTCTCATGCTGTCCTCCCCCAGGGCCGCCTTCCTGGTGCAGGTGGAGCAGATGTAGTCCTCGTTCTCCGCCATCTCACAGGTCACGCCAACGCACACCTGGTGGAACCACTCCTCACAACCGCCATCACACTGCACCCAGTCCACCTGCACAGACACAGCACAGACACACGGGTGTGAGCACAAACACAACACAGACACACAGACACACAGGTGTGAGCACAGACACAGCACAGACACACAGGCATGAGCACAGACAGGCAGGCGTGAGCACAGACACAGCACAGACATGCGGGCGTGAGCACAGACACAGCACAGACATGCAGGCGTGAGCACAGACACAGCACAGACACACAGGTTGTAATAAAATACATTTTCTGGTGATGGACAATTTTAACACCTGGGCTCCTTAAATCCTCAACTACAGAAACAACAGACGGACTGAATTATACATGAACTTCCATCAAATGTTAATACGGTCAGGTAGCTAACATGCATAATGTTTTATAACGTAATAACTTAATAATGTTTATTAAGTTATTATGAATCAAATATTAATTATACAAGCTGTTATAACCTGTAATAATAACTTTTGTGTCTAGAAACATTTAGTCTTATTTAGACCAGCCTTATACACACACACATACACTATATGGCCAAAAGTCAGTGGACACCCCTACTAATTATTGAGTTCAGGTGTTTCAGCCACACCCATTGCCAACAGGTGCATAAAATCCAGCACATAGCCATGCAATCTCCCCAGACAAACATTTAGAATTCAGAATGGTTCGTAAAGAGCTCAGTGACTTTAAATGCGGCACTGTCATAGGATGCCACCTTTGCCACAAGTCAGTTCGTGAAAGTTCTGCCCTGCTAGATGTGCCCCGGTCAACTGTAAGTGCTATTATTGTGAAGTGGAAGTGCCGAGGAGCAACAACAGCTCGGCCACGAAGTGGTAGACCACGCAAACTCACATAGCGGGGCCGACGAGTGCTGAAGCGCATAGCGCGTAAAAATCGCCTATCTGCTGCATCACTCACTACAGAGTACCAAACTGCCTCTGGAAGCACCATCAGCACAATAACCGTGCGTCGGGAGCTTCATGGAATGGGTTTCCATGGCCGAGCAGCTGCACACAAGCCTCACATCACCATGCGCAATGCCAAACGTCGGCTGGAGTGGTGTAAAGCACGCCACAACTGGACTCTGGAGCAGTGGAAACGTGTTCTTTGGAGTGATGAATCACGCTTCACTATCTGGCAGTCTGATGGATGAATCTGGGTTTGGCGGATGCCAGGAGAACGCTACCTTCCGGAATGCATAGTGCCTACTGTAAAGTTTGGTGGAGGAGGGATAATGGTCTGGGGCTGTTTCTCAGGGTTTGGGATAGGCCCCTTAGCTCCAGTGAAGGGTATTCTTAATGCAACAGGATACGAAGACATCTTAGCCAATTGGGCCCTTCCAACTTTGTGGCAACAGTTTGGGGAAGGCCCTTTGCTGTTCCAGCATGACTGTGCCCCTGTGCACAAAGAGAGGTCCATAAAGACATGGTTAGACAAGTTTGGTGTGGAGGAACTGGATTAGCCTGCACAGAGCCCTGACCTCAACCCTGACCCCATTGAACACCTTTGGGAGGAATTATAATGCAGATTACGAGCCAGGCCTTCTTGTCCAACATCAGTGTCTGACCTCACAGATGCTCTTTTGGCTGAATGGGCACAAATTCCCACAGACACACTCCAAAATCTTGTGGAAAGCCTTCCCAGAAGAGTGGCAGCTGTCATAGCTCTTCAAAGGGGGTCCAACTCCATATTAATGCCCATGGTTTTAGAATGGGATGTCCAACAAGCTCATATAGGTGTGATGGTCAGGTGTCCACTGACTTCTGGCCATATAGTGTATGTATATTTTATTTTCAATTGCCATTGCAATGCTAATGTTTAACAAGAAGCTGTAATTCCAAATGGTTGCAGTGAGTTGATCATTACACTTTCACAGTATAGCGAAACTGCTTCAGGTGAAGTGAAGGGTTTACACACAGGTATCTGCTTATGAATATATAACACAAATATGGGGGTGGGGAGACAAATTTAAAAAAGACAATACTGAGACCATTCCACTAGCTGCACACCAACTTGCTTGTTATATGAACTGCTCTGTGAACAGGTTGTCAATTCCAATTCAATTTCACAAATTCAGGAAAGGAATTGAAATTCAACTTGTGAACTGAAAAATGGCCATAATCTATGAGGATTTTTTCAAATAAAGCAAATGAATTTCAGTTCTTTCCTGAACTGAAACATCATTGACACCAGCTCCATCTGTAGGTCTCTAAAGCACCAGCTAAATGAAAACGTGTAAAGGGGTGTGTTTGTCCCTGATTATTGATTCGTCTTTGAATGTCTGGAATGTGCTGTTCTTTCTGGAGGTGGTTTGAAGGAGGGAAACTGGGAGTAGCTGATTAACCTGCATTCTCATTACAATAACTAAACACTCTGCCTGTTCTGTCCTCTATTAATGCGTTATCGGACACCTTGGTTAAAATGTTCCAGTACTGTCATTATCTGTGCAAATTCAACGGATTCGTATTGGCCGTTTCACAAGAGCCAATCTTTCAGACCCCACTGATTCGGTTAGCAACTTTATTCCCGGTGAATGTACTCTACATGTTTGTGAGAGCTGTGTGGGACTAACCCCAAAGCTTTACGTGATTATTCTGACACTGCACTCAACCCGACCAATAATTTGGGAATGAGTTGACCATGTTCTGTTGTTGCAACCCAACAGATACTCCAAAAGCCACTCCCCTATAATAAATATATATATATACACACACATATATATATATATAAAAATTAAAAAACATTATTTGAAAAGGTTGGTTGAATGAATCTGGTTAAACTCAACATCGATTTCTATGTCCTTTAGCAGAAAAGCCTTCTGTCCCACAGCATGACTATACATGCACTAATATACCTGCTGTACCACAGCACAAAATATATCTGCTGCACCAGTCTTTACCCGTCTGTAGGTGCTGTAGCACAGGCGTAGCGGTTAGCGCTCCCTATGTGTACGTGCTGTAGCACAGGCGTAGCGGTTAGTGCTCCTGGCCTCACCTTGTCCTTGCAGGGCCGCTGGCAGTTCTTGGCGGCGCAGACGGCGTTCTCGTCGTTGGAGTCCTCGGCGCCAGACCAGTCGTACTTGGACGGGATGTCCAGAACCTTCCTCTCCCGCTTCTTCTCCAGACTGTCCTTGGCTGCCTCGGCCTTGGCGGCCGCCTTCTCCTTGCGCTTCTTCTCCTTCTCCTCCTTGGCCAGCCGTTTGGCCAGCTGCTTCAGCTCACGGGACTTCTCCGGGCTCAGCTTCAGCTTCTTCTTCTTGGGCTTGCCCTCCGCCTTTCGCTGGTCCTTGGACTTGGGGCGTCCCCCCTCGGCCCCCCCCAGCAGCAGCTGCTCCGCCTTCTCCAGCTTCCGCTTCCGCTTCTTCTCTGAGTCCTTGGCCTTCAGCTTCAGGGGCTTCTCCAGCAGGCCCTCCTCTGGCTGGGGGAGAGTTATCACTGTATACAGGGTTCCCACTCAAATCAAATTTACATTTTCCATGACAAATTTGACGTTTTCAATGACCGCAAAATGGACTTCACTTTCATAACTTAACACATTTTGTTGCCAGTGCAAATACACATCTCATTGTCTGTGTGAGAACAGCCGTGGCTGGTGGCAACAACGGTGGCAGGGGAACAGACATTTTGGGGTAACGTTATCGGAAAAGAAGATTTAAAAAAAAAAAAATGTTACATGGAATCAGAAATTTCCATTACATTTCCATGACAGAATAATTTTAGATGATTTTCAAGGTTTTTCCATGATGCATGGGATCCCTGTATATATGTCCAAATTACAGCACCAACAATTTGCCATGTTTTTCACTACAATCTCACTCTGAAACTCTTTGAAAGCACTATTGGCCCTCAGATTGTATGATTTCATTTGAACATTTTAAAGGAAATTTTGTTTCAGATTTTTCCCCCATTTTTCTCCCAATTTGGTATCCAATTACACCCGATATTTTAATGTCAACCCCCTCGTACTATGAGTTTGCTGCCATAGCCCTGTGACCGGTGGTGTCGAAGGCGAAGCATCGTCTCTTTCGAGATGGCACTCGCCTAGCCGTCGACCGTAACTCCGGCACCCCAGAGCCACTCCTGTGCGCAGCGAACATCCTGTTGGCTTCCCTCCCCCCTCCCTGGGGCGGACAGCCAATTGCCGCCCCCGGTGGCACTCGCAGCCAGAGCCGACAGGCGAATCAAACCCTGGTCGCCGTGGCCAGCGTTGAACGTTGTAACCACTGGACCACGCGGGAGGCCCATTTGAACATTTTAGTGGAAAGTGCCCATATGTTATGCATATAATATATATGTTAATACTTCTTAAGTTGAGCAAAGCATGTTGAGATGCTAACTTGTGTGGAAAGATGCTCTACAAAATAAATAAATAAAATAAGAGAGATGTGCCGCACACTCAGTTCCAGGACATGAATTTGCTGTGTGCATTCCCAGTGATGTCCTTCTGACTGCACACCACGGTGAGATTTTATCCCCTGGGGCTCAGCACTAATGTGTCATCTTATAGCAAAAATGTCCAGTGAAGGGGTGGACTAACACAGAAAAGTTGAACGCATTTTAATCTTAGGTCTTTTCATGCTAACCTCTAAGAATGACTTCTTAATGCTTATGCTAAGAGGTTAGCATTCAAATAAATTCACTGCGGGAATTGAGCTTGCCCCCTTTGCTCTAAAATATCAATCAGGCACTGTAGTGTGGGAAAATGTACTTGTAACTAATCATGTGGCGATCTTTAATTTCATAAAATGATGGTAGAACTGTGCACCTACATGCTTTTGGCTCAAGGTGGTGGGGTCGCATCATGTACGAGCCTAGGTGGGCTGTAAGTAGTTCTCGTCATATTGTAACCAGGTGATGCACTACACAAGGTGATTTCTATCAGTTCCCCTCCTTGGTTGAAGAAGTGAGCTCATTAGTGAAATTACCTGGTGAAGTGCACTGGTTTCAACAAAAACCTGTGTACACTCGGCCCTCCATGGAATGAATTTGACACCCCTGTTCTAAATGTTCAAGATAAGTTAAATGAATTTTTTTACCCCTGGCATGCGTTTAACATCCTGACCCCCCCCTGCCCCGGGAGGCCATACCTCCATGACCTGCAGGAAGCGCTCCTCGGAGGGGGGGTGTGTGGCCTGCAGGATCCTCCAGATGTGCTGGGTCTCATCCAGGGACACCTCCAGCAGGTCCCCCACCATCATCAGCTCCTCCAGCTGGGCCTTGGCCGCTGGGGACAGCTCTAGCACCGGGGGCTCCAGGGTGCGAGGGACCAGCGGTGTCTTTCTGGGCTGCTTCCGGGGGGGCCCCGAATCTGTGGGAGCAGGGAGAGCATTTCCAGCAGGGATCTCAAACTCCAGTCCTGGAGGGCCACAGTGTCTGCAGGTTTAACTCCAGTCCCGGAGGGCAACAGTGGCTCCAGGTTTTTGTGGTCTGCTTTCAATCAGCCCCCAATTTAGGCCTTGGAAACAAGGAGTGTAGACACTTTGGCCAATCAGTGACTTAGAATAAATGCTGAAACATATCAAAACAAGCTGAATCTGTGGCCCTCCAGCACTGGAGTCTGATAGGCAGGGCCTGGGGGTGACAGAAGAGGCCAAAGTATGGCTGCAAAACAGATTTTGGGGGGTTAATTCCATTTCAACTCAGTGAATCCAGGAAACAGGAAATTAAATTAATTCATTGAAACATACTCATACGGGATTATGGGCATTTTTCAGCTTAAGAACTGAACTTCATTTCATTGCCAAACTGGCTGAACTGACATGGAATTGACCCCAAACCCCCTTAGGGGCCCCTTGTTTCAGAAGGTCGCATACTGATCGCATCATCAACATGGTACAGCCTGCATCGAGGTGTGGGGGGGTCTTACTCTGGGCACAGGATTTGGAGGCAGAGGAGTAGGCGTGCTCGGCACAGAAAGAGGGTGTGGCCGGCCACATGTGACTGACCACCTCCTCCGACTTCACTGGGATTTCCTCGTCGCAGAATAGGTACGGCTTCACTCCGCTCGAGTCCTGGGACAGATACAGACAGACAGACACTTTCATCATATGACTCTTCCACTAGAGTCACACCAACAAACACACCAGAATGTGCACTTTAAAATGTATTTTTTATTTGTACTTTTTTCAATTTGGAGAATTGTCAAAAATCCAATTGTGTCTATAAATAGTCTTTTTTCTCAAGTACTTTTTTCTCAAGTACTTTCTTGCTGCAGTACTTTACAGACTTATCTAGAGGGCGCTACCAAGCTGGATTTCACACTGCACTTGAAAATCTGGATTTATGGACACGCAAGGTATTGAATACCTGCTGTCCTGTAAACTTTGTGGTACAGTACTTACACATCAGTAATCACAGTATTTATATTGAACATTTATATTGGATTTATATAGCGCTTTTTTTTCCAAGGAACCCAAAGCGATTTACAATGACAGGAGCAACTGACCTCAACCACCACCCACCTGGGTGAACGTGACAGCAGTCACAGTGCGTCAGTACAAACTCACTACACATCAGATACACAGTGGAGAGGTGAGGAGGGAGGGAATGAATTAACTCCATGTATTTATATATATATATATTTGGGAATTTGGCCGGGACACTGGATTAACACCCTACTCTTTTTGAAAATTGCCATGGGATCTTTTATGACCACAGAGAGTCAGGACCTCGGTTTTTATCATCCCATCTGAGCTACATATTACACAGTACTACACCTGTGTACCCCAGCAGCGCTAAGAGGCCTGTGCTCCTCCATACCTTCATGTCGTAGCCGTATGTCTCCCGGATGTCTTCGTCCGAGTCCGTCTCCTCATCATCATAGTCCACAGATTGCCGTGGCGATGTGGCCCTGCTGAAGCCAGCCTGCTGGAAGGTTTGAATGTGACCCTGTGGAACACACACACACACACACACACACACACACACACACATACATCCAAGCACACACACACACACACACACACACACACACATATATCCAAGCACACACAGGCACGCACGCACACACACACGCCTCAAATCCAGCTCCTCTTTAACACACTTTAAATACACCTGAAAACTTAAAACTGACAACATGCTTTTAACCTCATAAATAACAATAATAATCTCTCATAATAACGATTTTGAATCTTGTGCAGGGTGCTTCCTGTCTCTCACCTGCAGGTCGGGGTTGGCGGCCGCCTTCTGCAGCTCGGCGTGGATGATCTTCTCGGTCTTTTCGCGTGCGGCCTGCTCCACCATGCGCTGGCTCAGCACCGACAGCTTGGCCAGGGCGGAGGACAGCTCGTCGGTGGCGAGAGCCTGGCGGGCGCGGTCCTGCCAGCCCATGGCGCGCTCCGTCAGGCACTGTAGAGCCTCGCCCTCGGGCAGGCGCACCGGCAGCTTCTGCAGGGACACCAGCAGGGACAGGATGGTCTCAAGGCGCGGCCGACGGGACCGCTGGCACAGCGGGCACAGGAACTTGGACTCCTTGCTCTGCCAGCCGGCCGGGCCCTTCTTCTGGGAGCCGGCCTTGGGCAGGGGCACGCAGGCGCTGTGGAACCAGTCCTTGCACAGCTCGCACTGCAGCATCAACCCGCTCGCCGTCTTACGGCACAGGCAGAACTTCACCTCCTCGATGCGGTCCGCCATGGCCATCTTGGCCAAGTTGGCCGCCCGCAGCGAGTGGATGGCCTCCACCTCCTTCAGCTCCTTGGTCTTGAACGCCGCCACCTGGTGGAGATGGAGGGGACAGCGTGAGGGTGCACTTGCCTGGACTCGGCGCAGCTTTGAACCAGACTGTGAGCTCAGCTCTCACCACAGTGGTATAGTAGGATGTGTGTGGTATGTGAGCTCTCACCACAGTGGTATAGTAGGGTGTGTGGTGGTGTGCTGAATGTCAGCTCTCACCACAGTGGTATAGTAGGGTGTGTGTGGTATGTGGCTGAATGTCAGCTCTCACCACAGTGGTATAGTAGGGTGTGTGTGGTATGTGGCTGAATGTCAGCTCTCACCACAGTGGTATAGTAGGGTGTGTGTGGTATGTGGCTGAATGTCAGCTCTCACCACAGTGGTATAGTAGGGTGTGTGTGGTATGTGGCTGAATGTCAGCTCTCACCACAGCGGCCGGGTCTCTGATCTCCTCCATGCCCTCCTCCAGGTCACTCAGCCCCTCCAGCTCCAGGCCTCGGTCCTTCTCCAGCAGCTCCTTGGCTCTCTTGCGCTTGCTTTTGCTGTTGCCATACACCCCAATGTCCAGACGGGGGCTCAGGACCTGAGAGAGAGAGAAAGACACACACACAGACACACAGACAGACACAGACACAGACAGACACACACACATTAAGCACTGAACCGCCTCAGCTCTACCTCTCTGTGACAGGCGGCTGGGTTTGGGCCTCTCACCTGCAGCAGGGTGTAGGTGGAGTTCTTCTTGAGGAAGGTGCGGGCTGTCCTCTCCCTCCAGGAGCGGGCAGAGGCCACCTGCGACTCCACCTGGGGCAGGGGGTCCAGCCGCACGGGGATGGAGCGCCCCCGAGCCAGCAGGCTCTCCAGCTGCTCCAAATACGCGTAGTTACTGCCGTTCTGCAGAGAGACACGCAGGGGTGAGAACACAGAAAACACAGTGCAGTCTGCCCTACAGGGGGCGACAGGAAGTTGAGGAACCTCCTGTGACCTGGAGGTTGCAGGTTCAAATCTAGTTTTAATCAACATCAACGTGGATAGAATATGTAAAAGTTAAGCTTTCTAAGTCACCTCGGATGTGGATGTCTCTTAAGCAATTCAGCCAACAAATTAAAACAAGGAAATCTGGCTTGATAAGCAAATGCGCCCCATAGAACAACACATCAACGTTCAAATGTGAATAAGCGCCCGTTGGGCTATGATGACAGTTTACATACAGAAGCCAGAGACTAGAACTGAAATTGTGTTTCCAGCACTGAGGTAAACCTGATTGCTGGGCAGGGCTCACCTGGATAGCCTCCACCTTGGCGGCCCACTCCTTGGCTTTGTGCAGGGCCTCTCTGAGCGCCAGCACGTTGGGCAGGTAGGCCGGGATGTTCTTGGCCTCCGTCACGATGCTCTCCAGAGTGGTCATGCTGTGCCGGGGTCTGGAGAGAGAGGCAGACGGTAACCATGGAGAGCGCTGCTCCACTGTCCGCACCGCATGTTCATAGAACGCCGTCACTCATCACCGACACACAGAACACAACCTCAACACACTTCCCATTGAAACGATATCTTTGGATTCTCACAAGCTTGAACAAGATCAATACCATATTTTTATTAAGCATAAAAGTACATATTATTACAAAAATATACACTTGACTGTCTGCTGGTAGAAACCGAGTTGAGACATCTTATTAAGCTATGCCTCAACTGGGCAGTGATTGGTCGGTCATGTCCACATCATTTAGCGCAATAATGAATAATGAATAATTGATATAATTGTCCCAATTGGCCCACTGCTTGGCCTCACACAACTCATGCACTTTCCACTGAAAACAATGCAGGGCAGGTCGCAAATGCACATTCGCTTTCTCTGTGAAAAACCTGTAACTTATACAACCATGTACAGGGGCTAGACAAAATAATGGAAACAACAAGTACTTGTATGTAACTATAACTCATTCTCAAGAGACTTTGGCTCACAGTCTGATTAGACATTGGAGAAAGGGTGAATCGCTTTCGATTTCCGCTCTAGGATTTATGAAGTACTATTCATTGGCTGGCTGTTTGAGCACCTAGGAAGCACCCCCTGATTCGTCATATTAAATCATTGATGGGGGGTTGGGGGACATGGCTGCTCCCTGCAATGTGGGTGAGCCTGTCATCAAACACAGAGCTTTTACTGCCAGGTGTTATATCCACAAGAGTATGAAATATGTGTGGCTGGCGGGCGAGGCGGGGCTAGGCAGGGCGGGGCTTGGCAGGGTGGGGCGGGGCTAGGTGGGGCTAGGCGGGGCGGGGCAGACTCACCTGGCCTGCAGGCAGGTGCGGGCCTTGTCCTCCCAGCGCTCGGACACGGTGAGGATCTCCTGTAGCTCGGCCATGGCCTTCTCCACGGCGTGATGCGGAGCCAGCCCCACGCCCGAGTCGATCAGCCTCTTCATGAGCTCCAGGGTGACGCGCTGTGGCTCGGCCAGCGTTTGGCGCACCTCGTCCAGCCAGCGTGCCTGCTGCAGCTCCTGCTTCAGGCGGGGGAGCTCAGGCAGCTCCACGTCTAGCCCTCCGCCCAGGTCCAGCAAGGCCTGCAGCTTCGACGAGTCGGGGGTCTCGTCCGCCAGCGCCCACTGGGCCCGCTCGTGGAAGTCTTCCACGTTCTCCAGCAGCTCCTGAGTGGGGAGGAGAGGGGGACGACGCCCTCATAACTGAGCAAGCGGGATGATGTCACAGCTACTATTGTTTTAACTTAAAAGGTGCTATATTAAAATATCATCAAATAACCATGATAAATCATTAGTGGGGGGAGGGGCACTGGGGGCATTTAGGGACTTAATACAACATTTATTCATTGTTTATTATTACATATTTACGTTATAAACGTAATAATCTTAATGTAATACATAATTCATATCCACTGTGTCATAACTGAGTTATCCGCAAAGAGGGTGGGTGTTAAATAAAATAACATTTGGAAGAAAAGAAAAAGAAAAAAAAAAACCTGGCAATTTTGTGGCACCCTTCTAAAAGATCGTGGCCCAAGGCAGAGGGGTCCTGATTTGGAGAGAGCACACTCACCTTGACCTGTCGTGCCTGGCTGATGACGCAGGGCAGGCGGAACAGCTGCTCCACAAAGGCCTTTAGCTCCTCCACCGTCAGCTTGCTCCGAGTACGACTGCCCTCCGGACGCAGCCTGCTGCACACAGGGCGGATCCAGTCACAACACTACACACCCTCAACACCTCACCCTAGTGCGTGTGTGTGCGTGTGATTGTGAGTGGCTGTGTGTGTGTGAGTGTGTGTGTGTGTGTGTGTGAGTGGGGGCTGTGTGTGTGTGCGTGCATGTGTGTGTGTGTGTGTGAGTGTGTGAGTGTGATTGTGAGCATGTGTGTGTGTGTTTGTGTGTGTGTGTGTGTGTGAGTGTGTGTGTGTGTGTGAGTGTGATTGTGAGTGGCTGTGTGTGTGTGAGTGTGTGCATGTGTGTGTGATTGTGAGTGTGTGTGTCTGTGTGTGTACATGTGTGTGTGTGTGTGTGTGTGTGAGTGTGCATACCTGTGTCTCTGCTTGTGGCTCAGGAGCAGCTGTGCCACAGAGGAGCAGGTCTCAGCCTCCTTCACCATCTCCTTCAGGTGGCGGAACAGGTTGTTCTCGGGGTACTTCCTGTCCTCTGCGTCCTCCAGCATCACCTTCAGCTCGATCAGGTCTGACCAGGAGGGAGGCAACACAGGTGTGACTGAGAGTCATATTCCCCTGGGTCTGTGTCAGTCATACTGCCCCCATCTGGTGTAATGCCGTGTTTGCACTGAGAGTTATGGTCCCCTTGTCTTTGCCAGATTCAGTATTTTGGTTTTCCTTCCAAATGAGATATTAAAAAGGTGGATTAAAAAAGGCTTCGTACTGTGTTGTTTTCAGGACAGCCAGCGTGCTCGTTCATCCCTCAAGTGTTGGAGAGGAGTGAGAGAGGAGTGAGACACTGATGTTAAAGTGTGGAGAGGAGTGAGACACTGATGTTAAAGTGTGGAGAGGAGTGAGACACTGATGTTAAAGTGTGGAGAGGAGTGAGACGCTGAGGTTAAAGTGTGGAGAGGAGTGAGGCGTTGATGTTAAAGTGTGTACTTTGCTCCTGTACAAGTGAGCACTTTGTGACACTATCGGCCCATGTCGTGTGGTTTGCATTCAGAGCTGGGACAGTGATATTTCTAAACGTGTAGCACACCTGGGTCAAATAATTATCCAAAATTCCTCAACTCTGGCTGCTGGTAAAATTTCAGTAATGTGCAGGTATATGACCGGTGTCTGAAGTAGTATCTGATCGTGGTGCAGGACCCCACACACACACACACACACACACCTTTCTTGTTCTTGTGGTCGGCAGACAGCGCCTCGCTCACTCTCTTGGCCCAGGTGTCGTAGGACTGGGCTCTGGACTTCACCCCATGGAGCATGGAGGGGAACTCATCCAGAGCGTACCTGTACCTGAGGGTCAGACAGAGAAAGACTCAATCCCTCCCTCCTGAGGCTTTACTCACTCTGATCTGAGTCTGCAGTGCGGTCTCTCTCTCTCTCACCTCAGACACTTGTTGCCAAGGGGACAGTCGCACAGGTCGGCAGCATGGTGGAGACACACGAGGCGCTCTGGGCTGCAGGTGCAGGTGAGGGCGGACAGGAAGCAGGTGGTCTTACACTTCTGACACTGGCGCTCGTCATCAGGCACCAGCTCAAACACCTCCTGCTCCGAGGACAGCACCCCCTGCAGGCCCAGGCAGGGAAATCAGCATCACAACATCACACAAAGCCCACAACTCAATCAATCAGTCAATCAATATGTGTTGTACAGCATCCATTTACAAACAAGCTGTCCCATAGCACTGCACAATGGTTAAACAAAAGTTAAGAACATCACGACTCAGGCAGGGTACAGATTTGGATTATAAGGGATAATGGTTAAATGAGAGGCTAAAAATATCAATTTTTAGTCTTGATTTAAACACAGTTTATGCTTCCCCCACGATCTAGGGAAGGTAATTCCAAAGCTTGGGAGCCCTGAAGCTGAAAGCTTTGCCACCGGTTTGAAGCTTTGAAATTTCAGGCACAGTGAGACAGCCTGCATCCTGTAAATACAAGGATCAAACGAGATGAATTCATAAGATGAATAATTCATTAGAACAGTGTCTTAACAGGATGTACACTGTGGGGCTCATCCACAAACTAGAACAGTGTCTTAACAGGATGTACACCGTGGGGCTCATCCACACACTAGAACAGTGTCTTAACAGGATGCAGACCGTGGGGCTCATCCACACACTAGAACAGTGTCTTAACAGGATGCAGACCGTGGGGCTCATCCACACACTAGAACAGTGTCTTAACAGGATGCAGACCATGGGGCTCATCCACACACTGTCTGAACAGTGTCTTAACAGGAACAGGATGCAGACCATGGGGATCATCCACACACTAGAACAGTGTCTGATGCAGACCATGGCGATCATCCACACACTAGAACAGTGCCTTAACAGGATGCAGACCGTAGACTCACAGTGTGTCTTAACAGGATGCAGACCGTGGGGCTCATCCACACACTAGAACAGTGTCTTAACAGGATGCAGACCGTGGGACTCATCCACACACTAGAACAGTGTCTTAACAGGATGCAGACCGTGGGATCATCCACACACTAGAACAGTGTCTGAACAGGATGCAGACCATGGGGATCATCCACACACTAGAACCCACACTCACCATCTGCAGCACGGCCTGACGCAGCCGCTGCTCCTCCTCCGTCACCTCGCCCATCTCCCGGAACACGGCGGCTGCCAGCTCCACGTCCAGGCTCTCGGGGTCGGCCGCCATCTTGCACAGCAGCTCCTCGTGGGAGAAGACGCAGTAACGGTGCAGCCGGCGGTAATGAGCCACGCACTGGCGCCCCATGGGCAGCTAGAGAGAGAGAGAGAGAGAGAGAGAGAGAGAGAGAGAGAGAGAGAGAGAGAGAGAGAGAGAGAGAGAGAGAGAGAGAGAGAGAGAGAGAGAGAGAGAGAGAGAGAGAGAGAGAGAGAGAGAGAGAGAGAGAGAGAGAGAGAGAGAGAGAGAGAGAGAGAGAGAGAGAGAAGGTGTGAGAGCACAAAGAGCAGGGAAGAGAGGGGGGGAATATGGGGTGTACAAAGGTCACCTGTCACTCTTGCCACATTCCTACTGTAGCCAATGTCGGTCAATCTCTATGATGTTAGTAACTATGTCAGTGGGACCCAAAGCTCTGCTCAAGGAACCCCCAGCCCACCTGATTCAACTAATCAATGCTCCTTAAGTAGGTAATTATTTGACTCAGGTGTGCTGATGATGGAATCAAACAAACACATTGGTCGGCTTGGGGTTCCCAAGGAGAGGTTTGGGAACCGCTGAATTATGTAACTTGTGCCAGTCCACCTCTTAATTGTAGGTGCTGCACACACGTTAATCCCCAAACTGAATATTACATGTAAAACAAACCAAAAAACGACTTTAAAGGGGATTATCCCATCCCATTATTTTATCCCATCCCGTATTGTGTGGTCTTCAGTTAATGTAATATGCTCTCATACTTCCATATAAATGTGAATATTATGCTAATCACATGATGGCATATGTATATCGTTCCTTTTTCATGTGCTATTGTAACTTTGTATGGAGTAATTGAATTATATGGTATTATAAGTAAATAAAATGTATTCAAATAAACGTACCCAGTCCGCAGTGCAGAAGTTGACAGCTTCGGCAAAGTTGTAGCCCTGGTTGAAGCCGCTGTGATAGGCCCTGGGGAAGGTCACCACAAACTCTCCTGCACACTGATTGGTCCGGAACACCTGGAGGACAACAGGGATTGGTCAGTGGGCGGGGAAGCGGATAGGGATTGGTCAGTGGGCGGGGAAGCGGGTGAGGAAGCTGGTGAAGAGGAGGACAGGGATTGGCCTGTGGGCAGGGAAGTGGGTGAAGAGGAGGACAGGGATTGGTCAGTGGGCAGGGAAGCGGGTGAAGAGGAAGACAGGGATTGGTCAGGGAGCGGGGAAGCAGACAGGGATTGGCCAGCGGGTCTCACCGGCACGCCATGCTGCATGAGCACGTTGGGGTTCATGATGGTGACGAGCTGGTGGAGCAGGTCAGGCTGCGAGTCGAACAGCTCGGGCGCCAGCTTCTTCATCACCGCCTCCAACTGCTCTGCTGCATGGGCCGGGACCCCGTACCATGTCTTTGGCTCGCCCCTGCGGAGAGAGCGCCCCGTCATCGCCCGCTTCCCAACAATCACACACTTTCACGTTTAGGCCAAGGATCTCGAACTCTAGGCTTGGAGGGTCTGCTGGTTTTTGGCACGTGAATAATTTAACTTACTGATTGTCAAAAGAGTCAACAGACCTTGTTACCGAGGCCTAAATTGGGTGCGGATTGAAACCACAAAAACACTGCAGACACAGCGTACCGCCAGGACTACTTACAGACAATCCGATTACACAGCAGGATATTTACTTGAAGAAATTCAGGCTAAGTACCTTGCTCAAGAGTAAAACAGCAGTGCCCCACCTGGGAATCGAACCTGCAACCTCAACTATTACAAGCCCAGTTTCCTCCCATTATTCAGCACTACTGCCCCAGTAAAGAAGTGGATGTGCTGATCTTTCCTCTGGCTCTCCTCCAGGAAAGCACACAAGCTATATATTAAACAAGGGCATTTAAACACTGAACTGAACTGAACTGAACACTCAGATCACTCAGAATACTGAAGAATCAGATCGGCCTAGCAAAGCCTGTGAATGTGAATTCTGTGTTTGGAGGGAACCAGAGTTCCCACTCAAATCAGATTTCACCAGGCCATTCATTGGCAACTCTCATAGTCACATTCCCAGGTTAGAGCTCCACCCGGTGGCTCACCAGTGCAGGAAGTTGATGGAGTAGCTCCAGTGGTCCTCGATGTGCCAGCAGAATGAGGAGAAGCACATGCCAACGTACAGCCAAGGCACCTTCATGCCCGAGATGTCGGCGTTGATGTGGGTCAGAACCGACTGCTCCAGAACAGGCATGTTGTTTAGGTTCCAGCCCGAGTTAGCATATTCCTGAAAGGGAGAGAGAGGAAGGAATATTCAATCGCATTCCTACACTGATTCTTTAGACCCACCAGCTCCGTATTCTTCACATTGAAAGTTCTGTCTTCGTACTGTTGAAGCCCAAATATTAAATATTACAATTTGATGCATTTTCAACATATCCATTGCCAAAGTACAACATTTAGTATTAATACATATTCTTCTGTAATATAGCACTGGAAAAGTCAGCCTGAACACTTTGAGGAGTACTGTCGCACTATGATGATTATTCTGGAACACGCCGTAACATTCCAGTTGATTCTAATTCATGACATCATAAAGGGCTGCTCGTGGCATCCTCAAAGACTGTAAAACTGTAGAATTCCAGAATAGAACACTGTGAATTAGAACCAGAACTCTCAAAAAGTCTGGCGTCAGTCTGTGATTCTGTGATTCTGCGCTCCTCACCTCCTCCTCCAAGAGCAGCCTCCTCTTCCCATCCCTCAGCGGGAATCCGCTTCCCACGTCCTTGGAGCTGATGTCCGCCCCGTACTCCACGATCACGTCCTCCTCAATACTGCTCACTAACCGCCAGAACTCCTTCTCCACCAGCTCTGTGGGCACCATCTGGAGGGAGGGAGGGAGAGAGAGAGTGAGATGAAGGTGTAGCAGGAGGAGTGTGAAAGAGAGAGGTTTATTAGGACGATGTGGTTGAGTGACAGAGCTGGCTCTTGTTGGCAGCTGCGGGTCATAGACACCTACGTGCACGGGCATGTTGAAGTAGTCAGACTTAAAGTGGTCGGCCATCTCTCCGAAGCTCTGGAGGGAGTACTCCCGCACGGCCTGCTCGAACCCGAACGCCTCACGAGGCTTACTGCACTCCTGAGGGGAACATCACGGCATGCTGAGCTCAGGCTTCAGCAACACACACAGACACACAGACACACACACACACACACACACACACACACACGCTATTCAAACACCACACATGCACACACACACACTCAGCCAGTCTTCTGCAACATACACAACACTCCACTACACACAATGAATCTTCAGCAACACACACACACACGCTCAGTCTCATGGCAATACGCTCTTATTCTGAGGGTCCATCATACCTCGGCCACACACTTGGGGCAGCGCCAGTCCCCCTTGGGTACGTCCTGTAGGGGCGGGATGAGGCAGAAGGTGTGGTAGCTGTCATCACAGCCATCACACAGGAGCAGCCGATCCTCCTCGTCTCCCCTCCCACACGCTAGACACATGTACAGGTCAATCTGAGGGAGCAGCCAATCAGAGAATCAGATAAACCACACACCCACCAATACACACACAGTATAGAGCTACTAATAATCATATAGCTACACATTCACGAGTACACAGATACATACATCCAAATGTTTCAACTGTACACATTAACTTTTATAGGTGAATTACCATCACTGAATTACCTACAAATACACAAGTTAACATATGAATATACAAACACCAGTTTGAACCCATACTGTGTTGACAGACACACACACACACACACACACACACACACACACACACTCACTCAAGCTCACTCACAAAATTCACTTGCAGCGTCTCTTTGCGCTGGCGCATCTTGATGGCGAAGGCCTGAGCCTTTAGGTGGCGCTGTTTCTTGTGGAAGCCATCATCTGTGTGTGCGAGAGCAAAGAAACAGAGTTCAGTGTCACTTTCTCTAGGTGCAGGAAACACATCTTTTTCTTTTTTTTCTTAAAATAAATTTATTTCACATTTTTTCACATTTTTCTCCCAATTTGGTTGCCAATTATACCCTCTATTTATTTCAATTCCCCACCCCCACGAGTCCACCGCCCGTCCTCCGGGAGCGAGACACACATTCCTGGCCGATTGTTCCCGCCTCTCCCGAGACGGAAATTCTTCAACGGACGTCTTTAACCTTCTCCTCGACGGGCTCGTGGTGGCACACCCTCCCCCTTCCCCCGGAGGCGGACAGCCAAATGCCGCCTCCGATCGTGGCTGATGACCAGGGCCAGTCTGGTAGAGACGCGGGTTTCGAACCGCGTCCCTGACAGGCAGCGCACGCCACAAGTGTGGCGCGTTAGACCGCTACGCTATCCGCCACCCCAGGAAACACATTTCTGACCAACAAAGAACAAAATTAAGAATATGACAAGTTTTAAAGTAGTGACACATTTTCTCAATCATACAAATGAATCATCCAGAAATGTTATTTGTGATTTTGTTTTACTTTGTCTTTTTGTCCCTTTAATTAATATAAAATATATTTTTTAAAGAGATCTATGAGTCCATTTTAGGTGCAAACAAAACTTGGGGAAAGTGTTTGTCTGGAATTTTTGACTTTTTATAAATCCAGAGCACAGTGTGCTTAGTATGTCACTGTGGGGTCAAATACATACTGCAACTTTTCAGAAAATGTCTAATATATTTCACTCTCAACTGACTGCCTGAAGAACTCTCGGCCCCCTTTCAAAGCCAGTGTGCAGGATATGATGTTGTGGTTCTGTGTGCAGACAGTGTTGTGGTTCTGTGTGCAGACGGTGGTGTTGTGGTTCTGTGCAGAATGTGATGTTGTGATTCTGTGTGCAGGATGTGATGTGGTGTGATTCTGTGTGCAGACAGGCAGAATGTGATGTTGTGATTCTGTGTGCAGGGTGCGATGTGGTTCTGTGTGCAGGATGTGGTGTTGTGGTTCTGTGTGCAGACAGTGTTGTGGTTCTGTGTGCAGACAGGTGGTGTTGTGGTTCTATGTGCAGAATGTGATGTTGTGGTTCTGTGCAAGTCTGGATTTCCAGGGGAACCATACCGGCCGGTACAATCTCCAGGCCCACCATCTTGGGGCTGCTGCCAAAGATCTGCAGGTTCTTCAGCTCTTTAGCATCCTGCTGTAGGGAGGAAACACACAACAACCCATCAGGCAGGAGAGCTGACCTGCTGTCTGAGAAACGACTGGACGCCATGCCAATGTGCAAACACAGGCTGCCCCCTGGAGGTGGAACAGCAGTTGACTCCCTAGTTCCCATTTGTATTCTCAAAAGTTCTGTTGTTGTCAACTCTGCTGACAGCTGACAATTATAAGATTCTTTACATGTGATTTTGTGTTTGAGTGTGCCTGAAATTAAACTATACCTCCCACAGTGGATTGCAACAGAGATTAAATAAACACGTTGAGCTGAACTGATTTGGGATCTGGCTTTGCCACCTCAGTTTCTTGGCAACTCAGACAAGGAAGGAAGGAACATTTGGCAAAGCACTGTAGGTGGATTCCCTCACAGCACATGGGGAACTTTGTAGAGCCAGAGACATCATAAACACTTTTCTACAGAAGAGCCCCTTTCAAGTTATCCACATTGTCATGGTGCAGTGTGCCAAGGAGGAACCTCTGGGGAACCCAGCAGTCTGCCCATCCACAAGGAGATTCGTAAAGTGCGGTGATCTGCACATTACAGAACAGGTGAGCCATAGTGCTATTAACCCCATCACGTGACCCAACGACACACAGCGTCACTCGTAACTTTGCCCTAAATCCAGCCTAGGGGCAGATTTGCCAAAGTAACCTTAAGAGCACTCGCAACACCAAGCACGCATGGCCGTATCTACCATTGAGGACACCAAGGTCATGACCTCTGTATTTTCTGAGTTGTATCATTATTTTTATTTTTTAAGCATACTGATTCAGTGTAATACTGAATAAATGTGGTAAACTGCTGTACATAAAATTACTTCAGTATAGCAAAGATTATGTACAAAGCCAAGATTACCACTTGCTCGCCTGATCACCATCATCATCATTATTATTTCTGTGCATGTGTGGTGGTGAAATGGACCCGTCCCGAGTAGGCGGATCTCGTTGTTACTACAAAATCTTTGCTCAGCAAAGAAAACGCAGTGATGCTTGGGACAACTTTGCTGCATAGCGGGAGTTGTAACTCAGACTGCTGATTGTATTATAACCAGATTAATGCTATTAATCTCCAAAGATTATCTGTCAATAGCTACTTTAATGTGGTGATAGGCTCATTTAGGCTAACATTAGCTAACGTACCATACATTGACAGTGGTGATAGGCACAAAGCTAGCTACATTTAAGTGTACATTTTCAGTGGCCATTCATAAAATCATGACAGTCTACTACTACTTGTAGTGAATTGGCTAATAGGGTAGACTGATTACATAAAATATTTCTTAGTGACATTTCTTGTGACGAACCCACCTAGAGGGGCTAGGTCTCATGACCTCTGTAATTCTCGACTGATGGATACGGCCCTGCAAGCACGCTCTTTCCAAAATGGACCAACACCCCAGAAACACACAAAACAGACCAACACACCATAAATGCACACTGAGAGCAGACCAGCAAGAATGTGTCAGTCTGGACATAGAATCCATAGGCCCACCAGATACTCAGTTTTGTGTCCTTAACATTGAAAGTTCTGTTCTGTCCTTCGACCGTTGAAGACAAAATATTCCAATCGGACTCATCTTAATATTCGTGAAGGTGCATGACCAAGTACAGTACTGTAGCAATGGACATTCTGTACTGTAATACAGCACTAGAAACTCCTGTTACCAACCAGAACCTCCTGTAGTTAAGAAGCATGAGCTGAGTATGTGGTCAGTAGAATCTGTGGCAGTACCATGCAGGCTCACGCCGCCTGCCACCCCCACAGCGCTTACCTCAGCGGACTTCAGGCGCCGGGAGCGCCTCTCGGGGTGGGGGTGGTCCTTGTTCTGCCCTCTGTCACATGGGCTGTCCTGATCTTCGTCCCTCTCATTCCCCTCCTCATCCTCTCCACCCCCATCCGTGCCTTCGTCCCGCTCCTCTCCGTCGCCCCCTCCCTCGTACAGCCTGTGGATGCCCTGCAGCAGAACAGAACGAGTCCCAAAGAGGTCAGAGCCACAGCAGTACATGTACAGGCAAACGGAACTGGCCTGGGCTAAGAGTCCCAGCTGGGTGGAGTGGGCTCACTGGAAAGGGGAGGGCCGAGTCTATCTGCCGATACCCCCCGATGGACAATCGCAGTACTGTACCCATTTAAAGGCTCACTCATTTACTAAGTGTTGTGTTGGCTTTATTTTGTTACCTGTACATGACTCGTCAGTTACTTCTGAGGACTCACGATCTTGTACTCCAATTACAGGCAGTGATTCAAGCCAAGTAGGGCTGTAATGATTTTTCAAATCCACGGTTCAGTTTAAACCCGGATTTTTTTAGGGCCATGGTTTGGTTCAGACCTTGGTTTTGTTTGGAGGGGGAAAATAAATAAATAAAATAAATAATAAATAAAAAACAACAATTGCTTTTTCACAACTGCATTATAAAGTTATTTTTAAGTAAAACTGTAGTTTAGTACATAATAAGCATGTAAGAACATTTACTAATAATGCCATTTTAGGTACATTAATATTACCTGCTTCACCAATTGGATTTATATGAATCTAGGAAAACAGCTTTATTCTAAAGGCGCCAGAAAGAGTTACGGGGCAAGAAGGAAAAAGTACTGGTTTTCCTTCATGCCCCACTGACATTCATTTCAGGATGATGTCTTCTCATATGCACCAACATATCTGATACATTACCGGACACATAGCAGAATACATCTTTGACAAACTGTCACTGTTTTGTCCACGACACAATTACCACCGCTGTGTTCTATGCAAATACTGCCACACAGCTGACCTAAATGTGGAAGGACCTTCAATTTTGAGATTTTGTTGATCAGTACTAGCCATCTATGCAAAAGGAAGCCAGCAAACTTTTACCTCAGAAGGCTACTGCGTAAATTAGGTTATTTTCACATTTCGATCGTGATTGGGTCAAATTACTGCGATGTTTCGTCATTACGCATTTGGGAGAAAATGTCCGAAAAATTATTTAAAGTGAAGGTATGCACTTGCGTTAAGCTGATGCCTTAATTATTTCTTTAAAATCTATTCTATAACGATTGCACAAGTCAGCTTAAGGCTCAGCCAGCTAGCTAGCTAGTGACTGCAATGGCTGTATGGAATGCTGTGCAAGTGCCTTTCCATTCTTATGTAGAGGACATCATTTGCAGACCTACAGAACGTTAGCTTTAAATGTTTTCGTTTGACAACAGTTCATCTGGATACAAATACAGGATACAAATCAGCCTCCCATTTAATCATGTTAACTGGTGACTTAACATTGCATCTCAGTGATCGTTAACGTGTCCGTAAATGGAAAAACTTTTCAGTCACAAAACTTGTTCGTGTCTGTGGCAAAATTATTTATTTGAGATTGATAAAAATAAATAAAAGGATATTATATTGGTAGTGTTTTCGGCAGAGCAAGGTAGGGCACTTTAAATGAAACATAATTTTAAATTGTTTAGCAGGTTGGAATAGATGCTATGGTGTATTGGGAGGTCACTAGCATGCAATTATTTGTTTCTGGTAATATCACTAAAATGAACCAGCTTCAGGAAAGATTGGCTGAAGAAGTTAGAAGGTACAAGAGTTTCCCTGCTTTCATGAAAACTTTACCGACCTTGTTCAATACATTGATGCCTACTAGTGTACAGAAGTACAAGTACACCATGTCACATAGGTTGTGCAGAAGTATAAATTGCCGGGTGCTTGCAACATGTTGCATTGCATGAACCGTGAAGATGTCGCACAAATTACGCAGAAGCATGTAGATGCCTTAAATCGCCAGTAGGAAGAATGAGGGAAAGAGCCACCCACCCCTGGTCAGGCTCATAGTACTTTAAGGTTATGAGCGGCCTGATCAGGCTCACAATACTGTAAGGTTATGAGCAGCCTGGTCAGACTCACAGTACTGTAAGGTTATGAACAGCCTGGTCAGGCTCATAGTACTGTAAGGTTATAAGCAGCATGGTCAGCATGTTCACAGTACCATATTATTATGCGTCTGACAGGTGAGGCTACAGCAACCAGATGCAGTGGAATGTAGACCAAATGGAACACAGGTAACCTGTCCAGCTCGAGACTCCCCCTTGAGACTCACCGGTCAGGCTCATAACTACGAACCTGAATAGTTTCTCACTCCAATGTGGTGAAACTCTGCCCAACTTCCAGGGATGTGCTTTGCTAAGACACCAATGGTCAGTCACCACTTTTGATGAATCCCACAAGAGTGAGTGTGTGAAATAAAACCTCCCCCAGCCAACCAAATCCACCGTTGGAAACCTTCTAGGCTAGAAAAGTTAAGAGCTCTCCAAACGCTTTGTCGGAGATCGAGTGTCTGGAGTGGAGACTCCCCGTTGGGGTACATCTGCGTGTGTCAACAAAGGGGCAGGCGACCACTCAGAGCTTGACTGCGCTGCACTTAGTCCCGCAAGCGCAGCCAGGCTCCCGCTGCATCGGGGCTGCACTTACCAGCACCAGGGCAAACACAAAGGGAGCCGTTGCCAGGCGTTCTACAGGTGTTTGGATGAAGTCGCCAGCACCTCTGCTCAGACATTTTACATCAATGTTTGCCACTACTGCTCAGCAACAGGAGGACAAGAACAAGAACCACAAGAACCCAGTAGTCCACAGCTGCGCAACTTTGAACTGTCGTTCGGGTGCTGTGCTCTTTTTCGTAATGTGTCGTGTAGTGGTCTTTGCTTTTCTGCCCTTTCCCCTCCTTGAACCTGGTGCAAACTATATGATTTTAGCCATAATATAGCCCTTAATTGCCCCACAGCGTATGTTCCGGGCCCTTGTAAGACTTGGTCTTGTAGTGGGTACCAGGTTTTGGTACACCCCCCTTCCCGCTGACCCGGATTGTTGCTGTTTCTTGTGTTAAAATGCTCTTTACATGGCCCAATGTTTGTGGATCTTAAGCTGGCTCTTATTTACTGGTAATGAACAGACCTGGATATTTCTGAAGGGATATCTGTATTCATGGCATACCCATCAGTGGCGTGTCACTGAAAATAGCTTGTATGTGTGTTTGTGTGTGTGAGTGTGTGTGTGTGTGTGTGTCTGTGTGTGCATGTGTGAGTGTGGATGAATGTGCATGCGTTTGTGCTTGCATGTGTGTGCGTGTGCGCGTGCATGTGTGAGTGTGTCTATGAATGTTTGTGCTTGTGTGTGTGTGTGTGTGTGTGTGTCTGAACGTGCATATCTGTGTGTGTGTGTGTATGAATGTGTGAGACTCACCATGAGCAAGGCTGAAACAGCTCAAAGGAGTTACAGAGTGTGTGTGTGTGTGTTTGTGCATGAGTGAGGGCATGAGTGATTGCGTGCGTGCATTAAAGTGTGTGTGTGTGCGCGCGCGAGTGAGTGTGCAACACTCACCGTCAGTGAAGCTCCCGTCTGGAACAGCTCGTAGGGGTACAGAATCCTCTCAAAGTGAGTGCGCAGCAGCGAGCCTGTGTTCTTGCCTGCGGGAAACCCCATCCTGGATGCCACCTTGGACCAGCGCTTCTCCTTGCACACAGTCACAAAACCCCCTTCCGCAGACACGATCTGCAACCCACGTTTCCACTGTTAACAGTCCCACATTTCCCTCCGTTTCTCAAGCGATGGGTTTGCCAGTCCCACAGGCCTGCTAACCTCTGGCTGTTGTGACAGACAGGTGGAGTCCGCAGACCACACAAGTCAAAATCTGATATCTGAGACAGATATCTGAGACATGCTTTGGTACATTTACATTAATTTATTCATTAAACAGATTCCCTTAGCCAGAGCGAGTCATAGAGTGTACATACAACAAGGCTAGATGATCCATCATATAGAAACTTGAATTATTTGTAGCTTTCTCCATTCGAGTTGTATTCTAAGCTATGCTTGCTGCAACCTCCACTGTCAATTAGTAAGGGCGTAGACAAGCACCCGCTCTCCTCCGAAACACAGGATGTCAGCCACCGCTTCTTTTCACATCACAGTCTACAAGTTAAGCTTGCACAGTGGGGGTCACTGGTACGCGACAAGACAGACTACTCAGCTGCTTGAATCCCTCCCTCCCTGGGCAACACCACAACCAATTATGCATCGCCCTGCAGGGCGCTCTTGGTCACAGACGGCACTGGCATGATCTGTATTTGATACCAGACCGTGGGGCTCATCCACACACAAGAACAGTGCCTTAACGGGATGCAGACCATTGGGCTCATCCACACACTAGAACAGTGTCGTAATGGGATGAACCCCCCAGCAGCCCCTGGATTTTAGTTTTTAAAAAGCGTTTCAATTCACAGGACAGAAGCAAAACTCAGGTGGCCCTGGTGTCACGCAGGGTACAACTGAAACCTTGATCAGCATGGCGCACTCGCGGTTCTACTGCTGGCGGTTTTGGGCCCGGTCCTACCTTGCTGAGCACATAGAGGTCCAGAATCTTCCTCTCTACGTGAGGGAGGCGTAGCCGGGAACCCTGCAGCTCCCAGAACTTGGTGATCTGATCCAGGAAGTTGAGTTTGACTCGGGTCAGAGCCTAAGAGGAGAGGAGACAGGTCAGTCTGAGAGGCGCTTTTCCATCTGACCCGCACCCCACAGTATCAGCTGTTCTCTGTGGACAAGCCCTCCCTCCCCTGCAGCCACTGTGCTGAAGAATGCTCCCGTCGGGTGTGAGCCGTAGGCTGCAGTCCACCAGCTGGCACGATGGACATCTCAAAAATCTTGATTTAATTTTTTTTGGATTAAATCAGGAAATACTGATTTCCACCCCTACATATCTCTGGGGCACTAGTTATTGGTTTTATTGCTGAACATTCTTTCCAACTATCAGCTGTAAAATAGTGCAAAAGCTCTTGGTGTGTGTGTGTGTGCTTATGACACATCCAAGTCCTCTGCCTCTGGTGGAGACACTCTAGGTTTGAAAATCAGTATTTCCTGATTGATGAGGAAAACCCAGGTCCTTGCATGCACGTGTGTACAGCTAGCACAGAGTTACATGCAGGGACTGTGATGAGGAGAGAGGGAGATGCGGGCGTACTGCATTACCTCAAGCTCGTTCAGCCTCTGGACCCTGGGAGTGAACCGGAAGTTTCGCACATCACAGGCAAAGGGGGGCTGCCAATCCTTTTAAATAAGGTCACAGACAACAGTAAACTCATTTAAGCTCACATTTTACATGATGCATGTCCATAATACAGTTGATACATATCTTTCCCAGCTCTCCTCCTTTAGACTGCTCACTTATAGGCAAACGCATCTCTAAAATGATGCGTTACACTGACACTTAATTATCAGTTTAAACACTACATCCAATTTGTTTAAAACAAATATTGTGTGATAGCTGTCGCCAGCGTACGTAATGAAAATGAACGAACTAGGGAGAAAGTGTCTTAAATCAAGAGAACGATGGAATATAATTTCTACTGAGATACTGACCACACAGTTAATACATATTTCCCATTGGGCAGACATGTTTCAGTCTTAATATTTAAAGTAGTAAAACGGTGGGAGGCCATGGGTGAAGATGAACTAACCGGAAGTGTTCCAGACTGCCTATGGTTATACACCTGTCAGCTGCAAAGTTCGCAGAGGTACCAGAAATAAGTAACTGCCTGATCCCTCTGGGTATAAAAGGCTTTCAATTTAGGTTTATAAACGAAAACGATGGACTAACTAGAAATTTGACTACCTTAACTCTTTTAACGTATTCTGTAATCTGGTCAGAGGTTGGGCCTAAAATTGCGTGCCTCGTTTACGAGGAATAAACTATGATATCACTTGTGTCAATTCTGCGGGCTCCTTCGTTGCAGTACACTTTCACTGGTTGTTAACTCTATGTCTAGTCTTTTTCATTATCAATATGAGAAATTAAAGTAAAAGAAATTAACCAACAACGGCCCGGACGCTGCCCATCGATGTAATAAATATGCTTCCACACTAAATGATCGATTACTTTATAAATGGCCCGTGCATCCACAAATCTGCAGTAGAAAAGCGATACTCTCCCATCATATAAGTAACCATAACATAAGCACCAATTTCAATATTTGTGAGGAGGCGAGAAACTAGGACAATGCCATCTTATAGTCAAAAGTAGTGAAAACAGTCCAGCGTTTAATTTAGACTTTAACTGTAAATAAAATGTATGATGTAGGAACGTTATTGTAAAAGTAACACCCTCCGACTGTTTATTTTATTCATAGAAGGGGGCAACTTTAAAAGGGTTACGTGTCTGATTTAGATGACCAAGGAGGTCCTTGTTTACAGAATTTAGGCCTCTAATTCACATGAAAGTGGAGGGATATTTAGGTAATGATAGCTCAGGCAACAGATTATTGAAGCATATGCTAACAAAAACTGAGCGAAGGGGAGATACATATTTGACCTCACCGACTTAAATACCGCCGATTTGCACTTGATTCAACAGATTTTCGTAACTAGGCCGAAAAAGACAAAACAGAAAATAATAAAAACAAAAGACAAAGCAATGGCGGTGCACTGTGTAAAATGGTAGCTTTGTAGCAAATATATTCCAAAAAAACGGTGGAGTTACCTCGGGGGGGCGAATTTTGCAGATGCCAGTTTTTTCGGCAATGGGTCGGATCTTGTTTATAAATCCTAATGGATCCGAAAAATCTTCCCAACTTGGCTCAAAAACAGGACACTCCGGAGGAGGAACGAATTCAGCGTACACCGACATGATAATGTGTTACAATGGTTCAAGGTTCTTCCAAATTAAATGTTTTTAAAAATGCAAAATTATCTAATTTTATCCAACGCAGACCCACGACGTGCATAATTAGTTTATAAAGGATACCAATACAGTCGCTTCAGGAATTATTTCATAATTGCAAAAGGCACTAGTTGACTAGCTGCAGAAATATTTACAAACCAAAAACGTCAATTTCTAATGCGTCGTTTCCATTAAAAGTATACGTTTTCCATTCATATCCATTGAAAGAGCCTGGCGGTATCTGGTGAATATTCCTTTATTTTCCAAAACATTGACGAGTGGATGTGTAAAATTAAAAACTCTTGTACAAATAGTTCATTCCATGGTTCTGCTACATCACAAGGAAATTGCGGCCCTCTCCAGTCCTCCCCCACCACTCCCTGCGCACTAGAGGTTGGAGACTACCTGGAGCGCAGAGTGAGATCCATCAAAAGCGTTATCATGTCCATCTTTAATGGAAATATGGAACCACCGCGACAGGACTAGAGCCCAGGTTTAAAATAAAATTGTAAAAAATTCAGCAACAATCCGTCAGTGTTTAGATTTTACGCAAAATCAAGTGTAAATTCCACTGTACAAAAAAACCTTCACATGATTTATGGAGCACTTTTGTAATCCATCAGTGACCTGGGTGCATCGCGGTAATCCATTTTTTAAAATCATTTTATTTATTTTTTCTGTTGTGAAGACATAACGGGTAGTTAGCAAGCTAATAATTCGCGATGGTCCAGTCCGAAGCTTGCTAGACAACACATTTCATCCGATTCTTCTTTGGAATAGTTGATAACTGATCAAACAACCAGCCTGATGATTCCCATTCATAAAAAAATATGAAATGTTTAAAATAAAAACACTTCCCGCAGAGTGAGTCAAAAGTCAAATGTTTCTAACATGATGATGGCCTCTGTAGAGAAAGGCAGTTTCAAAATTAATTTCATTCTCCTTCCGCTTATGAGGTTGCTTTGCGTGTGCTAGCGCCTAGCGGGCTAGTTTGTTAGCCATTACGATACCAAGTAGCTGCTTGCTGCTGGAGTATTGCCAGTGCCACACTGCCGCTGTCGAACAACTTCGCAAGGTGGCTAGCTAGCTTGTTAGAACACGCAAAAACCCTCAATAAACATTAAGCGCCCGGCTCAAACAACATGATCGATCGATAGTTATCAATTAATACCAGAACATTCAATCACTGATATTATATAAACTACGGCTGCATTTCTTTTTTTAAATATACATTTCCACCTTCCTTTCTCACTATCGCCGTATCACCACCTTTGCAACAACAAAGTATCCATACACCACCATCTCCGTTAAGGACCTAGGAAAATATTACCAGAATTACATTTTAATCGTAACTGTTATTATGTAACTGATTCGTCGTAATAAAGTATAACACATGAGTTTATGCTATCCAATTTCGAAGTAAATCTTATAAATTCTGTCGAAATTAACCATGCGTATGGATATACAAGTATAAATCGGTGAGACGTTCTAAAACGCTAAGGTCAAAGGTATAACTTCCGGTTTATGCGTTCCGAAAGCTCTGGGGGTGCTTTGTGTGATAAAGACATCGGTTTGTGTCCTCAATCAATTAGGGGAAATAAAGAAATGCTTTGTGGCGATATTTCGGTTGGAATGATTTTATTTAAACGGACTGTGGGGAATTTCAAGCGAGTGCTGGAAACTTTACGGGGAAAAGTGTTACTGCAATGGCAGACAGGATTGAGTCTTCCGTATGTCTCACCTCCACCCCATTACAGTAGATGGCGGTAATACACCTTTTTGCTGTTTGAATCCCGTTGATAAACGTGTAGAGAAAGATTATTTCGATTTGGGATTAGTTTAACAGTAGGGTTGCCAGGTGAGAGTTTATACGTAAATGGAGAGGATTAAACAAAATTCACCGGGGAGAAGTCCGATTTAAAAAATGCATGGGAGTCAATGACAGATGGAGGATTTTAAAAGGTGGTATGAGGGAAAAGTCTAACATTTTAACGGAGTTAATTGAAGATGGGGGATTTTTTTGTTATATTTTTGGGGAACAAATGGCATGCATTTGGCAATACTGTTAACCGTAATCTCGTCCATAACCACTGCGTTTGGCTATATGACTAGTAGTTAACAATGCCTTGTTTTCGACACTCGTATAGCCATATCTGCATACATCCGCCATATTGGAAGGATGACCTTAACAAATAAACCTTAGCTGGGTAATTAGAGAATTAAATATTTAAAGGTGAAAATTACGTTTCTGTGAGTATTTTCAATCCACGGTCGAATCCGGGAAATGAAAGAAACGAAAGAGTAGGCTATTATATTTTTGAACGTTTTGTCTTCATTGAGTATGATTTGTCTCAGATAATAAAATAGACTGTTGTTAGGCTATTACAATTAGTAATTCGCGTATTACAATTGGTTGTGTATTCATTGATACGTGAAACGGTTGGTAAACGAACGTTGTATTAATTTACGATAAGGACATTTGATCAAATAGAGTTGCCTTTACTATTGTGGTGCTGTTTGTTTATTAATTACGCAGGACACGGGTCTGATAGGCACACACCGCTGTTTCACAACTGAACCAATTATCCTTGTGTCTTCTACGTCTTAAAACACACACTGTGGATTTGCGTTTAGCATTTTCTTTTACTTAATGCGTTTTGGCGTGTTTAATGTTCGTGATATGAGGAAAGTGACTGGCACCTTACATGCCCAGGTAATGTTCGGACTGGAAATGGCAGATGTAGGCTACGCCTAAACTCACTCACCGTCGATATGGGATTGGGACAGCATACGTCCGGGTGTCCCCATAATTATTTATTTTTCTCGGTCCTTAAATGGACCTCCGGTCGGTTTTTCAAATATCTGAGCACGTCAGAGATTTTTCTGTTAGTTTTTTAAGTGTGTCCGTGACCAACTCACCATACCACCATAGCCCCCCCGTTTTTATATCTATGATTTTCCTATCTTTGAAATTGATGACCCAAGCTGCCGAATACGTAGTCGTCCTGACATAATTGAATTCCCAATGTAGTATTAACATGCAACACTGACACTGTAAAGGCTGTTCCAAGGACAAGTTTATCATGTATGGGCTATGTAAGGTAGCCTAACTGAGTTATTTCACTTTTATGAACACAATAAATGTTTTATATTTCATTTATTTTACAATGCTGTTGTAGTTTAAGAATCACAGGTCACAGTGGCTTTGGAAAGTATTCAGTCCCCTTCACTTTTTCCACACTGTTGTGTTCTAGACTTATTTCAAATGGGTTAATTATATGTTTTTGCCATCAATCTACACACAATGCCCCATAATGACAAAGTGAAAACACATTTTTAGATATTGTTGCAAATGTATAAAAAAACGGAAATATGTCAGATGCATCCTGTTTCCTTTGATCATCCTTGAGATGTCTCTAGAACTTGATTGTAGTCCACCTGCGGAAAATTCAATTGATTGTACATGGTTGTACATTCAATTGAAAGGCACACACCTGTCGATATAAGGTCCCACAGTTCACAGTGCATGTCAAAGCAAAAACCAAGCTATGAAGTCCAAATAACTCGCCATAGACCTCTGAGATAGAATTGTGTTGAGGCATAGGTCTGGGGAAGGGTATAAAAACATTGTTAAAGCATTGAAAGTTCCCAGGAGTAGTGATGGCGAAATGGAGCTTTCTGAAGCATTGCACGTTTCCGACACTGTCGAAAAATGTGTTCAGTTCTCAGAGCTTCATATGAGAGAATGCACATTTCCATCTGCTGGTGAAATGAATGTAGTGCAACAAACCTGACAACTACCGACTGCATATAATATACACTCAGTGGTCATTTTATTAGGTACACCTGTACACCTGCTCGTTAATGCAATTATCTAATCAGCCAATCATGTGGCAGCAACTTAATGCATAAAAGCATGCAGACATGGTTCAGTTGTTGTTCAGACCAAAAATCTGAATGGGGAAGAAATGTGATCTACGTGACTTTGACCGTGGAATGACTGTTGGTGCCAGATGGCAGTGCCATGAAAAGTTAGGATGATTCTAAGGGCCCGTGACTGAGGGGGGCCCTAAAAAATAATTAGAACTTTAAGTACAAAAATTCAACGAATTGAAATGATATCATCATTAATAGAATATTTTATTTACCATGTACTAATAAAACGAATGATTTATTTTAGTTTTTGGCAAAAAGTTGGCTGGCAGAGAGCCTCTGTATTGCCAACACCCCCCCCCGTCTATTTACATGAAATGGTTTGGTCCAGCTGGATGCTGCCTCAACTTGTCACTGCGCGCTACTCTAGGCAGTGAGTTGCAGGTGAGAGTGATAGAGCATCATGTCTCAGTCAGCAAGAGATAAAAGTGGATTCAAAAAAAAAAAAAAAAAGACAGGAGACACACAAGAAAGGGCGACAGTATGTCACCCAATTATTTACAAAGAAAGGGTTAGGAAAAATGCAAAAGTTGTGGGAAACCTGTCAAAATTGTTGTCCCCTTTATTAAATAAATGCATGTTGTTCATCAGCAATATCTCCTAGTATCTTATTCACTGTAGAAATTGTGTGTAATACTTTGATTTGATGATTTGTTGATACAGCAGAGAACTGCAGCAATGGTTATGTGTGGGGTGGAGCTGAAATCTCATAATTGTACTCCCCCAAATGACATTTTACATGGAAAAAACAACCCCCAAATTTTTTCATGGGGCCCAAAATCTCTGGCGGAACCCCAGCCAGACAGGGTGGTGAGTATCTCAGAAACTGCTGATCTCATGGGATTTTCACACACAACAGTCTCTACAGTTTACAGAGAATGGTGCGAAAAACAAAAAACATCCAGAGTGGCAGTTATGTGGGCGAAAACGCCTTGTTAATGAGAGGTCAGAGGAGAATGGCCAGACTGGTTAAAGCTGACAGGAAGGCAACAGGAACTCGAATAACCACTCGTTACAACAGTGGTATGCAGAAGAGCATTTCTGAATGTACAACGCATTTGGCCTCATGCAAGAACATTTTTCGTTATCTTTCTCGTATTTTTTTCATGAGGTGACTTCTATGAATGTTCCAAGTCAGATTCAGCAAACGCTCGTAACTTCAGAAAACTGTCGTAAATTACAACGTAAACATGCTGAATGCTACGTCTTCTTAAATGAGTGCGCGTTCATGTGATTTGTGAATTAGCATAATTAACGCCGCAATAATGCTATATAAGGTTAGGCGTCCTGCCCCATTTTCATAGGAAAGTCATTCATAACAATGGCACCGAACAAAACCAAGAAGAAAAACTGTACAAGCTCGGAGATTGATCTGAAATAATTAACCGAAAGCACATACTATTTAAGATCGTCAACAGTGGAATTAAGGGACCTGTTAAAACCAAGGAGCGGGAAAAAAATACTTGTGCAGTTAACGCAGTATCATCTGTTGCCCGTAGCATCACAGAAATACATTTTAAAAATGGTGCAATATGAAATTGGAGTCTCGCGAAAGCAAGGTGATCCATGACTGCAACAGGAGGGGGTCAGGAGGAAGTCTCCGTCACCCACACACCGACGAGCGAATACGTGCCATAATTGGCGAGGTTGCCTTGTCCGGTGTTGCAACGGATGTCCCCCTGGACAGCGACTGACAGCGAAGCACAGCCCGTGGTAACAGAAAACGCAACACTAGCCATTCGTCTGTCTCTGCAAATAGATCAGCGCGCTCTCTAAAGACGCGCTCTCTTCCAAGATATTGTAGTATTATACCATAGCCTCAATAGCCACTATTGAAATTAATGATAATGATATAATTATATTCATGAATTATGAATTATATTATCCTACAATTTGAAAAGAAAACAGTCAAATATAGGCCTACAATTGTCAAACAGGATACTCTCAAAATGATTATACATTATAAATTCTATAATTTATATATTCAAACTCAACAGTTCTTCTAAGTAATGAAATAGACACAATCCATTAGTCAAAAACAAAGTTGTTTTGCTTTGGAGAACGGCAGGCAAATTGTACGTATGACTCCTACGACAGCTCTGGACCACTCATAAATCTTGTTCGTACCTAAAAGAAAATTCTAAATACTAGAAAATTGGTGAATGCGGCAAATTGTGACTTATGAACGAATTTGTGCGCAAAAGTGGTTCTTGCATCTGGCCCATTGAACCTTGAAGTGGATGCGCTACAGCAGCAGAAGACCACACCAGGTTCTACTCCTGTCAGAACAGGAAAGTGAGGCTACAGTAGGCACAGGCTCACCAAAACTGGGCAGTTGAAGATTGGAAAAACATCGCCTGGTCTGACGAATCTCGATTTATGCTGCAACATGCAGATGGTAGGGTCAGAATTTGGCGTAAACAACACAAATCCATGCATCCATCCTGCCTTGTGTCAACGGTTCAGGCTGGTGGTGGTGGTGTAATGGTGTGGGGAATGCTTTCTTGGCACACATTAGGCCCCTTAATACCAATTGAGCATTGTTTAATTGCCACAGCCTACCTGAGTCTTGTTGCTAACCATGTGCATCCCTTTATGGCCACAGTCTACTCTTACTTCCAGCAGGATAATGCGCCATGTCTTTCTGTGGTTCTGTGTGGCTCAGTAGGTAGAGCCTGGCATTGGCAACACTTAGGTTGTGGGTTCAATTCCCACTGGGACCACATGTACTGAACAATGTATGCATTTACTACTGTAAGTCGCTTTGGATAAAAGCGTCTGCTAAATGGCATGTATATATTATTATATTATGTCACAAAGCACATGTCATCTCAAGCTGGTTCCACGAACATGACAATGAGTTCAGTGTACTCCAATGGCCTCCACAGTCACCAGATCTCAGTCCAATAGAGCACCTTTGGGATGAATACCTGAGCAATGTTTCCAGCACCTTGTTGAATCCATGGCACAAAGAATTCAGGCTATTCTGGGGGCATAAAGTGGCCACTGACTGTCTATGACCGCACTAACTGGTATGTGGTGTGTAGTTTGCCCTCCTAGACAGTAGACCCGGGTTCACCCGAGTGAATATTTTTTGACAGTAAACGCAAGGACAGAAGAACAAAAGGGATAAAGTAAGAAAACCAGGACTAACCTTATGTAAGAGAGTTGGTTTGCCGTTTCAAACCGAGGATCCCAACGCAACAAGAGACACTATTATCTCGCCAAGCTAAAGTCCCGAGTACCCAGCCAATGGAACTAATCACATTCTTATTAATGTCACATTCTGTAGCAGACGCTCACGCATTAATGTATGTATCGGAGCTCCACCGCTACACTTATTTGGAGATATCAATTCAAAGTTTTCCCACGCTTGAGAACGGCAGCTCCTCTTTCTCTCTGGCTCCATCACAACACTGAAATAAACACATTCAAATCCACTCTTCACAATGACTATGCACGCATCTATTGCTGCACATCATTGTTCTTTATTGCCCTCCAGGTCCACTGGGGAGTTTCCTAGACGAGATGGATGCCCTACTCAGCGCTTTCCCTGAGGATGGCACCCCCATCTTACTCCTCTGTGACTTCAACCTGCCGCTGGAGACCTCTCAGGCCTCTGTATTCCTCCCCCTGCTTCAGTCCTTCAACTTCACCCTGGCTGAATCCCCATCCACCCACAAGGCCAGTAACCAACTGGACCTGATCTTCACTAGGAACTGCGCATTACCTAACATTACAGTATCTCCCCTACATGTGTCTGACCATTGCTTTCTGCCTTTCTCTCTCCCCCTCCCCTCTGTGCCTAAACCATCCTCACCTGCTCCCACTGTCCTTGTCCGTCGCAACCTCCGCTCTCTCACCCCCGCTGCCCTGTCGGCTACTGTTCTATCTTCCCTTCCCCCTACTGATGCCTTCTCTCAGCTACCTGCTGAGGAAGCATCGTCCACCCTACTTTCCTCTCTCTCCTCCTTTGACTCCTCTATCCACTAAACCTGCACACTTCCGCCCCCCACCCCCTGGCTAACCGACTCCATTCGGGCTAACAGACTGAAACTGCGAGTGGCAGAAAGGAAATGGAGAAAATCCAAATCCCCTGTAGCTCTGACTGATTTCCACACACTGCTGGCTTCCTTCTCCTCTAACCTCTCCTCTGCTAAGTCTGCATTTTTCCTTTCCAAAATTCAATCTTCAGTTTCTAACCCTCGTAAAATCTACTCTACGTTTTCCTCTCTCCTCACCTCTCCTCACCCCTCCTCCTCCTCCTCCTCCCCCACCCCCCTCCTCTCTAACCGCGGATGACTTCACATCCTTCTTTCACGAGAAGGTTGATGTCATTTGCAACTCCTTCCCCCCAACCTCTCCCTCACCCATCTCGCTACCTAAACCTCTCACCCCTCTGTCCTCCTTCTTGCCCCTCCCTGACTCAGACATCCTTCAACTTGTCCTCTCCCACCATCCCACCACCTGCCCTCTTGATCCCATTCCTTCCCCCCTCTTCCAGTCCATTGCTATGGACATCCTCCCCTTTGTCTCCAATGTCATTAACTCCTCTCTTTCCTCTGGCTCTGTCCCCTCTTCCCTCAAATGTGCTCATGTTGTCCCCCTCCTCAAAAAAAACACCTCTCTGAATCCTGCTGTTATTTCAAACTACCAACCTGTCTCTCTCCTCCCATTCCTTTCCAAAACGTTAGAGCGGGCTGTCTATAACCAACTATCTGCTCATCTCTTACAGAACGACCTGCTTGATCACAACCAATCTGGGTTCAGAGCAGGCCACTCCACAGAGACTGCTCTCCTTGCGGTCACTGAGGCTCTTCATGGGGCTAAGTCCCAATCCCTTAGCTCTGCCCTCCTCCTCCTCGACCTGTCGGCGGCATTCGACACCGTGGACCACCGGATCCTGCTCTCATCTCTCGTCGAGATGGGAATCTCTGTATCTGCACTGACATGGTTCAAGTCCTACCTGGCTGACCAGTCCTACCAGGTGGCCTGGAGAGGATCCCTCTCCTCTCCCCTCACCCTCTCTACTGCAGTCCCACAGTGCTCGGTGCTAGGCCCCGTCCTATTCTCCCTGTACACCAAGTCAATTGGTTCTGTTATCTCTGCTCACAGTTTTTCCTATCACTGTTATGCCGATGACACTCAACTCTTTCTCTCCTTCTCTCCATCTGAGACCCAGGTCCCGGCACGGATCTCTGCATGCCTGGTGACATCTCCGCATGGATGTCCACCCACCACCTGAAGCTGAACCTGGGGAAGACAGAGCTGCTCTTCCTCCCAGCGAAGGGCTCCCCGATGATTGATGCGTCAATCACTGTGGAAGGCTCCATAGTGTCTCCGTCCCAGTCTGCCAGGAGTCTTGGGGTAACCCTGGACAACCAGCTGTGCTTCTCAAGCCATATTGCAACGATCACTCGGACCTGCCGTTTCTCCCTCCACAACATCCGGAGGATCTGACCGTTCCTCACCGAAGAGGCTACTCAACTCCTGGTCCAGGCCCTGGTGATCTCACGTCTGGACTACTGCAATTCCTTGCTGGCAGACCTTCCGGCCTGCGCCATCAAGCCACTGCAACTAGTCCAGAACGCTGCCGCTCGTCTGGTGTTCAACCAGCCGAAGTTCACCCACGTCACCCCTCTACTCTCCTCTGCACTGGCTCCCCATCGCAGCACGCATCAGATTCAAGTCACTGGTGCTTGCTTTTCAAGCGGCCAGAGGTACTGCTCCCCCATACCTCCAGTCACTCATCACTCACTACACACCTCCCAGACCCCTCCGCTCCACCTCCTCTGGTAAACGGACTGTCCCTTCCCTCCGGGCGGCTGGCAGCCGCTCCTCGCGGTCTCGCCTCTTCTCCGTCCTGATCCCTCGCTGGTGGAACGACCTTCCGCAATCGGTCAGGACCGTGGAATCACTTGCGATCTTCCGCAAGAGACTCAAAACCCACCTCTTCAGACTCCACTACCACTGAACTCTGTCTATCTAGCTAAATTGTCTTCACCACTGTTTACTTGTTCAACACTATACCACCAAAACGTTTTTATTTTTTTTTTTTAAATTACTTTTTTTTTTTTTTTTTTTTACACTAAACTTTTCCTTCCCGGTGTTACAGGTATGCTACGCAGATGCCTGCAATGATGTCTATTGCTGTATTACTGCAATGATCTCGTGCGCTAACTATGATTGTTCCTACCATGTATTAATGCACATCTTGTAAGTCGCTCTGGATAAGAGCATCTGCTAAATGCTTAAATTGTAAAATGTAAAATGTTTAAACAATCTGTGATGCTCTTCAATCAGGTGTTTTAGATGTACTGTCATACCTTCACTTATACTAGGGAAGAACACAATGTCCACAATGCCCAACAACAGTAATAGTAAATTCCAATAGTACAATGTCTCCAAATATAAGAGGTATATTTGTAATTAAACACAATGTTTGACTAGCATTTAGGCCTATGCCATTACCTGAATACTGGAGGTTGATCTTTGTTGGACGATTATTTTTCTCTAAATAACCATAGTTAAATGCATAAATTCTACAAAGTTCTCCTTTGAGATGAAATGTTCCACCAAGCAATTTGACTTCGTATTGACCCACCCCCTCCAATATATCGTGCATAATGTCAAACACAAAATTGTTAGATGCATTAAAATATTCCAAAGTGTTCAGTACACAGTTGAGCTTAATTCCAAAGCATGAGGTTTCCTCTGGATTTTGAACAAGGTGGCTGTAATGCTGCTCATTTAGATTTTTATTACGCAAGGTAAGGCGACAATCATCCTCACTGAAAATAGACTGAGCTAAAACCTTATCAATCAAACAGGCCCTGCAAAAGTAGTTTGCACTAAATGATTCCATAAACCCCAAAATAGTGTGCATCCCTAAATTGTCAGCAGTGACTTGGGCTACAGTACCATAAATTATGGGTTAATTAGGTTCTTCACAAAATTATGTTTCCATCACATTAACTTCCAAATTTTTCACATCCTCAACAAAAGGCCATAGTATCTTGTCAATTACATATTTTTTGGCGTCCTTGGATATTCATAAGGGACGAATTCAATTTAGGGGGAAGATTTCTGAGAATAAAATACAACCAACCGAGCTTGTGAATACCATGCTTAGAACCTAAAGGGTTTGCGGTTTCAAAGTCATCGAAATAGACCTGAATTTGCAAGGCATGTTTTTTTCTTGAAAACAATGGATGGTTCTTGAAGTAGCTACCATCACAGAAATCCTGGTACATATCGCTTTGATGACAAGACTGAATGTAATTACATATATCTGCATTCTTAAATATAAACTAACGTTTTCAGCAAGGGAACATATATAAATGTCTCATTTACTGGAACCTGCTCATACATTCCAGTGGTTCTATTTCTCTTGGTGTCATATCTTACTCCTAAATGAACCTCTACTGGGTCAACAACACCCCATTTGTTGCTAAAGTATTTTTTCCATTTGCTATCAGAATTTAAGTTACTGAAAGGATTATGTAAATTCCCCAAAAACTCTTCTAAAGATGGTCTGCTGGGGTTGGAAGGAGGGACTAAACTCAAAACGTCACACTTTATACTTTAATGCAGTTAATTTACATATTCCTCCATGTTTTCAACAACTGACAAAATTACATTTGTTGCTACACCACTTCCCTGTAATTTTGCTACTACAGAAGCACACATTTCTTGATTGCTCTCTAGTTATATTAGACACTTCAGGATCTTCCAGTAACTTGGCTGTGTGGGTAGCACTAGAGGAGCCTGCTTATAAAGGAACTTCATTGACTTCTAAGACTTGTGGCATAGGCACATCATTTCTTAAGGTATGCTCATCACCATGAACAATGTTGAGATGTTTCATAAAGCTTTTACAGCTTCCAAACTGCAAAGAACAATCATCCTGTGCACAGTTAAAACAAAAATGTTTGCCCGGATACAGCCCATGCAAAAGTTGAATATGCCGAATCAACTTGAGGGGTGTATCATGCAATGACCTACAAATGAAACATCTAAACATTATTCAACAATTTAGCTCTCAGCTGCTTCACTTCTGGGCTTTCTCTGGTGCAACCAACATCAATGTTGTAAACAGTTGTCTGGAGAAATGTGTACATGCTGCTGAGGGAGTCGTCATACTTTACGGCAAAAACAAAATGCGCCTTGAAAAGCGTGCCTGACATGGGATCAGCTTTTTGTCCAACACTACGTAGTAGCTGTGGATGTTTGCTTTTGAGGTTCCTGATGCAAGGCGGTACGGTTGGTGCGGCTCGTTGATGTCGTTGAGGTGTTGATCGATGCTCTTGCAGGACTGAAATAAATAACATAAAAGGAGGACTAAGGCCAGAATTAAAACAAGGCATGCCTTTCTAGGCATTCACCTTTCAATCTAAAAATAATGGCAGCAGTTTTTGCACAAATTAATGTTAATTGTTCTGTACTCTGGCCAATATTACCTATGCCTTTTGCAAGTCACTCACTTGCAAAATGCCACCTTTTCTAAGGATGCCATTTTAGGCATATCTCCTGATGACTTTTTGGCCTAAGTGTAACCCCGCGTTCTAACAGCGGGCGATACTAGGCGAAGAAATCGCCCAGTGGGCGTTCCCCACGCCTTAACCTTTATTTAACCAGAAATAGTCTCATTGAGATTAAAAATCTATTTTACAAGAGCGTCCTGGCCAAGATAGGCAGCAGCACAATTACAATTACAAGTACAAGTTTACAGACAAAAGTAAATTAAAAACAAACATGAGACAATTAAAACAAAAAACAAGGGCAAATCACAGTACCATTCATAATCATTCAAAACATCTGCAGCCGGATGTGCTGGATTCCATATCACTTAAAAGTGTTTTAAAAGCAACCAGTGAGACCAGCTCCTGCAGGTTCAGGTGGTTTTGTAGCCGATTCCAGGCAGAAGGAGCTGCATACCTGAATGCCCTTTTTCCCAGTTCAGTACGGACCCGAGGGACAGTTAGTATGAATAAGTCCTGGGAACGAAGACCATAACTGCCCATACTTTTTTGGCAGATGTACATCCGTAGGTAAGTTGGCAGTAGTCCAAGGATAGCCTTATAAATAAGGATATGCCAGTGGTTGAGTCTACGGGTGGACAGGGCAGACCATCCAACCCGAGCATACAAAAATTTTGCATGGTAAACGAATAGTTCATCATAGATTTTGAGAATCTTTATTATAAATATTAGTTGGCTAGCAGTATTGTTTCCTTCAATCATGAACCGCAAACTCAAACTCAGAAGGCTTTTTACAATTGCGGCCATTTACTTGCGCTGGAAACGGCTCGCAGTTTGTCTCCGGTATGTTTTTCCAAACGTACCCATGCGATAAAAAATTGCCTTTTAACCAACACAAACATTAAATAAGATGTATGTAGGCCATATAAGTTTAGCTAGCTATAAATATTTATGCTTTTAGGATTAAATAAAGTATGGGGGTACTGCAGACCGCTGTTATCAGTTTCTCCTCATTCATGTTGAAGTGTCGGAACTAGGAACCAAATTTCGGTGTTGTGTTGGTTCCGCGTGGAAGGTAAAAACTGCAACACATGAATTTGATTGGCTCTTACCGGGCGATATCTCCCGAAAGTTCAGGATTTTCAACTTTTCTGTGTCGCCGCCACGCCCACAAATCGCCGAATCGGCGAATCACCGGAAGTCGCCCGCTCTCATAGACAATCAATGCATTTCGGGCAACTAGTTGCCAAATCGCCCGCTGTTAGAACGCACAGTAAAGCATTTGGAGATGGGCAATGGGCAACATTACTTTCACACACATATTTTATATTAGGCCAGACCAAATTAGTAAGTAGTTCAACGGGCACTGACTGAGATTTTTCATCATCAGCAAATTATTTTTATTTTTTAATTTATTTACTGGTATTCTTTTTTCCCATGACAGTAGAGGTATTTTTATTTTTTTATTTAACCTTTATTTAACCAGAAAAGCCACATTGAGATTAAAAATCTATTTTTCAAGTGTGTCCTGGCCAAGACAGGCAGCAAGAAAACAATTAGTTGCAGGTATGGTGATCGATTTATCATTATTGCCGGTTCAAATGTTTAAAATGGATGGCTGTATTGAATCCAGGTTGTCCTAGCATTACTTGGTGGTGGAAAATGTAAAAACATTCGTCCACATGCACACCACATTGATTTTAATTCCCATCTGCATCCCGCAAAATGAATTTAGACGCAATTGATTTCCATAAGTTTCACGCGAGTTGACAAGATGGCTTGCCCAAACGCACAAATAATGTCTTCTGTCGCATTCATTAATGGGACAGATGGGCTATAGGCTACATAGATGAGAATAAACAACTAATCTATCAAGTAAAACCAATTGCCTAACAAATAGCATAGCCTACGCCCCTGATACTCAAATCTGGCCCTCGAATCCAAACATAGTCCTGGTTTTCTTTTCTCCCTGGCAGTTAATTGAACAGTTAGTGCTACTGATTGGCCAGTGTCTTTACACCCATCTCTGATTAAGGGAGGATGGAAAATTAGCAGCACTTGGCCCTCAAGGACCATGAATTGAGTATCCCTGGCCTACGCTATACTTCAAAACATTTCTAAACCATATTTTTATAGCCTGAATTGGAAAAGTGAACTCCGTTTTGAACCCTGTGACAATACAGGCTGCATGTAGGCTAAACAGTGATTGTAATCTATTAAATTGAGGAGCGGCTGCGACTATGAATAAATAGTAAGCTATCATACTAAAGTAAACATGATAACTGATTGATTTAAAATTATCCAGCCTTTTTAACTTACCGCCTGCAGCAGTATAATTTTGCCCTGCTGGTGCAAGTCTTGTAATCCTGTCCCACCGGAGACGATACTTCCAGGCTAAAAAAATAACTGAGTGAGATGCGCCCAGAAGCAGAGCTTGTGCAAATACTATAACTGTAACCAACAAGTTGTGCTCAACTACTGACAGATTGACTTGATAAAAAAATTTAAAAAAAATAATTTGGAAATCTTTCAATTTTTGGGTTCGGTGGGCCCGTTGATCTACTTACTTATTTTGCCTGGCCTTACTAATGAGATTATTTCGCCAAAACTGAGGTTTTAAGCTTAACAAAACATTATCTCCAACAAACCTTGTGAAATCTCACTAAACGATCAACAGCGTCACGGACACTTATTTTCCGAGTCCTCTTCGGTCCCGCGGGTTGTGGTGACAGGAGATGTAACAGGAAGAGGATTGATGACATATCACTGTCCCATCCTGAAACAACAGCAGCAACATGCTTATTAAGAGTGCGCATCATATGTCAGACATGAGGTTCAGTTAGTGTGTAAATAAATTTCAATAAAGTAACGTGCTACCTTTCCAAAATGCGTAACAATATTAGTTACATTTAGCCTGAAGTAATGTATTGCATTTGCGGAGGGGGGATAAAACCATAATGCAAAAACGACTTGCCCAAAGCTGATCTTCGCTATGCGGCTGATCAAACTGCCCCTGGATCAGCAGCAACTTCACCCAAGCATCTACTTCATTATTTTAAAGATTTTAAATAATATTTTAAAGAATCTAGGTTGATTTAAGAGTTGTACTGTTGGGGCTGGCAGTGTAGTGTAATGGTTAGGGAGCTGGGCTTGTAACTCAGAGATTGAAGGTTCAATTCCCAGGTGGGGCACTGCTGTTGTACTCTTGAGCAAGGTACTTAAGAAAATAAGAACAGAAGAATACATAATGATGAGAACGGGTCGTTCGGCCCATCTAGGCTCATCATGTCCTAATCTAAAGAGTATCTAGTACTACATCTAGCCTGGACTTGAATAGCCCAAGTGTTTCTGCCTCTACTACCTGACCTGGCAAGCTGTTCCAGGCATTGACAACTCTCTGTGTAAAGAAAAACTTCCTAATATCTGTGCGGAATTTGCCTTTAACTAATTTCCACCTGTGGCCTCTTGTTCTGCTGACCCCACTTATCTTAAAAAATCTTTGGTATTTTACTTTGTTAATCCCTTTTAGGAATTTAAAACCCCCCCTAAGTCTCCGTTTGCTAAGTTTAAATAGATTGAGTGCCTTAAGTCTATCATCATAACTTTTATCTTTCATACCAGATATCAGTTTAGTTGCCCTTCTTTGGACTTTTTCAAGAGTTTCTATATCTTTCTTGTAGTGCGGTGCCCAGAACTGCACACAGTATTCTAAGTGCGGTCTGACAAAGGCATTATATAACATTAATAGAACCTCCTTTGATTTATACTCAATACTTTCTGCTATGTATCCCAGCATCCTGTTGGCTTTTTTCACTGCTGTAGCACACTGCTTTGATGCAGATAGGCTTTGATCAACTACAATTCCTATGTCCTTTTCAAATTGAACACCTACTAACTTTTCTCCTCCCATAAAATACTCCTGTCTAATGTTTTTATTTCCCACATGCATAACTTTACATTTAGCAATATTGAACGTCATCTGCCATGTATCTGCCCATTTTTGGATTTTGTTTAAATCATCTTGGATTACTTTAGTCGATTCCAAACTGTTTGCCAAACCCCCAAGTTTAGTATCATCTACAAATTTAACTATTTTGCTACTAATGTCCATATCAAGATCATTTATGTAAATAAGGAAGAGCAGAGGTCCCAGCACCGATCCCTGCGGGACACCACTACCCACAGCACTGAGGTCAGATTCAGCCCCACCTACTGTTACTCTTTGTATTCGCCCTTGCAGCCAATTTTTAACCCACTGTGAAGCTACTCCTGCAATTCCTACTGAATTCATTTTAGCAATGAGCCTCTTATGTGGTACCTTGTCAAATGCTTTCTGAAAGTCCAAATATATAATATCATAAGCCTGGTTCAGGTCAACACACTTTGTAGCCTCTTCGAAAAAGTCCAGGAGGTTTGTTAGGCATGACCTCCCTTTGAGAAATCCATGTTGGCTCTCCTTAAAATACTATTATTTTTCAAGAATGATTCCAACTTATCCCTAATAATACATTCCAGCATTTTACATGCGATGCAAGTTAAACTGACAGGCCTATAGTTCCCTGGGTCAGTACGGTCCCCCTTCTTATATATTGGAATTATACTACCCTGCTTCCAGTCATCTGGTATTTCTCCAGTGATTATCGATTGAATCAAAATATCTGTCAATGGTTTATATATAATTTCCCCAAGTTCTTTGAGTACTCTGGGATATATGCCATCCGGGCCTGCTGCCTTATTTGTCTTAAGTTTTTGTAGTTTTTGTAGTACTTCTACGTCCCTTATTTCAAAGTCCTCCAAAACATTCTGTACCTTGTCTATACATTTAGGCATATTTATAACCTCTTCTCTAGTAAAGCTCTCCACAAAGTAACTGTTTAGTGTGTTTGCAATGTCCTTATTATTATAAACCAAAGTTCCTTCCTTATTCTTAATGCACTTAACCTCATCCTTAACTTTCCTTTTTCTACTACAATATTGAAAAAACTTCTTAGGATTACTTTTTGCATCATGGGAAATTTTAATTTCAAACCGCCTTTTAGCTGATCTTATTTCCTTTTTAGCCTTAGCCCGCATATTACAATAATCTAACTTGTTTCTCTCGGAGTTATCTTTTTTATATACTCTGTACAGTCATTTCTTTTGCCTCAAAATCTCCCGTAAAGATTTAGTCATCCACTGCAGAGACTGTTTTTTCATCCTATTTTTCCTTACTTTGGGGATGAATTTACACTGTACATCTACAATAACCCTTTTAGATATAGTCCATTTTTCATTCACAGTTCTGCAATCTAGAAGTTTTACCCAATCTATATTACTTAAATTCTCTCTCATTTTATTAAAGTCAGCTTGTCTAAAATTAAAAATTCGAGAGTTAGAGGAGGCTGTCTTAACTTGCCAAAAAATATCAAAAATAACTGCACTGTGGTCACTTGCCCCTATTGGTTCTCCTACCTCTGTGCTGCAAATTCTATCAGGATTGTTACACAAAACCAGATCCAGTATTGATTTCCCTCTCGTAGGCTGAGTAACAGACTGTACCAAAAAGCAGTCATTGACCATATCTAAAAACTCCTCTTCACATTTGCCCTGACCTGTCACTATCTCCCAATTGATAGAGGGGTAATTGAAGTCACCCATTATTATAGTCTCTCCTTCAGCACAGATTTGTTTTATGTTACCAAAGAGCGTACTATTTATGTTACTGTCTGAAGCTGGAGGTCTATAACATACTCCTATACCAAGGCCCTTCTCACGATCTCCCAATAATCTAATCCAGATGTCCTCACAAGAAACTAATGAGTTTATACCTGGAATTTCCTGCACATTAAGATAGTCTTTCACATATAGGGCCACTCCCCCTCCTCTTTTATTAGTTCTATCCTTCCTAAACAATTTGTACCCCTCTACATTATATTCCTCCCCATCCGCTGGGCCAAGCCATGTCTCAGTAATCCCAACAATGTCATAACCCCCATTCAACATGACAGCCTCCAGTTCCAAAAAATTTTTTTTTATGCTTCTCGGATTTAAACACGAGCTTCATAGCCTTACTCACACCTACGTTGTCTTTCCCCTCCACACCTGAGTGTGCCGAACCACCTCTATTCACATTATGATAAAAATGTATTTTAATGATATTAATGATATTAATGATATCCTCAGATTTATTATACTCCGCCCTGGTATCTTCCATCTGGGCAGTCTGTACCTCCCTATCCATAATACTACTACTCATTTCCCTCCCTGCCCCCCCAGTCCCTAGTTTAAATATTCCTCCGCTACCCTGAGCATGCGCTGGCCTAATGCATCTGTACCCCTCCGGTTCAAGTATAACCCGTCCCGCTTGTACAGGTCACCCCTGTTCCAAAAGGAGTCCCAGTGCCCCATAAACCTGTACCCCTCTTTCCTGCACCAGGTTTGTAGCCACGTGTTAAATCTCCATATAAAATTCTGCTTGCCTTTGCTAGCACGTGGTACTGGCAGAATTCCAGAGAAGACCACCGTGGAGGTTCTGCCCCTTAACTTTGTTCCTAATTCTATAAATTTGTCCTGCAGAACCTCAAACCTACCCTTACCCATGTCATTGGTTCCAACATGGACCACCCCTGCTCTGGCCAGGAGCTTGTCCGCATGTTCCAGGAGATCTCTAACCTGAGCACCAGGCAGGCAACATGCCATGCGAAATTCCTTTTCCCACGAACAGACTATACTGTCTACACCTCTAATGATTTTTATTTTTTTTATTTTTTATTTTTTTAAATTTTTTTAGCCTTTATTTAACCAGGTCGGTCCCATTGAGACACAATGATCTCTTTTCCAAGGGAAGCCTGGCCAAGACAGCAGCTTTAAAACATTGAGTTTCAACAGTTAAAACAAACAGTGCAAAATTACATAAAACACCAAGTCAAACAACAAAAAATAAACCAAATATAATCTGATCAAATCAATAGAGCTAGATAATGGGGCTTTCATGAACAAGAACAAGAACGGTATGAGGCCGATTCTATGTTACTCATAACATTTTTGAATGTTCCTAAAGAAATAAGATCCTTCAAGTTCAGGGTGCTCTGCAGTGAATTCCAGGCAGAAGGTGCGAAGTACATGTAAGAGTGCTTGCCGAATTCAGTGCGAACCCTGGGGACACTTAACAGATAACAATCGTTGGAACGTAGGGAGTAAGTGCTCTGGGTTCTCGAAATATAACCACACAAATATTGGGGGAGTACACCTAAAATGGCTTTATACACAAAAATGTGCCAGTGTGAGAGACGACGTGCAGCCAATGAGGGCCACTCAACTCTGCCATATAGGGTACAATGGTGAGTGAGGGCTTTACAACCTGTAACAAACCTCAGGGCACCGTGATACACAGAGTCCAGAGATTGCAGACATTTGGCAGGGGCATGCATATAAAGAAGGTCGCCATAATCCAGTAGGGGAAGAAAGGTGGCACCAACCAACTTCTTCCTGGCAGCAAATGTAAAGGATGTTCTGTGGCGATAAAAGAAACCCAGCTTAAGCTTTAATTTCTTGATCAGGTTCTCTATATGAGATTTAAAAGAAATCCGATCATCAATTAAAACACCCAGATACTTGTAGCAAGGCACAAAATCAATCACATTTCCTTGTAGGGAGAATACACTGGGAGGGGGCTCAGGTATCTTCCTGCCATTTGAAAAGATCATGCAATTGGTTTTGGAAACGTTTAAAACAAGTTTCAGTTCTACAAGCTGACGTTCCACAGAGTTAAAAGCAGTCTGTAGGTAGCCAAGGGCCTCAGCAAGGATGGAACCACAACAGTAAATGACAGTATCGTCAGCATAGAAATGGAAATTGGCATCAGGGACATTTCTGCCAAGTACATCCACATAAATAGTAAACAAAATTGGACCCAAAACAGAGCCCTGGGGCACACCAGAGGAGACATTTAACATTGTAGAAGAACTACCATTAAAATGTGTACATTGCATTCTGTCTGACAGATAGTTATCAAACCAACCAACTGCTTGTTTTGACAGACCAATATTCAACAGACCAATATTCAACAACTTGATTGAATCCCCCACTACAATTAACTCCCTTTTCCTGGGTGGCTTGGCCGCCAGGGTGCCCTGGGGCTCATCAGTCCTCCCGCTCACAGAGGGCTGGGCCAGATCCTCTTCCTGCAAGGGCTGGAATCAGTTGGACACCACAATCTCTGGAGATGCCGCCCCTGCATGTGCGCGCCCTTTTCTACGCTGGCGCTCTACTGTCACCCAACTCTCTCTCCCTACCTGCTCTAGAGTCTCCCCCCTACCCCGCTTTTAGATTATTTTAAAAGTACCTTGACGAAGGCCCTGCGTGCCGAAACGTTGGTTTCTACTTTCTACGCAATAAATGGATTGGAGCAGATAATATGCTATTCTTTTTTTCTTTTCTAATATTACCGTCAGCATCTAGGCAAAACCTTTTGGGTGCGCATCCTCTCCCCATCTACAAAAGTAACATAGCCAACACACAAATTATTAACATGCATATTCAAGGAAGGAAAAAATGAACTGCTTGGTTGTAACCTACAGTGTTTGTGTTTGAACCAAACACAAATGGTTCAATGGCACCATGGTGGGATCGGGGCCCGGAGGCGCAGCTGAGCAGGGTGCCACCGGACCAGCAACCGCCGGACAAGCCGGGGGGGAGAACAACCACCGTGCTGCCCCCAATCCAACCACCCCTGGGACGAGAGTGAACAGCATGACCCGTCTAGAATTCAGCAGGGCTGTCCTACAGAAAGGAATGGGCTTTGTGCTGATACCGAATGTGCCTGGTCAAGGTCCCTAATGTAGTAGATGTTTTCGAGGTTAGTTTTAAGAATGCTAATGTCCTGGAGAGATTCTGGAACCTCTTTAGAGAGGGGAAGAATAGGAGCCCCCTGAAAAACGTTGACGTTGAGCCTCTTGTCTGACACCGAGAGCAAAGTGGTGACTGTACAGTTTTATAACGAAGTTATACAGGACCACGATGTTGCAACCTGGTTGGGCAGGTATGGCTCCGTCAAGTCTGAGGCAAGGAGAGTCCTCGATGAGGATGGGGTGTGGACTGGGGCCAGAAAGTGACTGGTCCAACTACAGCCAGACCCAACGTCGGTTGGAGGGGTGAGACACATCCCCAGCACCATTACGCTGGGGAACAACCGGGGCGCAGTTTTTTATTACGGCATGCCCAAACTGTGCAGGTGATGTGGTGAGTTAGGCCACTTGGCTGCAGCCTGCACAGTGCCAGTGAGTTGTGGAGGAGAGCATGAGACCAGGGCATGCCGGGACCCTAGACCCTGTAACTTGTGTGGGGTAAGGGGGCACCTCTTTCGAGACTGCCCACTCTCATATGCTAACAGGGCTAGGGGAACTGCGCTACAGTCTCACCCCCAACCTCCCCCCCCCCTCCATCAAATACGACCACGACAACCCAGCCTGACCCACCTCAGTTTCCCTTACTACCTATCCAAACTACAGCACAACCAGACAAACCAGACATGCCAGTCTCTCAGACACCCCCCACTACAGTCAAGGACGAGGCGGACTCGGAAACCCTCAACACGGTGGAAGAGCCCGCCCTCTCCTCAGACACCACAGATTCAGACCCCCCCTCCGACTGGTCCAAAGTAAAAGGGAGAAAGCGGAAAAGCAAACAAAAACACAGACAAATTAATAAACCGGAAATGCCTACTCCCATCACACCTAGCAATAGCCCTCAACCTCTCCCTTCATCTAAACCCATCCAGACAGTCTCAGACCCCCAAACAATCACAACAATCAATAGGCCCAAAATAACTCCCCACTCCAAAAAAACACAATCCCCAACAAAAGCCCCCCAACAGATTCTTACAGTGAAACACCCAAGCTCAACCTGCCCCAGTGGATACTGGCCGCTTCTGGTCCTCGGACACCCCCCAGACAGAGAACCAAAAGATCCCATCCAAGGGCCCTCTGCCTGTTGACAAAAGGGGGCCCCAGGGCCAAAATCCATTGGCTCTGCCTCTCCAGGGCGGACCTTGCCAGGCGGTGCTAGGCGAGAACAGGTGAGCAGACCTACCCAGGGGGCGGAGAGGCGCCCATCAAAACCAGATACGATCATTGACCGTTTAAACCAAATTTGCAAAGAGATTCGCCAAAACCAATAAAACTGGTTCATTTCCACCCCATAATATAATTATAATGCAATAATTTTTTCCCCTGTATTTTCTTATTTTCTCACCCCATGTCAATCACAATCACATCAATCAATACTCGAAGTATAAAAGATCCAATCAAACGGCATCCAGTTTTCTCCATCCTGCAACAGCTGCCCTCAGACGTCATCCTCCTACAGGAGTGTGGGATTCCCTTCCACTCCATGGATGACAGTCTGAGGGAGGGATGGAGAAGGGGAGACTCTCTCTGGTCTGGCTCAAACATATATCGAGCTGACGGGGACGGCACGTTGATCAACAACCCCTATGTCAGAATAACATCATCTGGCATAGTAGAGAGTGGGCGAATCCTCGTCACCGACCTCGACGTTGGGGGTTCCCCACTCCGGGTGATCAACGTGTATGGCCCTAATAGCAAGGCGGAGAGAGCCTCCCTATTTACAAAAATCTGATCCTTAATCACCCCCCGTACGCCAGTGGTCGTGGGGGGAGATTTCAACTGTGCCCTTAGGGATGAAGACCGCAGCAGACCAAGGAGGGATCAATCCAGCAGGGAGCTGCGGTCCATCATAGCATATTTCTCCCTCCATGACGCCGGGGGCACCTCTCCCCCTCAATACACATGGGTGAGTTCCTCTGGCGCCTCCTTCTCCAGAATAGACATGTTTTTGCTCTCTCCAGGCCTGAGAGTGTGCTCCTATACCATCGGAGCAGTGCACTTCTCGGACCACCACAGGGTGTCCGTGTCCATGGACTGGGAGAAGACCATCACGGTGGGTAGGGGTCCGTGGAGGATGAATACCAGCCATCTCCAGGACCCCAAAGTGCGCTTCTCCTTCTCGAGACGATACCTGGAGTGGGTCACACTAAAACCCCTTTTTGACTCCCCGGTAGAGTGGTGGGAGATGGTGAAGGATCGGGTGCGGGGCTACTTCTGGGCAGTCGGACGGAGGAAGGCAAAGGAAAGGAGGGCAGCTTATAACCACCATAATGCTACCCTCCAAAGACTGAGCCTCCTCCAGGCCTCACGGAAGTGGCCCAGACTAAACAGCATCTCTCCGCCCTCTGTCAGGAGGAGCCGAGGAAATACATATTTCGCTCCAAACTCCAGGGTCTTGAGGAGGACGAGAGATGCACTCGCCACTTCTTCCACAAGGCACGGACAAGGAAAACCGACATTCTCTCCCTGTATAACAACGCAGAGGTGGTGGTGTCTGAAAAGGCAGAGGTCCGGGGGGTGACCAGGGAGTTCTACCTGGGTCTGTATGCTAATAGGCCCACGGACAGGGCTCTCATGGACACCTTCCTGGACGGCCTGGACAGACGCCTGGAGGGACAGAGCATGGAGGGGGAGCTGAGCGCCGAGGAACTCACCCGGGCTGTGTGCTCCCTTAACTTACATAAAGCTCCTGGTCCTAACGGAATCCCAGCTGAGTTTTATCAGGCCTTCTGGGACACCCTGAAGGACAACGTGGCGGATGTTTTCAGAGCAGCTTTCAGGGAGGGGCGGCTGGGTGACAGAGTTCAGTGGCCCTTGTCCCAAAGAAGGGGGACCTGAAGGGCCTCCGGAACTGGCGGCTGATCAACCTCCTCTCAGTGGATTATAAGATCATGGCCAAATCACTGATGAGGAGGTTCCAAGACCTGCTACCAGCAGTGATCGGCCGCAATCAAACATGCAGTGTTCCTGGAAGGTCCATAAATGACAATCTGCTCCTCGTGAGAGATATCATTATCCACTCCGGGGAGCGCAGGTCCCCTTTAGGCCTTCTCAGTCTAGATCAAGAGAAGGCCTTTGACAGGGTTAGCCATGTGTGCCTGGTTGTCCACAAGCACCTCTCTGCCCCATTTGACATCAGGTCCGGCGTCAGGCAGGGGTGCCCCCTAGCGCCCCTCCTGTACGTCATCTACCTTGAGCCGTTTCTGCAGGCCATCCGGCAAAACAAAAACGTCAGGGGATACCTACTGCCGGGTGGCAGTGGGGAACGGCTCGGGGTGATGGCGTACATGGACGACATCACCATTGTTGGCACAGATAGTCGTTCCATCACCACCACTACAAAGGTGGTGGACGATTTCTGTGCAGCTACAGGCGCCCTGGTCAACCGGGGCAAGAGCGAACTGTACCTGTCGCCGTCATGGAGTGAGTCGCTAACCTGTTCTTTCCCTGTACGCACAGAAGGCATAAAGCTTCTGGGGGTCACCTTCCAGAACGACGGGGGAGGGAACCGGAGCTGGGAGGAGGCCCTCCATCACGTCCAGATGGAGCACACGACCCCTGATAATGACGGGTAAGATCCTGGTCCTGAAGGCAATAGTCCTTCCCAGCCTTCTGTATATTGGCCGAGTGTTTCCCCCGGACAGAGCCACTAGCAAACTTGTTGCTAGAATGGCCTTTCGCTTTGTCTTGGGGAGCAAAATGGAGAGGCTGGGGAGGACAACCCTGATGAAAGAGGAGGAGAAAGGGGGCAGGGGGCTCCCAGATGTAACTGTGATATTGGCACAGGGTCTGGCCGCACTGGTCCAGAACACCCTGGGGGGGCAGTCGGCCTCTGGTAAATTTGCTAAATACTATACAGGGCCCTGAGGGATTTTGCCTTTAGAACGGGATTGGTCGGGGGTGGGTTGCTCTCATGGACATACAAAAATAGCATGTCCTTTTTGAGATCGGGAGAGACCATGACGCTTCCGAGGGGCAACCCAGCCTTAAACCCTGAAATTGTATGGAAAAATGCAAATCATAAAACATTAAATAATAAACAAAAGGACATAACATGGATGTCTGCTCATGGCTGTCTCCCCACCAGGCCATTCCTGTTTAGATGGCACTTAGCCCTGACCAAGAACTGCCCCCACGGATGCACTGACTCGGAACATGTACACCATCTGTTCTGGGAGTGCTCCGTGGCCAGACGGGTCTGGGGCCTTGTTGTGTCCTCTGTCTCCCAGAACAGGCTCCTGCCGAGATCCTTCCTGACGACTGAGAGGGTCCTGTACGGCCCCTGTGAGGGATGTAGGACCCCAGAGCTGCAGCGCCAGTGGAGGATCATTAACCCTCTGAGGTCGACGGGATCGCCGACGATCCCAGCAGCAATAAAAGTATATTACTATTTCTGACATCGCAAGATTTTATCATACACACGCAGCAAAAACATTGACAGAAACCTTAGGATCGTGACTTTCCGATTTGAGCACTGGCAAATAATATGATATTTTTAAAATTAGGTTAAGTAGACCAAAAGTAAACCTTGCCTTTTCCTCTCTTTTTTACCTGGAAGTACTGTCCCCCTTCTATTGACATGGTAACTAGGTGCTAGTCTCGGGGAGGGGTGTGGGGCCATGTGTGAAATTGCAGTGTAAACAATGTCCCGACATTATATCGCATCTTGTCTGTGTTTACGGTTGCGATCTGCCAGCAACTGTATGCGGATATTAATTTTATTTCCCATGTTTTCAAATATTCGTGAAAATATATGAATTCCGCGTCTTGTGGCGCTATACGGAAATAATCCGAATAATTGCGAATAATTAACGGGAGGATATTTAACCAGCTGGCATTCTCTGTTTTGGCACTTGGACATTATCTAGCTTAGCTTGATAGTACCTATTGTGATTAATGTTTCTTGCCTCTCGAGAACTTGTTTGTTCGTGTGTGCTTATTGTTGTTTAGATTCCCAGTGTTTAATTTATGGATACGTATTGGATACGTTTTGGATTTACCGTTTTACTTTGTTCCTGATCGTTGGTTATTTTGGTTTGTTTTGTTTGTCTTTGCTTTCTTTTTCCTACAAACGTTTAAAGATAAATAAATATCTTAAACCCAGAAAACGGGCTACTTTTGATCATGTGCCTGTGCCCACTGCCAAACAAACTCTGGATGTTGGCAAACTGGCTTCTGTTGGTTGCAAGAAATGCGTACTCTGTAAGATGTCGGGGAAACAACAGTGCACTCCATGGGAGTGCAAGGTTTGTGATGTTCCCTTGTGTCTACAGTTCACCAGAAACTGTTTTGAGAAGTGGCACCAAAGACTGTTAAAGAACAGATTGTCTCACCATGTTTTAATTTAGATTTTTTTTGTATATGGGCTAGTTTGTGTGATGTTTTCAATAAATCTTCCAAAATGAAAAAAAACTTCTGCATGGCTCACTCACTATTTCTCACTCTGATGGCTTTTGTCTGATGGCCATTGAGAGAGAGATGGCCCATCTGACAGATCTTACAGGTGTGGATCATGAATATTCAGGAAATTAGCATATAGCCCTCCCACAGCCTGAAATAAATTTGACCAGTTCTGATAAAAACAGGTTTTTAGCTATTTAAATCTTAGATGTGCTAAACTATTTTTACATCCTTACATAACCAAGACCTTGATGAACAAACGCATATTGGCAAAACACTTCATCACTATAGTTCAGTGCAGGGGTGGCCAACCCTGGTCCTGGAGGGCTACTGGGTGTGCAGGCTTTTGTTCCAGCCCTTCACTAACACACCTGATTCCATAATCACTTCACTAACACACCTGATTCCACTAATCAACTGCTGTGCAATTCATGTTCAAATCAGGTGTGTTAGTGAAGGGCTGGAACAAAAACCAGCAGACCCTGTAGCCCTCCAGGACCAGGGTTGGGGACCCCTGGTTTAGTGTGTGCTTTCACAACTTTTGTGACGGCAGAAAAATTTACTCTTTATAACTTGTGTGTTTGTAGATCTATTTACAAGCTGCATATGATACTGACCAAACTATTGATGGCATATAAATGTAGCTGTGATTGTCCTTCAAATAAAAATATCAAACACTTTGGAGTAAGTGTGTGTTAAGTTGATGAAATTGAGATAAATATCAGACCATGCCAAAATCACAAACCTTCTGAGCTAAGCACGGACCTCAGGGGGTTAACACCGTTAAGCAGGTCTTGTGGGAGGCAAGGAACATCAGGGTCTTCCAAGAACAAACAGTGGACTTGTTCACTCTCTGGAGGAGGCTTCAAAACCTCCTCCAGGACGGCGTTTTGGTGGACTTTTTGAAGGACGAGAGAGGGGCAAGGAGGAAATGGGGGGTGAGCCACTGGAAAGAACTCATTATATAGCTCACCCCCCCCAGAGGAGGTGCGCTCTGGGCACCCAACGCCCAAGCACAAACTTTTGCTTTTTGTTTCTTGTTTGTTTTGTTTTGATTTAAGATTATATGTATTTCCAGTACTGTCTGTTGTATAGTCTAGTCTGTTATGTTGTTTCCCAGTCTTTGAAAAATGCACTATCCTATTGTTACATTGTATAAATGGATTGTATGCAAAGAAATGTAAACTGTGTAAGTCACTCTGGATAAGAGCGTCTGCTAAATGCCTAAAATGTAAATGTAATGTAACCAATTTTTTTTTTAGATAAATAAAACCCAGTACATGTTGTAAATATCATTGGCTTTATTGTTGATATTGGGTAACAGAGTCATTAACAACAAAAGGTAACGTACAGAGTTATCTTTGGAGCAAATTAAGTATTATTGCTATGTAGACTACTCAAGTAATACAAACAATGATACTTTGCAACTTGTAAACTATTTTAGCCCAACTTAAAATGAAAAACTTTACTGTAACATCAACAAAGCACTCGTAACGTAATGTTAGCTAATTAAGTTAGCTATAAATAAAACGCAGCAATGGCATAAAACCAGAGCTGGCCCTGACCAATTTGGTGCCCTAGGCAAGATTTTAGCTGGTGCCCTTTGCATCCCTGCCAACTCCTCCACCAATCATTGTGTTCATACACTCACACAGAAACTACTATAAAGCATAGCTTTATGACTTTGAAACTTTATATTTATTTTAGAAAAAAAAACCCCACAGAAATACAACAATATTAAATAAACCAGTGGTAAATGCACTAAATATAACAAGAAGTACAAATATAATATAAATAAGGTGTGGGGGAGGTACATTTTAACCATCCTGCGCAGGCAGACAGAGTGGGGCCATCTTTTGCGGGTTTATGGCTCTGTGAGTGGAGCCAGGGCACTTGGCTTGGTGAACCAGTGCCACACCCCACAACTTCAGGTTTATGCCTACAGTTGAGCTGAATATTATGGATCATGGAGAAAATAATTATGGCCCACCAGATTAAAGCGGAGGTCAACATGGTATGATTGGCCTCTTCACTTGGTAGCAATGCTCTTGAGCATATTATGCCTCCCCCAAATATCAACTCAACCAACATCTCAGTATAAATGAAGCTGGCTTCACCAGGCCCTAGTGATGTTTCATATCGCCACGATTCTCAACATGAGAGTAGCATATCAATGGCAACCTAGAAAATATATCTTGTGGTTGTAAGCGACCCAAAACAGAAATATAAAAAGAGTGTCTGAACCTGGCTTGGGCTGGGCCTTCCCACAAATTGTAAGTTATGGGCTAAGAATGGAGTGAGTCAAACCCGCCCCCTCAAAACTTAAAGTCTGACCTGCTGGTGACTGCTGGCTTAGATTTGGGGAATTCTACTCTTGCTCTGTCCTGTTTCTCTTGGAAGATATGGTGCCAGCCAACACCTTGCCTGCGTGTTTGTTCTTGAAGAGAGACAAGCTTGGATTGGTATAATTTTTTTCCATTTCATCTCCTTCGTGATTGTTACATGTCAATTTTATGTCCACTTGTAAACCTTTTTTATTCCTAACCAATCTGGGTTCAAAGCAGCCCACTCCACAGAGACTGCTCTCTTTGCTCTCCTGCTCTCCTTCACGTGGCTAAGTCCCAATCCCTCAGCTCCGTCCTCCTCCTCCTCGACCTGTCGGCGGAATTCGACACTGTGGACCACCAGATCCTGCTCTCATCTCTCGTCGAGATGGGAATCTCTGGATCTGCATTGACATGGTTCGAGTTCTACCTGGCTGACCGGTCATACCAGGTGGCCTGGAGAGGATCCCTCTCCTCTCCTCACACCCTCTCTCCTGGAGTCCTGCAAGGCTCGGTGCTAGGCCCTGTCCTATTCTCCCTGTACACCAAGTCACTTGGTTCTGTTATTTCTGCTCATGGTTTTTCCTATCATTGTTATGCCGATGACACTCAACTCTTTCTCTCCTTCTCTCCATCTGAGACCCAGGTCCCGGCACGGATCTCTGCATGCCTGGCTGACATCTCCGCATGGATGTCCACCCACCACCTGAAGCTGAACCTGGGGAAGACAGAGCTGCTCTTCCTCCCAGCAAAGGGCTCCCCGATGATTGATGCGCCAATCACCGTTGAAAGCTCCATAGAGTTTCCGTCCCAGTCTGCCAGGAGTCTAGGAGTGACCCTGGACAACCAGCTGTGCTTCTCGGGCCACATCGCAGCGATCACTCGGACCTGCTGATTCTCCCTCCACAACATCCGGAGGATCCGACCGTTCCTCACCCAAGAGGCCACACAACTCCTGGTCCAGGCCCTGGTGATCTCACATCTGGACTACTGCAATTCCCTGCTGGCAGACCTACCGGCCTGTGCCATCAAGCCACTGCAACTGGTCCAGAATGCTGCCGCTCGGCTGGTGTTCAACCAGCCTAAGTTCACCCATGTCACCACTCTACTCTCCTCTCTGCACTGGCTCCCCATCGCAGCACGCATCAGATTCAAATCAGTGGTGCTTGCTTTTCAAGCGGCTAGAGATACTACTCCCCCATACCTCCAGTCACTCATCGCTCCCTACACCCCAGCCAGACCCCTCCGCTCCGCCTCCTGTGGCAAACTGACTGCCCCATCCCTCCGGGCACCTGGCAGCCGCTCCTTGCAGTCTCGTCTCTTCTCTGTCCTGACCCCTCGCTGGTGGAACGACCTTCCGCAATCAGTCAGGACCACGGAATCACTTGTGATCTTCCGCAAGAGACTCAAAACCCACCTTTTCAGACTCCACTACCACTGAACTCTGTCCATCTAGCTCATTGTCATCACCACTGCCTACTTGCTCTACACTGTATACCCCTGCTTACTCCACTTAATAAAAAAATAATAATAAAAAAACACTAACCTTTTCCTTCCCAGTGTTACAGGTATGGTACGCAGCTACCTGCAATGATGTCTATCACTGTATTACTGCACTGATCTCTTGCGCCTACTATGATTGTTCCTACCATGTATTTATGCACATCTTGTAAGTTGCTCTGGATAAGAGCATCTGCTAAATGCTTAAAATTTAAAATTTAATTTCTTAATTTAGTGAAATGTTCTGTTAAAAATCGCAAGAAATAAAGGTCTGCACTAAATTATAATTTGTGCCAATTTTATAGGAATGATCACAGTTGTATAACAATTAGCCTATATTTGTAAACCACTTCTATTCTGAGAATATTAAATGCAATTCTAATATATTCAAATGCTCTATGTAGATATGAAATAGTGACTTCAGTGGTGAAGTTTTCACAAACTACCAACGTGCTGTACGGTGATAAATGAAAGAAAGAGGGCGCAACAACATTATTTTATTTGTCTGAGCAACATCAGCTAAGCTTCGGTCAGACTGCATAGAAAAATAAATTACACTCTCAGTGGTGCAAACAATAAATATACTGCCTGCCAAACACGGGTGTGACTAAATTAGCAATTCATTAACAATTAGCTCCTCTTTAAACATTTTTTTATTTCAATAGTAAGACCCTGTTTACCCTTTGTTTTTGTTCATTACTTCTCTCAAAATTCGTTTGTTTTTTTAAATTAAAAAGACAGCCATTATTCAAATACCGTTGGTATCTTACAAGTTGTGATCCATAGCGATTCTATCGACTGCACCTAGTGATTAAAAAACGGAATTGGACCAATTTCATCATTGTAAATTAACAGTTTCATCTCTCTTGCTGGGCTGTGAACATTTTCAGTGCCCATGAATCTCAACATGGCAGCCGTGTGACTGGCTTCAAGGAAATCCTTAGCAAAAAGGGATGACCCGTTTTATAGCTCTGTTACATTCAGACACATACACATTACGTCTTATAGATCTGTTACATTCAGAGATCCTTGTTGGTCTCTCCTATGTACATTAAATAATAAGAGCACTTAGATCAACAACAAAGTCAGAACTACAGGTAACAAAACACTACACAAGTTAACCAAGTTGTTTTCTTTCTTTTATTCAGAAGTAGAGAGCATTTTACCCAGATTTAGTTTCGTTTTGTGTGACACGTTTTTTTTTCTCTGAAAGTGTTCCCAAATTTCTCATTATCAGCCAGCAGGTGTCAGTGTTTCTTCATCACCTTCAAGATTTATTTTGACCTTCGGTTGAAAGTAGTTACACATGCAATTCGTTGATCTTTTCTTTCTCTGTGTCGCCTTTTAAGTAACTAATTTCAGTCCAAAGTCAAAGCTTTTCTCATCTGTTGGGACACATCTTCCTTAAAGGAACTTCTGGCAGAAAAACGTCTAATTTTAATATTCACCCGTCTTTCGCAATCAACAGGGTCTGACACTAATTCTAATCCTAATTCTAAAAATCTGAGAGCGCGGTAAGGCCAGTTTTAGTTCAGGTGGATAAAAGCTCTTAAAATGTGGTTCCTGTCTGTCGAAAACCTGTCCTGTCAGTTTACAAAATAGACAAGTAGTCAACGGTTGTTTCAAATAATTTATTTATGCAGTAATGTACATCGTACAAGCATGAACAGACAAATAAGAACTTTTCACTTCATTGAGAAGTTGTAGGTCTGAACAGGGATTGGGATGCATTCTGTGAAATCCTGAAGTTAATAATCATCGTGGAATGGATACTCTGGATGATCGCTCCACCTGCAGGAAATGGAAGGATGGAAGAAATGAAGAAGTTCCATATATTTTTAATACCCTAAATAGTATAGTGTATCAGTAAAGCACATAATCAGTGCTTTGATGACCCTCCCCCCCCCACTTACATGAGAAGCTCCACAAAGCGGATGTTTTTATTGAGTCCTTCAATTGCTTTCATTTCTTCTTCAGTCAGGGAGAAGTCAAATATCTGTAACAGGGAAAGGAGTGGTACAGTATTGTTTCCCACAACAGAGAAAGGTGATTCAGGTTTGACAATGCTATGCCATGCATGAAAATACAATTATTAATACTTATTATTATAAGAAGTATTGTTAATGTTCACATTGGTCCTGAGCACTCAGATTTTTGAGAGCATAGAACTGAACCAGTCAGTGAATGTACAGATAAAACAATTACATTTGCACTTATTTGTGGCCTTAAAGACAAGGAAATACAAGGGAGGACGATAAGAAAGCACCCCACAGCATGCCAGTCTGAACCCAGACCTCAAAGTTGCGCTTGATGTGTTCCAAGCTGAAGCTCTTTGGGATGACCACAACACCCCGCTGGACATTGAACCGTAGAGCCACTTGAGCTGTTGACTTCTTGTACTTGTTGCCAATGGTAACCAGAAGTTTGTCCTCTAAGAGAGGCGGGCATTTCAAATTAACCCTTTAAAAGAAGAGGGGGAAAACATTTTTTACTCATTTGTGGAGGACGTCGGTCTCAGCCACGTGGGAGTGGCATGGTTGCCTGTGTTGTTTCATGTGGTAGAGGCCTTTGGAGCAGTGAGACTTTCCGGGGGCAGGTTTGGCAGGGTGTGAGAGTGAACTGTCGCCCGGAAGGGAGCTCCAAAGGCCATAATTGGTTTAATGATTATTTAATTATTTAATTGGTGTCAATCAGTCAATTGATATGGAAGTCAATTGGCTGATTGGGTGTCTGTGTGAGTATGTGGGTGAATTATTGTGATTGGGTGATTTCCTCACGAGTCCCACCTGAGCCGGGCAGAAACTAAGCCTATTTAAGAGCAGGTGGGGCGAGTGGGGGATCAGTCAGTCTTGTCTTGATGTGTGTGTGAGTGCGCGTGGAATGTATGTTGTGGAATGTGGAATGTGGAATGTGGAATGTGGAATGTGGAATGTGGAATGTGGAATGTGGAATGTGGAATGTGGAATGTGGAATGCGGGATGGGGATGCGGGATGCGGGATGCTGGGTGTTTGTGGAGTTTTGTGTGCATTTATCGAAAGTGACCTAGTAGAGTGCTTCCTGTGTGAGTGGGGAAGAGAGAGAGGGGGTGCACTAAGAGTGTCCGCCTCTCTCCCTCGGTGTGATTGTGGAGGAGCGAGAGGGTGACCTGGAAGAGGGTCCGCCTCTCGCCCTCGGTTTTAGGGAAAGAGAGCTCGCACTCGACAGTGGACAGTGTTTCTGGGCAACAGCCCAAGAACTCACTGAAAGAGTGGAGTGTCTTGGGGCTAGTTGCAAGAACTCTCACTGTGGGGAGTGGCGAGTGTCTCTGGATGAATGGGTAAGCGAACTCGAACTGAAAAGTTTGAGTGTCTCAGTATGAATGGGTGGGAAGCACTTGAAAGGTCACTGGATATATGTGTGCCTGAGGAGGTTCCAGGGGAACTCCGGATGGAGAGGCGCGGTGTCCCGTAAGTTTGTTACATAGCTAGCTATGTTAGTTCGTTGTTTTTACCCGAAAGCTTTGCGGCAAGTAGGGTGAAGATTTTGTGTCTGTCTGTGTTGGTCTTTGTTATTTGTTAACTTGCTACTCCCACTGTCTCTATATAAAATAAATAAATAAATAAAATCCGGTCCGTAGACCGACAAACTCCACTCCGTGTCTCCTGGCTGCTCTGTTCCCGTTCAGGGTTTGTCACGTGGCGTGTGACATCATTTTTACTCATCTGCTGACTACATACTCATGGATTAGGTCCTCTTCTAATTTTGCTTCCACTATATTATTTAATTTTAATTTAGTTACATTTATGAATAAACCTTCCATCGCTTAGAACTTCCTCTTGTATAGAATGAATTAATTCACGGTTCACAGCTGAAATACACACTCGTCTATTTAAAGCAGGGATGTCAGACTCCAGTCCTGAAGAGTGAACTTCAGCATGTACAGCGCCTCATTTAAGCCTTTGATTGTCTAAAGAGTCACCTGCTGGTTAAAAGGCAACCACAAAAACCTGCAGACACTGCAGCCCTCCAGGACTGGAATTAAACCTGCAGACACTGCAGCACCTCCAGGACTGGAGTTAAACCTGCAGACACTGCGGCCCTCCAGGTCTGGAGTCTGACATCCCTGTTTTAAAGCAATCACAGGAGCGTCCGTCGGTGGAGAACAGGAAGGAGTCTGTACCAAGAAGCATCTCGGGATGTTCCCAGGGGGCTGTACCCCACAACGACGATGTCATTCTGCCGACAGTACTCTAGCAGCTTGGGCTGAGTGAAGTAGGGGTGACACTCCACCTGCATCGGGGAAATTCAGTACAAGTTTGGAAGTGCCCTAAGTTTAGAGTAAACTACATGAGCATTACATCCTTTATTGAATCAATAAAATATTATTTTTAAACAAGGAAATGGCAGACTGTCAGGAAAGGGAAGGTACAGCTTGTGAGATAGGTTTCCTGCAATCTGATTGCTTCTAGCACATTTTAGCCAGTGTTATGTGATAGGTAAATGGCTTTAATCACCAACTCTATTTGGAACCCCACCTGCACAAGTTAATCACAAGTAGTGTCCTTTGGTTTATTAGCACAAGTATTAGTATAAGTACATCCCTGGAATTTGGGCTCAAAGTGTCAAGCTGGTTAGACTCACAGTACTGTAAGGTTATGAGCAGCCTGGTCAGGCTCATAGTACTGTAAGGTTATAAACAGCCTGGTTAGACTCACAGTACTGTAACGTTATGAGCAGCCTGGTCAGGCTCATAGTACTTTAAGGTTATGAACAACCCATCTAATGGCGAATTCGTGATTGTATGTTATGACTGACATCTATTTGTCTATCTGTCTTTTAAATCTGTGTTCATTATTTATTGTAATATTGTGCATGTGGACCAGTGCAGGTAATTATTTGTATCAAGTTAAGATATAACATTAAGCCAGAAAAATATCCCTGTTGTGCAAAGGACAATAAAACATTTTGAACTTTAATTTGAACAAACATAACCATGCAAATTGTATGAAGACCCTAACAATTACAGGGTATTATTTATTTAGTGCACTGCAAATCTCAAACCCAGGGTCATATGTAATGGATTTCATGTTTATTATAATAATTAATTATAAACTTTCAAATCAAGTATTTTTCCACTGCTCATAATTGTCAGATGGTTTTGACATGCTTGATTCCCACTCTCTGAAACTCGCATGGTCACACACACACTGTACCTGGTTGGAAACAGGTTTGTGTTTGAGGCCTGGTTTTCTCAGGATGAGCTCCAGTTGTCGGCGGTTGAAATTGGACACCCCGAGGGACTTGGTTAGACCTGCATCTTTGCAAGCTTCTAAAGCCTATTTTAGAAGAGAAAAGCAGAACCAGTCTGTGCTGAAATCTCACGCTTCAGTGGCAAAGTTCATCTGCGGGCCCCGCATGCCCAGCTCAAATAAATACAATGTGACGAAGGTCAAGAAACAGACTTTAGTACGAACAGCTCGTTGAACCGGCTGACTCAGATGTTTTATGGTTTTGTTTTTGTTGTAAAGTGATGTCAGAGTTGCATTAGTAACTGTTAAAGGGATACATTTACATTTTAGGCATTTACATTTTAAGCATTTAGCAGACGCTCTTATCCAGAGCGACTTACACAGTTTACATTTCTTTACATACATTTCTTTACATACAATCCATTTATACAGCTGGACATTGTACTGAAGCAATTCAAGTACCTTGCTCAAGGGTACAACAGCAGTGCCCCACCTGGGAATTGAACCTGCAACCTCTGAGTCACAAGCCCAGCTCCCTAACCATTACACTACACTGCCAGGGTTACTTTGATATTAAGGTCAGTTGAGTGGAGTGGATCAGATATTTTGTGACTGACAAAGCACAAAACAGTCTTTTTTCATGCAAACCAAATAAAACTATCAATACTGTTTTGATTTAATAACCAAGCCCAGTCTTTTGATTTCACTGCTCATTTCAATGGCAGTTCCTCATAATTCATATTCCACTTGAGTCAGTGGGGCCATATAAATTAATAAATGTTTTGCATCCTTCGTTCCTGATACAGTACACTTGCATGTACTCATCTAGCCTATTTAATAACAATCCAGAAAGAAATATGAAGAATGACAATGGTAAGATGCTTTCCATTTTAGTGCTTATGACAGTTTGTTTGAGCACAAACAATGTAGAATGACACTGAACTGGGATTGAAGTGAACTGAAAGTACTGCTAGACCTGACTAGATCAGCGAAACGATATAACCTATTACTTCCACCGCAAAAGGGTAACAGATGTTCGACAAACCTGGCAGAACTTACCTCCCACGTGGCGCACAGGTCCGTCTCATGATAAATGTACTTCCCACTCTCATCCTTTGGGTAAAACGTGTCCCCAGGCTAGGAGAAGGGTTGCACAGTGTGTTTTACAGCAATACATTGAATCGCTCTGTATTGGATTCATTGAGATGTGTAGCATGGATTCCCAGTCTCTAATATTGTGTCTGGCAGTGTCTGGTGTCTGGTATTGTCTGTTCGGTAAGGTCGATACATATACTGTTGATTTGCACAGTCCCTCAAGCATGTAATATTGGAGATAATTTCTGGTCTACAAAATGGACGTGCATATGCCTGAGGAGGATTAGTGGAGGCAGCTCTACCAGAATGCACCAGTGAGCAGGGTGTAGTACCTTGAAGGCAGTGGGAAGCTCAATGATGTAGAGATCCACGTAGTCCAGCTGCAGGGTCTTCAGCGTCCGCTCCAGCGCGGGTCTGACCAGCTCAGGTGGGTGGAAGGTGTTCCACAGCTGACGTCATAAACAAAGGAGCAGGGAGAATCGGAAATCAAGCAACTCTGCCGGTGTCGTGACAAAATTTGCTTGGGTGTGAAATATGGCTCAGGGTGCCTAGGCAGAGATTGTGCTAGCCTCTACTTAGGCTCCTCAAGAAATGTTTCACACCTGATACATTTTTGTCAACAAAACAACAGAAAGCCCGCCCACTGAATTACAGCTCCCGCTCCCATTGGTTAATGCATTACTACATCAGATGGGCACTCCATCAAAAGTTAAACTCTGGTTAACTGTTTTAACAGACAGTGGAGTGTTGTAACCTGCGTTGGCCTCTATGATGCGCCAACGCACTACTCTCATTGAAAACAATGGGAAAACTGTGTTTTTGAAGCATACCCTATATTGTCCGTGTGAACAGCCTTACTGCCCCCCTGAATCATTGGTTACTGGACAGAGACATTGTATGGTAAGCCTGTGAACGGACTGCTTTTGTTGCGGTTTGAGGCTCACACCTTGCCACAGTAGAAGATATCCTCTCTCTTCACGGTCCCGTCTGCAATTTTCTCCCGTATAGCCTGACCAACCTCATCCTCATTGAAGTACACCAGAGCGCCATCAAAATGCCTGTACCCAACATCAATGGCCAGCTTCACTGATTCATAAGCAGTACCTTTGGGTGTCTGGTGAAAACAGATGAGAGGCAGCAACATATCATGTACAAAGACATATGGATCATGGACATGTATATATATATTTTTTCTTCAAATTTTGTTTCAGATCTTATCCCGTTTTTCTCCCAATTTGGTAGGCACTTACACCCGCTATTTTCAGGTCAATCCCTCCCTCATAGTCCACTGCCGTAGCCCTGTGACCGGTGGCAATGAAGGCGAAGTATCGTCTCCTCCAAGACAGCACTCGCCAAGCCGACGACCATAACTCCGGCACCCCAGAACGTCTTGTCGGCTTCCCTTCCCCCTTCCTGGGGTGGACAGCCAATTACCGCCACCGGTGGCACTCATGGCCAGAGCTGACTCTGGCACGGCCGGGGAATCAAACCGACTCTGGCACGGCCGGGAAATCGAACCGGTCGCCATGGCCAGCGTCGGACGTTGAAACCACTAGACCACACGGGAGTCCCACATGGACATGTATTTCAAATAAATAAATGAATGAATCAGAGCGATTCCATCAGCTGTCGCGAGTCGAGAGCTGAGGTAGCCAAAACATCTAGCATTGGTCAGTATCATCCCCAGTTGTACCGTGTGTATGTGTGGAATTCCTCTACTGAACAATTTCATAGGAGTTAATGTGCTAAATAGACAAATTAATGCTGCTTTAGATTCCAATTTCTGGAAGATGTCCACTGTGAAGCATTGTGGGACAGCCTGTTTGCAAATGGCGCTATGCAAAAATGAAGATTGATCGACTGATTGGTTGAATATTCTGTAGGGCATACCCTGAAAGAGGCCACCTGTGAATGGTCACTTGGCCACATGAAATAGTGTCTTGCAATGCATGCTAATGGTATGTGTATTGAGACACACAGTTTGTTATATTTAGTATTACTCCCCCCCTCAATACAGCCAACAACAGTATTCAGGATTCTTTTATTTTTCTGTAGATAATATGAGAGAAAGACAGTGCTGTCCAATCAAAAATAAGTGTTTGAATTGCATACAAATAACCCCAACATTCAACATGTGTCCCACAGTAATGAACCCATTATTACAACCAATTAGTAAATATATTTCACATTGAGCTTATTTAGCATCTTTCATTAAATCATTACCTCAACCAAACCGTACCTACAAGGAACCATACTGCATATTATTGCGTGCCATGGTGATGTGAATGTCAAAATATCAAAGGAGAGGAGATATTTCCTGATGTATTTTCTTTTAAAGGTATACACAGTGCTCAGCCTAAATAATGTCACAATGTTTAACGCAGACACTCTAAAACCAACGGAAAGGACACAATGCGCTGTCTGATGTATAATATGAATTCCCGAAATGTATTTATTCAATTTTTATTTACATGTTTGATTTTGTTTTCAATCAATCCATTTCCGGCAGCTTTAGCATACCACGCCCATCTACTCCAGGCGTGAGCCGACTGTCAGGCTAACCTGGCAATATACACCCCCGCCCCTTTTATAAAGAATGTATAGGGTGATATCAGCTAAATTAGGCCACTTTTTGGTTAATCGCTTGGGAAACTAAGAAAAAAGCAATGTATGACATTGAATTGTATTTTTATGGTTAATAAGGACTGTTTTTAATAACCTTTTGTGTTGAATTGATGTAATAAAATATAATTGTTCAGGCCCTACAGCTTTTGAAAACATCAGCTGTCACATTTTTTTAGATGAGCAGTGTTCAGGTAAAATGGGCCGGCTGATCAGCTAAAATGAGCCACTCAAACTGTAAAGCGAAACAGAGTCATTTCTCATAAAATAATCGAATCATCTTTAATCTCAACACACTAAAACATTGCATTTAAATAACATTAAATGAACTCATGAAGAATAACATTAAAGCATTAAAAATTCATAAAGAATAACATTAAAATTAATTCATGAAGTACCAATTACTTTAGGAACTCATTTTGGAACATGAATGTGTCTGTGCATGTGTGTGTGTATGCGTGTGTGTGTGGTGTGTGTGTGCCTAACTATGCAGGCTTACACATGCATATCTGGAATTACAAATATTCTCGGAACAACTGTAAAGAAAGTCATATTAAAACGGGAGACAAGGCTACTCTTTTAGACTGATGCTTCAGTAAATCACTCATTCATCACAGTGTGTGTGTGTGTGTGTGTGTGTGTGTGTGTGTGTGTGTGTGTGTGTGTGTGTGTGTGTGTGTGTGTGTGTGTGTGTGTGTGTGTGTGTGTGACAGAGCGCTAGATAGTGAGAGCTAGCTCACGATGTGCCCTGGAACAGAGCTAACACACACATACATAATTAGAAGGGAAAATATGAAAAGAGGCATGTAATATATACAATAATATAATATAATAATCTATTAATAGCCTACTTTTAATAAGAGGAACCATCAAAATATCTGCTAAAACTCAATTCAGAAGGTGGCTCATTTTGGCTGAAATGCATGGCTCAATTTACCTTAACACATTAAGGTAAATTGAGCCACTAACAAAAAATGCTTTTTTATAAATAAATAAGTTTATTAACAAACTATCAGCATTATATCTGATGGAGGCCATCAGAGCATGTAGTATACATAATCATTTATAGATGTACATTTGTTTTTTATTGATTTATCAACCTTATTATTGACAAGTACATTTTCATGTCAGGCCACTCACCTTGAAGTTCTCTCAGCAGTCTCGATGTGAGGCATTGCCCCGACCACCATAGCAACCATAGACCAATCAAGTCAATTGTTACATGTCAAGTACAGTTGTGGCAACAGTTTAATATAATTTGCAGTCATTGTCTGTTAAAGTTTTAAGAGCTGAGACGCTCAAACCTTAAATGGCTCATTTTACCTGATGGCCCAATTTAGCTGATATTAATAAATGCATATGAGTAGGCTACATTACAAAATATTGTGCAATATGTAGTAAACCTATAGAAATACGCTGGCGCGGTTGGAATGGACATTGAGCTCAGAGATTAACGGTGTTCACCTCTACTCGATTTGAGACATAAGGGTCGACAGCGCTCAGTATTAAAAAAAATGTGCAGTGTCCTTCCGGGCTCATAGAAATCCATAAGCAGAAAATATGGATAAGCCGGTCCTCGTCATCATTATACCACAGGCATTTAGCAGACGCTCTTAACCAGAGTGACTTAGAGTTTTACAGTAAATCTCCTGCTACCACACTGCATATAGTCACACACAATACCACGCATGCTAAACTGCATTCTTGAGTAAAACTGGAAAGAAGTTCCAATTAAATGTAAAAAAACTCACTGTGCGCGGATCCCCATAGGTTCCAAGTCCCAGTAAGGGAGTTCTGTTGCCATCGTTCAGAGTGATGGAGTGGCTCTCAGCTGTCAGGCTCATCTTCCTCACAGGGCTTGCGCTGGCCGCAAAGGCAACCTACTTTTACAGGAGAGTCAAGCGAGCGAGCCTGGCGCGCACGTGTGTATGTGTGAGAGGGCTAACAAAAATGGGAAGGCACTTGTACGCCACTAAATAAATACTCCATGCAGCTTCTCTGCGCTGCATACAGCTCTCTGTACAAAGATCAGTTCAGCCACCTTTAGTGCCCAGTAACCAACCCCGCCCACCCAGCCCATTGCCTGCTCACGATTCTGACAATTAAAGGGGAATAGCATCTCGGTCTTGGTCAGCTTACAATGTCAAACACAATCAAAGGAAAACCCTGTCAAACCCGTGTTAGACTGGAAAGACCTGGAAAGCAGACGTACATTGCCTGCTGGGTCACAAAACAGTGGGACATGCCCTGATGAAGGCTGCCAGACCCACAACTTGAGTTCTTTTTTATTTATCTTGCCCAGGAGGCTTTTATCTTCTCCACAAAAAAAGAGTGCCTTGGATATTTATTTGTACATTTCGCCCTTTTCATGACTCAATCTACTACAGCTCATCTCATTTAAGGCTCAGGCTCATTTTCTATGTAGTGGAATTGTGTTGGCATTATAGGTTTGATAAGTGTGCAGTTGCTTGCGAAACATCAGCCATGAAAAACGTCATACCCGAAGAGGAACAAGATATTTTTGGAATGGGTTTTGGCCTGTTGGCACGCCCCTCCCCTCCATCCAGGAACTGTACAACAGCCGGTGTGCCAGCAGAGCCCACAGGATCATCAAAGACCCCAGCCACCCCAACCACAGCGTGTTCCAGCTGCTACCGTCAGGCAAACGGTACCGCAGGCCAGGCCAGGACCAGTAGGCTCAGAGACAGCTTCTTCCACCAAGCTATCAGGCTACTGAACTCTGGCCACTAGCCTAGCTAGCCCAACTGCCAATTTTGCACATCCAGGTGGACTGAGCACAGACACACCTGCACAGACTCAGCACGCGCAGGCGACACTCGCACACGCACGCGCGCGCGCACACACACACTACTCACTCCTGTACTGTTGCCTCGTGCCCCTAGTACCACTTGCTGCTACTTGATCTGCTGCACTACCACTGAGTCTGCTATTCTGCTATTTTGTACTTTAAGACTGTACTTAAGTTACATTGTTACCATATATTACATTGTTACCATATATTTTATATATTTATTTTGTATGCTCATTTGCACTGTCATTACTATTACGGGTATTACTATTTTGTTTACAATGTGTGGTTTTTCTGTGTGTTATTTCTGATGCTGCGAAGTTGAGGGGCCAGGCCCAAGATTTTTACTCTGGTGTACCTAGTATCACAGATGTAACAAATAAAGGAATCTGAATCTGAATCTGAATCTGAATATACCAGAAGTATTGAGCAAGTACCCAGTGGTGATGACAATTGGGTCAATTTCAGAATTCTACTACCAGAATTCAGTGGTAGTAGTGTCTGAAAAGGTGTGTTTTGAGTCTCTTGCGGACTCAACTTTGTCCTCAAAACTGTGCCTACTCCTGTACCCCCAGAACAACAGGTCAAGGAGGGGGACTCGCTTCGTTTCACAGAGATTACTTCTCTACCCGCACGGTATGCACTGGAACTTTCTCTTCTTTCGAAGTGCAAATGACTAAAGTCGGGTGCTCAAATCCGTTTTATTGTGTTTTAATCTATCGCCCTCCTGGCAAAAACGGGTCATTTTTATCTGATTTTGGGGAGTTCTTAGCCTCCACCATCCGATTTGAGAGAGTCCTTATGATCGGGGATTTTAACATTCATGTAAACGATAGCTCAGACAATTTTGCTGTTAACTTCCAAAGCATTACTGAGTCGCTTCATTTCACCCAACATGTGTCTGGTCCGACGCATAACAAAGGAAACACGTTAGATCTCGTGTTCACAATGGGTTTAAAAGTCAGTATTGTTGGCACTGAGGAGCTATCTGTGACCGATCACAAATGTGTACTTTTTAACTTGGTTGTTGACAATGACTATGTACCGGTGAAACGGGTAAAAAGCTCGCGCGTTGTAAACAGTCCCGCAGTGGAGAACTTCTCTGCTGCTTTTGATAGCAACTTATTTGAGTCATGTCATGACGACGTAGAGAGCTTGGTTCACGCTTTTAACACACACTGCTCTGTTATTCTAGACGATGTCGCCCCCCTTGTAACTCGTAGTGTCCCCGTTCTTAATTCTTCTCCTTGGCTAAATGAGGATATCCGCAATCTTAGGCGTAAATGTCGCAAAAACAGAGCGGCTGTGGAAAGCTACCAACCTCCAGGTCCACCGTCTCTATCTTAAAGATCTTTTATCTGAACTCAATGATATGGTTAAGAATGCTAGGCTGCTTTTTTTCGCTAACCTCATCACTTCTAGTAAGCGAAATCCCAGCGTACTGTTTAAAACCATCAACAATATTGTTAGCCCTCCTCTCCCCTCTGTACCTGTTTTCTCAAATGAAGACTGCAATGGTTTTCTTTTGTTTTTTGTGAACAAGGTTGCTGAGGTGAGGGCCAGTATCACCCTCCCCTCCCCCTCCCCATCTGCCCAGCTAGGCAGGCAACTCTGAGTAGTTTCTCTGGTATCTCCCTGCAGGACCTAACCGATTTAGTGAGCTCCATGAAATCTTCCTCCAGTCCGTTAGATATTTTACCAACATCTATGCTAAAGGAAGTTATCAGCTCTGTCGGCCCTTGCTTGGTCTCTATTATAAACAGCTCCCTTGAATCTGGCTCTGTCCCATCCTATTTTAAGCAGGCGGTCGTTCAGCCCCTCCTTAAAAATCCAACCTTGACCCCTCCTCCCAAAAATTACAGGCCCATCTCCAAGCTACCCTTTGTCTCAAAAGTTTTAGAAAAAGTTGTCGCCAACCAGCTCTCTACTTTTCTGAATAACCAGAATATCTTAGACAAATTCCAATCAGGTTTTCGTAAAAACCACTCCACAGAAACAGCTCTTCTTAGAGTTTCCAATGATATTTTGATGTCTGCAGACTCAGGCAAATGTGCCGTGTTGGTCCTGCTAGATCTTAGTGCAGCTTTTGACACGGTTGATCACCGCATCCTGTTAGATAGGCTTAGCGAGTGGGTGGGCGTCTCTGGGAGCGCCCTAGACTGGTTCGCCTCCTACCTCAGAGAGAGAAGTTTTGCGGTGGGCCGTTGGCCCTTTTAAGTCCAACTCCGCTCCCCTACCCTGTGGCGTGCCACAGGGTTCTGTTTTGGCTCCACTTCTTTTTTCCCTATACATGCTCCCCCTAGGCCTCATTATCAATAACTTTAAGGGTGTGTCATATCACTGCTACGCGGATGATATCCAGCTGTATTTTTCTTTTAGACCTGATGATATGCTGAAACTCAACATATTACACAAATGTTTATCTGCCATTGAAGACTGGTTGGCGAGTAACTTCCTCCAGCTCAATGCGGCAAAGACTGAAGTTCTAATCATAGCCTCAGATAGTGTTGCCGCAAGGGTCGCAAATCATATGGGGTCCCTAAAAGGAAATGTCCGCTCTGATATTAGAAACCTTGGTGTTAACTTTGATCAATCCATGCATTTGGACAAACATGTTAAATCCTTGACCCGCAGCTGCTTTTTCCACCTCAGGAATATTGCTAAACTCAGGTCCATTGTGTCACATGCAGAGCTGGAAATGTCTGTTCACGCATTTATATCATCCAGGCTTGATTATTGTAACTCACTGTTCACATGTTTTAACAAATCATCTGTGGATCGGCTACAACTGGTCCAAAATGCAGCTGCCCGTCTGCTCACCAGGTCCAAAAAATCTTGTCATATCACACCCATACTTGCCTCCCTGCATTGGCTACCTGTGCATTTCAGGATCCAGTACAAGGTACTGGTGTTCGCATACAAAGCCCTCCACGGTCAAGCCCCCAGTTACTTGTGCGACCTTATCCTGCCCTACTCATCCAGCCGGTCGCTGAGGTCGTCCGACCAGGGTCTCCTGATGGAGCCTCGGACCAGGCTCAAAACAAAGGGTGACCGGGCTTTTGGGGCGGTAGCACCAAGGCTCTGGAACACACTCCCCCCGGACTTGAGAGCTTCGGCCTCAGTGATCAGTTTCAAGGGGCAGCTGAAAACGCACCTGTTCAGGCAGGCGTTTGGGTATTGAGAGACTTAACTGCCGTTTTTGCTTGTGACTTGCTTGTCCTGTACTGTTTTATTGCACTTTTGTATCTTTTATTGTGAGATTTGCATGTATTTTAATTTGATATTTGATATTTGAAGGTTTTAGGTTTTATGTTTTAATGGGTTATTAATGTATTTTAATGTACATTAATGTATTAATGCATTTTAATTTTGATATTTAACTTTTTTTTTTGTGACCTTGTTGTGAAGCACTCTGTGCACTCGTGCTGGGAAGGGTGCTATATAAATAAAGTTTAAAAAAAAATAAATAAATAAATAAATAAATAAAAAAATGATCACAAGTGATTCCGTGGTGCTGACCGATTGTGTAAGGTTGTTCCACCACCGAGAGGTTAGGACAGAGAAGAGGCAAGACTGCAAGGAGCGGCTGCCAGGCGCCCGGAGGGATGAGACAGTCAGTTTGCCAGAGGAGGCGGAGCGGAGGTATAGGGTGTGATGAGTGTCTGGAGGTAAGGGGGAGCAGTTCCTCTAGCCACTTGAAAAGCAAGCAATCTCATGCGTGCTGTGATGAGGAGCCAGTGCAGAGAGGCAAGTAGAGGGGTGACATGGGTGAACTTAGGTTGATTGAACACCAGACATGCAGCAGCATTCTGGACTACTTGCAGTGGCTTTATGGCACAGGCCAGTAGGCCTGCCAGCAAGGAATTGCTGTAGTCCAGACGTGAGATCACCAGGGCCTGGACCAGGAGTTGTGTGACCTCTTGCGTGAGGAATGGTCGGATCCTTCAGATGTTGTGGAGGGAAAATCGGCAGGTCCGGGTGATCGCTGCGATGTGGCCTGAGAAGCACAGCTGATCATCCAAAGTCACTCCACTCCAAGCATCAATCATCGGGGAGCCCTTTGCTGGGAGGAAGAGCAGCTCAGTCTTCCCCAGGTTCAGCTTCAAGTGGTCCAGACTCCAGTGGAGAGGGTGTGGGGAGAGGAGAGGCATCCTCTCCAGGCCACCTGATAGGACCAGTCAGCCAGGTAGGACTTCAACCATGTCAGTGCAGATCCAGAGATTCCCATCTCGATGAGAGATGAGAGCAGGATCTGGTTGTCCACGGTATCAAATGCAGCTGACAGGTCGAGGAGGAGGAAGGGGACTAAGTGATTGGGACTTAGCCATATGTAGAGCCTCAGTGACCGCAAGCAGAGCAGTCTCTGTGGAGTGTCCTGTCTTGAACCCAGATTGGTTAGGATCAAGCAGGTCATTCTGTAGGAGATGAGCAGACAGTTGGTTATAGACAGCCTGCTCTAGTGTTTTGGAGAGGAATGGGAGGAGAGAGACAGGTTGGTAGTTGGACAGCAGGATTCAGAGAGGGTTTTTTGAGGAGGGGGACAACATGGGCGCTTTTGAGGGGAGAGGGTTCAGGACAGAGCCAGAGGAAAGAAAGGAGTTGATATCATTAGAGACAAAGAGGAGGATGTCCATAGCGATGGACTGGAAGAAGGAATGGGATTGAGAGGGCAGGTGGTGGGACAGTGGGAGTGAACAAGTTGAAGGATGTCCGAGTCAGGGAGGGGTGAGAAGAAGGACAGAGGGGTGAGAGCTTTAGGTAGCGAGTTGGGTGAGGGAGGGTTAGGTGAGGGAAAGGATGGGGGGAAGGAGTTGTGAATGTCATCGACCTTCTCGGGAAAGAAGGATGCAAAGTCATCCGTGGTTAGAGAGGAGGGGGGTGGGGGAGGAGGAGGGGGGGTGAGGAGAGGGGAAAACGTAGAGTAGAGTTTGCGAGGATTAGAAGCAGATGATTGAATCTTGGAAAGGAAAATACCGATTTAGCAGAGAGAGAGGTTAGAGAAAAAGGTAGCCAGGAGTGTGTGGAAATCAGGGGTGGTGTGAGTATCTCAGAAACCACTGATCTCATGGGATTTTCATGCACAACAATCTCTAGAGTTTACAGAGAATGGTGCAAAAAACAAAAAACATCCAGTGAGCGGCAGTTCTGTGGGAGAAAACGCCTTGTTAATGAGAGAGGTCAGAGGAGAATGGCCAGACTGATTCAAGCTGACAGGAAGGCAACAGTAACTCAAATAACCATGCGTTACAACAGTGGTATGCAGAAGAGTATTTCTGAATGCACAACACGTCGAAACTTGAAGTGGGTGGGCTACAGCAGGGGAAGACCACACCGGGTTCCACTCCTGTCAGCTAAGAACAGGAAAGTGAGGCTACAGTGGGCACAGGCTCACTAAAACTGGACAGTTGAAGATTGGAAGACGTTGTCTGGTCTGACAAATTTCTGCTGCGACATGCAGATGGTAGGATTAAAATTTGGCGTAAACAACGTGAATCCATGCATCCATCCAGTCTTGTGTCAACGATTCAGGCTGGTGGTGGTGGTGTAATGGTGTGAGGAATGCTTTCTTGGCACACATTAGGCCCCTTAATACCAATTGGGCATCGTTTAAATGCCACAGTCTACCTGAGTCTTGTTGCTGACCATGTGCATCCCTTTATGGCCACAGTCTACCCATCTTCTAATGGCTACTTCCAGCAGGATAATGCACCATGTCACAAAGGATATGTCATCTCAAGCTGGTTCCAAGAACATGGCAGTGAGTTCAGTGTACTCCAATGGCCTCCACAGTCACCAGGTCTCAGTCCAATAGAGCACCTTTGGGATGTTGTGGAACGGGAGATTCGCAATATGAATGTCCCGACAAATCTACAGCAACTGCATGATGCTATCATGTCAACATGGGCCAGAATCTCAGAGAAATGTTTCCAGCACCATGTTGAATCCATACCACAAAGAATTCAGGCTGTTCTGGGGGCAAAGGGGGGTCCTACCGAGTACTAGAAAGGTGTAATAAAGTGGTCACTGAGTGTATATAAGACTGTTATTTGAATTGAATTTAAATGAATTGATATACTTTTGCCTTGCAAAAGTACTCAAACCCTTGCACCATTTTCACATTTTGTTGCTTTAATTTATAACACTTTTATTTAAGAACTAATATTGGTTATAAATACAACCTACTCCTCACATTTGTAAAAATACTTACAATTAAATAAAAATGGAAAAATGATTGCAAAAGTATTCAAATCTTGTGCTCTGGCAGCTGTAAGTTAATGCAGGTGCAAAACATTCCCTTAACAAGCCACACAATGAGTTTATTGGCCTCTGTCTGTGTGCCATAACAGTTACTGTCATGATTTCAGGATTAAAACATTTGTCTTTGTGAGGCTCTTTGGTCGGGTAATGAATTTGAAGGAAAGACCAAAGAATTAAGACCAAAGAGCTTGAGAGAGAATGATACATAACAATATATAAGGGTTTGGATATCCCAGTGGTCACTGTTGGCTCAATAATCAAGAAGTGGAAGCTGTGGGGGCTGGTAGATAGCGTCTAACGCACCCGAATTTGGCTGGTCATGTACAAGTCTATCAGGGACATGGATCGAAACCCCTCTCTGCCAGACTGATCCTGGCCATTAGCCCCGAGTGGGGGCAGCATTTGGCTGTCCGCTCCTGAGGGAGGGGGGAGGGTGGTCGACACAAACTTGCTGTGAAGCACGTGAAGGAATTTTTCCTTCTTGTGAAGTAAGAGTTGTAGTTCCAAAGTCTTATTTACAGTATGCAACATACTGGGAAAAAGTCCAAATACAAAATGGTTTTCTTTTGAGCACAGGCTTTATACTACTTTATACTAAAATGCTGGCTCCTGTCCACCAATCAGGTGGCAAGTAACCAAATGGTTGCTGTCACCTCTGTATGCATGTCAATGCCCTATTATTCTCTGGTCAAGCCATCACCCCTTCCTTGGGCCATCAGCCCACCCTTGGGCCATCACCCCTCCCTTGAGCCATCAACCCCCCCTTTGGGCCATCACCAATCCACATTTCCAGTACGTCTGTTACGGTTCAAGTCAATATCCAAGTACACTGAGATACATTGGAGTACATTTTCCTTACACACGTAAGGATGTCTCCAGGGGGCCGGTGAATTCCGGAGGTGGTGGATCATCGCCGGCCTCGGAGAGTAGCTTGCCCCGTAGAGACTGGCGACGAGTTTGTGGGGGACAGTTAATCAAAATAAATAGAGGGTATATTTGGCTTCCAAATTGGGGAGAAAAACAGGGAAAAATCCAAAACAATTTAATTAAATTTTTTTATTAATTTGTTTCAGATTTTTTCCCATTTTTCTCCAAGTTTGGTGGCCAATTACACCCTCTATTTATTTAGATTTACTCTCCCCACATGAGTCCGCCCTTCGTCTCTACGAGGCAAGCTAATTCTCAGAGGGCAGCGAACTCCACTTCCTTTGAGATGAATTCGCCCACCCATGTTCTGGAGACTCCCTTACGTGCTTCACGGTGGACCCAAGCTGGCTAGTTGGAAAAAAAACATTTCAACATGTTTGACTGCATTCAGAAATTGAGCAACGAAGGAAGTATAGGGTGATCGTAAAGTCTCTACACAGCAGTTATTTATTACCACCGAGAGGATTTTCCATCACCGTGTAGAAACGGGACATTTTTGCAGACAGACAAAATTTTGTACGGATTTACGTACAAGATGATATTAATATATGTTTTTACGGATTGTCTGTAAATTTGCGGACACTTGGAACCCGGCCAAACATTAGCCAACAAGGCATCTTTTATGAGAGTCTGTTTAACTTTATTGGAAACTTGTGTTGACCATCAAAGAATACAAATTTTCCAAAGACAGATTGGTATTTCTTTTTGCAATTTTGGCGATTGATGACCTCATCTTAATCTTTTCATTTGCGGCACCCGTGATTGTCGCAAAAACACACTTATGAGTTACTCTTGAGAATATTTGAAGACTTTGCTAAGAGAAAGGGTAAGTTACTTGATTACTAGGTTTTACCAACCACTTTAAGCGAAGAGTGATTTCACTCCTAAGTAAGCTCTTAGGAGGTGTCGTAAGTGTAACTCTTAAGATACTTGATACATATCGGCCCAGGGCCAGTCTGGTAGAGATGGGTTTCGAACAACATCCCTGACAGGCAGCGGACACCATATCAGACCAGCCAAAATACATTGCGCTAGAAAAGGCTGTCCCTCCAAACTCAACAAAACAAGGAGGAGACTTGTGAGAGAAGCCACTGTGAGACCAACAATGCCTCTAAAAGAGCTACAGAGTTCAGTGGCTGAGAATGGAGTAATAGTGCATCAGTCAACAATATCAAGAGCACTGCATAATAATGTCAGGGTGGCAAAAAAGCCATTACTTAAAACAAAACATCCAGCGAGTTGTTATGAGTGATCCAGCTAAGATGTCGGAAAAGGTTTTGTGGTCAGATGAGACTAAAATAAAGATTTTGGGCCAAAATGCAAAGCATTATGTATGGTGCAAACCTACCACCGCCTATGCCCAACATAACATCATCCCTACAGTGAAGCATGGTGTTAGCAGTATCATGCTATGGGGATGCTCCTCTTCAGCAGGGACTGGGAAACTTGCCAGAATAGAAGGAATAATGGATGGAGCAAAGTACAGGCAGATACTGCAAGAACCTATTTCAGTCTCCCCAAAAATTCACCTTTCAGCAGGACAATGATCTAAAGTACAGGGTCAAAGCTACATTGGAGAGGCAAAATAATAAAAAGGGAAATGTCCTTGAGTGGCCCAGTCAAAGTCCTGACCTGAACCCCATTGAGAATGTGTGGCACAACTTGAAAATTGCTGTCCATAAGCAATGTCCTAGCAACATCAGACAGCTGGAACAATTCTGCTCTGAATAATTGGTGAAAATCACCTCCAACCAGTGTGCAAAGTTAATAGAATAAAAAATACATAAAGCTGTTACTGTAGTGAAATATTCATGTGAGGGGTCTGAATACTTATGCAAGCTTTTTTCTTTTTCTTTAAAATTTGCTAAAGTTTGCTGGAATAACTAATTACTTCTTTAAAAAAATTCAATTTGAGCATATGAGTTTTGAATAAAAAATATAAATGTGAATGTATCATTTGTAATCCAGCAACATTTGAAAACTTTCCAAGGGTCTGAGTTCTTTTGCAAAGCACTTTATATATATATATATAATTTTGTATTTTGGTGTTTTAATCATTGTCAGATAATTTGTTGTTTCCTCTTTCATGACTTGTCATAGAGGTGTATAATCTTGTTCATAAGAGGAAATGCCCCTCTGTGAAACAATGTCAATTTGGAGATGTGCACCCTTGCACCAACACTCAGATTGGCACTTAATTGTATAATTGGTTATACTAATTTGAATAACTGGCACTAATATATATTTTTGTAATTATTTGTTTCCCATTTTTCTTCCAATTTAGTATCCAATTTCACCCTCTATTTCATTTAGATTCACCCTCCCCCACAAACTCTCCGCCCGTCCTCCGGGTCAAGCTATTCCCAGAGGGCAGCGATGATCCGCCTCCTCCGAGACAGAACCCACCTACTTTCTAGAGACACCCTTCAAGCTTCTCTTTGAGGTTGTGCCAACTCACCCTCCCCCATCCCCCTGGGGCGGACAGCCAAACACTGCCCCTGATCGGGGCTCCCAGCCAGGGCCGGACTGGCACATTTGGGTTTCGAACCGCAGCTGCAGTAGGCGACTTGCATTTTGGGCAAGTGCTTTGACTTTTATGCTACCCGAGGCCACTAAAATCATGGTAACTTAATGACAACACACAGTTATAGTTCCAATATCCAATATAGTTGGACTCATTCCTGAGTTGATTTAGGGTCATATTTTGGTTGCACAGAGTGTCATGAATTTGGCGGCTTGTTTGACAGAAAGATTATGTCACTTAGGTCAGAGGATCTTAAAATCAGTCTGGGACACTGCTTTTTGTCACAATTGTTTTTTGTCAGCAAAGAAGCAAAACCCAGGCACGGTTCTTGTTTGTGAATACCTTTTAAAAGTATCCAGTCTTGTATTTGAGTAGAGAGACACATTTCCACATTAGATGCAAGAGTTTAGCATTTTCTATTGTTTATTTTTTCCCCAAATACTCTCAGCAGTTTAGAATAAATTAATATCGGATAGATATCTATCCAGCTGGTCATTCACTGTCTTAAATCTATCCGCTACAAAGTTACTTTCCCTGAAGAACCACAGCTAGTTTAAGTAGGGGCATATTTTTGGAGTTGTAAAAGAAAAAAAAAAAAACCTTTTCAGGAAACAGGAAGAACTGTTTGAGTATTACACAATACATGATTTTAGTTATGTTTTAAAAAAAATACACTATCTGTCAAAGAGCCATGGAACACTTATGGACATAATGAATGACGCAAGCTTTCTATTCATGCACCAAACTCAAAATTGAGGTCCATCTCATAACTGATCTCTTATCTGTTCTTGCTTTATTCTTGTGTATAACATGTTTGTTTTTGCGGCTGTGTTATCTTACTTTCTACGTGTGCACATTCCAGCCTTGAAGAGTGAAATAATTAGGAAGCCACACCTGGGTTAATGAGGGACAACTGCTCAAATGACCAAGAGATTTGGGGCAAAATATGGCACTTGCACGCACCATCTGCACCCTGATGCAGATAAGCGGGGACCTTGGCAGCACATCCAGAACCCTGACGTAAAACATGCAGAAAAACACTTGTGTGTTCGTAGACTGCTTTGCAATATTACAACAGCAAACGAGGAGAGATCATAAATTATTTCAAATTTTCCCCCATTTTGGTGACCAATTCTACCCTCTATTGTTTCAACTACAGGACCGAAACTCGCCAAGCCGTCGACTGCTGATTCCGATACATACAGGGAAGCTTTCTGTGGATGCAGCGAGCTCATGCCAGCTTCACTCCCCCGTGGCAGCCAGCCAGCCAGCCAGCCAATCGCCACCCCCGATGGGTGGGCAGTGGGCAACCTGCGCTACTGGACAAGTTGGCCATCAGCCGCCCCCTCCTCCCCCAAAAAATAAAAAATGTAAAACAGAATACTATACCTCTGGATATTGCAATGCACTTGGAAGAAAGTGGAAGAAACAACCAGCTTAAAATACACCCTCATTCCTAAGGTTATACATTCTGTGCCAGAACAAATGTTTGCCATTGACTTCACCAATATTTAGCTTTTATGGACTTCAACCCAAGCAACCCAAAGAGTTTACGTCTGTTTGAATTGCTTAGATTTTTCGATGAAGTTTTAGTCGTTTGTACATTGACAGGTGTGGAACAGCCAGTGCTGCCTAAAATAAGCATGTGCATACTCATTTTTACTTCATAAAGTTTCCCTTGACTAAAATATGCACGAATGTGTGCAATTATATGATTTGTTGAATCGTTTAGGCTAATTTTCCTTCCTATGCTTATTTTATTAACAATAGTGTACAAGATAAAACAGAAATCATAGAGGGAGCCAGGGGTTAATTACAATACAAAGGAGATTACATTAGAAAGACACCTTAAAAAAAGGCATATATATTCAGTCCTCAATGCTTTGGGATTACTGGAGCAGGGCTCCAGGGTGCGACCATTTTTGTTGCACATGCAACCAAAAATCTGTGAAGTGCGACTAAGCATTTTCATTGGTTGCACCGGTGCACCTGAAATTGAGCAGGTCCGATTTTTTTTTAAATAGCGGGATTTTATGTACATCTTGCATATGTGCCGTGTGTGTTTCTCTGTGTGTGTGTGTGTGCATGTGTGAGAATGTGCGCCTGTGTGAGACCACGCCCTGCACTCCTCCCACATTCTTTGCGCACAAACTTGAGAAATTGTGAGCTATCACAATCTGAAACATCATTTACAATGAAGAAAACTATCGATTCTTTTTTTGTTAAGAAGAATGCTGCAGTGTACGTTACACCTGTCCCCGGCCCTGAAATGCCCAACCCAGACCCAACATCATTGGCGGAGATAGACTCATCTGACTCCAAGCCAGAGCCAGAGCCTACCACATCCAAAAAGGCCAAAACATTGTCCAATTTCCGTGGCTCCGATATAATAAAATGGCCAACATAATGCATTGCATTTATTGTAAAGAGTGCGGCCAAAGAATGGCTGGTAACAGTGCTTTTGCATTCGGAGCATCGACGTTCCGAATTGAAATGTTGAAAAAGCACAATTTATCTAGGAAACACGTCCTGTGCCGTGACAGGTGCGTGGCCGGCAGAGCAGCCCCCCTCCCCGCAGCGTTTCAGCTCCAGGCAGTGGCCAACTGAAGCAGTGAGGAGTCGGAATTCATAATTAAATTCAACACTGTGTCACGACTCGGGAGTCGGTCCTGGGGGTTCTGTCACGACTCGGTCAACAAACAGGCATTTCACCCAAGCGCCATGAATGATGATTTACAGGGAGGACATTTAACCAGCTGAATTTCTTTGTTCGTTGCTTGGACATTGTCTTGCTTTGCTTAGACGTACTCGCTTGTGACCTAGTGCTATTGCCTTCTCGAAATAGTGTGTTTGTGTGCTTGTTTGTTTTGTAGATTTCCAGTGTTTCGTTTTGTCCGTGTTTTGTATTCATTTTTGGATTTTCTAATTAGCTAGTTTTGTTTGTTCCTGTTCGTTTGTTATTTTGGTTTGTTTTGTTAGTTCTATTACGTGTTTTAGCAGACATTATTACGTTTTTTAAGATTACTAAATATCTTTAACGCATCTAAGCATTCTGGGTCTCTCTCCAACCTGCACTTGGTTCCACACCTACCACATCCGTGACAGAATGTCCAAGCCACGATCGGAACCAGCGGAAACCAAGCTGACCCAGAGCTTCCTGCGCATGACCATCCAAAGCCAGGAAGAATTCATCAAACGGCAGGACCAGGCTATCGCTCTGCTAACAGAACAACTTAACACATTCAGCCGCCAAACAGCCAACCAATTCAACACCATTAGTTACTGCTAACCGAACCCCCAACCGCCGCATCTCAGCCTCCCCCGGAACCCAGGATCAACACCCAAGCCAGTTTACCTCATGAACTACGTCTCCCGGCACCGGAAAGTTACGATGGTAATCCCACGGTATGTCGCAGTTTCATCACGCAATATTCGCTTGCGTTCAAACTCCAACCATCGCAATTCCCTAGCGATCACTCCCGGATAGCATATGTAATCTCCCTTCTCACCGGCACCGCTCTGCAGTGGGCGACAGCCATCTGGGAAGAACAAGGGCTCGTCTGCGACAGCTATTCCAGGTTCAGGTCCGAGTTAAGGAAGGTGTTCAACCATCCAGTCCAGGGCCGTGAAGCAGCCAACCGGCTGCTCCGAATCAAGCAGGGATGCCGGACGGTCGCTGCTTATGCCATCAAGTTCCGCACCCTGGCCGCGGAGAGCCACTGGAATAACGAGGTGCTGATAACGACGTTCCTGCAGGGCCTCAGCGAGGGGCTCAAGGATGAACTCGTTATCCATGGGCACATTGATCAGTGGGAAGAACTTGTGGCATTAGCCATCCAGCTGGACAATCGCCAACGGGAAAGCATAAACGAGCGCCTCACCAACAACCCTGTGCCCCAACTGCGGACGTCACTCCTGCTGCGGACGGAACCACTCCCATCAGCTTCCCGTTCACCTCCTTGAGCTACCCCTAGCGAGCAGGAGGAACCCATGCAGTTGGGTAGAGCCCATCTCTCAGCCACAGAGAGGGAACGACGCCAGAGAGAGAACAGCTGCATGTACTATGGGTGGGTTGGGCATTACCGCATCCTGAGTTGCAGAGAAAAGGCCCATGCTTCTACCATACCGGGAGGGTGGTGAGAAGCGCAGCGATCACTCCCAGTTTGAAGCACATCACGGGGTTGGTGTTGCCATCTCCCTGCGCTGGAACACCTCTCAACACTCTGCCCCAGCTTTTATTGATTCCAGAGCAGCTGGGGATTTAATCAACCTCAATCTCGTCCGGCAACTGCAAATCCCCCTGGTGACGTTGGATTCCCCCCTGTCAGTCACAGCCCTGGATGGCAGGCCAGTAACACAGCGGACCATTCCACTCCAGGTCACCATCATGGAGAACCACACAGAGCGGACAGAGTTCTTCGTCACGCACTCTCCTCAGTTACCCCTCGTGCTTGGCTACCCTTGGCTAAGCAGGCACAACCCCCATGTCAATTGGAACGCCAAGAAGATACTGGGCTGGGGTTTAGCCTGTCAAAGCACCTGCCTGCTGCCTCGTCCTCCTGCCGTCCCTTCACGTCGGGAACCGGAGATCCAGGAATGTGCCCGAGTGCCGCCGGCGTACAGGGACTTCCAGGCAGTGTTCAGCAAGAAACACGCATCCACTCTGCCACCTCACCGCCCATACAACTGCTGCTGGGAACCAGTCTCCTCCGGGGCAAGACCTTCTCATTTCCAGTACCGAGATGACAGCGATGAGTGCCTACATCCGGGAGGCGCTTGCCGCCGGGCACATCCGACCTTCCACCTCACCGGTGGGGGCGGGGTTTTTCTTCGTGGGGAAGAAGGATGTGGGTCTGCGACTGTGTATCGACTATGCAGGGCTCAACAGCATCACGGTGAAGAACAGGTATCCACTGCCCCTCATGTCCACGGCATTCGAGATGCTCCAGGGTGCCACCATCTTTTCCAAACTGGACCTCCGGTGCGCATACAACCTGGTGTGCATTTGCGATGGGGACGAGTGGAAGACTGCCATCAACACGCCGACTGGGCACTACGAGTATCCCGTCAGTATTCCAGGCGCTCATTAACGATGTGTTGAGAGAGGCACTTAACCGCTTTGTGTTCGTATACCTGGACGACATTCTCATATTCTCCAAGAACATCCAGGAACACCAACAACACGTGCGACACGTTCTCCAGCTGCTCCTGCGGAACCAACTTTACGTAAAGCTGGAGAAGAGTGAGTTCCATGCTTCCACCGTCACATTCCTGGGATTCATCCTTCAGGCAGGCAACATCCAGATGGACCCCGTCAAGACGCAAGCAGTTTGCCTGACAACAAACTCCGTCCATGCGCCTTCCTGTTGCATCGCTTGACATCTACCAAGCGCAACTATGACGTTGGGGACCACGAATTGCTGGCCGTGAAGAAAGCTCTGGAGGAGTGGCGGCATTGGCTGGAGGGATCGGTTCACCCATTCACCGTATGGACAGACTATAAGAATCTGGAGTACCTACAGCAAGCTAAGCGGTTGAACTCATGCCAAGCAAGGTGGGTTCAACCGGTTCCAGTTCACCCTCTCTTACCATCCAGGGTCCAAGAACCAGAAGCCCAATGCTCTCTCCCGGATTTTCGAAGCTCCGGACACCGTTGCTCCTGTGGAAACCATCCTCTCACCTAGCCGCATTATCACCCCGGTCCAGTGGGGCATTGACACAGTGGTCCGTCGGGCTTTACGAGTGGAACCTGACCCTGGCGATGGCTCGCCTAACTGCTCATTCGTGCCCTCGACCGTTCAGAACCAAGTTCTACAGTGGGGTCACGCCTCTCATCTGACCGGACACCCAGGGGTGTCTTGCACCCTGGAGTTTCTCCGTCGACAGTTCTGGTGGCCCCCAAGGGCTACTCCATCCTTTGCCCATTCCCCACCACCTATGGTCCCACATTTCCATGGACTTCGTCACAGGGTTACCTGCCTCGCATGGCCACACAGTGATATTCGTGGTCGTGGACTGATTCTCCAAGGCCTGCCAGTTCATTCCCCTGCCTAAAGTGCCCTCGGCCCAGGAGACTGTGGGACTGGTGGCCGAACACGTTTTTTGTATTTTCGGTCTTCCCACCGACATCGTGTCCGACCAGGGCCCACAGTTCACCGCCCGGTTCTGGAAGGCGTTCTGCATGCTCCTTGGGGTTACGGCCAGCCTCTCATTGGGATACCACCCCCAGTCCAACGGGCAGACTGAGCAGGTGAACCAGGATATGGAGACCACCCTGTGGTGCCTCTCAGCATCCAACCCCACGTCCTGGAGCCACAATCTGCCTTGGGCCGAATACGCCCACAACACCCTTTGCTGCTCCGCCACCGGGATGTCACCGTTCAAGGCCCAGTTCGGCTACCAGCCGCCTCTCTTCCCTGACCAGGAGAGGGAGACCAGGGTACCTTCGGCAGAGCTACACGTGCGACGATGCAGACAGGCCTGGAGGAGAGCCAGATTGGTCATCGAGTGCACCACCCAGCAGCATCGCACTCAGGCCGATCGTCTTTGTCGTCCGGCACCCACCTTTCGACCAGGCCAGAGGGTCTGGTTATCTGCCAGGGAGCTGCCCCTCAAGGTGGAGAACCGCAAGCTGGCTCCACGCTTCATGGGGCCCTTCAAAGTGGTCCACCGGGTGAATTCGGTGGCCTACCCTCTCCTGTTGCCCCCGGAGATGCGCCGAGTACACCCAACGAGTCTCCTCCAATCCCGTCGAGTGCAGTCAGGGGTCCAGTACCTGGTGGACTGGGAGGGATACGGTCCAGCGGATCGGTCCTGGATTCCGGCAAAGCAGATTCTGGATCCAGCCCTCATCCAGGAGTTCAAGGCTCGGCAGGCGGCTCTTCCTGGACCATCGGGAGTCGGTCCTGGGGGTTGGGGGGGTTCTGTCACAACTCGGTCAACAAACAGGCATTTCACCCAAGCGCCATGAATGATGATTTACCGGGAGGACATTTAACCGGCTGAATTTCTTTGTTCATTGCTTGGACATTTGTTGGAAATTATATTAAACATGCCATTATAAAGAGGATCAAGATGATAAGATGATATGTATTGAATTGTGGAAGATATTATAACCATATTAGTAGAAAAGATATTATAACATATCAGTAAAACAACTATACTCAATATAACCAATATAAGCGAATACGTTATAAGTGTAACTCATATATATATATATTCTTTTTCTTTCATATTATTTGTTTCACTCTTTGTCTCACACAGCTGTTTTATGCTGAATATGTTATTTTTGCAAAGCCAGCAGCTGGCAGGAACTCCCATGATTTAAAAGAATAAAAAATCTAAGGCCGGATGGTGAAACCATGGTAGCATGTCAGCGGATGGAGTTTTTGGGGAGTTTCTGAGATGGATGTCATTTAGGTCATCTCGACCCTTAGTGATATCGAAGTAAACACCAACCTATTTTTTCTATGTCTGACTGGGAATGTTAAAGAACAATGGTGAGACCCAAGAGGAGGTAGTCCCATGGGAATTATATGCTCAAATGAAATTATGGAATTGTATGTGTCAGAGATGAAATTATTGTATTGGTTGATACATGCGTGTAACAGGATGTAACAGGAAACATAATGATTCAGACTATCTTTGCGTAGAGAGACATCTCCTTTATTTTCTGACTGGATAAATAAACCCTTTATTCTGAAAGATTCAGCTTCCATCCTCTTTATTGATAACTTTGAAAAAATTTTATACAAAGACTTTGAAAGAAAATGTCAACCTGAAACCACGACATAATTGGCGTCACGAACAGGATCGGAGCGAGGTCGAAGTTCCTGACCTACCCAAAAGGGAGGAACAGTCCTGGTGTGGGCCTGGAGGAGAAGCCAAATCACTCCAGACCGGTCAAAGAAACAACACAAGGTAAGCGAATTAATTTTATATTGCTGGTAAAGCCTTGTAGAATTTCTTTTATAGATATAGCTAAAGGAGTGATTGTTTTCCCCTGCCATGTCCTGTAAAACCAGTGACCAGTGACCTTACCGATCCAAGAATCTGGAGAAATAATTAAATAAACAGATAAGAGTAAAAACGGTAATCTGAAGGAAGGAATTTTAACGGGCGGCACGGTGGTGCAGTGGATAGCGCTGTCGCCTCACAGCAAGAAGGTCTCGGGTTCGAATCCAGGCCGGGGGCCTTTCTGTGCGGAGTTTGCATGTTCTCCCCGTGTCCGCGTGGGTTTCCTCCGGGTACTCCAGTTTCTTCCCACAGTCCAAAGACATGCACGTTAGGCTAATTGGAGAGTCTAAATTGCCCGTAGGTATGAGTGTGTGAGTGAATGGTGTATGTGCCCTGCGATGGATTGGCGACCTGTCCAGGGTGTATTCCTGCCTCTCGCCCGGAACGCATGCTGGGATAGGCTCCAGCCCCCCGCGACCCTGACCAGGAATAAGCGGCTTAGATAATGGATGGATGGATGGATGGAATTTTAACGTCTATCAGTTTAGCAGAAACTCATGGGACGTGTGGGTTTGGGACTGGAGACTGGAAACCCGACATATTGGGCGGGGCGGGTGCGAAGTAAAGAAGGGTTCTGGGTTGAACAGGTGCTGGGATAGGAATGTTGCGTATGGGAACGAAGGTAGATTAAGAAAGAGTCCAGGTATTGGGCGGAGCTGGGTGTAAGGTGGAATTTAAGGTGTACCGCGTAGGAGTGTACATACATGAATAGCAAAATATTAGTTAGGCTGGTTAAAAATCAGCGGTGTACAGGCTGAAAGAGTGTTGAAGTGTGTGTTTGAATGCCCTATAGCATCTTGTAATGTATCATGAATAAAGATTGTTGTGTGTGTGTGTGAATGGTGGAAAATATTGAAATAAACTTGTCGAGGTTCCAGTCTATTAGGATAAGGACTGTGAATTGTATGAGCCCTGAAAATAGTCGAATGAGCCTGGGAAATAAGGGACATATTTGAAACCCGAAATAAGGGAGTAAAATTAATTATTAATAACCACATAGGAACAACCCTGGTATATAATAACAACGCATAAAACACATAGTTATTTGCCCTAGAAATAATCCATATATATATAAAAGGGGACATAGTTATCGGCAGGTGTGTATAATAATTTCTGTGTGTGTGAATTGATTATGTTAATTCATGAATTGTTGAAAAGAGTTGATGGTGTGATTATTGAAAAACATTTTTTGGACTTTAATGATACTTCTGACTCCGAGTCAGATGCTGGGTTACTGGAAAGGTGGATAGCCTATTCAAAACACAGAAATTAATTCCTCACTGTACGGTCACATTAGATAAAGAAAATTGGTAAGCGATAGGCCTACGTATCGAAAATTTGTATAGAATTGTATTAAATGAATGAGACACAGTGAGAAGGAGTATATAGTTTACTTTAATTTAATTTAATTTAATTTCATATGTTGATTATTTTTATGTGATCCCGTTTGTGTAAAATGATTGGTCCAATAGACAAGTTTGGCTCAACTCTTGATTTGATTGTAAAAGTGAATAGGAGGTATAGAAAATTAAGAAATTGGAACGCCGCTCTGTCTATAGATTCAGAGGGAATTTAATGTTATTAGGAGACAAGACTGATCTAATTTTCGACAAATTACAAAGTGAATTAATGTGAAGTAAGATCCAGGTAGATTTTTCCAGATATAGGCCTACTGTTTTTTAGCGTTCGGGGAAGTAGTTCGCTCGCGTAAAGTTATTTTTGGGTTCTGTGCTTGCGGAAGCTTGCTTCCCCGTGGCATAAATGTATTTTTTATTTTTCTGTGCTTGTGGATGCTTGCTTCCCCGTGGCATGCGAACGGATTTACAGCAAAAGAGAGGGGTAATTGGAACAAGGAATAAAATAGCTTAGTATATTATAAAATAAGTACTGTGTGCTCCCAAAGGTGTAGAGGGATGATATATCATATTTTAACTACAGATCAGAGTACAGGACAAATTACTGAAAGAACTCGCTCCGATAGATAGGCTAATAGAGAAGACACACACCGCTATAGGTGTGAATTTGTATGTGAAACAGTGCGAGGGGGAGAATTGAGAGGGTTATATAGCTGTGATCAAGTAGAGTGGGAATACCAGCGCGATCACGCCAAGCAACGAGGAGTTTGTGAAATTCATCCAGACTCGGAATCATATAATCATTACATTTACATTTTACATTTTAAGCATTTAGCAGACGCTCTTATCCAGAGCGACTTACAAGATGTGCATTAATACAAGGTAAGAACAATCAAAGTTAGCGTACAAGATCAGTGCAGTAAAATGGCAAAAGACATCATTGCAGGCGTCTGCGTATCATACCTGTAACATTGGGATAGAAAAGGTTAGTGGGTTTTTTTTTTTTTTTTTTTTTTTTTCTCACAAGTAAACAGTGGTGACAACAGATTGGCTAGAAGGACAGTGTTCAGTGGTAGTGGAGTCTGAAGAGGTGGGTTTTGAGTCTCTTGCGGAAGATTGGGAGTGATTCCGCTGTCCTGACCGATTGCGGAGGTCGTTCCACCAACGAGGGACAGAGAGAGAAGAGGCGAGACCGCGACGAGCGGCTGCCAGGCGTCCGGAGGGATGGGGCAGTCAGTCTGCCAGCGGAGGCGGAGCGGAGGGGTCTGGACGGGGTGTAGGGCGTGATGAGTGACTGGAGGTATGGGGGAGCAGTACCTCTGGCCGCTTGAAAAGCAAGCACCAGTGACTTGAATCTGATGCGTGCTGCGATGGGGAGCCAATGCAGAGAGGAGAGTAGAGGGGTGACGTGGGTGAACTTCGGCTGGTTGAACACCAGGCGAGCAGCAGCGTTCTGGACTAGTTGCAGTGGCTTGATGGCACAGGCCGGACGGCCTGCCAGCAAGGAATTGCAGTAGTCCAGACGTGAGATCACCAGGGCCTGGACCAGGAGTTGAGTGGCCTCTTGGGTGAGGAACGGTCTGATCCTCCGGATGTTGTGGAGGGAGAAACGGCAGGTCCGAGTGATCGCTGCAATATGGCTCGAGAAGCACAGCTGGTTGTCCAGGGTTACCCCAAGACTCCTGGCAGACTGGGACGGAGACACTATGGAGCCTTCCACGGTGATTGACGCATCAATCATCGGGGAGCCCTTCGCTGGGAGGAAGAGCAGCTCTGTCTTCCCCAGGTTCAGCTTCAGGTGGTGGGTGGACATCCATGCGGAGATGTCAGCCAGGCATGCAGAGATCCGTGCCGGGACCTGGGTATCAGATGGAGGGAAGGAGAGAAACAGTTGAGTGTCATCAGCATAACAGTGATAGGAAAAACCATGAGCAGAAATAACAGAGCCAAGTGACTTGGTGTACAGAGAAAATAGGACAGGGCCTAGCACCGAGCCCTGCGGGACACCGGTAGAGAGGGTGCGGGGAGAGGAGAGGGATCCTCTCCAGGCCACCTGGTAGGACCGGTCAGCCAGGTAGGACTCAAACCATGTCAGCACAGATCCAGAGATTCCCATCTCGACGAGAGATGAGAGCAGGATCCGGTGGTCCACGGTGTCGAACGCCGCCGACAGGTCGAGGAGGAGGAGGACGGAGCTAAGGGATCGGGACTTAGCGACGTGAAGAGCCTCAGTGACCGCAAGGAGAGCAGTGTCTGTGGAGTGGCCTGCTCTGAACCCAGATTGGTTGGGATCAAGCAGGTCGTTCTGTAAGAGATGTGCAGACAGTTGATTATAGACAGCCCGCTCTAACGTTTTGGAGAGGAAAGGGAGGAGAGAGACAGGTCGGTAGTTAGAGATGACAGCAGGATTCAGAGAGGGTTTTTTGAGGAGGGGGACAACCTGAGCACATTTGAGGGAGGAGGGGACAGAGCCAGAGGAAAGAGAGGAGTTAATGACATTAGAGACAAAGGGGAGGATGTCCATAGCAATGGACTGGAAGAGGGGGGAAGGAATGGGATCAAGAGGGCAGGTGGTGGGACGGTGGGAAAGAACGAGTTGAAGGATGTCCGAGTCAGGGAGGGGTGAGAAGGAGGACAGAGAGGTGGGAGGTTTAGGTAGCGGGATGGGAGAGGGAGACGTAGGGGGGAAGGAGTTGCGAATGACCTCAACCTTCTCGTGAAAGAAGGATGAGAAGTCATCGGCGGTTATAGAGGAGGGGGTGGGGGAGGAGGAGGGGTGAGGAGAGAGGAAAACGTAGCATAGAGTTTACGTGGGTTGGAAACAGAAGATTGAATCTTAGAAAGGAAAATGCAGACTTAGCAGAGGAGAGGTTAGCGGAGAAGGAAGCCAGGAGTGTGTGGAAGTCTGACAGAGCTACAGGGGATTTTGATTTTCTCCATTTCCTTTCTGCCGCACGCAGCTTCAGTCGGTTAGCCCGAATGGAATCGGTTAGCCAGGGGCGGGGGGCGGAGACGAGCGGGTTTAGCTGATAGAGGACAGAGTAAGTCAAAGGAGGAGGAGAGAGAGGAGAGTAGGGTGGATGATGCTACTTCAGCAGGTAGCTGAGAGAAGGCATCAGTAGGGGGAAGGGAAGATAGGACAGTAGCTGACAGGGCAGCGGGTGAGAGAGAGCGGAGGTTGCGACGGACAAGGACAGTGGGAGCAGGTGAAGATGGTTTAGGGACAGAGGGGAGGGGGAGGGAGAAAGACAGAAAGGAATGGTCAGACACATGTAGAGGCGATACCGTAAGTTGGGTGAGGCGCAGTTCCTGGTGAAGACCAGGTCCAGTTGGTTACCGGCCTTGTGGGTGGATGGGGATTCAGCCATGGTGAAGTCAAAGGACTGAAGCAGGGGGAGGAATGCAGAGGCCTGGGAGGACTCTAGCTGCAGGTTGAAGTCCCGAGGAGTAAGACGGGAGTGCCGTCCTCAGGGAAGGCACTGAGTAGGGCATCCATCTCGTCTAGGAAACTCCCCAGTGGACCTGGAGGGCGATAAAGAACAATGATGTGCAGTTTGCATGGAACAGTGACAGTGACAGCATGAAATTCAAAGGAGGAGGGTGAGAAGTGAGGAAGAGGAACAATACCAAATCTCCACAGGGGGGGAAATGAGTATACCTGTCCCTCCACCTCTACCTGAGGGTCGTGGAGTGTGGGAGAAGGTGTAGGCGGCAGAGAGAGCAGCAGGGGTGGCCGTGTTCTGAGGAGTGATCCACGTCTCCGTGAGCGCCAGGAACTGCAGGGAAAGTAGGGAGGCCTGGGCCGAGATGAAATCGGCCTTCCGGACAGCGGACTGGCAGTTCCATAGTCCGCCTGCTACCACCACGTCAACACCGGGAGATCTAGGAGGGTGGATGAGGTTGGACAGATTACGGGTGTGGGTAGAATCTCTCCATCTAGGCAATCTAGAAGAGGAGACATGGACTGGGATAGGGAGGAAGCATGTAGTGTTAGATGCAGAGGTAGTACAATAGGGAGATACAAAACTATGATACTCACCGTGCGGCGAGCACTCCCTAGCTGGCCCCCCTCGGTGGACTCCTGCAGGTAGACTCCTTTGTCTTTGTCCGCCGAGTCTTTGTACTCCGGCAGGTAGACTCCTTTGTCTTTGTCCGCCGAGTCTTCGTCCGGGAGGCTAGGACGGGAGGCTGTCCGGGGAGGCTGCCGCTATCCACAGCTATGGCTGCTAATATAGCCGAGTGATGCTAGGCACTAAGTGGCGAGTGCCACCTGATAACAAAGCACAGTAATTAACAACTTAGCTTTCTTCCGCTACTAAAGAAACGCTCAACTACAAACACGGTCTGATACAATAAGACCGATTCAAAACAGCTGAGTCGCAATCAGCTTTGAAATAAAACTATTATATATATAATCTAATAACTGCTGGACATCAGCGACACAATAGCCAGCTAGTTACAAAAGCAAAGTAGCAATTAAGTGCCAATTCTACCCGATGGGACAGGATACGACCACAGAAGCTAAACAAACAAAATCTAACACCGGAAAAGTACACTTACTGATACGCGACAAGACAGTACTAACCAGAGTACGAATGCACACTGCCTGAGTTCTGGCTGAGCACGCTTAAATCCTACCTGATAACAAAGCACAGTAATTAACAACTTAGCTTTCTTCCGCTACTAAAGAAACGCTCAACTACAAACACGGTCAACGTATTGGAATAAAATATGAAAAAGGTAACTAACACAAAAAGGGATTCTCCAGTGGAAACACTGGAGAAGCGACATCCAGTGATATGAAAAGACATAGCAAAAATATCAGAGAAATTGGGAAAAAGAAATAGAAAAGCAGTAACACAATGGCCAAAAGGGGGAACTTTTGATCTCAGTGTGTGTGAAGAGATGTTAGGAGTAGTGAGAAATTATGCCTCAGGGGATAGATCAAAGAAAAGAGTTCAAAAAAGGGAAAAAGAACTGGAATTTTTTTAATTGTTTAGAAAGGAAGGGCTTGAAAGGAGTCAGAAATGTAAGGAATTACTGGGGTCTGAGCTACCGCAATCTAAACCGCCGCTGGAGGACCCTAATGTAATACAGGAGCCCCCGCTTTATCAAGGTATGTACCCTGTAATGAAAGGTATGGAAAAAGAGGAGGTAACTAAACAGGGCATGTATCCTATAATTAAATGGTTACTAGAAGTAGAGGGAACATGGAATATGGGTACAGATATAGATAAGGAGAAACAGGTATCGGCTAGCATAATGCGTAGGCTAATAAAGAGGCTGCGTATGAGATAGCCAAGGAAAAACAAGAAGCAGAGAGGAGAGAGGAGAGGGAGATAGCACGACTAAAAACAGTGAAACACGAGAGAGAGGTGAGAATAGCTGAGCTGAGAGAAATATCCAAGAGAGAGGGGGGAAAAGCAAAAAAGCACTTGTCAAGCAGCAGTGAGGAGGAGGAGAAGGAGAGAAGTGAGGATGAGGAGGAAGATTTATCCTGTACATCCCAAGGAAAGGGGAAGGGCCCTGGACGCAAAAGTGTGCGCTCGACTAAATGCCCTAATTATTATGCCGTAACAATGGGACCTATGCTGATAAAAGGGCAGCAGGAACCACAGTATGTTGCCTGGGGTTCCCAGGATCTCCAGAATTTGTTCATGTCTTTGCCAGACATACAAGAGGGGGCAGGCCACTGGATAAGGAAGCTAGAGGAGGAGATGTTGAGAAAAAAGATGACATTGGGAGATGTGAAGGCCCTCCTGGGGAAGATACTGGGGACTGAGAAAATGATAGAGGTCATGCAGGGAGCTAAATTAAACTCAGATGACATGAGGGCAACAAGGGTAGACGGAGTGCCTTTTGATAACTACAGAACTAGGGTGTGGGCCTCTTTAAGGGAAATTTTCCCTGCACGACCTGCCACAGTGGTATTAAAAGGGGAGCCCATGAAAGAGAATCAATCACCCACAGCCTATGTAGAGGATCAACTGCGCAGATGGGGAATGATAACCAAAAGGGATGTCCTCAAGGACCCCATACTGACAACACTGTTCCGTACAGCCATCTTAGGGGGATTGCCACCTCCGGCCAAAAGCCGCCTAGAGGAGATGGTAGGACTAACCACCAAATCCCATAGAGAGTTTGTGGAACATGTGGTGCATGCCGTAGAGAGGCACCGTAAAGAGGAAAAAATGCAAAATAATCAAGTCAAAGAAGTGCAGAGGAAGCTCCTCCAACTGCAGCTGGAGGAAATAAAGACTAGGGAAAAGGCTAAAGGTAAGGAAGCAGAGATCAATTAAGATGGTAAAAATGCATAAAAGGCATTTAAGGTAGACATTAAAGTAAATAAAAAATTGAAAGGGAAAAGAGCAAAGACAGAGATGGCCCAAAAACTGTGGCATAATCCAATGGGTGAAATTCCAAAAGCCAATGGTCACCTCAAATGTAAGAGGAATATAGTGCTGTCTTTTCCTTGATCTCTTCAGAGATATAGATATATTATTATTATTATTTAGATACTCTGACGTTCTTTATGAAGAGTGTTAGACTGTTTCCCTGTTTCGAAACAGTAATACAAATTTTGAACTTAAGATCACCGTCTCGCTTCCTTTGAAAAGTAGAATTGCTATACCAATTCTTGGTGAAAAGGATGTGATGGTGACATCCGTCACTGATCAGCCGCAGCAACTCCAATGGTCAACCGTACACGGGGAATGTCATAGGATGGTTCAAGGGAGCTCTCCCCTTCTATTCTCGTAGGAGGGCCGGAGCCCCTATGAGAATACTACTACAAAATGAGTGTTAGGTGAGGGTAAGCAGGACACAAGATTAATACGGAGTAGCCCCGCTTGTGGGATTGTTTCCTAAATTCAGTAGGGTGAATTTGACGCCAAAAGCGCTATAGCAATTTTTTGGAGAATTTGGGCTGAGTAAATTTATGTGACACCTGCCATCACGAGGCAAGTATTTGATGAAAGGTTTCCTAGGTTTGAAAACTTTGGAATTATGATGAGTCAATACAAAAGGATCTAAGTGTATTTGTACGGTTTCATGTGATGAGTTTGGGAATACAACAATTGCATATTGGAATTTATTTGGTGAGAATTTATATGTGCTAGGAAAACGAAAGACGGGGAATGATGGACTGCTTAGTCATAGAGGAGAGTGATTGGAAAGATTGAAGGGAAACAGCTGCATAAGTTGGCTCACTGTGATAATGAGCCTGTTGTTGTGCAACTGTTCGGTCTGCGAAGGTCTTGAAAGAGAAGTGTCTAACAGTATTGTCATGGGTATGAGTGAAAGGAAAAATGAATGTGATTACGAGAAAAATTCTCATGGGAATGAGGGAAAACAAATGTGATTGCGACTTAATTGAGTAAATAGAAAGTGTGCATAAGGATTGAGGGCAACAGCCTGGAAAAAGAAAAAAAAGAAAAAGAAAAGGTGTTTTAATTTTTCTTTGTTCATTTGAGTCACAGGATGGACAACAAAGGGAGTAAGGCGTCGTGTCCCCCTGATCCGCTGACTGACCCGACCGGTAAAGGTGATGTATGATAAATGGGTAAACGAATGGTTTGAACTTAAGGAGGCAGCACCTCATGTGACTGCTAAAAGTAAACTCAGGATATAGGCCTAAAGATTTAGGACTTATGACAAAAAGGGCAGAAAAAATAAAATTATATCGCAGACAGCAGAAACTGTCATTAATTACACGGATGATGCTCTGTTGGCAATAGGAGAGCAATTTTCGGCCACTAGCCAAATGACACAACAGAACAGGCATGCCTTGGACTGGCTGTTAGCAGAAAAGGGCGGAGTCTGTGTTCTATTTGGAGACCAGTGCTGTACGGTTATCTCTAACACCACCTCCCTAGAAGGATCATTTACTATTGCTATGAAAATATTCGGTGCATTACGGAAGGAAGTAAAAGACTAAGGCAGGATTTGGTCATGAAATATGGGACTGGTTGGATAATGCTTTTGGCAGATGGGGTGCATGACTAGCTAAGGCAGGATTTATAATTGCTGTTATACTAGTATTGGTGGCTGTCATGATGTGTTGTATATTACCTGTCTTGAGATCTCTTCTCACCAGAACTATTGTGACACAAGGACTGATGATTAAGGTGGCCGAGGCAACTGCAGAACAGGAGAGAGCCACAGAGCACCACCGCATGCGTGCCCTCCTTGTACCACTGGACCCAGAAAGCGCTGTTAACTCAGCAAACGGCAGTAGTGTACTACCAGGATATAAAAATGTGATTCCAGTGATATATGAGCAACCTGACTATTGTGACTGGAATTAGTGATAGTCTGTAAGGACTGTATCATCTTTTCCCCTCTCTTGACAAAAGTGAGAGGTTTTTGGTGGTGCAGCCCAGGGCAATTAGTCATCTTTTGGGGTGGAATACAGAAGGAGATATTTTTTACTTAAAACATAGCCAAAAAGGAAACTCTCTCTCCAACCTGCACTTGGTTCCAGTCCTACCACATCCGTGATACACTGCTTATAATATAGCCAAAGAAGAGCTCCCTTTTACAAAATTTAAGTCCGAGATCATCCTTATGAAGAAGAACGGCACTGCCTGTGCCCAGTTCATTGGAGTGATTGCGGACATCATTGTCATTTATGATTGATGGAGATACAGACATTTCCACAAAGGGGTGTGAAATAGTCTACAGCCGCATCTTGCACAAGGGAGAAACATTTATCTGTACCTTATTCCTGTTTACAATCATTTACATAATGTGTTAAGAAATTACCAATGTGTATGGGAACAGACAAAAAAGGCGATGTCCAAAGGCATCGCGGAAAATTTTGGGCGCACCAGTAACACCAATGTGAAAAGTTAGTCTGGAGCCCTGTGGAGATTGAGATGATTTGGATATATTGTTAGACTTCATTTTCAAAGATAATGAAAAATAGTTTTTCGATTCCTAAATTTACTTTTATGGATATTAACTTTTGCCAATATAATACAAAGATTAATTAAGTAATATTTATATTACTTCAATATTAAGTAGTATATTTTCCTTTGCAAATTTCATAGAAGCCAAACAGTACATCCTTAAGAAGCAAAGAAAAGTCATCACACACATTTTGACTCATACATTTTCAAAAATCCTTCCAAAACATTTATGGTAGGCCTATCCTGGTATTACAACTCCAAAAAAGATGCAAAGTCATCTCTGCGCAGGTATCACAAAACGAGTAGTTTATTTCAATATCTTTTTTCATTTTTTTGTAGGTATAATGTTTAGCTGGATAAAATGTGTTAAGTAATTTAAAACAGATCTCCTATTTTTCTTCCTACTGAGAGCATGAAATTGCCTTACACTTCATATTTCCCATTCACCCAACAGACTGTGCATCCAATCAGTGATGAAGGATCTTGTACCTACCCTTTCTGGTTTTAGTCAAGTTAATGCCCTTGTGTTTTGTGACTTTCCTTTGTGTTTTATAACTTGCTGTTGCGTTTTCTGAAATTTTATTTTATTTTTCAATTTGTTTTGTTTTATGATTTGTTAATATTTTGTTTTGCACTTCCTGGCCACTGTACATTTGGCTGAAAAGTTGTGATTTAGTTGGTTTTTAGTTTCTGGAAATTTTCTATTTAGTTTAGTGAAAGGGTAGATCAACTAAATTCCATATTCTCCAAAAAACGTTCCTGTCGTTTTGGATATATGCTCTTAATGCATCTATCAGGGCGGTGTCTAGCTGGTGTATACATTATAAATAGATGCTGTTGAATTGTGGTAACCTGCAAAAAAAGCTAAAAGAATTTAAAAAAATGGTGCAATGGTTCATATCCATACAATTATACAATTAAACAACAAAGGAAGCCATGCTCTTCCATTATAAGCCATGCCCTTTGACCTCTGAGGAATTCTAAAAGTTAAGCCATTATATGAATATGGCGCACAGCGTTTAAAATGAAAGTTTAGAAAGTGAAAGTTTAGAAAGTGTTACTAATCATTCGTTTTTAGAATTCCATTACTTGTGCTAAAAAAACAAAATTCAATATCAACCACACACATACAAACACTTTTGTAACGTCCACATGCATTTTTGGTAATTCGAGGTAATTATTCGGTATAAATTCATTAAAGTTTAGCATTTAACATTTTTAATCCAAATTACAACTACATTTTACCACTAGATGGCGCTTTTGTCAAAGTTAGAGATATTCAAGTTTCCAAACACTTTTTAAATCCAAACTACAACTACATTTTACCACTAGGTGGCACATTTGTCCAAGATGTACACTAATGCGGCACAGGTACTGGTACAGGCTCATAAAGCAAATAAATTAATCCAATTTTGTTGTTTACTAGAGGGCAAAGCAATGTAGTATTTTTCTGTATTCTTATGGAAAATTTGAGCACCCTTGGTAAAAATGTATTTTACAATTAATATCTAAGTGAACAGAAGCTAACCTGATCTATAAATGGTACAAAGTTAAACATGACACATTTCTTCTCATTTTAAAGCAAGATTACTTTTTATTTTTATTTTTTACAGTTTCTAATAAAAAAAGGAAAACGGTCCTGTGCAAAAGTTTGGGAACCCTGTCAGTTAGTACTTTGTAACTCCTCCTTGGGCAACTATAACAGCTTGCAAACACTTCCTGTAGCCAGCTAAGAGTCTTTACATTTTTACCCATTCTTCCTGGCAGAACACCTCTAGCTCAGAAATATTATTCAGCCTCCTTGCATGCACGGCATGTTTGAGATTTCTCCACAGATTTTCAATAATATTCAAGTCTGGGGACTGTGGTGGCCATTCCAAAACCTTCATCCGTCTTTCCTGGAGGTACTTCATGGTTGATTTCGAGGTACTGTATGCTTCGGATCATTGTCTTGCTGGAATACCCAACCTCTTTTCAATCCAGTCCGGTGTTCATCTTGCGGATAGTTTCCTTCTGGAAATCAACATTCCCACACGGGATCCCTGACAATACCGCACAAACGAATGTCTCTTAAAAGGCGCCCGCTGCTAATGAAGTGAACTTCTCCCACACCGTGACTGAACAGCTCTGCTGGTGGGGTTTGCAGAGCAACAAGAAGCGGTGCCTGACGGGAATCCGTTTCTTTTTTTGTTATCAAATGTTTTCTTTATTGTAAAATTATATAAACAAGACAACACAAGACAAAACTACAATGGATGCCTACACAGAGTAGGAATCAGACATGGCTGGCTGCGCCGTTGTTAGACTACAATTTTCTTTTGACAGAGGTCTAGACAATAGATCAATGTTTCAAAAAAAATCAAAAAGAAGCACCTCCATCGAAAAGCAAACATCTTTGGTGGAACTTAATACTGCAACAGTATTCCTCGCAGCCAGCCAACCGAGCCAGCCGCACAACCGCGCCAAGCAAAACCAGGAATAATGTGCTCTACCTTAGTCTATGCTCCAAATTCCAGGGAGCCCTGAGTTCCACTCAGCAGAACCATCCAGCCAACTCAGCCAGCCAATCACGAGGAACAGGGGCCTGAAATTGGTTCAATAGTTCCTCAAACACAGTCAACAACAATGCAACCCCAATCACAAACAAACAAAATAAGAAACAAATGCACAAAGACAGAAAAAACACCCACCACTCTCCCACCCACCCTGGGGACCTAAAGGAAAATAAATATACTCATATACTCAACTCAGCAACAACACTCAAAATATCAGGTCATTTAGTTTCCCATATATATCTGACCATAGATTTACACTCCTCTCATTAGCCCCATGCATTCTCGTTGTCGACAGCTCCATCCCAACTATATCCAAAAAGGAGAGAATCCATTGTCGACAGAAAAGAGCATGGGGGGGCTTCCATCTCTGGGCAATCATATTTTTCGCTGCGGTGATACCAGCGAGTAACACATGTTTTTTGTGATGTGGGAGATGTAGAGAAGACAGGTCAATCAGAATCAGAATGGTAGAGGATGGAGGTATACTTATTGTTAAGAGCGTAGAAAGGTTGGATGCCACCATATGCCAGAATTCTGTCACCTCCGGACATTCCCATACTATATGAAAAAAAGTTCCAAGAACATTCAAGGGGCATAATGTACAATTTGGATCATTAATGAAGTTCATGGAACAGAGTTTGCGTGGTGTCATATATACTCTATGTACAAAATTATAATGAATCTGTTGCTGATCAGGGTTTCCTGAGGCTAAAAGAATGGTGGACCAGACCTTGTTCTAGTCAAAGTCTGGATCCAGTTCAGGGAGATCTTTCCTCCACATTGCATCAACAGATAAAGGTTTATAGGACTTTTTGTCACGGATGTGGTAGGAGTGGAACCAAGTGCAGGTTGGAGAGAGACCCAGAATGCGTAGATGCGTTAAAGATATTTATTAATCTTAACGCGGGCAGGAAAGCGAAAGTAAAACCGTGTCTGCTAAAACACGTAATAGAACTAACAAAACAAACCAAAATAACAAACAAACGGAACAAACAAAACTAGCTAATTAGAAAATCCCAAAATGAATACAAAACACGGACAAACCTAAACACTTGAAATCTACAAAACAAACAAGCACACAAACACACTATTTCGAGAAGGCAATAGCACAAAGTCATAAGCGAGTACGTCTAAGCAAAGCAAGACAATGTCCAAGCAACAAACAAAGAAATTCAGCTGGTTAAATGTCTTCCACTTCTCCTGATTGGCGCTTGGGTATGAATCTATATAAAATGGAGATCAGACTCCTTGTCTCTGCTTAATAACTTGTGCAAAGGGTGCTCTGTGAGAGCTGTATGCCAAGGAACACCATAGGCTTTCAAAGCTGATCTCAATTGCAAATAGAAAAATAAAGAGGAACCTGGCAGATTAAACTTCATGCTAAGTTCTTGGAACGAAAGCAGGCCTTCCTCACCATAAATATTGCCTAATGAATGAACTCCTTTATCACTCCAATTTGGAAAATCTATAGGGCGACCCCCTATCAAGAGCCCAAAATGATTGAATATAGGAGAACAAGGATTCCACCTAGAGGAAATCCCACATTGATTCTCTGCCATTCGCCATACCATCACCAAGTGCAAAATTATTGTGCCAAAGCGGAGTTTACATTGTTTAGTGGTGATGTTAGAGTACAGCAAATCGCATAATTCAAGCGGATGAACCCTGCTTTCTTCAATAGGTCACCATGATACAGCTGCAGCCATGTCAAACCATGTAACAAGTGGTCGTAGGGTAAAAGCCCAATTGTAAAATGTAAAATTGGGGAGAGAGAGGCCTCTGTCTCTTCTGTCCCGTTGTATTGTAGTAAGTTTGATACGTAGGGGTTTGCCCCGCCATACAAATTTTGAGACTGCAGTTTGTAATTTATTCCAATATAAAGCTGGAGGAGGGAGAGGGAGCATTGCACTGACAACATTTACACGAGGGAGAACAGTCATCTTAACTATAGACACACAAGCATGAAGTGAATGGGGGAAAGATGACCATTTGTTGAAATCAGACACTATTTTATAAAGAAAGTCTACAAAATTGTTCTTCGCCGTTATCTGTAGAGAAGGAAAAATTGTGGTGCCCAAATTCGTTTCTGATTCGTTTCTGAGGAGGCGAGCGTGAGCTCTCCGAAACTGACGCATATCATAGCAGTGATGAGCATATGACTACAATGGGGCCATTTCAAATTGGGAGAGAAACAATAAAAATGAGGGATAAATATAAGTTTAATAAAAGGGCACACAATCAGACATTACTCTGATTCGGCTCACTACATCTGACCACCGAATCAGATCCAATACAACTGATTGGCCTTACATTCTCTGCTACACTGATTCCCCAGGTCAGCACTGTAAAAGAGTACTGATTTCTCTGTTGTTCTACCTGGTTAAATGATCATGTAAAAAATGGATGAACAGACCTGCTAGCCTGATAAGCAAGCCCAGCTCTAGGCTATAATCCACAAAACAACACATTTGAAAAATGCAAAGCGTTGACTTCTCAGCCTGTCTGTGCCACTGAAACTCTTCCTCCTCATCTGGTTCAACAGTTCTAAACTGAATCAAAATATCAGAGGAAGACAGCTAAATTTCACATATTCTCATGCTTCACACTACATTCTTTCCTGATCATCTCATATTGTGGAAAACAATGAATAAGGTTTATTTGTGTTTGGGGCCCTTAATGCTATTTATGACAAACATACACACACATACAGATGAGTGCCTTGGACTATGTGCTACTTTAGTGTGACGTTGTGAAGGGAGGGGACAAAAGTATGTGTAGAGGAACAGAGTTGGGCCAGAAAGAGAGACAGAATATGGTGGATGGTGGGAGAAGGAGGGTGATATGCTTTGTGATGAATAATTTATCATTTCAGTTTAGAGACCAGGGAATCTAGAAACCTGCTCCCGGCTGTTTCGATTCCTCTTTGTCAGTAGCTCTGCTTGTTCACCTGGGCATGACATGTCCTGCTAACGACACACAGTGCATCACAATAGTCTCTGTAGCCTCTGTGGATTTTACACCATAGTCATGTATGGAGCCTCATTGGATCCTTTAGCACTGTGAAATCACTACTCATGAAGTAAAATGAAAGAAAGAGCAGCACTAGATATGAAGTTCAAGGAACACAATTTATTTTTAAGACACTTTTAAACAGGTTTTGGGAATTTAAGCACAAGGCCTTTGGCTATAAGCACTTAAGCGCAATACTTGATAAGCATTTGATCCTTAAAATATATATATTATTATTATTATTATTATTAATAATAATAATAATAATAATAATAATAATAAATAAACTGTTATGCAGTTTTTTTTCAACATGAGTAAAACATTCTCAGGTTTTAACAGCAACATTTTTTTCCAAATACATCCCTGTGCCCACATCCATTCACAAAACAATCCACACTGCAGTTCATGTAATCTTAAACCCAGCGAACACATAGTTAAAACATTCTATGTGTTTAAAAAAGTGTAATCTATTTACAACATAATTGGAAAGTTGTGATTTTGGGGGGAAGGAGGGGGTGTGTAAGAAAGGAAACACTGCTTCAACGTTGAAGCCACCATAAACTTATGTTTACAAACGTTGTGGAAAGGTGGAAATAGCGGTTTGAGCTAGCTGAGGGGAAGGCACCGGGTCACCTGTTTATTTATAGTCCTTTCTCTGAACGCAGGACCCAGGAGGAAAGAAAAACAGGTGTTTCTGTCACTGAGAATGAAGGATAGAGTTAAATACGGCGGTGCAGCGATCGCGGTGACTCCATGGTCTCTACTATTCTGTCCGAGCCTCGCTTCAGCCCTTATTTCCCAGCCATCAGGAGACTCGGCGGAGTGGAAGGGTAAGAAGCTTTTCTGCTCAAATCCCTCAGCAACTGTCACACGCAGTCAGTCACCTGCACATGAAGTCGTGTAGAGGGCCCCTTCAGAACACCTTCCATTTCGGGTCTCCCCCAATCCTCACCCTCTCATTGGGCAGACCCCCCCTGACGGGCCAGTCCAGGGGTGGGGGATGAAGTCTGGCCTTCCTGGGATGGACGCTAGCACTGCCACGAGCACCCCCCCCCATTTGCGCAAGGTTTCAACTCCATCCTGATTAGCTGAGAGGAAGATGAGTGTCAGTAGGATTTGGATCGGAAGCTGACCTGCTATAATTACCACAACACAACGCCACCACGCCCTTGCTGTCGCTGTCCGAGTAACCTTGAACTGGGCTTTCAGCAAAATTCGACATGCTTATTTTCCTTTCCACGCAGAATGCTTTTTTTGTGTCAGCCCTGATCTGCCCTCCGTGTAAGTGAAATGGATTTGATTCGGCTGGCTTTTTTCAGAGAAATGCATTTGCATGACAGGCAAATCAGTCCTTTCATTGTTTCAGACATTCCTCTCAGGTTGTTCAAGGTTTAAAGAGTTCACCGGAGTAGGCCCACACAATGAAACGCAGTGTCCTGCTTTTAACCCTTTCATTAACAGGGATGCCACTGCTAGCAGGATCCATGTGGACTTGAAGGTGCAGATTCCAGTCTCAGAGGTCGCACTATGAGATGCACAAGACCCAAAGAGATGGTCGAGGGAAAGTCAATAACAGGGGAGGGAAAGCAGAGAGTAAATCAACCCAACATTTCTGATGTATGAGTGAGTGGCCGCTCCTGCATTGACAGTGGATGTAGGAGATGTGAAGTATGATTGCGATCATGGAGTCTCAGAAGCCTGAAGGGGCTTTTCAGTCTGAAAGCTCACTGAAACACTCCAGAGTGTTACTCCAGATTACCGAGTGTGTGTTGATAAGTGTAGTGTTACTCCAGATTTCTGAGTGTGTGTTGGTAAGTGTATTGTTACTCCAGATTTCTGAGTGTGTGTTGGTAAGCGTGCGTCGGTGAGGGACGCTGAGGGCGTGTCACAGCTCTCCACCACCGCTCAATCGCGTGTGTGAGTTTGCCACTGAGCACTAGGCTGCCATTCTGCAAGGTTGTGGCCTGCTCCCCCGCCCTGGTGTTTACATCAGCAGCCTCATAATTAAACAATTAACAAAGCATGCTCTGCCCCTGTGGGGGCTTTGCACCCTGCACCTTACCCCCCCCACCCTCTCCTCCACCTGAAGTGGCCTTCTGGGATTTGTGTTTTGTTTTTCTCCACTAGTGGAAGGTCTCTCAGGCACTTTCTCAGACACACACATACACACACACACACACACACAAACAGGCGTGCATGCTAATTCTCACCACGGTGATAGGGATAGGCAGGGAAAGTGTGTCTGAGTGTTTTCTCCCCCTCCATATACTCCAGCCCCCACCCACCCACCCACCACCACCTCTTTTTTTAATTCTCCAATCCTCTTTGTGAACATGACGTCTGCTCCTGTCAGCAACAGGGCTTAGACTACATAGAGAGAGAGAGAGAAAGAGAAATAGAGGGAGAGAGAGAGAGCTGTTCATAGGACAGCTATCGCAACAAAACACTCTGCCTGCCACAGTCTCACAGTGTGCTTAGTCCCAGAGGCACTTTTTTCCCTCTCTCCACCCCTCTGTGCCCGCACCGAAGCAGCATCTGGGACCAGAACTCTCTCACAAGGTCAGAGCAGCTGGGAAGAGCACCACTGAGCCCCAGCGCTGTTAGGCAGGTGCCTCATGTCCTGAGACAGAGAGAGAGAGACCTCTCTCAAGCCTTCTGCCAGGAGAGCCAGGGCTCTCACTCCGAGTTTCGGACGCTGCCTCTGTAATTCTGATGCGACACGACAGACAGCCAATTGCAGAGATGGAATCCTGGGTGAATTAAAAAAGAAAGGGAAAAAATCAACCCGTCGAAACCAAACCCACAAGATTTGGGTGTTTCTTTTGGTTTGTTTTGTTTTGCTTTGTGTGTGTGGCAGGAATGCAAACGTCACTGCGACTTTCACAAGCGATTGTGGAGTTTACCCACACCTGAAGCTGTTGGGTTTGTTTCCTGGAATATTTTGCCGTGCGAATTGGCCGCTGGCTAATGACCACAAAATTCAGAAGACTACAACACAGAAGGAGATAGACAGAGAGACAGAGAGAGAGAAAGAAAGAGAGAGACAGAGACAGAGAGAGAGAGAGAGGGGGTTTGGGGTTCGCTGTAAGACGGTGAAAGTGGAGGCTGTCACCCTGGATTTCCTGGAGATGGATGGGCACGGGTATGATCGGTTCGGGGACGGAGAGAGGGACACTTTCCAGATCGATTACCGGAGGATTGTGGGGGACACGGAGCCTGCCAGGCCCCGTCTGTCCTCCCGGGAAGGGGAGCATCACTTCCACGGGTCACTGGTGCACGGAACCCCCCATGGCCATGGGCATGAGACAGCCGCGCAGCGCTACAGCGCCACCCGCATCCAGGCAGGCTACGTGCCCGAAAGGTGAGTCTGACCCACCGGGGGCGCTCATCTGCGCATCAGGTTCTTGTGTGTTCTGTTCGATCATATCAAAATCAAGTGTGCATTCTGAGAGCGACTCCTCCAACATCATTATTTCTTCTTTTGTATTTTTCGCGATGCATTGGAAATGACGGGCGATTATGTCATACACTTGCAGCAGAGGTCTCAAACTCAGTGCCATGTGTATGCTGGTTTTTACTCCAGCCTCCACTCTTGATTAGATAATTAGTTACATTATTTTCTAAATCATCCTGCTAGCTGGCACATAATGCATATAAAGTCAGTTGAACCAATTAAGGCAGCAGTAATGGGTTGGAATAGAAATGTGCATACACGCAGCCCTCCATGGCACTGGGTTTGAGACCATTGACCTACAGAGAGGGAAACTGCCACCTCACTGACAGCAGAAGGGAAATCGATAAGTGTAGCGTGGTGATTGGAGGGTTCTGTTCTTGGGTTTGAGTGCAAGGTGGGGGTACAGCAGGTGTACTCCTGAGAAGAGAGAGAAGCCTTCAACCTGAACCCAGGCGTGTCGTTAGACCCCATTATAATATGTGCCCCGCTAAAACAATGAGAAATTAATCAGTGTTGCGCTCTGCTCTTCTTGGCTGAAAAGAAAATGGCTGACTTAGTCAACATACATTTTATTTTATCTTCGCAACCAATAAACATTTTTACAAAAAATGCTTGAACAGCATCTCTTCCATCATTTTGTACCTTCTGATGTAGTGGCAGCAAGAACTGACATGGGTGGTGTTTAGCTTCAGTGATTTGACATGGAATGACCCATTGATTCTTCATAAGATTATCGCAAATTTGAGCATGTCTGTGTGTGTGTGCTAATCACCATTACTCTTCAGCTTATTGTCACCGTTGAACTTGGGTGTGAACGTAGAATCAGCGTAGATTTAACTGTCATTTTTAGGGTGCGAGTGCTGGGGGCCTGGGCCCCAGTAGTGATTAAAGTCTAGCAATGGTCCTGCCTGAACCACTAAAATAATACCCAGGAGTGTAAAGAGCTAACCAGGTGAAATGTGCATTCATAAAATGACTTCATAAATCGTGTACATTAATAAATACAGATTCTCACATCTCACTATATGAGATACGCAATAACACCAGAATATATATTTTTAATGTTTTTATTCTGCCAGGAAGTCTCAATGATATTGGAATCTCTTCTTTTCCAAGGCAGGCCTGGGAGGAAAACAACAGGTTCATGTGTCTAAAGTACACACGTCTTGGAAATCATTCAAAGGTGTAAAGCTCTTATGACTTAATTTGCCTTTGTGATGAAAGCAGTAGTAAAATTGTTTCCTGTACTCAATACATATTTTAAGGGAACACATAATGAGGAATCTGCACCAGGCAAACTCAGAAGAGCTTTATGCATTAAAATAAATAAATATGTAATATATAAATAATATGTAATATTAATAATTAATTAATAATGTAATATAATATGCAAATAGCCACACATCCTCTGCATACAGTTTGGCTTTGGAAGCCTTGAAAATTTATATCGGTGGGGATTGGCAGGGTTCCAATTGCTTTGTCACTCAAAAAGTCTGCCCCTTGTAACCCCTGTCCACCCCATAATCTATACCTTTGATCTCCCTATTCTCTCAGTATAAAACACGGGGATGGATATCTATGAATGGAAATCAGTGTGGTGTAATATCTGGGCTTGTAACCCAGAGGTTTCAGGTACAAATCCTAGACAGGGCACTGTGGTGGCACCCTTATGCAATGTACGTAACCTGAAATGATTCAGTAAAATATCCTGCTGTCTTAATGGTTTGCATGCTAAGCAAATAAATGGCAAAACATGTAAAACACACACGCGCCATAAGCACAGCTCCAAATCCAAGATGGACTGGAAGGATGTCTGTTCATCTACTTCTGGTGGCTGAATCGAGGCCTGGTTTAGTTAGCTGGTCTATTTTGGATGGCTTGTGTGCCCCTGTGATGAGTGTTTCTTCCTGTTTTGACCCGGGGTCGAGAAGGAGGAATTCTGGGAGGCTCCCCCAGCTCCAATAGCATTTTTGCATGCAACCTCTGTTCAGTGGCCATAAACATCCCTCTGTAATGCTGTCACATCTAACATTTTCTTGCAATGAATTGTTACATTGCAGGAGATGATTATAGGCTATGTTTCATTCAGCCAGTGGCTTAGCAGACATGGTTATCAAGGGTGATTCACACAACTCACATTCTTAGCTCATCCATTTATACAGCTGAATATAAAGTGTCATTGTGTGGCTGACAGAGAAGAGCATGGTGATGTTTTATGGAAGTGAAATCACATTGTGACTCCTGTCCTAATGGAGTATGGGTTCAGAAAGGTTCAGCTCTGTTTGGGCAAACTGAGGCTTTGTCACAAAAACGTAACAAATGCAGTCACAAAACTCCAGTGTCATTGAGGTAAATGATTGATTATATTATCTTTTGTGACAAAAGGTATCTTTGTTTAAACATGTTTAAATCATTTCAAATATTACAAATAAGCACCACATGGGGAGATTTCAGACTGATTCACCCTGGCCTACTATACAGATATATAGTAACCCATTATTAAACTACATTGAATCATACGTTGAGTGTATGCAAGGTCCATCCATCCATCCATCCATTATCTAAGCCGCTTATTCCTGGTCAGGGTCGCGGGGGTGGGCTGGAGCCTATCCCAGCATGTGTTCCGGGTGAGAGGCAGGAATACACCCTGGACAGGTCGCCAATCCATCGCAGGGCACACACACCATTCACTCACACACTCATACCTACGGGCAATTTAGACTCTCCAATTAGCCTAACGTGCATGTCTTTGGACTGTGGGAAGAAACCGGAGTACCCGGAGGAAACCCACGCGGACACGGGGAGAACATGCAAACTCCGCACAGAAAGGCCCCCGGCCTGGATTCGAACCCGAGACCTTCTTGCTGTGAGGCGACAGCGCTATCCACTGCACCACCTTTATGCAAGGTCACTTGAGGCTAAACACTTATTTGTGCAAAGCTATAGGTTACTTCGGAACAGAGCACCGAACACGTTGTTGACCCTCACATTACATAATGAAATCCTGTTACTCCACTGCTCGCAATGCCACGGGGAGAAAGGGAGCAGGTTACATTTACATTTACATTTTAAGCATTTAGCAGACGCTCTTATCCAGAGCGACTTACAAGATGTGCATTAATACAAGGTAAGAACAATCAGTTAGCCCAGTGCAGTAAAGCGGCAGTAGACATCATTGCAGGTGTCTGCATGTCATACCTGTTTGGGAAAGAAAAGGTTAGTGGGGGGTTTTTTTGTGTAGAACAAGTAAACAGTGGTGAATTTGACTAGATGGACAGTGTTCTTGTGGAGTCCCGTTTGAGTCTCTTGCGGAAGATTGGAAGTGATTCCGCAGTCCTGACCGATTGCGGAGGTCATTCCACCAATGAGGGACCAGGACAGAGAAGAGGCGAACAAAATGGGGCAGTCAGTCAGAGGCATCAAAATGAATGGGGAGCCCATCATATTGTGACTTGAATCTGAGGTGTAAATAAGTTCAGTAGTAATTAATGTTAGCAGACATCAAAATAGAATCCCATCATATTGTAACGATGTAAATAAGTTCAGTAGTAATTAATGTTAGCTTAGCCCACATCGGGGTAAGCTGCCATTGTTATTGTTATGTGTTCAGTCTCCCATGATTACTTGTGTGCCAGTTCCCCATCACCCCTTGTGCCATTGAGTGGATTAGCGTTGGAACCCTGACTGTGTTTGTATGTTTAAGAAGTGATCCCCGTGAGTTTCCGGTGTTCTTGGTTGCGCCCTGCATATAGGCCTATAAGCTTTGTTGTAGTAAAGTTGGTAGCGTGGTCATGGAAAAGCAAACTTTACTGAGTCTTCCTTCAGCAGTCGCTGTTACAATATACAGTATGTGTTCATTTACATCTGTACACACTTAGCCCCGTGTGCCCCGGCTTCTGTCCTGTATTTGGATTATAGACATTTCGCAACCTTATGTTGCAGGTAGGCTACTCAATGGGCATTAGCCATGGATTTCCGCGATAACGATGACAAATTCGAAGTTCGCTAGCCTCTTCTTTGAAACAGATCTTAGTTCAAAACTGTATTTTTAAATTAATAATTTGCAAACGTATGATGCCTCAAATGGGTGACAGTATTAGTGGACACTCGCTAAAGTGACCTTTTTCTGACCTTTTCTGAGTGATGCCGTATTCTTCAACAAAACATTCAGAAGCTAATACCAAGTATTTGTTGTGTTCCACTTAATACAAATATTGCTACGTTATATGAATAACGTTCTGGTACGCCTATTAAGCATAATATAATAAAGAATTCAGTTAAAATGTAGAAATATTGCCCTAAGAGTTCACTTTACTTGTACCTCCCTAAAAAAAGTCTCTCTTTTCATTTCCCTGCATTTTTAATAATGTATACTTTGCACACAAAGGGAGCTATCCACTAGAGGACTCTGATGACAGGCTGTAGTTCACAGACAAAATCAGGATTATATAATATGAGTTTTATTTTCAGGAAGGCAAGGGTTGCATGACTTGGAACAGATTCCCAATGGGTCACATTCAGTGCTTGATATAACCTTTATCCTGGAGAATCTCTGACCAGTATGTGGAGACCTATATCTGCTTGCAACATTGGCCTACTGCACTTTAAGCCCCTCAGAATGTCATGTTGGAGTGACAGGGACTCTCGCTGCTGCAAATAACTGGTGTCTCTCATGAGTCATTTCGATTGCCTGTCCAACAAGGAACATGAGACTGTGAGGAAAAGTGGCTGTGATCTCATAGCTGCCCTTCTGCATGCGGGGAACACTGAAAGGAAGGATATCTGTGATCTCATAGCTGCCCTTCTGCACGCGGGGAACACTGAGAGGAAGGATATCTGGTAGCCTCACCGGTCAGGCTGACTGCTATGAGGTTCACTAATTTCTCACTCCAATGTGGTAAAACTGCACAACTGTCAGGGATGTGCTTTGCAAATAAGCCAATGTGTCAGTTTCTACTTCTGATGAATTCCACGATAGAGTGAGTGTGTGAAATGATAAACCTCCCCCAACCAACTACATCCACCATCAGAAATCTGCAGGCACCAATCAAATTGCAGGAAGCCTAGGCCAGAAAAGTGAAAGTAATCCAGACCTTCTATCAGAGATTGACTGTCCGGAGTCCAGACTAGGTATCTAATAGGCTTTAATCTGGGGAGATGAACACCTGAATTGTTGCAATAAATAGCTTTATAATGACAGTCCATAAAATTCTTAATAATACATCATGCAAATCATTTAATGTAATTTGTAGTGCATGGCTGGTGGTACACAGTAAATTCCCAGACCCTTAAGAAGTTTGAAGCAGGGTGGTTTTCCTATATTAGTCCTTAAGGTCTTTAATGTCAATAAAGTGGCTGCATTTTCACACAGGAAACACCCCTTTTAACTTTATTGATGACTATACTTGAACCCATATTTTGGTTCTTTATCATTGAAAACATTTTAAACATTGGTATCATAATATTCCAAAGCAGATAAGCTTTGGAATAACTAAATAAATAATACATATTATGTCATGGAATGTTAGTCCCACTTTAATCAACCGGCCCGAAAAATATCATAGAGGATTACATCATTAAAGCACACTATACATAATCCCTGTAAGAGCAATATGACAAATCCTGCATTAAAATAGCATCGGGCCATTTTAAGCCCCGGCTGTGTTGGCAGAGGGTCTCACGATGTTTGAACATGCTGGTTGCCGGTGGGTCCTCATCAAAGACTTGAAACATCCCAACTCCTGCTGCTATTGATCCTGCAGAGTAATAGGGTTGATCTTCTCGCTGAAGGAGCAGGCAGCGATCAATGAAACAAACTTCCTCTGTACAGGCAGTCCCCGGGTTACGAATGTCCGATTTACGGACAACTCGTACTTACGAATGGACTTCCATAAGGCCTATTATGTTTTTAAAAATCGTTAAATGCAATAGTTCATAATAAGGAACGCACGCACTACTTTGTGATGCTCATGAAAACATTGCGTGGTTTCAGCGGTTCGTCGGCTCAAGGAACAGAGATCACTGTCCGGTATTTTAAGTCAGATCACGGTCCCGTTTTTCTCTTTCTCTTACCCTTACAACGTTGCCTCCAAAGCGTAAATCCGATGCAAATGCTGGTGATGCATCAAAGAAAAGGAAAACAATCACCATGGAAAGTAAAGTTGAAATAATAAAGAGATCGGAGAGAGGTGAAACACCATCAGCCATTGGGAAAGCATTAGGCTACAGCCGGTCAACGATCGGAACAATTTAAAAAGACAAAGGGAGAATAATGGAGCATGTGAAAGGCTATGCCCCGATGAATGCCACGATTATTACCAAGCAACGCAGTGGTTTAATTATTGAGATGGAAAGGCTATTGATAATTTGGATAGAAGAGCAAAATCTGCGTAATATACCTATTAGCCTTTCTTTAGTGCAAGAAAAGGCTCGAAGCCTTTCTTTAATGTTTTTTTTTTTTACAGTACAGTGCTATATGTACATAGTTACTTTAATTATTACTGTATTATTATTAATATTACACTATTATTATTATTACAGTATTATTATGTACTCAATGTTATGTTTAAGATGTTTTATTGTATTTGGAAGTTTTTCTTAAGTGTTTTATATGCACAGAAAGGTAAAATAAATACTATACTAAGACAAACATTTGACTAAGTGATGATTAATAAGAACTGTATGTACCTGTTCCGACTTACATACAAATTCAACTTAAAGACAGACTTAAGAACGGATCTTGTCTGTAACCCGGGGATTGCCTGTATTATATTTACCACTCAGGGTTTTGAACAAGCTGAAAAAAACGTTAGTCAATCCAGTACACGGTCTACGGGACTTGAATGTCTGAAATCTGTATGATGTGACTAGTCACGTACTTATGTACACGACTACTAATGCGGACTACTAAAAAGATTCTATTCACATGAAAAAGGAAGCAAAAGTACAATCAATCATTTATAACAAATGCAGTGTCACACAAGCAGTGGTGTGCACATACAATCTTAGCAAGATGTTACATTGTTGTCACATTACTTCCTGCCCTCTGTGCACTTCCTGTGCTAGTGTAAAATGCATCCTTTCCAGGCAGCTGATGAGGGCACCATTACCTAATGCAGGAATGTAACCTAAACACAAATCTGGCCTGTGTCATAGAGGAGACAGTACCTTACATCACCGTATCATCTGCATAAAAATGTATTTTACAGTTGCTTACATTAAAACCAATATATTTTATATACAATATAAACAGCATTGGACCTTGTAGCACGGTGGCAGGGGTGGCCACCATGCCAGGTGAGTGGATGAAGGACAAACCAAAAATAGGGTTCCAATAGGCCAATGGACAGTTTATTCTATTAATCCTTTTACGAAGTTAAACCCAATCCTAAAAAACTAAGTTAAATCAAAAACTATTTACTAGAGCACAAACAACAACAACAAAAAAAACCCTCTCCCCTCAGGCATGGCAGGCTGTGCTTTTATAATGGCCTAACAAAGGCAATGGTTCACAGCTGAGTTGATTGCTCATTAGCCTCAGGTGAGCCTGCCTGTAGGTGAGGCTGCTGCTCTCTATGGTCCTGTAGTCCTCTCCAGGCTGTGGGAGGGAACAGGAGCACCTGACAGCAGCCAAAAGGGAGGCGCAGCCCTCTCTACTCTTACCTCCACCTCTCCCAGTATCACAGACATAGAATAGACCCCTGCATTATATAATAACTTTCATCTTATGAGTGCAAAGCAATTTACAGAGAAGGGAGCAAACTCACTTCAACCACCACCAATGTATAGCATCCACCTGGGTGATGTACGGCAGCCATTTAGCACCAGAACGCTCACCAGACATCAGCTGAGGTGGAGGGGGAGGGAAGAATGGGAAGAGCATCAGGGTTTTTTTCAGCAAATATGATGGATTTTAATGAAGTCTGAGGCTTAATATAACCAGGTGTTAATTAAATATGGTAAAGAGAAAATTGCAAATTTCCATGCCTCCTCTGCAAGAACAGCTTGCTGCCATTTTGTCATGGACAAACAACTCGTCACGTGTCAGTTATTTCCAGTGATGGTGAGCAATGGCCTCTGTTGATGATGATGCCCATGTGATAACAAATTTTCATTGGTGGAGAGTGGGGATAGTTCAAGTAGCAAATTCAGTGCTCCCTTTTTTAGCAGCCGAGTGTTGACAGGTTTTAGCAGTGAGTATTAACAGTTTGTAGCAGTGAATGTAGAAAGTGTTTAGCAGCGAGTGTTCACCGCTTTCTGCAAGTAGTGCCGACAGTTTTTAACAGCCAAGTGTTGACAGTTTTTAGCAGCAAGTTTTGACAGTTTTTAGCAGCCAAGTGTTGACAGTTTTAAACAGTGAGTGTTGACAGTTTGTAGGAGCAACTGTTGACAGTTTTTAGCAGCAAGTGTTGATAATTTTTATTTTTTTATTTTAATTTCTGTTTATGCTTTTATCCCCCATTTTTTATTTACCATCTCTCTTGTATGAGAGGTCGCTGCTGTAGTCCTGAGACTGGTAGTGGATGCTGTACTGCCTCCTCGAGCCGGTACCCACCACAGTCACCGTAACACACAGGACCACTCATATATGCAGCAAGCTCGTATTGGCTTCCCTCCCCCCTCCCTGGGGTGGACAGCCAGTTGCCGCCCCCTAGTAGCACTCCTTGCCAGGGCCAAACTCTTTGTTGACAGTTTTTAACAGCCGAGTGTTGACAGTTTTTAACAACATAGTGTTGAGTTTTTAGCAGCCAAATGTTGACAGTTTTTTAGCAGTGAGTATTGCCAGTTTGTAGCAGTGAATGTAAACAGTTTTTAGCAGCGAGTGTTCACCGCTTTCAGCAAGTAGTGGTGACAGTTTTTAACAGCCGAGTGTTGACAGTTTTTAGGAGCCCAGTGTTGACAGTTTTAGCAGTCGAGTGTTAGCAGTTTCTAGCATCGAGTGTTGACAGTTTTTAGAAGCCGAATGTTGAAAGTTTTTAGCAGCAAGTGTTGACAGTGTTAGCAGCCGAGCGTTAACAGTTTAGCAGCCGAGGGTTGATAGTGTTAGCAGCCGAGTGTTCACAGTTGTAAGCAGCAAGTGTTAACAGTTTTTAGCAGCGAGTGTTGACAATTTTTAGCAGCGAGTGTTGACAGTGTTAGGAGCCGAGTGTTGACAGTCTTTAGCAGCCGAGTGTTGACAGATTTTAGCAGTGAGTGTTGGCAGTTTGTAGCACCTGAGTGTTGACAGTTTTTAGCAGTGGAATGTTGACAGATTTGAGCAGCCAAGTGTTGACAGTTGTAGGCAGCAAGTGTTGATCATTTTTAGCAGCCTAGTGTTGAGTTTTACCAACCAAATGTTGATCGTTTTTAGCAGCGAGTGTTGACAGTGTTTAGCATTGAGTGTTGACAGTTTTAGCCATGAGTGTTTACAGTTTTTAGCAGTCAAGTGTTGACAGATTTGACCAGCGAATGTTGACAGTTTTTATCAGTTGAGTGTTGACAGTTCTTAGCAGCTATATTTTGACAGTTTTTAGCAGCAACTGTTTAATTTTTTGTAACTGAATGTTGACAGATTTTAGCAGTGAGTGTTGGAAATTTTTAGCAGCAAGTGTTGACAGATTTGAGCAATAAGTTTGTAGGAACTGAGTGTTGACAGTCTTTAGCAGCCGACTGTTCACAGATTTTAGCAGTGAATATTGGCAGTTTGTAGCACCTGATTGTTGACAGTTATTAGCAATGAGTGTTGACAATTTTTAGCAGCAAGTGTTGACAATTTTTAGCAGTTGAATGTTGACAGATTTTAGCAGCCAAGTGTTGACAGTTGTAGGCAGCGAATGTTGACAGTTTTTAGCAGCCTAGTGTTGAGTTTTACCAGCCAAATGTTGATAGTTTTTAGCAGCGAGTGTTGACAGTTTTTAGCCACGAGTGCTTACAGTTTTTAGTTGCTGAGTGATGACAGTTTTTAGTAGCAAGTGCTGACAGTTTTTAGCAGTTGAATGTTGACAGTTTTTAGTCGCCGAGTGTTAACAGTTTTTGGCAGCAAGTGTTGATAGTTTTTAGTTGCTGAGTGATGACAGTTTTTAGTAGCAAGTGCTGACAGTTTTTAGCAGTTGAATGTTGACAGTTTTTAGTCGCCGAGTGTTAACAGTTTTTGGCAGCAAGTGTTGATAGTTTTTAGGACCGAGTGCTGAAAGTTTTTAGCAGCAAGTTTTGACTGTTTTTAGTTGCCGAGTGTTGACAGTTTTTAGGTGCAAGTGTTGAAAGTGTTAGCAGCGAATGTTGACATCTTTTAGCAGCCGAGTTTTGACAGTTATTAGCAACGAGTGTTGAAAGTGTTAGCAGCCGAGTGTTGACAGTTTTTAGCAGCGAGTATTGACAATTTTTAACAGCAAGTGCTGACAGTGTTAGCAGCAAGTGCTGATAGTTTTTTTTGCAGTGAGTGTTGAACATTTTTTGCAGCAAGTGTTGACAGTTGTTAGCAGCGATTGTTGACAGTTTTTAGCAGCAAATGCTGACAGTTTTTAGCAGTTGAATTTTGAGAGTTTTTAGTAGCCGAGTGTTGACATTTTTAGGAGCGAGTATTGACATTATTAGCATATTAGTGTTGACAGTTTTTAAGACTTAGTGTTGACAGTTTGTAGCAGCGGGTACTGACAATTTTTAGCAGCAAGTGTTGACAGTGTTAGCAGCAAGAGTTAACAGTGTAACCTCTCCGTAACCTGAGCCCTGGCTCTGTCCCTGCTCCCCCTGTCCCGTCCCGGTCCCAATTCCCCCCCTTGCTCCCACTTTTACTCACTTTCCTCTTCCTGTTCCAGGTCATGCGGGCGCAGCAGAAACATCGGGGCAGGAGTGTAGGCGGGGTGGGTGACCGGGTCATTTCCCTAGGGAACGCCCACTTCCCCAGATTAACATCGCACGGTGTCCCCCCGCCAACCACAACTCCCCTGCTCCAGCAAAGTCGTATCTGATACCTGTAAGTATCAAATGGGATACAGTCCAGGTGCTGCTGGATACAGGGTGTTACCACACCCTGGTGTATCAGCGTCTGGTTCAACCTGAGGCGTTGGATAGGCTCACGGACATAGGGATACACACCGTGTACGGGGATGTTCATTAATATCCACCTGCCTGGATTTAGTTCTCTATTTCGGGAATAGAATATAGCATGGTGGCAGGCGTTACTCCCTGCACCCCCCTTCCGCTGATTTTGGGACATGATTGGTCGATATTTAGGGATATGGGTAGGGACAAATTTGCAGAAGGGGCCTGACAGCAGCAAGGGTGTGTTTGTTGTCCTCTTGTAGTGACTGGGGGAGATGACATCACAGATGATGACAATCCAGGGGAGGGACCATCAGCTCTCGCTCCGCAGCAACCCGATGTGACAGAAATGTCGCTTTGCTTCAGGGAAGCAGGGGCGGGACTGGTTGCTTTCCCCTGCTCTCCAGAATGACTGACTTCTCTCTTGAGCAGTCGCAGGACGAGACATTCAGTCGAGTAGCTGATCAAGTGATTAAGATTCATGGTCATCTGCTTGTCCCAGAGCGGGCAGTGACATCCCCCTATTTTTGTATTTTACAAGATCGACTGTATCGGGAGAGTCGGGACGCCTATACAGGAGAGGAGTATATGCAGTTGTTACTGCCCAAAAGCCATCGGGAAATGGTTTAACAGGCAGCTCATAGTAATCCAATGGCGGGTCATTTAGGACAGGATAAAACACTGAACCAAATAATGGCTCGATTTTATTAGCCGGGCATTCGAGGTGACGTCCATTGGTAGCAACAATCCAGCAGCAATCCCAAAAGCTCTGTTACACCCTTTGCCTTTAACAGAGGTCCCGTTCGAATGAATTGGAGTGGATCTTGTCGGACCATTAGATCGGAGCACCAAAATATATTGCTTTGTATTAGTTATCATAGATTATGCAATGATACCCTGAGGCTGTGCCCCTCTGCAATATATTTGCAAAGACTATTGCGGAGGCAATGTTTTTCTCCCGAGTGGGAGTCCCGAAAGAGATTCTTACTGATCAAGGCACTTAATTTATGTCACGGACACTGACTGAACTGTGCAAATTGTTGGGCATCAAGTCTATTTCACCCACGTCTACTGCTCACAAACCGATGGGCTAGTGGAGCGGTTCAACAAGTCCATGATTCATAAATTCACACAGATTTAAGAAATTGGGATAAATTAATTGACCCACTGTTATTTTCCGTCAGGGAGGTACCCCAAGCCTCCACAGGGTTTTCCCCGTATGAACTATTGTACAGGCGCCGACAGTAAAAATGTAATTCAGTATGTCCTGGAACTGCAAGCAAAGCTGCACTCACTCGGGCAAATTTCACAAGAACATTTGCTCCAGGCCCAGGAATGACAGAGATGGAAATATGACAGAGGGGTACAATTATGAATATTTCAACCGGGAGATATGGTCCTTGTATTGCTCCCTACGTCTGTGTCTAAATTGCTCACAAATTGGCAAGGACCCTTTGAGGTCACACGGCGAGTGGGGGATGTTGACTATGAGGCAATTCATAGGAAGAGCACGTCAAATATACCACCTTAACTTGCTAAAACTGTGGATAGTGGGAGACCCTGTCTCATTTGTTATGGCGAAGATTACATCACCAGTCTTCCGGTCCCTGTTGACAGCCATCTTACGCTGGGGCAACAGGCAGAGGTAGAACAGTTGCAGCAAGCTTTTACTGACGTGTTTTCTCCCTTGCCAGGATGGAGAACTTGATATAACACCACATACAGTGGGGAAAATAAGTATTTCACCCCCTGCTGATTTTGTGAGTTTGCCCCCTTACAAAGAAAGGAATGGTCTATAATTTTCATGGTAGGTTCATCTTAACAGTGAGAGACAGAATATAAAAAATCCCAGAAAATCACATTATATGAATTTTAAACATTAATTTGTGTTTTATTGAGGAAATTAAGTATTTCACCCCCTAGCAAAACATGACTCAGTATTTGTTGGAGAAACCCTTGTTGGCAAGCACAGCGGTCAGATGTTTCTTGTAGTTGGTCACCAAAGTTTGCAGAGATCCCAGGAGGGATTTTGGCCCACTCCTCTTTGCAGATCCTCTCCAAATCCTTAGGGTTTGTAGGTTGTCGCTTGGCAACTCGAAGCTTCAGCTCCCTCCACAGATTCTCTATAGGATTAAGGTCCGGAGACTGACTAGGCCACTCCATGACCTTAATGTGCTTCTTCTTGAGCCACTCCTTTGTTGCCTTAGCCGTATGCTTTGGGTCATTGTCATGCTGGAACACCCATCCACGACCCATTTTCAGTGTCCTGGCTGAGGGAAGGAGGTTCTCACCCAAGATTTCCCGGTACATGGCCCCATTCATCCTCCCCTCGATCCGGTGAAGTCGTCCTGTCCCCTTAGCAGAGAAACAGCCCCAAAGCATAATGTTTCCACCGCCATGCTTGACGGTGGGGATGGTGTTCTTGGGGTCCAAGGCAGCTTTTTTCTTCCTCCAAACACGGAGAGTCGAGTTGATGCCAAAGAGCTCGATTTTAGTCTCATCTGACCACAGAACTTTCTCCCAAGCCTCCTCTGAATCATCCAGGTGCTCATTGGCAAACTTCAGACGGGCCTGTACATGTGCCTTCTTGAGCAGGGGGACCTTGCGGGCACTACAGGATTTCAATCCATTACGGCGTAGTGTGTTACCAATGGTCATCTTGGTGACTGTGGTCCCAGCTGCCTTGAGATCATCAACAAGCTCCAGCCGTGTAGTTCTGGGTTGTTCCCTCACCTTTCTCATGATCAAGTTCACTCCACGAGGTGAGATCTTGCGTGGAGCCCCAGACCGAGGGAGATTGATGGTCAATTGGTGTTTCTTCCATTTTCTAATTATCGCACCAACAGTTGACTCCTTCTCACCAAGCTGCTTGCCAATGGTCTTGTAGCCCATTCCAGTCTTGTGCAGGTCTACAATTTTGTCCCTGATGTCCTTAGACAATTCTTTGGTCTTGCCCATTGTGGAGAGGTTGGAATCTGATTCATTGATTGATTCTGTGGACAGGTGTCTTTTATACAGGTAACAAGTACTTAATTAGGAGTACTAATTAAGTAAGAGGACTAATCTGTGTGCCTCCTGGTCACATGGGAGCCAGAATTCTTGCTGGTTGGTAGGGGATGAAATACTTATTTTCCTCAATAAAACACAAATACATGTTTAAAATTCATATAATGTGATTTTCTGGGATTTAAAACAAATATTCTGTCTCTCACTGTTAAGATGAACCTACCATGAAAATTATAGACCGTTCCTTTCTTTGTAAGGGGGCAAACTCACAAAATCAGCAGGGGGTGAAATACTTATTTTCCCCACTGTACAAACCCCGCCAGGCACTATAATTCGGAGCAGGCTATATCGATTACCTGAACACAAGAAAAAGGCGGTTCAGGAAGGATTGGGGAAAATGCTGGACATTGAAATGATTGAGGAGTTACACAGCGACTGGTTCAGTTGAAATTTGACACAGTTTTGAAATTTGACACATATCCAATGCCCCGGGTTGATGAGCTGCTGGATCAGTTGAGCACTGCTCTTTTTTTTGACATTGGATTTAAGTAATGGGTACTGGGAGATTCCCTTGTCTCCAGCATCTAAGGAAAATTGTCTTTCTCTAGTCCATTCGGTTTACACCAATTTCTCACCTTACCATTCGGTTTGCATGAGACTCCAGTCACTTTCCAGCAGCTAATGGACATGCTGCTTTGACCGCATGCTGCATATGCCGCCACGTACTTGGAAGACATCGTCATCTACAGTAACAATTGGGAACGGCATAATCAGCATTTGCGGGCCATTCTGCGCACGCTGCAGGGGGTGGGGCTCACTGCAAACCCAGGTAAGTGCGCTATTGGGCGGAGGGAGGTACTGTATTTGGGGTTCCTCTTGAGCAGGGGACAAGTCAGACCATTGGTGGACAAAACTACAGCCATCCCTGCTTGTCCCCAGCCAAGGGACTGGCAAATTATTATCGTAGGTTTATTCCTGAATTTTTGGCCATTGCCAGTCCCCTGACCGATCTCACTCAAAAGGGAGCCTCAGATGCGGTCCAGTGGATGGAGCATTGCCAGGCGACCTTTCTGCATATTAAAACGAATATGTGTGCCGGCCCATTGTTAATTAGCCCTGATTTCTCTCTACCTTTTATCTTGCAGACTGATACCTCAGATAGGGGATTGGGTGCAGTGCTGTCCCAGGAGGTGGAGGGGGAGGAGCAACCGGTGCTCTACATCAGCAGGAAGCTCTCTCCGGGAGAGGCCCGCTATAGCACTACTGAAAAAGAGTGCTTAGCAATCAAGTGGGCCTCTCTTACCCTCCGGTATTACCTCCTGGGCAACCCTTTCTCCTCTACTCCAATCATGCACCCCTCCAGTGGCTCCACAGGATGACACCAATTCCCGGATCACCCGTTGGTATCAGGCTCTACAGCCTTTTCGCTTTCGGGTGATCCACAGGCTGGGGTCTGCGAATGCTTGTGCAGACTTACTCTCCCGGGAGTGGGGGTGGTCTGCTTAAGCGGAATGGGCCTTGGCCGCATTCTGGTGGTGGAGAGGTGTGGAAGGCGTTGGTCTAGGCGGGACAGGAATCGGGGTGATTAACTGCAACACCTACTGGCAGGAGAGCTAGAGCACACAGCTGTGCAGAATTAACTAATCATACCTGTGTACTTAAAAATGGCTGTTTTTCTAGTAGGTGGCTGGAACATGGAAGCTGAATGCCGGTCAAGAGAGAACCGTGAGACTACGATAGAGAAACGCGTCTGAAAAGTAGCAAACGTCTTTGTGTAGTGCTGTGTACTGAATGTTTAGTGTTTTGCCAAAAGGCACATTTAGTTTAGTTTATTTTGATTTATTGTTTTTAGCCAGAACCTGTGAGGGTATATTTAGTTCATTTGTAGTCTCCCTGTCTCTCTCTCTCTCTCTTTCTCTCTCTCAAATAAAATCCTGTCCACCAATAACTCCATTCCCTGCGTCCTGCTGTTCTGTTCCAAACCGGGTTGTGTCGCAAGGCGTGTGACACAAGTGTTGACAGTTTTTAGCAGTGAGTGTTGACAGTTTTTAACAGCGAGAGTTGACAGTTTTTAGAAGCCGAGTGTTGACAGTTTTTAGCAGCTAGTGTTGAAAGTTTTTAACAGCAGGAATTGACAGTTTTTAGCAGCAAGTGTTGACAGTTTTTAGCAGCGAGTGTTGACTTTTTTTTAGCAGCCGAGTATTGGCAGTTGTTAGCAGCGAGTGTTGGCAGTTTTTAGCAGCTGAGTGTGGACAGTTTCTAAAAGCTGAGTGTTGACAATTTTTAGCATCTGAGTGTTGACAGAAGACAATAGGACTGTGTTGTCTGCGTTTGAGGAACAGTGTTGCTTGTGTTGAGGAACCACTTGCCCTTTTACGCAAACAGTTACCCCAGCTCTTCACTGGTTTGTGCTTCACTTCTATCACTGAGGGTGCGAGAGGCCTTTTGAGGTTTCATACCTCTGCTCTTTGAATCAGCCAACAGCACTGATGACTGGCAAGTAATGAATGGCATTTCACAAGTTTGGATAATGTGAAAGGTAAAGTATGTTTATACATGTTGTTGAGGACCAATGTGGTATGACCTCCCTCTCCCCCAAAAAAGTAAAGAACTAATTAAAAATACATAAAAAACATCACCTCCAAAAATCTCCAAATTTTGAGTGTGTATAATTTGTCATGCGTGAGGCCTCCCGCGTGGTCCAGTGATTACAATGTTCTACGCTGACCATGGTGACCGGGGTTTGATCCCACCGGCCACTGGCCAGAGTCGGCTCTGGCCAGGAGTGCCACTGGGGGCCTTGATTGGCTGTTTGCCCCAGGGAGGGGGGAGGGAAGCCAACAAGATGTCTGATGTCTCGGAGGAGACGATACTTCGCCTTTGTCACTGCCGGTCGCAGGGCTACGGCAGCGAACTCGCATTGCGAGCGGGGATTGACTTGAAAATAGCCTACCAAATTGGGAGAAAATGGGAGAAAAATCAGAAACCATTTTTTTTTAGCTTTTTGTGTATTGCTCTAACTAAGATGAACAATAACCACAAGCTTTCACAGACCCCTTAATAAAGAATATAAAAGTCCGTTTTTTTTGTTTATATGTGGGTTAGAGCAATTCAAAGGATTCTATCTTCTGTGGACTGGTCAAAAACTGAGTCAGAACTGTAATGCATACAGTCCAGCTCTAGCTTTGAAAAGGTAATTTAAGGTTCAATTGGTTACACCCAAAGGCGTAATGAGTGGGGAGGACATGTCCCTCCTTATATTCAAAATGGCCATATCTGTCCCCCCAATAATTTGTAAATAAAAAACATTCCCTTTCGTAATCCCCCTGGTTCCACCTAATTGGTTGCAACTGACTTTTAATCAGACAGCCATGCTTTCCAATCTATCTCCAAACCATGTAGTATTCTTGAAAATACCACGTAAAAGATTGATTTGATAACCTGTCACGTTCTTCTGGTGGAGTAAATATGCAGTGTCACATGCTTGTAATATTGCTTGTAGAGGGGCATAGGCTAGTATCGGCCCAGCCAATGCAATTTACATGGCTGCTTTTCACATAAAGAATTGTATTATATTTCATGAATTTTTTTACGTAGCAGTCTCTAACTATAGGCGGAGGGTGAACCAACTGCAGGGTAAAGCTATGAAGTCTAGGTGCATGTGTGTGCACTATATTTTGACCAGTAGATGGCAGTGTCAAGCAATTATGACAAAAGTCATGTATCATAGAAGAAGAGACTCTGGTTTAATGAAGAGACGAGTTGATTTGGAGTTGGGAGAGAAGTGAATACGCTGTTGCAATCAAACAAAATCTCTGAAAGACTGCTTAATGAAGGAAATATACATTCAAATGGGAATACATTCATTAGCATTGTTGATGGCTAAGCTAACTGCTCACCGTTACACTACTAAAAGTGAGTTGAATATCTACATAATGTCACGTTGGCCTCACACTGCCGAACCCCACTGGTTGAAGTAAGTTAAGTTGGTCAAGTTGAGTTTAGTGTGTGTGCTAACCTTCAGTAAAATAAAAGAATGAACTTTCTCTAGCATTACACCAGTGTTATTATTCAATTTGGCTATAAGGCTTGCTTATTAATTCTCACACACATAATTTATAACAACTTGTATTGACATTAACAGAGTGTGTGTCCAGAATGGCTCTGTGTGTCCGTGATGAATCCTTCAGGGTGACATAGGCTAGCTTGTTGACTGCCGCTTCACTGACAGGACAATGCGTTGTTGGATGAGACTGGAGCACTGAACTAGCTAGGTAACTAACGTTAGTAGCCTAATAACCATGCAGCAATCAGCTGCAGCCGGCCAGCTTAGTTACGTCCTCCGCAGGAGGCAGTGGATTGAGTGAGCTAACTCCACCTCGAATCCTCTATTGCTAGAATTTGTATTTAATTGTTTATATATATATATATATATATATATATATTTAATTGTATACATATATTTGTATTGTAAGCTTTCCCCAGCCTTACACACCCTCCGCCTATTTCTCTAACCAATATTTGTCTAATCAATAATTAGACAAATTTTGATATCAGATTTCTACTTATAAGGTGTCTCTTAGCTGACAACCCATTCACAAATGGTAATTTCTTTGAATGAAACAAGAGCACTGCAAAAAAGGTCTTATATAATGTCCAAAATTAAAACAATTGCAATTATAGAATTATTACAACTTTCTCTAACATTCATATCAGACTCCAACTATATTTTACATATTTAAAATGCAACCTATAATTAACATCAAGGGCATTAAATAAGAAGAAGATTGTAGCGAATATTATGTCATTCATTAAAATAAGCAGTCACAAAAGTTTTATTCATGTTGTCATGAAATGTAACCGGCGGGCCTGCTGGCTAGCAAGTTCACTTCGGTTTTCAATGCGCTGTAGCTAACGACGAAAGAGTTAATTTGACTGCTACTGACCCAGCCACTCAACCACGTGTGATGCGCTGGAGTAAAAGGATATGACGCGTCCACCGACCAATTCTTCATAACGCTCATACAGTATTGCAAACTGCAATCACGTAAGGAACCGTGTTCCGAACACCATTGGAACTGGGTCAGATAGGAACTGGGTGAACTGGCACTCTCGGTTTTCTCCGCGCTTTGTCATTAGTTAAGCTCGCTTTTTACGCGTTTGTGTAGCCAGGAAAGTTCAAACCAGGGAAACGTGCCCGTTGGTGAGCAGCGCTTTTCAGACGGACAGAGGGGTGCTGGAACTGTAGCGAACTCTTCTCCAAGGTTTCGTTTTAATTTCATCGTTGTTCATGCAATCGTGTACTGCTGCATTTCGGTTATGACTTGATGTTTAACTAAACATTTTGTGATTGTTCCTAGTCAGTGAGGAAGTGAGGAAAAGGCTCTTGCTTTACCGTAACTGACTTGGAACACGTTTCTCTAAAAAAATATTACTGCGCTAGCTAGCTAGCAAGCTTACGTGGTCATGCAGCGATCTTTATTTTCGGTAACGTTATGTCATTTTGGAAATGCTCCTACCTTGATGGTTACGATATACTGGTAGCTAGTGATCTAGATACGTTATTGTGTGGTCTCTTTGTCTCGACAGGAATTCATTTCCATTATAGGATTTCAACCACGAAGTCAAAACAGCTTAGCTTGCTGGCTAACATTAGCTTGCTAGAGTTATTGCTAGCACATCGACATTTCCTTACCCTAGCCTAGGTGCCCTGTTTGCTGATGAAATTGGCTACAGACCGAGCTGTAGAAAACAAACCTGATTCGTTGTCAGTCGATGTCAGTTTTTTTTACCTGCTAGCTGCCTCGTTTTTTAGGATCACAAAGCCCAAGTAGAAATTATTGAGGGTTTTCGAATCGTCTCAACCAGCACTGAGAATTTATTAAACGGGCGTGTCAGGATAAAATGCGATGTATTACTGAGTGAAACGCATGTAAATATTGAACTATGGGAATTGTTTAGGTGACCAGATAGCTTTTCTACAGAATGTGCACGTTGGGCGGTGTTTTGGTCGGCAGTACACGATATACGCTATGAATCCATGTTTACACACAATGTAGGTCAGCCGGCCAGTAGGTAAAAAAAAACCCCAAAAAACATCAATGTTGCTGTAGTGCGTCAAAAAACAAGAATACTTTTATTGTAGTTGGTGCCAGTGAAGAGACGGTGCTTCTTCAGATTATTTTTGTTATCTTTATTGTCAGAATTCAATTTATAAATCCTATATCATACCTCTTGCAATTTATTAACGAGTTTACCGTGACTGATACCATGTCAAATAGACTCGGTGTGCTTTATCTAGTCTTGACAAACCAAGGTCAAGTTCCGTTTCTTTGTATAGCGTGGCAGGAGACAAATGACGTTCCTTTTCTGTGGAAACAAACCGAGGGAAGCTTGTCTATGGATGAATTTGGCGCATCCGCAAGTCAGTCCGTTATATAAGCATGATACCAGTGCCAGCTGTCGGTTTCACCGTGGCGCGGCATTGATTTTCGTTTGTCTGTGACTTTTGTAGCATGGCAGACTACCTGATCAGCGGAGGGACGGGCTACGTCCCCGAAGACGGACTGACCGCCCAGCAACTATTCTCCATCGGTGACGGCCTGACCTACAAGTAAGTTTCGTACAGCCGATTCCACCTCAGTGTTTTTCCTAACCCAAGCATTGCCACAGGTGACCTGCTGTGACCGCGCATGTAATGATGGGAAACACGTTTTGAATCGCCAGATCTGCTCCTCAATCTGTCCCTGACGGGCTCACAGCCGAACAGCTATGTTCTAAAGGGGATGGATTGACTTACAAGTGAGTAACCGACTGGTTTTATACACTTAACTGTAACCGCTCTGTCAAACGGGGAGTTTCGCAGGGGAAGCGAATCACCCCCAATGTGGTCCTATGTGCGTCTTGCTCTCCAGCATTCCCATGGTGGATGAACAAGAATGCATGCATGGATACTGCTTTAAGTCCACACTGCCATTTCTGTTCTCTCTCTCTCTCTCTCTCTGTGTGTGTGTGTGTCACAAGTACATGGCTTGCATTTGATCAGTTGATGGCCAAAAGCTGCATTGGCTCATGGGATACCAGGAGCTCATTATTGACACGTCAAATCATTTGTATCTGGAATTATATTTGCTTCCAATCATTTTATATAATTCCGCTCTTGACAACCCAAGTTATAATACAAGTGCATGACTTGCTGTCCTGTGCTTTGAGCTTGTTCCCCTCAGAATACCTGTTTCATCCATTTGTTTAAAGGCCTTGTCCAACAGAATGGGACATAATTATATTTTACACTGTCTCACAAGCATTCTCTCATGGGGTGGGGTTCGCGCGCTCTCTCTCTCTCTCTCGCACACACACATGCACACTCTCTCTTACTTCTCTCTCTCTCACACACACACACACACACACACACACACACACACACACACACACACACACTCTCTCTCTTACTCTCACACATACACATGCACACCCTCCCATACACAGGGTGATGTGTGTGTAATCTTATTTGTATAGAATATTGAACTCCTTAAGCTGATGCCAAAGTGACAGTGTGTACAGCACAAGGTTCGAGCCTGGGTCACATGAGTTCAGAAATCACTGTGCCTTTTTCATTCTGTGTGCTGTTTCCCCTCACCTCTGTGACCAGGCCACAGTGAATGATCTGTGTCAGGTGATGTGGCGATTTGTAAAGGCAGGGTCGTCCGGGAAACAGACATTTTCATTCATGAGTGAGAGCATCTTAATTTCCCAAGCATGGGCCTAATTTGGCACGGAACGTCAAGCGTGATTTGGACCGTTGCGGACGCTCCGTAATTAAATAAACTGTCCGGAGGGCAGGCTGTTCACATGACGGTCCTGTGGAAGGGTCATGTGGACCGCACCACATGTGAGGGGCATGTTGCTCAAAAATTTGTTTAGGGCTGTCCCCGACTAAAACAAATCTTGGTTGACCAACAGTCGTCCGTTTTTTTGGAGTGGTCGAAACTTTTTTTTCTATATGACACACCCTATTTGTTTTAATAAATACAACTATATGCACACTGCGCTTGTCTCATGTTTTATAACTTTCTTAAGTGAATGACACAAATGAGTAACAATAGGCTAATTACTTTATGGAGCCGGAGTTCAAGATTACCTGAAAGAAAGAAAAAACGTTCCGAGCTCATGCTGCCCTTGTAGATTCTGCCCTTGCACTTGTGAAGTTGCGGTATGGCCACATAATAGGCTGATGCTTTTATTTGACCACAACCATAACACATTCTAATGTGTAGGCTATGTTTTAATATTTTTGGCTGTTTGAAAAGTATTTTTACATAGATCTTGAGTGCCTATTGCAATTTGTAACGTTACAACAAACTGAATATGTACAGTATAACCTTACAAGATGCGGAATTAATATATTTTCACGAGTATTTGAAAACATGGCTAATAAAATATATCTTATGTGTTTTTACACTGCATTTTCACACATGGCATCGCCCCTCCCCCAAAGAAGTGGGAGGGCACTTCCAGGTAGACCGAGAGTAAAATACTTTTTGTCTAATTAACCTAATTTCAAAAATCTCATTATTTGCCAGTGCTCAAATCGGAAAGTCGCAATTCTAAGGTTTCTGTCAATGTTTTTGCTGCGTGTGTATGATAAAATCTCGAGAAGTTAGAAATAGTAATATACTTTTATTGCTGCTCGGATCGTCGACTCTCTTGCTCCTTTTTAAAACTCTTGAATGATCCTTAACTGATGTGTGTGCATTTTTCAGACTTCATCGTCACCTGATTCAAGTGTGAATGAATGTTTAGACATGCAGTCCTGTGAGTGCCAGCGCTTTGCGATCGGTGAAATGGAAGGTGATTCACTTCCAGCGTTGGTGGTCAGGAAGGAGAGCAGTCATTTTCATTATTTAAGTCCATTAAAAATAACTGTTCTTTATATTTTGTTTCTAAGACTTTCACTTCTAATGTTCACAGTGCTTCACAAAATTGGTGCATAGTAAAAACAAGGAGAAGAACAAAAAAAATAATGGAACAAATATATGTTGTAAAGCCTTTAAATGCATTTAAATTCATTTTTAAATGCATTATTAATAATGACCTAAACCTGGAGACCGATGAGCCCTTTTATTTATTCAGGGCTAGACCGTGTAATCCCTTAAAAGACTGTTTAACCACTTTAAAAATCAATCCTAAAAGCTACATGTTAACCATTACAATTCAGGTACTGATGCTTGTCTGCCTTTTGTGGATTTGTTCTTTGTAAAACTTTGTAAACGCATAAAGCATTTTCAAGTCAAGCAACTCACCTTGGGCAGAAAGGTATGGACACGTTGACATGAAAAAAAGAATGACAAATATCCGGCTTGGATTTAATGTAGTGTGACTAATCTCTTAGAAAATTATTTATTTTACGTTGTTATGTTTCTTATTTGTTAGAAGCACGCTTTTATTGCCTTTTTTAACATCTCAGAACACGTTTCTCACATGCAGAGCCTCTGGTTTAACCACAAACATATGTGGAGTATGTAGGGCCTATGTTGATGTATTTGGAGATGGATTAATTTAGTATATTTGGTCATTGCCCTCCACCAATGAAACACACTGAGCCTACATGTTAATGCATTACCCTTAAGAGCCACAGAGGGAAATATAACTCTTTTTAACAAGAACAGCTTTTTTAAACCTGTAAAATATGTACAAACTCATAGAGATGTCCCTCTTACAAAACACTAGATCTAAGAATCCTTGAACGCTTGAGTAAAGGGCGTTTTTATTAGTGGAACACACTGTCTACATGAACCTGGAATGTTCAACACTGTTTAACCATAACAGTTTCCACTGCTGTCAACCTTCAGCCATAACAAACGCAACCACCACCTCTCAGCTACAATAGTGCACTCACAAAATCCCACTGGCTTGGTTGTGAAGACCGTAAACCTTTAGCGCATGACCGACATAGAGGCCAGCATTGTAAAAGAGCGTACGTTCTAATTAACAATATGCATTTCTTAATGTCCTGCAGATGTTTTTCCATAAGGTTTTAAATGGGCATAATAATCCACACATCAGACTGTCAGTTAACATTCCAATCGAAGGCCATTACCAGGATATAATATGCTTACTCAGTGAAGACATGAATCAATTATTTATGATGGAGGGATGGTGCCAGGCATTGGGTAGCTGGTTTAAAAGAGAGTGTAGGTGCCGGTGTTACTTGTTGACTGTTTGTTATGGGCATTTTGTGGCAGGCCTGCCCCTCTTCCCCCCCCCCCTTTCCATTCGTACAAAATTCATACATTTTTGGAGCCCTCTATATCCACACAGGGGCCTGGTTGGGGCACGCAGGTGGTGGCTAGACGTGTTTTCCTCCCCTCCATGGTAAACAGTCTCTTTTTCCACAAACCTCATTGGAACCGTCTCACAGGACAGTTGTTAGGGAGGTCGTTCCCGGCTGCATAGCAACGCTCAAATGGTATCCATGGAAACCCAGTACGTCTGCATCGTTTTTCTCTCTCTCCATCTCTCTCTGTCTGCCTTTAAGTATACAGGAAGGTGAAATGAGGGATGGATTGGTAGTGGGGGACTGTGGTCATTCATTTTCTCATTCGAAATCACACACTGTCGACTCTTGCCGTACAGATCAGCACAAAAGAATGACAGCTGGTGTAATTAGTATGGGATTGAGTGTCTCTGTCAGACCCAGGTATGTGCCACTTTAATCGAGTATCACTTTAGTTTAGGGTATTGTTTTCATGGTCGGAAATCATTTAAACATTTTTTTAAAAAGGCCCTATGTTTCTGTCTGCTAAGCTGCATATCGGGCTGAATATAATGTGTGTGTAACTGAGCATAAACGCATCATCACATATCCCAACAATCCTGAAATTCCCCGACTCTTATGTAAAGAACAACCTTAAAGGAATCTGGGAGAGCTGACTCCCACGTGCAGACAGGATGGGGCCATTAGAGCGATGCTAACTTCACATTGCTGCCCATTAAGAGCTGCTAGTCCTGTGCTCTATATCTAGTTGTATGAGCGTTTAATCTATTCTAATGGAGGATTTGTCTCTGTCGGATGACGTTAGAAGTTTGGTGGTTTTGCTGAACATGCTGCCTTGCTGTGCTTGTTTCTAGACAGTCACGGCCCATGCGCTTTCCGAATTGATTTGCCTTTTTCCTTCTGGCCAACATGTAACATACTCCTGTGGTCAGCCCGGTGGAAAGTGCACATTCAGGTGTCCGTCCAGCAAACGCGTCTTCCAGAAACTCCATTTAAAATAGACAGGAACTCAAGGTTGGATATATAACAATATATATATATTTTTTTATGTGTAATTTGATTTGATGGATTTGTCATGCTTCATGCTTTTCATGCTTCCCCCCCCCCACCTGCGGCCCTCCCACGAGCATGTATAGCTGTGGTTCAGACAGTAATTTCTGTTCTCTTGGCGTTCTGCAGATATTTTGTCTCATGTTTGTGTTCTAGTTCAGTGCAGTGAGGGAGTATTGGCTGTGATACTGTGCAATAGTGAGACTGTTTAAGAGCTGGCCAAGCAGGCCACCCCCAAAAAAAAAAAGCAAAAAAAAGAGATATATTGTAACCTTCATCCACAGCCTCCATCGCAGCCCTCAATCCCAGCTCCACCCCTTACTGCAGCCTGAATTCGAACCTTCACCCGGTGGTTTGGAACTGGGCTTGTAAAGCAGAGGTTGTGGGCTTGATTCCCAGGTGGAGCACTGCTATTGAACCCTTGAGCAAGGTACTTAATCTGAATTGCTTCAGTAAGTATCCAGCTGTATAAATGGATTGTATGTAAAGAAATGTAAACTGTAAGTCGCTCTGGATAAGAGCGAATGCTAAATGCCTGTAATGTAATGTATCTTCAATTCAACCACATATTCCTTTGGCTCACCAGATACCCTGTTTATATATACAGTCAAGCCGGAAAGTCTGCACACCCCTTTCACCCTCTCCATGTTTCATTATGTTACAGACTTATTCTGCAATAGATTGAGTAAATTTTTTGTCTCAAAATTCTACAAACAATAGCCAATAATGACGAAGTGAAAACAGGTTTTCAGAAAATATGCAATTTTATTTTACTGACAAAAATTGGTTATTTAGGGGTTACATATCTGTACACACCCTTAGCCTAATACTTGGTTGATGCACCTTTGGCAGCGATTACAGCTTCAAGGCGTCTTGGGAAAGAAGCTACGAGCTTGGCACACTTGTTTCTGGAGATTTTTGCCCATTCCTCTTGGCATATCCTTGCAAGCTCCGTCAGGTTGGATGGGGAGCGTCGGTACACAGTCATTTTCAGCTCTTTCCACAGATGTTCAATTGGATTCAGGTCTGGGCTCTGGCTGGGTCACTCAAGGACCTTCACAGACTTTCTCCGAAGCCACTCCTTTGTTCTCTTGGCTGCGTGCTTCGGGTCGTTGTCATGTTGGAAGGTAAACCTTTGCCCCAGTCTGAGGTCCAGAGCGCTCTGGAGCAGGTTTCCTTCAAGGATCTCGGTGTACTTAGCTGCATTCATCTTTCCCTCTATCAGGACTAGTCTCCCTGTTCCCGCTGCTGAAAAACATCCCCACATCATGATGCTGCCACCGCCATGCTTCACTGTAGGGATGGTATTGGCCAGGTGATGAGCGGTGCCTGGTTTCCTCCAGATGTGACGCTTTGTATTCAGGCCAAAAAGTTCAATTTTGGTTTAATCAAACCAGAGAATCTTGATTCTCATGGTTTGAGAGTCCTCTAGGTGCCTTTTGGCAAACTCCAAGCGGGCTGTCATGTGCCTTTTACTAAGGAGTGGCTTCTATCTGGCCACTCTACCATAAAGGCCTGATTGGTGGAGTGCTGCCTGGATGGTTGATCTTCTGAAAGGTTCTCCCATCTCCACAAGGATCCGCTGGAGCTCTGTCAGTGTGACCCTCGGGTTCCTGCTCACCTTCCTGGCCAATTGCTCAGTTTGGCTGGGCGGCCAGGTCTAGGAAGATTCTTGGTGGTTCCAAACTTCTTCTATTTACGAATGATGGTGGCCACTGTGTTCTTTGGGACCTGTAAAGCTGCAGAAATGTTTCCATACCCTTCTCCAGATCTATGCCTTGCCACAATCCTGTTTCTGAGGTCTGCAGATAATTCCTTTGACCCCATGGCTTGGAGTTTGCTCTGACATGCACTGTCAACTGTGGGACCTTATATAGGCAGGTGTTGGCAATCCCCAATCATGTCCAATCAATTTAATTTACCACAGGTGGACTCCCAATTAAGTTGTAGAAACATCTCAAGCCGTATCAGTGGAAACAAAATGCACCTCAGCTCACTTTTGGGTGTCATATCAAAGGGTGTGCACACTTGTGTACATATGATATTTTACATTTAGATTTTTAATAAATTAGCACGTCTAAAAACCTGTTTTCACTTTGTCATTATGGGCTATTTTGTGTCGAATTTTGAGACAAAAAATGAACTTAATCTATTGTAGAATAAGTCTAACGCAATGAAACGTGGAGAGGGTGAAAGGGGTGTGCAGACTTTCCGGCTTGACTGTATATAACCTCAGTGCTATATATATTTTGTTATATATATATATATATATATATATTTGCATGTCATTTATTATATATTTTAATAAATTATTTCCAGTGAAATGTTACTAACAAAAGCATATGAAAGGTAACTTTTTGTTCTGAATGTTGGTGAAAAATTCAATTTCGTTTTAAAGTTGTCAGTAATCTGACTGGTGTCTAAAAAGGTACAATTATTTAAAATAATTGTTTGACCAAGGTGTGGTCTAAATATGACCAACACTATATGAATTTGCAGAGAGAGGTAGACATGCTCAACATCCACTGACAGCACGGTTGCTTTTTGGCCTCGGGCGTCTGAAGCCAGCGCCTGTTGTATCTGACCCGACCCCCGTCCTCAGCTTGCTTTTATTCCCTCACGGATGCCACCGTTTCCTTTTAATGGCAGATGAAAGCGTGTTTCCCCTCACGGCGGTGCTTTTGAAAAGGCCTTTGAAAGTCTTTTCTCAGATCATTATTGATGCACCAATTGTCGTGTCCGGCAGCTGGAGTCAAACCGTCTCCCTGTTTGCGTCACGTGCGCAGCCCGTTTTACGTAACTGCTAGTTTTGAGAGGCTAATGGGTGCTAACGGTTACTAGTCCAGTTTTTTTTTTTATTGTTTCTGGGGCCTCCTGCGTGGTCCAGTGGTTACAACGTCCGACGTTGGCCACGGAGACCGGGGTTCAATTCCCCGTCTCGCCAAGTGTCGGCTTTGGCCGGGAGTGCCACCAGGGGGCGGCGATTGGCTGTCCGCCCCAGGGATGGGGGAGGGAAGCCGACGTGACGTTCGCTGCGTATAAGAGTGGCCCTGTAAGTACCGGGGTTCGGTCGACAGCTTGGCGAGTGACGTCTCGGAAGAGGCGTCACTTCGCCTTCGTCACTACCGGTCGCAGGACTACGGCAGCGAACGCACATTACTAGGGGGGGATTGATGTAAAAATAGCGGGTCTAATTGGCTACCAAATTGGGAGAAAATGGGAGAAAATCAGAAACAAATTTAAAAAAAAAAATATATATTGTTTCTGATATTTTTCTCCCAATTTGGTGGCCAATTGTACTTCTAACTATCCCTCCCACAAGCCAGATGCCTGCAGCTACGGGACCCCCCACTACTCTGGGACCGGCAGTGGCAGGAACGGTGAACCTCCTCCTTCGAGACGGAAATCGCCATCCCTGTAATATACATACTGTAGTATAGCACTGGGGCAGAGTGGTGAGCTAAAGGAATATGTGGTTGAATTGAAGTTACAATACATTACAGGCATTTAGCATTTGCTCTTATCCAGAGCGACTTACAGTATACATTTATTTACATACAATCCATTTATACAGCTGGATATTTACTGAAGCAATTCAGGTGAAGTACCTTGCTCAAAGGTGCAACAGCAGTGCCCCATCTGGGAATTGAACCTGCAACCTTTCAGTTACAAGCCTACTTCCCCAACCATTACACTACACTGCTGCAAGCTGGACACAAATCTTATTCGCCTGCCTTTTTCTGCTCGTGACGAACATATTAAATCTGGCCAGCAGTGTGGTGGGATTGTTTGGGAAGTAACCAGAAGGGGGATCAGTTCGAGTCCCAGTTTTGATTCAGCAGGTGTAGTTTTACCTTAGAGCAAAGCGATAAACTGGAATCCCATGTATAAACCTTAACGGATAGTGCCCAAGTTGTAAGCTTTGGGAAGAATGTCTGCCCTCCATGTAGGCTGAATAGGAGACTAGCAGTGTTTCTAATGAAGGTTTCAGGTGTGAATATCAGAGGCATTGCTGACATATTGAACTTGCAATGGACTGTGGGCTGTCTTGTATTTTTCCATGTTGATAGGACAGTGTATTGCAGGGGTGCCCAAGTTTGGTCCTGGAGATCTACTGGGTGTGCAGGCTTTTGTTCCAGGCCAGCACTAACACACCTGATTTAGTTCATCAACTGCTCGTCAAGAAAATTAATTAATATTTGAATGAGGTGTAATTTCTGGGCTGGAACAAAAGCCTGCACACCCAGTAGATCTCCTGGACTGAACTTGGTCACCCACTGGTGTACTGTGTAGCTCTGCGTGGTGTCTAAAATCTGCATAAACTGACTGATTTAAAATCTACAGAAAATGTGTATACAGCAAAGGTTTCTTGTAATGTTTAACCTCCGCGCCAGCCATAAGTTGGTAAGGGGTGTTGTAAAGCTATATTTCTGTGTCAGTGCCGTGCTGTCATTTCTGATTTAGATTGCATCTCTGCTCCATCCAGCTGCAGCTGGTGAACGTTGGGCAGGAACAGGCCCGGTTTGTGGGCGGCTGGATCTTATTTTAGGCCCAGAGACGCGGGTTAGTCCACCCACGGAGGGTGGGGAACGATTTTGGTGGTGACCTCGTTGTGTATGGGAGGCTGTGGCAGGTTCCTTTCTCCCTAGGACAAGGCCCCTCTTATTCACCACCTCTGTCTGGGATGGCTTTTTTAATTTATCTTAAAAACCCATCAACAAATAACCACTGAGCCCCTCCCACCTGGGGAAAAAGTTAATTGTTGTGGTGGGTGCTTGACTGTTTCACTGTTTCTATTTTTAATTTTAATTTTTTTAATGTATGTGCGTTTGGCTCAGATTTGCTTACCAGGTAATGGATCCAATTCTCATCGGTTAACCATTAAAATGATGATGCTTGAATTTGAATTTGATCCACATCAGTTAACGGTTTTAAAATAAATTTGCTTTTACCTGTTTTTTCCTCACAATTTGGATGGCCAATTGTACTCTAAGCTGCTCTCGCTACAACACCCACTGTCAATTCAGGGCAGCGTAGACAAGCACGCGCTCTCCTCCGAAACACATGATGTCAGCAGGTTGCGCACTGCGGCCGGAGTTCGATCCCTGGCTGCGCCAGCCCGGCTCTGGCTGGGTGCCCTGTTCAGGTGATTGGCTGTCTGCCCCAGGGGAAGGGGGGAGGGAGAGCCGACATGAGCTCGCCGAGAAGTGCGAAGGGCGAAGTAAGACAGGGCAAGTTCCGTCTTGAAGGAGGCGGATCATTACCGGCCTCTGGGTATTGGCTTGACCCAGAGAATGGGCGGCAGGTTCATGGGGGAGGGATAATTGAAGAAATAGAGGGTACAATTGGCCACCAAATTGGGAGAGCTGGCCAAATTCCTTCGTCCATGGGCGATGCTACCGCCAATCATGTCACCCTGCAGGGCTACTGGCCACAGTCGGCACTGGCACGGTCTGGATTTGATACCAGACCATGGGGCTCATCCACACACTAGAACAGTGCCTTGACAGGATGCAGTCCATGGGGCTCATCCACATACTAGAAAGACCGTGGGGCTCATCCACACACTAGAACAGCGTCTTAACAGGATGAGCCACCCAGCAGACCGTTTTGAGTAACTAGTGCTTCACACCAGATGTGGGAGTATTTAGGTTTTCAGAACATGGTTCGCTTAGCTAGTTAGCTATGCTAGCCGCTCTGTAATTAGACTATGAAATGACGTGTTGAGCTTGTACTGGCCATACTGCTGGCCGGGCTCTTTGCACTGGGCTCGTTTTGGTTCTTGTCGGTGTGATTTCTGGCACTGCCATATGAAAGTACTAGTACTACTACTAGCTCTACAAAATTTACTTCTAACGCTATTGTTATTTTTGTTTCTGTGATTTGTCTTATCATTTTTGGGTTAACCAATATCGGGGTGGGAAATCGGGATGATTAACGGCCACGATGACTGGCAGAGCAGCTAGGGCACACAGCTGCTCAGCATTATCTAATTGTACCTGTGTGCTTAAAACTGCTCTGCTCTCTTAGTAGGGGGCTGGAACAAGGGAGTTAAATGCATGGCGAGACAACTGTGTGACCCTGACTAAAACCGCAACTGAGCGGTCGCAGTTGTCTATGTGTAGTGCTTGCTATAGTGTTTTGCCAAAAGGTGCTTTTATTTAGGTTGTTATTTTGATTTATTGTTTTTGGCCGGAACCCATGAGGGGGAAGGCCGAAGTTTATTTTATTTATTTGTATAGTGTGGTGTTCTCTCTCCCCGTGGGAGAAATAATAAATATTCTGGTCCGCAGACTGAACAACCCAATCCCTGCATCCTGCTGTTCTGTTCCAGTCCTGATTTTGTCACACGGCATGTGACACCGCTGTTTTAGAATAAATAAATAAGTACATAAATAAATAAATAATCCTATCCCAAGAGGATGATGTCCTTTTTCAAACTGCCATTCCTCTTGTGCATTGTGTCCTGTGTGGCTACAGCCCACTGACCTCCACGTCCTGTTTTCTCTTTTGTAGTGACTTCCTGATTCTGCCCGGTTTCATCGACTTCACCTCAGACGAAGTGGTGAGTATGAGCCCCACCCCTTCCCCCGACACCTCACCCATGCTACACTAACACGATGCATGGAGACGCGCAGAACGCCACATCAGTCTATTCCCTGACAACCAGATTATTGATAACCAGGCGTAATTGGGCTGTGACCACTTGAATTACTTACTGCGGGTCTTTCTGGCTAATTCCAAATCCAGCAATCCAAAAGAATTTAACCAAAGATTTGCTTGTGCTTTTATTGAAATGTTTCCCTCAACCAATGTGGAATGTTCTTCTTTTTTATCTTGCTTAGTCCTTCATTATTATTGAGGCAGGGCATTAAAATGGCATTGGTATTAAAGAAAATAGTATAACCTTTTCCTTGTAATGCACCATTTTTGCCCAGCGTAGCCAGGAAATCTTATTTTTTCTACTTCAAATATACATTCATGCTACCTACATGTGTGTATGCATAATGTATGAAGCCAATTTTCCGTTTTTGGCAGTGTTTCATGAGTGCACAGGTAGGGGGCTGGAAGGTAGCCCATCCTTGTAATACACATTGGGTTTCATTGTGGTGATGTGCCCCAAATGTGATTTTCCCACTGTGTTGTAAAAGTCACATGCTCACTGCCTAGCAAACACATTTTTTAGGATCACCGCCAAGCTACTTGGCTAGCCAGCTTGTATAGCATTACAGTAAGTAATGCTAGTTGGTAAATTAAACAAAATAAATGAACGGTTACCATTTCAAATGGCCGTAAAGAAGCAAGCTAGATTCGCTAGTCAGCCACCACTGTTCTAGGTAGGCAGTGAGCTAGCTGATGGTTGCTTTGGCATGTGAACAAAGATCACAGGGGCATTGTTTTACACTAATTTTTAATGACTTTCAAATAAAATAAAACACCAGACCCAACAATGCAGACGAGCTGAAGGCTGCTATCAAAGCAACCTGGGCTTCCATAACACCTCAGCAGTGCCACAGGCTGATCGCCTCCATGCCACGCCTCATTGATGCAGTAATTCATGCAAAAGGAGCCCCGACCAAGTATTGAGTGCATATACATGAATGCATATTTCTTTTCATTTTTGAAGTCTGCTGACATTTTGAGGTCAAAGTGCATTAAAAAAATCTTTTTTAAAATACATAAGTCGCCGATTGGTTTTCTTATGAACTAATTTTTCATTTGAATTTCCAGCTCTATTCCAGAAATATTGAATTTTTAAACTAATTAAATCTGGGTTTTTCATTAAGCTTTCTAAGGGGTGCAAATTTGGTCTGATAATCATCAAAAATTAAAATGCAAAACTAGGCTACTAAAGAAGGCTTTATCTTTCCAAATGCACCTTTCAACATACTGGGGCTAGTTGTCACTCTGATACTGAGTAAGTGAAACTCATAGGCTAATATACTCACATCAATATTATCTTTCCTTATTTTCGGGGTCCAAAAAAAGGAACTGATCTCACCACTGTGTCAAGGATTCGTTCTTTGAACGTTAATCTAAAGTTGGGAACTGCCATTCGTGAAACTGCAAAACCATTTCCACCATTGAGCTCTAGTCCAGGGGTGGGCAATCTTACCCGGTGTGGGTGCAGGCTTTTGTTCCAGCTGAACAGTGACACACCTGATTCCACTAATCAAAGCCCTGATTGAAGACTTTGATTAGCTGATTAGTCAAATCAGGTGAGCTACTGCTCTGGAACAAAAGTCTAGGGTAAGATTGCCCACCCCTGCCATTGTAGCCCATTAGCCAACGACAGCAGTGAACCGCTTAAGCGGGGCGTGCTCTCTGAGCCCCTGCCATCCCGCTCGGCCTGTAGCCTACTCCCATTTAGTAAATAAATAAACAGTGAATGAAAGAGGCTATTTCCCAACGGAGACGTCGCAATATTTTTTTAAGGCAGAGTCGCGAACTTGGTCTAATCTCAACTCGAGAAATGAAACCACATCATTATATTCCTTTATTCAAACATTATATGCTAGGCTATATGAATGTATCGCCACGTTGTTGATCATTCTAGAGGTCAACATTGTTTTAACATTGGTGCAGGTAGCTTGGTGAACAATGTAGGTTATGATGCAGGAAACCGACACAATGCAAGTCACACCTTAAGTTAGCCAACATAAACGTAGATGGAATTTATTAATGAACGTTTTAGTCAATGTGAATGATCACTTGGTAATATGTAGCCTACTTAGAAAGGTTGTCTATTCAAGTATTTCTTAGATTTTTTATTTATTTGGAGATGTTCCTTCTGATCTGGGAAATTAACCGTGAAAGGCTTTTATTTTTAGGCTGTTTGATCCATGTTACCAATTAAATATTATCGTTGTTGATATTACGTTTTTATTGATTTTATTCATCCTATTACACGGTCCCTTAAAATGAATCGTCATTTAAATTGAATGATTGACTCATTTAAACAATATTTACTGACTGAGTCGGACCCAGTCACTGCATAACTCTTGTTCTCATTCGCGTGAGTCTGAACGATAGCAGCGAAGGAACTGGTGAATTAATCCGTGAAAGAATCCTTTTAGGGAACTGAGTCAAAGGATCCATGTCCCTGAAAGGAACCATAACGCCCACCACTACAACTAAGTTTAAAAAAATTTTTACTTCATGCAAATGATTCTGAACTTTGCAGCATAATGACCGTAATGACCAATCGGGTGGGTGGTGGGTTTGCTTGTTGACTCCATAAATGAAAACATTAGTTCCTTTTGCACAAAGTTCCTATTTGAGAGGTTTTGGGGGAAATGCTTCCAGCAGACAAGACGCACCCAATACATGCAAGGGGGGGCTTCACGTTGTCATCTGGCTGAGCTCGTGCAAAATGACAAAAAAAAAAAACCCTAGGTAAAAAGTCGGGGGGACATGTCCCCCATAATTTGGCCATGTTCCCCCAGTGTTGAATTTGCAGGTTGGTTGTGTTGTCCTATGTTCATACGGTATTCCCAGTGTTGACAGGTCTGGCTATTCTAGCAGGTTGGTTGTGTTGTCCCCAAAGCGAGGGATGTGTTTGATGACGATTTCTGAGGGAGTTGAATTTGGCGGCACTCTCAAAATGTTAGGCAGCTGCTACCGCTGAACTTGTGGTGTGAATTGTATCAGTGACGCCGGCAGAATTCTATCTCATGCTACGCACCAGAATGTCCCGATACCATCTAATCTTGCACGGGCACATACCAGTCTACTCAGCCCACCCATATACGCCCATTTCAAACATTTGAAACAACCAGCTAAATAACAGAATATCGAGAAACCTAACGTGCAGTAGAAGTCTCACTGTTGCATCGAACTCTTGCAGAACGCCCTCTGCATCAATTCCAATATCATGATGGATGTTCATCAGTGCAAGTCCACTCCGTTGCTTTCCAAAGCGGGTGGTTGGATGGTCCTGCGACGGGCTGCTAACTGTTGCCGACGTCATCGTAACTTTACTACAGGAATCTTCGCGATTGCTGACTTTTCTTTTTTCAAAAGCTTGAAAAATGCTTAATTGTTTTCGTTTTCTCATTTCTCATTTCTTTTAGGCTAAACCCTAAACTAACTCAACATTGACACATTAACACAAGTGCCAGAAATGTTGAATGCAATAACCTATAAGATGACCGCAGTGAACAACGTTCACAACACAGATCAACGCCTTCAATTTATTTTCATCAAGCGCTTATTGGTTTATGGTACTGTAAATTAGTGGACACAACCAATAGGCCTAATGCATCTCAAGCGCAGTTGGGATTGATTAATACATGTTTTATCCAAAGACAGTGGGATCTGCTGCTGTCACAATTTTATTATCAAGGTAAAAACAGCTCGCCTGATGTACACACAGTGCGTACGGCTGCTGGTGCCACTGAATTGTATGAGCCATGCCGGGATTAGTCAGGCCTGCTTCAGAGGCAGTTCCAACAGTCTCTTACGGTAGGAATACTGATGCTTGCTGGGAGCCAAAATATAAGAAATTGCAGGCCAAATCCAGAGTCTTGTGTCCTGATTATTCTGCATTATTTGGGTGACAAATAGATTTTTTTGTAGATTTTGATGCAATTTAAAAATAAGGCTAAAGAACAGAAACAGAATGTAGTTTCACTCCAATCCTACTGTGTGCATGTGCTTGTGTGTAATGTAGGAGTGTCAAACTCATTCCATGGAGGGCCGAGTGTGTGCAGGTTTTTGTTGAAACCAATGCACTACACCAGGTCATTTCACTAATGAGCTCACTTCTTCAACCAAGGAGGGGAGCTGATAGAAATCACCTGGTGTAGTGCATCACCAGGTTGCAACAAAAATCTTCATACACTCGGCTCTCCATGGACTGAGTTTAACACTCCTGGTATAATGCGTGATGCGCACATGTGAAATTGCAACTGCGCAGGAAACTGGATCGTTTCCAACACGGGAACTGGAGCTGCAAAGCGGATCGGTTGTTACTACGTCACTCGAGCCGAGTGTGGGGAAAGTGTTCAGTGTGGGCTGTAAGATATTTCGTCGAGCCGCAGGCTGTGGCTTCCTCTATAGACCAGCACAGCCCTGGAACGCCCGGCCTCAAAACAAGGCCCCACTGTAATTAAGGCCCTCTGCATCCAAACAACACCCTCATGTTTACAACCCTCACCGTTTATTCCAGTATTCCCTATTTTCGGGAAGCGGGGGGTCTCGCCACTTGCTCTTTTTCCGTCCATGCTTGTGTTTACGTCTGGGCCATCCCAGCCCCCCACTCCTCGTTATGGAAAAGTTTGGCAAGGTGGGGGGGGGGGGCGACCTGCCTCAGCGCTGGGGTTGTTTTTGTTACTCAATGTGCAAGGCCTTGGGGAGGACAGATGAAATTCCTGCTGAGGCGGAGGGAAGGTAATGTCTGCAGAAGCAAAGCAGTTTGATTTAATAGGTGCTCTGGGTCTGTTGGGTTCCTTTGTGGGTCCCGACGGGTTTCGCCATGTCCAATCTCAAAATAAACAGGCACATGCTCAGTTTGCTCCTGTTTGAAATAAATCAGAGTACAGAATCAATGTAAATGTGGTTTTAAATTGTTTAAATGTTGTTTTAGTTTAGATTTTCCCAAAATGTTTCCATGGGTAGAGGTTAGGGAACTGGGCATGTAAGCAAAGAGGTTGCTGGTTTGATTCCTAGATGGGCCAATGCCATTGTAGCCCTTGAGCAAAGGTACTTTGGTAAATGTCGTGCTTTATAGATGGGTAGATTTATTTTTATTTTCATGTTAGCCGCTTAAGTCATTCAGGATAAGGGCATATGCCAATACAATATAAATAAATCTTTCAAGTTTGTATGTCTCAGTTCTATGTGTTGTTTTCTCTGGATATTCTTGGAAACCTCCTATTCTTGGCTTCAGGAGGAAGCACTTGGGTTTATGACCTGCCTGGTTAACTTATGGTTCACCAGTCTGATTGGTCAGCGTATGCGAAGCTGAAGTGATTTGAATTGTAATCTGTGGGTGTTAGAAGCTCTGTTCTGCTCTTGAATTGTAGCATTTCTCTCCCAATGATCATTTCTAGCCTGTCTTTCCGGGTCTTGGTTTAGTTTGGATGCCGTTGCCAAGTCATGGGCTTATCCACGTGCTCACAGCTTGGCCTGTGAGTCCAGCAGCCCTTCTGTGTGGAACACCGGTATATCATAGGTTCTTAACCCAGCTCTGTGACCACACTAAGCCCATGGTACAGGGCTTTGGATACAGCTCAGAATGTTCCGGAAACGCTGCAGAGCCTCGTTAATGGGCCTTCAGACCTTGAACAACTTAATCTCGTTAGTAGTTCCCTTATAAAGGCGCTTGAACTTCAAGCTTCAACAGGCCCATCTCCCCGATTACTCCTCCCGTTTTTGGCCTGAGTGACGCCATGCTCCGAGCTCACGGCAGGAAGTGCATCACCAGGGAGACGCCTCGATGCCTCACTGTTCTCTCTGTAGTCCGGCAGCTAACCCCCCCAAATCCTGTGATGTCATCGGAGATGAACACTGCAGCCTGAACTTACTGCCATGGATTTGCGCAACAGGAAGTCACACTTGAGAGTGAAAGAGTCACGCCCTCGTCCAGGCCTGGAGTGAATTTCAGCACATACATTATTTTGGGGGGGATTGGGTGTCACCAGTCAATCAAAAGTTATTGTTTTAATAATTGTTATTCTTTTCAATTTCATTTTAGAATCAGACATTTTAGTTTCGCATGACAGTGGCATGCCCTTTGCTTTAACTAAAAGGCCCCCAGTTTGTACTGGAAGTTTGAGGGGTTTGTTGAAGCATTTCCTGCTGAAGGCTTGGCATGTGAACCTCAGTCTGGTGTTTGTGCATTTCATGTTTTCTAGCAGATCCTCCGTGTTAAAAAGAAGACTGAATGCAGGAGCCAAATTACTACTCTTGCCAATCTAACCATGGAATGTATCAGCTCAGGGTGATGATTGAGTGTTGGTGCCAATTTCACCCAGACGCTGCATGTAGATCTGCACTCAACATGTGGAGTGCAGGCTTTGGTTCGCTATCTTTGGCTGTGCACCTGAAATACGTTAAATTGTTCAACTTACAATTGCACCTTTAAAATGTCTTAAGTTCTTTACCTGGACAGATGGTATGAATACAATCTATACCATCGCATACCGTTTAGACCAATCCAAACGTGTTCCTTTTCCAGCATCCTGTTTAGACCTGTCCAAAGTGGTTCCTGTTCCATTGCAGCAGCATCATCTGAGTGTTGTTGTTCTCCCACAGCTGCACAGGCCGTTGTTTTGGGAATTGGTGGCGAGGGAGACTGGGCAAAAGGTTAAGCGGGGCAGTTGTCTGGATAAGGACTCTTAATCTGTTTTTAAAAAAGCGCTTCAACATCCCGAGGTCACTCCTGGAGGTCATTCTCCCGATAAACAACCGAGATGCTCCCACTCGCTTCCTATCAAACGGCTTAAAGATTGCCTCCTCTACTGTCTCAATATCATACTTTCTTTTTATTTGTCTTTCTTTCTCCCCCCCTCAGCACCTGTTCAGTAATCTTTCAGAGGTGAAGACTACCTCTCTGTTGAGCATTGGAAGGGCTAGGGGGTGAAAAGTGAGAACTTCCTTTTGCATTCCATATGCAAACTACTGTCAGGACCTGATCGTATGCAAATATTTGATGGTAATTGAAGCTCTAGTGCTAGGAAAATTAGTTAATTAATCCCCAAGCACGATTATTGCTGTAAATATGTCATTCCCATATTGCCATTAATCATTGTTGTTCCTTGGTAAATGTTACATACCATTTAATGTCTTCGTTTTATGAAGATGATTTCTGTGCAGCTCTGCCACCTAGTGGACTTCTAGTGGAATACATGATTTGTGTGCTTTCAAGAGGCCCTGATTTTACACAGCTTACATATTGAGCACTTTCCCGAACTCTGTTACTGATATCCGCTCCACTGTTTTTACATGTGTAGCCTGGTGTATATGAAGACAAAAACTGTTTAAAATGGCCAACTTTTGCAGATGGTTACACGGATCGGATTATCTAAGAAGTACTGGGGACAATACTGTGAAAGTGGCCCATCCGTCTGCCCTAACAGAATGGGTACACGATATGAAACAATGGCCCGATGTTAGCTATGTTGACATTGTCAACTACATTGTCAACATGTTCTTGGTGAGGCCGTTGATGGCGAGGAACTTTGAAATGATAAAAGCACAGAGGCTTAGAATTATCTACACAGCAATGCGATCGGTAAATTATTGTATAAAAAAGACCGCAAGTTTACTTTCTTAAAAGCTGAGGTTGAGCCTACCCGGAGTACCAACAAACCCAAACAGCTGGCTTGTGTAATTATGAGAGCCAGTGGCATGATCGAAACAACCTGATATTACAGGTAGGTAACATGGGAAATCCTGTACCCATGCAGCAGCTATTATCTGGAAGCTAGGGATACATGTATTAGAGTAATGTGATTGTATTAACCATAAAAAGCATCACTAGCACCTAGCTGCAATAGAGCTCTCTCTTCGAGAGAGCTGCAGGAATATACCTGGATTGTTCCATCCAAACCAGGACAACGCAACATTGCTGATATTCATGCAGTATAGAATTTTCATGAATCTTCTATACAAATTCTGTCAAACTCTGAAAACAATAAATGTACCATACTATAATAATAACTTGTTTATGTGTTTGTCTAGGCTTTTAATAATGTAAAGATACCTTGAGGTTGAAAAACAACACAATTATTTTTCTTGATTCAGGTCCAGAATGCAGTGGTTAGTGGAAAGACTGTAGCATGTAGGGTGCCGGACGAGTCTGATTGTGTTGAAAACAGGCTCCATTCATAAAAGTTTTAGGTGTTTCAATATGAGTAGCCTATGTAATCACTTTGAAATCACAATTTTGGGAAAGTTTGCTTGTTACATATCAATAACATCTTTAATATTGTCCAGCAGTGTCTGGAGGTGTGGTGGGGCCTAGGTTTGTGCAGGAATCTCATTCCAGAGAGGAAATGACCATGTCTCTGTCTGTCTCTGTCTGTCTGTCTGTCTGTGTCTGTCTGTCTCTGTCTGTGTCTGTGTGTGTCTGTTTGTCTGTCTGTCTGTCTGTCTGTCTGTCTGTCTGTCTGTCTGTCTCTCTCAGGACCTGACCTCAGCCCTGACCCGGAAGATAACACTGAAGACCCCTCTCATCTCCTCACCCATGGACACGGTCACAGAGTCTTCAATGGCCATCGCCATGGCAGTGAGTCCTGCGCCGTATGCACGCAGACTCCTCCCATCACCTGTCCTCCGCATCCACCCCTCCCTCCATTCATCAAAACTTATTAACAGAGTCCCTTATACAGGTTCAAAGTCCTGAATGCAAATGTAAAGTTCAACCAATGCTAGAACACTTACCTCTACCTTATTGGCTAATATTCTCATATTCTGAGGTAGGTTTTGGGGAGATAGGGCCAGCATGCAGAGGTTCTCTGGCATGGTGGGCTGCAGAAGAGAACCTTTTACTGCACCGTCTCTACCCTTCTGTATTTGCCTTGTGACTCCTGCATCTTTGAAATATAATTTTATCCTACATGTACTATACTTGGACACTAATAATAATGTAATGATTTGACACACTACTATATTCAGTAGCTAGACACAACCGATTGCAATGCATGACTTAATTTGTTGATATGAATCAAAGTTGACCTTCTCTTCAGTTGTAGTGGGAGAGCCATGTTGTGCTGTTAAGTGCTTCTGTCGTTGTTCCTTCACACAAGGGGGGTTTGTGTTTCAGCTCATGGGAGGGATCGGCATCATCCATCACAACTGCACGCCGGAGTTCCAGGCTAACGAAGTGCGCAAAGTGAAGGTGAGCGTGGCCCTAGAAGGCCGTCTGCAGGCCTGAGGCCCTGTGATGTAGCATAGCGCGTTGCGTGTGGAAAGTGACCTCGTCTTTGTGTTTATTAAATCTGTGCTCCAGAAATTTGAGCAGGGGTTCATCACAGACCCGGTGGTCATGAGCCCACGGCACACGGTTGGTGACGTCTTCGAGGCCAAGATCCGCCACGGCTTCTCCGGGATCCCTGTGACTGAGACAGGCAAGATGGGCAGCAAGCTAGTGGGAATCGTCACATCCCGCGACATCGACTTCCTCACTGAGAAGGAGCACGAGAGGCCCCTGGAGGAGGTATGCGTGTGTGTGTGCGCGCATGTTTGTGCTTGTGGGTGTGTGTGTGACAAGAACTGTGAAAGGCCCCTGGAGGAGGTGCGTGTGTGACTTTGTATGTGCCTGTGTGTGTGTGTGTGAAAAGTGTGTGTTGTCCCCAGGCTATGACGAAGAGAGAGGACTTGGTGGTGGCACCTGCGGGGGTCACCCTGAAAGAAGCCAACGACATTCTCCAGCGCAGCAAAAAAGGTACGGCCGAGAGGGGTAACTATGGCTCTACCCCCGAGCGGGCTCATGGGAGATGAGTGCTCCGCTTCTGTGCAGTAAAGCGGCTGCTCATGTGCTGTTGCTATGGTGATTTTATTATCTGTGGAGAGATAGACCGGCAGGTCCATCTGGAATTGTGTACCTCGTCTGAAAAACAATCCTCACTGTTCTTTAGTCATTTTACTGCTAAAAGTGTTGGATTAAGAGCCAAACGAGGCCGGATCTCACACAGGTCAGTTCAGTTCAGATCTCTATTCAGTTATTTTCTCCCTGCCTTTTATGATGTCTACAGCTGATGTTTCAACTTTGTCTCTTGACGTTGCTTCAGGAGTAAGGCAACTCTCGCAAAATTGTCCTGCAAAATGTAGCCCCGCAGTCAATACGATACACTGATACATCTCCCTTACAGCCTAAAATTATGGGTTTGGATGTAGCATTGGTGAAGGACATCACAATGATTTGGGGTGTTTAACAGAGACCTCTTGTATATTCAGCCCAGTTCTGGTTCTATGAAAAGTGTGAAATACACAGGGGAATGCTGGTATTTTGGGGGCAGACGTTGCAATAACCGCTCCGGTCCTGGAGGGCTGCCGTGTGTCCTGGTTTTTATTCCAACTGCTGTATACGCCACTGCAGGTTCACTTACTGGCTGCAGCTCAGGCTAGTTAAAGTTAGTTAAACAGGTTTGACCTCGCTCGTCCCCCAGGGAAGCTGCCCATTGTGAACGACAGCGACGAGCTGGTGGCTATCATCGCGCGGACGGACCTGAAGAAGAACCGCGACTACCCGCTGGCCTCCAAGGACTCGCGCAAACAGCTGCTGTGCGGCGCCGCCATCGGCACCAGGGAGGACGACAAGTACAGACTGGACCTGCTAATGCAGGCGGGCGTGGACATGGTGGTTCTGGTGGGTCCCACACAGGGCCAGGGTCTCAACGGAGAAGATATGACTAATAATGATAATAATCATAACAAATATGATTATTATGATTAACTTTATGTCTGTGTTTTTATTATAAATTGTAATTATTTAATTAACTTATTATGAATTTAGCCTTGGACGAGGAATGCTGTTACGTGTCTGAAGAGGAAATAAAAACACACACGTGCCCTGGCACTTAACCTAGTGAACAGTAGAAAATGCGTGCTGCATGGGATGCACACCTGGTGCACAGAGGGTCCTGGCTGTCCAGGCTCCGGTGTAGGAATGTGCGCCGTTGGGATGCTCCCTGGGGCAGCTGCATGGCAGGGACCGTACGGTGAAACCTGTGTAACGTAAGCTCTGTGAATCTCCACATGCGCGGGGTGAGTAGTGGCGTGTAATAGCTGCTGTCGCGGCTGCGTTGTGTTCATTACCAGCATTCTGTCTTCACAGGACTCCTCGCAGGGAAACTCTGTGTATCAGATTAACATGATCAACTACATCAAACAGAAGTACTCTGAGCTGCAGGTGGTTGGAGGGAATGGTGAGTGTTCACCTGGGTTCACTTGCCTCTTGTAGTCCCACACTGCTCATAATAATAATACACTGCCCGTCCCAAAAAAAAGTCACACACACTAATATTTCGTTGGACTGCCTTTAGCTTTGATTATGGCATGCATTCGCCGTGCCATCATTTCGATAAGCTTCTGCAATGTCACAACATTTATTTCCGTCCAGAGTTGCATCATAGCACTGCCCCCACAGGCTTGTACGGTAGGCACTAGGCATGATTGGTGCATCACTTCATCCGCCTCTTCTTACCCTGATGCGCCCATCACTCTGGAACAGGGTAAATCTGGATTCATCAGACCACATGACCTTCTTCCATTGCTCTAGAGTCCAATCTTTGTGCTCCCTAGCAAATTGAAGCCTTTTTTTCTGATTAGCCTCACTGACAAGTGGTTTTCTTAAGGCTACACAGCTGTTTAGTCCCAATCCCTTGAGTTCCCTTCGCATTGTGCGTGTGAATATGCTCTTACTTTCACTATTAAACATAGCCGTGAGTTCTACTGTAGATTTTTTACGATATGATTTCACCAAACGTTTAAGTGATCACCGATCACGATCATTCAAGATTTTTTTCCGACCACATTTCTTCCTCGAAGATGATGGTTCACCACTATCCTTCCAGGTTTTAATAATGGGTTGGACAGTTCTTAACCCAATTTTAGTAGTTTCAGCAAAATCTCCTGTAGTTGTTTTCTTTGCTTGATGCAGACCAATAATTTGACCCTTCTGAAACAGATTAACATCTTTTCCACGACCACAGGATATGTCTTCCGACATGGTTGTTTAAGAAATGAGAAGCTACTCACTGCATCAGTTAGGTTTAAATAACTTGTTGCCAGCTAAAACATATTACTCACTGCAGTAATTATCCAATGGAAGGCTCTTACCTATTTGCTTAGTTAAATCCCGGTGGTGACTTTTTTTTTGGCCAGGCAGTGTATAATAATACACAGTCAGTAGTGACTGAATAAATCTTTTCAGTATATGTGGCCCCAGTGGGAATCGAACCCACAACCTAAGCGTTGCCAACGCCATGCTCTACCCACTGAGCCACACAGAACCACAGAGACCACACAGAGCTCATCTCCAGATTGGCTGCCTTTACCTTTAATTGGTTTCAGCAGTTTCAACTGCAGCATGTGTCATATAGCAAAGGTGTTACTGCTGTAGGGGTGTGTGATGACATTGTTTTCTATGGAATATTGATGTGTGTGTGCAAGTACATGTGTGTGTGCTTGAGAGACTTTGTGATTGTGTGCTTGTGTGTGTACACGTGTGTGTTTAGCAGAACCATGCTGCAGGTGTGTGTGAGAGAGAGGTGTTGGTCTGTGCTGCAGGTGTAGGTGTGTGTGTAGGTGTGTGTGTAGGTGTGTGTGTGTGTGGTGTGTGTGTAGGTGTGTGTGTTTGTGTGTTTAATGTGTGTTCTCTCTGTGCAGTGGTAACAGCAGCCCAGGCTAAGAACCTGATCGACGCAGGTGTGGACGCGCTACGTGTGGGGATGGGCTGTGGCTCCATCTGCATCACACAGGAAGGTGAGGAGGAAGGAGCTCTGTATTATCCTGCAAATGTCCGCGCGCAAGGCAGGCACATATTCACGCAGTACATTCAGGAAAATGGTGTAGAAATGCCCTACACACTACAATTGCAACCTAATATAGACAAGTGGCACCCTGCTGTGCCAGATGTACCTTTCAAATGTTCTGTATTTAGCAGATGCTGTTATCCAGAGCCTACTTTTTTAACAATCCATTTATACAGGTATTAACATATTTATTGATATTTAATTTGGGTTGAGTACCTCGCTCAAGTGTACAATGGCTGCCCCACCTGGGAATAATAACATTCATAATAATAATTTTGTTTTGAAAGCGCTTTTCCAGTAAAATTGTAAAATTCTTTCTCTTTCTCTCTCTCTCTCTCTCTCTCTCTCTCTCTCTTCTCTCTCTCTCTCTCTCTCCCCTCTCTCCATTCCCTCTCTCTCTCTCTCTCTCCTGCAGTCATGGCATGTGGGCGGCCCCAGGGGACCTCGGTGTACAAGGTGGCGGAGTATGCCCGGCGCTTCGGGGTCCCGGTTATCGCTGATGGCGGCATCCAGACGGTCGGACACGTGGTCAAAGCTCTGGCCCTGGGAGCGTCTACAGGTTTGTTGCTTGACCTGTGAAAACACCTCACGTCTGTCTGTCAGGTCTGTCAGGTCTGTCAGGTCTGTCAGGTCTGTCAGGGCTGGAAGAGCTTAGGGGTTGGGGGTGGTCAGGTCCATTTCAATTCAGGAAATTAGTTAAGAAAAAAAAAAAAATTCCCGCTACAATGTTCTATGCGGATTTGATTGAATTTGCAGTTCATTTCCTGAATTTACTGCATTGAAATGGGTGTCATGTGACATCACATTGGCAGTGTTTGACCCCTGACCCCTCCTCCTGCAGTGATGATGGGCTCGTTGTTGGCGGCGACCACGGAGGCTCCCGGTGAGTACTTCTTCTCGGACGGTGTGCGGCTGAAGAAGTACAGAGGCATGGGCTCTCTGGACGCCATGGAGAAGAACAGCAGCAGTCAGAAGCGATACTTCAGGTGCAAACTCAGACCCCAGACGACGGGGTTCCCATGGGCCCTGAAAACACGCTAAACTGCATATTTTGTGTGTGTATATGTTTCACAATGAGCATTGCTGTGGAGAGAAAAACCTTTTGATTTGTTCAAACCAGTCAGTGATCGACAGCTCTTTGTAGCTCCACCCCCTCGTTGAAACCTCATTCTCCCATCACTAATATTTACACTGAGCTGATAGAGGTTTTGATCTAGTACTGGGGATTGCATATAAACTCTGAAGTGTTCTGAACCAGCCCCTAACGCTTTGTTCTGAGTGGCCCTTGTTTTGAGGTCAGAAAAAGTCATGACGAGTGGGACTGTTTCCAGTGGCAGGGAAGGGGGTTAGGGGCTCGCCAGAAGAAAACGAGTGAAACGGTTTGCCATCGCCGATCACCGATGTGGAAACTAGAACACAGGCTCCACAGTTGCCTCTCCACAGTGATTCATCACAGATCCCCTAGACTCACCAGATACTCAGTTCAGGTGTTTCCTCAGAATGTCCATCCTCAGAATTGAATGAATGAATTTACTGAGTGAATTTACTTAATTAATTTACTGAAGATTAATTGCCATTATTATTATTATTATTATTATTAGATGAAGATTTATCAAATTGGAATGTTTGAGCTTCAGCAGTAGGGAGACAGCACTTTCTGTTAAGAGCAGAGAGCTGAGCATCTGGTGTGTCTATAGTATCTGTGGTATCATACTGAGTCGTGAACAGTGTCTCGGTTGTGATTACACACGCCGGACAAGCCAAGCAAATTTTAGGCTAATGCAACAAAGATGATATTGGATGAGAAATGTTTGGCATACAGGGCCAATGTTTTTTTCTTTTTAAATAAAAAGGTTTATACCCTGCTGGTGCAATGGGCCCCTGTAGGTCTCACTGCTACGCTTTGTGTGGACTGGCCTCATTTGAGTGTTGAGCGCGGTTTCCTAACTCTGCGTTATCCGTGTCTCTGCACTCTCTCCACAGTGAAGGGGACAAGGTAAAGGTTGCCCAGGGTGTGTCTGGCTCGGTCCAGGACAAGGGCTCCATCCACAAATTCATCCCATACCTGATTGCCGGGATACAACACGGCTGCCAGGATATCGGGGCTAAGAGCCTGTCCATCTTACGGTAAGCGGTGTCTCACCGTCTCAAACCCGCTCCACCTACCTGGTGCATGCCCTCGCGCGAACAGCGGATTTAAGGCTTCACGTGCAAGACCCACTTTATTTTTTAGGCTTCCAAACCCGAAGGGCGGAAGCCCATTGTTCTTGCTTGCCCACTTTTTTATGTTTCTTTCTAGCATGGACTGCTATATCGCCACTTCACTCGATCGAAACAAAACCCGGCATGTATGTCGCACCTGGTCTGAACTCGTGCATGGAACATTTTTTTTAGAAGCATTTGCTGAAAAGCCACACCCACTATGCCCAAAGGCCACTCCTTTCTTGCACCATTTCCAATGAAACAAGCTTTCCGGGGGCCAACTTGACAGAGCGTTATGATGAGGTCGTCATTAGTCCTGAGCTAATGTAGAATCTAAATTGCGATGAAATATGCGATCACATACGCTTTGGCGGCCACACCCCCCACCGCTGTGGTGTTTCTCATACCTCGCTTTGACGCGCAAGCCTCCTACAGCATAAGGCGCAGGGATTTGATTTCTTGCATGTGTATACAGCATAAGACCTGGAGTGACGGGTCGCATTTGATTTGAAATGCGCTGTGATTCGCTGAAATGTGGGGGAAATGATACTTGGTGTCGGCTTTTTTTTTTTGAAATTTTTTCCAGAAAACCCTCAGGTTTTAAGAGGTTGTGGAATAATTGCCGTTTTTAGCAGGCATTTTAGGTCTAAATGGGTTAAATTGCAAAGCATTCAATCATATCTTTAACTGTCTTTGTGTCACGTCCCATCTCGTTCGCCAATTTGCTTACAATGTGCTCCAAATCACGTTTTTTTTGCCTTTCTTTTAAAAACGCAAGCCTCCTGCAGCGAACATCTGAGTTTTGTAAGTACATCACACATAATCCTTGGGTAGCGGGGAACTGGAATGGTGAAGGAATAATTGTTATTACGTACATTGCTGGCCATCCCCCCCCTAATGTTCGCCATCCACTAAAATGATTATTTTCCCTTCATTATTTTGTGATCCTCTCTATCCAAAAGTTTCATTTGGAGCTTTATACTGCTTATGCATGTCTCGCATATAATGTTCTACTGGTTTTGCAAACAAATATTATGCATCTCGTATGCGGTTTTTGGCCACGTCCCAAAATGTTGTCCAGAGCTTAAAAAATGTTTTTCCATACGTTGCTGGAACATGTAAGCGCCCTGCGGCACACCTTGCAGCGACTTGAAACTACATGTGCTTCGAGGAAATGTATAGGGCTACAAAAATATAAGGTGGTGCATATTGTCTGATGGCCACGCCCCCTAATGTTTACACATTTTACATGATTTTTTGACATTCTGCTTGATCCAATGCTTGTATGAGCTTCAAGCTTTGCAAAAACATTCAAAATATTACTCCCTTTCCATAATAACACAAAACATAGCAGGTCACATGACTTGGCAGCCATCTTGGGTATGGCGAATACGCATTACTTCCGTTTCAAGCCATTTCTCCTCATCTGATGCTCGCATGACCTTCAAACCTGGCAAACAGGTTTAAAATGTTACTTTCTAGGGATACATGACATCAAACTTGTCGTCTCCCATGGCGGCCATGTTCAATGCAATTAATATGCGCTAATGTGGAAGACTGCTATTTCTCCCTGAGCTTTGCTCGTATACACTCCAAACTTGGCAAACACATTTTAAGTGTGATTTCCGTTTGATGATTTTTTTTTTTGTTGCACAGGGCTTGGAAGCCTCCATTGATAATCCATTGAATGTAGGACACTGGGAAATTGATACAACTCATGTTTGTTTCTCACACACACTGCTGCACTCAAAGTTTACCATGTATGTAAGCAACTTCATAAACCACAGACCTATTTTTGGGTTCAGCACAGTGTGGTGAAATGTGTGCGTTTGTGGCTGGAGGGTTTCTCTCCATTGAATTTGGGGGTTCAGATGGGGGGGAACCTGACTCCCATTTTTGTTTCAGTTCCATGATGTACTCGGGGGAGCTGAAGTTTGAGAAGAGAACCATGTCAGCCCAGGTGGAAGGAGGAGTCCACGGGCTTCACTCGTAAGTCCCACCCCTTCACCTCACCCCCGGCTTCCTGCGCATCTTGCCCATACTGCCTAGGCGAGCCGTGCTGGGATTGGCCACGAGCCGGGGTTCCTGCCCACGCCCCCCAAAACCGCCAACCCCAGCCCCAAAATCCTCCGGCTTCCACTACACAATTGGTAACCGCATTTTCCAAAATTTCCCTTTATCAATTTTTCCCCCCAATGGATCTGTGTGCTCTACCCTGGAGAATCGTCTTCAGTTAATGTGCGTCAGTTCAGTAATACAGTCTAAATGTGGAGAAACTGAACCCATGGGAGGTATGACTGTGTGCCTCAATCATACTGGACTCTCTGAGCAGAACCAGTGTCAATTCAACTGCTATGAGACCAGGGTCATGTGACCTTACAGGAAGACCCGCTCGTGTGGTGTGTGGATGTCAGATTGTTTTGTGTTGGTGGTGGTCAGGGAAAGTGGGCTGTAACTCTGTGTCCTTCATCTGATTTCAGTGGGTTGTTCTTACAATTTCATTTTATGGGGGGTGGTTTAGAACACAAGAGTACATAGTGACAAGGACAGACCGTTCAGCCCATCTAGGCTCCTCATTTCCTAGTCTAAAGACTAGGTCTTTGTTCATTTCAAAACAAAAGCTCAACATTGTTTAGTTTTACTGTTAGAGCAGGGAGAGCAAACGTTTGGCCGAGGACTGTAAGCGGCCTCGTGGTGTTCTGCTTAGATGTGGGACAGTGGCTGACAATCCAAGAAACTCAAAATGTTTTTGATTGTGTCATAGGGCTGTATGCACAGAGCGTTTGCATAAGGGGGCTGTTGATTTCAAACAAAATATGATTTCCAGCAGCAAGCCTATCCTGTGCTCTGAATCTGAGGATGCATTGATAAGCGCTAACTAAGGCTAGCCTCCTCATGAATGCGTCATGCTCTGTTAATGCAGCCACAGTGCTGACATGCTACTGCGCTGGACAATGCCATTGGCTCATTTCCTGATAGAAGCGCTTTTGTGTTAATCGCTCTGACAGTTTCACCAGTGATGGAACTGAATTTATTTTCCATTATTGTATGAGAAGTTGTAGTTTTGAAACTAGTTATTAGACATCAAAATGTCTTCTTTTTCTTTCTTTGTTTACTCATGCACCCCTCATAGCTATTCTTTTGTGCCATGTAAGTACACCAGTTCTGTGCTTATACAGTAACGCAAAGATAGAAATACGGTTTCTGGTGAAGAGGTGGTGGTGTTTTGATCATGAAGAGGGGGTTGGGATGGGGGCGGGATTGCTTATATGGTATGAGCTGCTAATTTTGGTAGGGATCTCAGTAACACTGTCAGGAATCCTTAGCTTTGCTCACCAGTTGCCCGTAAGGCCCCGACAACGCGCACAGTGACAACCGTGCTCTGAACTGAGATGATGTATCCACAAAGGCCAAGCAATCAAAAGTGGCGTGGGATTCACCCACCCAATCAGCATGCGGTAGGTGTTTCTCATTGGGCGTCGGGAGGCCTAGTGGAAAACGAGCAAACAGGCACCTACCCCAGCAATCAGGGAGGTCTGTGCATACTCGGCTGAGAATACTCAGCTCATAGCATGGTCCGTCTCAAGAAGCAATGATGTTGCACGCGTGGCTGGTAACCAAGGCTTTGGAATCCTAAACTTTAGTGTTAGCAATCCCCCCCCCCCATATCTTTCTCCTTTTTGTTCATTGTCTGCTAAACTCCTCCTCCTGCTTTGTTACCCTGGAGCTTAGACCCTCTTAACAGCTCCAGTTATAATCCATGTTGCACATGAAAGCACCCATTGCATCAGTAAGAGTCATTTACATTGGTCTGTCCCACACACTTGCCTTATAAAGCTTCAGCTCAGAATCCTTGTCTTATTTTTTTTAATCAGTTGCTTTTCCTTGGGTCCCCCTTCCCCCTCGTATGGTGCGGTCTTTATTTAATCAGCTGGTTTACATCTTTAGAGTGGATTTATGTTCTTTTTTTCTTTTTTTTTCCTCTAAAATCCATTGCATCTGGCAGAACATTAGCAAGTGCTAATCATGCTCCCAGCCCAGCTGTGGGGGTTAGTTTATCCATATTAACGGTGAATCGTGGGTCCTCTTACTATTTTTTGACAGAAGCCCATTTCTCTATTTGTGCTTTTGTGTTGTGAATCACGCAGGTAGTTTGGGAAAGGCAGCCGGTCGGTAAAATTTATGTCGCTGTGAAAGTCACTTAAGTGTCCACGGCTCCTAAATATCAGGACAGTAGTGTCATTGGGAAATTCAGGCACTGATGCAATTGAGCGTGCTACTTTTATTTATTTTATATTTTTTTATATTAGTCCTTGCCTTTGTCATTGGGTTGGTGCTGAAATTGTATCCGTTTCTGAAAGTCGCATTTTGATTGTCATTCTCTCCTTTTTCACAGTTATGAAAAGCGGCTATACTGAAGGCGGCGCCAGGGCACACATGCGGATGGCCCCCAATGTTCCTACTCCAGCGGCGACCAAACACAACGGACACATCTGACAACCTCGCCCCCTGCCCCCTCTGAGCCCTTTCCCTGAGCCCCATGCTACACCCCCGCCCCCTGAAGTTTTGCTCGCGCCCGACAATAACGGATTTGCACTACTGACTCCAAGCACAGTGTCAGGGTCAAAAATAAGTTAATAAATAAACACACCCAGTCCATTATTCACACACACACACACACACACACACACACACACACACACACACACACACACACACACTGCTGTTACCGAACCCGTCGTAGACCGCACAAGCTCACTGATACCTGAAGGGAAAGCCTTGTGCTTAACGAGGGCTCAGTCACGCTCTACTCCCTCCCTCCGTACCTCTACTCTCTCCCTCGCTCCCTTCCTCCCTTTAGACTCATGCTGGACCTTCCCACTCCAGGGTCTCATGGAATGTTCGAAAATCATGAGTGTCGGGAGAGGAGGTTAAACCTCACTACCTAGTGTTCCGTGGAAGTCTTTTGTTGTGTCGTCTAGTTTAAAAAACAAAAACTATTTGTGAACGTGTGCACACCACATTCAGTTTCCTTAAATGGTGTCTCTGTCCCTTCCCCTAGCTGAGCACAGTTTTGGACTCCAGCAGAGGGGCCAGGGGCCAAGGGCCAAACCAGGCGGCTCAGAGCATAAAGCTGCAGTAGAAGTCTAATATCGTAACATCAGGTTCCCGAAACCAGCCGTGGGGGGTGGAAGAGAAGGAGTCCACACGGTACTGAGTGCCCACCCCCTCCTTATCCCACATGTGGAAGAGTGGAACCACACCAAAACCATTCAAACGGACCCCGAGCGATATTGGGTCTGGCGGCAGAATTGCAACGCTGTTGTTGTGCTTCCAGGGGGGAAATTGTGCGCTGGGCGTTTCGAAACCAAACCACTGCTAACCTGCAACACTCGAGCCCAGGTGCGTTCATGAAACACCATCATTCACTATGCCACATAGTTAGGGTGTAAATATAGTTGGGACCAAACGCTAAATGTTAGCCTTAAATCAGGGATATGTTCAAACCAGAGAGCCTTATGACTGAAGTGCAGAGAACACCGAGGAGCTCTACCTGGAATTCGGTGGATTTCACATGATGTAGAAACAGACCACTGATCCCTTTTTGAAGAAAAACTAAAAATTTAATAAAACGAAAGCCCCCAGGTGCTAAACGTCCATGAAGAAATTGGTTTTCTTTTCTTTTCTTTTCTTTTAAGAGCAGATCTCAAATCATTTATAACCAGCATACGGTTTATTTCAACTCGTTGCGAGACCACATTTTTGACACATTCTAATGAACACGCCACCAAAATAAACACTAGGAGTTGCCATCAGTGTATGATGTCCTTGTTGTTTTTTTGCTGTAATGTGGACTGTTGCTACCAGAGCTTTATGTATGAGTCACCGGCAGGGATCTTGGGTTTTTGGCATGCAATCAGCCTGCGTCTTGCCGCCTTCTCCGGCCTGTATGCCTGCCCTTTCTGTCCAGTGAAAAAGTAGATATCTTTATTTCCACCACAAAAAAATCATCTCCCAATTGGTATTTAAGAATGCCCCACCTTCCTCAAAATAGCTGACAAAACAGCTGTTTTTTCACAAGAGAAATGGAGAAATAACGGAACACTTGTGAATGGGTGAATTCCTCGCCAAAACGCGTTGTTTACCTGCGCTCTGCAGGATGAGATTGGTCAGGGTGGTCTTGTTCCCAGCGGACGTACCTGTTTTAAATAAAGGAAATCATAATCATTCAGCACCTCTCAGAACGAGCACAAGGAGGGTTTTTTAAACGCCCTCAAACGAAACGTCAGCGAGCTGCGGAAGTGAATAACGTTCCGCACCACTTCAGTCGAACGGCTGTGCTTCTAGTCAAACATTTATTTTACAACGGAAACATCTTAGCAACGCGTATATATACCTCTGGAAATGTTCTTTTTTTTCTGGATCGTCTGTTTCCAGACCCCTGATGAGTATTAAAGTATCCTTCATTCAAGGAACCCCCGAGTCGAAACTCACCTCAATTCCGATTTTCCCGTCGAGGGAGTTTCCGATACCGAACCGACGGCCAAGGGAGTAGAAAACGATTCCTGTCAAAGCAATAGTTTTATCTATCTGCATGCGTTTTACCAGAGAATATTTGTGTTTTACCTTTCTAACTCTTCTTCTTCCGTTGTCAGTTATGCTTGCACCTGAATTGATTTCTCCTGAAGTCCGACTCCGTTTCCGTTTATTTTAATCAGGATAAGCTGTTTACATTACCTGTTTTCCTCATGGGACTTTTATGCACGACTAAGAGGATGAACTCTGATCGCAGTCTTTAGCAAGACCCTACGAAAATATGCGTCCAAGATGGGCCCACATCCATGAGTGGGCGTACCTTTTTTCAGGGTTTTGATTAAGCGTTTTAGTTAGGCGTATTAAAATGTACACCATTCTCCTCAGGCGATCGCTGCGTTGCATTTTGTTTTGGAAGTTGGGATAGTTGAAAAGGTTTGGTTTTGAAGACCAGAATGCCAGGCTGCTTGGCTCTAGGCCTTGCTAGGTAAGCAAGACTCCTTCACCTGTTGTCAGCCCTGGAAATTGAGTTATCGTTTACACACGTGTTTACACGTCTCCACAACTCGTTACACGTCTAATCCGAGGGTAGGGGCGGTTGAGTGTTTGCGATGTCCCCCTCTCCCAAATTCCTGTTCCTGGGTGCATGTCGTGAACACTCTCGATATTAGACTCGACGTCCCATCATCTCACCCCCAATGTGTTTACTGCGTTCACTGCCCTTGCTTGAGCAGTAGACGCATGCTTCGCTACGCACGCCAAAACCAAATGGCACCAATTTAAAAATAAAATAAAGAGTTTTAAAAAAAGAAAAGTTTCTTCAGTTTTGTATTACAGTGTGGGCCGTTGTCAGATAAGTGCTCTGCAGGGTTGGACGTGAATGCGAAATGGGTGTGGAGCGCTAAAGACTCCCGCGGGAGTTTGAGGAGCGGGTGGCCTGCTGCTCCGCCCATGTCTGCAGCATTGGCCTGGCTACTGTTCTAGGAAGGAAGTGAAGCATTGTGGGACATATGTCTTTCTTATCTGGTTCCCATATGCCTGTCCTGTTAGTGTTCTCTGTAATGTGCCCTCTAGCCCAGAGCAGCGTACTGCAAGTCTCCATGTTGTGCCGGCTTCGTTGTCCACAAAAGACATTCACCTGAAGCTTTAAAATTGCTCCTGCTCTTCAATATTGTTGTAAAAAAAATAAAGTTGAATGAAACCAAAGTGTTTGCCCATGTTTTAAATTTTACCTTATTTTACATTTAGCAGACTTTAAAATCCCACTGCATGATGAGCACTGTACCATCTCCATGGCACCCTTCATCCAGGGAACTCAGCACTGAGGTGGAGTAACCACTGCTGTGTAGCTCCTCCCACTGGTGATTCAGTCATTTTACAATGGAACACTCACCACTCACAATACAGTTGCCATGGTGAAGCATGTTATTTAGCTAATTGGACAGTAATATGAGTACAGGACCAGATTTTGTCTAGGTAATGGGCTGACACGCAAGGAACAAATTGTGTCAAATATTTGTCCACAGGTAGCGTAATGTCACGTGCGATTCAATAAAGAGTAGTTTATAGTATTTAGAACCTTTATTTAATTTAAACATTTTCCCTCTATTGAAATACATGGAAACTTCTCTTCCATACATGTTCTTTTTATAATAGAAACTTGGTCATCTTTCAGTAAACATCTCTGGAAAACATGCAGGTATTAAATCCATGATTTACACATCACTGTAGAAAATGGCCAGTGACTTTTTCCCTTCTTTAACAAAGCTGCAAGGTAAAAACAAATTAATTTCCATTGTGAAAAAAAAAATGTTTATATAAAATTTAAATAATGATTTAGAAACAAGCACAACTATATAGGCACCACATGAGGTGATAAGGATTTTAACATCCCAATCACACCAGTAGAGGGCGCTGTTATGCTGCTACAATGCTCTGATATTTAAATTCAAGCTTCCCTAAATTACACAACGCATCAAGACCCTTTTTACACAAGTAATGATGGTACTTCCGTTGAAAAAACTGATGCAAAATACATTGGACAATAATAATCACAAACAGCAGTGTAATGAAATCTTTACGACATTAAACGTCTTTCCAATGTAATAATATTATTTGCTTAGATATCTCTTCAATTCAAGCCACATTAGTTGGCAATACATGAATAAATAGTTTCCTGTTAGCAAGTGCTTAATTTGAATCACAGTATTATTTGAGTCTGAATACATACAGTAAGGAGCTTTTATAATGAATAGCAACAACCAGAAGTGGTTAACTTTAAAGAAAGGTAAGTGAATTGCAACATCCCTTAATGATCTGGAAAATACAATTTATAAAATTATTGTTGGTATCTGGAATTCCACAGCATGTGACAGCTCATCCAAATATTGAAGTCCTTGCTGTCGTTTTGAAATCTGGTTCACCTAACCAAAGGCCTTGAGCCCCAATTTTCTTGAAGTGAGTAAAACCTCACTCTTGGATTCTGGGAAATTATATTTTTGTTGTTCGCTTTCAAGGAGCTCCAGCCCAAAACATTTGGCACTATGTTTTTGTCGTTGTTATTCTTGAAAGTATGCCATCTGCTCCTCCAACCGTAGCACCATACTTGGGCTCCCCTTTCACACCTGTGAACCCACGTGCAGTCAGTGTAATGGGTCCAGACCTGGGTCAAACACGTATGTGAAATACTTTAACTCTTTAGATGCAAAAATGTTGAAAAAACACTGCTGATCTCTTGAGGATTTTCAACTAAACACATTACTAACCAAAATGTACATCATAAAGAAAGAAGTAATCAGTTATCAGAAAGAATACTTTTTCTTGTTCTGAATACTGGTGAATACAGATGTTTCTATCAAAGTTGTCAGTAATCTTCAGAATGTAATTTTTCTGGTGTCTAATGGGTTAAAGGTACTTCAGATAAAGCAGTTTTGAGGCCAGGTGTGATTCAGGTGGGCGGAGCCTCACAGGTCGATGGTGTCACTGCACACGCTCAGTGCATCGATCTGCCGGCATACACTGATGAACTCGGCCTGCACGGCCAGGTCTCGCGCGGCAGGCGCGTTCAGGCTCTCCTGGGAGGCAGAGCCTAAGGCCCGGTAGCGTCTCTGGAGCTGGGCCACCTGGTTCAGGCTGCTCTGGGACAGGTGGCTGGGGGCGATGCGGCTGCTGCTGAAGGAGGTGTGGGTCCAGCTCTCAGGGCTGGAGCAGAGCACCAGCGATGAGCCATCCAGCGAGGCCCGGAGCAGTGAGCTGCCCCCTCCGTTGCTGCCGCCCCGCCACTGCTCCACTGAGGTGCCTGAGTCGGCGTCCAGCGAGGCCTGGGTCTTCTGCTCCTCCACGAGAGCCCCCGCCTCCATGTCCACACAGGAGGAGGTCCTGTACAGGCCACGGTCGGCTGCATGCTCCCTGGAGGTCCGCTCGGCGGAGGTGCTGTGGGCGTCCAGGTTGAGCGAGAGCTCACTGGAGCCTCCGCGGAGCTGGGAGCGGCCAAAGAGGCCTTTGGGGAAGAGGGCGTCACTGAACAGGGCGTCGCTGAACAGGGCGTCACCAAACAGCGCCTCGTCGATGCTCCGGCGCAGGTTGATGGGCGACGGTGGGCGTAGGTCGCCCGTGGAGTCACTGTCCAGGTGCAGGCTGGCAAAGGAGGACTTCCGCGAGCCAGAATTGCCGTTGTGGTGGCTGCCGTCATCGTCATTGGTGCACAGCGAGAACCGGCCGCCGTGGTAGAGCAGGTCCAGCCCATCCAGGCTGCTGAGCCGGTTGTCCACCAGGGTGTAGAGTGGTAGACACTCGGACTCTCGACACGCAATAGCGTCGCAGATCACTAGCTTCTCCTGCTGGGACAACGACCACTGGTAGTTATTGGGCAGGACGGGCGACTTCAGGTCCATGTGGCCTCGCGAGCCAGTGCAGAACAGCCAGGGCCAGCACACACCGGGCTGGGGCAGGTCGCCGGAGCAGTAGAGTGGGGGCAGGACCACCAGCACCAGGGTGAGGCACACGCCTGCCTCGCACAGCCGGCAGCTCAGGTGAAATGCCCACCAGGGCCAGGGGTGGAACACCTCCACGCCGCCCAGGCCTAGCGCGTGCAACATGGCGTAAAGCTGCAGGCCGGCGCAGGCCAGCGCAAACAGTGCCGAGAATGCCGCCGTCACTGCCGCCCGGTCCCAGTCCTTGGGGTCGGCGAAGGGGCAACGATGGTAGCGCTCGGCGGGTGGCGAGGTGTTGTTGAGGTGGTAGATGTGCTTGGCGTCGGCCCGCACATAGCAGTAGAAAGCGAAGTAGGCGGCAGAGAGGAAGGCTGCCAGGGCCACGAAGGAGCCCTGCGAGACGAAGAAGAGGCAGGGCAGGCGGGTGAAGACCTGCAGCAGCACCACCGACCCCAGGGTGGCGCTGAAGTGCAGCAGCACCAGGACAGCCAGGAAGCAGGGGTGCTGGAAGACAGAGTTGGACAGCTGCATCCTGGAGCGCATGGAGAGCAGGAGGAAGACGATGCCGAAGGCGGCGGTCAGGCAGGGGAAGGGCACCTCGTACAGCAGCAGCGTTCCTGCCGCGGGCAGCTTGTCCTGGTGGCTGTAGGCGTCGTAGAAGAGCGAGAAGGCCCGGCTGCAGCAGGCGGTCAGCAGGAACAGGTTGACGAGCGCGAAGTAGCCACAGCCCGAGGGGCAGCGCAGCGGCAGGCAGAGCAGGTTGAGGATGGAGGCGAAGGCCACCAGGGCGAAGAGCGAGCCCAGGCCATACACGTGGGCCTCCCACGCCACGCCCCAGGTCGCCATAGCGCTGTTCCAGTCCGAGTACAGGGGCACGAACATGGGCGGGGCCAGGAGCAGGAAGGGGTCATAGGATTGGTTGGAGGTGGTGTTGTCATCCGAGAAGGCAGGGCTCCAGGGGCCGGAGGCGTTGCAGGCACCCGTCCCGTCCACATTGCAGTCGGGGAGAGGCGGCAGTTCATTGTCCATCCCATCTGGTGGCCAGTCCTTGTTGGGAGGCGGGTCTGGTAATACAGCGACACATCGCATGATGTACATGTACACATGTACACACACACTACAGTGGAACTGTACATACCACACATAACACTGCCTCTCCCCCTTCCAAAAAAAGCACAGACCAACAGGAATACATTCCTGCCAGTCTTGCGGCTATGACAATACATGTTAACATAATGTGCTTGCAATCGAAATTGCTCCTGAAACGTGAACTGGCACGGATCCATGACCATGAAAGCACACTACGTCTGATTGGATAATCCATTATAAAAGGGGTAGGCTGGAAGTAGGTAACTTCGAAATGGGTCATACAGAGGGGGTGCCGTGGAGATTAGGCTGTGCTGACACCATTGCTGTTCAATTTGTCTGACTATTATTATAAAATGGGTGAGGCTTCATCAGTAACATTACATAATGCTTACTATATTTGTGGATGAGTCTGATCTGTTGTTAATGCTAAAATGTATTCTCTTTAAGCTTTTAATCTTAAGAGTCAAAATAATTAAAATTAAGTGGAAAATGTAGTCTTTCCCGGTTTTCGGTTTTGCTGTTTGTTTTTTTGCATTATTTTCTCAACGCAGGTAGATGCCTCAGAAACTGTTTAGTGAAAAGTTGTGATTCTGTGAATCTAAATTGCTCCTTCAAAAAAATCTATGAAGTTGGCCGTGAAGGCACATTCTTCCCCGCAGAAATAAATAATAAAAAGTCTAACAGCTTAAATGCTTATTGAAATGTATCAACAAACTTTTATAATGAAAATAAGTATTTTCTCTAGCCTTTATAGAATAATTTATAGTCTCAAATAAATTATACAGTTTCTCTTTTCTGCTTTCATCTTGATGGATTGCAGAATCACCTTATGTAAATGAAGACATATTGAGGAGCGGTTGATTCGATCGGTGGAATTGGAATGGAATACAGGAAGTGGCACAAGGTCAGACCGATGACATCTCTGGTGGCTTCATGGAGACATGATGAATATAAATGAACAATAAATTAAATAAAAACATAAACATTAAATCAGACTTTTCCACCTGTATTTCCACCTTCGACCCTACAACTTCCATGTGAAAACAAATTTCTCAAAATTTCGGAACATTAATTAAAAACAAAAAAATAGAATAACTTGGATTGATAAGTCTACACCCCATTTATCATACCAATTGTAAACTAGCTCAGGGGTAACCAATCACTTTCCAGATCACGCATCAAGCGAATTGGCCTCCACCTGTGTTCAATTGTAGTGATTATGATTACTTCAGAATAAAACCAGCTGTTCCTAGAGAATTCCACTGCTGGGTAGTGCATTTCAGAGTAAAGAATCCACCATGAGCAACAAGGAACTTTCCAAAGAACTTTGCGATAAAGTTGTCGGAAGGCACATATCAGAAAATGAGTATAGAAAGATTTCAAAGGCCTTAAATATCCCTTAGAGCATGGTCAAGACCATAATTACAAACTGGAAGGTGCATGGCACCACCAGGACCTTGCATAAATAAGGCCGTCCGTCCAAGCTGGATGAGTGAGCAGGAAGGAGACTGATCAGAGGGGTCACCAAGAGGCCAATGGCAACTATGAAAGAGCTACAGGCAAAGAGTGGTCAATGTGTGCGGGATGTAGACTTTAAAGGGGCAATATATATATATGACTCACTTATGTAACTTTGTTACTTTATATATAAATTAAAATGGTTATCTGTGAGCTATTAATGTGCAGGTAAAAAATGCAGGGTAATGTGGTTAGCCACCTTGCCAGGAATAATGTCATTATAATCTGTATCAATAAATAATCTGTATCAGCAGGTATAGAAGGACAGGGTGTTCTTTTTCATTGCCAGAGTAGAGTACATATTCAGACTGGCATCTCGCTGATTGTATGCGCTGCCGGTAAACATGACATTTACCGTAGCTAAAAAGTGGCATTCATTCCACTGCGCAGACATGGATTTAGCTGGTCCAGATGCCACCTTCATGAACAGTGAACAGGCGCCAGACATTTCCGTGTTCCTTTTCCTTCCTCTGTATGTTCAAGTCTAGGAGGTCCTGGTGCTGTCATGGACAGTTAAACAGCATATAGACAATCTGTGGTGTGGTGCTATTGGCACTGAACTGTTAGGTCTGCCTCTTCATGAATATTCATAAAAAATATGTTGTGATATGAAAGGCAATAATGAATATTTCGGTAAATAGAAGAGCAGTGCAAATACAATAGACTCTCCTACTCCTTACTACCTGTGTCACTGCCTTATTTTCTAATCTAGTTTCAATCTTGCTAGTTTTCTAGCATTGGTAACACCGCAACATACACAAGAAGGCGCTATTAGTCTGGTCAGTTAGCCCCAAATATTGGCCTAACCGGTACGCGGCGGAAGAAAGCGCCAAATTTGCTCATTTAATATATACCATTATTTTGCCTATTTCTCTATTACGAATGGACAATAATTGTGTTAAAAGGGCAGAAATCACACAAAAACGACTTTGAAATTAGCTACTGCTTTAAGTACAAGAAGAAATATATTTAAATGTTACAAACATAAACCTGTCTGTGCTTAAAACAATCTTTAAGGTTTGCAGAATGCAGATCTATAATTAGTCTTTCTCTATCATGTGTAGTTTTCCATTTATTTAACTTTATAGAAAGGGGGGCGGCTTCGAGGACAGCAGCAGAATCCTCCATTATATTACGAATGCTCTGTAGTCCGGTCAGTTACGCGCCGGAAGAAAGCATGAAATTTGGCAGAAACATTCCTTCGGTGATATAAAAACATCCCAGAAAGGGTGTCCACTTCAAAATCACACAGGAAGCCAGATATTTAAGAAATTCTAAATGGCCGCCAAATGACAGCTTTTTTCCCCTGAAATATTGGAGTTACAATAATAATCACGAGGAGAAGCATGATATTTTGCAGAAACATTCCTTGGGTGATATAAATGCATCCAAGCTCAAATTCAAACAAAAAAACGTATATTTAAGAATTCAAAATGACCGCCAAATGACTGCTCATCCCTGAATTGTTGGGAATTATGATCATAATTATGAGCAGAAGTGTGGAATTTGGCACAAACATTCTTGATATCTAAACAAACTACAAGGGATACCCACTTCAAATTTGAACAGGAAGCCAGATATTTAAGAAATTCAAAATGGCCACCAAACAGACCATTGTTACATAGTAACCTTCAGTTATCTATCATATCTGTCCACCCAGATACATATTCCAAGAAGGGCACAACCTCCCCACGGCAAACAAACTATATACAAATGTAGACTATATACAAAGGAAACAGGAACTGCCAGACGCTGTGTTCCGGTGCACCAAATCCCAGGCGCAAGAAGCTACCAGAGGCTTCAGGCTTGACCCAGCCAGATGCTGAGGTCAGCATAGCAAGGGTGCTAAAGTCACTCAAGTTAACCCGCCAGATGCTAAGATGATCAAAAAGGTAAAGAGGCCATTATCCCATCCATGGCCAGAGCTTCAGATAGACAGATAGACTGCTCAATATCAGATGGGGAATGGTAATAAAGTCATTATTGGTGAAGCACCCCAAGCACCATCTCACCAAAAGAGGTGCTGGCCGCAACATTCAATCTGTAAAATCTGGAGAAAGTCGATATAGTTGACCAGGTGGACATCACATATCTTGGCAAAGCAAATTCCTGACTAAGAGTCTTTCCATCAAGGCTGGATAGTGAACGGATAGGCTACTTCTTTTAATTTAGTTCCCTGATTCACATGTCCCAACACAGTTGCAAGGTGCAGCATCCTGGAATCTACACTTCCAAGAACAAAGGGACTGACTCTTGCAAACACACCTCAGAAGTTCCCTACAGGCCTTGGCAACCTCTGGTAGATGTGTCCATTTAGGTTCCCAAGTATTTGCTGCTCTGGTCCATCCAAATCCCTCTGCAGATGGTGCAGATTGACATGCTTTTAGCCTTGGTGACTAAATACTTGTCTGGTATACCACTCGGGTGGAATGCTGTAATAGAGCACACTGCATATGGGGGATATTTTCCATGGAAAAAGTCTTCTTGCAAAAAAGAAGACTGACTCTATGCATGTTGTCTTGTCATAGAGAATACATGTGTACTGTATCTCTCCAGCAATTCAAAGCAAGACCATTTTTGATGAAGCTTTTCAAATGGAAGCCATGAAACTGTGACATTGTGTCACAGCCTGTAAATGAGTGGAAGCCTGGTAAAGCTAGACACATGGGCCTCCCAAGCTTTGCGCACACAGTATTAATATGGATTTCTTTGTAATTGTTTCCCATACCAAATGCAACCCATAGTTCAACTGATGGATGTTCCTTGTTAAGATAAAAAAAACAACCCCACAAGAATGACAACTATGTCTGTATCCACTGTTCGAATGAATATGGTCTTAGTTCCCTTCTTAAACACAGGGTTTCGAAATCAGCCAAAAGTCAGCCAAAAGTCGTGCCTGCTCAGGTACTGCCACCATCCATTTCCTAAAGGCAGTGGGGTTTTCAGTGAGACCTATGGCCCCTCCAGTGCCTTTAACTAGCATGTTATGTTGTTCATGGGCTTGATCAATCAGTATGCACGAGAACTTGTTCTGTGTTTTTGAAATTACCCAAAAGTTTGAAAAACTTCTCTGATCATTGCTGAGTCAAAGGAGGAGAGACCACGGTTTAGCCCTGATCTTAAGGCTATAAAACTTGCGATGGAGTAGCCTACTCCTCCCCTGCAGAGGGCCTTACCTACAAAAGCAAATATATTTTATCAGCCTAAAAAGCCTAATTACATTTAGTTTCTAGCTTACTTGTTAAATTACATTCTTTGTCAGCTATAAGTGGAATAAACCATCCAGGCCGTCCCGTAAAGAGTAGCCTATGGTTAAAGTTAACGTTAGTCTACTTACCGATGCATAGAAAGAGCGAAGTAACTGATTGAGATCCTCTGCTCTAATGTTGTTAATGTCGATCTCCATCCCATTTTCCTGGATCCAATCTCTCAGCACTCCAAGCGACCAAGAAGTTGGGTTTTTTGTGTTGATTTCATGTTTGTCCTCTTCAGTTTTTTTTTTACTTCGGCCTCATTGATGGTCCTATGCCGTTTAGTTTTGTTTTGGGCAGGCTCTGCTTTCCTCTTGGCAGGACGAGCACTTTTGAGAGGGCTATTAAATTCGGCACCAAACCAGGTGTCAAAGTTGACATATTTGCCAAAAAGGTTGAACAATAGGGAATGAAGCTCACCCGGTCTCATGCAACTTCGAACCGGTCAACACCAACAGCTGCAAGTCAAGGAGCTGATGAAAGAGGTAACGTTAGCGCTGGCCAACACCGTTAAGTTAACCCTTGAACTTGGTAGTAGCCAATAACTAGCTTCATAAGTTAACTTTACCTGGTCCAATGTAAAGGTTTGCCTGGTTAGCTGCCTAAATGTTAGGCCTATAGAAAATGTTCTCTAGCTAGCTAAGTTAGTAAAATTTGGTAGCTAGCATGCTAGCTAACTCATTACCTTTAGTTGAGTTAGCTAGCATGCTAGCTAGCTAAGTTAGCTAAATTTGGTAGCTAGCATGCTAGTTAACTCGTTACCTTTAATTGAGTTAACGTTTCTGAACACCAAACTAAACATAGTCACCATATACCTTTGGCTATTGTAGGACAGTTCATTAACTAGCTTGCAATAATACTAATTAAATCTAATAGCTTTTTAGAAAGCTGGCTAATTTAAGAACACTGAATAACTCCCAACATCCAGTCGATACAACTAACTAATTTCATGAAACTTATTTCAAGTATTTAAACAATTCAGATAAGTGGATACAATCCAGTTACAAATATTTGTATTACTATCTCTTCATTAAAATCCAGTAACTTAGGTTGTCATGTTTTCTTGTGAATAATGGCTTTAAAGGGCACCTCGAGTTGTTCAAAAATGCACATCTGTTCACTTACAAAAACTTTAATGGAAAAATTCTAGAAGCATTTGAAAATGTGCCTGAGCAGAACTGGATGAATTGAGCATGCACCATGTAAATTTAACTATGCAATGAACAGCTAATTTCAAAAACCTAAAAAGTACAACCAAACGTTAGGTACTCTAGGTTTTATTTTCTAGTCCTGAGTACATTTGAACTCTCCTGAAACATTTATTGACCACATTTGTATCCATACATTTTTATTTATTTTCTCCCAAATTGGGGTGTTCAGTTATATTCTTACAGCTCATCTCATCCCGGCAATATACCCCTTTAGTTTGGGAAAATGCAGGGCCCCCTGGGTGGCGCAACTGGTAAATGGTCCCAGAGTAGTGACTGGTCACATAGTTGCAGACGGCACGCTTCTCCTGCTGTAAGTGCATTTGCCTGGCATGGTGTAGGTTCACTCACCCCTTAGCTGCCCAAATAAAGGAAACACCAACATAAAGTATCTTGTAGGGTGTTGGGCCACCACGAGCTGCCAGAATAGCTTCAATGCACCTTGGCATAAATTCTTGGCAAAAATGTGTCTGGAACTCTACTGGAGGGATGCAACACCATTCTTATACAAGAAATTCCATCATTTGGTGTTTTGTTAATGGTGGTGGAAAATGATGTCTCACGCGCTGCTCTGGAATCTCCCATAACTGTTCAATTGGGTTAAGATTTGGCTTCGTATTTATTGCCATTTACTTTGCCCTCTAAGGGGTTGAGTGGACCTAAACCATGCCCTCATTTACTCAAGTGCTTCCTTTATTTTGGCAGTCACCTGTACATTTAACACTCTTTGGGAGCAGAGAAACAGATATATATATATATTTATTTTAAATGTATCAAACATGAAAACACTTGCCCTGTGCAAGTGTTTTCCCCTAGCAGTGAAGAAGAGGAGTAGGAATATTATTTTTTTTTGTTTTGTTTTTTCTCTTCTGATTTTTATCCCATTTTCTCCCAATTTGGTAGCCAATTAGACCCGCTATTTAAGTCAATCCCCCCCGTCTGTGTGACATGGAAACCAGGGGCCCAATGTACACACATGACAGGGAACCAAAAAACGCAACACGTTCATGACTCACACGGTCCATCTGTTTCTCAGTGTGTCCACACCCAGACAGCAATGTGCTCTTGTGCTAAAGACCTCAGTGACTTTGAAAGAGGGGTGATTGTTAGGGCGCGTTGGTCAGGAGCTTCAGTCATGATGTAAACCATATGCCATCTCAGTCATCAAATCTCAACCCAATTGAACACTTATGGGAGATTCTTGAGTGGAGCCTGAGACAGTTTTCCACCACTATCAATAAAACACCAAATTAATTTCTTGTGGAAGAATGGTGTTGCAATATAGTTCCACACACTTGTAGAACCTATGCCAAGGCACATTTAAGCTGTTCTGGCAGTTAACTGTAGTTTTGGTATTTAATGGGAATTGCATTCGTAAATATCGAACTGTATCTAGCACTAGCTGTAAAGGACCACATGTTAAATGTCAGCAATGTAACATTAACTCACCCTTAATAAGGGCAACATTGAAACAAATTTTAAGAAACATAAAACGTAGCATCAATGTTGTGTAACATTGCAGACAGTGAATGATTGCTAGTGGCCTTATCTAGAATGGATCAGCCCCGTTTTGGCCCCACCCCTATAGTGTATGGCTGTGCTATCAACCGAAAAGAGCAGCCTCTCTTTGTGTAACAAAACCCCTTGGTATATTTTGATGTCTCTGTGGTCCCTCTGCACTTTATTTGCTGCCTGCTTCCAACCACACCCAGTGTCTGTGGTGAATATATTGCTGTGTTTTTTTGACGTAAAAGCCGGACATATAGCGACCCCTCCCATAGGCAGATTTATTTTTTCTAGGTCTAGTTAGCTTCCTCCTAAAAACCCAGTAATTCTAAATATGTTTTTAAATGATTTTTTAAATAAATACTTAGCATTGAGGCCATTAGATTGCAAGACTCTACAATTTGAGTGGTCATGACAGTGCACAGAGACTGGCAGTATTACTGAAAAATCTCATCTGTGTCTGTGTGCTCAGTGTGCTGCAGGAGCAGGTCACAAGTACGGTGTTAAAGGTGAAATGTATATTCACTCTTACAAATGAGGAGGCACTGTGTTCACAAGTCAGATATTTGTAGATACTGCAGGTATAGTGCAAGCAGCAAGGGACATATAGCGGGATGCAAAAAGCATTTGCAAAAATGTATTTTAGCAGAATGGAAGATTAATTATACCTTAGGCTACTGGGTCTATTCACTGTATGGGGCGATTTATAATCGTCAAACGCCGAGCCCTGACACATTCATTAATTCTCTGTGAGTTCCATAATAAAGTGTCAGGCATCATGATATTAACCATAGTCAAAGCGTCCCCTCTATATGTGAGCTGTAATGCAGTTTTAATAGCCAGCTTTAGGAAGTCTAGAATTGTAATTTGCCTCCTCTGTGAATGGGAAGTTTTCCTGTTATGGTGCTAGAGGCTTGTTTTTTTACTGGCAATTTTATCATTCAGTCCGCACCAATTAAAAAAACAAAAAACTACTTTAATGAAGCATGATTAAATTAATTCCTCTGTGTATTGCTGTCATATATCTTTGTTCCCGTTTTAAACAGTTTTAATTTGGGTATGGATATAGGGAAGCAGGGAAACAGACAGTTTGATCAGAGCGTGTATGAGAGCTAAAAACACCTGGAGATGATTAATTGTCTGTTTGCTGTGGGCTGACAGCAGCCGTTAAAGCAGGCTGGCTCCACTACATATTCCACAGAGAACAGGGACAAAAGACTTTGAGAAATACTTTGAAAAACCCTCATCAACATCTGCACTACCAACCAACTGACGAGCAGGCCTTCTTGTTTTGTTTTGCAAGCAATGCCCGTGTCAGTGGGGGTGGACATTTCTGCTGCTGTTTTGACACTGTCCTATTGCCTACCGACCGCTGGGCTGATCAATAGCATACCTGGAATGCATTTATTTTGGATGTCAGCACCTGTGGGCGTTCCCTGTATTAGGTCACTCCGTGGCAGTGTATGGCTATGCAGCTGAATTTGTAACCAGGAGACTGTTGGTTTGTATCACGGCAGGAGACACAGCTGTTGTACCCATGTACCAGGGTGTGTTACCTCAACTGCTTCAGAAAATATCCAGCTCCATACATGAATGATAAACAAAATAGTAAACAAAAAAATGGAAACACCAATGTGAAGGCACTTAATGTAATGTGTTGGGCCGCCACGTGTGCCCAGTATGGCCTGTATGCTCCATGGCATACCAGTCTACCAGCGTCTGCAGTTCAGCAGAAGGAATACCACACCACTCTTCCACAAGAAAGTGCTGGATGTTGTCTGGATGCTGTTGTCTTACACAAGGCACTATTTTCCTAAGACAGCCAGAATATGACAAGGCAGAATACACATCAGATAAGCACTGGTTAACACCACCTACAAAACATGAAATCTAAGCAATAACGTATTATGATTTATTCTGCTTTACTTACAATTTGCATGCCTTTGTAAGGGAGAGGAAATCACACAATCAATGTAATTTTAACCCTGAATGACTGCGGTGAAGACAGGCTAATTGACTTGTAATGCCCTGTAGCATGTGGGTGGCAGCGAGGTATATTGGTGACGGAACTCAACTTCCAACCAGGATATCATAGGTTCAAATCTGCCACTGAATCCCTGAATTGCCGTGGAAACAGAAGCAGCTGTATAAATGAGCTGTATAAGATATGCAGTAAGTTTGATAAGAGAATGAGTAATATCTACAGTAAATGCTATATGATTATACGCAACAGCATATTATTGTAAAGCTTGGTAAGGACCAGCACTGGCCCACACAGCCCCGATGACCAGACACTGCCAAATCTCATTCCGTCAATATAGCATTGCAGGGCGCCCGCCAAAACAAACAGCTTGGCTGCCGCTTGTTTGCTTTGATGTTTACACGGTGAATATGAGAACGGCCTTGGAATCAACACCACCCTGATACATACACACACCTGGACTCGCATACACTCACACACTCATATATGTGCACACTCGCATGCACACACATTCAAACCCTCGCAGACACTCACATGCAAACTCACAGAAATGTGTGAACACATACACATGCACACTGACACACGCAAACACACTGTCACACACATACACACACATTCAAACCCTCACAGACATACACGCAAACACACACACACACATACACACACACACAGTAAATTCAGAGCTGGCTCCCTGTCTATCTCTCCCCAGTCTCTCTGCCCTCAAATATATGACATCACTGTGATATTTGCCTCTAATTGCTGCAGCAGAGTGTCAGTATTTAGCACGCTGCAGAGGAATGCTCTGTTGTGCCTTGATTTCACCGCTACGCTCCTGCCTATAACCTGCAAATAAACACATCTGTCACATCGCTGGGGTCTGAACTGTAAGAAGCACCTCAATGATACTGGGGGGGCTTGCAGGTGCTCTGGGTTTTAATATTCCCAAGAAGAGGCTGATTTGAAAACAGAGCAGAGTGCTTGACCTTTTCCATATTTCATTAGCCGCACCGTTGCTGAAAAACCCAGCCTGCCCTGTTCTCCTTGTTTAGAAGTGGAGCAGCTATTTTCCACCTTTCTATAAAGGGATTCTGGGCCACTTGATTAACAAAAATACAGTGTGTCGTATGCATAGCACAAGGTTGCAGCAGCATGACATATTCATAAGGGAGCTGTGCTTTTGACCAGAGGGCTGTAGGTTCAGATCCTGGAAGAGGCACTGCTTTGAGCAAAGCTCTTCACTAGAATTGCTTCAGTAAAATATCCAGCTGTGAAAATTGATCATATGTATTAAAAATCGAAACATTGTAAATTCCTCCTGGATAAGGTATGTATTATTAATTAATTGTGTTCGTGCCGTATTTCCAAAGCACATCAAGCGCTTTGAGAATGCCCATGCCCCAAACCCACAGCGGAGAGACGGGGTCTTTCCTCAACCTTATTTTCTGGATTGATAAACTGGCCACACCCTCAGGGCACTGAGCACTTTAAAGACCACAGAGTAAAAGGAGCGATCCTCGATGCACTCAAGCGGAAACCGTCAACGTGTGCCCATTAGTCCCCGCCGTGTGACGGGACACGGAGTTCCCCCACTCACACAGACAGGCAAAGACCTGCTCGCTGGAGCAGGCCGATTTTTGGCAGAGATAAGAAACTTTGATGAAAAGGTCTGACGTGAGGTTCAACAGGCTGTGTTGACCCAAGACAAAACGTTGTGCTTTCTGATAATTGCTCGGTGTAAAACAGGCATACAGGCCCCTGAAAGGGGGCTCACAGGCATGTGGGAAGCTCTTTATAGGCCCATTCATTTTGACACTGATACTATCATCAACTCTCTATGGTAAGACAAGAGATTAAAATGCACCCGTTGTAAACGGAACGACATATCGAGCTGCCTTTATGAGTGATACTGGGAGGGTACAATCAAAATGCTGGAGATGTGGGCTGCTAAACAAATGGCACAGAGGCAAGACAAAACTTGCATTACAGGGGCGCCCAGGTTTGGTCCTGGAGATCTACAGGGTGTGCAGGCTTTTTGACCATGATACAGTCTTTTTTGGACACACCCTGTGCCAGCCAGAAGAGGACAGGCTCCCCCCCCTTAGTCTGGTTCCTTCCAAGGTTTATCCCTATCATTTTGACCAAGGGGGTTTTTCCTTGCCACTGTTGCCTTAGCAAGATCCTTGGGGGACTTTAGGCCTGCACACCTAGATCCACAGGACCGAACCTGGGCACCCCTGGTCTCCAGTATTGAACCCGGGCACAACTGGTGACTTTGGTGGAACAAAAATGGCATCTGTTTATTATCATGCAGCGCTAGGCATGACATAGAATACACGAGTATCGCTCCAACAGACGGACAATGAAGAAACAACCAATGGCAACAGCTCCTTGTGCTAAGTGCAGGCCAGTGGTTCCCAAACTCGTTCATGGGGCCCCAGAGTGTATGCTGGTTTTTGTTACAGCCAGTCTTTTGATCAATTAAGGTTGTTGAAACCATGTGTGTAAGTTCTGCCTTTATTTTTCCCTTAAACTTGTTTTAGTACTTTATTTTTTGTATTTTAGTTACTAATGCAGGTTTAGCTCGTTGCAATTTGCTCTGTCATTGAACTATTAGTTTACCACAAACAGTTTAGTTTCAGTGACCAAGTGTTCATACAATTATTATTCATAGCAATTAGGGACCCCACTGACTTCACCTGTCAGTCTATAGATGAATCAATTAAAAAGGTAACCTCTTTCTAAAGGAATCATGTCATATAGCACATTACAGAAAATTACAGCTTCAGTTGATCTTTTTTTTGTTTGGTTTCTGATTTTTTTCCTGTTTTTCTCAGAATTTGGCAGCCAATTATACCCTCTATTTCTTTTTTTTCTATTTACCCTCCCCCACGAACTTGCCGCCCGCCTCCATGGGATGAGCTAATACCTCAAGGCAACGTTTGCCTCCTCCGAGACGGAACTCACTCAACCCTATTTACGATGTCGCCCTACCGCTCCTCAGACGGCAGTGTAGTGTAATGGTTAGGGGACCGGACTTGTAACTCAGAGGTTGCTGGTTCAATTCCCAGGTGGAGCACTGCTGTTGTACCCTTAAGCAAGGTACTTAACCTGAATTGCTTCAGTAAAATATCCAGCTGTATAAATTGATTGTATGTAAAGAAATGTAAACTGTGTAAGTCGCTCTGGATAAAAGCGTCTGCGAAACATGTAAAAAAAGTAAAAATGTAAAATGTCAGCGAGCTTGTGCCAGCTCTCCCTCCCCCCTGCCCCTGGGGCAGACAGCCAAATACCGTCCCATCCTGTCAGGTGGTATTGGGTGCATTAGACCGCTATGCTAGCGGAGGCCCCCAGCTTTAGTTGATCTAATAATAAAAATATAAAATAAAAAGTCCTGGGATATGAATATGGGACATTTATTCTCCATGGAATGCATAGCCAAGTCTGACATAATATGGCTTTAAGTGGGTAAATAGTCCTTCAATAGACATTGTAAATGTCTAATTAAGAAAAATAAACACCTAATTACAATTCAGTGCTCACAATTATGGTTGGAATGCAAACCAGCATATACAGTGGGTCCCCAGGACCGAGTTAAGGAACCACCGGTGTGGGCTACTTGCACATTCTGTGTGATGCTGGGTGAACATAAAAAGCTGGAGTTGTGGTTACCTGCAAACAGAGGCCCCAGGGGTGTTACCCAGGAAACGCGGGTGGTCCAGTTTCTAATTTGCTCCTCCCCCTCAGGCCCCATGCCCTCCTCTCTGCCCACCTTGGGCGACACCCCTGCAATGGAGACTTCGTCATTCATTATTACCATTTATTATCTAAGCTCATTGTTCAATACATTTGGAAACACTCTCAGCCAGGGTGAATTTACATGGCTCACCTTTTCATGCGCAGCATCGACCATTAGACCCACTTAATTTTACTAAGGTAATTTAGGTGAATGTTGCCAGAGATTCTCGGTAGTGATCCATAAGTTTAAAAACAAATATTAAGTTATGGCAAACCCACATCAGTCTGAATATATAATTGGGCATCTTTATCTTTAGGTAACTTTATCGAGAGCGAGTGCTCTCTGGGGTACCCATGATGCAATGTGATCAGAGCGCAGACGTCTGCGGCAGTGAACCCTGTTGTCCTAATATGTGTCCTATTTGAGGCTGCCTTTCCCAGAGATTAAATGGCAGCGCATCAGCATCCTTCCGTTAATGAACCCAGTACCTTAGCAACAACGGCACAGCTGTACTCAGACCTGAACCACTGCTGCACGCAAGACAGAATGAATGGGGACAGACAAAGAGGTTTTAACCCAGTTATGTCAAACAGATCTTCCTTATTGACTTCTCCAGCTCTGACCATCCTGTCTGTGGGACCCTGCATTGACTTGTTATTTCGTCCCGTGGATAAAGACCATTGCTGATGCTCTGCCAGGATACATCATCAAATCAACCCCTCCCTTCTTATTCAGTGCTGCTAACTTACAATCAGGCACTGGAAAAATAGTAAGATATGGACAAAACTGAAAAAGAGGGAATGCGTTGACCCACCTTAGAAGGAGTGCCTTTTTAAAAACATTCAAATGTCATTGATTTGAGGAAAAGATCCTCATCCAGAGTCCAAACTAACAGCGCGGGATATTCAGACAACACAATCGTCATCTCGGCTAAGATGAGAAGGGAATTATGCTTGGTTTATAGGCTTAATGAAATATAATGTCTCTCTGCTGGCCAGTATCGGGGTACACTGTACTGTATGTCTCCCTGGTCAGTATAGGGGTACACTATGTCTCTGTCAGTAAAGGGGTATTCTATAATGTACCTTGGTTGGTCAGTATGGAGAAGCACTGTACTGTCTTTACTGGTCAGTATACTGTGGCAAATTAAAATGGCACAAAGCTCAAATGTAAAATGTAAATTACGCTGTATCTCTGTTGGCAATATAAGGGTACGATATAATGTCTCTAACGGCACATTTATGGGTACACTGTTCTCTACTAAATGTACAGTATAGGATTACAGCGTTATCTCTTTCTCTCTGTCCCTCGTTCCCCTTCCCTCTCTAAAATGTGGAGTAGAGTGGCACACACTGATGTATCTGTACTGTTGGGCACAGTACGGTTAGATGTCTCTAGTGTGCAGTCTCGGGCGCTATGATGCCTCTCTCAGTCAGTGTGAGGTCTCTGTATATTATGCAGCATTGAGGCACTATGACGTCTCTCGTGCATCATGAGGTCTCTGTAATGTGACGTCTCTCGCACAACGTGAGGTCTCTGTGTAATGTGCTATGACGTCTCTCCCGCAGTGTGAGGTGCACAGATTTCCCTATCCCTGGCTCCTTCTCCGGTCTGCTCTCATAAATATGAATTAGTAGCACTGCGCCAGAGCAGGTGACTTTACTGGATGCTGAACGTTGACTGTGCCTGATCTCAGCCAGAAGGGCCTGTCACTGCTTCTCAGTACAGCAGAAAGGGTCTCTCTTTCTCTTTCTTTTCCTGTTTCTCTCTTTCTCTCTCTCTCTGTTGCTCTCCGTCTCTCTATCTTACCCTCTCTCTGTGAGTTTTGGTTGGTTTCCTTTTTCAAATGTACTGTATTCAATTTGAGTAGGGGAGAGGATGGGGGGGAGCTACGGAGGTCAGGATGGAATATTCGTTTTTGTTTCAAATAATGGCGAAAAGCTTTTGTGTGTTTCAATAAAGGAACATCAAGGTGGGCTTGTGGCACATGCACTCTCAGTCAACCAATAGCAGGTCCATTGGCTGACCGCTCTTGTGTTTCTGCGGTGACAAAAATGGCTCAAGCTTCAATCTGTTCCAGATTTAGTGGAGGCGGCGCTGGTGTCATGCTCTCTGCTATCGCTGCCATTTTGTTATTATCACACTGGCTGGGAACTGTTTCACTGCTTATTCATTTACTTCTACAAGATGCACGACTGCGTCACTCTGTGGATTCCAGCAATTTTACTCATCAGACACCAAATTCACTGCATTCACCCATGACGTGATCGACTTTGCCATCTATTTATTTCATTAAATGGGGGTAATCATATGTCTGATTGATTATAATTTAACTTCAACATTTAATTGAATGTAATGTATTTAGCACGGTGAGGCATGCTACATCTCTGGCTGTGGCATTAAGTGTGGCATGGTGCAAGTGCCATCGTGGTGACGTGGTTAAGGAATTGGTAACGTGTTACCTTGGTATGGTTATTATGCTATATCATTCTGTAACAAGGTCCAAGAGGTCATTCTTCATAGTGGTTATTATGTTGGTTGTCTAGACAATTATTATCTGCATTGTCATTTTAATAAATGATACACTCTGAATATTAAAGATCATGTGCCCGAGGCATACCGTTTCTATGTGTGTCTGTCTGTCTCCCCATGCCGATGTTAATTCATATTCGCCGCTGCACTTCAGCGTGGCTAATACCGGTAGCTGTCCTTCATAAGTCGAGCACCAATTAGGGTTACCATGACTACGTCGCTGCAGCAGAAAACCCTGTTTTCTCCTTTCCAGCTGGGTTTGCGTTAGAGGGAAGGGGTAGCGGTAAAGCCAACATACAATAACAATTAAAAGCCGCACACGATGGTCCTAATTCTCTGCAGTTGTACAAATGTGCTTCTCGACAGGCGGAGATTTGACTTGTGCCTACAGTGCTTAACTTATCGTTGCTGAATACATCTGGGGCCACCCGTCAAATGGTGACATGGTCTGCTGTGCACATATTATTAATATCACAATCCTGCTGGACCGGTTGCCTAGAAGTCTGTTTGCGATAAAAGCGTATCCGTTGATTTTTGCACATTTCTGTGCAAAAATGTATAGAAATGGGGCTGAGTTTGCAGAGGGATTGGTGGGGGGGATGCGGCTGAGAGCGAGCTGTTCAGCATCCACGAGGAGCGAAGGAAAAAGCTCATGGGACTTGCCGTAAGAATGACTGCGATCGCCGGTAGAATATTGATCCGTGCTGCAGCATACCAGACAAGCGATTTCGGCTGAAGTCCTGCACACGGCACACCGCACGCTGCCTCGACAACCACGCAGACCAACAGCCCAGCCGAGCCCCCGCTTTATTAAATAATACAGCGCATCCGTCTTTCGGGTGGTTTTAACCTTGGTAAACAGTCAGCACGGTCTGTACCTTGTTTTACATAAAACGCCTGGCTTTTGGGTGGACGCTAAATGCTGCAGAAGAATAAGACCTTTTGCGTGTCAGCAATGCTAACTTTTTATAAATAAATAAATCCTCTAATAATTCCTGGTGGTAATTTCTTGTAGTTTTGCAGGGTTTATATCGTTAGATTATCTTTGTTAATTTCGATTTATAACAATAACACATTGTCTTACTGAGGTAAGCCATTAAAAACGATCTTTGCGCTGTTGTAATTGTTATTGTTCTTAAGGTCGTAAATACATAGCACTACAGAGCTGGCCGGGTGTAGATTGGAGACTGATGGAAGCTAGCTAGCAGAGAGATAGCTATCTAGCTAGCCTTGGATGAATGGGACATGCATGTTTATGTGTGGCTGCATAAGTGTGCTCCGGGGTTCTGGAATATAATCATACATTAGGATATTTTACTTTGTGCAGTGTGCCCTTTGACCTCTCTCCCTGGTCTGCATGCGGATGTCCCCCACTGGCTCATTGTACATACAGACAGCAGACAGACGGGGGCTCCTCTCAATGTCAATTGGGATGCGGGTGATGTTAGCCAACCCCCCACCACAAGCAGGCACACACACAGGCATGCAGGCACAGGCTCACACATATACACAGGCACACACACGCACCCACACACACTGAGCTACTAGAACCCATTTCATTTAATTTGTTGCTTTAGATTGCAGGCAAACGTAGCATAAATCACAGCCTGTGCACAGTGCATGCCCATACATCAGACTGGAATGATGAAATGCTGGTGCTGGCTCCGCTTACCTCCTGGCGTCTGGGTGCTAACGGACGCCGCCATTCCAGTCGGCTGCTGCATGACATCTTCAAAGGCCCCCCCATCGCCCGCGGGCAGTTTTGCCTCCGTTTTCTCTTCCTCTGCCCTCATTCCATCGTCAAATAATCCTGTGTCTATTTTGGGCTTCGTCCCTGCGGTTCCCTCTGTGGCCTGGTCAATGGCAGATGTGGGTTTCGCTACCACTGTAACTAGGGCAGACGAAGTTGAGGAACCGTCATGGAAACGCGTAGGCTCCCTTCTCTCACCGTGTCCATTGCCCAAGGCAAGGGCAGGTTTGTTGCTGTTGTGCGAAGTGGTGCACTCGGCGGGTCTTTCTGTTTGTAGCGTGGGCATGTGGGCGAGTGGCCGTGTGGGCGTGCGGGCGAGTGCATCTTTGCTGTTGGTGGTGAGCCGAGGGACGTGTGGGCGTGGGCTCCTCAGAACCTTGCCGTCGGGTGTTGCTGTGGGAGATGGCAGGTCAGAGTCTGCGACCAGGGCAACCGTTCCCGTCCACAAGGGGGTGACATATTCCCCCTGGGTGGAGTCGGTCACCGGGTCAGGCAGCAGAACTTCACTTTCTGGCAAACTAGAATCACTGGACGAAAGATCCACCATTTCGGCCGGGCCCTCTGCACCTCTGCCGTTTCCTTGGGGGCGCATGGTGCTCAGGCCCCAAAGATCAAAGGGCAAGCTGAAAGGCAGTGAGAGGAAGGAAGGGGCCTTGGACTCCGCCGCAGTCCAGAAGGGCCAAACGGAGCCGGCCTGGCGCCCTCTGGGGGACTTTCCTGACGGTGGCCGCGGTGGAGACGGGTCCTGCATGATGCCGCCCTCAGCCAGCGACGCAGCACAAACAGCACTGAGCAAGGAGTACCAGAGACAGAGCACCAACATCCAACCGCGAAGTGGCATGGTGCCCCGAGAAACACGTCCACCCTCCGTCACACTCCGCCCTCCATTTTGTCTGGTGCTCCAGCTCAGGGATTCCGTCCCTTTTTCTGCTCTGTGACCTAAAAGATGCAAGCAGAGAACAAATACATGGCCAAATTACAATTACAATTTCAGTTTCCTACAGTTTTTATTCCTGGGCATAAAAACTCAGTATATTGTAATTCTCGGAGGGCAGCAAACTGTCCTTTGAGATGGAGTTCACCCACCCACGTTCTGGAGACTCCTTACGTGCTTCACAGCGGACTCGAGCCAGCTCACTCTCCCCCTCCCACTCGGGCAAACAGCCAAATGCCCCCCCTGGTCGGGGGTGATGACCAGGGCCGGGCTGGTAGAGATGAGTTAAGAAACGCATCCGTGACAGGCAGCGCACACCATATCGGACCAGCCAAAGTATGGTGCGTTAGACCCCTATGCTATCCCTATTTTCCATTTTTGACTGTAGCTGAACTGACATAAAGCTCATCCCAATCTCTGACCTTGAGAGATCCCCCCTCAAACCCCCCCCTAAACCCCCCATCTGTGTGTCCTTGTTTTTTCTCCAGCAAGTATATTGCAAGCATAATGAGGTGTTAATTGATCTCTAATTTAAATGAGCCATTCCCAATTCCCAATATCTGTCCTCTAAGGCAACATTGTGACAGGAGGAGTTGGGTACGCTGTGAAGAATGAATATCCAGTTTTACTAAGAGGCCTTGCAAAGCAATCACACAATCCTGGGGCTCAAAGGCTAGCTCACTCATTTCCCATCACACAAAAGGCTTAGACTTTAAAAGTGATCACCTAATTACTGAAACGAAGTACTTGCCGTTGAAAAAACAAAGAACTCAGGAAACAAAGCACATGGTAATGAGCCAAATTGGTAAATTGTTGAAATAAACGTAAAGACAAAATCTTGGAAATACCTGAATGTATTTTCAACTTCAGGTACCTGATTTAGAGATTGGCTGTAATGAAAGCACCAGCACACAAAGGGGGCATCCATGATAAGCCCTGACTTCATACGTGGAAAGCACATTTGAAGTTAGTCAGTTATATCGTGAGGCCCTTGCTTTGTAGACCAAGTGGGTCAGCAAGAATTCAGTGGGCAACTTGTTTACTTTTCTCACTGTCAACCCTGACACCCCCGCACAATCTCCTCATTCTTTAAATACCAAAATTGATTTGCTGGGGTTCACTTGTGGTTTTTTTCTTGTTTAAGAAGTGATAGGCATTAAAGCAATCTGCAAACTCTGGGCCCCTCTCTCGAGCCATTCCACATCTTGGGAGCCGTACGCAATTCCACACACAAGCCATATATAATGAAATGCCTGGCAATAATTATCGAAAACCATCCCATACGAGATTCAATCTCTCATTTCACCATGAGCCTGATCGTGAAGTTCATTACCTGATGTTTCACTGTGTTAAAGTGTCTTAATAGGGTGTTGGGCCACCACAAGCTAACAGAATAAGCGTCTTGACATAGATTCTACCAGTATCTGGAACTCTATTGGAGGGGTGCAACACCATTCGTCCATGAGAAATTCCATAATTTGGTGTTTTGTTGATGGTGGTCGAAAATGCTGTCTCAGGCGCCACTCCATAATCTCCCAAGTGTTCAATTGGGTTGAGATATGGTGACTGAGACAACCGTGGAATATGTAATACATTGTTTTCATGCTCACCAAACCATTCAGTGACTACTCGTGCCCATTGGATGGGGGGCATTGTCATCCTGGAAGAGACCATTTTAGAAATTCTTCACCAGAGGATGAAGATGATCACTTAGAATGGTTTTGTATTCATTGGCGTTTGCCTTGCCCTATAATGGGTTTATGAACCTAAACCATGCCAGGGAAATGCACCCTACACCATAAAAGAGTCACCAGAACCCTTCATTTACTCAAGTGTTGCCTTTATTCTGGCAGTTTCCTGTACATATTACGAAGGGCTGTATGGCATCGGCAACTCAGGGATTGCTGCCTCCAGACATGTAACTGAACAGCATGTCAGCCTGATGGCAGCTTTGTACAGTAAGAACATAAGAATGGGCAACCTGGTGGGAGAAGAGGGAGCAATCAAACGCAGCAGGTAATGAAACATAAGGTTTAAACTTGTGCCCTAACAGAGGAGACTCATAGTCAGGGCCACAAGGAGCTCCTGACAGAGCTTCCGCTTTGCGGTCGTATATCTGGATAAATATGTTGTCCATTTATAAATTCAGAGCTGCCAAGTTATTGATTTGTTTATTCTGAAATGTAATAATTTCTCCAGAGCTTGTGAGAAAAGGAGGCACACAGAAATCTAGTGGGAGGTAAGGACACCCAGCCTGGACTCTTGCATCACCTGACATGACATTGACATGCGATATGAACATTTCTTCACCTTATAAACACAAGAAACGCACATCTTAAGAAAAAGTGAGATCATTCTGATGATACTAACAGTCTATTGTTATACATTTCAATATAGAAGTTATGAATTGAACTACAACTTAGGTTAATGTACAGGATCTTCTGACATGTTTGCAGATTTCTGGTGTAAAGGCATTGTGGTCCAATATGTCAAACAAAACTCTTCCACAAAAGATGCACTAGCGGATGTTTTGCAATAGGAGACAAGCTTGAATATCTGAAGTATGCTTCAAATGATTCCTGCACTATTTGGACATCACTTCATATGCTGGTGCAGATATTTATTTCTGAGACACGGGGGAAAATAAGTAGATAGCAAATGAGTCAAGGAGACATTTTAACCACTTTTCGGAAATTGATTTGCTGTGTGCCTGATATCTCCACCAAAACACATTCCCTGGATGAACGTTTGTTTTCACATGCTTTCCCTGAAAAGCTATAACCAGTTCCAAGGCATAAATGATTTTATTCTAAAACAGCTCTCTGGATGTTTTAATATAGGCTAGTTCCTTGTGGCCGATCATGTGGAATGTTTGTTCCTGCAGAATTGCGCACAGGTGCTGAGTTTCCTGCTCATGCTGAGGCGACTCATCACATCTAGCCAGAGACAGTGCTTCTACAGCTGACAGGCCCTTCCACTCCGTGTTCATCTGAGGAAAAGTGATGTTTTGACTGGACTTTTGTTTGCTTTTTGGCAGACCGTGAGCCTTCTGTCAGGCTTCAGGGAGCTGAAGACTTCAGCAGGAAGCAGTCTTATACAGACTCTTGTGTACAAGACACACCTGTGTCCTCTTGTTTCACTGATATAGCTTGCTTTCCACATGACCCAACCCTCAGTTTATTATTACATCATAATGAATATATATTATTAATAATGTCAGGCACCCTTATCCAAACCAAGCTGCAGATTATACATTTCATTGATTGTTTACTTGCATACATTTTACAGCTGGATATTTACTGGAGTGAAGCCAGAGGAAAACCTTGCACAGGGTTGCAAGAGCCTTGCAACCATCCTAGTTCCAAGTCCAGGTCCACTGACCACTTCCTCGTGCTGGCCATGAATGGCAATCTGTTGCAGTGTCGTTTTTTCTACAACTTCTCTTAGCACGTTGATCAATTTTTACTGTATGCCATGCCAATGTAGCGCACTAGGCTACTAATGTCATTAGCAAGTACGTGTCAAATGCGCTGCAGGCTACATTAGCAGCATTGGTCCAAATGGTCCCACTGCTGTGGTACCCCACTGAGAGGCAGGCATTCATTCTCCAGGTTCAAGGCACTATTTGTTATCCTGCCAGAGATTGATTGCTAGCGTAATTAGAGTACCAGCAATCACATACTGATCAATGTTAGCATTAAGGCGCGCACAACCTCTGTACAAAAGCTCTGTAGTCACACTCCTTGGGAGAGATTCTTTCATTAGAGGATTTAGCACAAAGTGAGAGAAAACGCGCGGACGGCGCCGCCCAGCCGTTGCCGGGAAACGTAAACAGTCTGCAGGGAGCCCGGTGGACTGATTGGTCGATTCTCTGCGCGTCTGTGGCTTCTTCTCTCACGTTTTGTATTGGACGAATCGAACGAATCTCCTTTCGGTCATAATCTAACCAATTTATGGAAATTGCTTTTAAGGACAATTATCATTGTCTTCGCATACTAATAATATTTTAATCTAAGTAGTGATTATTTTTTCTGACAAAAGCCGGAACGTCACCGCAGTGAGATATGCATCGTGCTGTAGGAGTTCATTCAAAGCAATGAGGTTTATACAGTGAGATATGGACTGTGCTGCTTATATTCTATAAACCCCACGATTACATTTGAACAGACTCGTGCCTCTGTCATGGCTAGGCTACTAATTAATTTGAAAGTTCCAAGTGTATGAACGAATTCAATTTATACACACGCCTCAATCATCAATTGACATTGATTTGTATCGGTGATTGTAGATCAATCAAAGCAGATAAGTAATATCACTTTTTAAATAGACAAACGCACTTTATTCAATCAGTACTATTAGCTGGCAACAAACTGATTCACTCACTTGCGCGGGCATCTTATTCAAGTGCTCAATCCCAGCAATATATGGCCCTGCATCAGCTGAACGCTGACAAATGGGAGCAACGGCACGGGAATAAATCTTTGGATCCATCGCGATCAAGTCATTAACGCCAGCCTTTAGGACATTTAACCCTTCGTGTTATGACAATGAAAGATGAACGTCAAAATTCATTTCCATCAAGCAAACGCGGAACATGCCAAAGCATAGGCCTATAATGTTTGTGAATTTATCTAATTTCAGAATGTTTAGGTTTGAACATTATATATAGGTCTACATATCATATCATATGTTGACATGTTGTCGTTGGACATAATTTATAGGGATCGATTAAGTGAATCCCGACACCGGGGATGTAGGCTATACATTTTATCACATTGGCATACGATTTTGCTAATTCAATTAAAGACTTCCCAAACGTGAAATTGCGTGCCTGTGGTTCCACGTGTTAATCAGATAATCGTTTTTATGCGAGTTTAAGGCATCCGTGGTAGATCTGGTGTTGTTGACTTACAGTTTTGATGTGCACATGTTCTAATTTTCCACATCACCAGCCATGTGTCTGTCTGACATCCTGAAATCTGCGATTGACGGTTCAGAGGTCCCGGACAGCTGGCCACATACGGATTTAACCGGTGACGGATTCATCTTCAACCAATCTAGATTAATTAAAATATCAGTTGATATGCTATATTTCACGCCATCAACCCCGGTCGACTGTCCTAACGTCGTGCAACTATTGAGCAACGATGTCCAGGTTTACCTCGCCTATCCAACCGTATCATTTTTTGAAATAAAGCAAAATTGATCTACAAAACGTGCACCAAGCATCGTGCATGTAAATAGAGTAGTTTTATCCCAAATTGTACAGCAAAAAGGCGGTGATGGGAGCTGAAATGTTCCTGCACGTCAATATCTTCGGTTAACTATGGGACATTTTTTCTATGATTAAGGTCTATGAATGATTGGAACCTCATCTATCTCAAGGGGAATGTGTAAGGTAGATGTTGCATCACTCAAACCAACACATTTGACAGTAATCGCAAAAAAACGTTCCACAATGCAATTTGAGTCCCCGATGTTTTTATGAACGTCGTCCTACAGATTTCCTCTGTTTACCGTCTCCTCGGTTTTATATCAATCGGATTAGCTCCCCGCGAAACGCAACGTTCGAAAGTGGCACAGAATGCTGCAAATAAACTCACTCACCCGCCCGCGCACACAAGGTGATCCGAATACCCGCGCTCAGTGATTGCATGTTCAGATTCCGAGTCCACCTTCTCTCGCGTTCTCTGCGGGCTCAAGGCAAGCTTGGCTCCAAATGACACCGCGCGGTCTGCTCACTGGTGCTCTAATTCTCTCATTCATTCTCTACTGATGTTCATGTCTCAGCCAGCTGCGGTAAGGACAGAGACCGAGTTGCACTCTGCCAATGAGACAGGGCGCTCTCCTCCTCTGCTGCTAAAGCCCCTGGCTGTTGATGTTTTCTGTGGCCTGCCTAATTCTGGGAATAACCCCCCCTCTCACATTGGCAATCAGAAAGAAATAAGGATACTCACCCAGTAGGGAAAAAGGACCAGAAAAAGGCTAAATTCCCTCTGCCCAGCAGTGCTGAGCTGCTGCAAATATCCGTCTCCGTTCGTGTGTGAAAATGAGTTTCAGCCTCCCTGCATTCCTTCTCCCCCACTCTCTCACTCCCTTTCCTTTCCTCCCTCCCTCTCTTTTCTCCCTTCTACCCACCTCTCTTTCCCGTTTACTCACTTTCCCTTTCTCTCTCTCTCTCACCCTCCCTTTCACTTTCTCTCCCCCACCCTGCCCCTCACCCCCAGCATCATTGTCCCCCATGCAACACTCGTACACAATGTCTGTGTTCACACATCACTAAGTCAATTATTCATTAGCAACAGCCTACCAGCACCGTGGACACTGGGAGCACACACACACACACACAGACACGCGTGTTTACACACGCTCACTCACGCACGCAAATACACTCACACTCATACACACACACTCAGACACACATGCATACACACTCACATACATACACACATTCTCAGACACACTCATCTCACACTTGTACACACACACTCAGACATACGGTCGCACGCATGCACACACACTCGTACACACACACACGCATCTCTACTTCCTGGCAGTAACAACAAACACATTACAGAAGAAGGTAACAGGTTGTGGTCTTACAGAGGTCCTACACTGACCTACACTTTCAGAGGGAGACAGTGAGCTTCATCTGAGACACCAGATTGTCACAATCAGAGAGAGAGAGAGCAAGCTTCATCTGAGACACCAGATCATCACAATCAGACAGAGAGCAAGCTTCATCTGAGACACCAGATCATCACAATCAGAGAGATACAGCAAGCTTCATGTGAGACACCAGATCGTCACAATCAAATAGAGACAGCAAGCTTCATCTGAGATACCAGACCATCACAATCAGAGAGACAGTGAGCTTCATTTGAGATCATCACAATCAAAGAGACAGCTAGCTTTGTGTGAGCCAGCAGGGATGGCAGGACACTGATCAATAAATAAACCTAATTGAAAAGAGATGGATCCACTGCATTGGGTACAACTGTTGTTGGGTACAAAATGTTTTTTACTCAGTTGCGTGAACTGAATAAACTGAAATGTGAGCCTCCTATCACCAATAGATCACTCAACTTTTAAAAGATATGGGGTTTCAAAAGAGAACATTTTGGAGGTCTGAAAGGCCGGTTATCAGGTGAGAATGTGCTGTGTTTGATTGAAAGGAGGATTTATTGACATGTGCTCCTGAAGCTTAATCAAAGAGCAATCGATGAATGTTCGTGGACAAAGGTGTAACATGATGGCCCAGAATGCACTGGCACTGGTGCTGCTGAGAGTGTCACTGAAATGAAAAGCCTCTCTTTTGGCTTCAGAATTAGTGAGCAGGCTTCAGTGTGGCTCCTGCTTACATACCTCAGATGATTAATACAGGGATCCAAACAATTCTAAATTTAGAAACAATCAGAAAAGCTTCTGCAAAGGAAATGCAATTTCCTGAACTGGAGATTGCTTCTCGAACTGAATTCCTGGAGAACTGTGGTCATAATGGCGGGCAGAAAAATGCCTCAAAACAACATCAACCTCATCCCACACCCTTACTCCCCACAAGTCTGGCTATCCAATCCTCACTATTAAAAACAAAGATTAGCAAATTACAATGAATTTAATAATAACAATTTTATACATATAAATTCACTATCATCTTCAATTAAAAACCTGTTTTTAATGAATGCTTTATGAATAGCCCCCATAATCACTTACCATCTCAGTGCAGCAAAAATATATGACACAATTCATTCAGCATAGTGCTTTAAATGTGCTTTAATGTATAGTAATTGCTATTGATGTAATATAATATACCAGGAACCAGGGCTGTTGAAGGGCTGTCTCTGTGTGCTTACAGGGGCTTATTGTGAAGATTGGCCTTTTCCACACTCTTGATTGAAGTGCAGCGCGGTGCAAGCCGGATGGGTTTGGTATTAACCGTGGCAGAAATGCTCCTGATTACCCCTCGCACCACTCTCTTTCTTTCGATGGAGGGCCTGATCGAGCTCACTGGGGCTGCCGCAGTAAGCATTTGCCTCTGAAATCGGTCCCCTTTCTCTTGTCAGTCTGTGATCCGCGATACTACCACCGTGAGCCGTCTGTTAACCCCCCACTCAAAACTGGTCTTCGTCTGATGCTGTGTGGCTTGTCTTCCATAAGTCCTAATGTGTCAGCTTCCGATCCACGCCCGTGCAGGATCCGGATTTACCTAAGAAAGTTGAAGAGCGGCCCTTCCACCTGTATGTGTTTCTTAATTAGTTTTCCTTTTTTTATTTTTTTTTATTTTGGAAGCCTTTTTTTGTAGCCAAATTATTTGGAGTTGCAAATTGGGCCTCTCAAATTGGCAACTTTCAATTTATTTTCACCTGCACCTACACAGCACACCTAACTATATCTGATGCACTAAAAAGTGATTTTCTTATTGTTTCAGTTTCACTTCTGAGAACAAAAACAAACCTTAACAAATTTGTATAAAGAGGGCCTCCTTGGTGGTCTAGCGGTTACAATGTCCAACGCTGGCCACTGCAACTGGGGTTTTAGGGACTTTAGTCTTGTACTCTTAGTCTGTGTACATTACATACATCTCAAACTTCAACACTGAAGCATTGTTATGCATATTGTTGCAATGTAATCGCTTGCTACCTGATGAATGTAAAGCATCTCTGTGTTTTTGGCTCTGACAGAAATGCAGGGACAGAGCCATAAAGACCACCAAGAACATTGCGCTGAGAATGAAATGCACTGGCCTGTCAGAGCTGCTAACGGATACCTCATTGGCTGCGAAACAGAGCGACTGATGAAATAAAGGGATGTGTGATGATGATAGAGCTCACTGTTTTCCCCCAGTGATAAATAGAGTTTGAATGTGTTCGACGAGACGTGAATCAACTTCACCGACTCACACCTGCCCAGTGTGTGTTAGACACAGAAGAGATATTAGGGACAAGGGATTGCGGATGTAGGAATAGACTGATGGAACAGGGCAGCCTTTTCATTCAAACCCTACAGTCCGGAAAACAAAACAGTGGTCAGCTTGTGACGGAAATAATATTGCTTTGTTTGGTGGCAACAATGCATTGCTTTATCTCATTGCGCAACTTGCAATCAAAAGCAATAATTAGACTGTTTTAGATGAAGATTCTCTCTTTAAACTTCAGGTATATTTTTATGGTTTATATTTCTTAAAAGGCTGCATTGCTCCTTTTTCTCCTCCTTTGAAATTGGCAGTTCCTCTCGAGTCACCACTGTGTCACCCATGCCCATGCTCGGAGCATTGCAGCTGAAGCGCTGGCACTCGCTTGCTAGCCAACAACTATTTCACACTCTACAGACCACACACAGTACTACAGGAGAGCCAGTGACTATTTCACACTCTACAGGTCACACCCAGTACTACAGGAGGGAGCCAGCGACTATTTCACACTCTGCAGTCCACACACAGTACTACAGGAGAGCAAGCAACTAATTCACACTCTACAGGCCACACACACACCAGCTGTGGGGGTCATAGTTGAAGGTTTTGATTTGGTTTGCTATATAGAAACAAAATGTATGACAAATGTATTTGGATCCATTTGTAATACATGTTTAAGTTTTCCTCCTCTTCTTCTGCACTGACACCAGGTATGGATGACATCTCAAATGTATTTGGATCCATTTGTAGAACATTTTACCTCTGGATGTCTCACATTTTACCAGTATGCTACCAAAATTAGTAGCCATGGGAAATGTTTTTGGAAAGTTGCGGAAAAGACAGGAAATTTTGTAAGGGCAGAAGTGCGGGAACCCTGTCGTTGACTAATGGCATAGCTAGCCTGTGACTAGAGTGCCCAGCTTGAGCTAGGAAAGAGCCTTTACCAACTGAGCTGCACGGGAGGCCAGAAATTCTGCATATTTTACCGCTTTTGGGTTCCTTAAGCTGCGACCGAGGGCATGGGTTAATTGAATGGGTTAATTAATTCTCCATCACCACCATATTTACAAATCTTGTTATGTGGGTTTTCAGTGAGCTCTGGGAAAACAATGAATTTGTCACTTTATTAAGTCTATGGAGCTCCATGCCTGGGAGGAATAAGAATAAAGAAAAAAAACATAGAAAGCCAGCTCCAGCAATCCCTCATGCCAGCGGATATCAATTGCCTACCAATGCACCCCTTTGAAGTTACAATCACGCACTACCAGTGACATCACAGAGACAAGTGGGAGATAAATTGGCACCAGAGAAAGGGGAAGTGGACTGTGCTGGTATTTCCATACGCCTTCTTTAACCTTAGATAAGAGAACGGTCAAAGACCTGGACTGCGTGCAATCAGAGTGTGGGCAGCATATGTTCACTCCACTTCCGATGTTTAGTAATGGGCCAGGGACTGATTCAGGAGCTTGAGCAGTGGAAGTGGTCATTCCCAGTTTGTGTATGAGACGCAAGAGCTCACACAGTTGAGGTACTAAACCAGGCTGGATGTAATGACTTTACATGTAGCTATTGGCCAGAACACTTGGGAGAGAGGGAGAGAGGGGAGACAGAAAGCGGTAGAAGAGGTGGGAGAGGGCGGAGGGGACACAGAAAGAGGTAGAAGAGGAGGGAGAGGGAGGAGGGGACACAGAAAGAGGTGGGAGAGGGAGGAAGGGACACAGAAAGAGGTAGAAGAGGAGGGAGAGGGAGGAAGGGACACAGAAATAGGTAGAAGAGGGGAGGGAGAGACAGGAAAAAATAAATTGGAATAGAGAAAGATAGGGAGCAGGAGACAGAGAGAGATGGAGAAGGAAATTGAGAAGAGAAAGAGGGGGAGGAGATGGAGAAAGGGAGAGAGAACACTGTTACTCTAATGCCTGGTCTCTAATGTAAAGTGTTCATCCTCTGACCAGGTCAAGGGAAGGCCCCATTATGAACAAACATGGAGATAAAGATATCGTAGCACTGAATAAAACAATCAGTCAAACAATCATGTGACAAATGGTCCTTTTCAATTAGATTTTTTTTTTTTTGCATTTTCATTTAACACGGAGATCTTTTTTTGTTCGTGATAAATTCCCTTAAACATCCCCATAAGTATGTTTGCACAATGCATTTTTTTTCTCTTGCCAGAACAAACCAAACGATTCAGTATCTTCAAGTCCCCAAATCCCCAAAGGTGATTTTGTCAGTTTCAGCAATATAGACACTGCCTTTTATGGTACTGTGTCCCCCAGCTGAGCGAATACATCAATATTTACTGCAAAATCTGCAAACTGTAAGGGGATTTCAGGAGGCCGTATGCAATTTGCAAATATTGTATAAATATGAATGTCGCCCCCACGTTCATGTGTGTGAGCATGCACAAAGCATTGGAGGCCCACGACTAACGGGCTTAGCAGGCCCGGGTCCAGTTGCTGCGTTTTTGCTTTCAGCCGTTTGAAAATGGATGTGTTTTTGGAAGGGATGCGGTCACAGTCTGTGTGCACAGCAAACCTGAAAGGAAATCAAGAGACTGAAATAACATGCTTTTATAAAACAAGAACGTTCTGTCTAGAATGTCCCCATAGCCAGAGCAGGAGGGTGGGGTTGATTCGTTCAAATCCCTGGCCGGCACAGAAGTGGCTGACAGCTTCTGGCAGATGTGAGATGAGCAGATGACCTTGGGTTTCAGACTGCTTTCCATTTTAGTAACAGTCTAATGAAGGTCCCTCAGTAATTAACTAACGAGGGTTCCCATTTCAGCACTGACCCACTGAACGTCCCTCGAGTGAAACGCTGCCCTTGCTGCACTGACTGTAAATAAAAACAATCCGCTGTCAGCTGTCGTCAACTGTCAGACGGCTGGACAGCGAGCACACGGATCCGTAAACATTACGCAAACATTACGCAGAAAAGGATCATTTTCTGCCCCTTGGAAGCCAACGTGGGTCTCGCTCCTCAACGCCAGTGGGAAAAAACATGGTACACCTTCGGTCCTTAGAGTAAGCCACGTCTTCACCCTTGAGCGTCCATTCGGAGTCGTTCTGTGGTGTGAAAATCCAACTCATTGGAATTAAAATTCAATTTGGGAGTCAATTCCACTTAAATTCAGTCAATTCAGGAAATGAATTAAATTTTATAATTCCTCATTAGAAAATTATGAGCGTTTCTCAATTCAATAAATAAAAATGATTTAAAATGTACTGAATTGAAGTGGAACTGAGCACAAACTCTTGTCAGCAGGCAGGCAGCAGGTTTACTGAGCCTGGGGAGGGGGGGGCATGTTTGCATTCCCTGGCTTTGAGTAAAACAGGGTCAAGTGGAGGTGTGTTTGGGGGAGTGCATGGTCATCGCTGGGCAGACAGGCAGACCACCCTCCACCCCCAATCTCCCTCTAAATCTAATCGGTGAATAGGAAGGCCAAGAATGCCCAGGAACAAAGGGGGTGGGGGGTTACAGTGAAACAATGGCTCGGACTGGGTGGTTAAACATATGACATCACCGAGGGGTGGGCCCCTGTTTCTTTATTTCCACACAGACGTTTAGCTGCCTGGCTGCCCCTGAAAGCCAATCAGCTGAGCTAGGCCTGTGAGGCTTCAGCTTATCCAAACTGGAGCCCAGGCCTCCAGTGGGGGAAAAGGCTTACAGCTAAACAATGACCACACTGATAGTGTGTGTGTGGGGGATGGGTGTGTGTGGAGGGGTGGTGGGGGGGGGGGGGGGCAGTGTGTATGTGTGTGTGTGTATGTGGAGGGATGGGTGGGTGTGCATGTGTGTGTACGGGGAGGGGAGTGTGTGTGTGTGTGGGTAGGTGTGTGTGCGGGTATGTGTGGGGAGGGGGTGTGTGCATGTGTGTGGGGATTGCTGTGTGTGTATGTGGGTGGGTGAGTGTGTGTGCGGGGAGGGGTGTGTGTATGTGTGTGGGGATTGCTGTGTGTGTATGTGTGTGGCTGGGTGTGGGTGTGTGGGTAGGAGTGTGTCAAGAAACTAATGCAAAGGCTCAATGACATGAAATGTGACTACTAGGAAAAAACTAATTACTACGTCAATTTAAACCTGGGACAGGTTCTTGTGTTCACGACTGCGCCAATGTGTAGCAGCTGAGTTCAACCAATCACCAGCCAGACTGCTCTCTGGAATGTTTCTGTGAAGCAAATTATGTCATAGTTGTTAGTCTGACAATGTTCTGGTGCTGCTACAAAAACATTTTCAAACATACTGTATGTCACCAGAACTCTCTGTGAATATGGTGGGTGAACAAAAGCATAATCCAAACAATTTAAACACTGCCATTTTTTTTATCAAAACACCATTTTGTTATATTAAAAATAATGGATTTGACAGGATGAGATTATCTCAAGTAACAAATGGATAAACTTTGATTTGTTTGCCTCATATCAAAACTGTAATGCTGTTAGACCCATTCCCAACACAACATCAGGGCTCTATTTGTGTATGTAGGTCCTGGTGGACCAATTGCAAATATAAAAGGCTCTTGGCTAATTAGTCCTTGTACATGCAAAACCATGGACAATAAAAAGATGATAAAAAATAAAAATAAAAATCCATGCAGATGAAAGAAGATTTCAGTTGAGGTCCCATTTACCATGGTGAGCACATACGGTATATTGAATAGGACCACATAATATTTATATTTGAGTGCTTTATGGGAATACCTTTCCAAGTTAAACAACGAGCGGTAGAATCACTGTCGACAGAGCCAGGGATCCCCAGCTATTCCATCCCAGTTTTGGTTTTACCTAAAAAATTACCTAAATTTATTAAAACAGACTGAGGCAACACTGTTTTCAAGTCAATGTTAAAATGACCTGTGGCACAGCACAGTTATTAGACATCATTACAATTGTGGACATAATGTATTTTTTTATAGTGTAAGTCAATGATGATGGTTAGACTGGCTCTATGATTACTGAGGGGATCTACATGGCAGTCAAATCACCAAGGATAAAGGTATTCAACCACTACTGACTGCCACAGAACAGTCCCGTCAGACTGACACTGAAATGATTGATTACGTTTTATAATTGGTAACATTAGTATAAGGCCTAACACATGGAGGAGGGGGGGCACATAAAGGCTAGGGCTGCTGTTGCTATGCCTGTCTGTGATATTTTAACAATGTGGTGAATCTGTCTCTCTTGAGGGACACAACATGAACATTTCACCCACAGAAGCATGCAGCTCAGCCACACACATACACACAATTTTTTTGTTAATTGTAGGCAATTTCCTTTAAATTTTCCTCTGTGCCTCTTGGCCTTCCAAACACTTCCGGGCCTGAATCAGAGTGTTAAGGTCTAGAAGTAGGAAAACCTCATATTGAGGTCAGGTTTGAGGTGTGTTTGTTAAAAAAAAGTTCTGTATTGTTTTTTTTATACAGCCCTCTTTGCTCATCTCCATCAAGGGTGTGAATAATTTTGGAGGGTACTGTATGGATGTATATCTATTTGTGTGTGTGTGTGTGCGTGTGTGTGTGTGTGTGTGTGTGTGTGTGTGTGTGTGTGTGTGTGTGTATATATATATATATTATAAAGTGGGTGGCACAGTGGTGCAGTTGATAGCACTGTCACTGCACAGCAAGAAGATCCCAGGTTCGAATCCTGGCCGGGGCCTTTCTGTGTGGAGTTTGCATGTTCTCCAGTGTCCGCATGGGTTTCCTCCAGGTACTCTGGTTTCCTCCCACAGTCCAAAGACATGCACGTTAGGCTAATTGGAGAGTCTAAATGGCCCGTAGATGTGAGTGTGTGAGTGAGTGGTGTATGTGCCCAGCGATGGATTGGCGACCTGTCCAGGGTGTATTCCCACCTCTTGCCCAATGCATGCTGGGATAGGCTCCAGCCCCCCCGCAAACCTGACCAGGAATAATCGGGTTAGATAATGAATGAATGAATGATATATTATAAGTCATACATAGTATATAACCACACCCAGTTATGCCAGTTTTGCCAGTTATAAAGCAAAAATAGCGCCATCTGGCGGCACAAGGTACAGTGTACAAGAGGATCATTTATTCATTCAACCTGAAAATGGAAAAAAAACTGTTCATATTTGGATTTGGAAATAAATTATTATCTACAGTCTTTAGATAACGATTCAATATAGCCATGTAGTAATGATATGCAACACATACCAGACCTGAGTCAAATACATAAGTATTTAAATATTTTTATTTGAAAATGCAGCTTTTGATGCATTTCTAAATGCACTTTTAAAGGGAATTTATTTAAAGGAAAATAGGACACTGCCAATTTGGAGTAAAATCTTAAGTTCAATATTAATTATTTCCCTGTTGAATTGTGCGAATGTGGGCAAAGTTTAAGTAGTGCATGTTGTATTTAAAACATGAAATGAGACCAATCAGACTTGTGTTTGTTATTCTACATAAAGGCAGTGAGAAGATTAGAGTATATCCAAATACTTCCATGAAATCAAATACTTTGTAATTAGCGTTATTTACTCATTACATTACATTACATTATTACATTACAGGCATTTAGCAGACGCTTTTATCCAGAGCGACTTACAGTTTACATTTCTTTACAATCCATTTATACAGCTGGATATTAACTGAAGCAATTCAGGTTAAGTACCTTGCTCAAGGGTACAACGGCAGTGTCCCACCTGGGGATTAAACCTGTAACCTTAACGTTACAAGTCCAGTCCCCTAACCATTATACCACACTGCCTGCCTACTCAACCATTATACCACACTACTCAACCGATTACTTTAAATACAATTACTTTCAAATAGATTGAAATCATTTCTAAAGGTATAATCAAATATACATTAAAATATCAAAATAGTCTTGTTGGAATAGACATGCGAGTCTGCAATTCAACTAACCCCCATTTTTGTGTGTCTTCCCCCCTGATGTGTCTTAAGACAATTTGGTCCCTCTCTCCTACCCCAGGTGTAATCTCTTCTCTTTGAAACCTCATCCTGTGTGAAAACAATTACTGTGTGAGATGTGATTAGCATCAGAAGGAAGGGTGCGGGAGACCCACAATGTATAAAGTACCACCATTCTGTTTACATCTTTGGTTATTTGTCGATCTGTACTTGAGACCCAGTATGTTCTCTACTCTATTAAATAAAGACATTTTGAAACACGGAAACAAAGACTTCCGCCTGCATTCATTTTTCTACTAACAAAGGTACGAAGGAACTTTAATTATTTTTAAAGAAAATTCCACATCAAGCCTTTGTATTTGTAAATAATGTATTTTCAAGTAATTTAATTTTGGAGTGAATGTAAACGTGAAAGTACAGGTAACTGCAGGGTGTCCGCGGATCCTTAAAAAGTATTAAAAAGTATTACATTTGTTTATCAACAATAAAGGCCTTAATTGGTCTGAAAATGTCTTAAATCCATCTGTCAGAGGTCTTAAAAATGCCATAGGAAAGATAAAAATGTGGATTTGTCATCTTTTGTTTCATTGTGAAATCTGGGGAAAAACGGGTAACGGGAGATAAAGTCGGAGATTTTTATTTACCATTTTGTAGCGTCACGCAGACCGGAATGAGCGGAACCAACAGAGGTCCTTATGTTTGCGGGGAACTATTTCAGCAACGGAGTCGACTCTCGAGAGCACAATATTCAAGTTCAACAAGCTAAGTTACCTAACTTAACATCTAGCTAGCTAAAAAAATATCTAACGTTAGCAATCGATAACGCTAACGCAGTGGCGTACCGTGGGGGTTCAGTCAGGGCCTTCAGTAAGCAATTGTAAACCACATACACACATCTTACACGTCTCTGTTACAGCCAACGCAGCCATATGCAAATAATGCGCACATTATGCCACACGCAGGCTCTCAACAACACGACGGCTGATTAACAATTACAACAGTAGGCTAGATTAGGGTGGGTTAAATGCAGAGTAAATTTCCCCACATGGATCAATAAAGTAATCTACTAATACACGTGTCACTGTGCACATTCACTTCACTCAAATGACGCAAATAGTAAAGCACTCACCCGTCACTTGTAAATAAAGTCCATGCGTCTGTCTTTTTTGAGAAAGCGTTCAATAACATCCTCATGTAGTTGCCCTTTTTGCTTCAGTTGATTGAGCAGTTCTTTCTCAATGGAGAGAGACGCCAAAGAAGACAGTCTTATTTGTCCAGTTGTGTTCCTTGCGTAGGTTAAAACCTCGATCCTTCGTCTTGTTACCAAAATTTGATTAAACATTGCTCGGTTTGGTCATACGCTACGCTTGAAAGTCAGACTCGTGTTTAGTGCTTTCAAAGTCATAGATCGCAAGTTCAGGACTAAATAAAAGGTACCCAGGACAGTAATGTAACATTTCATCTAGTTTCTGGTGAAATTTCATTTAAATCTGCCGATGCGAAATGCGGTATTTTTGACCCGGAATGTGAGATATCTTTGCCCAAATGCTCACTGCCTGCCGTGGTTTTTGCCGTGTCGCGGCGGGTGCGCAACATGCAATTATGTGATTAATTGATTATGTCAAGGCCGTAACCATGGAGTCAACATTGGGGGGACATTTAAAAAATATATCAGCTAGGCTATATATTGGGGGGGACATTTTGAGCATATCTGAATATTGGGGGGGATGTGTGTCCCCCAATATATATGGTAATTTCGGCCTTGGATTATGTCAAGGCGGCATGGTGGTGCAGTGGATAGCACTGTCGCCTCACAGTAAGAAGGTCTCGGGTTCGAATCCAGGCCGGGGGCCTTTCTGAGTGGAGTTTGCATGTTCTCCCCGTGTCCGCGTGGGTTTCCTCCGGGTACTCTGGTTTCCTCCCACAGTCCAAAGACATGCACGTTAGGCTAATTGGAGAGTCTAAATTGCCCGTAGATGTGAGTGTGTGAGTGAGTGATGTATGTGCCCAGCGATGGATTGGCGACCTGTCCAGGGTGTATTCCCACCTCTCGCCCAATGCATGCTGGGATAGGCTCCAGCCCCCCCGCAAACCTGACCAGGAATAATCGGGTTAGATAATGAATGAATGAATGATATATTATAAGTCATACATAGTATATAACCACACCCAGTTATGCCAGTTTTGCCAGTTATAAAGCAAAAATAGCGCCATCTGGTGGCACAAGGTACAGTGAATGGTGTGTGTGCCCTGCGATGGATTGGCGACCTGTCCAGGGTGTATTCCTGCCTCTGTTACACCCTGGACAGGTCGCCAATCCATCGCAGGGCACACACACCATTCACTCACACACTCATACCTACGGGCAATTTAGACTCTCCAATTAGCCTAACGTGCATGTCTTTTGGACTGTGGGAAGAAACCGGAGTACCCGGAGGAAACCCACGCGGACACGGGGAGAACACGCAAACTCCACACAGAAAGGCCCCCGGCCTGGATTTGAACCCGATACCTTCTTGCTGTGAGGCGACAGCGCTATCCACTGCACCACCGTGCCGCCAAAACGTAACATATGAGAGTGAATAAAGTATAAAATTTCATGAATTTTCATGCTCTATCTGGTGGGATAAGTCTGGCTCGATTTATAACATTTTATTTTCGCTCAAGCTACGTAGGAAATTCATGACTAAAGTTGGGGGTAGCCCAGGACACGTTGCTAGGCCCAGAGGGCGTACTGTCATTGAACGTCAAAATTTGATTGGCTGATGATTCTGTCACTAATGCTCATTATAAATCAGATGTGTGGTTTTTCAACAAAAGGCTAGCAGTATCTGTAGTGCTGGCCCCCGCCAGCTGAAATCACTGTGAGGTGTTTAAGTGACTTTTTTTGATGTAGGAAATTCCAGTTCAGCCTCAACAAAACTAACCATAAGTAATTTTGTGGATATTACACTATTGAAACTGATAACTAAATACTCAAGAAATACATTTTACACACACTTAATTTGATTGGTTACAGGGCCAGCAGAGAAGGCCCTGCTGGCCCTGACGGCCCACCACTGCGCGAACTGCCCCAGGCATTTGCACTCGTTATGGGAAAGTGCAAATTTAATGAGAACTTGCTCGATAACCCAGTGTTTGCGCCATAGTTGGTCCCAGTCAAAGACGATCATGAGGCCCGCTGCAAACTCTGCAAAAGGGATTTTAAACTCGGGACGATGGGGGTGAAAGCAGTCGAGTCGCACGTGCAGAGCGCTAAGCATAAATCAGTTGATAAAACCCGCCTACAAACTACTAGTATTTCGCATTTCTGTTCGGCCCCTGCCTCCACTTCAGCTGCAGATTTGGATGTTTTTATTTATTATTTTCTATTTTTGCTATTTATGTTTGTGTCACCCCTTTGTTTCATCCAATCCAGTTACCCCTTTATGTTTTAATAAACAGCTTTGGACAAATTTGTCCATAAACTTAAACTAATTGGTGTCGTTACGTGATTTTTGCCATTTTGTTATCGTGAAATTGGTATTAAATTTCATTCTGAGTGGCATTAAAAAAGTATTAAAAAGCCTTAAATCTGACTTGGCTAAACCTGCAGATACCCTGTAACTGGCATTACCAGTGACAAATTCTAGTTTGGGAACCACTGCTCTAAGGGGTTGAGTGGATCTAAACCATGGCAGAAAAATAGGCTACATCCCACACCATAACAGCTCAAGTGTTTCCTTTATTTTGACAGTTACGTGCAATTTAAATACTTGAACGACGTATTTGGCCCAGGTCTGACACACGCTTTCACACACGTTTCATTGAATCCAGTGAAGGGCAGTGACGTTTTTTTAAAATACGACACCACCACCTGCTTCTCTATTTCTGTCACGAGCTTTTTTTATATCAACTGGTCAGTGCGTTAGTAGACTCATCTGGCGGTAAGTAGGAACGTCTACTTGACAATACTTTCTAGAATACGTATTGGCAAAACATAGCACTGTCTAGGTCATGCCCTATTTTTTAACAAAATAATTTATAAAATAACGAACTAGTTATGAAACCGGGGATAATGCGATTTAAATCTAGGAAAACAACATTACAACATACAGTCGCTGCACTCGTGTGGCTTAGTGTCAGTGCTTGACTGAATTGGCGCAGTAAAAACGAACGTGACAAATGCAAGTGGTTATGAAATGGTCTAAAATATTTCAGAAGCGCAAGGGCAGGCGACGTTTACGAACTCAACGTAGCATTTCAGTTCGAACGGGAGAGCAGGTAAGACATGTTTTCCTTTCAATCGCAGTAGTTCGGATGGGAAGAGGGATCCGTTAGCCTATGTATTTGAAGTAATTGCTGATCCTAAGATTATTTTACTTCTAAATCGCCAAACGCTACCTAGGCATAATAGGCTACATAATGCTGAAAAAAATGAATTTTCGCTTGGAAAGTTATCTTGCCTGGAAGACTACAATAGTAATAGTAATGTGTACGATTGTGATGATTATTATTGTAAAGACTGCTTCACTACAGGTAGAATTATCTACAGGTGAAATTTCGCGTAGCCTACTGTTAAAAAAAAACTTTCCGAAGAAGATGGTGTAACGGTTCGACCAGCTATCAGAAATTTCCCCAAATCACCAATCAGGAAAAGCAAAAGACACGCCAAGAATGCACCAAGTTAATCCAGGTCATTACAGACAGCTGTTAGCATTTACTGGGAGGATATTTAATGAACTGGCATTCTCCATTCATTGCTTGGACATTGTTTAGTTTCGCCTAGACAAACTCGCTTTCGTTTTCATGATCTCGCGTCCTCGTAAAATTGATTCTTGTTTTTGTTTATTATTAGAGTTCCTCTGGTTAGTTAAATCCGTGTTTTGGATTACGTTTTGGATTTGCTGCTTAGCTAGCTTTGCTTGTTCCAGTTCGTTTATCATTTTGGTTTGTTTTTGTTAGTTATTAGCGTGTCGCCACCGACATTGTTTTGTCTACGTTTGTGGAAATAAATACCATAAACGTATTTCCGTATTTTGGGTCTCTTTCGCGGCTGCATTTGGTTCCACCCCTACTACACTCCTGACAGATGGTTGAACACGCCTATCCAGAAATCTCTATTAACCTTCCATTCGGCCCGAGTAGGCTCGTCATTTACCTGCAGTCTGGAGAATATCCAGCACTGCATCAAGCCTGGACGTGAACACCCCACGTGTCTGCCTCTACCACGTGATGCGGCATGCTGTTCCAAACGTTTATAACGCTCTGCATAACCCCCCCCCCAAATTTTTTTTACTCATCAGTGCGGAATTTCCCGTAACACCTGTGCCCTATTGTTCTGCTAACTGAACTCAACTTGAACGATCTTTGTTAACCCTTTTAGGAATTTAAAAACCTCATTCAAGTCTCCTTTTGCTAAACTTGAATAGATTAAGTGTTAGATTAAGTCTTTCCTTGTAACCGTTCTTACCGTAAACCAATTTAGTTTCCCATCTTTGTACATTTCAAGAGCTTCTATACAGCGCCCCTTTAAAGTGTCATAAGATTTTCACGTTGTTGCCTTACAGCCTGTAATTAAAACATTTCAATCAGTCTCTTTCCACCTTTATTTCCACATTTTACACTACTCCAAATAAGTTCAAAAAATTCTGAAATCCAGGGTTTTTTGTTAGGCATGACCTTCACCTGAAAAAATCATGTTGGCCAACTTTTAAAATACTGTTATTTTTAAGGACTAATTCCAACTTTGTAATAATACATTCCAGTATAACCTTACATGAGATGCAGGTTAAACTGACAGGCTATAGTTCCCTAGGACAGTATAGTTCTTACATATTGGAATTTTGCTATCTTGCTTCCAGCCATCTGGCATTTCACCAGTGTTTAGAGATTGCATAAAAATATCTGTCAGTGGTTTATAAATAATCTCATCAAGTTCCTTGAGTACTCTTGGATATATGCCATCGGGGCCTGCTGCCTTATTTATCTTAAGCTTTGCAATTTTTCTAGTATTCCATCCCTTATCTCTATGCCCTCTAATATATACATTGGATGTCCTTGTAGACATATTTCTGACCTATTCTTTGGTAAAGCTCTCAACAAAGTGACTGTTTTGAGTATCAACAATAGAGAGTACTTAGCTGCCCTTATTTATTTTTTAACCTTAACCCACATATTACAATAATCAACATGAATTCTCTCAACTGTCTTTTTAATATATTCTATATAGCACAGGTGTCAAACTCATTCCATTGAGGGCCGAGTGTATGCAGGTTTTTGTTGCAACCAATGCACTACACCAGGTGATTTCACTAATTAGCTCACTTCTTCAACTAAGGAGGGAACCTAATTGAAATCACCTGGTGTAATGCATTGGTTACAACAGAAACCTGCACACACTCGGCCCTCGATGGAATGAGTTTGACACCCCTGCTATAAAGTCTACCGTACAGATTTATTCTTACACAGGGGAGACTGCTTTTTCAACTTGTTTTGTCTTCATTCTTGGTTGAATTTACACTGCACATCAAGAATAACCCTTTTAAATTGGTTCCATTTTCATTCACAGTTTTGCAAATCTATAAGTGTGTTGTGATATCCTATCATTATTAATGCATTGTTTTCATGTGTGGTTTTTCTTCCCATTTGTTTGGGCAATCAACATGCCACTGTAAGGAATATTGGCCATTTGATTGGCTGAGTCTCCTTAAATGTCCTTACATGTTGATCTGGCTTGGAGACCATGTCTCACAAAGTCTCATTTATATGTCTGCAGGACATTCAGGTTACACCCAACCATTTGACCTGTGCATGACAGTGATCACTGTTTATTTGAGAGATATTGATGATATTTGAGAGAATGATTAGGTTACTGTGGGTGGACCATTGTGGATGTTCCTACAAAGTATAAAGACATGCACATTGCAACATTTCAGGGTATTTGCCCTGCCTTGCTTTGCCCAGGTGTACTTGTGCATCGTGATCCTCATTTGCTCTCTGCAATAAATCACACTGGATTGGAAACTCTCTGAATGCAGTCATTTCTCACAAGTTGACGTTCTTATGCTGCGGTCATCTCCATTTTCTCCACAGCCTCTCTGCTGTCACGATGTCGTCGCAGTTAGCTGCTGTGGCTGGAGGCACCATTCACAAGATCAGCAGAAGCATTACATTTTACCCGAATGAGTTGGTGGAGGAGCCTGTTCCCCCACCGTGTGAGGCCAGGCCCCTGCTGGTGCTCTTCCCCTGGCTCGGCGCCCGCCCCCGGGCCCTGTCCAAGTACTGCGCCATCTACTTCAAGGCCGGGTTTGATGTGCTGATAGTGGAGAGCGAGGTCAGCCAGTTCCTGTGGCCTCGCTGGGGGATGGACCACGCCGCCAAGGTGCTAGAGGTATTGCAGAGTGACAGGTTTGTCTGTTGCCCCCTGCTGGTGCACGCCTTCTCCATCGGGGGCTACACCTTCACCAACATGCTGGTCCACATGTCCCGGGACTCCCAACGGTACCGGCACCTTAACGCCAGGATCAGAGGCCACATCTACGACAGTCTGGTGGTGGGCTCTCTGGAGCGAATGGTAGTAGGTGAGGGTGTTTTACACATACACATACACCTGTGTGTAACTCATGATTTATTGTGCTTAAAACTGTCATTAAAACCGCCCAAGGTACAGGTTCAGTGCCCTTTGTAATGGGGACACTTAAAGTTTTCTGTCGTTTTTAAAGGAATCCCTGTTGTTGGTTGACATTTATAGCGCGATGCTGAAGGCTATGTTTCTAAAACCAGAAATGTAGTGCATTGGTTGCTGTGGGAGCTATCCTCCCTTTCCCATTTAGAAACATACAGTACATTCACCTCTCATTAAATGTCCTACTGATGTACACAGTCTTCTGATATGTGCTGTAAGACCAGTCCCATTCAGTGCAGTGAAATGCTTTATAATCATTTACTACAAAATTGACCTTTACTAGTTAACATAACATAACATAACATAAGGGGAAGACGAGAACAGGCCATTCAGCCCAACACTGCTCGTCCATTCCTACCACTAATCTGCTCACAATGCTTAGTTTACCCAAAGGCTAGAGTGTCTAACACTGGATCGAGCCTGGCCTTGAACACCCCTAGTGTCTCAGCCTCCACTACATGTCCAGGCAAGCTATTCCACGCATTGATCACTCTCTGTGTGAAAAAATATTTCCTAGTGTCCATGTGAAATTGACCCTTTGTCAGTTTCCATTTATGCCCCCTCGTTCTACTAACCGAACTCAACTTGAATAATTTCCTGTAATTCACTTTGTTAATTCCTTTAATAAATTTAAAAGCCTCAATCAAATCTCCCCTAAGTCTCCTTTTACAGTCCAAGCATCTCTAGCCTTTCCTCATAACACTTGTCTTTTATGCCTGGAATCAGTCTGGTTGCCCGTCTTTGGACCTTTTCCAGCGCATCTATATCTTTTTTGTAGTGCGGTCCCCAGAACTGCACACAATATTCCAAGTGTGGCCTAACAAGGGCATTGTATAGGGTGCGTATGATCTCCTTCGATTTGTACTCAATACTCTTGTCTATGTATCCCAGCATCCTGTTGGCTTTTTTAACTGCTACCGCACATTGACCAGACCCTGACAAGCTTTGATCAACTAGTACTCCTAGGCCTTTTTCTACGTGTGCACATTCTAGTTTTCTACCTCCCATAAAATAATCCTATGTTTTTATTCCCCACATGTAGAACTTTACATTTAGTTGTATTAAATTTCATTTGCCAGGTTTCTGCCCATTTCTGGATTCTATTCAGATCGTCTTGGATTACTTTAGTAGATTCCTGACTATTTGCTAAGCCTCCCAGTTTTGTATCATCTGCAAATTTAACGAATGTACTTTCAATGTCCATATCAATGTCATTTATGTAAATGATAAAGAGCAGTGGACCCAGCACCGATCCCTGCGGGACTCCACTTCCCACTATACCCTCCTCGGATAAGATCCCACCTATTACTACCCTTTGTGTTCTATCCCGTAACCAGTTCCGAACCCACTCTAAAATGTCACCTGTAATTCCTACTGCTCTCATTTTGATAATGTGTTTGTCATGTGGCACCTTATCAAATGCTTTTTGGAAATCTAGGTATATAATATCATACGCCTTTCTCTCATCCAGACACATGGTTGCTTCCTCAAAAAATGTCAGCAGATTTGTCAGACATGACCTACCCTTGCAAAAACCATGCTGGCTATCCCTTAGGATGTTGTAATTTTCAAGAAATACTTCTAGTTTATCTTTAATAATAGATTCTAATATTTTGCATATGATGCAAGTTAAACTAATAGGCCTATAGTTTCCTGGATCAGTACGGTCCCCTTTCTTATATATTGGTACCACAATACCCTGTTTCCAGTCATTTGGTAATTCACCAGTCTTTAAAGACAGTCTAAAAATACTTGCCAGTGGTTTAAAAATGATCTCGCTTAACTCCTTTAGTACCCTGGGGTATATGCCATCCGGGCCGGCTGCCTTATTAGTCTTTAATTTATGTAATTTATCCAATACTTCCATATCCCCTATCTCTGTATCCGCTAAGACATTCTGAGTAATGAATATGCCTTCCGGCCTATTAGCAGCCTCTTCTCTGGTAAAACTCTCTACAAAACAGCCATTTAGAGCATCTGCAATATCCTTATTTTTACAGAGCAGTGCCCCATCTTTGTTTTTAATTCCCTTAAACTCCTCTTTGACTTTTCTTTTCCTACTACAGTATTGAAAGAAACGCTTAGGGTTACTTAGGGTTTCTGCAATTTGCCTTTCGTAGATCCTTTTGGCTTCCCTTAGTTCTTTTTTGACCTTAGCACGCACACAACAATATTCGGCCTTATTACTCTCGGTACTGTCGTTTTTATATATCTTAAACAGTTTTTTCTTCTCCCTCATACTCTGTCACATATCTTTATTTATCCACGGTGGGGACTGCTTTTTCAACTTACTTTTCCGCACTGTAGGAATAAATTTACACTGTGCATCAAGTATAACCCTTTTAAACTTAAACCCACTTTTCATTCACTGTCCTACAATCAAGAAGATGTCCCCAGTCTACTATGCTTAATTCTAATCGCATCTGTTTAAAGTTGGCACGCCTAAAATTTAAAATCCTTGAGTTAGATGGGGCCCTCTTAGTTTGTCATAATATATCAAATCCGATTGTGGAATGATCGCTTGTCCCAATGGGTTCCATTACCTCTATACTACTGATTCTGTCGGCGTCATTACATAACACCAGATCTAGAATTGAATTTCCTCTTGTAGGCTGTCTAACATACTGTGCCAAAAAAAGATCATTAATAACATCTAGAAATTCTTCCTCCCTATTTCCTTGTCCTGTCTCCAATTCCCAATTAATACCAGGGTAATTTAAGTCACCCATGATAATAGTCTCACCTCCTCTGCAAGCTTGTTTTATATTTTCAAAGAGCATTATATTCATATTGCTGTCTGAAGCTGGTGGTCGATAACACACCCCTATATTTAATCCCTTCTCATGTTCCCCTATGAGCTTTATCCAAATATCCTCGCTAGGCATGCGTTGGCTAATTTCTGGAAACTCCTGCACATTGAGATTATCTTTCACATATAGTGCCACACCCCCACCTCTCTTACCGGATCTATCCTTCCTAATAAGTTTATACCCTTCTATATTGTATTTGTCCCCGTCCTCTTCTCCCAGCCACGTCTCTGTAATCCCTACGATATCATAGCCTTTGCTATTGATATCAACCTCTATTTCCAGAAATTTATTTTTTATACTTCTAGCATTAAAACATAGACATTTCAGACTACTGTTTCTACTATTCCTGTCCCGCTCCCTCACTCCCTTCCATCCCAAGCCACACTTGCTAAAATTTTGTTTAATCAAGACTTTATTAATGCTGTTTAGTTTAAAGAAAATGTTTCAGTTCACTGTCAGAAACAAAACAAAATAATAATTTTATGGCATCATCCATACGTTTAGAAAATGTTCTCTGTGTTCATTCCTCATTCAGGTTTGAGCAAATCTATCTTCCCGCTGTGCGGAGGTCTGATCCGATGGGCGGCCCGGGTCTATTTCTGGATTTTAAGAGGTATACAGTGGATTACTTCACCGCCGGGATCAGGGTGTTCTTGAACAGTCCCATCACAACGCCTGCTTTATTCTTCTTCTGCGAGAACGATGTGCTATGCGACCACCGAGCCCTGGACGACCTCATTGAGGACTGGAGGAGGCAGGGCACGGTGGTGCAGAGCAGGAAGTGGGCGGAATCCACACATGCCGGGCACCTCCTCCAGCACTCACAGGAGTACCTGTCTTCTCTGGAAGACTTCCTGGGGACGCTCAACATACTAAACACAAATGTGAACTAGGGGTGTAACAGTATACCAGTATGACGGTATACCACCATATTAAAATATGAAATAGTACTATCATAAACTTAACGTAGTACTGTGATCATAAATCACGTGGCAAAAGCTATTTTCATGCAGTGAAAAAAGAATTTCAACCGTTACCCTACTAAAATGTCTAAATAACCCATATTAAATATTATAATACTGGACCTGGGGTGTCTGCTAATGTCATTTAATCCCACCACCTATTTGGCTGTTCATGCATTTTGTTTTGTTTACAATGCGATTGTGCACGTGCAGACAGCTCGCATTTCCCAACCCTGGTAGGTAGCTGTTATTAGCTAGCTACATGGCATAAATCTCCGTTTGCAGTCCCTTATAAAACTTGCGATGTCTGACACTGATTCCGATGCTGAGGCGGTCTGTAATGATGAATTTTATCCCTCCAAAAAGCGAACTCGTTCATCCGTGTGGACTGACTTTGGATTCAGAAAAAAAGATTGTGTTGTTGAGAACGGATCTCCCATCTGTAGAGAATGTGGGAAAGGTAATATCCAGAGGAGGGCACAATATCGTTATCAAAGTATTTATTCAACATATGCTAATTATTTTTGGCCATATCGCCCAGCTCTAGCGTGCATCTTGTGCAAGACTGCGTGGAGTGCCAGAGTGCTCATGATAGCTAGCCAATCCCAGCATCGTCAGAGAAGTAAATCAGGCATGGTTTCAGTCAGTTTAGCCTGTAAATAAAATATTATTTACAAATATGTTCCATTCAAGTTTGAACATATAGTATTCACTTAATAAGAACAATGAGACTGGAGTACAGGCAAGGGAACTTTACTCATCCGCTGCTGGGTATAACAACACAAGGAACAACACCCTGCGCATGACAGGTAAATTGGTAGCTGTCGTAATTTGCTTGGCCGTATTACATTCCTGTTTAGTAACAACATAGCAACCAGCATTACACATATGCTACAGAACATTTAGACCAGATTGACGCAACACAAACTGACAGATTTAAATCATCGGCCATCGGCCATTGCCACTGATTGAATTTTATCGGCCAATAAGCTGATTGCAGTCAACAAGGCAAATATTGTCCGATACCGATAGTCCACTGATATATTGGTGCACCCCTAGTATGTATACAGCTTCAGTAGGGAGTATGTTTCCTGAAGAAATGAGCGATTTGTGTTGGCTTTTGAGGCAAAATAGGGTACAACATTTTTATGATACATTGTGTATATTATTTACCCTTAACTGCCAACTGCGAAAAAAGAAAAAAAACACCCAACAAGAATACAATGGGTCCTGAAAATTCAGAAAAGAATATGATAACATTTGATAATGAATAAATATATATTTTCATACCTGTTAGTCTGGATAAGTGGGGTGGCAAGACATTATTTTAGAGTGGCCACCCTAGACCTATATACTATAATTAATTATACACCAGCTAACTACATAGTCTAAAAGGTACGCTTGTATCAAGCTTGTACCACAGTCTGTTCAATGTTTTCTGTGCGGTTTACAATCCAAGTCACACTGTTTGCGAGGCTGTACCTGCTTTTCCACGACGTGACTCACTTGGAGCTTTGGAAATGACGGCCAGAAAACCACTGTGGTCATGGTAGAGGCTAGATGCCACCCATGCAGAGGACGAGATGTGATTGGCCTGTTGTTTTTTTAGATTTTACAGTGCGCGTGACCGAACCTTAACCCTAACCCCAATCCCTAAATCTAACCATAATCTGAACCAGAGGTGCCATCACAGGTCTTAAGGTGGCAATTTTTCCAGTTTTTATTGAAATGTAATACATTTCAGTTCATTTATTTCATTTCATTTAATGTTTCAATGTACTCTGAAATTAAAGCATAGAACAAATAAACAATCGAAGATAAAAAATAAATCATGGAATCATTTTGTTTAAGGTGATAAGATAAGATAAGATAAGATAAGATAGCCTTTATTAATCCCGGGGAATTTGGTTTGTCACAGCAGCAATGATACAGGAGACAGTGAAAAAACACACAAGACATACAGGACATCACAGTATACTGAATAATAAATACAAGATAAATATATTTAAAAACCAGAGTAAAAACCTAGCAGCTATACAGACATACAGAACATCATAGTATATTGAAATACCAGATGCTAAAATACAAGAATTAAAAAATTAAAAAATAACAAAACAACCTAGCAGCGATCATACTGGAGGTAGTGCAAATCCACCAGATAGACAGCGCATACCAGTGTACTGAAGTACTCAGAAAACAAATATGAGATATGAGATGAGCTAGTTAAATAGGGATTTTTTTCCCTCTAAAGATATCACCATAAAACTTTGCCAGTTGAATATACTCACTTAATGCAATATTTTTTGTATTACACAAAAATAAAAAAACGAATTAGCATATCGTATGCAAATTATGCCCGATCTCATTAAATATGCATACAATTTAAATCCCAAAATCTTGATAATAAAAAGAGCTATATTAAAAATATTTTTTTTATTTAGACAACATACTAAAGGCCAAACTTTTTACAGAGCAGTTTTTGGATATATGTATTTTTTCAGGCAAAACACATAATAACAGCAATTGCTTCTGTAAATGTCTGCAGAATACACACAGGAATTGCTGTGTAAAGTTTTCTCTGACTACATCTGTATTTGTTGTTGAGATATTTGGCTTTTTATAATGAATAAACATAGTTTTGAGAAAAACGCAAAAAAGAAAATAAAGCACTATACAATTGTAATTAATATATTTAATCTTTATTGAATATTTTCAGGTGCAAGACACTTTATAGCACATTAAAAACAACCTAATTATTATTTTTGGACAATAGTACTTTACATTCTAAAACAAAATTCCAATAACATTACAATCTGCGGTCAATTATAGCTAGATACCAACCAAATTTCCCCCCCCCGGGATTAATAAAGGCTATTCTATTCTATTCTATTCTACTATACAAACAACAATTTGTATAACAAACAAAATAACAAAGTTGACATTGTTATATATCCATCTGTAACAAATAATGTAACCTTTAGTCTGATATTCCAGCACCATAGGTAGGGCCTTCTCTAAGCTGTTGTTTTTTTGGCCAGGTCACATGACTTCCTTTTTACCATGGCATTATCTGTGGCAGCCGCATCAGCTTTGGCAATTCGTCTCTCATCCTCAGCTTTTATGGCATTGAGTGTCACTAAAGTGCTGTCTAGCCACAATCTGTCCATTACAGCTGATATGGCTGAAGCCCCTTCATTGAATTGAATGTAGCTACAGGCATACCAACAGCAGCTTGGGCAGCTTGGGCAGGGCAGCCACATCTGGATTGATGTTGATGCTCTGCTGCACTGCCCAAAGCCTGGAGTCCACGTTGAATTTCAACAACTAAAATGGATAGAAAATCACACTTCTCAATAACATATTTCTATTACATATGATACAATTATATATATATATAATGTTATATTATATTATATTATATTACTATAGTATTACTGACATGCTTAAAATACATTGATAATACCTATGCAAATAAAATGATATATTGCAAATAATTACTGTAATGCTGAAAATATATTTGTCCATACCATACACATTTTATGCTTTACACCATGAGAAAATGTATATGTCATACATCCATCCATCCATCCATTATCTAAGCCGCTTATTCCTGGTCAGGGTCGCGGGGGGGGGCTGGAGCCTATCCCAGCATGCGTTCCGGGCGAGAGGCAGGAATACACCCTGGACAGGTCGCCAATCCATCGCAGCATGTCATACATAATAGTAATAAACAATACATAATAGTAGTACAGGCAGCTAGCTATAACATTAGCAGGCAGAAGTTCAATGCCGGTATAATACAATGTATAGCTATCTTGCTAGCTAACAAGTATATGCACTCTAGGATGCTGTACTCACCCCTTACTCTCTTGTCGTGTCTTTGGTACGTCTTCATGTGCATTGCCAGAATTCCGAGAACTTTGCAATTTTTTTTCAGTGCAGCATATCCCATGCCACGTTCGTGCGCTAACAGAATCATCCGCACATTTATATTGAATGCTATGTCTTCTCTGGTGGAATCTTGAATGCACGGCGAAGTAAACACACTTTTTTTGTATCTATCTTTGGCTGCTTGGCAATCTTTGCAGACAAGTAAAACCGAACTACAAAAACCGCGGTTAATCTTATCAACAGTAATAGCTAGTCCTGTCTCGAAACAACTGGGACACATAAGTCCATCAATGAATTGGTTTACTTGCTTGATGTGCATCAAAAGTCAGTCCAGTCTTGTGTCGCCGGTTCATTACCATCACAATTCACGGATCCTTTCGCAAGGATTTGTGGACATCTTGATCACTGACGATTTTCCTAAACCTTCCTACAATTTTCCAAGTAAGTGGATCGTAGCAATGACATTAGCAATGCGGAAACCACCAGAGACGTCACGTGGTACATTTTAGCCAATCGTGTCATCAGGAAATGCTTTTTGTCAGCAGTAGCCTGTGATATGCGTGGTTTTCAGCAGAAATAGTTAAGGCAGTTGGGGAAATAACCATATATGGTTTATAACCATAAAATGGTGTGCCGAACGGCCGATGCAGAGTGCCGCGTTGAAAACGGCTAATTGAAATGAGCTAACACTCATTTTCTGTTGATGTAAGTGAAATAAACATTGGAAATATCAATATTTATTAATATTTGGGTCTTTTCATGTTTACAGTGTTGAAGTACAGATGTTTTAGTTAATAAAAAAATAAATCCCCAAATTGAACGAGTGGAGCAAAATTAGCATTTTAGCCTGCCGTGTCTGGCCTTAAATCTAAATCTAAAAGGCACGGAGATGGAATGGAATGAAAATGAAAGTTTATTTTCTGGACAGACAACCAAGTAGGCTGGAAGGTGAGCAGGGAAGATGGTGAGTGGAACCGGTAGGCTGGCGAGACGAACAGGCAGGCTGGCTGGACGTGCAGGCTGGCAGGCAGATGAGGTGTAGCTGAATATGAGGGGGAGGGAAACAGGAACAAACGTTAAACAAGACAAACATTAAACACGAAGCAAGGCGAGGAATAATATCCAAGATATACGGTCAGGAGAGAGAGCAAAAACTACCAGGGTAGTCGACATAACAATCCGACGAGGAATGGCTGAAGAACCGGGGTAGAAATACTGTTTGAGTGATGAACTTGATGGGAGGCTGGTGTGCAGGAGCGGACGAGGAAATTGGCAGCAGGTGAGTAGAATTGGGAAATCAGGAAGCCGGTAAGTGGATAATTAGATAATAAATGAGAAACAATTAACACGGACAAGACACCATAATGAAAGGAGAACAAAGGGAAACAAAACAGGGAAACGGAACAGGAACACAAAAGGAAAGACACAAGGGAACCGTGACAGATTTGATTCATCGATCCATATGACCTTCAGTAGTCCACTGGCGGTGCTTCATGGCCCAGGCAAGCCTCTTTTTCTTATTTTGCCATCTTAGCAATGGCTTTCTTACTGCCACTCGAACTGCCAAGCCTGCAGCTCGAAGTCTTCTCGTCACAGTTGAAACTGAGACTTCATTACTTTGACCAGTGTTAAGCTGTACTTGAAGCTGTTGTCCTGTGAGCCGCCTATCACGCAAGCTGTTGACTCTCAGAAACGTGTCTTCTGATTTTGTTGTGGCTTTGGGTCTGCCAGACCTCTTCCTGTCAGTTTCCTCCAGTTTCCTCCAGTTTCCAAGTGCCTTTTGATGGTGTAGGAAACTGTACTCACTGACACCTTGGCCTTCTTTGCAAGTTCTCTAAAGGGAAGACCTACACTTTTAAGGGTTATAATGGTCTGTCTGTCTTCCTTTGTTAATTGCCTTTTTCTCGCGATTATGATAGCAATATACTACTTCCTGCAGTGCAATATTGTCCAAATAATGCTTCAGAGGGTGTAGTAACCCAGTCTATTCCAACACTGCTTTTATACAGACAGAGGGTTTGTAAGTAATCAACAAAAGTTGGGACACCTGTAGGAATTGTTTGGATCAACTTTCAAGGCTGCATTTACTTCCATTGCTGCGGAACAGCTGTAAGTTGTTAACCCTGAAAAGAGCCTTTTTTTTAATAACTCTGAAATTTACATTATTTTTTTGTTTTTGGTAACCTAAACTTCTTCTTCTTTTTTTACCTCTGGCAGTTTACCACTTACCTTTGTACCATTTCAGGTTATTCACTGGACTTGACCTGCTTAAATTTAAGTAAAAACGGGAAAAATGGGGGTGTTCTAAAACCAGCACAGTGCTTCGCAGCAATGTCACACAGATACATCACAGCGGTGAAACACAGATACATCACAGCGATGACACACAAATAAATTACAGCGATGTCACACAGATACATCACAGTGGTGACACACAGACACATCACAGCGATTTAAAACAGATACAGTTGAGGCCAATAGAACTCCATTTCCTGTGTTAAGTCAATTACGGTATCTACTTTATTTCCATAAGAGGTCATTTGAAAATAATAACTAAGAGACAGATATATTTCAGCTTTTATTTACTATATCAGATTTTCAGTGGGTCAAAAGTTGACATACATTGTGTTAGTATTTGGTGGCATTGCTTAACTTGAATCAAACACTTGGGGTAGCCTTCCACAAGCTTCTCACAATACTTTGCCAGAATTTTTGCCCATTCCTCCTGACAGAACTGGTGTAACTCAGTCAGGTTTGCGTGGTGCTAAAAATGGAAAAGCAAAGTCTCATGACTCTTGATTCCGTGGCGTCCACCACAATATTTTCTTTTATTCCGTGACAGCTATTCGCCCATAGGTGTATTTTATGTGAACACAGCAAGCTTAGTTACATTGTCTACAGCTGTTTAGTTTCACGTTTAAATTGTAGCCTATTATATGGGCTATGTAAGCAAATTATTATTATTTTTAGTTCGATGTGTGTGCACGTGCGTGCGTGTGTGCTTTAGTGACGTGCAGTTCGCGAACGATTCGTTCGAATTGAATGACTCTCTTTACTGACTCGGGAGTAATGATTCGTTTTCTCAGTTGAGTCATTCATTTTACTCGTTCGACTGACCGAACAGGCTCCGCTTACATCGCACTCAGCTTCCAAACCAACATGTTTTTAAACATGATAATGTAGCGGTGGACGCCACAGAATCAAGAATCGAGAGATTTTGCTTTTCCATTTCAGTAGATACTACTTCTTTATTTAAAATAAAACGTGTAGTACAGGGCAAGTAGCCTACATCATGTGCATCGGAATCACACGGGGGTCATTCTCAACGCATACACACCCAGTGACGGTCACATACACCCAAACACACATAATTCGTACGAGAAAAAATGGGATTTCACTCAAACAACATCTTGGTTTTCATACTTGTATATTTATTAACATAATTAACCGAATACTAAGTTTAGCTGGCCGCAAGTGATGTGATGACCTCATAGCCCGTGGCCTACGAATATGTAGCCACCTAGCATGCTACACACAAACTAAATGGAGGGCTAGCATAAGCATGTAAATGACGCAATGTTGCAGCACATAACATTGTAAAACCAAAAGTAAACCCATTAGCTGCTGACTGCCTTAACTCGTGGGCATTACCCTAGGCTACTGAACGAAAACAAAGACAATCACAACTCTTTCGGGGCTCGAGAATAACAACTCTTGAGTTCTTCTAATCGGGTACATTATCTAGTTGTGTTTGCTATCAGAACGATGCATTGCAATGGTTTAGCACAAAGAACGGCTACATCCACTCCACTGAACAAACGAGACGTGTCTGAACGAGTCGTTCACAAACCGTTAACCCAGCTCTGAACGAGAATCACAACATTTCCGAGTCATTGTTAGGCGGTAGGGGGGTTCCTACGCGCTCTGGGGAAGTGGTGATTCGAAAGAGTCGTTCTTTTCACTGAACGAATAATTCGTGAACACATTTTCATTACCACCAAATGATTTGCCAAACATGCATTTCTTTTTAGGTTCTTTTCAGGTTTGAGGTATATTATTTTTTAATTCCATTAAATTAATGAATTTAGATAAGTTTCAATGGGCTGAATATATTATTTGGATGTCTGCATATAGTCTGCTAAAGTAACGGCGAATGATGACCAATTACTGTAACATTAACCAACGCTGAAGATCCAATTTGACTATTTGAATATTAATTTCACTACTACATACTACCTACTACCTACTACTACTATACACCTGGATATTCCTTGCCTCTCTGAAAAGACTCTGCCAGTGAACTCTGTCTCGCGGGTCCGATTGCTGGGGCATTTCCCTCCTCCTCCCTTCTTTTCTGTTGCAGCTCCAAGTTCTCTTGCTCGTGTTTTTGCTAATATGCTTAAACAAATTGGTGGTGTTGTCACAGTAGCAAACAGCCTTCCTACATAAATCGCAGTTTGCTACGTTTTCATGCACAACTGTGAAATGATGCTCCTCTTTCGTTCAGCCATCAGTGCAACTATGTGTCTTCTCTGAACTAAAGAGGAACAGTCTAGGTGAGCGCTGCGCGCATGTTGTTTGATAGTGAGTGCACACAGCAGCAGCAGAGAAGCAATGAGTGCATGCACTAAGAAGTGTGTTCACGTGCCCAGAACGTAATCTAACGTAATCTAACTCTTGTCGGAAAATGACAACGGAACATTGTTTGCAGAGACAGTTTCTCTACTCTATGATGAAATAAACATGGGTACAACGTAGAAGAGAGAGACCGATCCGTTTTTTTGTATCGATCCTATTGACGCTAGTGTCGATACTCAGAACAAGACTTAGCATTGGTAGTATCGATACTTTTGGTATCGATCCGACCACCCCTACTATGAGCTTCCTACTATGCATATTAACATGCATATAGTCCAGCTAAACTAGCAGCAAAACAGCAGAAGCTATGTTAAGTCTGGTTTGTGCATAATTAACTGTCAGCCACATTGAGCCAGACTCAGCCAGTATTGAAAAGGTGCAACTCCGCTGTGTTCAATTTCGTTTTATTTGTGTGCACCTTACACCTACCTTTGACTGGTTGTGTATACATGCAGTGTTATTGAAGCACACTGGTCACATCTGGTGTCCTACAGAATGTCAAACCTGAATCCAAATATTAATGGAGAGGATATTGTATTTAAATTCTTAAAAGAAGGGAAAAAAACACCCTTCTGAATAAATACAAATACTTGATTGTTTTGACCTGTCAGTGGAAGTGTTGTCTTCACTACAAACGGGTGAAACAGCCATCCTGCACCACTGAATCTCACTGTACACTGAATCACAGGGTCTCACATTAAGACCTCTTATGGAGGTGTGAGGGAAACATTTTATTAGGCCTTTCGACAGGTCGTTTCCAGCTTGCTGAATGAGTTGTTTATGCTTCCACTAACGGGTCAGACATGGTGTACCATTCGGGAAGAGATAAGTGAGTGTTGCTAGGAGTGGGAGACAATTCAGTGTGATGTTTGGGTTGGAGAGCAGGAAACGTCAAGGTTGGTTCCTTGGGAAGTGAGTTTGTTATTGTGCTGTATAAATCATAATAACACGGATGGAAAGGGTTACTGGGTCATAAGTGAGAGTTGCCTTATCCTAATGTATGCAAGAAATTTGTATGTTGGGAGGGTAAAACGTGTGTCTGGACCCATCAATAAAGGAGGGGTTTCAACCATGACCAATGGGTGAAACTCCAAAGGGCGATGGTCACCTCGAATGTAAAAGATATATACTGTTGTATTTCTTTTATCTCGTCGGAGATACTCTGACACTCTTCATGCGAGAGTGTTAGACTGCTTCCCTGTTTAAACAGCAATAAAGACTTGATTTGATCATTGAAAACTGTCACGGTTGTTCCCCAGATTCACCACCAGATGGCGGTGTGTGCCTTTTTCCTTGAAACGCGCTCAGCTGGCTTGAATGACCAATTATCTCTTCCCTATAAATACTCGCACCTAACTTCGTTCGGGGCGAAATCGTAAGCCATCTTTACGATTTTTAGCCGGTAAGGTAAGAATGTCTTTTTCAAGACGTTCACAAAGACTACACAAAGACTTTTCTTTAGAAACGACTATCTCCATTTCAATCCCTTTTAAAAAAAACGCAAGAACTTAGTTAGTTGTACCTTTTAAGGAAACCTTTCTCTCTAAATGGGGGTTTTCGGTTGGTTTCCGTTCGTCAGTCTGTTCGACTGTTTCGGGTTGCTAACTCGTTCTTTTGGCTCTGCTAGCCGTTTACGTTTTTGGGGAGTACTCTGGTCCTAACGAAAGAACTTATTTTAGTTTCCTGCTTTAAGAAACCTTGTTCGCTAAAATGCGCTTTTCTTTTGGTTTCGTGTTATCCAGCCGGGTCGACTGGTTCGTGGGTTACTACTGGTTCTTTTGGCTAACTGCCTTTCACGTTTTGGACATAAAGAGTTTTGGGTTAAGGTCGGTTCATTAACCATTTAATTGTACCCACATTGGAAACTTCTCTCGTGTGTAAATTGTACCCGTATTTGAAACTTCGCTCGTGTGTAGGAGCGATTGGTTAAGTTTCTTTTGTTGGGTCGCTGAGACTGTTTTCGGGTGACAAACTTGTTCTGTCGGCTCTCTTAGCCTTTCACGTTTTCGGACGCACAGAACTGTTGGTTATGTCAGGTCATTATAAATTATTTCCTTGTCACTTACAAATAGAAACCTTGTTCGCTATTAAGCGCTTTTTGTTTGGTTTCATTTTGTTCAGCCAGTTCGTCTGTTTTGGGTTTCCATATTGTTCTGGCGGCTCTTCTAGCCCCCCCTGCGTTTTCATACGCTCAGAACTTATGGGTCAAGTCTTAACATTCGGTTCGACTGTTTTCGGGTGACAAACGTGTTCTGTCGGCTCTCATAGCCTTTCACGTTTTTCGGATGCACAGAACTGTTGGTTATGTCTGGTCATTATAAATTATTCTTTTGTCATCTACAAATGATTCCTTGTTCGCTATAATGCGCTTTTATTTTGGTTTCATTTTGTTCAGCAGATCTCCTGGTATAGGTTTTACTCTGTGGTTCTGTCGGTCCCCCTTAACCGTTTCGAGTTTTTGCGGACGTCAGATGTGGGTCTTGTTGTGCCCTGCTGTCTGCCGATCCCCCCTAACTGTCTCTTAGGCTCCTGCGTTTTCATACGCTCAGACCTTTTTGCCTCCATATAATTGTACCCACTTATGGAACTTCTCTCGTGTGTAAATTGTACCCTCTGGGTCGCTGAGGCTGTTTTCGGGTTTCAATATTGTTTTGGCGGCTTTACAGTTTTTGCGGATGCCAGATGTGGGTCAACTTGTGGGCCCTGCTGTCTGACGAGGATGTCGGATGTGGGTCCAGTCGCCCTGCTGTTCTGCCGGTCCCCCCTAACCGTTTCGAGTTTTCGGACGTTCAGAACTAGTGGGTCAGGTTTTACCATGTTATCTTGTGGGCTCTCCTAGCTCTTCCGCGTTTCCGGACGCTCAGTATTTTTGGTTATGTCCAGTCTTAATAAATTAATTACTCGTGTCTTACTAAAAAAACCCTTTGCTCGCTATTAAGCGTTTTCTTTTGGTTTTCGTGGGTTCAGTCGTTTAGACTGTTTTCAGGTGATAACCTGGTTCTGTTGGCTTCCCTAGCCTTTCACATTTTGGGAGGTTCAGAATATTCGGTTCAGGTATTTACATAATCCTTATTTAAATTGTACCTTCATTAGAAACCTTGCTCGTTTGCTATGGGCTTTTTGTTGGGTTTCGGTTGTTCAGTCACTTCGACTGTTTCGGGTTGCAATGTGGTTCTGTGGCTCTCCTGGCCTTCGCGTTTTCGGACGTTCGGAACTTTTGGGATTATGCAAACTAATTATCATGTTTACTGTACCCATTATAAAAACCCTGCTCGCTATTAAGCTTTTCGTTCGGGTTCTGGTTGTTCAGCCTGTTGGGCTGTTTCTGGGTTTCAATCAGGTTCTCTCGGCTCTCCTAGCCTTTATTGTTTTGGGAAACTCGTTCGTTTGGCTATCATAGCCTTTACGTTTTCAGACACTGGAGTTCCACCCGGTGGGTGTGATTTTGCGTTCATCCCTAATTATTATCTTCCCTATTTCTCTGTTTTGCAGAGCTAGTGGTTAGACTGGTTCAGTCTAACTTTTTGATCCCCTAGGGTTCTGCGAGTGGCGCCTATCACCACCAACCCTTACAGAAAACAGTCTCGCTTCCTTTGAATAGTAGAATTTCCACGACAGAGGCACATCCGGGGCATGATGTCGCAGGCAACCATAGAATGGTGAATTTGTAAGTTTCAGTACAATAACCTTGTTATTTGGCAGACCCTTTTATCCAAAGAGACTTACAAGAGTGCATTAATATAACTACAGTTCATTGCTAGAGCTATTGAACAGTAAGCTACAGTCCAATCATCATTGTTGTCAATCATCAAAGTTTGTACCACAAAACCTGTAAGGCAAAAGACTGAGGTCTCCTTCCTATATCTGCATCTCAAAAGAGTAGAGGGAAACATGAATCATTTGCCCATATATCTGTAACCCCATCAGCTGCTAGACATTCTCAATTAGTATGTTTAAAGGTGGCAGACGCAACACTGTTGAGGGTCGAGCGGTAAGAGCTGGAACCGTGGGGTTTGTAACTCCGTGACTGTTTCCCCCTGCCCCTCGTTCGGTTGCCAGATCTGAAAGGGAGATCTTTTGAAAAGTGACTCTGACGTAGGTCTGGATTCGATCATGTTCCCCCACCCAGGGTTGCTGTCGGGATGGAATCTGTCTCTGTCTAGCTGACTGTTGCACAAACCACTTATTAGTCAGACTTTACAGTGGTGATAGGCTCATTTAGGCTAACATTAGCTAATGTAGCATACATTGACAGTGCTCATAGGCACAAAGCTAGCTACATTTTAGTATACATTTTCAGTGGCCATTCATAAAATCATGACAGTCTACTACTACTTATAGTGAATTAGGTACAAGGGTATTACATAAAATATTAGTGACATTTCTCATGATGGTAATTCTCGACTCCTGGATATGGCCCTGTACTCAGCACAAGTCAGGGAAGCTCTGTTCCTGTGGTGTTTGAAAGTGAAGCTGTATGTGTGATGAACGGGGTGCTTATCCTTTCTGTCTTTCTGTTGGAAACAAGGCACGTATTCAGTGCAGGAATCTTAAGACGAGCCCTCGTCTTGAGTCTCCCTCAGAGGGCTACATTTTTAATTATTTGCTGTTACCTTTTTGTGTCAGGGTTGGAGAATGATGGATGGATGAGTCATCGTACGCAGGGCCCTACTATGTTTAGTGCATGACCACCATGTTGTAGGTTCTAGTCCCATCGAGGGACATTACTCTTTCCTGTCTTGCTCTTGGTTTCACTTTAATGTTGCCCAAAACTGTGAAAACTTTTTCCGCCATGGAAGAGTAAGTGACCCTTAATCTTTGTTTGGCCAAAGCACATGTTTCTACACATGTTTAAATCTGAAAACCTATGTATGCGAAAAGGCATTATTGTGCTACAATAAGGTAGAAAGCAACAGGATTTTTCGATCGATTCATTGGTATATTATGAAGCTCTAAATAAAAGTTCCATTACTATCAGCTGATGTGTTGTCAGTGCGTGACTGGTAAGGACGTTTGTTTGGTGGTTCATTTTAAACCTAAGGCATCTGTTTTTGACATGTGGACCAAAAGCCAACTCATCCTCCCTTCTCTCCTGCTCCAACACCACCTCCTCTCCTCTCTTGCTCCAACACTCCCATCCCTCTCTCCTCTCCTGCTCCAACACCCCTCCCTCTCTCTCCTCTCCTGCTCCAACACCTCTCCCTCTCTCTCCTCTCCTGCTCCAACACCCCCCTCCCTCTCTCCTGCTCCAAAAGCCCCACTATTCCTCCCTCCATCTCTCAGGGGGCCAGTGCCACCACTCTACCCTCCCCCTACCCCGCCAGGGGGATCTCCCTCCCCAATTACCTGCTGCCTGACACCTCACCCTGTCCAGCACCGCCACCGTCTGGTCCAGCCTAAACATCAGCACCTGTGAATGAGAGACAGAGATTACTCGCACTTCATGAGTGAGCAATCTCTGTCCATCATAGTTAACCCTGCAGTTTGAAAAGCTCTGAAATGGTCCTCCTTAGGGTCTGGATTCTAAACCGCTTGTATATTATATCATAGTATTTTATATACAGTGTGGTTCTGTGTGGCTCAGTAGGTAGAGCATGACACTGACACCACTTAGGTTGTCGATTCAATTCCCATTGGACCACATATAATGAAAAATGTATGCACTACTGTAAGTTGCTTTGGATAGAAGTGTCTGCTAAATTACATATATATGTTATATTATATTAATTATAAATTCTATCTTAAATGTTTAGGTATAGGATTTGTGCTATTTGCAAATTATACAGTGCATCCGGAAAGTATTCAGACCCCTTCACCTTTTCCACATTTTGTTATGTTACACCCTTATTCTAAAATTGATTAAATTCATTTTTTTCCTCATAAATCTACACACAATACCCCATAATGACAAAGCAAAAACAGGTTTTTAGTCATTTTTGCTAATTTATAAAATAAAAAAACGGAAATATCACATTTACATAAGTATTCAGACCCTTTGCTATCACACTTGAAATTGAGCTCAGATGCATCCTGTTCCCTTTGATCATCCTTGAGATGTCTCTAGAAATTGATTGTAGTCCACCTGTGGCAAATTCAATTGATTGTACATGCTTTAGAAAGGCACACACCTGTCTACATAAGGTCCAACAGTTCACAGTGCATGTCAGAGTAAAAACCAAGCCATGAAGTCCTAGGAACTCTCTATAGACCTCTGAGATAGAATTGTGTTGAGGCATAGAGCTGGGGAAGGCTATAAAAATATTACTAAAGCATTGAAAGTCCCCAGGAGCACAGTGGGCTCCATCATTGTGAAATGGAAGATGTTTGGAACCACCACAGCCTTTCTTAGAGTTGGCCGTGCAGCCAAAGTCAGTAACTGGGCAAGAAGAGCCTTGGTCAGGGAGGTGACCAAGAACCCAATGGCCACTCTAAGAGAGCTTCAGAGTTCCTCTGCAGCGATGGGAGAACCTGGCAGAAGGACAAACATCTCTGCAGCACTCCATCAATCAGGCCTTTATGGTAGCGCTTGGCATTCAGGCCAAAAAGTTCAATTTGTGTCTCATCAGACCAGAGAATCTTTTTCCTGATGCTCTTAGAGTCCTTTAAGTGCCATTTGTAAAACTCCAGGTGGGCTCTCATATGCCTTTTACTCAGAGTTTGGTTTTTACTCTGAAATACACTGTGAACTGTGGGACCTTATTATATATATATATCGACAGATATTAGTCCATTTAAATATTTAAAGGTCATGAGTGAATGTGTATTTCGAGGTTTCTATATTAATCACAGTCCTCTGTGTCCTCAAGGTCAAAGCAGCAGCGCCCTCTTGTGGAGACAAATGTAATCTTCCATATGATCACTAAGGAGAAGCCAGCAGAATGAATTGTGGACTCTGCAGTCAATTTCCACTGATACAAGATGCGAATTTGGCCCTTTAAATAGCTTTAAAAGTAGTTATTTTACCATATGGAGCACATAAACAATAACCTACGGTCACTTACATACCTGTGTTTGCTTGAGTGTGCTTGATTTTTCCTGCTAAGCAAGAAGTTGAGTCACATCAGGAAGACATGCCAAGCTCTGCCGGGTTGAAATTTTAAAGCCCAAAGTAAAGACAAATATTTGTATGTCCACCAAAGCCTCACGACTACCACCTCATCAACACTGACCATATCTCAAAGTTGGCCCTGCTTCACAATGACATTTGGATCAAGTGTAACATAAGTTAATATAAAATATCTTGTCTATCTACATTGTATCATATTGTTCATACAGTACCATAATGTTCATTGTTGATTTTCCTAGATTGTGTTTGAAAGTAAAATAGTATTTATATATTATATTTTATGAACAAACAGACTTACTCTAGACACTCTGAGGCACCTGTTTCCTAGCAGTACAACCCCTGCTGAGGAATATCTAAAGCTAAAGTTAAATCTTTTAAACACTGAGATTAAAAAAATCGGGACAGCACTTATATAGCACACGGATGACCTTGATATGCAATGCATTTCACCCTTATGCAAATTAAATGGAGTGAGTTCATGGTGGATAGGTTTCCAGAGAAGCATCATCACTGAACTTAAGAGACTTTACCCAGCTTGAGTTTCAGCACATACGGGTTATCGATTTGTTCAGTTGTGCTCAATATACCCCCCTTGTTACACTCATTAGATAATATAGTGGTTTTCCTTCACTATACCTCACATAAAAACACTTGAGTAGATCCGAAAGACTGTGGGGAAAGTTTACAAGCCATCAGGTGTGACGTCACAATGTGTGGTGGGCAGTCACGTGCTAGCTCACATCTCTGAACTCTGCTACAGTATTGGTTAGATCATGTTTAACTTTGAAGTTATTGCTGATATTACAACCCATTACATTTACTGACAATCGTTTAACTCATTGGCTATTATAATTGAGTTATAACCCACTCTGCCGACCAGAATAGTGGCGGTTTGGCATTAGCGTCTGTCAATTTCCTGCTTAAATTACCTTTACCTGTTACCCGAGTTTTGCATTTTTTTTCATTGGGGGCCACATGTTTTCATGTTGTCACCTAAAATCAAATGTCTGTGCTCTCAAAGGCAATGTCACCTACCACCTTGGTGATCTCGCCTGTTCAAGCACTATTGGCTACACCCTTCTTCAAATTTAAATGCTGCTAACAGAATATACCGAAATTGTAAGTAGCTACAAATTGCATTTTTCATTGCATGTGATCATGTAAATTCCAGATAGAATTGAATGTTTTTGGGATTTCATCATAAGCCATAAAATGAAAACTCTGTGGGTAAGGGATTGCCTTTAAACAAAAGGGGACTGGCCCTTAGGCTTTGCTGCATTGTAATAGCTGATGAGACTAAAGATTTGAAAAAAATAACTTTCATTTGTACTCAGGGACTGATCATGACATGTTCTTCGATGTTCTGGCAATGACAGCTGACTGAAGCCAACAACGTCACGAGCAAGAAGCTGAGATAAATAGAACCCAGCACCTGTTGTTGTGAATATCACTGACTTTATTGTTTACATTGGGTAACAGAGTCATTAACAACAAAAAGTAATGTACAAAGTAATCTTTTGAGCGAATGAGGTATTAATGCTATGTAGGCTCATCAAGTAATACAAACGAAGCTGCGTTGCAACATGTAAACTATATTAGCCCAACTTATGGGTGTCTGTGTGTGTGTGGTGTCACGTCTCGTGTTCGTGTTCCCCGTAGTTAGGTGTTTTCATTTATTCCATGTTTTCCTGGTTGTCTGGTCCGTGTTTTCACTTTCACTTACCTGTTCCCAGTCTTGTCATTGTATTATCGTTTTCACCTGTTCCTCATGTGTCTGATTGCAGTTAGCTGCGTTCGTGTTAATTCCTGATTGTTTCTCGTTATGTCTGATGTAGTTAGCTGTTCGTTTCCCATGTTCATTTCCTGATTGTCTCGTTATTGTATTATCGTTTTCATTTAATTTCTCATGTGTCTGATAGCAGTCAGCTGCATTCATGTTTATTCCTGATTGTTTCTTGTTATGTCTAAATGTATTTAAGCTGTGTGTTTTCCCATGTCCGTTGCCAGATTGTCTTGTGCTTTGCCTATGCCTACACAACTTTCCAGCGTTCTCGTGTTCTCGTGTTCTCGTGTTCTCGTGTTCTCGTGTTCTCGTGCCAGTCTTTCTCGTGTTCTGTCCCAGTCTTGTTCCCGATCCTCCTGTTCGTGCTCCTCGTGGTTCCTGGACTGATTTCCCGTTATTGACCTCCGCCTGCCCATTGACCACGTCTTGCCTGCCTCTGACACACCTGAAGCCTGGAACGAACTTTGCCTGTCCCCGACCACTCTTTGGATGCCTGTATTGCCCTGATTGCTCCTGTTTGACCATCGCCTGTTGTCTTTGCAATAAAGAACATTATTGCATTCTTTGGTCCGCGCCTGGTTTTCCTACTCCGTTCCTGACAGTGTGGTGTGTGTGTGTGTGTGTGTGTGGTATATGGGGAGGGAATGAGTGTGTGTGTTTGTGTGTGTGGGATGGGTGGGTGGGTGTGTGTGTGTGTGGTATATGGGGAGGGAATGAGTGTGTGTGTTTGTGTGTGTGGTGTGTGTGGGGGATGGGTGGGTGTGTGTGTGTGGGTGTGGTGTGTGGGGAAGGATGGGTGTGTGTGTGGGGCCACACAGCACCGTATACACCACGACACAACACACTGCACCACACAGTCCACCACAAAACACACTCCAACACACACCACACACCACAGAACACACTCCACCACACAATACACTGCACCATACAACACACTGCACCATACACTCCACCACACAACACACTGCATCATTTACATTTTTACATTTGAGGCATTTAGCGCAGACGCTCTTATCCAGAGTGACTTACACAGTTTACATTTCTTTACATACAATCCATTTATACAGCTGGATATTTCATTGACTTTTCTGTTGATTTCAACAGTCTTTTGAAGTTTATGCTCAGCGTCACGTGCAAGTGACGTCTGTCTGTCCCTGTTGATCCTTCATGGACACATGGACACTACAATGATAAATGTTTTCAAATGCAGTTTTCCTATTCATATCTTCATATTAGGTTATTGCAGATGATTCTTCATCTATCTAAGCTGGAAAAAGATCAATTTAAAATTCAGAATTTTTCACTTGGAAAGGGCTAGGGCCTAGTACTTTTAAAAAAGCAAGCTTTTTCAGCTGCGTATGTCTCAAACTTTCTTGCAACATACATGTTCATCATATCAACCATATCTACCAACAACTCTAGTAGCTGGCCAAATATTGAGAAATTCATATGTACCTTCTCCGTGCCAGGGCTTCTAGATGTGCCTGAAATGATTCTCCTCCAAGGTCACATCATTCTAGATCTCGTGATCAGCTTATAATAATATTTACAGGTAGGTGTTAAACCTGCTAGGCATTGCTGCCTGTCGCACCTCCAACGGTGCCCTTAGGTCGAAACCAAACGCAAAACTACACATGGCTCCAGTACCACCCTCCAGTTTGCCCTGCTGAACCATCCCTGCCTCTCCTGCTACGCCACTATCATTGGGTAATTACTTTACACTGGAGCTTCTGGACACATCTTCAGTGATGATCCTGGAATCATTGGGTGTTTCGGGTCTTTCAGCATCATACACCCTCTTCCAGGCGACCCAGCTGTGGTTGATCAGACCTCAGCTTGTGCCAGACAAAAAATAAATAAATAAAATAAATAAAATAAATAAAATAAATAAAATAAATAAAATAAATAAAATAAAATAAATAAAATAAATAAAATAAATAAAATAAATAAAATAAATAAAATGAAACTAAACAGCTAAACACAGCACTTTGGTTAGTTGTTCCCCCACTTCCTATCCTTTCTCCTCAGCCACAACCAGAAACTGCCCTTCTCTGCTTCTTCAGACAGGTCTTTGGTTGCCTTTCGTAGCTTGGCACCTGCCACTCCCATGTCCCTGAATTGGGGTGTCATTGATGTGCAGACAAAGCCTCTGCATCCTACTTCCACAGGGTAGATGACAGACCTCCAGCCAGCCTCCTTGCACTCAGCAGCCAGGTCTGAGTACTTCTGCCTTTTCCTCTCATAGGCGGCCTCTACGCCCTCCTCCCATGGGACAGTTAGTTAGATGAGGAGTACGGTCTTGGCAGTAGTGGACCACACCACTATGTCAGGACGGAGAGTTGTGATGGTAATCTCTCTGGGGAACTGCAGCTGCCTGCCGAGGTTGACCCTCATGCCCACTCCTTGCAGGGGGAAATAATTATTGCTAGAGCTCTCAAGCTGGTGGTGCTTTCAGCGCTCCCTCCTTGCCTGATGAACTGGATGTGGCGTTTTGTTGCTGTTGAACATCCACTGTTTGTAGCCTGCTTACAGACCTCCAAAGTCTCCGCTAGTTTCTTTAGGACCTAGTCGTGTCGCCATCTATAGCGCCCTTGGGACAGCGCGGTCTTGCATCCTGACAGGATGTGTCGGAGGCTTGCATTGGGAGCATTGCAGAGTGGGCAGCACTCCTCATTGCCAAACCACTGGTGAAGGTTGCGGGGACAAGGAAGAGTGTCATAGGTTGATCTGATGAGGAAACTGAGTCGGGCTTGAGGAATTTTCCACAGGTCCGACCAACTGATCTGCCTGCTGACAATGCCCTCCCATGCAGTCCAGCCTCCAACCTTGTGACACTGCCTTGATCTTGTACCGCTCCTCCTTTGTCACTTCTGACACAACCATCTCTTTCCTCTCTTTCCTGTTGGCCTTGGACCAGAACCGCGGTGCTTCTCCTCATCCTGTCTGTCCTGCCTGGACTCTACAGACAACTTCTAGGTGTTGCAGCCTGCTGATCGCCTGATCCACTTCAACCTGAGCTTTCCACTTCCCTCCTGTGCGCACCTGGGCATCTGCACTCCTCATCAACTGGTCAGTGGACTCTCTGAGATCCTGGACCAGTCTGGTCTTTCCCTGCTTGTAACCCAGGCTGATGGATTGTAGAGGCAGCTGCAAGATGTTCCTTCCAAAGAGACCTGTCTCAGAAAGGCAACGTGGTAGCCCCAGCCATTTTCGGATGTGTGAGTTGGCTATTCCATCCATCCTACTTGCTGTTGATGAGGGAATTTCGCACTTCAGTGGCCACATCACCCTTTGGTACAGTGTAAACTGGTAGCACCACACCTTGTACTTTCCGGGGAGTTGGCTTCAGTCAATTCTTGCCAGACCATCTGAGAGTTGTTTCTGTATGGCTTTCCCCATCTGCTTGTCAGAGAGCTCTGCAGTGTACTGCCTCCCCAGGCTTTGGATGGGCTGTGTGACCAACAGCGGAATTTGCTCTCCACCTGCGACAAAGATGGTATTGCCGTTTCTGACCCCTTTCCTGAGAGACAGGCTTCGCGACTTGGAAGGTTTTATCTTCATTCTTGCCCAGGACACCAGCTCATCCAGTCTTTTCAGCAGTCTTGTTGTGCATGCTGCTGTCTGCAAGATGCTTGTGACGTCATCCATGTAGCTCCTCAGTGGAGGTAGCCTCTGCCCTGATTGTAGCTTTATTCCTCCTACCATCTGTCTTGTGCCAATTAGGATGATCTAGAAGGCTGCCACAAACAGTATGGGAGAGATGGAACACCCCATGGTGATTTCTACTTCCAACTGCTGCCACTCGATTGTGAAGTCTTGGAGGGCAAAGCACATCTGTAAATCCTTGAAGTAGCTGGATATCAGACCCCTGATGCATTCAGGCATGAAGAAGAACTCCATGGCAAAATCAATGAGCTGATGCGGGACTGATCCATAGGCATTTGCGAGGTCTAGCCACACGACATGCAGGTCGCTTTTCTCTCGCTTAGCTCTTTGGATCTGTTCCCATATCATTGCTGAGTGCTCAACACACCCAGGGAAGCCTAGCACTCCTGCCTTCTGACAGCTGGTGCCAATATAGCCATTGTTTATGAGGTAGCTGGTCATCCTTTTGGCCACAACAGAGAAGAAGATCTTTCCTTCCACGTTCAGCAGTGCAATACTTCCTTCTCCTTCCTTTTCCTGCACTTATGAATGCGCTCTGTCCTCCGTAGGCTGGCTAGCTTTCGCTTAACCTCATCCCACAGCATTTTCTAGCCCTCCTTCTCCCCTTGAGTTGCCTTCCTCCAATGTTTTCAGAGATATCGCCACCTCTGCACCAGCTGATCGATCTCCTTCTCCCTCCTCCCCTTTCCTCTCGGGGCTGCGGTCTGCTTGATGGTAATTTCGCCAAACCTATCTTTGCACCCCTGGTACAAGATTTCCCCAAGCAAGTTAAGCTTGGCTTCCACGCTGCCATGCAGGGACCGCTGTAGTACTTTGCTCAAGTCTGTGTCCAACTTCCTCCACACCTCTGCCTCATTTGCCATTGGCAACTTGATCTTATTCCTTCTCCCAGGTTCCCTCCTCTCGACTCTTTGGTTCGGTTCCGTACTTGGGGGACTAATTAGTGCGTCTCCTTGGTGTGCACCAAGGGGGTTACTCTCCACCGTTGAGCCCTGCTCCTCCGCCGTCTGCCCGCCTTCAGCAACGATGGGCCCGTCAGCACTGTGGTTTTCAACCTGGCTTTGGGTCCCTCTTGTCTGACCTGGCACTGCAATGCAAGGTTGCTGTTGGCCTTTCCCACCACATCTTGCTCTTCCCTGGTGTATTCGTAACCCCCTGAATGTCGTCGCTGCACATACATCTTCTCCCAACTGCACATACAGTATATCTCCGAAGGATCTTTGTCTCATTATCCGTGTTCGTTGCAGTAGTCGTTACCGTGTAATCCGTCCAGTTAGGCCCATCTTCCATCCTGCCTCTCGGAGGGCCTTCGGGTTGTTTTTCCACTTCATACCTGCCAATTGCCTGCAAGGTATGATATCAGCTCGATTAATCAGCATACCCCACGTGCATATGTGGGGGTTGCCATTTTGGCCCTGACCCTATCAAGCACTGTTTGTACTCGCACTGCCAGTATGCGGCCAACCCCCTTCTCTGCTCATAATAACAATTCCAGAGTGGCTGAGTCGGTAAAGGTGCTCACCGTGAGCCAATGTTTGACATTTCCAAATTGGGGAAAAATTTTTGCAAATAAATTCAACCAACACTTTCACTATGGTTCCAAACATGAACAACACATGTCAGCTGTGTGTTTGGGCATAAAAGAGTGCCATATGACATTTTTTTGGCACAGAGTGTCCCCTGTTTTGCTGGCTGTCTTGCAGCTTTGTCCCCTCTTGTAGATGCTGTGAGCACAGCCTGTCCTTTCCTGAGAGCCAGGTCTGTCTGGCATCTGCTAGCTTCAGTGGCCAGGCTGTGCTGCATCATTACATTTCTGTTTATCACTTTTCACCATGGACAGGATGTCTGTCACAGTGTCACATCTTTTTTTTAAAGCTGATAGCTCTCAGGTTTGCTTTGTGCTGCTGTGCTCTATTTCTTTTCTCTCTTTCACTTTCATTCTCTCTCTCTCTCTCTCTCTCTCTCTCTCTCCTCTCAATTCAATCAACTTCAAGTGATTTGATTGCATGAAATGCAATACGTACATATATTGCCGAAACACAAACAACAATCAATGAGAAACAAATACAAAACACTCAGAGGAGAGTTGCAGAGCATGGACACACAAATGCTGATTGAATCCAGCCCTAAGTTGCTGGATTCAATGGTGGTCAGGCATTCCCTTATGGTTTCTATGTAATCCATCTTTTTTAAAGAAGTGCAATATCCTCAGTTTTGCTTTGGCTGACAGCCCAGTTAAGCCATGACTAATAATAAAGCGGGCAAACTGAGACAAAAACATGGTTCAGGCTTAATCACATTCATGTAAACGGAACTGCATTGGCTATTATGTTTCACCGTTATTACCTGATCAACTGTACAATCAGTGATACATTAATTAATGAGCCAAGTGTAATTGTTTGTAATAGGATGTCCTTGTTTGGAAAAATTGTACCTGACAATACTATTAATGTTATCTTTTTGTTATCTTTTTCATAAGAGCTACAATTCGCCAGCTAATAATATAGTGATCTTGCCATGTTAGCTAATGCGGTTGACAACACATTTATACTGCATGCTAACTAATTCCCTATGTATCTAGCTAAATTGTAATTATTTCTGAAGTAAGTAGCCTAAAATCGATTTAGTATGCTAGCTAGCTAGCTAGTAATGTGGTCAGTGGATTTAACTAGCTAAATACCAGGCTAGCTAGTTAAATAAATACCTGTTTGCTAATTATTTTTAATGTTTTTCTTCTTAGCTTATAAGGATGAATATTGATTTATCTAATTAACTATATTGAAAATGCTTTTAACTGGCTAGCTTGGTCAGATTTTTTATTCTCAGCTTGCTGACTAATGACTGTCTCAAACCACCATTTTGAATCTCCCGCCCTCTCCCTTGCTCTCACTGTTTGACTCCTCAGCTGGCCCACTCTGTGATGTCAGTAAAACGGCTTGCTGATTCGGTCTAGCATGAAGGAGAGAGAGGATAGGGGGTGGATTGGGATGCTACCTGGGCCAGTGGCTCCCCACCAAAGTAAGTACACTACTTTTATCTCGCCACTCGCTGGCAAAAAAATCTAGTCGTGATAGTAGAGGTAGGTTTCATCATTAACCCATAATGGGTAGAGCTACGATGAACTTGTTTGAACCAAACAAAATAATTGGCTCGCCACAGAAAATCACAACACTTGGTTCATGTCAGTGAGAATTTGATAGCTCCACCCTTTCTGGGTTTTATGAAGCCTCACTCTCTCATTACTGTTATAACAGGTTCCCTATCTTCTTAAGTAGCTGCAGTCCCTGATAATCTTTTCTTTCTAGTACCACCACTTTCTCAACCACAAAGCAACAACAGTCGTGCTGAATGCAAACATTACCTTCTAATCTTTAGAAGTTTAGAAGTTGTGCGATCGTATTTATTTTTTATTTTTTGTTGCAAATTAATTTTCTGTTTGAATGTGCTGTTTGAATGAACTGTTTGAATGTGTTGTTTGAATGAGCTGTTTGAATGAGCTGTTTGACTGTGCTGTTTGAATGTGCTGTTTGAATGAACTGTTTAACTGTGCTGTTTGAATGTGCTGTTTTAGCATCACTACATTGGCTTCCTGTTAAATATCGGGCTGATTATAAAGTACTGCTGCTAAATTTTAAAGCAGTGAATTGATTTGCACCTATATATCTAACTGAAATGATTGTTCCTTATAAGCCGACACGATCGCTTTGTTCACAAGAAGCCGGCCATCTATTACTCCATAGAATTTTGAAAACCACAGCTGATGGTAGAGCCTTCTCTTATAGAGGTCCTCTGTTGTGGAACGGTTTAAGAATACATAATGACGAGAACGGGCCGTTCAGCCCATCTAGGCTCATCATGTCCTAATCTAAAGAGTATCTAGTACTGCATCTAGCCTGGACTTGAATAGCCTAAGCGTTTCTGCCTCTACTCTGTGTAAAGAAACTTGACTTACTTGACTTTTGTACGCCATTTAGCAGACGCTTTTATCCAAAGCGACTTACAGTAGTGAATGCATACATTTTCAGTATATGTGGCCCCAGTGGGGATTGAACCCACAACCTAAGCGTTGCCAACGCTGTGCTCTACCAACTGAGCCACAGATAACTTAAGCCCTTGGCTCCTTCAAGGAGCATAGGCCACTGACGAATGTCCTCCATCTCACTCGGTTGTGGGCAAGTTTTTCGAGGTCTCCCCAGTTGTGCCCACTCCCAGACATCTCTGTCTGGACATCTCTCCTCCAACTGTTCCTGGGGCGGCCTCTTTTTCTCTTCCCCTGTGAGTTCCACTTTAGGGCTTGTCGGGTGATGTTGGTGGTTGGTTTCCTGAGGGTGTGTCCTATCCAGCTCCACTTTCTTCTTAGGATCTGTAGGTCAATGGGATCCTGTCCAGTTCTCTCCCACAGGTCCACATTCCTGACTTTGTCCCTCCACCAGATATTCAGGATCCTCCTGAGGCAGTTGTTGATGAATGTTTGTAGTCTGGTTGTTGTTTGTTTTGTTATTCTCCATGTTTCCGATCCGTACAGCATCACCTGCTTCATGTTGGAGTTGAAGATGCGTAGTTTGGTTTTAGTTGAGATGGTTTTGGAGCTCCAGATCTTCCTTAGGATGTTAAACACCACCCTAGCTTTGTTGATCCTGCTCTTTATGTCTGCATCTGTCCCTCCAGTGGTGTCCATCACACTGCCTAGGTATGTGAATGCCTCCACTTCCTCTAGGGGGGTGCCGTGCATGAGGATAGGGTTGCTGCTCTTAGGTTGGATCTTCATCACCTGTGTCTTTGTTGTGTTTGGTGTAAGTCCGAATTTTGCTGCTGCTTGTGTGATTCTATCTGTCTTCTCCTGCATTTGAGTGTGTGTGTGTGAGAGAAGAGCAATGTCATCCGCGAAGTCGAGGTCATCGGTTTCCGGCGGCGCGGTACGGGTCACCTCGTACATACGCAGCGGCTACTATCCATCCTATAAATGCGGTGCGTTCGTCGTTGTTTTGTTATAATGTTATGTTCGAGTTTGTCTACCTCGTCGCGTCTGTCAATCTCAAGGCGCAGATTCAGCCGAGAGATTCTGTTTGATATCGGAAATAAGGCAATTTGGGAGTTAAATAGTGCTAGCTGTGAGGAGCTAAAGGGCCTAGGACTATTCCTGCCGCCTATGACATCACCGACCCCCACTACTGCAACATGCCCGCAGAAGACGCGCCGCAGGCGGGTGAACGAACGGAGCGAAAGCGAGGCAAGAGAGGAGGGATCCGGGCTAGGCTAGCGGCTAGCCCCTACAAGCCGGCTATTCCATCCATCGTACTCGCCAACGTACGCTCTTTGGACAACAAACTGGACGATATACACCTTCTGAGATCCACTCAGCCGACGGTGAGAGACTGTTGTGTTTTTGTTTTCACGGAAACATGGCTTGACGACAGTATCCCAGACTCCGCCATTCAACTCGACCAGCTAACGTGCCACCGGGCAGACAGGATTATCACCAAGAACGGTAAGACACCGGCGGTGGGGTCTGTGTTTATATCAACGATGCCTGGTGTTATGACGCTGTGGTAGTTAGCAAACACTGTTCAGCTCTGGCGGAGGTTATGATTCTCAAGTGCCGGCCGTTCTACCTACCGAGAGAATTTACAGCTATCTTGTTAGCCGCTGTGTACATCCCCCCGACCGCTAACAAGAAGGACAGAGTCGCAGCACTATGGGAATTGTACAACGCCATCAGCGAGCAACAGACAGCTCATCCAGATGGATTTCTCATAGTGGCTGGCGATTTCAACCATGCAGATCTCAAGTCTGTGTTCCCACAGACATACAAACACATTGACTTTCCAACACGGGAAATAACACACTGGACAATGTTTACACTTCTCAACAAGGAGCATACAAGGCCTCACCCCTCCCCCATCTTGGCGCCTCTGATCACATCACTGTTATGCTAATTCCAGCATACAGGCCAAGGTGTAAAGTCACCAGGCCAGTTCAGAGGCAGGTAAGAGTGTGGCCAGAGGATGCCTCCTCAGCACTACAGGACTGTTTTAACACCACAGACTGGGACATGTTTAAGCAGGCAGCCACCTACAACCACCACACCAACATCCAGGAGTATACAGACACTGTTACTGCCTACATCAGCAAATGCGTAGATGATGTAACGGAGACCAAGACCATCACAGTACGGGCCAATCAGAAACCATGGCTGACAGGGGACGTCCATAGGCTACTGAGAGCCCGGAACGCCGCTTTCAGAGCTGGTGATGAGGCTGGCCTCAGAACAGCTAGGGCCAACTTGTCCCGGGGCATCAAAGAAGCAAAAAGACAGTACACAGGAAGGATAGCCCACCGCTTCAGTGACAGCAGAGACACAAGGAGCCTGTGGCAGGGGATTCAGACCATCACTGGTTACAAACCCCGACCACAGGTCTGTGACAGCGACATCACTCTGCTGAACAACCTGAACGACTTCTTCGCACGTTTTGAAGCTTCCAACAACACTCCTGCACAGAAAACACCCCCTCCCCCGAACGACCAGGTGCTGTCCCTGTCTCCAGCCAGCGTGAGGAGATCCCTCTCCAGGATCAACCCCCGCAAAGCTGGGGGCCCGGACAACATACCTGGTCGGGTGCTGAAGGGCTGTGCAGAGGAGCTCACTGATGTCCTCACAGATATCTTTAACACCTCCCTGAGCCAAGCTGTTGTCCCTACATGCTTCAAAGGCACCACCATCATCCCAGTACCGAAGAAGGCTTCTCCATCTGGCTTCAATGACTATCGTCCCGTGGCACTGACTCCCATCATCATGAAGTGCTTCGAACGGTTAGTCATGCAGCACATCAAATCCCTCCTCCCTCCTTCCCTGGACCCCTTCCAGTTTGCATACCGGGCCAACAGGTCCACTGATGATGCAATCTCTCCGCCTTCCACTCAGCTCTCACCCACCTGGAATCCAAGGACTCATACGTGAGGATGCTGTTCATTGACTTCAGTTCAGCATTCAACACAATCATCCCCCAACAGCTGATACAGAAACTGGACCGTCTGGGGCTGAACACCTCTCTGTGCAACTGGCTGTTGGACTTCCTGACTGGGAGACCACAGGCAGTTCGGGTCGGCGGCAACACATCCAGCACCATCATAGTGAACACTGGGGCCCCCCAGGGATGTGTGCTTAGCCCCCTGCTCTTCACACTACTGACCCACGACTGCACACCAAAACACAGCTCCAACCTCTTCGTCAAGTTTGCGGACGACACAACTGTGGTGGGACTCATCAACAACAACGATGAGGTTAACTACAGAGACGAGGTGAGCCAACTGACCAGATGGTGCAGTGACAACAACCTCATTCTCAATGTGGAGAAGACAAAGGAGACTGTTGTCGACTTCAGGAGAGCTCACACCCAGCACCCTCCACTGACTATCAACGATGTTGCGGTGGAGAGAGTGAGCAGCACCAAGTTCCTGGGTGTGCACATCACAGAAGACCTCTCCTGGAACACCAACACCGCATCACTGGCGAAGAAAGCTCAGCAGCGCCTGTACTTCCTCCGCAAACTGAAAGAGCTAGAGCCCCAGCCCCCATCATGCGCTCCTTCTACCGGGGCACCATCGAGAGCATCCTGACCAGCTGCATAACGGTGTGGTACGGAGGGTGTACTGAGGCCAGTCGCAAGTCCCTGCAGCGCATAGTGAGAGCAGCGGAGAAGGCCATTGGAGCCTCCCTCCCCTCCCTCCAGGACATTTACAACACACGCCTGGTCCGCAAAGCACTCTGCGCTGCAGGTGACTCCACCCACCCCTCACACCGCCTCTTCAGTCTCCTGCCGTCCGGGAGGAGAATGATGAGAGCCTCCCGGCAAGGACCAGCAGACTGAGAGACAGTTTCATCCACCAGGCTGTCAGGAAGCTGAACTCTCTTCCAACTCTCCCCCCCCTTCCTCCTCTGCCCCCTGCCCCCCCTGACCTGACCTCCATCCCCCCTGCACAGACTATTAGCAACAGCCACTTTACCATTACTGCTATTGCACTGTAACTGTACTTGAAACAATATTTGCACAGCATTCACTTGCACATTTACATATTCTATATTTATATTTATAACTATTTTTTAGATTTCGTTTTTATATTGTGTGTTTTGTATTGTGTGTGTGCTGTTTGTTTGTATTAATGTTAAACTGCACTGTGGATGTGAGAGAACGCAATTTCAATCCCTGTATGTCGTGTATATACTGTGATTGACAATAAAGCTGACTTTGACTTGACTTTGACTTTGACTAGTTGCTCCCACATTGTCCACTGGATCCCATTTCTCTTCCCTTTAGTTGTTTCCTTCATGATCCAGTCAACTGCAAGGAGGGAAAGGAATGGTGAAAGTAGACAACCCTGCTTGACCCCCGTCTTGACATTGAAGCTCTTGGATAACTGGTCTGCATGCATGACTTTGCATGAGGTTCCGTCGTATGAGTTTTTAATGATGTTTATGAGTTTGATGGGGATTCCGTAGTGTTCCATTAGGCTCCATAGGGTTATTCTGTCTAAGCTGTCAAATGCTTTTTCGAAGTCGATTAAGTTGATGTACAGGGATGTGTTCCATTCTATAGACTGTTCAATTATGATGCGTAGTGTTGCTATGTGATCCGTACATGAGCGGTCTCTCCTGAAACCAGCCTGCTGGTCCCGGAGCCTCTTGTCTACAGCTTCCTGGAGACGGTTGAGGATGACCCGGTTAAGAATTTTTCCGGGTACAGAAAGTAGGGTGATCCCTCTGTAGTTCTTGCAATCTCTTAGGTCACCTTTTTTTGGGAGTTTCACAATGTGTCCCTCGGCCCATTCTGTAGGTGTCGTTTCCTCTTCCCAAATCCTGCCAAAGAAGTCATAGAGCATGTCTGTTGATGTATTTGCGTCTGCTTTAAGGGCTTCTGGTGGGATATTATCAGGGCCAGCAGCCTTGCCACTCTTCTGTTGCTTGATTGCAGTCTTTATTTCTGCTTTTGTTAGTCTCTCGCACCTAATGTGTAGTGGGGTCCCAGCTTTGGGTATATTTGGTGGTTCTGCCGGTGGTGGCCTATTTAGAACATCTTCAAAGTGGTCTACCCATCTTTCAAGCTGTTCTTCCAGGGTTGAGAGCATTTGGCCATTCTTGTCTCGGATTGGTTTATTGCTTTGTGTGTATTTCCCTGCCAGTTTCTTTGTGATGGCGTTCAACTCCTTCATGTTCCTCTGTGCAGCTGCCTCTTCTGCCTCCTGGGCTAGCCTCTCTACCTGTTCTCTCTTGTCCTTCCTTATGCTCTTTCGTACTTCTTTATGCCAACTGTTATATTCCTTCTGTGCCAAGGCCTTCTCAGCTCCTGTTCTTGAGTTGTTTATTTTTTCCTTGAGCCCTCTCCTCTGTTGGATTTTGTCGAGGGTTTCTGGTGTTATCCACTCCTTGTGCTTGTGGGTCCTTCTACCTAGGACCTCCTCACAAGTTGAGCTCCAAGCGGCTTTTAGGTGCTTCCATTCCTCGTCAATTGACCCTTCGCTAAACCACGCCCCAAAACGCAGACTGGCCAATCACAGCCCCGCATTTCACAGACTCCGACAGAGGTCCAACAGTTTATGGCAGCGCTCCATTGACTTTGACGGAAAAGTTTGAGATTTTCTTCATTTTCGAGCTGGTTTTGTGGATTTTTAGCTAGTTATGGTTAAACGTTGTGCCTGGGGCACTTGTAACAGTGACATTCGTTACCCGGAGAGGTTGGAAGGAGATATACGTTTTTTTCCCTTTCCAAAACCAAAATCAAATCCTAAAAAGTGTTAGCCAGCTAAGCTAACGTGGCTACGGTCTGGATATACAGCTCCGGGTTGCAACGTTGGTAAAGTTAGACTAAATGTTAGCTTTGTTATTCGTGATCCAGCCAGCTTGCTAACGTTAAGATGTTACAGTCAAGCTCTAGAAAACTAAGTGGGTAACGTTACCTTGATATCAAAATGTAATACTATTTTTTCATTACTATTTCAGCACTTTGTCAATGGGAAGCCCAGTCCCGAGTACCCAAATCTTGTGGAGGACTGGGCTGACACACTGCTGATATTTTTTGCTTTACAGAGGTCCAGGGTATGGATAAGTCCGATGAGATGGGCACAGAAACCTGTGGAGCTAACCAGAGTAATATCGTTACAGCACACTATAGGCTACTAATGTTACGTTAGTTAGCTAATGCTAGCTAACTTACTACTGAATGTAACGTTATATAGGCCTACTGCTTTTGCTTTTTAATGATTGTAATAGTGAATAAAGACCTACCCAGCTTTACAGAAACAGTGTTGCTCCTTAATGTCATTGTCCTCTGTCTCAATCGCCAGGTGATGCGGTGGTTCACTTTTACTCTGTGATCTGTAGGCTTTCGCTTCTATCTTAATTTTTTTAATGTAGTTTTGTTGCTGAGTCAATGTGATATCTTGAGTATAACCTTCAAATGCATATTGCATTTCTATTTTCCAAAAATTGGACAATATTTCTCCAGGGAGTGCAGTTAGCGACAGTGGGAGCGCCATGCTGGCTCCGAAAGCTTGACGGACTTAGCAACAGTAACTAAGGGGGGCGTGGTTTAGCGAAGGGTCAATTGTACTTCCTTCTACCCTCTTTAGTTGTAGCTCTCTATTTTTTCTTGATAAGGTGTCCTTGAACTTATTCCCTGTTAGTGCACTACTAAGGTATTCAATGTTGTATTTAACTCTATGACTTTTGGACTGGTGGTTTCTCTTCAGCCTTAATTTAAATTTCCTTACCAGAAGATGGTGGTCAGATGCTGCATCTGCTCCTCTCCTTGTTCTTACATCTTCCATGGACCTTCTGAACTTCTTACTGATACAGATGTGGTCAATTTGGTTTTCCTTGGCATGGTCTGGTGACACCCAAGTTGTTTTATGTATTGTTTTGTGAGGAAATACACTTCCTCCAATGACCAGGTTATTGTTGACACAGGTCTCAACAAACATCTCTCCATTCTCATTCATTTTCCCTACTCCATGTTTCCCCATTACTTCTCCGTACCCCTCATTCTTTCCTCCAATCTTGGAGTTGAAGTTGCCCATCAGGATAATGAGGTCTCTGGGTCCAATCCTACCTAGTAGGTGGTTCAAGCTGTCATAGAACCTGGCCTTGACCTCATCATCTGCATCGTTGGTAGGTGCATAGCACTGGATTATGTGTAAAGAAAAACTTCCTAATATCTGTGCAGAATTTGCCTTTAACTCATTTCTACCTGCAGCCTCTTGTTCTGCTAGCTAAACTGATCTTAAACATTTTTTGGTAGTTCACTTTGTTAATCCCTTTAGGAATTTAAAAACCTCAATCAAATCCCCCACTATACCCTCTTTAGTGTGATTGTTCAAACGTGCCAAAAAATGGTATACCATGTTTAGCACCTTTGAGCAAGCACACTGAAGGCATAGCGCCGAAACATCTGTGCTCTTTAGAGTTTTGCGAGTGTTGTCCATTTTTCCATTTCTTTGTACTTTTTGTTGGATTCAACAACAATATTTCTGATTTGTTTATTAGTTGAGCATGTTTCACTTGCTACTATTTTGTCCAGCTGTAAGTAGATAAAATAGATAATGTACACACACACAGTTATCCATCCAAAGATGGGAAGAAACTACAGTTGACCTCACTGTTGTATTGCCGTTGTGAGTCATGTCACTGGTGATACAGAGGAGGACGAGCTAAATGTCACAGAGCATGTTAGCGCTAGGGCAGGTGTTCAGGAGGACATACATATCCTCACACTCTAGAAGAGAAATCCTGAAAGAATTACCAAGCCTGATTATCTGGAATGGTAAGTAATTGTTTTCCCCTCATATTCAGGCTGTCCATAAAATGTGTTTAAAAACAGGCTGTGTATGTTATCCATTTTAATACAAACTTTTTGTTGTTGAAAAAGGTCAGCTTCTTTTGGAGATGAAAGATATATGGAAGATCAGTCAGGTCCATAAATATTTGGACATTGACAAAGTTATTGTTATTTTAGCTGTCTACCACAGCATATTGGAGTTGAACTTAAATAATGAATGTGAGTTCAGTGCAGGTGATTCGGGTGAACGGTGTAGGAATTACAGGACTTTTTTATGTGGTCCCCCCCTTTTTAAGGGACAAAAAGTAATTGGACAATTGGCTGCTCAGCTGTTCCGTGGCCAAGTGTGTGTTATTCCCTCATTATTTATTTTACAAGTAAGCAGATAAAAGGTCTAGTGTTGAGTTGATTTCAAGTGTGGCATTTGCATTTGGAATCTGTTGCTGTTAACTCTCAATATGAAGTCCAAAGAGCTGTCACTGCCAGTGAAGCAAGCCATCATTAGGCTGAAAAATCAAAACAAACCCATCAGAGAGATAGCAAATAATTATGTGTGGCCAAATCAACTATTTGGTACATTCTTAAAAAGAAAGAACGTACTGGTGAGCTCAGGAACACAAAAGGCCCAAAAGACCACAGAAAACAACTGTGGTGGATGACAGAATAATTATTTCCCTGGTGAAGAAAAACCCCTTCACGACAGTTAGCCAGATCAAGAACACCCTCCAGGAGGTAGGCGTATCTGTGTCAAAGTCAACAATCAAGAGAAGACTTCACCAGAGTCAATACAGAGGGTTTACCACAAGATGTAAACCCTTGGTAAGCCTCAAAAACAGGAAGACCAGATTAGAGTTTGACAAAAAACATCTAAAAAAGCCTGTACAGTTCTGGAACAACATCCTATGGGTAGATGAGACAAATATCACCTTGTACCAGAATGATGGGAAGAGAAGAGTATGGAGAAGGGAAGGAACTGCTCATGATCCGAAGCATACCACCTCATCTGTGAAGCATAGTGTTATGGCGTGGGCATGTATGGCTGCCAATGGAACTGGTTCCCTTGTATTTATTGATTATGTGACTGCTGACAAAAGCAGCAGGATGAATTCTTAAGTGTATAGGGCTATATTATCTGCTTAGATTCAGCCAAATGCTTCAAAACTCATTGGACGGCACTTCACAGTGCAGACGGACAATGACCCGAAGCATACTGAGAAAGCAACCAAATACTTATTTTTAAGGCAAAGAAGTGGAATGTTCTGCAATGGCCAAGTCAATCACCTGACCTGAATCCAATTGAGTATGCATTTCACTTGCTGAAGGCAAAGCTGAAGGCAAAACGCCCCAAGAACAAGCACTGAAGACAGTGACAGTATGGACTGGCAGAGCATCACCAGGGAAGATACCCAGCGTCTGGTGATGTCTATGGGTTCCAGACTTCAGGCAGCCATTGACTGCAAAGGATTTGCAACCAAGTATTAAAAATGACAATTTAATTTATGATTATATTAGTTTGGCCAATTACTTTTGAGCCCCTAAAATTGGGAGGGCTATGTATAAAAATTGTTGTAATTCCTACATGGTTCATACAATAGTTTTGAAAAAACCCTTAAATTAAAGCTGAAAGTCTACTTTTAAAGCGCATCTTGATTGTTTCATTTCAAATCCATTGTGCTGGCGTACAGAGTCAAAATTATGAAAATTGTGTCACTGTCCAAATACTTATGGACCTGATTTTGACAAGCAAGTGACTATTGCGCTCCACTCTGACAGAAAGGTGTCTGATGATGACACCTGCCATTGGTGACTGCCTGGAGGGCCCACTAAAAAGAGATAACAGAATCATAGTAAATAGTGGACACAATGGTTGTTTGTTTGCTGTGCATCATGTACATGGAATCGCTATCAACTTGGTTAACTTTTTTAACTCAGTGTATGCCATTTTCATTGCCTTTATAGGTCTACAATAGGAGGCTGCCATCCATATCTCTTCAAGGAGGATCCTTCACTTCTCTTCTCAGTTAAGGAATTACTGACTTAATTCTTGAATTATTGACGACTGATTATTGATTATTATATAACCCCCCCACTACCAGGGAGACCAAGTTGGGATCAAGTTCCCCATGTGACACTAAAGCTGGTTTCATTTTTTTTATTCAGACACCAGAGACCATCAGGACACGTATAATTCTTAGCACCTGCAAGCAAACTCTTACATTGCTTGAAGGCTTTATGTACAAGATGAAGGAAGAAATATGTCTGTCAATTACACTCAAGAGTGTATAATTCCCTGTTACAGTAGGCTAAGCAGCAAAATCCTTACAAGCATTTTGACCATGGTAAACCATGAACTTTATGGTGCTGACTCAGTTTTCTGACTGTTTTTTAATGGTTTATTCTGATTTTTGGAATGATTATTTAGTACTGCTATTGTTATTATTATAATAATTATCCACATTATTATTGTTGCATATTTCATATTGAACACATTGCATGTTCATATTTGTTATTATTATTATAGTAATTTTGAATGTAAATTCATTTAATAAAAATAGAACATTGCAATTCCAACTTGGTTATGCTGTAATTTAACAAAGTAAATTAAATATAGAGTAATAGCCTTTAACACAATTAGAATAACACTTTAGGGATTATAATTCAAAACAAAACAATATCATATGGCTAACTAGAATAAAGAACCCTGTATGGATCTTCAAATGGTTCTTTGTAGAACCTTAAGAGCATGGTTCTTATAGAACCTTTAAAAAGGGTCTTTATAGCACAAAGCTATAAGAACCCTTTTTAGTACTACATAGAATGCTTTTTTCTAAGAGTGTAGTACCTTTACTGCGTTTAGGTAAATATCGTTTAGGTAATTTCGTTGTACCCTGGTATAATGACAATAAAGACATTCAATTCAATATCGGTACTATTTGCCGAGCAGCGTGTAGCTTACGCTGAATTATTTTGATTTTAGATGTTTTTATTAAATGATATGACATGTATTACAAATATTACCTTTTAAAAACAGTGCAGCCGTTTCATTAATGGATTCCAGTCCGTGGGTTAACGAATAGTCGTTTGCGATGGATACCAATATGGCTGCCCGCCTACTTCCAGTGCCTTCAGCCGTGATATATTATTTATGATGACGTCAGCGATCCGGTTATTTTAGATCCGAGGGTGTAACCAGGAGCGAGTGACATGTTTTGCAATCGGTGTCACACCATATACAAGCAGCCATAGTAACAGCGCTCTGCAATTGGATGCTCAAATACAACATAGTTTCAGGTTATAAAACAGTTTGCAACGTTTTTCTCATCTTGAATGTAGTCCGGTTTTTGATCGAAATGATTTGTTTTTGGTGGGATAATTCAGTCATACTGCGCATGTCAAACAGAAGAGTTCTACTCCGTCGCATGTTTGATGACGTTTTAACCTCGACTCCAACTAGAGTCTCAGGGGCTGAGGCCTAGGAGTTTTTTAATTCGTATATATTTTTTTCTGAATAAATGTACACAATTCCTTTACCAGTTTTGAGTGGGGTTACGGCCTTATGAGACCTTGTTCTGGGGTAGATGGTGGGAGAGCAGCGTGGCTGATAGCTTGCTAGCAAACACGGTTTTTAACAACAAGGAACTCGAGTCGAGGAAACGGGCTTGCAGGAAAAAACGAAAAATGACATCTCGGAGGTAAGATCCGATTAGGGAGCGCATTACGGATGTCTTTCCATTTAAAGTTAGCAAGCACGCTAACGTTATGTAGCTATTCCAGAAGACATCGATTCGTTTGTCGTTATGCCACACTTTTTAGAGAATCTGTATTTTGAATTAAATGAAACCTTTTGTTACACTCTACAGGTGGCGCTCAGCTCGCAAAGATTAATGATATGTCGATGACCCACAAATTGTTCCTAGCTGTCTAGAACTAGCTACTGCGAGTGTAATGGCCACTTAGTAAACTATGGTCGTGAAGCGTGCTAGGTGGCTAGCAACATTTAAGTGTGTGGATCAGCCTAACTAGCGTGAGCACGTACAATTGGCTTGATAGATCGTGTTCTCGAATAAATTTGTGGCAACAACACCGCTGCATCTATTAATGTAACGTTAGCTACCTCAGCTAGTACTCGACACATACTACAGATGGCTAATCCTTGTGTCTGTAAGCGTTAACCTTAGCAGCGGATATATCAGAATAATATAAATGTTGGTGGTTGGGGTGGGCACTCTGTTCTTAAATCCTTTGACATCATAGCTACAGCTCCGTGTTTCAATGAAGTCCGAAATTCGTCGCCTTTGGTTTCGCGGTTTGGTTCTCATGGAACGCCTAGTTTGTTGGAGTATGGCTGCCATCATCAAACGTGACTGCTGATCAACAAACAAACATCAGAAGCAGTGTAACAGAGGTTATTTAAAAATGCATTTAGCTACGGCAGTTTAGTCCCATCTACCTTTATGTCCTTGAAATTAGGCACTAGTACGTACATAATTGTTAGCATTAAATATAATATATATTCGAAATAACTAAATGAGTAATCTAGTAATATAACTACTAATATAACTAATATACATTGTGGCTACTGTTTCTGTTAATCTTGGAAGTGATCAATCCTCTTTGATCACTGTGTGTTAAACCTTTTTATCAGCCCACAAAGGAATACATTGAATTAATAATTAATAACCCGATCATTGTATAAAATTGTCGTACGTGCCTCACAGGCGCGATGTAAATATATCACGGGCACAGTATAATCATAACAAGCACCATAGTTTGGAATGTGTGGGACATGGTGTCATTTGAGATTTTTGTTGAAGTGATATGCATAACAACTGAATGCATTTTGTCCTGGGGGCTTGGCTTTTGGGGATCTTATTCCATAGTGTAGGCCACATTGTACCCTGCATCATAATTCACAACCTATACATACTCAATAGCTTAATTTTCCATTTTTAAGTTCTATAGGCTAATCAAAGTCAGACTTTCACTCAATGGTTTTGAGTTTTATCACACAAAAATGTCAATATATCGTTTTTGCCCTCTCACTCTCATTTAAAGCAAAGCACTGAGTGAAATAACTATTACTATTAACAGTATCATTAATTCTCACTGCTCTTAATGATATTTATCTGTACTGTTCAGATTACAGGCTTAGGCATGGTATTTTATTGTCATGTCTATTTTACTAGGCAACCTTGATAGGGACAGGAATCCTGGGTACTGCATAACATAACACTATTAACATGCTTGGTCTTTTAAAAAGTTATTTGGTATTTTGGAGCCATTTTTTTCCATGGAGCCATTTTCTCCATTTCAGTTTTTTTCCCTTCAACTTTCAAGTGATGTTGTCAGGGTTATGGTCCAGACAGGTTTATGACAAACCTATCACTGACACAACAGCATCTGTCATTTGAAATGTAAGAATCTGAGCTTTCTGCCCCGCAGGTGGTTCCACCCAAACATCACGGGCGTGGAAGCAGAGAACCTGCTTTTGACCCGAGGTGTGGATGGCAGCTTCCTGGCCCGACCCAGCAAGAGCAACCCAGGGGACTTCACTCTGTCCGTCAGGTAAGTGGCCAGACGATGGCGGCCCCTGTTCATGCACAGCTTCAACCCTGGACTCAATATTTCTCTTCTCCTGAGGGCAGAGAGGCCAGGCCCCATCATTCAGTTCAGCACCCCCCTGTATCACCTGAAGCACTCCTTAAACTAGAATTTCATTATTTACAGGAGGGGTGTAACGATACACAAAAATCATGGTTCGGTACATACCACGGTTTTGAAGTCACGGTTTGGTACATTTTCAGTACAGCAGGGAAATAATTTACTGAACAAAGTACTGAAATGCAAATGAGAGGGAACTTCGTAGTGGTGCTCAATCACGTTCAACATGCGTTTAAAACCCGTGTTCTTGACAATGGAGTATGATTGCAATAAAAACACCTGTGGCGTTTGTTATTGCTTTGGCCTGGTCTATCAGCGAGAGGCGTAACATGGGAGTTTTGAATTAAAGTCCGCACACTAAAAAGGTCAGCACGTGCATTAGTGGTCAAAGCAAGATTGCATTTGTTCGGTTCACAGCAGGTACCGAACCGAAAGTCCTGTACCCAAAGGTTTGGTACGAATACGTGTACCATTACACCCCTAGTTTACAGTAATCAGAATAGCAGGGAGGCTCATCTTAACCCATATCTGAAATTTGCCTTTGCACAATGTCTGTCAGCAAAACATTTCATAACTAATGTCAAAGTCAGGGCATTGTATTATAAGAGCAAGTTGGTAGTACATTGCACATGAAGTATACGCCTCTGATGCAGTGGCTGCCAGCATGCATGTGGAAGGAGAGCGTGTTTCCTGCATTCTCCCAAATTGACAAAAGACAAAAGAAGCTTACAAATACAATTGGGCCTTCCAAATTGGGAGAAAATAAAATATGGCATGAATACAAACAATTTGTTGCAAGAGCAACATTTCCCAGCATTGTTCAAGGAGTTCAGAGGGGCTGGTGGATTCTGTCCTCTGTGTCGTATAATATTGTAAGTCCTTGGTAATAAGTTTGCATTTGTACTAGGGATGTTAATGATTAATTGATGATCAATTAATCACCGTTAAGAATTTGATCGATCAAGCATATCAAATTAACGATTAAGTATCACAGCACAGTGGAGTTATCCAATAGCACAAACTCTAGTGAGTGTAATAATATTCCTTTGAAACAACAGTTAAAACCTTGTTGATTTTATAAAATATATCTAGCAATATTTCACGAAAGAAACTATTTACAGCCACAAAACATTTTTGTTATACGACAATAGCGTGATTCACCCAATTTAAAAATAATTTGATTGTACATTATTAAGATGGAGAAGGTGTGGTCTTTGGTTGATATTGTATGTTTTATTTGTACAAACAGTCTAATTCTGTTGTGTGGTGTCCCTCAGTGTAGTTGTCCTAGAGCAAGTACATTGTCTCATGCATGATGTATCTTTCTGCATTATCGGGCGTAGGGCCCTAGAAATCCGTTTTATATTTTCTGGATTCAGTTTTTTACAGTTTTACCCATTTTTATCATCAAAAAGTGTCTGTAATCAAATTAATTCATAAAAATTCAACAACATAATAACAATTTATTCTTATTTTTAATCAAATAAAGTGCTTCCATGACAGAGCTTCACAGTATAAATTAAAATAAATACTTTAAATGAAAACAATGAACAAAACGAAAAAGGTTCTGCTCAGGGAACAGAGCTGTGTGTGTGTCCATTTTAATACTTAATAGTCAAGTTTCATTAGTTCTAGGTATGGATGGAGATTATTATAAAAACAATTCTCGATTGGTATGGCGCACAGCCACAAAGTCCTCAACAAACTCATGCCTTGCATCTGATGATTTTGTTGCCGTTTGTATGGTAGTTTAGAGGGGTAAACTTACAGCACGTATCTTATCCTTGTTTCGAAGGTGGGTTTTCAATTTCACATGGTCATCGCACATATTTTTTTCGAGTCTAGTCAATGGTGTGTTGACAACTTGCTGAACAGTTGCTGTCCCGATTCATAGAAATCATTGGGATACTGCTCTGCCCTGAACTTTGCAGGGTTTTTTAAAAGCGGATTTAGTAGTCTCAGATGGCCTCTTCGACATGTTTTCAATTCAATAACCCATGCGTTTTTTTCCCCCCACTGACACAAGCGCGCAAACATGTACACGCACACAGCCCTGCTCCCCACACATACCACTCCAATACAGGGGGAAATGTGTTTCTCTGTTCATCATTTTATTTGACAAATAAACCAAATCCGATTCCTGATATTTCCACTAATTTAAGCAGCCTTTTAATGCACTATAACTAAAATCTTTCAAATTTAAATTTAACAGTTAATTCCATTTTTATGTCGCAATTCCGTCAGGGGAGAGAGAGAGAGAGGTGTGTTTGAAGTCTTCATCTTGTAAAGTAATTAGGATAAGGATGTTTAGGGTCCATTTTGGCAAGCGTCCACAGAGTCACATAAAAAGGTATTGTTTCAGCAGAACACTCATGTCCAATTTTGTGTACTGTCATTTCCACCTCCTCAAACCAGGCGGAATGGAGCGGTCACCCACATTAAGATCCAGAACACGGGAGACTACTATGACCTCTACGGAGGGGAGAAGTTTGCCACCCTGGCTGAGCTTGTGCAGTATTACATGGAGCACCACGGGCAGCTGAAAGAGAAGAACGGGGATGTCATCGAGCTCAAGTACCCGCTCAACTGCGCTGACCCCACGTCCGAGAGGTGAGCCCATTACAACTGGCAGCCCACCCAGTCAGGTCAGGTCATGTTGATTACATAAGAAGAACATAAGAATGTGACGAGAACAGGCCATTTAGCCCATCTATGCGTGTCATGTACAGTCCTACAGTATAGAGTCTAGATGTTCCCATAGACACTGCTAAAATGATTCAGAAGTGGTTTAATGAACACCAGGATGAAGTCAAACACCTTCCATAGCCTACCCAATCACCAGATCTAAACATTATTGAACATTTATAGGAAGTATTGGAACATAGAGTGAGATTTACACTGCCTTCATCTTTCAAAGAACTGAAGGCTTTCCTTTGTGAAGATTGGTCCAATATCCCACCAGAAACAGTTCAAAACTTGTATGACTTAATTCCTAGAAGGATTGAAGCTGTGGCTGAAATCCTAAATATTCACACATTGTTTGGTGTTTCCATTCTGTTGTCTACCCCCTGTATCTATGTGTTGAAGTGGATATTGACCAATGGGGAGAATTAATAATCGGAGACATGGAGCATTTTTTATTATGTAATCGGCAGGAAATTTTAGAAACAGAATAAGATAAGGAAGTTTGGGTTTTGTTGTGTGAAGTTGTATCCAAATGCTATGTGTTGGCATGAAGTTACAGAACTTACAGAAGGTACAGAAGTTACTGTCTGTAAGGACAGAGTTTTTAGATATTGTAGGTAATTCTGTAAGAACCTGTAAAACCCCCAACTCTCAGTGCTGTATAGGTGTGGGGTGTACCTAGCATCCCAAGCATTTACCAAATAAAGATATTTATTTTAGCTACATATTTAACCAGGTTTTTCCTGTCTTGCTAACAAAAAACGTTCTGGTCGATGAACTAATGATGAACTGAAGCAAGCTAATATTAATCAGTTCTATGGTCCCGTTTTACATTTCAAACACTATTTGTTGCAAATAGGTTGCATTAGCTACCTTGTTCATGTACCAGGGAAGGAGAAATAGGGAGAGAGATAAGAGGCCGTATAAACTTTTCTTGTGATATGGTTGTTCATATACAAGTGTAATTATAATATAATAATATGTGTAATTTTCATCATCAATCATTCATCTATTTTGTGATTAATATTAAAAATATTACTGACATGGGCATGAATTGTACTAGCCTAATCTAAATTTGGCAAATCACATTAGCCTAATTACAAATATTCCATAAATTTGTTGCTTACAGGTGGTGGCCAAGAAAGGTAGATAAATGGGGGACATAAAGTATATTGAAAGCAGGTGCTTCCACACAGGTGTTGTTCCTGAGTTAATTAAGTATACAACCGATTTAGAAGTATACAACTGATAAGAGTGTCAGAAAATATAGGCCATCAAGGTGTTAATTTTGTTTTTATTGCATCGTATTGCACAGCATATATTTGAATATAGGGTGTCAGGTCAGTCTTCCACATGAATCCCTGATATTGCGTGAATTAGTTTATCCTTGATTTTCACTCAATTACTCAATGTTCACTAAATGAAGTTTTAATGCACGTGTGCACCAATGTGCAAACAGTGAGTTGTGTTTTGACCATATGTGCTTCTCCTTCCAGGTGGTTCCATGGCCACTTGTCTGGCCGTGAGGCGGAGAAGCTCCTGACGGAGAAGGGGAAGAATGGCAGCTTCCTGGTGCGGGAGAGCCAGAGCCACCCCGGTGACTTCGTGCTCTCAGTGCGCACTGGCGACGACAAGACAGACAGCAGTGACAACAAGCCCAAAGTCACTCACGTCATGATTCGCTGCCAGGTACCCTTGCTGAGCCAGCGAGCTGTGGGGAATTAGGGGTATATAATATATACATATATAATAATATACAAATTCATACATATTGTACAGACATGCATTGTGCCCATATTGCACTTTGCATCTGGAGTCATAGTTAGTAGGAATCGCATTCTGAGACGGTCCTCATGTACATTAAAAACCTCATTCTGTAAATGTAAATAAATAAATACAAGCAGCAGGATTCAAGCAGTCAGATTTAGCCTCACATTCCATTGTACTATTTAGTAAACCTATGGCTTTTGGAACAAAGGAAGTTTCATGTACATTTTTTCTGGCCATGGGCAACCTAAAGTGCCAACTGAACGGAGTGTTTCCTATGAAGGGACTCAGTAGGAGGGTTGGGGAGAGAGATATTTACATGTCTGTGGGGCAGGGGAGTGACCCGGCCTCCTCTCTTGTCTTGCAGCACGATCTGAAGTACGATGTGGGCGGGGGGGAGAAGTTTGACTCCCTCACTGATCTGGTGGAGCATTACAAGAAGAACCCCATGGTAGAAATGCTGGGCACAGTCCTCCAGCTTAAACAGGTATCTGGATGTGGGAGACTCATTACGCCTCTCTGCCTGATTGGCTAAACACAGTTCAATATTCCCCTGAAGAGGGAAAAATGGCACCTGATGTTTGAACTGTTCTTCCTCTTTAATGTTAATGCAACCAATATGCCTATTGGTTTATTAAAGTAAGAATCTATTAGGAAACATAAATTCTCACTAAATGAGTCTTGACAAACCCATATCTCTCCCTGGATTTTACAATGCATCTTCAATAAAAAGCATTTAGCACAGATTACCAGAAACCTTTGGTTGTGGCAAGTATTTCATAGAACATTTTTTGAAAGTCAGAAGATAAGGGTAGTGAAATGTAGGCCGATTTAATCTGGTCTGCGAAAGATGTACGTTTCTTGGTAATGGGAGCCACCAATTGACATTGTTTCCCTTGTCTGCCCCTGGAAGCCTCTGAATACCACGCGCATCAATGCAGCAGAGATCGAGAGCCGCGTGCGCGAGCTCAGCAAGCTGGCGGAGGCCACCGACAAGGTCAAGCAGGGCTTCTGGGAGGAGTTTGAGGTAAGGGCACTATCGCACCGCTTTGTTCTGTTGTGTCCTGGCTGTACCGGCACAGACTGCAACCCGCTCATCTCTCCCTCACCTCTCTGGCACACAGACCCTGCAGCAGCAGGAGTGTAAGTTGCTGTACAGCCGCAAGGAGGGCCAGCGGGTGGAGAACAAGAACAAAAACCGGTACAAGAACATCCTACCATGTGAGTAACAACCGGGGAAAGAGTGGTCTGACCTTTTCAATGTTGCCCTGATGAAGTTTACAACTGAAAACACGTTAGCTATTTAATCTATAGCTATCTTTTAACGATAAATAATTATTATATTGATTTTTAAAATCAAATCTTTTGGGGCCTGGCAAAAAAAATCTGATTTATATATAAAAATGACTGATAGAGTTAGAACTGAGCTATTGTATAAGGCACATGAAACCTTGTGAGCCAAGTGATTTTTAGTTAAAAAGCCCTTTGTGTGTTGCGTACACATTGTGATCCCATTGCATTATCCCTACAGTCGACCACACCCGTGTGGTGCTGAATGACGGGGACATGAATGAACCCGGGTCTGACTATATCAATGCCAACATCATCATGGTAGGAGCTGACTTCACGGTAACCAACTTCACCATAACTATTTCATGCCTAAATGCACGTCTCGTATTTTTTTAGAGAGAATAAATTCAAGAATAAAATGACAATTATAATGATGGGACCTAACCTTCTTTGTTGGCAGCTATCAGATTGGGAGGCCTGAGAAGTAAAGCCAGTAAGTTTCTTTTTTTTTGTCGTCCTCAGCCAGAGCAGGAGACCAAGTGCAACAACGCCAAATTAAAGAAGAGCTACATCGCCACTCAGGGCTGCTTGCAGAACACCATTAGTGACTTCTGGAGGATGGTCTTCCAGGAGAACTCCCGAGTCATTGTCATGACAACGAAGGAGGTGGAGCGGGGCAAGGTACCAGCCTTGGGTCTCTTCATCACCTCTTGCTGACATGATTTTTAGTGCATATTGCCCACCCTGAATGCTGCTGTCAGTGCCAAAGTTGACTCATCTATGTACTCTGTTCTCAGAAGGTGCTCCAGCGGTGGCTATCTGAATAAACTCAGATAATCTTTATTAACTTATGCAATGAAACATAATGAAACATGAAGCCATTGCTGATGGCCGCGTATACTGTATGTGAACGCTAACATGGTCAAGGTCAAGATTAATATGAATAGGGGACACGGGTAGCGTAGCGGTCTAATGCACCGTTTTTTGGCTGGTCCGATGCGGTGTGCGCTGCCTGTCAGGGGCACGGTTCGAAACCTGCGTCTCTACCAGACCGCCCCAGGTGCCAGCCCCGAGGGTCGGCATCAGCCCCAGGGGAGGGGGAGGGTCTCCAAGTCCGCTGTGAACATGGGTCTCCAGAACATGGGTGGGCGAATTCCGTCTCGAAGGAAGCAGAGTTTGCTGCCCTCGGAGAATTGGCTTTCCTCGTAGAGACGAGCAGCGGACTCGTGTCGGGAGGGTCAATCAAATAAATAAATAGAGGGTATAAGTGGCTACCAAATTGGGAGAAAAATGGGGGAAAAAATCTGAAACAAGTTTATAATAAAAAATTTAAAAAAAGATTTCTATGAATAAATTTATTGGTAACCGAGGTGTGTGTTTGTTTATGCAGAGCAAATGCGTGAAATACTGGCCAGACGTGTCTGCTCTGAAGGAATATGGTGCCATGCGTGTCCGCAACGTCAAGGAGACCTCCGCACATGACTACATCCTGCGGGAGCTGAAGCTGTCCAAAGTGGGGCAGGTGAGCCTTTGCCCGAGGGCCGGGGGAAGGCACTGTGGTGGCTCCACATCTGAGATCTGGGACAAAATGAGCTTCCAATAGTTTATATTCGATATTCGATATTCAACACCCCATCCCCTCTGTCTGACAGTGTCAAATTAAATTGTTGAATGAATTAAAATAAAAACTAAATCAAAACAATATACCCACTTGAGTAAATAAAATAATGCATCACCTATAGTATTAAAAAACATAAGACTGCATGATTCTATATAATCCATGTCTTTGGGTCATTGTTCATTAGAGGTCCCTGGAGTGTGCTCATGCATCAAAGTAGCCTATAAGAAATAAGGGATTATAAAACCCGGACCGGAGTCATCTTCATCACTGAGCCATCATAGCTCAGAGTGATATCATATTTTTTTCCATACAATTGTGTATGAAAACAATGACTTTCAATGGCAATTATGGCCCTACAGAATGTTAAGAGTAGACTAACATTTGATCATGAACATCCTGAATAGTTATAACTGCAAATTGTTAAATATGTAAATAGAGTTATATTTAACAGGTAAGTTAACTAATTGTTTTGAACTAGCTAGTCAACACATGTAAATTTCCATTTATAATCTTGGCAAGGAATTTAAAATGACAGGTTTGTTTTCATATGTTAAAGTTCATTATTTCATAAATCGTGCATATTGATAGCCTGTGATCTGAGGTATGTATGGGCTAATACAAAAAATGTTCCTGGCTAACTCCAGGTAAAAGAAAAAGCCAGAAATGTAGTCAGATATACAGTCAGGTCCATAAATATTTGGACATTGACAAAGTTATTGTTATTTGAGCTGTCTACCACTGCATATTGGAGTTGAAATTAAATAATGAATATGAGTTCAAAGTGCAGGTGAATCGGGTGAACGGTGTAGGAATTACAGGACTTTTTATATGTTGTCCCCCCCCTTTTTAATGGACCAAAAGTAATTGGACAATTAGTTCCATGGCCAGGTGTGTGTTATTCCCTCATTATTTCATTCACAAGTAAGCAGATAAAAGGTCTAGAGTTGATTAGAGTTGATTTCAAGTGTGGCATTTGCTTTTGGAATCTGTTGCCATTAACTCTCAATATGAAGTCCAAAGAGCTGTCACTGCCAGTGAAGCAAGCCTGAAAAATCGAAACAAACCCATCAGAGAGATAGCAAAAACATTAGGTATGGCCAAATTAACTATTTGTTACATTCTTAAAAAGAAAGAACACATTGGTGAGCTTAGGAACACCAAAAGGCCCGGAAGACCACGGACCACGGTTACATTTTTGTTACATTATTAGAATTCAAGCAATGCATTTCGCTTGTCTTCTAGTGATTTTATCTAGCTAGATAAGATGCCTCCTTGTCTGTGTAGCACGACTGTCATCTCAAAGCTGTCATGTATTGGTGAAGCCTCTGTTGAGTTAAACCTCTCACCTGGAGTGACTGTGTCAGTAACCAGACCAAACCAGATCTAACTGTGCGTTACAGGGGAACACAGAGCGCACGGTATGGCAGTACCACTTCCGGGCCTGGCCGGACCACGGTGTGCCCACCGACCCAGGCGGTGTGCTGGATTTCCTGGAGGAGGTCAATCTGAAGCAGGAGAGTATTCTGGAAGCTGGACCCATCGTGGTCCACTGCAGGTTAGAGATAATGCCCATTAAGCTACCTTTGGGTGTGTGCGCTGTGCACTTGCTTTTCATTACATTTCATGTGTTTATTCAGACATTATACTTAACAAACTGAATACAAGGAATACAGTACCCTCAAATTATTCGCAAGCTTAAACATGAGCAGAAGAAGGTTGTATAAAATGAACGATTGTGTATGAGCTATATTGTATGCTCAAAAAATGATATTCTTTTATATTAATGCAATTGCTCAAACAAAAATATTTTTAACAAATATCATCTCCCCAAAAAGAAATGATATGTGTTCACCCCCCTGTTTTCAGTCTTTGTGCACCTCCTTACACAAGGATAACACAACGGAGTTGTCTTCTATAGTGTTTTTTTCTTTTTTTCTATGTTTTTTTTTTTTTTTTTTCTGCTGTTTTCTCCCTGTTTTTCTCCCCATTTTTAGTATCCAATTGTACCCTCATTTTTTACGTCAATTATCCCACTCCCTCATATATCTTACGAGTTTGCTGCCGTAGTCCTGATACCAGCAGTGACATGGGCACCTCCTCCGAGCCGGAACCCACCAAGTCGTCACCGTAACTCCGGTATACACGCACAGGGCCACAGCGAACTCTCATCAGCTTGCCTTCCCCCACCGTAGGGCAGACAGCCAATTGCCAATATGGTTATAACGTTCTAACCGCTAGACCACCTGGGAGGCCTTCTATAGTGTTTTATGAGATTGGTAAACATATTGGGGGGCATCTGACTATTCCTCTATACAGAATCTTTCAAGATCCTTCCGTCTGTACTTGTGGACTGCCCTCAATTCAATTCAAACCACACATTTTCTATCTGTTTCAAGTCTGGAGACTGAGATGGCAGTTACAAAACATCCATTTTGTGATCAATTAGCCATTTCTTGGTTGATTTTGAGGTATTTCTTGGTTGATTTTGTGGCCAAGCTTCAGCTTCCTGGGAGAGTGAACCATGTTTTTGGCCAAAGTGTCTTGGTACTTGCTGGAGATCATGATTCCATTGACCTTAACAAGTGCCCAGGATGAATAGATGCCAAACACACACCCATAACATCAAAGATGCACAACTATATTTCACCGTACATATGGCATTCTTTTCAACATAAACACCCTTCTTCCAACACCAAACCCACCGCTGGTGTGCATGGCCAGAAAGCTTGATTTTGGTCTCATCTGATCATGACTGATTCCAGTTCGACTTCCCATGCCATTTAGCAAAATCCAGATGCTTTTTTTTTTCTCTCTCTCTCTCTCTCTCTCTCTCTCTCTCTCTCCCCTCTTCATTGCCCCTGGCAACCCTTTTTGGGGGCATTTTGCCCCAAAATGCTTTTGGGCATGGAGATGCTGTCTCTTATAGCTTGAGGTTTTGTGTCCCCAAGATGCAACCAAGTTTTGTAGATCTCCAACTGTGACCTTTGGATTTTTCTTTGCCTCCCAAATCACTGCGTGGGGGCAAGATGCACATGTACTCTACCAGGCAGGTTTACCACTGTTCTACTGGTTTTACACTTGGTGGATTATATTTGGTTACCTAATAGTGGAAAGTCTTTAGTTTTTTATTGATTTGTTTGTAACCATCTTCTGACTCTTGTTTCTTTGCCTTTACCCACTGTGATGGATGACAAATGGATTTTACATGTGTGTAACCTCATTAGAGATTAAGATGACCTTACAAAATTTGCATGTTAATGTAGAATTATTTTTGTTGGATTTTATTTAAAAGGATTATTAGGGGTGTGAGTAATTGGCTTAGTGGCTTTTTTTGTTGAAAATATTACTTCTCTGAGCAATTGTATTAGTATTAAATAATATCATTTTCCAATTTTGAGCATACAATATTGCTCATTACCTGTATTGTTTATTTTATACAGCCTTTGCTCATCTTTATCAAGGGCGTGAATCATTTTGGAGGGTACTGTATGTATTGTATTTCTAACTAACCACACTAATCGTGAGAAAATGCCAAGAAATGCGTAGTCCTGTCCTGGGACCAGTTGAGAGCAAGGGTGCACCAATCGTTCAGCTGTGAGTCGAACTTGGCCGGTTTTAGGCAAAATTTTTGTTTAAAAGTCCTATAGAATCATAACCACTGCTTTGTAGAATCTAATAACAGCTGCATCTGGCCGTGACATTTTTCAATGTGATCTAAGCAAATTCGCGAACGTACCATAGAAATTCATGTACCTACTTAAAGAAAAGAGTCCGTACTACAACAAGCTAGCGGAAACAACATATGTTACCATTTTAAATATCTGACATTTTAGGCTTTCAGTGATGGTAGTGTTAGTCAGTGCTTAGAAAATACTGGTGATTTGCTGTGATTGTGATCAGTAATCCAGCGACACATTGAAGTGAAGACTGACGAAGAGCGAATTGAGTGAAACACAAGGAAAATAAAGGGGACCATAAAACGTAATAATGTATTTGTTGTTCGTGATCATTACTACCCGCCAGCTACCTAGCTAACTAGATCCAACTTTTAATGAGGGTGGCAATCTAATTGTCAGGTAGCAAAAAACATTTTATTTTGTTGCTAGTTTGCTAGGTGACAATAGACAACCTAGCGACTACACCCACAAACGATGGTGTCTTTCCAAAACAAGATCCTCGCAAAACTGAACATAGCTCATATCAAACTTGAATATAAAATGTTCCCTGTCCCAATGACAATTCTAGCTAACTGTAGGAGCAATATCAATAGCTCCCTAGTTTGCCAGTTGGCTCTGTTCATATTTATTATTATTTATTTGTTTCTGTTTGTTTACATGTAAAAATGTGCATAAAACAGACCTGTTTAAACAGACTTTCTTTGCTAAAAAAAGTGATACTACTGAGTCTTTCTTATGATTTATTTAATGTATATGATTTTTGTTTGAGTTACATGTACGAAATATGCATAAAAGAGACATGATTCAAGCGACTTTGGAAATCCAATTAAAGAACCATTAAAAAATGACCAGTTCTTAATTCTTTCTTTGCTGCCTCTTGATTTGACAAAATCAGCTGGATTGGCCAATTTGGTTGTTAAAAAAGTGGCAATCTGTATCGGCCATAAAAATCCATATCAGTTCACCCTTATTTGTAGACTGCCAACATACAGTTTTCATTTTAGGACCACAATTCAGCCAAACTTCACTCCAACACAAGTCTGTCATTCAGATTTTGTATCTCATAGTCAAACAAATTTGTGGCAAAAATAGACCATAAAGTTAGGTTTTTGTTTTTGCAGTAGCTCAACAGAAAGGTACTTTGAAAAGCTTTCCAGAAATTAGCCATGGCAATATTGGTAGAGAATGATTGTTATAAATAGAGAATAGTAGCTAGCTAGCAAGCATGCTAACAAGACAGAGGCTACACGTACTTGTATATGAAAAATGTAACTAGCTACCTTAATAGCTAGCAAGCCTGTTTACCTTATTTACAAAAAATCTGCCTGCAATTGTGTTGTTACATGTTTTCAATGGGATTTAGGAAATCATGATTGTGTCTAACATTAGCTAGCTAGCTAACATGACACCATCATAACTAACTCGCTAGCTAGCTCACTCATTGCTAACAGCTAACTATGCTAGCTATCTAGTCAGCTAACTAACAAAAACACAAACGACAGGAGAACCTCAGAGTTACGGACTGACCGGTTAACCGATTGCGGTACGAAACTGGTAGTACCATACGCAATCATGCATTATCAAAATCAAGGTCTTTATTACCACTTTTATGCAAAACGGTGCACATTAAACCAAAACAAGTAAAAGTAAAAAAGAAAAGAAAATTGAAATACTATACTATTACAAGTATACACAGGGGCTTGTCTTTACACTGTTGCTAAAGAATATGATGTGGGACAATCAGTGTTTTATATAATGGGCCAGTACAAAATCAAAACAGTTTGCAAAAGAGGCCAGAGAGAGCAGGTCACTGAAAAGGAGATCATTCAGAAACCCGATGTAGGGGGGAAAGGTAATGTTCTAATTGGATCCCAATTTTTTATTATTGGTTAATCTAAACTAAGGTTTATAGCTACAACACAGTACTAGCCTTACAAATTAAGGCTACAGTAATTTCAGTAACAATTCCAACCAATAAAGGATCCAAATCCTTAAAATTGGTGTATTTTGATGTCACTTTCAAAGATGCAACATTTCATTTCGAATGACCTCTATTCCTGATGCATTGGTATCTTAGAGGTTCTACTGTACTAACACCCAGCTTCAACTGTAAAAACAGCCAAGACTAGCTAACTAGCTAGCTATCCAGTCAAAATATGCCAAGGTATGTTTGTCCTCATGGAACTTAATATACCAAGGACAAGGTACCCAGCTAATTGGCTAACCAGGTGGCAGCTGTTAGTATTCCAGGTCTTTGTCATCACAAGTGAATTGGGTTAAATGTATTGTGGAGTCCATAAGAAAGATAATTAAAAGTGGCATGCATTTGAGGTTAACTCTCTCTTCAGTATTTTGTTTGTGTCTTTGCAGTGCTGGGATTGGTCGAACCGGGACGTTTATCGTGATAGACATCCTTATCGATGTGATCAGAGAAAAAGGTGTGTGCAATGAATTCCTTCTCTTTGCTTTAATAAGGCCTCCTTATAGTCAAACGACTATTAAATATTTAACACTCCCCTCAGGCTGTTTACATTACCTTGATTTTTCTGTATATACTCTTTGTAGTTTGTCAATTTGCAAGATCAAATTATGATATTACAAAATACACAAGTGTCTCCCAATTTTTAGCCACTACTTTTATGTCATTGGCTTCAACATGGACCATGACCACAGGATCCTCCCCTGCTCTGGCCACGAGCTTGTCTGCATTCCCCAGGAGGTCTCCAACCTGGGCACAAGGCAGGCAACATACCATACAAGACTAATTTTCACGCGAACACACTATATTGTCTACACCTCTAATATTTTAGTCCCAAATTATGACTAACTCCCATTTTTGGGGGGATGCGGCCACAAGGGTGCCCTGGGGCTCATCAGTCCTCTCACTCACAGAGGGTTGGGCCAGATCCTCTTCATGCAAGGGCTGGAATTGGTAGGGCATCACACTCCTGAGATACTGCCCTTGTATTATGTGCATGCCTTTTTCTGTGCCTATGCCCTAACATAACATATGCCATTTAGCAGACGCTTTTATCCAAAGCGTCGAGACCAAATATTTTCCTCTCAACAAGCCGACAGCGATCTCAGGCTAATGCTCCCTGGAAGTCTCCCTCCAGAAATGCAAGCATTCTGCAGCACCCGCACTGCACTGGCTACATTTGTCCTCTCACTAGATGTAACTCATTCTCCCTGAGCATGATTAAGTTACTGCCAAAACTGTGACACCAGTTCTTATGCTCTGGTACCCAGAACTGCACACGGTACTCTTAAGTGATGTCTGACAAAGGCATCATGTAACATTAAAATAACCTCCTTTGATTTATACTCAGTACTTTATTCTATGGTGGGGCTATCCCTCTAGAAATGATCATTCTAGTATGGTTGACCCCGCAATGTAAGGCTTGTTACTTCCTCACACGGTAGAATACAAGTATTCTTATAATTGGTCAGGTGTCCCTTGCAAAAAAAGGTTCGGAATCTCAATGGGACTTTCACTTGGTTAAAAAAAGGTTAAAAATATACTTAACTATAAATTTGGAATTTCAATGAATAATGAAATGAATAATTACAATTACATTACAATATTAATAGTTAATTACTCGATCAAACACATATCTTTAGTCAATACCAAATGAATATTGATATTGAAGACCTAACTAAGGGGTTAAAGGCATCAGGGAGTTCAGGGAAATCTTCAACAAGTCTGATGTTTCCTTGCGGTCTCTCACAACTGTTCATGCTCCTTTTCCAGAGTGCAAAGTTAATTATCGGAGGTGAGTTTTGATGTCCGATATTGCTAGCTGTATCCTTTCACAGCTCTTCACGAATTAGCGTTGTTTGCGCCTAAGTTTGTGGAGATAGCACTGTTGAGTTCAACTGCTGTTCAGAGAGAGAACTTTTGTCTCTTGTGCTTCACGAGGCCTCTCGTTTGAGGTGCTGGTGAGACCGAGAACAGCACGAGGTGGTGTTGATAAAAAGAAAAAGAGAGAAAATGGCGATTGCTCTTTGGTTTTGTTTGTTGCATGTGAGTTTGGTATTTCCGGTTTACAGTATCCTATTGGAAGGTGACAATGAGTGACACAAAGGGGATGTCATTTCCTGTGGGTCATGTTTCAAGTCTTTGATGAAAAACGTTAAGCACACAAAATTACATTAAATGAAACATCTGCATTTCAGACATAATTTTATGTGGAATGTGCAGTCCCTACATTTATATATCTCTGCATTGTATTGACCTTTTTTTTTTTTAAATGGCTATAGCACAATGGGTAGATCCTGATAGACATTGATCATTGACTCAAATTGAACACAATCTAATTTTGCTCCTCCCAACAAATATACCTATCTTATTTCCCACATGCTGAACTTTACATTTAGCTATATTGAAGGCAATGTGCCAGGTTTCTGCCCACCACTCGATTATCTTAATAGATTTTAAACCGTTTGCTGAAGCCCGTAGTTTTGTATCATCTGAAAATGTAACTATGTCCCCATCCTTGGGGTCTCCACTTCCCACAGAATCTTGCTCAGGTAGGATCCTTCCTATGGTTAGGTCTGGGCAATAAAACTAACAATAATTTATGATGACATCAATTACAATATTCACGTCATGCGTGATATCAAACACCCACTTAATCAGCAATGCTCCCAACCTCCTAAGGTTCACACGATTGGCACACAGAGGAAAATCATTGCATCCCTTTATTGGAAGTATATAACCTCTGACAGCCACTCAGCAGCAAGGTCATGCAGCATGCATGTGGCTGACAGGATGGTCAAGAAATCAGGGAAGTTACCATTCGGCTACTAATTCATACTGTAAAATAGAAAATCCACTGCAAATTAAGTTAAACAATTTTTTGTTTTGTTAGTTTTCAACTTTTTCAACTGATTGTGATTATCAGAATACTCAAGGGGTATTTTTATTTTTATTTTTTTACTGTGATTTTATTTATGGTTATTAAACTGCCTGGTTTTTTGAAACTACTACTATTTTGAAACTGCTCCCAATGCTCATGTTTTCTTGGGGGAAAAACGTTTGATACAACCTTGTTGTGCCATTTTTCAGGCTCTTTTTCTTAATAAATGAATGCTTCATTAAAGATTTTTTGCCTTTATAATAAACAAACCTTATTATATATGTTTAATAGGCTGGTTACCACACTTTACAGCAGTTGTTCAGTTTTCATTTAACACACAATAGTAATAATTTTTAAACTTAGTTATGGGAAAAGCCCAAAAGGGCCCCTCTGTTTCCTCCTTGCATCATCCCCAAATGTAATTCATTGTGTTTTTATGCTTGTGTTCTTATAGCTTAAGTGCGACACGAAACAAGCAGCCACAATTGCCTTGTTCTATTTTTTACCTTTGGATTGCTACCTGCAGTTACATAAACTTGTTTTGGGTCATTTATGCTAAGGGTAGTAGCTGTTAGTGGATTTGCTGCAGCAAATATGTTAAGTCTTCTTGGGATGCGTAGTGCATCAAATTGCCAGGGAAAAAATTATACTTAAATTATTATGTGATATTATTATAAAATTATTATATAAAATATATACTTTAATTGATTTTGGGTGAGCTATAACTTTAAGGCGCTAACACACTCAGAGCCAGAGTGACCGTGAAGAGTGAAGCTCAGTGAGGTGGAGATTGGGTGAATCAGTAAGAGTGAAGCTCTGTGAGGTGGAGATTGGGTGAATCAGTAAGAGTGAAGCTCCGTGAGGTGGAGATTGGGTGAATCAGTAAGAGTGAAGCTCCGTGAGGTGGAGATTGGGTGAATCAGTAAGAGTGAAGCTCCGTGAGGTGGAGATTGGGTGAATCAGTAAGAGTGAAGCTCCGTGAGGTGGAGATTGGGTGAATCAGTAAGAGTGAAGATCAGTAAGGTGGGGATTGGGTGAATCAGGTGGTCACTTTCTGATAAGATCAATGTTTGACGCTGACCCTCCTGCTGTGTCCCGGCCGTACGGGAATAAAACTCTGAGGCACGCATGTCTTACAGGGGTGGACTGCGACATCGATGTGCCCAAGACCATCCAGATGGTGCGATCACAGCGGTCAGGGATGGTCCAGACGGAGGCACAGTACCGCTTCATCTACATGGCTGTGCAGCATTACATCGAGACGCTCCAGAGACGCATTGAGGAGGAGCAGGTGAGCACCGCGCCCCTCTTCGCCTCAAAGCACTGAAAACTATTTTTGAATCTAGCTATGGAAAAAGGCACACTCCTCTTTACATTATCATGTTTCATGGGGATTCCACACTGCTTCTACTACACATATTTGAGCTCAGTGAGGGCATGCTGTATGAGGGGCATGTACAATAACACTAACTTTAATTTATTTTGTTTGATGATGAGCCTGGCAATTATAAGAAAAATACATTGGCAAGCAATCCCAAAGTGCTATAGTGGGCTCAAAGCTCGCAAATAAACTTTGTTGCTTTCTTACAATGCGCAGAACACAGGAATGGCTCTCTACTTTGTCAATATACCTTGAATTTGGGCACAGAGAATGAAGAGCAACCTACATTTATCCCAGTGGAAACTGGTGGGGGGTAAACAGGGGAACATTTGTCTCTGCATCTGAACTCCTCTAAAGCGTTCCATACTTTAAATGGTTCCTCTCCACTCCCTCATCTTACTGCTGTCCTGATGCTGCACTAAATAAACCTCCTAAACCTGCAACATGCAACAAATACTGAATATAAAAAATTTAATTAACAATGATTAAATCAATGTGCTCCTCGCCTCACACAGGCTAGCTAGCTACTAAACAAATATTTACCATAAGTTAACATAACTTAGCATAAGTTAACTGGAAGTAAGCTATCAAGCTAACAGCAAGTTAGCAAACAAATCAATGCTTTACTGACTTGTCTAACTATTTTCAAGAAATCAATTTAGAAATGACGAACACTTTGCCAAATTACAATACCGAATTATAATGATAAGAGTTTAATGACCAAGTCATTCAAAATGCTGCCCAGCTAGTACTTTGCTCTATCAATCCAAATGTTGTTATAGATTGTTGAGATTTGATGGACAGCTGCTGTCAAAATACAATTGAACATTAGTCCTGAAGGCCTATCCTATTGAAGTGAAAATAATAGAGAAATACATTTCCAACTTTGTCTGTGTGCCAGTGGAAGCAGTCAAGCTTCAAACTGAGGGGAGGGTCACTCACATTGGATTTTTTTAAAAGGCAGATTGAAGGCTGACAGAAGTGACATACAATGGAATGTAAATACAGCTCTGAAAGGTATTTTAGATAAGAATTGAAAAGGTTTAAGGTTGTTTTATATTATTATTATTATTAGATTTTTTTACATTATAGAAGCCACACTTCCCTTGTTGTCTTAAAAGAAAATTATTTATCTGAAGGTTTAAATACATCAAGCCTCCTCAGTGTCTTTAATCCTCAGCCCCATAATCAGCACCTGAAGGTGGTATTTAACATACAGGTCAAATAAAGGAAACATCCAGAGAAAGTGTCTTAATAGACACCTTGGTATAGATTCTACAAATGTCTGGAACTCTGTTGGAGGGATGCAACACCATTCTTCCATCAGAAATTACATTATTTGGTGTTTTGTTGATGGTGGTGGAAAACGCTGCCTCAGGCGCCGCTCCAGAATCTCCCATAAGTGTTCAATTGGGTTGAGAACTGGTGATTGAGACAGCCATGGCATATGGTTTACATCGTTTTCATCCTCACCAAACTATTCAGTCACCACTCGTGCCCTGTGGATGGGGACATTGTCATCCTGGAAGAGACCACTCCCATCAGGATAGAAATGCTTCACCATAGGATGAAGGTGATCAATTTGTATAAATTGGCATTTACCTTGCCCTCTAAGGGATTAAGTGGACCTCAATCATGCCGACGCTGGCCATGGCGACCGGGGTTCGATTCCCTGTCGCGCCAGAGTCGGCTCTGGCCGGGAGTGCCACCGGGGCGACAATTGGCTGTCCGCCCCAGGGAGGGGGGAGGGAAGCCGACACAGTTGGACCAGAGTGTTTCTGGGGTGCCGGAATTACAGTTGACAGCACGGAGGAGGCGGTGCTTCGCCATTGTCACTGCCGGTCACAGGGCTACGGCAGCGAACTACGAGGGAGAGGATTGAACTAGTTAACTTATACATCTTGCGATGCATTTGGACACATCTTCAGTGATGTTACCTGGGGTCATCGGGTGTTTCGGGTCTTTCAACAATCAGACACCCTCACTCAGGCGACCCAGCCGGGAGTGATCAATTCCCAGCTTGTGTCCAAGTAGCATGCGACCACGGATCGCCCCTTCTGATCCACAGCCATCTAGAGGCCTTTTCTGCTGCCTCTGTGGTGGTTCTGATGGCCTTCCTTTTACGTGCACCTGTGATGCCCAGGAGACTGTAGGCCTTGCACAGCGACTGAGCTGCGAAGCCTCTACAGCCCACCTCTATAGGCACACACCGAGCACGCCACCCCCTTCTGCGGCACTCTTCCACCAAGTCTGCGTACTTGGCTCTCTTTCGCTCATTGGCTTCCTCCATCCGCTCTTCCCAGGGAACTGTGAGCTCTAGCAGGACCACCTGCTTTGATGTTTCAGAGAACAGCACAATGTCTGGTCTCAGGGTGGTCTCTGCGATGTTTTCTGGGAATCGGAGCTGCTTCCCTAGATCCGCCTTCATCTGCCAGTCAGGTGCTGTTCCGAAGAGCCCTACTGCTGCCTTTGGATGAGGCTTGGGCTTCTCTCCTGCTCTGACAAAGGCGATCGCCTGCCTTGCTGGTCGGAGGCGCTTGATCTGATCTATGGCACTGCAGATGGACTCAGCAATCACCTTTAGCACCTGGTCATGGCGCCAACGGTAGCGACCTTCACCCAGTGCTTTTGGGCAACAGCTGAGGATGTGCTCAAGTGTTCCTCTTCTGAGGCACAAGGGACATGCTGGTGAGTCAACCTTGCCCCAACAGAAGAGGTTGGATGGACTGGGCAGGACGTCATAGACAGACTGAATCAGGAACTTTATGCGGTAAGGCTCAGCCTGCCACAGCTCGGACCAGGTGATCTTGCGGTCTGTTGCCTGTTCCCATCTTGTCCATGCGCCCTGCTGCCGCATCCCCACCATCTGACTTGCGCGCAGCTCCTCGACCCCAGCTCTGACCTCCTCTTGGACCAGTTGGCGTCTGTCTTTGCCGTGGGCTTTGTCATAGCGGGTTGTTGGAATGCTACCAAGCCCTGCTCGGCCAGACGCCACTGGCCCCACCAGAACGCTGTGGCGTAGCCGTGACTCAGCCTCATCCACTGCATCCTGCCCCTCCACTTCCTCCCAGTCCTCACCTCGATGCCGGCCTGGGAGACTTTTGGGTCACTGGACTCCTGTACTGCAGCACCTCCCTTGCACGGGTAACTTTAAACTCCTCACTCAGGCTGCTCATGGGGAGTTTCAGTTTGTTCTTCTTCCCGTACAGAGCAATGCTACTCAGGCTTCGTGGCAGGCCCAGCCACCTGCGGAGGTGATGGCTAATCCTCCTCTCAAAGCCCTCAACAGTGGACAGTGGGAACTCGTAAACGAGCAGGGGCCACAAAATCCTGGGGAGGATGCCGTGTTGGTAAATCCAGGCCTTGAATTTACCTGGGAGCCCTGACCTGTCCACCATTGCCAGCCATGCCTCCAGCTCTTGGTTTGTGGCCTTGATGGATGCAGCGTCCTTCAGAGTGCAGTCAAAGGTCTTGCCGAGACTCTTGATGGGTTTCTCGGTGACTGATGGGATCTGGGTACCTTCCAGAGAGAAGCGGAACCGGTCAGTCACAACTAAGACTAGCGGGAGTAATTGGCTACCAAATTGGGAGAAAAACTGGATAAAAAAAATATATTAAAAATCTGAAAAAGAAAAAAAAGTCTACTCCCTGAATCCAGTAGCCTTAACAATCAAATTCCCTTTTTTAAGGTTCAACACTCTGAATACTGAACAAACATAGTATTTGTATTAAAACCCCTCACTTATCCTACATGTAACATACATTTATTTGACTTAATATAATAATTATTACACAGGATACCAATTATCAATTCGATCGCCAAATTTGTTCATCGGCAGAGCAATATGTTGGATCAACCTTATACTCACAACCCAATGAAAATGAAGATTTGGTTTATTGAGTTAAAACACTTAGACAAAGACAGAGTATTCAGTGTCCAATCTACAGATGTAGGTTCAACCTTAACAAATACTAAATCTTAGATCTAAAAATGATATGTAACAATCACAAAATAAATGAAATGGAAGAAAATTATACCAAACCAAGTTTGTCTCTCTCCAAAATGCACAAACATGCAGCCTGGAACAAAGCAGACGATGGCTGAAGTGTGAGCTGGGACCAGATCTCCCAAGACTGCAGGAATGTGTCAAATCAAACCCCTAGAATTGCCAGACTGGCCAAAGCCATCAACTGGTCACAATTTAAGTGTTCAGACAGTTCACATCTGACAAGGCCAATCTTGACATGTGCATCTCTGCTTTTCTTTGATGCGCCTGACCCATAATTTCCAACATAATGCTCATAGGTAGAATCTTAAAATTGTGATGTGTGACATAGTAGGCACACTGTGTGTTGATCTAATGTGGACCATGCTGGTGCCAAAGCCACATACCTTAGTGCCCTGATTTAATTCAAGGAGTAATAAAACTTGTCAGTGATGACACCAGGGAAGCCCACGTTTGCATTAGGTCAATCAGTGTGTTGAGATGGAGATGAAGATTTAGGTTTGGCCAGGCCACATGCTGTTTTCCTGGGCAGGATCATAAAATGCATAGCTACCCTGACAATCTTGAGTGCATTCATTAATACATATATGGTTAATCATAACAAAAATCCTGCCATAAACATTGCTGTGACCTTTGCTTGTTTTAACCCCATCCTGTTTACAGAAGAGCAAAATCAAAGGACGGGAGTACACCAATATCAAATACTCACTGTCGGACCTGACTGGGGGAGACTTGAGCCCCTTACCTCCCTGTACCCCAACACCAACCTGTGCAGAGTGAGTACAGCAACCACAGCGTTTATTTCAATTAATTAAATACATACATACAATGCCCTGTGTTCTCTGTGCTTTTTGATTTAAAAAAAAACTTTTATTAAGATTCACCATTAATAATTACAAAAGATATTTTGATAAATAAAAAAATTATAATTTAAGATTCAATACAAATCTGAGAAATAACGGGTCTGGCATTTTCCCAAATGCTTTTCACCAACAAGCGGTTAACATTTTATGGCTGGCATTGCTAATCATTGAAAGATGTATTTTAAAAACACGCAACCTTATATAGAATATTATTTCAACATTCATTATTCTTTTTTATTTTATTTATTTATTTATTTTGCAAAATACAATTAATTTATATTTATTTTGAGAATGATGTAGAAGAGAAACAATGAAGATAAAGAACTGTGCTCTTTCTGCAGCGTGAGGGAGGACAGCTCCCGGGTTTACGAGAACGTGGGCCTGATGCAGCAGCAGAAGACCTACAGATGAATCACCTTTCCTGCTGTTCTAGTCTGAGGTAACACACTCAGAACCCCCATCCCGCCCTGCCGTCTTCCTTTAATCCACAATTTTGGGACTGCTGGGTGATTCATCCAGTTAAGTTACTGTTTAGTGTGTGTTGATGGGCTCCAGGTTCTGGTATTGAATTCGGTCTGTGCTCGGCACGGCTGTGGCTGTGGCTGCCAGCCCCATAGGGTGGTGCATAATTGGCTATAACGTTGCCCGGGAAGGGAGGGATTTCATCAGCTCAATGTCTCATCACACACCAACAGCCCCCTTTTTCAGGAACCCACAGTTTACTTGCACAAGCTACACATGAAGTGTCCTGCTCCTACTCACTGTCTGCGAGCTTTCACTGCAGAATGAAAAGAAGCAGTACCGCAACATCACATTTTGGATTGTGTGTGCTTGTCTGCGATGAGGAATTTGCAGAGATGAACATACAAATTCAGCATTCCAATTTGGGAGAAAATGGGATAAAGTAAAAAAGACTATTTCTCATCATATATTACCCGTTAGTATCAAAAATGAGCTCAACAAGGTATTAATGTTTAAGATCAGAATTCAGTAATGTTTGAAGTTCTGGGTCACTACAATGTGATTTTTTGCCATTGAATCAACTTCCTTTTCATGTTGATGGTCTGTTCAAGTTTAGGCTGTTCCTAATAATTGTGATGATTACATAATTTGAGAATTAACATATTAGTCTATATTATAAAATAGTATTTTATGCTCCATATCCAGTCTTGCTATTATTGTGCATTATTATTGCATGTCAATACATAGCCCTACATGCGTCATAATGAAATGTTTGGATATCAGCCACTAATCGATTTGTTTGCTCTGTTTGGCAGGAACCCATTTTTTATTTTTTTGCAAACTGCACCTGAATGCCTGAGATGTGATAATGACCAAGTGAGAAAAACACGGACGTGAAGGCTCCAAGCCACCCGCTGACCTTCCCCGAGAGTTTGCCTTTTTTCTTCCTCCGTGTAACGCAGTTCATCTTTTAACACGCCCCCTGCAATCATCAAAAAACCACTGTGACCATCACAAAGCCTTATACTGCAAATCAACATCGATGCCCCAGAATATTGGCCTGTGTGGAGGGAAAAAATATATATTTTGGCTCTTAGTTTTCTCCTCTCCTTCTGACATGCATTTGTTTTTTTGAATTGTTTTGTTTTTTGCCAAATGGTGACACATTATAAATTAGCAGAGAAGCAGTGTGGGAGGCCTTATCAGGACAAATGCCAGTGCCAACAATACTAGTTTGCCACCTTTTTAGCCTTGTTCTAAAGATACAAAGGGATCCTTTTTACTATTAAAGGGATTTTTTTTCTTGTGTATATACAGCATGTCCTCCATGTCATACTTTTTTCCCCAAGTTTTCTGAATGGCGTATTCTGGGTAAATGGCATCATTTTGGCACAGTCTCCTTTGCTGGCAAACTAACAGGATACGGACGTCTCCTAGAAAATACATTCAGTCCAAGGACCACCCCTGCCACTGAATCTTTTCACGACTGGTCTTTGGTGTAGCACAGTGAGGACACAGTGTTCACCCCACCCCACCCCACCCCACAACTTCTCCGTTTAAACACAGTGTCCTTGGTGCCATTTCCACTCGGAAGCAGTTTCAGGTCACCTTGTGTTCTGGGCGCAAGAGGGAATGGCTTTTGGGTCCTTTTGCGCCCCCTAAGCTCGTTTGATGTCAAATTTACTGCAAAGACTATTGCTGCAAATTAGAGGCCACTTTGCAAGTCCTCCTAGCTTGCCTGCAAGACCTTATACGTCTCTTTTTCTTTATGATGTAATAGTTTATTATTTTGTTTTAAATGCCTGTCATGTACGACCTTGTGAACTTAATTTCAGAATACAGGAAATGATGGGACGTTCCTAACGTGGCATTGGTTATAACATTCTTAACTTGGAATTGGTTTATTTGGCCAAGTTCTCAATGTGCTTTCTGCTTCTCTGTGTTTTGACTTGAATATCAGTTTTGTTTTTTTGTGTCCCCAGTCCAACCTACATATTGTGAATGAAAGACAGGTGTCATGATCCTGGGTATGACCTGCTTTTCACAGAGGCAATGTGAATTTGGGGCTCACCATGTTTTTATTAAGTGCAGTACACTTAACTATATTCACTCTTTAATTTTTCACCAAGAATTAGGTGCATCACATTGACTACAGTATTTCAGATGTCTAATTCCCACATTAATAATTTAATGGTTGATTTTCTTTTTTTTGTGTGCTTATGCTTCGTCATGGTTATGTATCTATCCACTTCATTTCAATTGAATAACTTTAGCATTTTAATCCTCTTAATATATGCCCTGCACTCACTCCCACACATTTGATAAACTTATTCTAAAAAATTATTTGAAGGTTGTCTACGTGTGTGTGTGTGTGTGTGTATGCGTGTGTGTGTGCCTGCCTGCGTGCGTGCGTGTGCCTGTGCGTGTGTGCGTGCATTTGATAGAGGAATCTAAGGTCTGTATCCTCAGGTTCTTTTCAGTGTGTGTGTGTGCGTGCATGCGTGCACGCTTGATAGAGGAACCTAAGGCCTGTATCCTCAGGTTCTTTTCATCTTTCCAAACCAAGAACCAGAGGCCCTTGTTTCAGCCCCACAGAGTTCCTGTCTGCAGAGGTTCGGTGTCTGTCCCCACAGGAGCTGTTGTTTGACCAGCAAGTCACTCATGCAGGGATTTTGTTTGTAAAAAACCAAAAAAATGGGGTGAACATTAAGGCCACTGAGAAGTAGGCCCAATGTTTGAACTAGCTGTGTTGTTGGATTTGTGACCGAGTTTGTTTCCTATGTAATTTTTAGTAAGGGGTATGAGGACAGTTCTGGTGGAGATTGGGGGGTGCGTGTTAACTCACAGGCTGAGTCGCGATAATCTGTATCAGTGTACTGTACTCTGAGTGTTTGTGTGTGTGAGCTGTTTGTACTCTGTTCATTGTACTGTAGTGTGGTCATATTTCCATATTCTCCCCGTGTGTGTGTGCGTGTGCGTGCGTGCGTGCGCGTGTGTGTGTGCGCTGTGTATTGTAGTGGGAGTGGGATGTTTTATGTGTATGTTCAGTGAATACTGATGTTCAACTTTTCCTTGGCGCCTTGTCCTTTATTTGCTAGAGCTTGCCATAGCTTTTTAATTCACTTAAGTTTCATCAGCACAAGCTCTATAAACACGTCTAAACACGTATGTGCAATGGTATAGCAATCGTTTTGTTTTATTTAACCAGTACTCTAGAATCACCACAATTAAACATACAACTAAAACCGCAAACACTCAATGTGAATTTTATCATCCTGAATATTAAGAAATGGAAAATGTTGAACTCAATGCAAACAGACTATATTTTTTAACTTGTATATTGTACATGAATATCTTGTAGAGGAGAATGTACTCACTTAACATATCTAAATGCCAATAAAATATACTGTATGTGTAATCCAACAGTTCTGTTCTTGCCAGAATGTGAGCCTTTTGAGAGCAACCGCTAATAAGGTTTGTTGTATGCCTAACAATACTGGTAACCACGGTATCTGTTCCTTGATAACAATAAATAGCAAGCTCACACCTGTATTGTTGCCTTGTTGTCCTTTTGGATGAGACTGTACATGATGAACAATGTCATTGTTAAGAGATTATGGTGAATTCATCTTTCATTGGTTGCAATTGTAAGTTATTTTTCATGAAGACTAGGGCAAGAGGGGTGGAGGGGCTTGACCAGTAAAATAAACCCCTAACAAAAATTGCATAATGCATTTGTATGTACAAAGAAAGTGGATTGGCTCTGTTTGCTTTTATATGTCATGATTTTATTTTACCCAAGCATAGCAATGCATGCACAAGGACATACAGCTTGGGTAGTAAACCCTGGTCCTGGAGTGTCTGATTTTTTGTGGTTTCTGCTCCTTCTGAACAGCTGATTACATGATTGGATTAATTATTAGGCTTAATGTACATGGGTGACCGTGTAGTGAAGGTACTCAGCATTTCACCATTCAGACTGAATATTCAGGCTCAGACTTTTAATTCTTCCAAGTGCAATCAAGGGCTTGGATGGAAGAAAAAACAGAAACCTCTCTGGCACTCCAGGTTAATCAGGTTGCTTACTGCTACTGCACCGTATTTGTAAAATGTGGAAACCTGTAGCCTTGTGATAGGTCGCTCTTTGAAGTGTCCTCTATACAAAACAAAGAATGAAACCCTCCAGTTATGGATGGTATGTAGCAGGGATCTCAAAATCCAGTCCAGCGTCTGCAGGTTTTTGTGGTTTACATTAAATCAGCAGAATATATAATTATCTGACAGCTTTTGTAACTTTGACAGCTTGGTTTGTGATCTTTGACCCTAAGTAATCAATCAAAGTTGTTGATAGGTTGGTATGTGACCTTTTGACAGGAATCTCCAGAGACGTTGGGATTCAGTGTTCTGATGCTATGTGTGGTCCGTAAATAAACATTCCCTTTGGGGATTCTCCAGAGACGGGGACATCTTCCATCTTCTGTTTTTGGCTACTATAGTATAGTTAAGCAAAGAAGGTTATATCTATTTTGTCCTCAAGTTAATTCTGGTTATTTTCATTAAGCACTAGCTAAGGTTTTATATTGTTGGAATTAAGAAAGAAAGGAAAAATGTAAAAACTGAATATTTTTCTGAACGGGAAGACTTCTCTGTTTTCGGCTTGTTCCAAAAACACCAAGGCACGTTAATTTTTTGGGGGGGCTATTTGCGTTAAGCACTTGCTAAGGTTTTATATTTTTGGCATTAAGAAGGAAAGGAAATGGCTATATTGTCCTCAAGTGAGCAGGCTTGCAGCAATAATATGCAATAAAGAATATAAAATGTTTAAAAAATATGAACTTCAATCTTAGGATTTTTAACAACTCCGTTATGTCTCCGTCTTTGGCTAGCTCCAAAATCCGACACTAGCACGCTGTGACACTGGCACGGTCGCGTTAGACCCCCACCCATAACCAAAAAAAACGCCCACACATAATATGTTTGTTTAGTCTCTGTCAAATCCGTGTCAGGCAAAATACAAACCCATGTTCGTTTCCCCACCCCTTAACGATATAACAACACCTTTACTGTGTTCGGATGTTCATGGTGGCCAGTAATAGGGCGTCGTAAATAAACATTTGCTTGAAAGGTAAATAGCATAAAGGCGCATAGTGTTTGTTAAGCTGTCATGCCTTGAAAGCCATGTATTTAGACCAACACCATTTTAAAAAGATAAACAACTTTTGTAACATACAAATCCACTGTTCAGTGCATGCACTTTTGTGTCCACAAACCCCTGTAGGGGCCAGGTGTGGTTTTATCACACCAGGTTATATTTAATGAGTCTCATAAAATTAAATGTGTATCATTTATATTTATAGTTATTTGATTATTGTAGATTATAAATATATTGATGCTTCAATTTTCCCATAACATCAAAACAGACCGTGTTTAACAAAAATATTTATTAAACATAAAATCAACAGAAACCAACAAATTAAAAGGGAAGCGAAGGGTTGAATTGAGGAAAATAAACACACTACAAAAAGCGGTGGATATGTTTGAGGAATGTGAGTGTTTGTGTGTATGTGTATGGGTGTGTTCTTGTTCAAGCATGAATGAGATGCAAGCGTTGAGCGCTGACCACATAGTGTAGCCAGCATCTGCGCCTTTGTCTCTTAACAAAGGGTAATACACACAATCTATTGTAACAATACTCTGGTAAAAGGGCAAATGCTACAATGTGAGTGTACACACAAATAGTGGGTTTGTGCAATGGATTTGCGGTGTTTCAGTGAATAACGTGGTTCTCTGTGGCTCAGTTGGTAGAGCACAGCGTTGGCAACGCTTAGGTTGTGGGTTCAATCCCCACTGGGGCCACATATACTGAAAATGTATGCATTCACTACTGTAAGTCACTTTGGATAAAAGCGTCTGCTAAATGGCGTATATATTATATATTAACTTGTTAGTTTCATAAGGGTTAGCACTGCATGAGAGAAGCGTAGCTTCAGCTCGCAAGCTATACTACCGACCAAACGTCTAACGAGTTATTTCAATCCTGTGAATTACATAGATTTTGCATGTGACTAAGATGGTTAGTTGCAGGGGAAGTTAAAGAAGGTTAAAAGACATTTTACATTGACATTTTAAGCATTTAGCAGACGCTCTTACCCAGAGCGACTTACAAGATGTGCATTAATACATGGTAAGAACAATCATAGTTCGCGCAAGAGATCAGTGCAGTAATACAGCAATAGACATCGTTGTTGGAAGCTGCATACCATACCTCTAACACTGGTAAGGAAAAGGTTATATAAAAAATATATATATATACTGTATATAAATATATATATATATTTTTTTTTTTTCCGATTTTTTAATTTTTTTTAGGAGTAAGCAAGGATACATATACAAAAAGTATTGAACAAGTAGGCGGTGGTGATGACAATTGGCTAGATTTCAGAACACATGCAGATTGTCACAGATCAGCGATTGCTGATGTGGGGCCATGAAGTCTTGCTCAGTCTTGATGCTGGGTGGTCGACCCAAGAGTTCCGGCTGGCCGATATCAAGAACTACTACATCTTGGACTCAATGTCTTTACCGACATAGGGGCCAGTATTGACACCATGTCCCCTGTGTTACGATCACTGCCCTTAAGATTCCTTCCACTTGCCAGCCTGGGTAAAGCCAGCACCCACGGCAGGCTGGGAAAGGCCAAAGAGTGGAGTAGCAGCAGGCACTGCTATGTGGAAGAGGATGTCGGTGGAGACGGCAGCAGCACTGGAGGAGCTGTGGCAGTGAGCTTGTGTGGGGCTAACCCTCGCAGAGCAAGAACAGCTGGGGGGCTGCTGATGGAATACTGGGGATTGTGCACTGCCAGTGACTTTCACTGCACTCGCACCAACTTTGTGCAGCACGAAATTCACATCCTCCCCACCTGTCCGTCAGCAGGCTCAGCATCTTCCACTCGCCAAGTTCCGGGAGGCAGAGGGAAAGACAGTATGAAATTCACATTGGCATCATCAAGCCCTCAGACCCACTTCCCTCCATCAATGAGGCACTGGACAACGTAGCTGGCTCGTGCTGCTTCAGCTCTCTCAGAGTGGGTGCTGGCAGGTTGAGCTAACACCAGAATCAAGGGTCAAGACAGGGTTCACCATCAGTCATGACCTCTTGCACTTCTCTGTGATGCCTTTTGTACTATGCAACTCACTCAGCTACATTCAAATGGCTCATGGAGAGGCTGTTTGGCCCCATTCCCTGCTCTGAATGTACAGTACATGTACTTTAACAACATCCACGCCCCCACGTTCCCCACTGCACTCGCCAAACTGTACCTGAATCCCAAGAGGTCTCGTGCGCAGGAGGTGAAGCACTCTTCCTGGGGTCATGAGACCTGATGGAGTGATGACTGACCCAGCTGGTGGGCGATAATGAGACTGACCCACTCCACAGACCACCTGAGAAAAGCTTTCTGAGGCTGGTTTTGTAATACTGTCACTTCCTCAAGGGTTTTGGAGACCTGGCTCGCCCCTGTACCGGCTCACAGAGAAGAGGTGACGCTTCATCTGGGGATGAAGACGGCAAGGCGTCCTTTCTGGCACTACAACAGACCCTGATAGTGTCTCCCTACCTGGCTCTCCTTTATGTGTCCTTCATCCTGGACACTGATATCCGCATCAAGGGGATTTAGGTGGTCATCAGCAGAGATGGTGAGTGGATGGTGGCGTATTACAGGCAAGCGCTAAGAAAAACAGTGCAACTACTGCGTCACGTGGTGGGAGTTACTAGCCGCCATTCTGGCTGTCCGCCATTTCCGCCTCTGCCTCTACAGTACAACTTAATTATTTGAAATACCGTTTGACCTAGAGCAGGGGTGGGCAATCTTACCCTGTGTGGGCCGGTGTGGGTGCAGGCTTTTGTTCCAACTGAACAGTGACACACCTAATTCCACTAATCAAAGCCCTGATTGAAGACTTTGATTAGCTGATTAGTCAAATCAGGTGAGCTACTGCTCGGCTGGAACAAAAGCCTGCACCCACACCGGCCCACACAGGGTAAGATTGCCCACCCCTGACCTAGAGATATGAAACAAATGTCCATAGACCCCCCTTCTCACAAAGAACAAGTTTGCCCATTGGCTTAGATCCCCCTCCTCACCGAGTACATTTCTCATGAAACCATAGTTTGCCATCCATAGTTTGCCAAGTCTGGATTATATGGCAGACTTGATGTTGTTCTATGTGGGCGGGGCATGGCTTTTCACATAAATGCCTGTCAATCCTAAACTTGGTATACAAGTTCAGGCCCATGGCTAGAGAGTAGTCCAGCAGTAATGATGCAATCAAACACATGGTAATGCTATGGAGTCCTTAATGTTCAAAAATTCAGTAAAAATCACTTGTATGTTGCAAAGGTCTGAAAGTTGTTACAGAGGATTATCCCCCCAAGAGGTTAAATTATGTGTAGGTTAACAGATGTCCGCCACCTTGAACTGTCCGCCATTTTGCATTGTTATGTGTTCAGTAAAATGTCCTTATCTTACAGATGGATCAACAAAAGCTCACAAAGCTTAGACTTGTAGAGGCCCATGGCAATACAGCACTCCCAGAGTATGGTGCAGGTCGGCCACAAGGTGCAGCAAAGCATTGAATTTGTAAACTTTGAAAGCACAAAACTCTTGTTCTGTTCAATCTACAGTCAATACACTTGGTGCCCTGGGTTTCTGTACTTACACAGAACACCTTTGGACCCATTCAATCATGGGGGTCATGTGACTGAAACATCTTGCAAGTGTCGCTAATGAAACGTCCTGTGTTGACCTTCCATATGGTGCTACCAGGAGGCCAGATGATGGTAACCTATAGCATGGCCCCCGTTATTGCTGCTTGCAGCTATGAGCTGTTGAGCCATTCTTTTTTTTTGTCTTTCCCTTGTGCGCAGCTCCAGGCGCATTGCTATTGCCAATTACAATCACTGTTAGTATTATGTTTGGAAACATTATTTGTTCTTTAGTATGGATTCCTAGTTTACAGTAGGTTTGTGATTGATTTAGTTTATTATTTAATATATAATATATGCCATTTAGCAGACGCTTTTATTCAAAGCAACTTACAGTAATGAATGCATACATTTTTCAGTATATGTGGTCCCAGTGGGAAATGAACCCACAACCTAAGCATTGCCAATGCCATGCTCTACCTACTGAGCCACACAGAATCACAATATTTGTTTGTTTTGTTTGGTCCTTTTGTCTTAGGTTTCTGAGCGGCGCCTTACCTTAAATAAATGTAGAGAAGAGAGAACATCCAAATTTTATAATTACTTGATTGCTTACACCCACACTACATCATTTGTTGATTAGATTGCAAGTGATCAGTTGATAATCGTATTACGTCGTATTCATTGATGTGTTTGTCGCATCGTCGCATTATCCTACCATGTTATCACATTATTGTTATCAACTTGTGCTGATACACAGATTTTATAGAATACATTATATCCTTTCACTAAACCCTCTCACTGTAATGGTCAATTTATTCATTAAGTCATCATAGAATATTATCTGTATTTTTCCATTCATTTATTCAATTTCAATTTAGTTTCTGAATTGAACTTAAACTAACAACAACCCTGACAGATAAAAGCTAAATAAACTGGTACAGCAATGTCCTTTGAATTGCTACTTTACACAGGTCCAATCTCTTATTTGATCTAATAAAATAATACAACTCAAGCCTTTGGCTTTCAATACGGTCTTTCTGGCACTAGAGACGTGTACGCATGGCCTAAAGTTTGCGTTTACCCAAAATTGTCGGGGGAATTGTGCGTATGCACTGTTTTAAATTATTCTTTTTCACGTCATAATTGTTAAATATGTGTTTTTAGCTAGATATATTGTGTCCAGAGAATGTAAATACATATAAATGCATTTAATTTGTGGCGCTCGTTAGCCAAGCTAATTATTACTTTTTAAATCGCATTTGATATTTGTCCCTCGCTGCTGTTCGTTTGTCTCTACGTGGCAGTATTGGCATAGATACCCGTTTCCTGTCCTCAGTCACAATATACAAACTCCACCTCCTGTCCGCTTCCTGGGCTTTCAGGGTCCGATTCTACACTCTCTGCTTTCCTTCAGTAGTGTTTAAGGAAACCTCTAATTAACATTAATATACACATAAAGACATGATGTTTACCCTTTCGGAACTCATTGTCCTTGTAGCGGTCTTCTCCGCCACTGCGTCCGGCTACTTCGTCAGCATCGACGCCCATGCCGACGAGTGCTTCTTCGAGCGGGTCAACTCGGGCACCAAGATGGGCCTAATGTTCGAGGTGGCCGAGGGAGGCTTTCTGGATATCGACGTGGAGGTGAGACCAAAGAATAGAGTCAGATCTGCACAATATGTGACCTTTGCGAAGCGGCTCCGCACACGATGGACAGGGTTGTGCGGTCGTCCATGTAGCGTTAGCTGATGCTAGCAAACTAGAGCTCGGAAGGTGAACATAGCCTAGCTATATACAGACATCTTCAGTGGATAAGTACCGTTTTGTCTGCCCTAGCAAGCGTTTTTTCGGAACTGTTATGATAGGTTGAATGTTAGATAACCTGAATGTAATTTAGGTAGCTAGGATATCAGACAGAAACCTATATAACCTATTAGCTAACCAGAAATGTATAGCAGCGGACAGTCGGGTCTTCTGTCAGTATACTATTTAGCTAGCTGTGTTACTGTTATGAATAAGTTCTGCCCAGTTTGCAATCCTGTGTAGCTAGCAAGCAATTTGAGAAAATGCACATCTAGAAAACATTGTAAACAGTAACGTTAGCCAGCATGCTGCGATATAGTCCACTATCAACACCAGTGTTCTCCATATTTCCTGCAGTCTTGTTGACTATAGCAGCTGTTGCTACTTTGCGTTTTTAAAAAGATTTTCTTCCCTGATAATCAAACTGAGATATCGGTAAATGAATACTTTTAACCTGACCATGTCAGAGCATTCAGATCTTAATTCAGCGCATTATCAATCCATTGTATTGGTTGCATACTGTATTTGTATATGGGTCAGTGACAAATAAGGGTTGGCAAGACGAGCAATTCAGAAACCTTTTAAAAACTTGTTTTAAAAGCATGCAACAAGTTTGTTAAAATGTACATTTTGTGTTTCTGTTGGTTTCATGTTATTTGAAATTACATTTGCACCATTTTTTACAAAGATTAAGACTGAATGCACCTGAAAATGTCAAATGGTGTAACCACAAAAGAATAACAAATATTAAATATTTTATCCACCTAGAGTGTATGTAATTGTACTCATAAAAATAATTACTTTATTTTAAAATATCACATGAAAATATATTTTACTAGGATTATCTCTAAATTTAAATTTTCTTTGTTGTTGCAATATTGAGCGGGACATATGCTGAAAACACCCTTTGTTTTCTAAATAATCTTTGACAAATTATGTAAAAATTGTTAAAAACATGTATTTAAACTGCAATTGAGGATTACATTTCATTCCACATTAATTTTCCTGTATATTATCATATTTTTATGAAAAATACTGGTTACGCTAATTGACTCAAACCAGTTACACCACCTGACCATGTTGTTTCTAGAGTCAAAGGCCTTTGAAGAAAGGTTTGTTGAAGAAATTGACACTGAAAATCAAGCATGACAGTCAACAAGGTCAACTGAACTTGTGTTTTATTTTATTTCATTGTAGAAAAAACATTTGATAACAAGAATCATCATGGTGAACTCATGTCTTCTATTGTGATTTCAGTTAAAAAATGTTAGACAACGAATCAGGGTAAAAACATGTCTTCAAAAATTGTGTGTGTGTGAGAGTGGGGGGACAGGGGGCGGTGATTGTGTGTTTAGGGCTGTGTGTGCGCCTTGCAATGTTGCCAGTGAAGTCCTATTCCAGAAAAGTGTGTGTCAGTGTGACAGAACATCTGAATATTCAGGCTGTGTGTGCTTGGAAATGTTTCCAGTCCCCCGCCATGAGTTTTGAATGACACAAGTTCAAAGGTTCAGGCTCAGAGATTATGTGCAGCACATCAGACTCATAATAGAATAGGAGGTCTGGTGGATGAGGCCAGGTGAAGACATTCTTCCCACCCAGCTGTTGCATGCAGCTCACTTCCACTTCTTCACCCACCACCTGGAGGACCTGTCCCACAAAGGCTTACTTTCATATCTGACCAGAATGAACTTGCCTTTCAGATCCTGCTGACAGTCGGTAGATGTTGAGGGGAGGTTTCCTGGTAGGTTGCGGAAATCTACTGCAGATGGATTATAGCACTTGCAGATTCCAGATCTTGCACAGAAGCATGAAATTTCCCTCCACTGAATTGCAGCTGGCTCTTCAGAGGTCACTTGGTGAATTTTCAGTGTACCTTTCACGGCAGGAACATTTTTTGGTACTGATTCATCGTACTTTGCAATGGCTTCTTCGGATATCCAATAGTATTCAATGCTAGAGGGTTGATCCTTCAGGAAGTTGTAAAGTTCCTCAGCTGTTTGCAAGTCAGTGCCTCTTTGGACTGCTGTATCCGCAGTACGCTTTACAGCCCCACCCACTCCATCAGGAGCTCCTTTCCCATGCGATTTCTCACTGAAGTTCCAAGTGACCCTTTGGAAGCCACACAGAAAAGGCACTGTGCTGAGTAGATAAAAGTTTTTCTTGTTTCTGTATTGGGTCACTGGTCCATCACTGATGATATGTAGAGTACAAGGCAGTGTGTTACATTTGCCTATGGCATCCTTCAATACAGGCTCCATGTGAGCCCATACAGCATGTTCATCATGGCGGGGAGAGGCAGAGAGAGTGGCATAGGAGAAGGATGATGAGGCCGTATATGCCACACAGGTGTGGATTGTAACCTGCTTTGCGGCTGCCACCGAAGTGGAAAGCCTGAATTTCACTGTTGAGCTTACAGCCATAGTTCTCAGAGAAGTCAACATGAATGCAGACTTCATCCTCACGTAGTGTTTCTTTCAGCTCTCTGAGTGTTTTGGCTTGGTGGAGCCAATTGAATTGGTGCTTAGCTAGAGAGTCCAGCTTCTTATTAAGCAAAGCCAACAGATCATCACACTTTCCGCTTTGTGTGACTTTTACAAAGTTAGCAAAGGTTTTCCCTTCTTCAGATGTGACTACCCTGGACCACTGCTGCCATGTTAGAACAGTTGCCTCCAGAGGTCCTTCAAACTAAATAGTTCCACATAGTAAGTTCGTTTATTTAACATCTTTAATCAGCATCATAAACTACTGATATTTGTCAAAATTGGCCTCTAACAGAAAGGCTTGTAATAGGAGTCAAATGGTGTAACCGGTTACACCATTTGACATTTCAGTTTAAAATCAAACTTGACAGGCATTATCATGGCCACCTATGTAAGCACATGGCCTTGGTGTGAATATTCCAAACAGAATTTTTAAAGTAAATACACATTTGTATAATTATGATGAGTGATCAATGTTTTCCTGGGGTCATACCATTTGACATGTAAACCTAAGCCATACCTCATACCTGACCATACCCTAAAAATGTCTAATTATCTCATATTTTAAAGAGAGCTACTAACCTTGTCATGCAGCAGTTAGAGTCATCAGGGGTCCGTCTTTGTGATATCAGTTCCTGTCACATGGTCTTCTTGCACAATATTAACAAAATGGCCCCTTGAATGGTGGTTACACCACCTTGACATGTCAGGAAGTTGACTTGACTGACATGATTCCCCAGTTTAATTATAATATTCAGAACAATGGTGTTACATTACTTTTATTTACTATTAAATAGTTCTAATGTAAGAGTATGCCAAACTAGTTAATAGGGTGTTTTATTGAGAATTTCACTTTTTTTAAGCAAGTTAAATTATTTGGTACAAAGTTTTTACGGTTACACCACATTGACATTTTTGCCATCATCCCTCAAATATTCTCTCAAAATTGATTAAAACCAGAAATTTTAGACTAGGTCCTCAAAAAAAGAATGTATGCAAGTAATTTGTAAGTTTATTTACAAATTTTAACTCTTTTAAATGTAACTAAATCATATGGACACAAAAAAATGTGCGTCACGTCATTGACCCATATAGTACTTCGTTCCCTTTGCCACATCGGAGAGCTAAAACTGTCCCACTCTGAAATGATTTACAATGGGGTTAATGGAACACCATCGCACCTTTAAAGAATGTTTTTATTTTTGAAAAATGAATTCTCAACAAACCTAAAAGTTTTGATGTGAACACCAAGATTGTTTGCATCAGAACTTTACGAGTCTTCGTTGCACAATTGCCAAAAGATAAGCATTTCAATTAATCTTATTTCGAAAATTATTTGGGGTATAAATGTGAACTTATTTAATGTGAAAACTAGAACAAGTACAACGGTAGTGCCCTGGTATGCCATCTGCCAAGTTACAGGTTGGCGGGGCATACCCCATACCTATACAGCACAGAGTTTGGCACTTTCAGTGTCCCACAGAAATAACTATAATGGACACACTCTGTCCTTACAAACAACGTCTGTACCTTCTGACCTCGTAGGGACACACAGAATTCAGATACAACTTCACACGGCCACACAGTAAAGCCTTAAACATGGGTGATTCTGTGTTTCTCCCTTATCATATTCTGCTGATTCTTCTCCTTAGCTTTCCTGTCAATTACATCTCCAAAAATATTCCATGCCCCAAATGCTTTCTCCCCATTTGTCAATATCCACTTCAACCAATAACATCTGTTCAGATTGACCTCTTACGTTAATGCCATATGTTCATATTTTCTAGGGCTGTCCACTAAAACAAATCTTGGTTGACCAACAGTCGTTGGTTTTTTTTGATTGGTCGAAAAGTTTTTTTTTTCTATATGACACACCCTATTTGTTTTAATAAATACAACTATATGCACACTGCGCTTGTCTCGTGTTTTATACATTTCTTAAGTGAATGACACAAATGAGTAACAATAGGCTAATGACTTTATGGGGCCGGAGAACAAGATTACCTGAAAGAAAGAAAAAGCTCATGCTGCCCTTGCAGATTCTGCCATTGCGCTTGTGAATTTGCAGTATGGCTACATAATAGGCTGATGCTTTTATTTGACCACAACCATAACACATTCTAATGTGTAGGCTATGCTTTATTTAATTAACCAGGTTGGTCTCATTGGGATTTAAAATATCTTTTGCAAAAAAATAGGCTAATAAACAAATGATCACACATAGCCTAATGTCTTAAATTGTAGCCTAAAGCTGAACATAAAGTGGCTATAGCATGTATTAATGCACATCTTGTAAGTCGCTCTGCATAAGAGTGTCTGCTAAATGCTTAAAATGTAAAATGCACATTCGCGTGCCTAAAACAAGAAGGATACAATATAGGCTACATGAAAGGGGGTGTTACGCATGTTAGTTATAAATATATAAACCATACAATTAGCAAAACACATTTATTATAAAATGTTACTTTTATTAGTTTTGCTGAATTATTCACAACATTACTATTGCTTTAACCGCCTAATATAATTTAAAGAGAACATATATAGGCCTAGCTATGTTAACCCATTAAGACCTGGAGTGACGTTTAGGTCGCATCGATTTTGCGATTAATGAAATGCGCTGTGATTCGCTGAAATAGACGTGGGGGAAATGAAGTGCACGTTGGTGTCGGCTTTTTTTTTTTGAAATTTTTTCCAGAAAACCCTCAGGTTTTAAGAGGTTGTGTAGAATAATTGCTTAGGTTTTAATAGGCGTTTTTAGCAGGCATTTTAGGTCTGAATGGGTTAAGAGTGAAGGACTGTTACTGCCATACCCGCAGCGTCCAGAATGGATTATTCTACTGACAAGCACGCCAAAGTGTGGCCCGAATCTAGGTGTCTCATGCTGCGTGGAGAATTTCTTTTTTCTTTTTTCTTATTTTTTCTTTTATTTCACATGACTGCTCGACCAAAATAAATCTTGGTCGAACCAACAGCCCATTGACCAACCAGTCGACCCTAATAGGGGTCAGCCCTAATATTTTCCAATTGAGACTGAGACTCAGGCAAAAATGGATCACCTTCTGTAACATTATAATTGTTTCCGTCAAGTTCGATGATCTGTACCAATATATGGTTATACCAACTCACACAACTTCAGACTTCAAACATTATTAGCAGCACACAACATCGACGTATCTATCTTCACTCCACAATGCCACACAGTGAACAAGTTTTATGTTTACATTACTGGATCAATATACAGTATTTTACACATTTGTTAGTTTGCCAGCAATGTGATGTCGCCATTACCTGCTGTAAGTTCTTCTGTCCACCGTTTTTATGCAACAAATTGGCATGTAAAAAACCGAATTGTTGCTAACGGACTGCTTTGAAATAAACATATGAAATCATAATATCTTTGTGCTGCCATCTGGCCAGTTTTGGGCTACAATTCATCAATGACATGAGACGCATTGCTTTTAATCAACTTGGTAAGCACAATGCTGCTGATCTCTTGAACATATTCAGCAAGTGCTTTATTAATTCGGTGAGAGCCATGCATGATGCCTAGAATAGTTCAAAGAAATATATCAAATAATGCCACAGCTCAATTGTCTTTACACTTGTATATGTATACACATATTAATATCCTCATGTACGCTCCTATAGTTCAAAAATATGGTAGGCTCAAGTATTTATCAAAACAATAATCAGTGGTGAAAAGGGGATAATTAAAAGTGAAACTGATGTGTGATGGAAAGGTAGGACAGAGAAAGGATGGGAACAATGTGTGTGTGTGTGTGTGTGTGTGTGCGCGTGCGTGCGTGCGTGCGTGCGTGCGCGGGGGCATGCGTTTGGATATGTTTCTCTATATGTGCACACTGCGCTGAACTAAGTTTAGTTTATAAGTGGAATGGTTAATAAGATTGGATGCAGAGATCTTGGTTAACAGAACGTGGATACCTCTCCTCTACAAATAGGAGGGGATGAAGAGGAAAGGTGATACGAATGGGAATGGCAAGAGTCAGGGTTTGCTTTCTCTCTTTATCTCTGTGGCGAAAGGATGAAGAGAAAGTGTAGTTTCTCTATCTGGCGTTGGGGAGAACATGAAGCTGCATATACATGAGGGGGATTGTTACCGTTGATCTCTGTCTTCCTCCTAAGGAGGAAGTTGACATAGGGTTCTCCTCTACCTGCCATAAGTGAGGAGAAGAATAGCGAGAGTCACTGTGGGAGACGATACGATACACTTTATTAAGTGGAAACTGGATTGTCACCAAACATATAGGCCATGAAAACAGGCAGGACAATAACAAGAACAGCCATACAACACAAGTCAGTCTGAACTCCGTCTCACAACCTGAATGGTTGGGCTCCTTTCTCCCTGGTGCAGCAGAAAGGAGAGGGACGAATGTCCCTCTGAAAAGTCACTGTGGACCTTGTGTGTCTCTTATTTGTGGTGAGAAGAAAAGTGCAGTGTGCCAAGTTCAGACTGGCACTGATTAGAATGAGGAGAAAGGTCTTCAAAAAGTGTGAAATAATTGTATGTAGTGATAGTGCCTACATCAAGGAAGACAAGAAGGACATCATCTTGTCTCCAGGATCTGCAGTCAGCATTGCACCAGAGAAAGTGTCACTGTGTATCTAGACACGAATGGCTTCTCTCTTCCACCAGTTTGTCAGCTTGAGCTTGTGTGAGCTCTTGCTTGACTTTATGCAGCTGTCTCTGTGTGGCTGAGGTTGAGCTAAATCCTTCCTTTATCTTAAGCTAACAACATTCCTGCCTACATATGAAGTCCAATCTAGCAGAGTGTAACTCCTCTAGCTGTATTGTTGCACACTGGTGGGCCATAGCTTCATTAGTGGTGGCTATGAGCTCCTTTTGGAGAACCTGATTCTCTGTGACCATATTACTGGTCGATACTATAAGCTTTTGTAGCTCAGCTGCTTGTTCATTGCTTTTATTTGCAACAATGCTAACTTGCCTGAAGAGGTTCAAAACCAGGCAGGAGAGTAGCTTCTGTCGGTCTAAGGACTGGATGTGATGATCTCTCCTCATTTATTAGCTGTGAAATGATGGCTACAATCGCTGTAGCTATGCTTATCCAAGGCTTCCTGGTAGTCTGGAGCCAGGCCGTGGGCCATTCAAACTAGGAATCTTTTCATACAAATGCTTTCCATCTCTGTGACTGGAGTCGGAAAGATACTGAATTGTTGATTCAGTTATCTAACTGGCTGCAGTGCGCAGAGAGTTTTATTACACGTGGGATTGTGCTAACAAATCTGCAGAGTGGACCATTCACACTCCTTTCAAGTACTCACGAAGAGAAAACAGACTGTATTACAAAGTGTCACAATGTGACATGGGTTACACATGCAAGTGATGCGATGCAACTAAGGCAAATTCACAGGGCATAGGGAACACACTGTATTACTCACCCAGTGGGGCACAGCAAGGCTATACTATGTATTCAAGTGAATTGACAATACTGAAGATTAATAACTTGGCGATCTTGAATAGTGATCAAAAAGAGAATTGTTCGTCATTGAAATGATATAAACCAAGTTTAGTTAATTAGCTATTGACTAGCTGATTGGTCAAGCAGCTATTCACCAGAATGAATGAGATCAAATATCTAATATGTTAGACATTAGTGGAATGGTTAATAAGATTGCATGCAGAGATCTTGGTTAACAGAGCGTGTATTGTAAAGTAAAATGAGTAACGTTAATCAAAGCTATTGGAGGCTAGTTAGCTGTAACTGGCTAGCAAGCTTTGTGGTACGGATGCAATTTTAGTCAAAGCATAAAACACAATGAATATAATTGGGAATACATTTAAAATAAACAAATAAACACAAGGCCACTAATCTAATTAGCCTGGGTGTTTGAGTCAGTCTTACTGCATGGGTAGGCAGGTCCTTGTGGCTGGTTGAGTCGCTGGCTCCGGAGAAGGGTTGTTTGCGGGTGTCTGAAGTGACGAATCCGTATCGCTTTCTTTCCATTGCTCGTGGGAGGGATTCTTCTGTCCTCTCGGTAAGTCATTTCTGTAGCTTGTTGACGGATTTGGACTCCGTGGATGGTAGCTTGCATGCGTCTTGATGTTTCAGAACGATCGCGAAGTGTAGCTAATAAAAATGATCCTGTTGTGGATACTGTCAGTTTCCAAAAGGGTTGCCGGAGTAAACGCATCAACTTTTACTTCAGAGTTTTATCTCAGTTAGATACCGCTGGCTGTGGCTCTAGAGCCTGTGAGAAAGCTAGATTAATCCAAACTCTCATGTCTCATCATTTTTGCTCTGTTTCTTGTAGGGGAGAGAGGGTGGACAATTGGTGCATGCTAGTTTTATGTGGCGTTGTATTGTAGGTGCTAGTTGGCTAATGCTCTTTTGAATTTGGTGCTCAGCGTCCCTGTTGATCTGTCATGGACACATGGACCCGACATCCTTGATGAATATACAGTAAATTGGTGCTATGGAAATTCCACATAGTTTTTTAAATATAAAGTAAACATACTGTATATGCTATATGAGGAGAACATGTTGAATATTTGTTGAGTGGAAAACAAGAAAACGTTACATTATCACAAGCACTCCATGAGAGCTTAATCACAGACTTCTGCTGACACTTGGCAAGATCGCACACATTGATCACACACACAGTGTTTTCTCATTCTCTTGAGATGAAGAAACACAGGGCCAAGTTACTTGAGCAAATGTAGGAAAACATGGGAACCATTGCTTTGGAACAGTGATTGTTTAATTTCTGTGAAATATATGGTGACAGTTCAACAATAATTTGTTGAAGGTCAAATCAGTCTGTTTACTGAAGTTCCTTGTGCCTATTGTTTTGCAAAATGCAAATACTTATTTGATTGATTTGGATCCAGTATTTCTTGTCTAATGCTTTGGACCTTCACATTATGTTGTTATAATACAACAATAACACAGTATACCACCAGAAATATAATTTGTTTTTTTCATTTTAAACGTGGATGTTAATCAAGCATATAATACACAGTTCATCTCATGTGCTGAAAGATTTTATTAGCATATCTTCAACAAGAAAGCAGTATGGGGTTTTTTTGTCAATGAGGGTGAGCATATACAAGCATGTGATGTCAGACTTCTGCTTCTTTTCACATCACAGATCACAATTTAAACGTGAACAAACATGAGTCAGAGGAAGACACTTAATGCGCTGCTTTATACTGTGGCCACTATGAGACAGAGACAGTGACTTAACAGGATTATTGACACAGCAGCACTTTGAAAGCACAGTTTTTAATGTTTGAATACTTGATCTAAGTTCTTGAGTGGTGATGTCAGTCATTACTACTATGGAGATGCTGCTAAGCGTTGCAAGATCCACCGGGAACGTTAATATGGGCCAGCTCTAACAGGTCTGTTTAGTTTTGGAGTCAAAGTTGCATGGGAAAGCATTAGATGAGTAAATCTGGATGTAATGGGTTTTCTTGGCTATTTAAAACCTTTTCTATTGCAGATTACAGGGCCTGATGGGAAACAGATTTATAAAGGGGACAGAGAATCCAGTGGGAAGTACTCTGTAGCTGCACACATGGACGGCACCTACAAGTTCTGCTTCAGTAACAAGATGTCCACCATGACTCCCAAAATCGTCATGTTCACCATCGACATCGGCGAGGCTCCGAAGGGTCAGGACATGGAAACTGAAGGTGGGACGAGGTGGGGTGGGTTAGGCTTACAGTTTTGGTTTCTCCTTTTGATCCTCTTTACTGTTGTTAAATAATTTATTTTCATCCAGCAACCTGAACACAAAGGAGCAAACATGAAGCAGTTACAGCTTGTTTGGTGCACCCTATTAAACAAAGTCCCCCAGATCACTTTACACATTTTCAGTCTACCGTGCTTGCTCTCTCTCTTTCTCCTCCCCCTCTTTATCCACTAGTTGCAACCAATTCTCATTGTATCACATGTTGACTTTTATTTGACATGTTTTACAATATTGCTTGGATAAAAAAATGCCATACATAAAACATGCACTCTTCTACATGGAGTGTGCTTGATCTCTGTTCCAAGCGCATCACAACATTGTATGGGACTTGAGTGGATATAAAGTCTATCCTGAACTTCTAAACAATACATTTCTATTGAGACCAAAGCCTAGGTCAGTCGAGGGTCATTGTGATAGTCTCTCTTGATGGTTGCCTTGAAGTTCCCCTTCTGATTCTGTTCTCTAAGTTGCTTCTGTTAACTCCCCCCCTCAGGTGGTGGTGACAGCTGGGATGGTAGGTGGTAGGCTGCATGAAAAAGCTGGTCACATTGTTACCACAAGCTCTTTGGCCTTGTGCTATAGGGACAGCAGGCAGATATAATCTAATCCAATCAGTGGTTTGTTCTTTTTCCAACAGTTAACAGAAAGTTTTTGTCTTAAGCATTAAATTATGCTACTTTTTTTGTATGCAGGCACCTGCAGTAGACTCTTGATAAAGATGAACAAAAGAGATTGCATAAAATAAATTATGTAAGTAATGAGGTATATGTTATGCTCAAAGAATGCAGAAAATTCCAAACCTACAATACTAATACAATTGTTCAAAAACATATTTTGTTTCACTAATATTTTTCCCAATAAACATCTGGATCACAATTATTCCCACCCCTAACTATTGTTTTAAATTTAATCTGACAAAAAGAAATCTTCACAAATGGTACAACTTGTTTTAAGTTCATTGGAAGGTAATGAAACTACTTCCCTAGGGTTTAAAAAGGAGGGAACACATGTTTGAAATACTGTGGTCAGCCATGATCATGGTGAAAGGCACAGAACTCCATGAAAGTATCAGACAAAAGGTTATTGACCTCTACAGATCAGGAGATGGCTGCAAAAAATTACGAAAAAAAGTAACTGTTGTCAATTATTAGGAAGTTTAAGGCCACTGGAACAGTCTTGCCCCCACGTGTAGTGAGATGTATAGTTCGAGAGGTAAAAATAAGTCCAAGGGGGCCTCCTGCATGGTCCAGGGGCTACAACGTTCGACACTGGCCACGGCAACCGGGGTTTGATCCCACCGGCTGCGCCAGAGTTGGCTCTGGCCGGGAGTGCCACTGGGGGCAGCAATTGGCTGTCCGCCCCAGGAAGGGGGGAGGGAAGCCGACAGGACATTCGATGCACAACAGGAGTGGTTATGTAGTACCAGGTTATGGTCAACGGCCTGGCGAGTGCCGTCTCGGAGGAGACGATACTTCGCCTTCGTCACTACCAGTCACGGCTACACCAGCAAACTCACATTACGAGGGGGGGGATTGCCTTGAAAATAGAAAATAGGGTGTAATGAGAAGAAGAAAAAAATAAGTCCAAGGGACAACCTTACATCTTAGGGTTACAAGGTGTCTAAAGCTACCATTCGACGACGCCTACTTGACAATGGCCTTTATGGCAGAGTTGCAAGAAGAAAGCCTCTTTTAAAGACGATTAACCGAAAAAGGCGTCTTGAATTTTTCAAACTACATCGGAACAATTGGAACCCTGTCTTGTGGTCAGATGAAACAAAAATCAAGCTTTTTGGACATGCACATCAGCGTTCTGTTTGGCGTCCAAAGGATGCAAGTAATGTTTAAAAGCACCTCATGCCTATGGTGAAACGGGGTGACCCTTATGAAAATAGATGGAACCATGAACTCCAGCATGTACCAAGACATTTTGTCCAAAAACCTTGTAACCTCTGCCAAGAAGCTACACCTTGGCTGCAGATGGACCTTCCAGCAAGATAACGGTCCCAAACCTGTGTCCAAAGCAACTAAGAAATGGTGGACAGAGCACAAGATCAATGTCCTGACTTGGCCATCTCAGTCTCCAGACCTGAATCCAATTAAACATTTGTGGTTTGAACAAAACAAAACAAAAAAGCAGTCCACAAACGTCAACCCAAGAAGTTCCACAACCTCGTACAACACTACAAAAAGTGACTACTTGCTGCTATAATGGCCAAGGGAGGAACCACAAAGTACTGATAACAGGGCTGTGAATATTTGTGATTCTTGATTTTTCTGGGAAAAAATTCTAATTTGTGGACCGTTCAATAATGCATTGGCACGACCAAAATGCATTATTATTATTAAAGAATATAATTCTCTGCAATTTGTGAGTATAAAATAAAGCTCATTACTTGTATAGTTTTATTATACGATCTCTTTTGTTCATCAAACTGCCTGGTTTTGAGGTGGAGATAACATGCATGGATAAGTATGTGTTACTAATGTAGCTGGTAATTTAATGCATATTGGTTTCCATAAAGTAAATTACTAACTAATGCTTCTCTACTTGAAACAATTCTGTGACTAGCTATTTCAAGTTTGAGGTGAATTGCCCCTTCGCTATAATTCTCTTTGCTCCTTGATTAAATTGCACTGTATAAAAGCAAGTCAGTATCATTTGTCAGTTTATAAATGTAGTGCGTGTGCATGTTGCATTTGTGGTTAATTTACATGCATTGGTAGCTAGAGTATTTCTATAAGGATATATCTTGGTTATGCTGTGGTTGAACAAATGTTGCAAGGGTTGGACCATGAGCTATTTAGCACATTCCAAGGCAAGCGTATAACTGAAAATACTAAGATTTTATATGGCTATGTTCATGTTTTTAGGTTGAAATATATGTAAGATTGAGCGCCAGAATTCAATGCAATACACACAATGAAATACAAATAAGTACAATGCATGTCAGTGTATTTTTTTCATAATGATGTGCATGTAGTATAGTCATATTGCATTTCAGTCATAGGGGGGCGTATTAAACATGAACAGGAACGTTGGAATACATAATGAGGAGAACAGGCCCTTCAGCCCATCTGGGCTCATCATTTACCTGCAGACTAGAGAGCAATCCAGCACTGCTTCAGGCCTGGACTTTTAACACCCCATGGGTTTCTGCATCCACTATATAACGCTGCAAGCTGTTGCGCTCCACGCATTGACAACATTGAAAATAAAATAAAATATTCCTGATCTCAAGAATTTAGCTTGAACCTGTGCCCCCATGTTCTACTCAGAGAACTAAACCTGAAAAATGTTTTGTAGTTCAAGAAGTTCCGCTAGAGACACTTGCAAGATGGTTCAGTCATATTACCCCCATGGCCATAAGCATGACAAGTTTTGTCAATATTGGACCATGCATTCATGAATTAGGCCTTACTTCCTGTTTGGACAGGACGTTCCTTTTAGGTATCCATCACATCCCCTAACTTATTTTTCAGTGGAATTTCAAATAAATTGATTGATGTGTGGCAGCCATATTGTTTGACCCATCAACTTCTCTTATACAACTTTTAATGCGCTTATTCCAAAGAATCTATAAAAGGGAGAACAGTTCTGATTGGTCAAACAGTCTAGGAGGAGTAACGTTTAAAATGTTTTTGAAAAAACTCTAAAACTCGAAATCCTATATGGCAGACTTTATGGGTCCAAATGACTAAGCTGTTCGATGTAAGGAGAGTAATCCAAAGCACCAAGTTTAGTGAATGTAGATCAAACGGATCAAGAATTCTGAGCTTTCAAATTTTTCTAATTCAGTACTTTGCTGTAGTGCCACTGTATGGCCAATAAGTTTAGTGATTTTATGATTTACCGCTTAGGATTGATAGTAATTCATGTGAAAACAGGGAGGAACAAATTGGTGGAAGTTGCATGTCCATATGTGAAACAGTCTAGGAGGAAATGTCTTTGAAGAGACATGGCTGCAGGCAGCAATTCCAGGGTCCAAGCACAAGTACCTTGTAGGCTATGGTGTTGCCAAATGTCCAGATTGGGGCCATAGATGTAGTAAGTAAGGAGTCATTATTTAAATTGAGAAATTTCACTTTCAGTAATTGTTCATATGAAATTAAGGTAGAAATTCTAATACCTGATTGTTATATAACTGTGATATAATATAGTGACACATTTTACACACTGTCCATGATTTATGTATACATACAATCTATTTGTCTATGTTGAGAGCTAGTTCGCTTGTTTCTGGTCAGCTGACATAAGCAGAGAGTAACATCATCATTCAGAATGTTCAGTTATGAACATTCCAAACACAACCGTTTGTCTGTACTTGACAATTGTAAGAATAGATACACCGGTTTGTCGGTATGCACCAAAGGGTTAAACACTGTCAAAGGTTTGTTGAAATAGGTACACATAGTTGAAGTAAAACCTTCTGTTTATTTAAATGAAACCACATGTACATTTAATGAAAGAAGTTGTATTTATTTACCCATAAACAAAAATAATCTACAAATGTTCTCTATGCTTTCCCCCCTGGCCACATAATTATCTCTAGTTTCTACATTTCGTAACCTATCAACACCATACTTGGCTTTGTTTTGTTTGGACTGGTGTGTCCTACAAGTCAGTATAAGTTAGACTAAGACTGTAATAGACTAAGTCTGTAATTAATTGAAATGCCTAAATTTGATTTGCATACAACACCAATCATTTGTATTGGCTACACCACAATCAATTTTTGCAACTTTTTAGAGGAGAGGCCATTGAACAAATTGGTGTTAGTTGAAATGTTTTTGAAATTATTCAAAATGACACAAAATCTAATATGGAACATTTTATAGGTCTAAGAGACAAATTTGTTATTTGTGAGCAAGGGAATCTAGGGATGTTAGTTTCATGTCTCTACACAAATTAACAAATCATTTTGTTTCCAGGCCACATGGTTCAGGAGTAATGGGCCAAAATGTAATTTTCTTTTTTTGCCGTGTGACACGACAAGTTTGATGTTGTTTAGCCATAGGAGGTAACATTTTGAACATGTTTGCCAAGTTTGAAGAGTATCAAATGAAGAGAAATGATTTGAAACCGAAATAGCGTGCATTTCCCATACGCAAGGTGGTCACCGAGTCATGTGACCTGACATGTTTTGTGTGATTTATGGAAAGGGAGTAATATTTTGAACCTTTTTGCAAAGCTTGAAGCTTATATACAGTTCTCCACTACACACAGCACTCATTTTTCAAAGTGATAGCTAGCTAGCAAGCTACTAATGTTATTTTGCTAATAAGATAGGTACTCATGAATTCTAAAAGGAAATAACTGAGGATTGGCCAACCACATAAATTGCAGCAAGACAAAAAGCTCAGTCGGTGATGCTTGGTGGTCTGGCAAGAATGGATGTGTAACTTACTTACAATGAACTTCAAAAGTTGTACAGGTTATAGTCATGGAAATTAGTAATGTAATCACATTTACATGACCAAGTATATATGAAGACAGACAACCGACTTTAAGAGTATGAAGTAGGCTGTTTGAGATAAGGTTTGAATCCTAAACAACCAGCCCATGCCCAGTGGTGAGTAGCCTAACATGTTGTTTGAAGTACAGTAGACCAACATAGCTACAGTACTGTAGCAGGTATCAAAGCTGTGTGCAGGAAAACCTTTGTTACTACATATGTGAAATTAAAGGTTTTGATGGTAGTTGAAATTTATTTAAAACAAAACAGTTTTTGGGATTTAATAATATAATTTACAGTTCAAATCCAAATAAAATTGAATTTAGATTTCATTGAGTATGTCTCAATAAGGACCCAACGGGATGCCAAAATACAGTGGACAGTTTTTATTCACACCCTTGATAAAGATGAACAAAATAGTAATACAAGTAATACATATACAAGTAATGACGTATATATTATGCTCAAAAGATGCAGCAAATTCCAAACATACAATACTAATACAATTGTTCAGAAAAACATATTTTGTATTATTAATAATATTTTTTTCCCAGAAAATATCTGAATCACAATTATTCACACCCATAATTATTATTTTAAATGTAATCCAACAAAAACTTTAGTGGATATAAAGTCTATCCTGAACTCATAAACAATACATTTCCATTGTGAACAACCCCACCTACTGTATTTGCCCTTGCAGCCAATTATGAACCCACTCTGAAACAACTCCTGTAATTCCTATTGAATTTATTTTAACAATGAGCCTCATGTAGATCTTCAATCTATCAAATGCTTTTTGAAAGTCCAAATATATAATATCATAAGCCTGGTTCAAGTCAAAATATGTTGTAGCCTCTTCACAAAAGTCCAGGAGTTTTGTTAGGCATGACCTCCCCTTTAGAAAACCATGTTGACTCTCCCTTAAAATACTATTCTTTTTCAAGAATGATTCCAACTTGTTCCTAATAATACATTTCATTATTTTACATGAGATGAAAGTTAGACTAACAGGCCTGTAGTCAAAAACATATGGCCAAGGCAACAAAGGAGTGGCTCAAGAAGAAGCACATTAAGGTCATGGAGTGGCCTAGCCAGTCTCTGGACCTTAATCCCATAGAAAATCTGTGGAGGGAGCTGAAGCTTCGAGTTGCCAAGCGACAGCCTCGAAACCTTAAGGATTTGGAGAGGATCTGCAAAGAGCAGTGGACCAAAATCCCTCTCCACCAAGTATTAAGTCATGTTTTGCTAGGGGATCAAATACTTATTTCACACAATCAAATGCAAATCAATTTATATATTTTATATAATGTGATTTTCTGGATTTTTGTTTTGATATTCTGTCTCTCACTGTTAAAATAAACCTACCATTAAAATGATAGACCGTTCATTTCTTTGTCAGTGGGCAAACTTACAAAATCGGCAAGGGATCAAATACTTATTTTCTTCACTGTATGATACATTCAATATTCAGCAACATCAAGGTTTCACAACATTAAGACACTGCTTGCGTTGGATGTGTAGTGAGTACATGATTGGATTGATTTTCACCAGTGTCCTTGTTCCACTCTTTTTCAGCCCACCAGAATAAATTGGAGGAGATGATCAACGAGCTGGCGGTTGCTATGACGGCAGTCAAGCACGAGCAGGAGTACATGGAAGTCCGGGAGAGGATACACAGAGCAAGTAAGACTGACCCTTGGCATTTCTGGGATGGGTGTGGCTGTCCCACATAGTTTGGGATAGTAGGGTTCATTCAGCCAAGGTGCAAATTGTGTGCATGGAAATTCAGCATTAAACATTCAGTATAAGCCTCAGATCTGAATAAGGTGTAGCTACCTCTTGGCCTGGTGTAAATTAATTTAAAGATTATTGCATACTACAATTTGAGTGCTGATTTGCTGTTATCTCTTATATGTTAGACCAAATTCGCACTTTATAAATTGGCTCAGGAATTCTGTATCGACGGTTTTTGAACTGTTTTGTCTAGGTGTGTATTTTGGCCTTGTGTAGGAGTTCAATGTAACAAATGTACTTCTATTTCTTCTATTTCTTTCTCAATGCTTCTCTTTTTCCTGTTTCTTTCAGTCAATGACAACACGAACAGCAGGGTGGTGCTCTGGTCATTCTTCGAAGCTCTGGTTCTGGTAGCCATGACCCTAGGACAGATTTACTATCTGAAGAGGTTTTTCGAAGTGCGGAGAGTGGTCTAAAACAACATATTCATTTTTTCCGAATTGCTTCACTATTTTACAGTACCAAAACAGTTAGCCACCCCATTTACTTCAAGATTGGAAATCCGACTAGACCTGTGAAGAGCCTTTGACAACTTATTCCACTTTCCCCTCCATAGTATCCAGTTCCCTCTTTGTTTTTCTATTTGGTTTAGCCTAATTATTGAAGTAGCTCTTAACATTGTACATTTTTGAACCCTTGGCTTTAAACAAGAAAAAAACATCTTAGAATTTGTTATTTTGGCTTTTGAGTTTAAGCTTGAGGATGCTAATAATTTATTTGGTTTTAATCTCTGGGGAGTTTTATGTTTATTTAATTCAGTTGGAATTACTATGACCACAAACCTGAAACAATGAAGTGAACTTTTTCTCTGCTTATAATTGACAGGTACCAATATATCAGTCACACTGAAGAGGCTTTAAACTGGAACGAGGATTGTAAATTACACCATTAAAATGGTTAGCATACCTGCGTTCAACTAAGTTGAGGGCTAAAATGATTAGAACTTCCAACTTGTCATCACTGGTAAATATTTAAAAAATTAAATACAGAAAAAATCAGATACTCCACTGCCAATCAGATATGCCTAAACATCTTATTGGTTTGCCTTGTTTGTGTCCAGTGACCACTTTGGAAAGGTACCCAGATGTTCAGGGAAACAGCCACATTATGAACTAAACTGTGTTCAGTTCTCTTGGGGTTGTCTTAGGAAGTGCGAGTCATTTTGTTCACACATCTAAGGCACATAAGAATTTAAGAATGTTTCTGTACATTGGGTGGGAAATGTCTTCCCTTTTTATTACTGAAGGGTTAAATGAAGGGTCTGGGTGTGGATCAAGGGCAGTGTTGTGTTTGGTGTAAAATAGTTGCTTGTACCTTTGTTTAATTACATTTAGAGAAAAAAAACATTTATTTGTCGGCACCACAATTTTGTACATTTTAGTTTCCTGGTCCTACAATATATTCATTATCAAGTGAAATGTTTGTTACTTTTGGGAATTTGAGACTACCGGAGTCAAGAAACTGGCTGGGACGACAGCTGAATCGTCCTAGAAAAACGTAGGACAGCTCTATAACTATAACGATGTACAATTAAAATTGCGGATGTTTGACAAATATGACCCAGGTTTAGTAAATAATAAACAACATTCTTAAGAAACTTTTGTTGATGTGATTCACTTTTGGCAGTCCGAAATCCGATTGCACAACATGAACAGAAGAAATTTATTTTATGTGGGAATTCTTTGTTGATGACTTGCTTTCACTGTAGCCACGCTTATGTACTTACATCCCATTTTATTATTGTAATTGTATCCATTATAATTGTATATTATTTGGAAGTGTATTGCCCAGTCACTGTGAGGAAAGGATGACTGTTTAAGAGCTTAATTTTAGTGATTGGTACACAGGTTTCTTTGGTGCAACACGTCCATTTCTTGTAAGACTTCTCATGGTTGAAGCATGTACTTTGGTGCCCGATGCTGAGCAAGCACTTCACTGGATTTTCTTCTGTCCCTCAAGGAAGTGACCTTTAAGTACTGTTCATCAGATGTAGACAGATTTTTGGGTCTTCCACTGCATTTTCTGTCTTCAAGTTGCCCAGTTTCTTCAAATTTCTTTGACAGCTTGAACACCACATCTTGAAAATCCGGTTAGACGGGCTATTGCTCGCTGAGAGCAAAACTATGATTTTGTCTGTCAAACAAAACAAAATACAGTACATGGAATGGCTGGAGTGCCTCGAGGAGAGGTTTGGGAACCATACTGTGTTTTTTAGCCATCTCACAAGATATCAATAACTTTTTGGAAAACACAAGAAATTCCTGTTACTTTTTATGGTATTAATGTTTATTTGTATTTATTTGTGTTTTTCCAAGTAAATAAACACTTATTGCCCAGATAAAATTATGTTTAAAGCTATTTCTCGGGTGGTCTAAGACTTTTACACTACTGTATGTATGTATATACAGTGAGCACCATAATTAATTGGACAGTAACAGATTTTGTTATTTTGGTTCTGTACTCTAGCACTTTGAGTTTGAAAGGATACAGTGAGGTTGAAATGCAGACTGTCCGCTTTAATTTGAGGGTATTTTCATCCATATCGGATGAACAGTTTAGAAATGACAGCACCTTTTGTACATGGTCCCCCCATTTTAAGGTACTACAAGTATTTGTTGAATTGGCTTCACAGGTGTGTTTCGTTAGGCAGGTATATTCATTTGTGTCGTTAGTGAATGCATTCGAGAGCTGTTAATGTCTAGTCTTGATTCTAGACTTTGCAATTGCGTTTGGAGATTGTTGTTGCGGTGTGACATAGGGGAAGACCGTCATAAGGCCCAGAAATGAAAATCAATCAATCAATCAGGAACATTGCAAAACCCTGGCCATGCCCAAGTCAACAGTTTGTTTAATCATTAACAAGAAAAACAACAACTGGTGAACTCAATTATGTCAAGACCCGGTAGACCGAGGAAGACCACTGTATGACCGGAGAATACTCTCTGGTGAAGAAACCCCCGACAATGGCCCAACAGATCAAAAACATTCCTGGATGCAGGTGTAGATGTGTCAAAGTCTACCATACATAGAAGACTACACAAGCAGGGCTACAGAGGGTACACTACAAGATGCAAACCACTGATAAGCCTGAAGAACAGAAAGACGAGATTACAGTTTGCTAAAAAGCACCTAAAAGAGCCCCAAGAGTTCTGGAACAAAGTCTTGTGGACAGATGAGACAAAGATTAACATGTACCAGAGTGGAGAGAGGAAAGTGTGGAGAGAAAAAAAGAAATGCCCATGATTGAAAGCATACCACCTCATCTGTGAAACATAGTGGAGGGGGTGTTATGGCTTTGGCCTGTATGGCTGCCAGTGGAATGGGCTCACTTGTCTTCATCGATGATGTGACTGCAGACAGAAGTAGAACAATGAATTCTGCACAGATAAAACCAAATGCCTCCAAACTCATTGGACGGCACTTCATCATGCAACAAGACAATGGCCCGAAACGTACTGCTAGAGCAACGAAGGGGTTTTTGACGGAAAAAAAGAATATCCTTGACTGGCCGAGTCAATCACTGGATCTGAATCCAATTGAACATGCATTTTACATGCTGAAAAGGAGACTGAAGGCAAAAAGTCCCCGAAACAAGCAGGAGCTGAAGATGGCTGCAGTACAGGCCTGGCAGAACATCACCAGGGAAGATACCCAGTGTCTGGTGATGTCTATGCATCACAGACTTCAAGCAGTCATTGTATGCAAAGGATATGCGACCAAATGTTAAAAAAATGATGGTGCCTGAAAAAGATAGAAAAAGATTTCTAAACTGTTCATCCGATATGGATGAAAATACCCTTAAATTAAAGCTGACAGTCTGCACTTCAGACTTGTCATTGTATCCTAACAAAAAACGTGTCGCTGTCCAATGAATTATGGTGCTCACTGTATACACGCATTTACATGGATACATACACACACGCATGTACATATCCACTGCTTGTACTATCCACACAACCCTGCATGTATACCAGCTCATACTCATGAAAGTACATGCATGTATATATCCACAGGGGTACATATCATACCCACGTCCATGTTACTCCTTCACACCCATCTCCACAGATTTTAGTACTTACTGGTTTCTACATCTTACATCATTTTTACACAGAAAAGCCATGCTGCTCTGGTCATTTTGTTTGTGAAACTGTTTAACAGGGCTGCACATGGGGGTGCTGTGCCACTATATATGGCATTAACGGTGTCCTGCCCTTTGACTGACCTTCAGCCTGAGGGTCTGGTTCCAGGCATGAGGTGGCCTCTGACCCCCCCAAATTTCAGGCTTGCCCTGTTGGAATACCAGCTGTGCTGCAGCTCCACCAAGGCTCCTTCAGGTGAACCAGAGATTGTGCGTTAGTGAATCTGAGCTTCTGTGTAAGTGTATATTAGTGAATCAGGGTTTCTGTGTTAGTGTATTGTGTGTTGGTGAATCTGAGTTTTTGTGTCAGTGAATCAGAGTTTGTGTCTTAGTGAATCAGTGTCTGTTTTAGTGAATCAGAGATGTGTGTTAGTGAATCAGAATTTTTGTGTTAGTGAATCAGAGTTTGTATGAATCAGAGTTTGTATGTAAGTGTGTTAGTGAATCAGAGTTAGTGTGGTAGTGAATCAGTGTTTGTGTTTAAGTGAATCAGAGTTTCTGTGTTAGTGAATCAGACTGTGTGTTAGTGAATCAGAGTTTCTGTGTTAGTGAATCAGAGTTTGTGTGTTAGTGAATCAGAGTTTGTGTGTAAGTGTGTTAGCAAATCAGAGTTAGTGTGGTAGTGAATCAGTGTTTGTGTTTAAGTGAATCAGAGTTTCTGTGTTAGTGAATCTGACTGTGTGTTAGTGAATCAGAGTTTCTGTGTTTGTGAATCAGAGTTTGTGTGTTAGTGAACCAGAGTTTGTGTGTAAGTGTGTTAGTGAATCAAAGTTTCTGTGTGTTAGTGAATGGGTTTGTGTGTTAATGAATCAGAGTTTCTGTGTTAGTGAATCAGAGTTTCTGTGTTTGTGAATCAGAGTTTGTGTTTGAGTGTTAGTGAACCAGAGTTTGTGTGTAAGTGTGTTAGCGTGTTAGCGAATCAGAGTTAGTGTGGTAGTGAATGAGTTTGTGTGTTAATGAATCAGAGTTTCTGTGTTAGTGAACCAGAGTTTGTGTTGGTGAATCATAGTTTCTGTGTTAGTGAATCAGACTGTGTGTTAGTGAATCAGAGTTTCTGTGTTAGTGAATCAGAGTTTCTGTGTTAGTGAATCAGAGTTTCTGTGTTAGTGAATCAGACTGTGTGTTAGTGAATCAGAGTTTCTGTGTTAGTGAATCAGAGTTTCTGTCTTAGTGAATCAGACTGTGTGTTAGTGAATCAGAGTTTGTGTGTTAGTGAATCAGAGTTTGTGTGTTAGTGAATCAGAGTTTGTGTTTTAGTGAATCCGAGTTCATGTGTAAGTGTGTTAGTGAATCAGAGTTTGTGTGTTAGTGAATCGGAGTGTGAATCATAGTTTGTGTATGAGTTCCCTACTGAATCAGAGTTTCTGTATAAGTTTGTTAGTGAATCAGAGTTTGTATGTAAGTGTATTAGTGAATCAGGGTTTCTGTGTTCGTGAATCAGTGAACCAAACCTTGTGTGTCTTACATTCTGTTTTAAGTACGCAGTCATCTGACAGGCCCCGGAGTGAATTTGTGTCCTCTCCTACCTGTGAGCAGTGGCCTGACATTGTCAAGGAATCCAGAGGCTGTGGAGTGCCTGGAACTTAAAAATACCATGTCATTGTTGGAGATGCAGCCTTTCACTTTAAAATAATACAATACATGGATACATCCCAATGTACACGTACATTTTAAAAAGACACATCAAGGATAACACAGAAAAGTCCTAGGACTTATTTCCATTGTGGCCCTTGTTGTTATTAGCTGTCATGGTGTGTGTTTGTGTATTGTGTTCGTGGTAACAAAAATGCTAAATACATTCAGATTAGGCTTTGGCAGCATAAACTAAATTCCAATAAATAGCAATAATACCAAATACATTTATATTACATTCAGATTTAGATACACCTACCTAAGGCTATTTACACCTATGTCTATTTACAGAGGAACATTATCTAGAAGCCAATGTTTAAGTTTAGCCTTGAAGGTGACTGGGTTTGCAGTCTGTTTAATATCATTAGGAACCTTGTTCCTATCCTAGGCATCTCAGTACCTGAAAACTTTTACCCATCTGACTACCTTATTAGCGTCAGGTTCGCTACACTAGATCTGGGGCCTCATTTATAGAAAGTTGAGTAGAAACTAGATTTCTTAATTGTGCAAAATCCAACAACAAAAATTACAAAGCACATGGCTACAATAAACACAGTCTTCAAAAAGCTAGAAAAACTAAAAACAATTGCAGCAGTTCCATGCAGTGTCAGTAGTAAATGGTATGCACAGACCTCGCTGGAGGTAAGCAAGTAGAAAACTGCCTATTTCTTAATATGCTACTGCATATGTGCTTCTCCAAGCACAACAAACAGTTTGAATGTAGTAGCTTCCACCTGCTCAGTTTATGTAGCGAGTCAGCTACAGCAAGGGTAGAGCTGAAAAATTAATAATAATAATAATAATATACGCCATTTAGCAGACGCTTTTATCCAAAGCGACTTACAGTAGTGAATGCATACATTTTCAGTATGTGGCCGTTGTCCTAGATGGTGTCGGGGTTGGCATTCAGCTGTGACTCTAGCGCAGTACAGTTTGCCATCTGCTCCTAGCGTACAGCTGTTATTGTCTCTAGGAGGCCCTCCCTCTTGAGACTCTCTTCCTCTTCTTGGCTGGCTGGGAGGACGATATGCTCCCTGCGGATTCTGCAGTGGACATACCCTTATCATCACTACACATCCCGTGGACAGTGCAGCACGACACGCTACATGGCTCTGGGCTGGGAGCAGGACGTCTCGGGGCAGGCTGCTGGGAGGTGTGAGGTTGGACGGGGGTCAAAGATCTGAACTGCTGTGTAGAGGTGATGGGTCTAATGTCATCCAGCTCCTCAACAGGTAGTGTAGCCATGGGGGTGTCCAGACTGTGCCCCTCTGCAGGACTAGTCTTTACCACATTCAGCTCCAGGTGGTTATGGCTGCACCAGGATGCCAGCTGCTCCACCTCCTGTCTGCATAAATATGACCCTGTTTAACATCCCCCCACTCCATGGACAATCTACAGCTTGCCAATGACCTGAACCAGTTCTACTGTAGATTTTGAAAAGGACAACCTGGACATCCCCCACCCCCAACTGACCACCTCCACCTATCTCCACCACCAACCAGCCAGAGACAGAGATACAGGGTCATGTGCATTCCAACAGTGTAAGTATTATTGAAACAGGCAAAACCTTGGTGACTACCATAAGACTATAAGATTAAAATAAGACTACCATTAGACTATCATTATATCTGTATTTGCAAACCTCATCTGAGAGTCACTCCTCAAACTGCTCGATTGCTATTTTCTCCATTGCTATTTTCCCGTTTGATGTTTTGGTTCTTTGTTTTTGTTCTGTTTTGGGTTTTGGCCCAACCCCAATGCTACCAGATATACTTCCCTGCTCAACCAATCAGCATTTGTTTGACGCACATGACCACAGCTACGCGCGATGTGTTGTGCACGTCGGCTCCACTGCGAGCCTTTGCGGGCTATGGTTACCCATAAACCCCTAAAAGCATAATTCCACCTTAAGGCCATACGTTTTTCAACACCTCTGTCAAGAAGCTGCAGTTCCTTTCTGATCCTCAAGGCGTTGCTCTAGGCACTCACACTATTTTCAGTAATTAGTGGCAATTATTCAAATGAACATGACCAATTATACAATTAAGTGCCAATCTGAGTTTTGGTGCAAGGGTGCAACTCAAGAAATTTACATTGTTTCAGAGAGGGGTTTTACAACAAGTCATGAAAGAGGAAACAACAAATTATCTGGCAATGATTAAATTCAACACCAAAATATAAAATGTTGTGCTCCCTTAACTGAATTTTAAAAATCAAGGCATGCCATCAATAACAATTTTGTTCTTTATATTTTTACAGTATTTTGCCTTTAGGCTGTCAAAAAAACATTTTCCTTTTGCTTTCAATTATCAAATGTTAATGTGCTTTAAAAATATCCGCCCACTCATTTCAACATATCAGTTTCTTTGCTCCAGAACAGGAATGATGCGTCTTACAGAAGTGACGCATGCCCTTAGCCATGACACAGCCACAAATGTATAGCCTCTTAATCAAACTGTCCTCATAAGAGTTCAAGAGAGAGCCATTGTCCATTCAGATGGTTTCACTGGTTTGTGTGTCATCGAGGCTGCGACCCCACAGTACTTCTGGTTTCACAGTCATTGTTTTTAGCTGGCTGGCTAACCACCTTATATTATAAGGTAGCAGGAGTGGCCAATTCCTGTCCTGGAGGGCTGGTGTGTATGCAGGTTTTTGTTTCCACCAGTTACCATAGCTCAATTATCTAATTAGCTGTATACATCATCGTCGGTTCATTCATTGATTAACCCACAGTAAAATATTTCATATAGGGACACAAGAACAGTCTTCATCTGGCATTCATAAGCAATATATTATATGTATCAATATATGTAGCTAAAATGTATATAATTAAGGGCAGAGGTTGGCATGAAATCCAGAAACCGTTACGACCCTCCTTGTCCACCAAATGATATATAGCCATATACCTCCCTCTTTTAAAATAAATGATTAACCAACAAAAAGTATGTTATAGGTCATGTCATTGCATGGTGGGATGTACGAGGAGGACGGGAACAAATTGAATAGTGGTTAGTCTAGTTCAGGTTACAGCTAACTACCTGTGGCTCCGGAGCCACATTCACAGCTAGTTAATGTGGCTCTTTCAGCCTTACTATCTATCAGCTCCATTAGCGTTTAGTTTGGGAAAATAAATAAAAAGTATCCAATTGAACCCCATTAGCTAGGCATTTGATTTACGACAGAAAATCCGCCATGCAAGTTCAGTGTCAAGAATCTATTTTTCGTTGCACCCCGATAGATACAGATTACAATTATTTCCACTTTGGCAGAGTGGAAATAAGTGTAAGCATCCAAATTACGATAGCTGAGTAAAGTTGTAATGTTAGCGGAGTTCTCCAGTAGGTCTGTCAGATTCTGAGAAATTATGCTGGATCAATGTTTAGTTTCACCAAGTATCTTTGTTTCTCCTCGTTTGGCAGTCCATGAAAATATTGACTACACATTTTGCTAGCTTGCTAAGTGTAGGGTTGGAAACAGCTGGCTGTATGATTTTAATAGCCAGCTTCTCTCCCTCCCTGAACTGTAGTTCTATAACCTATCATCGGACAAGTGGCTGGCCCGGGAACTAACAGCCATCAAAAGGATTTTTAGACTGTCTTGTGAAGTGAAACACACATACACTCACAGTGGGAGGCACCCACATCCCCTCCCGCTACCAGAGTCCTGCAACAAATCAGCAATCAGGCCAAATAGAGAATATGGGAAAGAACTGTTGGGTGTGCAGCTGGTCCCATCATTTCAACAACTATTTATAGAGCAACTAACAGGTGGAGTACTGTCTAGGGCTGGACAGAGGTGTATAAAGGAAGTAGTAAAACCCCAGCTCTGGGAGTTCATTCGCTTAACGAAGGCTCCGGGTGCTCTAGTTTTGCATGTTTGGGGGAATGTGTTATACTGTCTTGTCTTGTAGGTTCCCTCGTATGTACTGTGTAATGTCTGTTTTGTGAGATATGCTAATGGTTGAAATAAATGTGCAAATCATCGTTTCAACCTATGTCTTCTTTCTCTTTAGCACTAGTAAGGGGCCAGGAGCAAGACCACAATAACTGTCCCCACTCCGCCATCGGCGTGGGAGATGGCATCAGTCCCCCTGCGCTGTATAGTCAGTCCTGCATCATCACTAGAGCAGCTGACTTAATTCAGTTGCACTGTACAGGCAGCAAAATTCTCTAATTTCCGATAACACTACTCTATAGAACTTAGAATTACTTTAATAGCTGTATAATATGCCGGCAGTGAATGCTCTAAGTTCTTCTGATGCCACTGAACTACAATCAGACTTAGAATGTCTTCAGAAGCTGGATTGTATACAGACAGTGAAATGCTTTAAGTCTGGAATCTTCAGGTGTAACCAGAGCACAGTTTCCACCCCGGGCTACTACTCTGCGTTGTTGTGTTGAGTTGATGAAGGGACAGAAACCATGTTGCCGTTCTACTCATTTATTGTAGGCAAGTGCAGAGTAGCTGGAGTCACACAAGACATGACAGTAAGACAACAGCAAAGGACAGAAGATGTTCAACCTCTCTCTTCAGCAGCATATTGCAGACTAATAATATACAGTGCCTATAGAAAGTCATCATACCCTTTTGAAATAGTCACTTTTTTTATTTTACAGCCTGAAATGAAAGTACAAAAAAATCTTTATTTTTTCCAGCTTTATTTAAACATTTTGCCTTCAACATTCAGTGAAAAAATGGGCACAATTTCTGATAATTAATAAAAAATGAAAAACTAGAATAACAGGGTTGGAAAAGTGATCAGTCCCCTGATTTAATACTTTGTATTTACTGGTTTGATTTGCTGTGTATGGGTTTGTCAGGTTTGAAACATTTGCGGACTTCCCTATATAATGAAGTCTAAAAATGAACAAATCGTGTGTTGTAGTAGTAGATGCGTGCATAGTCGTCGTTTTGAAGAGTGCATTGGATTGCGTTTATTTCAGTGTTGTGATGGAGGCTGTTCTCAAGTGTGGGAAACCTTTGATATCTTTGAATTGATATCTCCGAATAAGTGTACCGGTGGAGGTCAGATACATACATTAACACATGAGCGTCCGCTACAGAATGCGACGTCAATAAGAGTATGATTAGTTAATAGTTAATAGTTAATAATAATGATCAGCTTACATAAGGTTAGTCCTATTTCTGCTTATCGGTTATTTGTTGCCGCACAAAAAATATTATTTCTTTATAAAAATCTTTGAGCCAAATAAATCAATCAATTTGTACAGCACATTCGATATAGGCCTAAAAGCATAATATATTTCACAACATATCACCAAATCAGGCGGCACGGTGGTGCAGTGGATAGCACTGTCGCCTCACAGCAAGAAGGTCTCAGGTTCGAATCCAGGCCGGGGGCCTTTCTGTGTGGAGTTTGCATGTTCTCCCCGTGTCCGCGTGGGTTCCCTCCGGGTACTCCGGTTTCTTCCCACAGTCCAAAGACATGCACGTTAGGCTAATTGGAGAGTCTAAATTGCCTGTAGGTGTGAGTGAATGGTGTATGTAGTGCCCTGCGATGGATTGGTGACCTCTCCAGGGTGTATTCCTGCCTCTCGCCCTAATGCATGCTGGGATAGGCTCCAGTCCCCCCGCGACTCTGACCAGGAATAAGCGGCTGAAGATGAGATCACCGAATCACCCAATTACATATTCTATGTACCCCACTTTATAACTTTTGTTGTTTTTCTTTATCCCTTTTGTTCTTCTGTCCTTGCGTTTACTGTTAAAAAATATTCACTCTCACACAATTGTATTATCAAGTTTGAATCATATCGAAAAACATAAGTTAAATGAACAAGTATGAGTTGTTGACACAATGGGAATCGAACCTTAGTGTACCGTTTAGGAAGGCAAGATCTTACTCTCTACGCTATACACACCACTTAACGTCAATTAAAGTCAATTCGTGTGTTCATATTTATTATATACAGGTTTGTATATAATAAATCGGATTTGTGGCGCTATATTCATTTCACCAGCAGATGGCAATGTGCATTCTCTCATATGAAGCTCCAAGTACTGAACCCATTTTCGACACAGTGTGTCGATAACACGCAATGCTTCAGAAAGCTCAATTTCGCCATCACTAGAGATGGGTATTTTCAAGCGTGTAGCTATTTTTATATAGCTATTGTCTGGTTTATGAAAGTCAACAACCTTTTGTCTCATTTCATTTGTGTATTCTCTGATCTTCATCATGTTGATGGACGACAAAGGCTTTTTGGCCTGTGTGTCACTTCATATTTATACCCCAGTGAAACAGGAAGTCATGGATGACCACTTAAAAGTTCCTAAAGACTCAAGTGAACTTATATAATATAAATGGGAATATATTTCATTTAGATTTTGTTCATAAGAATTTCTAAGGGTGCTAATACACGTTTTTAAGAAAAATTTTATTTTTTTATTTGGATTGTTTTTTTCTTTTAATAATTTGACTTCAATTAAAGGTTAGATTTCTGTCATATTTTGAGTGCAAGATCAAGTTGATGAACAACAAATACATTTTTTCATAGCCTTTTTTGCTCTTCTTTACCAAGGATGCCAATAATTCTAGAGGGCAATGTACATACATATTTATATACATATACATACAAACACAATACTCACTTTTGATATAACATACTGTACATTATAGCTATATATAAAACACAATACGTTTTGCAGTTCAAATAGGCCTACAGGGCTAAATCTAATCGCAGTGGTACAGAATGCGCTTGCCGTATTTACTTTATCGTTTTGGGAACACAAAAACGTGTTTAGTATTCTTTTTGGGGCAAGCTGGTAACCGGGACATTTGGGCATTTTTCAGCATTTTGTCGGAGCAGGGGACGCCATTGCCTAAACCCCGGACTGTCCCAGTAAACCCGGGATGTATGGTCACCCCAGTTAGGCCAGTAACTCTGTTGTCTTGTGTTTCTACCCGGACAGTATACATCGATGGAAAGACAAACGGAACAACATGTGCCTCTAGTTTCCATCGTTTTCTTGTGAGTTCAGGTTCCCAGAAATGGAGAATGAAACAGAAGGGAGGTGGGAATGTTTGCCAATTAAACTGAACGACAGTATTTTGAAGACACTGGACGAATTGGGATTTACGCACATGACGCCGGTTCAGGTATTGTTTACTAGCTAGCTAGCGGTGTCTGTAAATTCACAATCCTCGAAGTTCTCAAACTTGCTGTGAAGTGTAAAAACATGATTTCTCATTTCAGTCTGCCTGCATTCCACTGTTCATGAATAATAAAGATGTGGCCGCTGAAGCGGTAAGTTGCCTGTAGGCAGATTTGAACAATGATAGCATTCATTTACGTTGTATTGTGCCTTAATAATATTTCTTAATTTAGATCACTGGCAGTGGGAAGACGTTGGCGTTTGTAATCCCCATACTAGAGATTCTTCTCAAACGCGAGGATAAACTGAAGAAAATGCAGGTACAACGATTTATAATTATATCGTGTGAACATTTATGTTTCGCTAGTACGGTTTTAACCTTCTCCTGCCTGAGCGGAATGTTCCATTATCGACCAGTCTATGCATTAACGATCATAGTTTACTGGTATCAAACCACGTATTTAAACATCATGCACCTTCAGAAAGCTGATAAATAGCTATTTCAAATCATATGACATGCAATAACACAATATTAATAAACCTTTAATAAGGAAAGGAAAAACACCCCCCAAAATGTTTATCTTCTAAGAAAATCAATGTTTTGAAAAGACATACACACAATATACTAGAAAATAGTCTAGTAAGTTGAGTACAAATAATAAATATAATATGATAATAAAATACATACACAAGCAATATAAGATTTAAAATTTGTACTTTGTAAAAATTGTAAAAAAAAAAAAAAAAAAGGTTAGGAGGTTACATTGTCATATTAAAACATGAAAACAAAGTGCAGGTTACACTGCTATCTTTTACTAAGGTCAAAAAACACTAAGTCAATAAATATTGTATAAAAAAATATATATAACTGCATTGTTTTAATTGGAATTGCAATATAGGGTAACAATGACCTACAATATCAATTTATGTATAAATGAAGTTATAAAGTTCATGCCCCCATGGTCCTCCTCATTCTGAAGGCCCTCGGCAATAAGCCAAAGCTCATTTGGCATCAAAGTCCTCTTACTCAAGGACTACATCAGATGCCCTAACTGGGTCCCCATGATCCATTTCTAAAACACAAACATGACAAAATTAAAAATTAAAACGTGCTCTAGCAAATCAGGGAATAGCCTAGTTTATATAACTCAATTTGCTTGCAAGGTGAAGATACATTTTACTACTCAAACATATGTTATAACTTGAATTTGAGAAACGTGCATCATTTCATATCTGATAATACAGAGCTTACTAAAATAGTATGGTAATGTATGACTATTGTAGTCCCAAACCAGAGCTAGCTAGCTGGACCAATGTGTCATTTAGCAACCAAAATTCACCAGCCTGAGTTTTCAAAACACTTTCTGCTAGCCATAGTATGGCTTAAAAACGGCTACAAATTCACGCAACAGTAGCCCAGTACAAGGCCAACAGGCTGCTGTGATTTCGGTAGGGCAAAATGTTCTTTCTAATAACAAGACATTCGTACAGTGAGTCTACATAATTTGGTAGTGTGGAGAGGGAACAAAATCTGTTTGTTTTCTTTAAAACGTCATGGATTTAATCGAACTCCCTTCTAACACAGGAGAATGGGTGACCACCTGACATCACACTGCCTCTGCCAATGGCAGTGTGAAATAGTACAACTTGAATTGACTGCAAAGTGTTTTGTAACTGATCGTGGTGGTGTTCCAGAATTAAATTGGGGGATTACTGTGGAGTTTGCACATCACATACACATTAAGAACCAGGGTGGAAGTTGGATCACCCTGACTGTTCATCTGTGGGAATAAGGGAATGCCTACCTAGGGGCGGAATCCTAAAAATGGGGGTGTGCTGATAATGGAATTAACAGGTGTAAGACAAGCCAATGTATTCTATTTTGCTGATCTAAGTATGCACAAGTCAAGCTAAAGGGGAGTGGGACAGCTATATATCGCAGCCATCAGCCAAACCTGTTACATACATACATGTGGCAAGTTTGTATTCGCTGGACTTTTAACCATTTTAAAACCATGTCCTACAATATTCCCGCATATGGGTTACATTTTAAATGCTTAAAAATATGAATGATGTAGTTATCTGTCTCAGAAGAACTAATGATTTCGTGAAATATTGGCATTTATGCAGGTTGGGGCATTGATTGTCACTCCTACACGTGAACTGGCCCTTCAGATAAGTGAGGTGATGGGCCGGTTTACCCAGAGCCTCTCTCAGTTCAGGTATGTGCAATTCAATTAAGTCTTCACAGTCCGGCTGAAATATACATCCGCTCTCAATAAATATTTATCTATTTCAGGCAGATACTTTTGATTGGAGGGAGCAACCCCATTGCCGATGTGGAGAAGTTCAAAACCCATGGGTGAATATTCTCTCTCATAAATTCTAGTTGAAGCGATTGGGTGCTCAAGCTAACGTTTTATGTGCTTTTTCTGTTTTATTTTCATTTTTATAGCAAATGAAATGGTACACTCTTTTAGCTGCAGCTTCTTCTGTTGGATCAATTGGAGAATTAATAGTTACGGGGGTAACCTGAGTGACATGTCCAGCTGAGGCACTTCTTAGACGATTGGGCATGCCACATTGGGAGAGAAAAGAAAGGTAGTTAAAGACTAAAGGTTGTTGTTTCCTCAAGTGAGAGACCCTATGATGTTGTGGTCACCATTACCAGCTGGGTGTCGGTTCTGTTGTGTGGAGTTTGAAGCAGTGTCTGTCCCTGTCACAGGGCTAACATAGTGATTGGCACACCGGGTCGGTTGGAGGACATGTTCCGGAGGAAGGCTGATGGGTTGGATCTGGCTAGCTGTGTGAAGACGCTGGATGTCCTCGTTCTGGATGAGGCTGACCGGCTGCTGGACATGGGCTTTGAAGCAAGGTGCTGTGCAGCCTAGGAACTCGCATGCGGGCCCATTTTTTAAAAACTATTTTTCTGTCCAGGATAATTTCAATCAGCATGAATTACATCCTGTTTTTCAAAAGGCAACAAGATTGGATGGTTGTGATCCAGAAAATGAAATCTGGGCATGCAATGCTTTAAAAAGAAGGGTAAAAAAACGATATGAAAATTCTTGACCGATACCGATAATTCAAATAACACAATTGGCCGATACCGATAATTTGTTATTTATTGTCCTATTTGTGCCCTGGCAGAAAAAAAAATCTGCCCTTCATTATAATTTTCAATGATCAAAAATTCAATCATACAAATGTATGGAACAACTTTAACATTCTTTCACGTACTCGTTGTACTGTGCTTACTAAAAATAAATTCTACTGAACTGACTTAATTTAAAAAACTAAGTGCCAATAAATTATTTATTCATCACATTCAATAAGAACATTCTGCATCACACCATTAAATTAACTGGCTGTGCCATATAGGCCTAGGCTGCTATGAAATACAGTAGGGCTATAAACTGTCCACAAGAATGCCATTCATTACTAAAAAATATTCAAAAATATCATATTTAGGCCAATATACTACACTATTAAATCAATGAGCAATATCATGCCCTTTTTTTACTTTCACTTTTAGACTTAATTCAGAACAAATCTTCCTCATTTAACTCAGATTTATGAACCGGTAGGACAGCTAATGGCTTATTTTCACCAACGACTTAGTAGTTACTAGCTAAACTAAATTCAAGACATTGGAGAATGAGGGAAAGTTGATTTGAGCCTCTTAACCGAAACCTGCGCTGCCTTAACGTTCGCGAATTGGCGGGTGAACACGATTCTGCAGTGCCCTGCTAATAAAGGGTGAAGTTGGTCAATATTAGGAGTTGAAAAATAATTCTGGTATCGCTAGAAAGTAGATAATCTCACATTTATCTCTACCTGTCAAACCATTGCAAGCATATGCTAATTCCGATTTGACTGTTTCAAAAACGCATTCCCTTCTCTCTTCATTTGAGTAGAACTGCAAGTCTTTTTAATTAGGCTACAACTCACTCAGTTAGGATATAGCCTAACCTATAAATTAAAAACAGGGCTGAATAAAATAGATTAGGCTATGCCTACAAGTTAACTGTGGTGACTCCTGAGCAGTGCAGGGCAGTTGCTAATCCGTTGCGCAAGACGAACGCAAAATAAAAGGACACGCAGAAAAATAGATTTTGTGTACATATACTTTTCTTTGGTTAAGACTGCAAGACTGCGTGGAGTACCAGAGTGCTCCTGATAGCTAGTCAATCGCAGCATCATCAGAGGAGTAAATTAGGCGTGTGTTCAGTCAGGTTAGCTTGTAAATAAAAGATGCTGCCGTTCGATTAAAGTTTGAACATTTAGACCAGATTGACACAAAATGATGGATAATTATCAGCCACTGCCATGGTAAATTTGATTTTATCTGCCGATAGCCGTCAACAAGACAAATGTCAGCCAATACCGATAGTCCACCAATATATCGGTGCACCCCTAAAAAAATCTGTTATGCAACTACAGTAGAACCTCAGCGATATGGACTCCCAGTCAACTGAGCGCAGTATAAACCTAGTATAACAGAATTACGATGAATGATGCGGTGAGAAGTGCTGCTTATGTTAGCTGGCTAGTAAAGCTAGCTAACACAGAAAAGAGACACACAGAGAAATATATTGTGTACATATAAATCATGAACGACAGTCAGAGTAGTAATGTTACTCAACTCAATGTTATATCATAAAAGCATTGTTAGCGTAATAATATTGCTTTTATTGTGTGGTTTTGTTAAGACATGACGGCAAACAAATATCTAAAAGGCCATAGCATAAATTGAAAATACAATTGAACATTACGTCTAAATACAAAGACCACAAACTGAAGAGCTAATCAAACATATTGATAGCATTGGCTGGTTCCACAATGTTGTGGAAATTGACATGGAAACAACTGTAGACTGAGCACAGCCCTTTCACATTTGAATTATTTTATCAAAAGAAAAACATACGTTAGACTGCTATTGTACTTTGAGAATCAGAAACGCCATAACAGGGCTAATAGAATGTCCGATCAACTGTGGGGGGAGAGAAAAAAAACAAGAAAAAAAAAAAAAAAAAAAAATATAATACTCAATCCCCAAGTACCATTATTATTTTTCGGAACATAGCCTACGCTCCAAAATATTAAATTGGTGCATTGGTCACTTTCAAAGTTCCATACATTTCATAATCAGAATGACTTTCAATTCAGATGCATTCCTATATGAGGTTCTGTACAATACATTTTCCTCTACACTTTAATTCAGAATCAGTAAAAATGACAAAGGTTGTTCAATTAGAGTTACTGCAGTCATTTACTGCAGTATACAATCAAAGAGAAACCAAAAACAAAATCATGCATAACATTTAAATTGAGAAAAGGGTAAAACCATTTCCACACAAAAGAATGGAAATATAGTGTGTTAAATTAAGTGTCTTTCTCATTTCCAGAATCTTGTGTCTGCTGTAACATTTGGAAAAATTGGCCTTTTTAAAAAGCAGCTAAAAACGTACCTTTTTAAACTTGCTTCTAATTATTAATATTAACTTATTCCTTATTTTGTGCCATTAACTTTTTTGCCTTTTATTTTGTAGTTATTACAAGTATTACTTATCATTTTATTTCATATTTATTCAGAGAGCAACTGTGTGTGCTTTAAACACTAACAGAAATGTTTTCTTGTGTGCGTTTCAGTCTGAATGCCATCCTGGAGTTGCTGCCCAAACAGAGACGCACGGGGCTGTTCTCAGCCACTCAGACGCAGGAGCTGGAGAAGCTGGTGAGAGCCGGCCTGCGCAACCCGGTCCGCATCACCGTGAAGGAGAAGGGCGTGGCAGCCAGCAGCATGCAGAAGACCCCTGCTAGGCTCAGCAACTATTACACGGTCTGTCACTCATTCTGCTACTCCCAGAGACCCTGTGTTGATCCTATGTAATTAGGACCCTTCGGACAAACGTATAGTTTAACAGGGACATTTTTGTTCTAGTCTACAATGTTGTTGAAGCAAGTATGGAGGATGAAAAGTCCTGCACACTGTCAAACTGACCTCTGCGAATTAAGTTGTCATATATTTCCCTATCAGTAACGTTTGATGCATGTATTGTGTTGGTAATTTGCTGTGAAATATGTTAATTGGTCATTATATTAATATTAAATCCAAAAATTAAAAAGGTAAAGGTACGAAGTGCATTTAGACATGTATCACTTGTTTTCTTTTAGACGTGAATCTTTTTTCCTTTTGTAGTAGAATTCTGAATCTTGAATGCCCCCTGAAAACTGTGTTTGAGGACTGTTGTAGCTTGGCGGTTCTAGAGTAAAGGCTGCTGCTCTTTGACATCAGTGGTTATATTGACCTTCCTGTTTTTCACCTGGTCTGTCCTCAGATTTGCCGGACGGAGGACAAGTTCAATACCTTGGTGGCGTTCCTCAGACAGCACAAGCACGAGAAGCAGCTGGTATTTTTCAGGCATGTGCACATTTAGATGGTAACCCTTGGTATCCGTGGGCCAGAGCAGACTGAGGTCTGAGGGAGGTGTGTGTGGGGTCTGGGCGTGGGGCAGGGGTGGCGTGCTCACTGTGTATTTTGCATCCCTCAGCACCTGCGCCTGTGTGGAGTACTATGGCCGGGCCCTTGAAGCCCTGGTTAAGAATGCCACAATCCACTGCATCCACGGCAAGATGAAACACAAGCGCAACAAAATCATGTCTGAGTTTCGGGAGTTAAAGGGGTGAGGAGTCCAACATGCACTGCAAGTGTTGCTCAATAATGTCATTGGCTGTAATGCTGTAGTCACCTCCATACAATGAACAAAATAGTCATTATATCATGCATGTATAACTGTGAAGAAGTTCTTGTTTCACTGTCAGTAATACCTTTTAAAATTGTAAATGTTTTCAAATCTCACCTCGCCCTCCATTTGCACTCTGAACGATTAAAACAAAACAAATGAATCCCACTTTCTTTCTTTAGTTCTCTCTCAGACCTGGAACTAGTCTTGTTCTTCTCTGTATTTCTTCTGATGGCCTTTGTATAATAAACTCACTAGGAGTATTCCTAACCCTTAATCTCACTGAATTGGTTTAAACAGGCTTAGTGGCGGTTGTTGTATTTACTGGCATGCTCTGTATATATTCTGTGTTTATAGTGGCATCTTGATCTGTACCGATGTCATGGCGCGAGGCATCGATATTCCAGAGGTCAACTGGGTAGTACAGTATGACCCACCAAGCAGTGCCAGGTATTGGCTGACCCGTGTCAGATTCTGTCCAATCCCACAGCACAGCTGCAAGCCTCACCCCCTCAATACCACATAATGTTACTGTATTGTAAGTGCTCGGTGAGCTGACGGGAGGCCTCTTTCTGCCAGCGCGTTTGTTCATCGGTGTGGACGCACGGCACGAATAGGAAACCAGGGCAGTGCTGTGGTCTTCCTGCTCCCCATGGAGGAGTCCTACGTCAACTTCCTGTCCATCAATCAAAAAGTATGTTTCATTCAACAACACGAATGACGCTAGTACTGCAGAGATGAAACTGTGTAATTATTTTTAACCAAGCTATTCTTACACACATTGCCAAATATGTTGAAGCAAATATGTGCACATAGGAGACTTAAGTTTTTTGGAAGACAATAGTGATGTTATGAATGGGTCATATACCACAGATGCCTTATATACACTATAGATACCATACATTTTTTTAACCTTTATTAAAAGGTCAAATGAGAACTAATTTGACAACATAACCATATGTACCGTACATAGACCATAGATATTGGAGAGAAGGTATCAGGTACCATCTCTTCCCCATGACACCCGATGTTCTCTGGTCTGTTAGCAGTGTTGCTTGTCGCTCTCTGGTAAAATGATGTAGTACTGACAGGCTGGCTGTGAAAGTGTCCTTTGCAGCGCATGTCTCCAGTGAAAGACGTGGTTGATGTGCTGCCCAAGTTGAAGACTCTGTCCCTGAGGGACCGTGCGGTTTTTGAGAGGGGCATGCGTGCCTTTGTCTCCTACGTCCAAGCTTATGCCAAGCATGAATGCAGCCTCATCTTCCGGGTAAAAGGTGAGCCTCTCAAAGCACATCACCATCATTTTGCGGTAACTGGAAGCTCAGGTTTGGCATGTACTGTATATGGAGAGGACTGTAGACTTGAGCACCCACCTGCATCTCAACCCCAAACTCTCCTAGCACTTCTCATCACAAGCACTCATGAACTTGTTTCAACCATCGATATTTGGTTACACTATGGTAACAGTACAGTTGAATCTTGCACTTCTTGTTACTGTTACAGACTATGAATGTCAATTATCCTTTTCTGTAGTTACTGCTGCTCTTAAAAGCCACTTGAATCAGTTGCTCTGGATAAGAAAATGTGATAAATGTAAGGTAAAGGAGACCTCATGCCTCCCATTCTGTGTGGTTCTGACACATTTGACCCATGTGGGCAGATCTGGACTTCGCTGCCCTCGGTCGTGGCTTCGCCCTTCTCCGGATGCCAAAAATGCCAGAGTTAAGGGGCAAGAACTTCCCCAACTTCACACACGAGACCATAGACACCGACTCCATCCGCTACAAGGACAAGAACAGAGAGAAACAGAGGCGGAAGATGCTGGCGGAGCTGAAGGAGAGGCCAGCGCCGGTGAAGAAGAATTTCATCAAGAACAAGGCCTGGTCGAAGCAGAAGACCAAGAGGGACCGGAGGAAACGCACGGCAGCCAAAAGGAAACTAGATGAGGTAATGTTTTTTTTTTTTTTTTTTCATCTCTTTAAAAAATATATTTTAAAGCGTTATATATTTTTTAACATTAAAATGAGTTACTGGAAGTGGAACACCACTCTGCGTTTCTCAAGTGATATTGAGAACCAGTGTGGTGTTTTACTGATCATCAAAAGAAACCTGTCCTTTTTCAGAATGACATATGTAGGTTTTTGATACTCATTTAATGGTTTACCATCAATTTAAGAGGTTGAGCTCCACCTGTTTAAGGGGGCAAATTGAGCTTGAGGATTGAGCTAATGCGTTCTATGGGGCCCATGTGTTAACAGAGAGAGTGGAGGACTATCTGCAGTTTTTTCCACATTTTTACATGCGTCTCACGCACTTGAAAAGTTTAAACAAGCAGAATTTTTGAAGGACTGCAGTATACATGTGATCCTTGCTTGTTGACTTCCTGATTCCTTTCCCCTCCCAAAATGAAATTGGAAACCCAGTCTTTTTTTCAAATGTGCCTCCACTACGCATTCGTCACTGTCGATTTTGTGTGTGATCTTCATACATTTCGTCCGTGTGGCTGAGCCCTGAAGAACTTGTCTAATGTCAAAATTTTCGCAGCAGGGGTCAGACGTGGATGACGAGGACATGAAAGAGCTTCTGAGAGACACGCGGCTGCTGAAGAAGCTAAAGAAGGGTAAGATTAGCGAGGAGGACTTTGAGAAGCAGTTGACAGCGGGAGCGAAGTCCCAGCCCAGAGCGATGGAACCACCACAGGGCGATGAACTGGGAACAGAGGATAAGATGTGACATGATCCTGCAACTAGCCACCCATCAAATAAACAGTTTTCACAAGCAGGGTTGAAATTGAGATTGCCACGTGTGATAATTCTCTGCTGTGTCCCCAGAGCATGTGCAGTGCTCCAGGTGTGAACACTATATCTGCATCGAATGTCCAGTGGGAACATATTTTAGCCAATCACAGCCATGTGCTTTGGCACCAGGTGGCGCTCCTGTCTCTCACTGGTGTTCTGATGAACAGTCTTGACACTCCACTGTGGCCCAAATACCCCTCTCTGAAGGAGCACAACACCGCCGGTATTATTCCACCAGCACCACCCAGTGGTCAACTCAAGCTGAACACCATGCTGTGCAGCAGAGCGTTTGCTTATGGCTCTCACATTTTAGCGAGAGGGTTGCAGGTTAACGTTATCATTTTAGCCATTATTGCAAACCAGCTGTACTAATTTGATCCTCCCAAGTGCTATCAGCCTTTATGAAATGTCACTTTTGAGTACCCTGTGTCTACTTTGAATACAATCAACCTGAAAAATATTGTTGCATGTTTGTTGCTCCATGTACAATTGTTGTAATAATTCCAAACATCTTGTTATTTTACTTTATTGATAATGATCGGGGTAGTCACAAATATAGCTTGATGAGTTCATCACTGACAGCAGATGGGGTTAGGACACCTAGATCTGTAAAGAGCAGAGTGATCAGGGATGGGGGCGTGTAGTCAATCATGGGGTGCTCCTCGTTAAGGTTCTCCATGGTCTTCAGAGTGTCTGCCTTGTACTGAGGAAGGAACAGGTTGGTGCACAGCATCAATGGTAGTTCTCTAACCCCCCTGCATTTTTTTGCACGCAGAGCATAAGCCCTTTGTGATTACATCCCCACCCCCAAGCTCCAGTTAAACAACCAGTTCCACACCCTACAGGCCTCGGCAGGGAGAATTGCATTATGGGCCTTGTGGTTTTAATTCAAGGCAGTGCATTGCTATAAATTCACAAAAAAATTATTTGCATCTATTTCAAATACTATACAGGTAAGGAACATTATGTGAAAAGATTTTTGGTGAAATACTCTTTAAACAAAACGTGGGATTGCCCATGCCTGCAGTCAGCCTTATTTATGATGTTAGCTTGATGGCTGTTCTTTGCCTTAAAGATGGTTATGTGAGAACTCAACTTCTTTTATCAAAATAAGTGTATCTGTGATTGGAGGAACAGTATTAGAGGAAGGTTTATTTTACCACCTTCTGCTGCCATTGCATTTACAAATTGTGCTACAGCAGCATCGGTACTTAAAAATGTATGAGACAAAACTATGAAGACTTTTGAAAGGTTTTAAAAGAGAAATCTGAAACATCTCTGGCATTTCTGGTCCAGGATTGTGTTTGCAATGTGACCAGGATAATGAAAAAGATATGTCTTCACCTTGAATCTATCTGGAACGTCCTGTTGGTTCAGTGGATAAAGCCGGACAAACTTGAAGCTTTCTGCCACCACGTAGAAGGGCTTGTTGTGCGCTTTTGAGCACACAGCCATTTGGTAGGTGCCAATCTGCAAATCGTTAAGCCAGGAATATTTAACATCGCAAATGCATTTCTGTTTTTTTAATGGAAAGCCACAGAACATAACATTCACCAACACTTTATTCAAAAGCCTAATATGTAATTAACAGAATGGAAAGTGTCTATCTGACTGGATAAAGGATATGCATCTGAAGGATACATTATTTTGTGATTGAAATAATGCAACATCTATTTGTCATTTTATCTATTCTAGTGAATTGGCACTCACCTTGTTGATAATTCCACCGCTCTCCACCACGCCCTCTGCCCCCACGATCACCAGGTCCACCTTCTCCATTATATACCTGCAACAAGCACAAACATCCCGCTTTGACTGGACACTGATAACTGCCAGATTCTCACAATGCTGAATCAAGCTATTCAATGGTTAGAAATGATAGAGTTCTGTATATCAAACACTCAACCATTGAGCATCCACAATGCAAGTGAGTCAGGCACATACATACAGTGAACTGAGGCATAACATTTTGTCATGGTACATTTACATGAAAAAAGGAAATGTTTACCCTACGGCAGCATCTAACACTACAGTGACGGGAACGTTGAGATTTTTCAATGCCTCTGCCATTTTTTTTCTGTAACAAAGAAAAAAGAAATTAACCACCACTAAACATTTTTATTATTTTTTTACTTATTTTCTCAGCAGATGGCTTACAGACCAAGAAATTAGGCTAGACCATATAAACACATTGTAATAAGCTAAATTAAAACGTGTTCAATTTGAAAAATACTTGGGAGTAGTAGCTGATCAAAGTCTATCAAGATCATTGTGCTGTAGCAGTGAAAAAGGCCAACAGGATGCTGGGATATATAGCAAAACGTATTGAGTATAAATCAAAGGAGGTTATATTAATGTTATATAACTCAAGCACTTTTCAAATTGAACACATTCTAGTTTATCTCCTGCCATAGAATACTGTCTTATATTTTTATTGCCCACATGCATAACTTTACATTTAGCAATACTGAATCTGCTATGAATGTGATCTTCCCATTTTTTGATTTAAAAAAATCATCTTGGATTACCTTACTCAATTCCAAACTGTTTTCTAAACCACCATCTGCAAAAATTGAACTGTTTTACTACTAATGTCCCTATCAAGATTATTTATGAAAATAAGGAAAAGCAGAAGTCCCAGCACCAATCCCCGTGGGGCTCCATTCTATCAGGCTTGGAATAGTCTCGTCGCATGCCAGTAAGTGAAAGTTAGATTTCAGGCGTTAGATTTTGTGTTTAGCTTCTGCGTTCGCCTCCTGTTTCACTGGTCGCAAGTAGCAGTTAACGCTACTTAGTTTAATTAGCATCTTGTTGCTGTTACTCCAGTGCTTACTTTCAATTTCAAAGTTGATTGGTACTTAGCTGGTTTCAATCGGTTTTATTGTACCAGGCGCCCGTATCGAGCGAGCCTGTGCCATCAAACCACTGCAACTAGTCCAGAAAGCTGCCGCTCGTCTGGTGTTCAACCAGCCGAAGTTCACCCACGTCACCCCTCTACTCTCCTCTCTGCACTGGCTCCCCATCACGGCACGCATCAAATTCAAATCACTGGTGCTTGCTTTTCAAGTGGCCAGAGGTACTGCTCCCCCATACCGCCAGTCACTCATCACTCCCTACACCCCTCCCAGACCCCTCCGCTCCGCCTCCTCTGGCCAACTGACTGCCCCATCCCTCCGGGCGCCTGGCAGCCGCTCCTCGCGGTCTCGCCTCTTCTCTGTCCTGATCCCTCGCTGATGGAATGACCTTCGGGTCAGGACCGCGGAATCACTTGCGATGAGACTCAAAACCCACCTTTTCAGACTCCACTACCACTGAACTTTGTCCATCTAGCTAAAATGTCTTCACCACTGTTTACTTGTTCAACACTATATACCCTTCCTTACTCCACCCCAAAACCCCCCCCCAAAAAACCAAAACACACGAACCTTTTCCTTCCCAGTGTTACAGGTATGGTACGCAGATGCCTGCAGTTGTACCCTTGAGCAAGGTACTTAACCTGAATTGCTTCAGTAAAATATCCAGCTGCATAAATGGATTGTAAAGAAATGTAAAACTGTAAGTCGCTCTGGATAAGAGCGTCTGCTAAATGCCTGTAATGTAATGTAATGCAATGATGTCTATTGCTCTATTACTGCACTGACCTCGTGGGCTAACCATGATTGTTCCTACCTTGTATTAATGCACATCTTGTAAGTCGCTCTGGATAAGAGCATCTGCTAAATGCTTAAAATGTCATTGTAATGTAATGCTCCACTGCCCACAGCCCCTAGGCCCTAGGCCAGATACGACCCCTCCTACTTTGTATTCGACCTTGCATCAATTTATTAACCCACTCTGAAACAACTCCTGTAATTCCTACAGAATTCATTTTGACAATGAGCCTCTCGTGTGGTACCTTGTCAAATGCTTTTTTATAGTCAGTTTAAATTCAGAGGCCTATAGTTTCCTTGGTCAGTACGGGCCCCCTTCTTATATATTGGAATTATACTACCCTGCTTCCAATCATCTGATACCATGTGTCAATGGTTTATATATCATCTCACCAAGTTCTTTGAGAACTGTAGGCTATATGCCATTGGGGTCTTCTGCCTTATTTGTCTTAGGTTTTTGTTCTTCTAAGTCCTCTAAAACATTCTGTACATTAGCTGTGGTTTTAGGCATATTTATAACCTCTTCTCTGGTAAACCTCTCAATAAGTAACTGTTTAGTGTGTTAGCAATATCCTTATTTTTATAAAGCAAAGTTCCGTCCTTATTCTTAATGCACTTAACCTCATCATTAGCCTTCCTTTTTCTGCAGCAATATTGAAAAAACTGTTTAGGATGACTTTTTGCATCTTGGGAAATTTTTATTTTAAAGTGCCTTTTAGCTGCTTTTTGATATACTTTCCTCTTTTGTCTCAAAAACTCTCCTCTTTTGTCTCAAAATCTCCCGTCTCCCATACATTTTTTTACCTTATTTTTTCCTCACTTTTGGGATGAATTTACACTGTGCATCACCAATAACCATTTAAAATTGAGTACATTTTTCATTCAGAGTTTTGAAATCCAAACATATTGGGGGGATCTTTGACTCTCCATACAGAATCTTTTCAGATCCTTCGGTCTGTGCTTGTGCACTGAACTGAAACCACAAAGATGATGCAGGACATGTTGCAAGACTGAGCCCTGAAGTTGTCACAGAAGGAGGAGAAATCGGGGTCATACCTCACCACATGGTTCAACACAACGGACAGAACCGAATAGTTTTTAACCGTTCCTACCAGTTCAAGGGACGGCTTCAGAAGGCTGGTGATCTTGTGCTGACCATTGACGGCTGCTCCATCTACCCCTCCTCTAAATTCCATAACCTGGGTGGCATTCTTGATTCCACTCATTTGAGCCAAATATCAAATCCATCACCAAATCTGCCTTCTTTCACCTAAAGAACATATCCAGACTGTGGCCATCACTCACCGACTCTGTGGCAGAGACCCTCATCCATGCCTTTGTGACCTCTCGCCTGGACTACTGTAATGGGGTCCTATTCAGGGTGCCCAGTAAAGCCCTAGATAGGCTCCAGTATGTCCAGAACTCAGTGGCCAGGGTTCTCAAACACACAGAACCCTGGCAGCATATGACCCCCACTCTCTCCATGATCTTGCTCCAAAATACCTCTTGGACCTCCTCCTCACCTACACCCCCTCTCAAAGGCTACGCTCCTCCGACACTAGACTCCTCATCACTTCAATGCACCACGACAGGAAAGCCAATTGTAATCAAGGCGCTGATTAGTTATACATGTATAGATGTACAGGTAACATATATAAACATATTAAATAATCACTTGAGTAAATTAAAGGTTCTGGTGGCTCTGTTATGGTGTGGGGTACATTTCCTCTCTTCCAGGATGACAATGCTCCCATTCACAGACCATGAGTGGTCACTGAATGGTTTGATGGGCATGAAAATGATGTAAACCATATGCCATGGCCGTCTCAGTCACCAGATCTCAACCCTATTGAACACTTATGGGAGATTCTGGAGCAGTGCCTGAGAGCGTTTTCCACCACCATCAACAAAACACCAAATTATGGAATTTCTTGTGGAGGAATGGTGTTGCATCCCCCCAATAAGAGTTCCAGACACTTGTAGAATCACCTGTAGAATCTACTCACTTGTTGTAGAGTTATTAAGACACTTTGGATGTGTCGCGTACTATGTTAATGTAGAGCTTAAAGTACAATTTAATCAGTGTTAGTACTGCAGTAGGTGTAATCCAAAATAGTGTATTTATGTTTGCTATTTCTTTTTAGAACCACATGGAAATTTGTCCAGATAGACAGTGAATTACAACTATGATCAGCCTTGCTGCTGGGCTGTGTCAGGCCCCTTAATTGAAGACCAGAAACGGTCATACAACCTCCTGTGTGGCATGGTGAATGCTACCAAGAGCAAACTCATTAAACCTTAATCCTGTCAAGTGTATGTACTTTTCTCAATATGGTTTAGCAGCAGGCTTGCGCTGGGTGCTTACCCCGCAGAGTCTGGTTGAGATTCTGTGACATAGACGGTGAAGCGTTTCTTCTCTGCTGCTGCTTTCTCCAGCACTCTCAGCACCACTCTGGAAGAGGAGTGGGTCAGGATCTTCTGCAGGTTACAAGAGACAGGCATGTGAAACAGCACCATACAGACACTGAGACACTTTTACTTTCTCTTGGCAATGTTTGAGTATAACAAATGCTTGTAATGTTGAATGGCAAAACTGAAATGTGTCAGGTTCTCTAGTTGGGGAGGTATTTTGTTAGCATTTTGTTCAATGCTAAATTATGCTCCTGAACAATAAAAAAAACTAATGTTTTTTGATGTATTCCTTTAGCCATCAGTGATGGAAAGTAAGAAAGTAGAAATACTTTGTTACTGTACTTCAGGATTCAGGAGGATTTGTACTTTACTCAAGTATTTTTTACTCCTACTCCACTAATTGTAACTTTTCACTCAGCTACATTTTCTGTAATATGACCCATTACTTGTTACATTTCATAACAGTAGGGCATTTAACCCCCCATTACTTATTATACCCAAATGCCCACGCTAAACTTTACTCTCGTATAAATGCTCCTGTCAAGAAATGTGTACATTTTTGCTTTAAAAAAACTGCGTTCCATTTCAGCTAAAAGAAAGTCGCATTCAAATGTCTCAGGGATGCATACAATAATTTATACAACTGTTTTTTGTCATACCTCCTCAAGGTGTTTGCGTTAACTCACTTCCTCGCTGCCTGTTTGAGGCAGTCCCCTCAGGGCAGGCACGTGTGTATAAACTTATTTCACTTCAAGGTTCTCTTGCTTGTAGAAAAAAGTTTCTTCCTCAGTCTGTATACTTCATTAAATTTCGCCTGACACACTGAAGCACCAACCATGCACCTCCAGCCACGGAACATGAGCTCTGGGGTTTCTCATCTGAATAGCTATTAGTTGGTTGTAGATGGAAGCCATGGTTAGATTGGCCAGGTTTGAAGCTTTCACACGAGCTCTCACTGGTTTCTCGTGGGTGTTGGGCTGAGATACATAGGTCAACGCGTATCTGACCAGTCCAGGCTGAATTGTATATGCATAAGCAGTCCCAATCAATTATATTATTCAAATATTATATTGGTATTCTTATTTATATATATATACTTCACACCGAGGTGTCATAAAGTATTTGTACTTTAACTCAAGTATAAATTCTGGGTACTTTTTCCACCACTGGTGGAGCTGGTTGGCTCTACAAAGCACTTACTGCTCCATCTTTTATGAAGGTGTGGCACAGCTTTGCGACTTTGTTCCTGGAGAGAGAGATTTTCTTCAGGAAAAGTTCTCCTCTTTCTACCATAACTTTCTTGCATTGTGACAGGTCCTGGGAAGAGAAAGGACACGTTATCATCATCATTTAGTCCAAATTGCCCCTTCCTGCAAAGTCTTGTATCATGCGGTCGGTTTATTAGCCCTTTAAACAAGGACATACAAAGATAATTCGATTTCTCTTTGGATATTTATCACAATATGTGTACTACCAATCAACATCCACAGGAACATTTTTATTGATTCACGTGGTTTATGAAGAATAATGGTAATTATGAAACCTGTTCATTATAATATGATCATAATTGTAATTTTATTCAATTAGCCATTGAAAATTACAATGCAAATATTATTGTCTCGACTGGTCTTGGCAGAAATTACGAGTCATCTGTGTTCTGAAACCGAGTCAAGTAAAAATTCCTCCGATTCCAAGACTTTCAAAATGTGGTCCAGAGACCGGTCACAAGTACTACAACTCTGGATAACACTACGGAGTCGTCTTCTATAGTGTTTATGAGATTTGTAAACATATTAGGGGGGGATCTTTGACCATCCCTCCCTACATAATTTTTCAAGATCCTTCAGGTCCTTTGGTCTGCACTTGTGGAGTGCCCTCCACACATTTCCGACTGGGTTCAAGTCTGGAGACAGAGATGGCCATTGCAAAATAGTAATTTTGTGCTTAACCATTTATTTTTGAGGTATGCTTGGGATCTTTATCTTGCTGAGCAATCCATTTGCGGCCAAGTATCAGCTTTCTGACGGGGGAACCAGGTTATCAGCCAATATTTCTTGAGAGAATGGAAAATCTGACTGCACACAAAGGGTCGAAGCCAGAAAAAAACACTTGTTGTCATAGTGAGTGGCTAATCAAATAAAATTCCAATCATCGTGCTAAAAGAGGCCAATCAAATCAAGCTCAGAACACAAACTGAATGATGATCGGTCATAATAAATGGGAGTGAATTCTGAAGTTCAACTCTAAAAGGGTAAGTGGATTTGCTCCTAAGATTAACTTTTGTTGCCATTAGGGGACGGGGAATTTTCCATTTTTCCCCTCCATCAAGCTTCGGCAAGCTTGTTAAAAAGCTAACCAATTACCAAAGCTGAGCTAACATTAGTTTTTTTTTGTGGATTTTCGCCCTCTCAGGAGCAAATCCAAGAGCAGGGTAATTAGATAACTAGGTATCTCTTGTTTAACGTTAAGCAAGCATTAGGGTAATGTTAAGAGGTAACCGTTTCAGTTATCTACTGCTAGCTGACTAATCAATGGGACCTAACATTAGCCGAGATAGCTATAAGAAGGGGTTTGTTTCCATTTCTAATTTCTGCACCTGACTGTTCGGAACCACCTCAGTGCAATTTGTAATCTGAGAGTTCTTTGCCTTTCCCCATGGTTGATGGATGATAAATGGATTTTATGTGTGTTACCTTATTTTTATACCCCATTGAAACTGGAAGGCCAAAATACATTTCCCCAAGGTTGAGATGAATTTACAAGTAGCATGTTAATGCAATTAATTTTTGTTGAATTTCATTGTGTGTGGATAATTGTGACGCATATTCTTTTGGGGGGAAAAAACTTTCTTTTAACAATTAGCAATTATATTAGTCAGAAAGAATATATTTTAACATGTTTAGCATACAATATAAAATCATTTTTTATAAAACCAATTTTCATAGAAAACCCCCCCCAGATTTTGAAGAGCAATTCAGTTCAAACTGAGTTTCACCTGATTTGTTTTCCACACATCAATGATTTTATTTTATAACCTTTATTTAGCCAGAGGTACCCATTGAGACCTTGGTTGAAAGGACAGCTAAAATAGTACAGTTCATATTATATAAAAAATAAAAATAAACAGTTGAAAGAGTGCAAAAGTTGCATACAATGCACAGTTATATACAGTGCAAAAATGTTAAGTATTAAAAGAGCATAGACGGAGTCAAATTTAACATGTGCAACCCTCAGTGAACAGGTCTTGAAATAACTTAAGGGAATTAGTAAGTCTAGCTTTAAAGTAGCCTGGTGGTCATTCCATGAGCGAGGAGCACAAAGTTGCAGATTATGCAGCAGATCAATAAAATTCACTTGAGGTGATTAATTCATTTGCATTAATATTTTTGTAATCTTGATTTTCACCTGGGTTTTACCATTCAAAATGAACAGATAAATTCCAAGATCTTTGCGAGAAAAATGAAACCTAAAAACGAATTGAATATAGTTAATTACCTGTAATGTTTATTTTACACATCTTTATTTGCTCATCTTCATCAAGGGTGTGAATCATTTTGATGGTTACTGTACTTGAAAATACTTTAACCCTTTAGACACCAGTAAAATATCTGTAGATTACTGATCATTTTAGAAAAAACATTATATTCACCAATTCAACAAAATTCTTCTTTCATATGATTGTATGTTTGGTTAGTAACATGTTTTGTTTAAAATTCTCAGAGATCTACTCATTTTACCAGCAACTTAAAGTATTTTGCATGGTGTGTGTGTGTGTGTGTGTGTGTGTGTGTGTGTGTGTGTGTGTGTGTGTGGACCTGTGATGTGTGTGTGTGTGTGTGTGTGTGTGTGTGTGTGTGTGTGTGTGTGTGTGTGTGTGTGTGTGAAAGAGACTGGACCTGAGATAGGGGAGAGTACTGACACTGTGTTCCAGCGAAGTGAGGCTGATGAAGCGCAGGAAGAGTTCTCCGCCTGAAGACACGGCCACTGAAGAGTCCACTCCTGTTAGCCGGTCGATGGCCTGCGTCAGGTTCTCCCTGAGGCCCAGGATGGTCTCACCTGCAGCAGGACAAAGACCCATGCAGCAACTGACATTCCGAATTAACATATTAAATCAAGAGATATTTAGAGCCTACTATAGGGAAAAAAGTCTACGATTGACTTTTCAGTATTGATAATGTGTTTATGTAGGCTATAATGCCATTCATGTTTTACATTTGTATTTAAATGAGCCTTTTTCTCCCAATAATTTTTTGTTATACACTACCGGCTCTTTTCCAGTTTTTACTGAGTCGATGTCATATCTTTGTGCTTCCTGAAAAATAATGCAATTACTTATTTTTTCACAAACAGTTATACAAAGAGCTACCGACAGTTGGCAACACTGAGGAACTGGCTGTTTAAAATTTTGATTCATCTATCCATAAGAGTAAAAACTGGAAAATGGGGTGTTCTAAAACTTTTGAGGGAAGAAGCATGTTTACAATTACAAGCTTGTTTTATATGTCAAAGAGGTCGTCCCGGATGGTGTAGGGTAGAACGTGGCCCTGTGACCGCATTCCACCGGAGTTATGGTGACAGCTTGGCTGGGTTCGGCTTGGCCCTGTGTGCAGGAGGTGACAGCTTGGTTCTTCTTCACATCTCTCACTGCCGGTTTCAGGACTACGGCAATGAACTCTCAATATGAGGGAGAGGATAATTGACATGAGAGGGTATAATTAGGTAATTGGCTTGGAAGAAAAATGGGGGAAAAAATCAGAAAGAGAAAATAAAAAGAAACAAAAAAGATCTTCAAATAAAACTGAAAAGAAAATATGTTGTTTGTTATTCTTACAAACATGAGTATGCACTCAGTGGTGGCATGCTGTAATGTTGTGAATAGGGATACTAATTTAAAGAAATGTCCTTGATCGATTGTCGCCCACGTTAACAAACAATTACATTTAAAAAAAAATAAATAAACAGCAACATGTAGCGTATGACAGAGAATACAAAATGTGCGCTTTTTTTCCTCAAAGTTTTATTGAAACTTTTGAGACACAGGTCTATTTTAATAGCATGAGACAATAACAATTATGAAGGAAATGAAACACCATTCAGTAGGCCTAACAACAAAAACAATATTCCTTTTGAAATGAAAAGGGCTGTACGGCAGCGGAGGCTTGGCAACTTGAAAAAAAACCTCCCAATTCTCGAGCCCCGACTCCTCCCCTTACTGGTTTTTATTTAAGAATATAAGCACATCCACGAGTTTAGGAGTGAGCCGTGTCCGTAGCCGGTTCACAGTAAGACCAGCCGCTGAGAACACCCGTTCCGACGGATGTATGATTTTGCCATATGGAAGTAACATTATGCATGCTTAGCAAGAGACCACGCGATTGTCGGTTGAGGTAACGTTAGGCTATACAAACCATAACAAAAATGTTGTGCCGTTGTAAATTGTTTCTTTTGTGAAATATTGCTAGATATATTTCATAAAATCAACAAGGTTTTAACTGTTGTTTCAAAGCAATATTACACTCACTAGAGTTTGTGCTATTGGATAACTCCGCTGTGTTGTGATACATAATCATTAATTTGATATGTTGATCGATCAAATTCTTAACGGCGATTAATCGATCATCGATTAATCATTAACATTCCTAGTTGTGAATATATTATTCTGCTTGTGGAAATAAGTTCAGGTATCCTCATAAGAACATAAGAATAAATTATGAAGAGAACAGGCCATTCAGCCCATCTAGGCTCTTCATGTCCTAGTCCAAAGAATATCCAGTACTGGACTTGAATACCCCAAGTGTTTGTGCCTCAACTACTAGGACTAGAGAGGGCTGCGCCTCCATTTTGGTTGCTGTCAGGTGTTCCTGTTCCCTCCCACAGCCTGGAGAGGACCCCAGGACCTTGAACAGTAGCGGGCTCACTTACAGGCAAGCTCACCTGAGGCTAATGAATAATCAACTCAGCTGTGAGCCATTGCCTTCATAAGGCCTTTAGAACAGCACATCCTGCCATGCCTGAGGAAGTTTTTTGGGGCATGTAGGAAGAGGTGCTAGGTTTTGTTGCGATATTCCCTCTCTTAAATCGTTTTTGGTTTAACTTTATTTTGGGATTTTGTTTGAAACTAAGCCTATTTAGGAGCAGGTGGGGTGAGTGGGGGATGAGGTTTGTCTTGTCTTGTCATTCATGTGTGTGCGTATTGTAGAGTTGTTGTTCTTGTCATTCATGTGTGCGTATTGAGTGTTGTTGGTCTTGTTGTTCACGTGTGCGCGCATATCGTATCGTGTAGTGTGGAGTGTTCATTTAATGTGAGTGACATACTGCGAGTGGTGTCTTCCCCGCAAGGAGGTTTCCATGTCGGAGGATGTGGAGTCTGTGGAGTCTTGAGTTTGTCTAGAGTGACTGAGTAGAGTGCTTCCTGTGTGTCTTGGAAAGAGAGAGAGGGAGCACTGAAATAGTGTCCGCCTCTCTCCCTCGGTGTGATTGTGAAAGAGAGAGGGCACACTGGAAGAGTGTCCGCCTCTCTCCCTCGGTGTGATTGGAAGAGAATTCGCACTCGGGCTGTGGAGTCTCTGGACAACGGCCCGAGAAAAGTTTGAGTGTCTCCATGTGCATGGGTTTGGGAAGCACTTGAAAAGTCACTGAATGTGTGTGTGCCTGGTGAGGTTCTAGTGGAACTCTGGACTGAAGAGGCGCCGTGTACTGTTGAGATGTGTGTTGAGTGTGTGTCGGGACAGTGCGTAGAGTTCTACCCTGTCCCGTTAAGTGTTGATGCGTGTTAAATGTGGATGTATGAATGCGGTGTGGAAAGCGGCTGACTGTTTGTTGTGTGTTCCCCGGAAGGGGATTCCCCCCTTGGAGGAGGCGGGCTTTCATTTAGTTTATTTTAGTTAATTGTTTATACCCGAAAGCTTCGCGGCGAGTAGGGTGAAGACTTTGTTTGTTTGTTTGATTTGACCTGCTCTCCCGCTGTTTTAAAAATAGAAAAATAAAGATCTGGTCCGTAGACTGGCAAACCCCACTCCTCTGCCAGTTCTTACCATCGGCTGCTCTGCTCCAGTCCAGGGATTGTGGCGTGGCGTGGCATGTGACAATGTCATTATTACTTTAAAATGTCATCCTGTTGGCCTTTATCACTGCTACAGCACACTGCTTAGATGTGGATAGCCTTTGATCAACTAAAACTCCTAAGTCTTCGCATCTCTAATTCCCCGTCCTGTAAAATACTCCTGTGTTATATTTGTAGTTAGCAATATTGAATGTCACCTGCCATGTTTCTGGCCACTTCTAAATTTTATTTAAATCATCTTTGATTACTTTAGTCAATTTCAAACTGTTTGCCATACCCATACATTTGTATAATCTGCCAATTTAAATATTTTGCTACCAATATCCCTATCAAGATCAAGTATATAATACAGGCCTGGTTCAAGTCAAAACACTTAGTAGCCTCTTCAAAGAAGTTGAAGAGGTTTGTTAGGCATGTTGGCTCTCCTTTAAAATACTGTTATGTTTCAGGAATGATTCCAACTTGTCCATAATAATACATTCCAGTATTTTACATGAGATGCAGGCTAAACTGACAGGACTATAGTTCCCTGGGTCAGTACGATTTCCCTTATTATATATTGGAATTATACCCTGCTTCCAGTCATGTGTTATTTTCTCCAGTGTTTAGGGATTGAATAAAAATATCTGTCAATGGTTTATGTATAATTTCCTCAAGTTTGTTGAGTACTCTGGGATATATTCTATCTGGACCTGCTGCCTTATTTGTCTCATGTCTTTGTAGTTTTTCTAATACTTCTACAGCCCTTAACTCAAGGTCCTTTTATTTACATTGGCTATACATTTAGGTATATTAAATGAGCATATACTTTACCTCTTTTTAATGCGTGACCCATTCCTTTCACGTTCCACGTTGCTAGCGTAATACCCATCCCTGATTGCATTGCGTTACTACCCATTATCTACAACCGAGTAAACATTTGTCACCACAAGCGAGCATATTGTAATGAAAACTAAAAATAAATTCAGTGGTGCAGAATGCTGCCGCATGTCTGGTGTTCAACCAACCCAAGTTCACCCATGTCACCCCTCTACTCTCCTCTCTGCACTGGCTCCCTATCGCAGCCTGCATCAAATTTAAATCACTGGTGCTGGCTTATCAAACTGCTAGAGGAACTGCTTCCTCCTACCTCCAGACACTCATCACACCCTACACCCCAGACAGACCCCTCCAGCAAACTGACTGTCCCATCCCTCCGGGCGCCCGGCAGCCGCTCCTCGCAGTCTCGCCTCTTCTCTGTCCTGACCCCTCGGTGGTGGAATGATTTTCCACACTTGGTCAGGACCACGGAATCACTGGCCATCTTCCGCAAGAAATTCAAGACCCAACTCTTCAGACTCCACTACCACTGACTCTGTAAATTTGTACTAATTGTCATCACCACTGCTTTCATGTTTAATACTGCTAACTGGAGCTACCAATACCACTGCAGACCATTGATTGGTCAAGCGCAATCGTCACAGACTCATCACGCTAAATCTCAGCCTGGCTCCAACACAACCTTCATGTTTTTTTAGCTTCACTTCGATTATTGGTAGGTTATTATTTGAGTTTGGCATTATTGTCAGGTTTGCATGATTCTATGAGGTTTGTGTTATGAAAACTTAAATAAATACGTTTTCTTTGAAATGACAAAGTATAGTATTGTCATTTTCATTAACGCAATTAGAATACATTTTCATAGTACAACAATTTCATTCCTCACAAAATAGATTTTTAGAAAGATATAGGAATCGCTTTTATGCATTCCAATACTCAAGGTAAACCCAGGCCTTTGAAACAAAAGGATCTGAACTGGACAGTGTTAAATGACAAAGTGTTTTAACAATCTTGCGAATTCATAAATCTCGCTACATAATGAGATTGCGATATATCACGCGATGTAACAAAACGCATGGGTGGAAAACTGATTATTGGTATATGTGTTCCAGACATCACAGAATAGGCACTACATTAAATGAATTAAGGGAACCCAAGTAATATCTAATGTTAGTTTAGCCTACTGAAATTTAGAAAAAAATTATTCAACTGTTTCTGTTGAACTTCTTAATCACATTACTGATGAGTTTTTTTCGTAAGGTGTTGCATTTTCAAACGCATCCAAGATTAATGCTTACTTGGGAGTCTGGGATGTGATTTTGGTAAATTAGTTCTGGGGAGACAAAGCTAGTCTGTGAGTATGTGTGGGAAACAAATGTAAGACAAAACATGGCCAGCGTTGAGCGTTGCTATAGACATATCGCAAATTTTGGTGGTATGATATTGCAAATCCTCAAATCGGAACAGCGATCTGAATACGATATATCGTTCACTACTACTCCTAGCTTGTGCTGGACATATTTTTGCAGCGTCAAGCTACATAAAAGCACAGATGTAAACACAAAAACAAATATAGCTCTAATGTCTTCATTTTTATAAGATTGAAGAAATGTAGGCTACAGATGTATATGAGGTATTAAATATGATCTTGGTAAACTGCAATTCATTGGAGGACCAACGCCGAACAATAAATATGAAAGATTGTATAGCCTAGTGTGAAGTCACTGCATGATACCTCCTGCGCTCGCTGCCCCCGACATGACTCCCAAACGCCTAGGTAGAGGTAAGAAAATTGTAGCTAATGTTACGGGGAAAGCTGTGTTCTGCTTTTGTGAATTTGAGCTGGAATGTTTACAATGTCAATGCAAGTGTCACCACAGCGGTCGCATTCTTTTTTGTCACTTCAGATCATATCCAACTCCTCCTATCCTCACGGTTCTGTGGTGCGGTGGAAAAATGGCACAGAGACTTGACCCGTGAAGGGGATAGTTACGGGTACAGACGGATGGTTCCCGCTGCTGTGTCGTGCCGTACCGTGCTGCCGGTGGAAAAACACTATATATATTGGTGCTGCCAATGGCCATATTTTAGAGTATATAGACCTGGCCTCCCGTGTGGTCCAGTGGTTTCAACGTTCGACGCTGGCCACAGTGACCGGGGTTCGATTCCCCGTTGGCTCTGGCTGGGAGTGCCACCGGGGGCGGCAATTGGCTGTCCGCCCCAGGGAGGGGGGAGGGAAGCCGACACAGTTCGCTGTGCACAGGAGTGGTTCTGGGGTGCCAGAGTTACAGTCGACAGCATGACGAGTGCCGTCTCAGAGGAGACGATGCTTCGCCTTTGTCACTGCCGGTCACAGGGCTATGGCAGCGAACTACGAGGGAGGGAATTGACCTAAGAATAGCAGGAGTAATTGGCTACCAAATTGGGAGAAAACCAGGGATAAAATCAGATTTTTTGTATTAAATGTATTAAAAAAAGAGTATATAGACCTTAGATCAGCAGAGGATGGGCTCCCCCACTGGGTTCCTCCTGAGATTTCTTCCCACTGGGGCGTTTTGTCTTCCCACTGTTGGGAGTGTTTTTTCTGTTCTCCACTTTCTGCTTGTTGGGGGTTCAGGTCTGGTATTTTCTGTTCTCTGTAAAGCACCTTTGTGACAGTTCTCTGTAAAAAGCACTATACAAATAAATATAATTTAATTGAAGTATATTAGTCTGACTCTCCCTGCAACTAAACGAATTACTGCCAAGACAGAGATACCAAGTCAATAAAAACCAGCACCGAGATGGTACCGAACAGTCAGGTGCAGAAATGAGAAATGCTGTACTTGTGTTGCTGTGATGATACGGTCTGTTTCCAGGGGACCACATACCTTTATCTCTTTTCAAGAACTCCAGCAGAGTGCGGATGGCTGCCACTGCAGACGCGACATCTGGGTCCTTCCTCATTTGGGTCCTGAAGTACTCCACTAACTCTGAGAGCAGATGGAGACCCGTGAATTTTTATCCAATCGCAATCCCAATCTGAACAATGACTGCAGTTGCTCATTGTTATGACATTACATTCATAATTTCTTCGTAACACAGGAATGAACATTGTGCATCACTCAGCGCAGATTTCAGACATCACTTGCACAGATAATACTCAGTTAACTTCTACCCGGCATTTAAAATTACGTTATTATATTTAGCTGGCGAATTACACTGCCTATGAATTTACTCAACTGCTAAGGAAAGAAATTAACCAAGACAATGTTTGACTCCACAGGTTAAAACTAGTAAATGTTAATATAACGACACACATACAGTAGTTTCAAACACAAGCTAGTATATTTGAATCAATACTGTGTTTGTATCACTTCTCAATTTATAGCTAGCCAAATAACGTTAACGTTAGGTAATTGGCAATTCACACGACATGACTGGTGATAAGATAACATACCGTCTTCGTTCATTCTGTGATGATCCAGCAAACAGCTTTCTTATCAAAGCTAGCTGGATATTAATAAACGACCAACGTTCTTGATGAAACAGTTTTCGTTTAACGTTACCAGGTCGAATTTGTAAACACAAATGGCTTATTTAACTTCGTTAGCTAACAAACTAAGATAATCAGCTAGTTAAAACAGCTAGCTAGCAAGCTAATTAACTGTAATAACTACCAGTATGACAGCTTGACCCCTTGCTTTTCCGAGTGTTCGTCTAACGGCAGTTATGTAACTAAAGAGCAAATACTGTTGAGAAAATTTAGAGATACTTTGATGTATTTATTTTCTATGCTAATTAGCTATCTAGGTAGCTTGTTATTCCGAAACAAATCATAAAAGATATATACTGTCTTTCATCTCTCGTGTTCCAAATGAGCTTGTCGCGTTTTAATTGCGTAACAGAGTTACTTCTTCGTTCCTAAATTCATAAACAATTTTGTACGTACGTACAAGTGCATAGCGCCATCTAGTGTGATGGAGCGTGGATTAGAACAGTGGTTCTCCACCTCGGTTCTGAAGTAGCCTACCTCGGGTATGCTGGCTTTTCTTCCAAACAATCTCTTGATTAATTTAAATTTAAATTTAATTTAAAACGTTTAGGTTCAATAATTTTGTGCTGAAACAACATTTTAAGAAAATGCAGGTTTGGCTCACTACCATAAACTTGTATTTGAACTTTATTTTTGGTTGCACCTACACCTGCAGCAAGTGGGGTGCTTGGATTGTGGGTAGGATGGTTTGGCATTATGCCGGAGAGTCTGGTTTTCACGCGCTCTGTCCTCCATACAGCACGATCCTATGCCGGACGCCCATTTCTTTAAGTGCTATCGGAGAGTGTTCGGTAGGGGTGGGCGATACTGCAAATTTTGGGTTCGATACGATACCAAGTAATACTAGGACAGTATCATCGATATCGATATCGATTTTCAATAATAAATGCTGTTGTACTTTTAAAGGGGAAGGAAAATGTCGAAGTGAACACTGTGATGAATACAGGCATTTCTGCTTCCTTGGCATATTCCTTGGCACTTTCAGTTACCCACACAACAACATATGACACGAAAACTCTTATGAAAAATATTTTAAATGGAAGTAGAAATATTAAACAGATTATTATTATTATTATTCAATGGGTAATTAATGCCAATTGAATTAGATATAATGGTAAAGGAGAGTGGATTTACTGTATTAGGCCTAACTACAAATAAAAAAGAAAAGGTACAACTTTACATCACAGTGCTCTGATTCCACTGTAATTACTGTGTACATACATATTAAACATCTTAATTACTTATTCTTACACTGTACTTACTACATTTTGTATTAACATTAACCTTCCTAACCCTAACCTTATTCGTAGGTATTAATACAGTAACGACAGTGTGCAGCAATGAATATAATGCTTGTTACACAGGAGCACTGTAATGTAAAGTGATACATTAAAATAATGTAAAGAGAATATAAAAAAATCAGGGTAAAATCATATTGATATTTCTGAATAGTTTGCCATTAATCACCCTTTAAAACTGGTGGTAGCTCCTATCTAGCTAGGAACATTAGGTTAGCATGTATTAGATCAGTTAAGCTACCTAGCTAACAAGTAGAGGTACTAAATTCAATATAGGCATGCTGCATGAACAAATTTGACTAAAATAAACTATCAACCTCTTGAAGACTGGCAAACGTTATCTGTTTGACTATATACCTGGATATGCTCTGCCTCTTAAAAATGACGCCATCAGTGGACTCTCAGTGGACGTCTGAGTTCTTGGTGTGCTTCTTTGGGAATCTTTCTACAAATCAAATTTATTTGTATAGCGCTTTTCACAATTGAATTGAATTGAAAACACTTAACAGAGGGTGAACACAGGCCTAGACCCCCCCCCAAAGCAAGCCTAAAGGCAACAGTGGCAAGGAAAAACTCCCTTGGTAGGGAGAAACCCTGGGAGGAACCAGACTAAAAGGGGGGGAGCCCATCCTCTTCTGGTCAGTCCAAGGTGACTCGGCTGAAAGACTTTGCCCCTCCTGAGTTAGGTAGTCAGCTAGGGGGGGCTAAACCACGTGAAGGGGGTCCAGATCCAGGAATTGGGGTTGGTGTGGGGGTGAGGGTTGATGGGGGCAGCACACACTTCTTGCAGGATCTAGGGCTCGGGGGCAGGTGCCCCCGAGTCAGAGGCCGAGGCAGAGAAGAGAACATGCAGTCAGAAAAAAAGCAGTGCTATAACCAGTAGCATTATGTAAGAGCAGGGGAGCACAAGCATAGGAAATATACAGATAGCCGCGACAGGTGTAAGCTATGGCAGCATACCTATTAGGAGAGGGACAGAGAATACACGCAGCCGAGAGAGTTCCAAACCATCCACACCCAATCAAGGATAAGGTATGGAAAGTTTCTCACTCCATAAGACACTAGGGCACGGCCTTCTCCATCTCTCCACCTAGACTATGTTTGGCAGTAGGCTAGGCTGAAAAGATATGTTTTTAATCTACACTTAAAAATTGAAACTGTGTCCGAATCCCTAACATGCCTTGGTAAACAGTTCCACAACAGAGGAGCTCTAAAAGAGAAGGCTCTACCACCAGATTCTAGGGAGTAATAGATGGCCGGCTTCTTGTGAACGAAGCAGTCGTGTCGGCTTATAAGGGGCAATCATTTTGGTCAGATATATAGGTGCAAGTCCATTCACTGTTTTAAAAGTTGGCAACAGTACTTTATAATCAGCCCAATATTTAACAGGAAGCCAATCTAATGATGCTAACACAGGAGTAATGTGCTCATACTTCTTGGATCTAGTCACTTCTTGGATCTAGTCAAAATAAACGTTTAATTTAGTGAAAGCAGTGCACTGGCTCAGCCCGGCTTCAGGTAAGCAAAGAGAATAAATTCTTGTATCGATATTTTATGGGAGAGATCGATACCAAAAACAAAATAAGTATCAGCAAAATATACTTTGGTATCGATCCGCCCACCCCTAGTGTTCGGTGCTATCGTAGCCAGCCCTGCAAAATGTAGAAACAGAAGACTTAATACAACCCAGAGTGGTCAAAAGAGCACAGATTTATTCATTTATTTATAGTAGACATACAGATATTGTGAGTACACATTTTCAATCTCAGTTAGTCTGTATAGGTTATGGTTTTAAATATATTACATGTTAAATTGAGTGTCCTCCTTTCTGGGGTTTTGGAAATGGCCACCCTAATTGTGGGAGGGGCAAACAAAATACGTTTCCAAACAAAATAATTGAAGAAAGTATTGTAGCGGTGGATTCCAAGGAATCAAGAGTCATGAGACTTTGCTTTTCCATTTCAGTACCACTTCTTTATTAGAATAAAGCGTGTAGCACAGGGATCATAAGCACGGAATCACACGGGGCACACTCACAGCCTATTCACCAACAATGATAGTTGGTCGGCATATATACACATTCACACATCATTCTCAACAGGGTAAAGGGGGCTTTCATTCCAGACATATGTGGTACTTTACACCAGAACGTTTACACATTTATTAACATAGCTAGCTAATAACCTTACGTTTCGCTGGCCGCAAGGGCCTCTGGGACATGTTACAGTTACCTAGGTTACTATTAGCCACCTAGCATGCTAATCCCTATGTACAATGGAGGTCAGCTAGCATTTCCGTAGCTAGGCTAGCTGACCCCCGTTACAGTATTATTAGGCGGAAGCTGATTGTTCTTGCCAGTAATTTTAGGCTTCCAAAAATTGCATTTGTCCTTATTTAGTCTTTTTGTTTGAATCTAGGTGTTTCTGAGTGAATTTTGAAATATAAAGCACAATCCTGATTAGTTCTAGTTTAGAGTAAGAGTTATCACACAATCCCTATTGTTGTTGTTGCCTAGATACAGCTAAATCCATGGCCACATAAACAAAACAGAAATTGAGTGAAAATGTGTTTAACATGTCCTTAGGCCAAATTTTGTATGAAGTAACAAGTCATTGTACTAAACAACCTCATCTCTAGATGGCATTATGTCCATAGTAATAAACTATGCTGTTCTCTAAATATGTCTCCATATTTGAACAACTTTCCTTATATTAGATATGTAGATATTCTAAACTCTGTGTGGCTTAGAAGAATAAGCAGTTCCTGCATATTATGACTTCATTATTTAATGCATCTGATCTATAAGTGTAGTAATGTGCACTTGTATGTGTTTTGTATGATCATGCCTCACAGGCAGTAAAGGTGTTTGTTCCCGTGTGAGATTAGTAATTATGTCCCTCTAAAGTGTCCTGAGACACGCCCTGAAAACACAAGAGCTCTACATTCCACAGCTGCTTCCATTAACCCCTTAAATAATGGCGAAACTGGCATGAAGCAAAGGTCACAACGGTTCCAATCCTGTTACACATCAAATGCGTTTAACTCCAATGAAATCTGCTAACTGACAGTATCCTAAAGAATATGTGGACTAAAGGCCGAGAGGAATGCAATGGAAATGTACTAAATGTGTTTCTGAGCAGAGGGTCCAAACTGAAATGCCCTATTTAACTAACCCCTACAGAAGGGCACCTCCTCTCTCAAATATTTGCTTAAGGTTTGATATTTAGAAACTATTTATATACTGAGCATCAGAATAAATGCATCTCTATTTGTTAATGTTTATTTGTGTCAAAACGTAAGTACAGCATGTGTAATTTGTATAGTGGTTGATTTTTACATCAGTTTCATTCATTCTTTCATGGTTGACTCTAGGCTGAAGTGACTGACTGCACAACCACTACTTCAGTATAAGTTAGCGAGGCAATTGGACAGAGGTGATTAAACAATCTAATCTGTTCAGTGTCAGGCCTGGAATCAAGGTTAATCAAAATGGATCAAATCACCAATGTTCTCCTCTCTGAGGTGATGTAATTCTTATGCAACTATCAGTGTCACTCAAGCATATCATGACTTGTCATAAATGATCAATTAATACATAAGTATTCAGAGGCCAAGTAGTTTTCCACAAAAAGCTGTGAACTCCTGATAGGGGTGTGACGGTATTCCGGTATGTCAGTATAACACAATATAAAAATATTAAATAGTACTATCATAAACTTAATGTAATACCGTGATAGTCAATCACGTGGCAAAAGCTATTTTCATGTGGGGGAAAAAATATTTCAACCATTACCCTACTAAAATAAACCATATTAAATAATATAACACTGGAACTGGGATGTCTGCTAATGTCATTTAATCCCACCACCTTTGGCTGTTCTTGCATTTTGTTTTGTTTACAACGTGATTGCGCATGCGCATGATTGCGCATGTGCAGATCATTTCCCAACCATGATAGGTAGCTGTATTAGCTAGCTAGCTACATGGCATAAATCTCCGTTTGCAGTCCCTTATAAAACTTGCAATGCCCAATGCTGATTCTGATGCCGAGGCGGTCTGTAATGACTAATTATATCCCCCCAAAAAGCGAACTTGTTCATCTGTGTGGACTCACTTTCGATTCAGAAAAAAATATGGTGTTGTTGAAAACGGATCTCCCATCTGTAGAGAATGTGGGAAACATGTAATGCCCAGAGGAGGAAACAAGTCAAACCTTGCATTCCACCTGTGTGAGCATCATCATTCACATTATGCCACAATGGAAAAAGTGAGTGGCTAAATATAGTACTAGATCCGAAAAGCTGATAACGCGATAAAACAAAATGTTGCTTAATTTGCAAAGTGAATTATTTAAATTGACTTAAACATACAATTACAAGGAGTAAACTATATTCAGTTGCATTTTTATTTTTTTATTAAAATGGTATATAAATCTACACAGAGCCATACAATAAACAGATCGAGTTCTAAACTTGACACTGTGTGACACTTAAAAACTGATACCATGTGTGAACACTGGGAGAGGTGGAGGGAGGAGTAGAGAGGGCTGTGCCTCCCTTTTGGCTGCTGTCAGGTGTTCCTGTTCCCTCCCACAGCCTGGAGAGGACTACAGGGCCTTGGACAGCAGCAGCCTCACTTACAAACAGGCTCACCTGAGGCTAATGAGCAATGAGCTGAGTTAGGCCATTATAAAAGCACAGCCTGCCATGCCTGAAGAGAGAGTTTTGGGGCATGGAGGCAGAAGTGCAGGCTTTTGTCATGTTTCCCTCGATTGCATAATTTTGGATTTAACTGCTTTATTTTTGTGTTTTGTTTTAATTATTTTGTAAAAGGAGAATAAATTGTCCGTTGGCCTATCAAACCGTAATTCTTTAGTTTGGTCTTTCATCCACTCACCACCTGGCATGGTGGCCACCTTGCTACACCATGATATACCGAAAACCGTGATATTGAGTAGCACGATTATCATACCGTGAAAATTTTAGACCGTCACAGCCCTAAATCCTGGTATGCTTTGTTGATGTATCACTTTTGTTCAATTTCATAAACTGTAAACCTAAATTAACCTGACAGTTTTGTGCTAATCAGGGAAACTAGTCACCTGCTTTCAGTTCATTTGAATGTTCATCATAGTCTTTTTATTATTCTACTGTATAAAATTACTCAACTTAAGAAGGTATAAATGTATGAGATAAATACTCCAATGTGTTAAAATATGTATGTAAAAAATGTATTAGTACTGAAACTATACATTTACTGTTACTTAGACAAAACATCATATACATGCTTGCTTTAAAGATAAATACAATTCAAAAGTAATTCTTGTAAAAATAGGTTTCAGTGTAGGCCTAACACTCGAGCTGTGCACCCTGCTGAAGCCCAGAATGTCTTCTCTATGGCAACAGTGTAAACATGCATGCACCACGTGATTTTTCTTCCCGTGGCCCAGGATTAACTAGCGTTCTTTGATCTGTGACATAAGGCCAAGGCAATCTATTTATGGTCCTGGTGAAATGCAGAAGTCCTACCAGCAGTAGGCCAGTTTCTGTTGGCATGAGAGCTGACTGGGGCTTCTGAAGCCGAAGTGGCAATAAAAACTGCAGGATTTCAAAGATTTATTCATCAGTCGTGTTTACAGTTGATCAGAGGCCCAGATTGGAGCCAGCAGGGTCCAGAGCTAGCAGAAACCTGCTTATGGTTCAAAGCAAAGTGTCATGCATTAGGAGGAAGGGTGGTGTTCCCAGAAATACGATCTTGGGAGGTGAAACTTTATTAGAACACCTTTGTTCGTTACTTTAAGAAGCTTTGAAAGCAGGCATGGGTGTGGAATTTCTTTGTTTATTGAGCCAAGCCCTTTTAACTGTTGGTTAATAAAAGGCACAGAAGTAAACTTTGTAAGTTATATTTTAAAATCCTGCAAAGATATTTTCAAAATATCTTTAAAAATATCAGAGAATGTATTTCACGATAGCACTTAGATACATTGAATACATAAATAAGCATGGTAGGCTTAACAAAACTAGATTTGTTTAATACAAGGATTTAATATTTTAAATATATATATTTTTTGAATTACAACAATGTACTCTTTTGTTGAAAAAACATGGTTTCAGTAGCATTATGAAAACTGGTATAAACACAAATTTCATCTTAACACTATAAGAAGCAAGAATCAGCCGTGTTTTCATCTTGGAGTGACCCTGGACAACCAGCTGTGCTTCTCGGGCCACATTGCCGTGATCACTCGGACCTGCCAATTTTCCCTCCACAACATCCGGAGGATCCGACCGTTCCTCACCCAAGAGGCCACACAGATCCTGGTCCAGGCCCTGGTGATCTCACGTCTGGACTACTGCAATCACCACTGCCTACTTGCTCAACACTATATACCCCTGCTTACTCCATTTAATAATACAAATTTAAAAAAACAGGTAGGGTACGCAGCTGCCTGCAATGATGTCTATCGCTGTATTACTGCACTGATCTCTTGCACAAACTATGATTGTTCCTACCATGTATTTATGCACATCTTGTAAGTCGCTCTGGATAAGAGCGTCTGCTAAATGCTTAAAATGTAAATGTAAAATGTTGATGTTGGGCATAACATCATCCACGAAGTACACTGGATTGTGTCTTTGGACACTGGATTGGATCACATTTGTTATTTTGTTCAAGGTCAGCTGTGAAATGCTGTAGAGGTCAGAGTTGGGCAAAATAAAGGTGTGATATATGATATAGTGGGAGCCAACCTTTCTGAAAATGTAGCCCAATACACAGATAACTGCTTAAAAATAAAGGAAACACTTGAGTAAATGAAGTGCATTTTCCTGGTATGGCTTAGATCCACTCAACCCCTTAGAGGGCAAGGTAAATGCCAATAAATTCAAAGCCATTCTGAGTGATCACCTTCATCTTATGGTGAAGCATTTATATCCTGATGATAGTGGTCTCTTCTAGGATGGCAATGCCCAATGACACAATGACACTTCTTAAATCTATGCCAAGAAGCTTTGAAGCTGTTCTGTTAGCTTGTGGTGGCCCAATGCCCTATTAAGACCATTTATAATTGTGTTTCCTTTATTTTGGAAGTTACCTGCATATTCAAATATGAAATGCACATTTTTAACTCAATGTCAAAATAACTGCATGTAACTAGTGCTGTGCATGTAACTCGAGCAGTGTTTCATTTGACTGATGTGAATGTTAATGGAATGTGACTTATGACCCACAGTTTGGGAAACACTGTTGTAGCGGTTAATTTTTCAAGGACATTGTCTGTGATGTCTTGTTAAACTGATTTATCTTTTGTGACAGATGTATCCTGAAAGACACTACCAGTACCAGTAATCCCATCCCTACATGAAAATAAGCATGATTATTTAGCTTGACAGGTCACTAAATGTACAGATTATGAAGAAGACCTTAATGGTTTATGGAAAAGTGTGCTGCTCTCACTTGGAATAACCCAGTGCTTTGTTTATCCTGTAGGCGAGCCAATTTCTCCATTCATAAAACTAGCAAGGCACCAATCAAGAAACATTAGCCATATCAGACCCTGTGCTTATGGCACTGGAATGTCTTCAATAAATTATGATTGGGTAAAAGGGTAGGCATTGTCCACAGTGGGACAAATACACAGCTATTCATGTCTCCTCTCGCAGGAACTGTTATGGTCTGTTTACGTCTCAGATGTGTGCTGTGTGCACTGAAGTACAGAGTTCAACTTGGTAACCTGAGCAGGAAAGTAGTGTGGCGTGAAGACCTCATTCACCTCTCCAAAGTGTTTATGTCCATGGGAAAGCTGCCGTGAAAAATAATTTGTTTCTGATTTTATCCCATTTCTCTCTCAATTTAGTAGCCAATTACACCCTCTATTTTCAATGTCAATCCAATTTTCAGGACAATCAAATCTGATCTATCTCCAGAGCCAAAATCCTGACCAGCAGGGGACAACTCTTCACACTGCATGTCACTGAAAGACAGAAGCAAGGGATAAACCTTTCAATTTAGCAGGGACTAGTGAAGAGAGGAACAATTTCCCTCACGCCCACACATGGACAACCTGATACTGAAAGATATTCTCCTATTATTATTATTTTGTGTCAATTGGATAGTTTACTTTATTTCACATGAATTGTATTTCTTAATTTTCAAAATATTATTTCAGTAAGAAATGTCTTCATCATCATTTAGAAAAACAGAAGCCACTAAAAAACCTTTATAATGACAAAACCTCAGCTAAACTTAATATTTTATAGTACAATTTATTTCAAACAAACATTTACATTATGAGAAAATTACCTTATTATAGAAATGTTATTGTAGGGCTTCTGCAAGCACTGTAATGTACTGAACACATTCTCAAGTTTCATCTCACAGGGTTTGAACCCTGTTTGTACAGCTATGATTTAATGAGCAGATTCGTGCCAGTAGCCTAGCTGGTACCCCGCTACCCTTTGATCTTGTTTTGTGGTCTAAGCCGATCATGCCACGACTTTGTTAGTTTCACATCTGTGCATCTGTCCTTAAAGGGAAAAGCACAAAGAGACCTGCTACATCTCTGTTGTTTACTCCTTTTGTTTGATCGTGGAAAAAAAACTGCTCGCAGCTGCACGTTGCCAAGGACAAGATCCAATGGAGACTATATAGGGTGTGTAAATATTGTGTCATGCTTTCTGTCTGGTAGACACCTGTAAGGGTCTGTGAGATGTGTCTAATGTGTCCATCTGGTGCCAGGCACTGGCATTTACTCCCATTCCTGACTTCCTTTCAGATCTTTTGGAGTTAAGAGATGGGCCAATGAAGACAGCGAGGAGTAAAGTGGCATGAGACATGATGCATTCAAATTGTTCAAATTCTAAAGATACCACCTCTCAGTAACAGGGAAGGGCTGTCAATCAATAAATTTTTATTTGTATAGCACAACTCATACATACATAAAATGTATAGCTAGCAGGCTAGCTAGCTAGCATACGTTCAACAGGTAGTACTAGGTGAATGGTATAGTCCAAGTAGTCCAAAACACTGCAATAAAGTCGATTTACAGAGAATTACGGCCAACTTGCAAAATAAAACATTAAAGTAAAAAAATTAAATACAATAAAACTAACAGAGAAAACACACAGAAATGATGCGAGTAACGGAGGCCAACAGCCCTTTCTTTGTCTTGTCTCTTCACAGAGTTCTTTGCCTTTCCTGATGCTGATGGATGATAAATCAGGCCGATCAGGTTTCCACAGTCCTAAAAAGGCTGTGCTGTCACAAGTACAATTGCAAAGGTGCAGAGCTCTAACTGGGCTGCAGGTAGACTGCATTATTACAAGTCATACTGTAATATTGTGCAATACAAAGCTTTCTGGGGAAACTTGCATCAGTAATGTCTATTTAATGCCTTAACTGCATTAATCATAAGCACACAGCATTGAAAATACACAGAATTTACTGTATGTACCTTATACTGCATTCGTTTCTGAGGGTTCTGCATTGGCTGATATACTTTCTCTTGTTTCACTTGTGCTGCTCATCATCTTTAGTTTTTCCATTTCTTCCACTTTTTTATCCTTCCTTTTCTTCCTTCTGCACATTTTGTGCCGACTGGAAAGAGAAAGATGACATGCGAACATTTCAGATATTCATTTATTCATTTCATTTCTTTTTTATCCCATTTTCTTATTTCTTCCAGTTTGGCATGCCAGATCACATTCCTAGCCCCTGTGCGATTGCTGCAACACCCTCTGTCAATTTTGGAGAGCACAGACAAGATGCACAGACCCATCTCTCCTTTGAAACAAGTTCTGGCAGCTACCACATCTTTGCAGACAAATCTGCAGGCCAGCAGCTAAGCTGCGCAGTCAATGCTTCTAAGGAGTCACAGGCAAACTGCAGCAACTAGTCTTGGCCCCAGAAGCTCTCTCTCTAATGCATCTGGAAAGTGCAATCTGAATGGTTCTAGCTTTAGACAGTCTTATGTTATAGGTAGGGCCTGGAGAAAATCTTGAGCATGTGACAATCTAGGCTGTCAAGCTGAATTTCAGCAGTTGTCCCAGGTGTCCCTGTAGGCAATCATCATGAGTTGAGCAATCATTTGTCAATTAGCACATACCTTACTAATTATACAATTAGGGACTCATTCAAAGGTGTTCATCAGTGCAAAACAAGCCTTAAGCCTTCTTATGTGGTGCTCTGTTCAGATTCTACAGCAGTACTAACTGCAATAAGGGCCAAGCATGCGGTGGCACATCCCAATACGCTTATAGACCTGATGGTGCTTTGGCATAGAATACTTAAGATGTGGGTTTATTGTGGGTGCCTGTGTGTGGTTGGGCATCATGGGTTCTGTGTCACTCAGTAGGTAGAGCATGGCACTGACAACGATTAGGTTGTGGGTTCGATTCCCATTCCGGCCACATATACTGAAACATTTCGGCATTCCCTACTGTAAGTCGCTTTGGATAAAAGCGTCTGCTAAATGGCATATATAAATTGTAACAAGGTGATGGGACGGCAAAGGGGCAGCTCCACAACTCCCATCAGACTGTCTGCAAATACAGGCAGTGAACGAAGTGAAAAGGTCTGAGCAGCTAATTGTTCTGACGGGAGCTGGCTAAGTGCGGAAACGAGCGATAACTGTCTCGTTGGGCAAATCCTAGCTGCAAGCAATCTGAAAAGCAGAATGGGAGACACAGATGGGAGAACCCGGAAAAGGTGGCTGGCGTTTGTGGCTCCCGTGCTAAACTCTCTTGTCTTCCCCAGATTCATCCAGCAGCAGTCCCTGACTGGAGAGAACAGAGAAGCCGATTGCCTGATACGTCCGGGAACGGAAAGTGCCAATGTAGGCGGGCCAAAGAGGGAAAGACGCTGCACAGCAAGGCACATGGAGCAAAAAGTCAGCCACTGAAGTGTTTAATTAAGCCATGTGGCCTAAAATAATTAATAAAATAAAATAATTATTATAATAATTATTATTGATAATAATAAAAATAAAATAAAATGTATTTTTTCTTTTTTTGGTTTTCTTGTTGATATCTTTGTTTTGCGCTGCCCCACCTATGAGTGGAAATCCCTGGGAGCCTGACAAGAGGAAACTAATTGTGTTTTTGTGGAATAAAACTCCTTTGCTTCACACCTGCTCCCTCTCTCGAGACACACCCTGTACCCATTCACAATATATATATATATATATATATATACACACACTACCGGTCAAAAGTTTTAGAACACCCCCATTTTTCCAGTTTTTATTGAAATTTACACAGTTTAATGTTTCAATGTACTCTGAAATTAAAGCATAGAACAAATAAACAATTGGGAGATCAAAAATAAATCATGGAATTGTTTTGTTTAACAACATTTTATCAAAATTCTTGACTCATCAAAGTAGCCACCTTTTGCAGATATAACAGCCGAACACACTCGTGGCATTCTTTCTACAATGGAAATCAAATATTGTTGGGAAAGCTCTTCCCAACACTGTTGCAGAAGTTCCCACACATGTGTTGCACTTGTAGGCTGCTTTGCTTTCACCCTTCTGTCCAGTTCATCCCAAACCAGCTCGATGGGGTTTAAGTCTGGAGACTGTGCTGGCCATTCCATGATTTGAAGCCTACCGTCTTGTTCTTTTCTTCTAAGGTAGTTCTGACATAGCCTGGAGGTATGTTTTGGGTCATTATCTTGCTGTAGGATGAACCCCTGACCAACTAGGTGTAGACCAGAGGGTATTGCATGGCGCTGTGGTAGCCCTTTTGGTTCAGGGTGCCAGTCACTCTGTGCAAGTCGCCAACTCTGGATCCAGCAAAAGAGCCCCAGACCGTCATGCTTCCTCCTCCATGTTTGATAGTTGGTGTCACACATCCTTTCACCTACTCAACGGCATACAAAAACCCTGCGTGATGAACCGAAGATTTCACATTTTTATTCATCGGTCCATAAGACCTTCCAGTCTTCAGTAGTCTACTGGCGGTGCTTCATGGCCCAGGCAAGCCTCTTTTTCTTATTTTGCCATCTTAGCAATGGCTTTCTTACTGCCACTCGACCTGTCAAACCTGCAGCTCAAAGTCTTCTCTTCACAGTTGAAACTGAGTCTTCCTTACTTCAACTAGTGTTAAGCTGTGCTTGAAGCTGTTGTCCTGTGAGCCGCCTATCAATAAAAACTGGAAAAATTGAGGTGTTCTACAACTTTTGACCAGTAGTGTATATATATATAGAGATGGCAGATAGGGCTGCAAAAAGATCTGAAATAGGTCCATTTCACTAGGCATGACAGAGATTAAGAGCAGGATAGCTGAAGGTTTGGGTCGGAGATGGCAGTGGGAGTTGGATTCAGTGGGAACATCAGAGGAAGGCAGTTGCACTTCATCGTAAGATCAGTGGATATGGGCGGCCCCTCCTATGGAGGGGATAGAAGGGAGGCAGTCTGGTTAACTAGGTTGAGATTGGGGCACTGTGGACTGGGGTCAGGGCTGCACTTAGTGGGTAAACATCTAGTTGGTAATTGTGACTGCTGTTAAACGTCCCCGAAACGTCCCAGAAGGTTTCTCATGTACTTTTTAGTGTGTGAAAGCTACCGCAGGAAAAGGAAAGTCATGTTCTGCTCTCTGGCAGATATTGGTGTAACCATCCTCTCGTTAAGTAAATTTTTGCAAAAAAAAGTTGTTGTAGCCATATTGTGCTTTTACATAGTAAGTGTACCCGCCTGTGCTCACTCCATTTAAAGCTGCAGGGATGGGGTAATTATTCCTATTGAGGGGAATGTATTCCTGAGGATGGTCCAAAACTACCTGTATGTCATAATGTGCGATTGTGAATATTTTCAACGTTCATTTGGCTTATATTTTGGAGTAATGGCATTGCTTTCTTGTGAATTGGCCACTGCACTGGGCAGTTATATTTCAGGTTTCATTTACCTACCCTCTTTGGGTGTGAAGAGTGGTATGCCATAATTGTTGGCCTGGGCGAGAAATAGGCTTTAACATGGCTTTAACCATTTTTCAGGCAGGATGGTATTGTTATTGTTGCAAGTAAGCATTTACTGTATATACCAATATGCAAAAGTTTTTAAAAGTGGTTATTCTGATGTTTTAGCAGAGTGTAACAGTTAGTGATGGGGAAAACAAACCAGTTCGAACCAATTAAACATTTGAACCAATTGATTCTAAATAAATTCAGTGTTAGGAGTTGCTTGAATCGTCAGGTCCACATTGACATCTACTGGTGTCATATGAATCATATGCAGTGGCAAAGTGGAGAATCCGCAAACGCTCCCGTCATAATAAGAAAAAGAAAATCCCTCACACCTGCATACATGGAGGAATTAATCTAAAATGGAGTGTTCGGTCATTTCCGGGTCCATGCCCGCTGCCCTGGAGGAAGGGAAGGCTATAGCGTGCAGTTCCCATGCAATGTTCAGTGTTGTCAATCGTAATGACTTCATTGAGTATGGATTACTCAGCCATCAGCAACAGGTACTTGGTTTTAAATGAGTCTGATGAACACAGTGATTCCAGTATCTCAGACAGTGCTCAATCTGACATCCTTCTTATCGGAGACTCCATAGTGTGGAGACTCCAGGTTCTTTGAATTCTTTCTCCGCCCCTTTCTCACAGGAGCATGACACTGCCCTTGCCAACGGGGTGGCGTGAGAGGCACACTTTGCGATCATGCAATCCCTAGCATTTTTATTTTTCCTACTTTTGACAATAGTTTTTTCAGTCTCTTTTTTTAAATGACTGAGGCACTGATAAAGTCCGTTTTTCCTGCAATTTCTTGGCCCGCTTCAGCACCAAACTCACAATACATTGTGTGTTTCTTTGTCATACCTTAACCAGGCAAATTCCAACACCCACTATGCTTTAAACTGCCTTGCTGGCTGGGGTGGTGCAGCTGGCTGGGCTGATGATGGTTGTGAAGATGAAGTGTCCTCATCATCAAATTCACTCCCAAACTCTCTGCTGCTAGTTACGCTAACCGAGTCTGAATCGGCTGCTGATATCGATGCACTACCAGGAGTCGAATGAGCAGCCAGGTATCCCAAAAAGTCTGAAACCTTTCGCTTTGCCATAGTTATCTCGTTAGCTAACTGACTAGTTAGCATGCATTACGTTACGCTAGCTAGCAAAAGACATTGGGAGAATACTACGACCTGACAGACAGGCGCTTATGTGTGCACACGCTTGTAAAGGCATGTCACATACATCTCGGCTGTAATGGCTCATTGTGTTGATAGGTAGAGGTGACATGAGTTCAACAACAAAGTTCAACAAGCCCCTGCTGCACAATTGTCTAGGTGGAAGTCATCAGTTAATGTTACAAATTAACCCTATTCCACCCACCACTAAAAAATTGCTATTTCCGCCTGCTTTGCACTACTTTTAAATAAAGTCTTATAAGTTTGTAGGAACACACTGCAGAGACATGGCTGACATGGCAGGATGTGAAGGGCATAAGTGTTTCATCAGTTTCATGACTTATAAGCACATATTCCATGTATACACATAAAATACATGAAAAAGGGCTGGCGGACAGCGTAGTGGTCTAATGCACCCGTATTTGGCTGCCTATCAGGGACGTGATTCTCTGCCAGACCGGCCCTGGCCATTAGCCCCGATCGGAAGCAGCATTTGGCTGTCCGCTCCAGAGGGAGGGGGGAGGGTGGTTGGCACAAACTCACTATGAAGCATGTAAGAGTGTCAACTATTGAGCTACAACTATTATAATTTTACAAATATTCATTTCAGTATTGTGTCACGTCACCATAGGTATTAGTTATTTTGATTGTAAACATGTAATCTGGTACGCGGACGTGGATATATTGTGGCAACCTGGCAGGCAGAGCCATGTGCAGGGGTTCATATGGTGGCATCTACCGGTCACACCCCGACCTCGCAGGACTGCCACCTGCAACTAATCAACTAATTAACACTCAATCAACCAAATAACATGTGAATAAAAGGGGCCAGGTTTCCCTCATGAAGAGAGGGAGTGGAGGGAGAGAAACGGAGAGAGAAGAGGAGACAAGTTGTTGGAAGTGTTTGGAAGTGTTTGGAATGTGGAAAGGAAGCCTGTGAAGTCTGTTGACCAGGCAGGATTTGGAGAGGCTTTGGGTAAGGGGTCAGCTCCCCAGAGCGGAAGAAACCTTTTTTTTGTTCAAGTGTTGAGATTTTGAGTTGTGTTGGACTGTTTATTTAAATGTTCAAACCGTTTGAGTGCCTTCCCCATTGTTTGTGTTATTGAGGGGATTTTCCTTGAATTAAAAATATTTTTTGGTACATTTGACCTTAGATCTGTTTCTTGGTTTGCACTACTCCACGTAACACCTACAATCAAACCCCGTAGGGTGTTACATGTGTTGAAGGATTTGGGCACATGGACTCATTGTGGTAGTAGTGCAACCATGAGCGGGACATTTTTTGGTTTGGATTTAAAAAAAATACAAAAACAAGATGGACGACAACTGGATGGTGGATCCGGACCTGGTGAAGAACCAGAAGCGGGTAGCCATTGTGGAGTACAGATGGCGAGTCACCCTCCAACGGATTCAACAGCTGAAGAGTACCCAGATTGAGCTGTACAGGGGGGGACCTTGGAGGAGCGCCACCTGGTGGCCGTGGGGAAATTGCGGGAGGAGCACATTGACTCCCCGAGAATGCTTGGAAACATGGCTGGGGAGCTGGAGAAGGACAAAGCATCCCTTGGCGATAAGGTGAGACGTGTAGAGGCCCACAACCTGGCCTAGAAGAAGTGAGAAATCTAACTAAGATGTTGGAGGGAAAGCACCGGCAGTGTCTGGACATCCAGGAGTCCCAGGGCCAGACCAAAAAGGAGTATACTAGGGCCTTGGGGGATGTACAGACCTGGAGGCGGAGCTAAGGAGAGCAGCGGAGACCCGTGCGTCTGAGACAGAGCAACTCTGGAACCGAGCAGACCAGGAGAGGAATGCATGGCTCAGCCAGCAGCAGGAGACCACAGCAGTAATCACAGATCTACAGGGCCAAGTGAAGGCTGCAGCAGAAGCCCTCTGCATTGAGAAGGCTGCAGCTCAATCTGCCTGGGAGATGCACTGCTCCAAAGAACAAGGCCTGAAGGAAAAGGCATGGCGAGCTCAGCAGGAGAGTAAGCTGAAGTTATTGGAGGTGAGGAACCAGTGTGAGCAGGAGAGGATTACGCAAGAGCGGTATGGAGGCCAGGTTTTCTTTGACCTTTGATCTGTTTCTTGGTTTGCACTACTCCACGTAACACCTACAATCAAACCCCATAGGGTGTTACAATATATATACAGTGGGGAAAATAAGTATTTCACCCCCTGCTGATTTTGTGAGTTTGCCCCCTTACAAAGAAAGGAACGGTCTATAATTTTCATGGTAGGTTAATCTTAACAGTGAGAGACAGAATATTTAAAAAATCCCAGAAAATCACATTATATGAATTTTAAACATTTATTTGTGTTTTATTGAGGAAAATAAGTATTTCACCCGTAGCGAAACATGACTCAGTACTTGGTGGAGAAACCCTTGTTGGCAAGCACAGCGGTCAGACGTTTCTTGTAGTTGGTCACCAAGTTTGCGCAGATCCCAGGAGGGATTTTGGCCCACTCCTCTTTGCAGATCCTCTCAAATCCTTAGAAATCCATTTTCAGTGTCCTGGCTGAGGGAAGGAGGTTCTCACCCAAGATTTCCCGGTACATGGCCCCATTCATCCTCCCCTCGATCCGGTGAAGTCGTCCTGTGCCCTTAGCAGAGAAACAGCCCCAAAGCATAATGTTTTCCACCGCCATGCTTGACGGTGGGGATGGTGTTCTTGGGGTCCAAGGCAGCTTTTTCTTCCTCCAAACACGGCGAGTCGAGTTGATGCCAAAGAGCTCGATTTTAGTCTCATCTGACCACAGCACTTTCTCCCAAGCCTCCTCTGAATCATCCAGGTGCTCATTGGCAAACTTCAGACGGGCCTGTACATGTGCCTTCTTGAGCAGGGGGACCTTGCGGGCACTACAGGATTTCAATCCATTACGGCGTAGTGTGTTACCAATGGTCATCTTGGTGACTGTGGTCCCAGCTGCCTTGAGATCATCAACAAGCTCCAGCCGTGTAGTTCTGGGTTGTTCCCTCACCTTTCTCATGATCAGGTTCACTCCACAAGGTTAGATCTTGCGTGGAGCCCCAGACCGAGGGAGATTGATGGTCAATTGGTGTTTCTTCCATTTTCTAATTATCGCACCAACAGTTGACTCCTTCTCACCAAGCTGCTTGCCAATGGTCTTGTAGCCCATTCCAGTCTTGTGCAGGTCTACAATTTTGTCCCTGATGTCCTTAGACAATTCTTTGGTCTTGCCCATTGTGGAGAGGTTGGAATCTGATTCATTGATTGATTCTGTGGACAGTTGTCTTTTATACAGGTAACGAGGACTTAATTAGGAGTACTAATTAAGTAAGAGGACTAATCTGTGTGCCTCCTGGTCACATAACCGGTCTGTGGGAGCCAGAATTCTTGCTGTTTTGCTAGGGGGTGAAATACTTCTTTTCCTCAATAAAACACAAATAAATGTTTAAAATTCATATAATGTGATTTTCTGGGATTAAAAAAAAATATTCTGTCTCTCACTGTTAAGATGAACCTACCATGAAATTTATAGACCGACCGTTCCGTTCCTTTCTTTGTAAGGGGGAAAACTCACAAAATCAGCAGGGGGTGAAATACTTATTTTCCCCACTGTATATATATATATATATATACACACACACACACACACTATAAGAGACAAAGATAGAGAAAATTATGAAAACGAATTATATATACACAAAAAACGGCGAAATAAATTTTTTGTCAAACTCGTGTAACTTCGATCAAACAATTGTTCTCCAGGTGCTGTGCTTATAATGAAATCCGCAAATACGAATGGTCGCACTAATGCAGAAAATATTTGGAAGGCTATAATAGTTGTAGCTCAAAGTGCTTTGCACTATACTATAAGAGACATATATAGAGAAAAGGATAAAAGCTAATTATATATACAGTATACACAGCTAAATAAATTATTTGTTTTGACAAACATTCGCATTCCGTTATAATGAAACAAGCTATGTTATAATGAAACAAATGGCCACACTAATGCAGAACAAGAATATTTGTATAATAGGTGTAGCTAGCCAAATAATCCAATAATACACATTTCTGCAATGTAAATACTGCATTATAATTTCAGCAAATACTGCAATATAAATACAAAATAAAAATACAAAATAAAAAGTATGCAATTAAATGTACCTGTCGATCACTTGATCCTCCTCTAATGAATCCACACTCTCAAATCTGGAGGAATCGCCTTCGCAGTCAGGAATCGCCTACCTCTCCCTTTCTCTCTCTCTATCTCTCTCTCCACCTCCACACCATTGAATAAATCTCTCTAACCCAAGGAGCGTGTGAATCCAGGTATCTCAGCCTAGCTGGGCTGACAACCTCCATTGATGGCTTGTTCTGAAGCTTAGAGAATCACCAATTCGTAAAACTATCATGATTAATATGTAAGTGAACCAATCTTTTCTCAGATAACAAAACAACTGGCCTTCCTGCAGCACTCGTGCGTAGAAATCCTATTGGTAGTGGAGTCCATCAGACTGACTTGCAATAGCAGCTTTCGGAAGTGTATAACAAGTAGGGCTTCCATTTTATCAGAACTTGTTTAGATTATAATAAAATTTGTAAATACAACATTATGAATTTGGAACCAATTTTGATTTTTTCCACTTTCTTTCTCCCAATTTAGTGGACAATTATACCCTCTATTTATTTAGATTCGTCCTCCCCCACAAATTCACCGCCCGTCCTCTGGCTCAAGGCAATTCCCCGAGGCCAGCAGTGATCCACCTCCTCTTGAGACGGAATTTGCCCACCTACTTTCTTGAGACAACCTTTGCGCTTCCCGGCAAGTTTGTGCCGGCTCACCCTACCCCCTCCCCCTGGGGCAGACAGCCAAATGCTCCCAGCCAGGACTGGTCTGGCACAGTTGGGTTTCGAACCATGACTGCAATAGGCAGCTCACACTCGCAAAGCACTAGTCAATACGAGTGCGTTAGACTGCTACGCTATCCAAGGCCCCCCATTCTAAGGAGATTTGGAGGGAGCCTCACTCTCTCTCCCAAGGCCATGCATGATTCATTTCGATTTGAGGAAGAACAAGCGCAAGCCTTGTTTCGGTCACTTACTAGCACAAGACATCTTTTCAGGTCATCGTTGAAATGATCCTTTCATGGTACACTCAGAGATAGGCAAAGATACATCAAAATGTATCTTGTTACAAAATACAAAATACCCCTCAAATAAATGTATCAGATCAAAATACAAAATACTGGTGCCAGAAAATGTATCAGATAAAATACATGTATTTTGTATTTTCAAAATACAGGAAAAAAAACTTGTCTACAATTGGCTATCGTAGGCCAACATATGAATAGGTGGCTGCCTTTCTCTATGAATATGAGCAAAAAGCCAAAATCACATAGGCTATCGCTGTGTGTTAAGTGTTAGAGGCACAATCACATCAGCATCTCCTAATTAGTTTGCCCACATTACTCCTCCATTTTGGTTGTTTGGGCTATTGACAACCAATTTCTTATCTTTGATGCTATTTGTATATAAAAGAAAAATACAGAAAATAGTACAGTACAAACTTACAAACAAATCAGCATTAATTGTACATGCTAGCTAGTGTTTCTGGAGTCACAAAGTGGCGTTTTGAGAAATCATATTTTTCAACTTTTCACGTCACGTCACGTTTTCTCAAAACGCCACTTAGAATACTGTAAGTAGGCTTGTGTGAAAACAAGCGCCAAATTCTCAATAGCTGCCTGCGACCAGATACATGCATGCATCCACGTGTTCATGCATTCACTGCCTTGTTCAACCGACAGAGAGCGGGTCTAAAAATCACTGTGAGTGTGTCTAAGTGTACTGTTGTTCTTTTTTTTATGTTCTTTGAATCATGGATAAAGTATTTTGAGTATTTTGAAAATAAAGTATCTTGTTACAAATTACATTTGAATTTTTTAAGCCCTGTCAAATACAAATTACAAAATACTCAAAAGTAATTGAAATACGTATTTCAAATACAAGTAACAAAATACTGCCCATCTCTGGGTACACTATATGGCCAGTGGACACCTGACCATCACACCTATATGAGCTTGTTGGACATCCCATTCTAAAACCATGGGCATTAATATGGAGTTGGACCCCCCTTTGCGGCTATGACAGCTGCCACTCTTCTGGGAAGGCTTTCCACAAGATTTTGGAGTGTGTCTGTGGGAATTTGTGCCCATTCAGCCAAAAGAGCATCTGTGAGGTCAGGCACTGATGTTGGACCAGAAGGCCTGGCTCGCAATCGGCGTTCAGTGGGGTTGAGGTCAGGGCTCTGTGCAGGCCAATCAAGTTCCTCCACACCAAACTTGTCTAACCATGTCTTTATGGACCTTGCTTTGTGCACAGGGGCACAGTCATGCTGGAACAGCAAAGGGCCTTCCCCAAACTGTTGCCACAAAGTTGGAAGTGCCCAATTGGCTAAGATGTCTTCGTATCCTGTAGCATTAAGAATACCCTTCACTGGAACTAAGGGGCCTATCCCAAACCCTGAGAAACAGCCCTGAACTCAATAATTAGTAGGGGTGTCCACTGACTTTTGGCCATATAGTGTAAGTATCGTGTTATCACCAAATATTGCCATGTTGGTTTTTGGGGAGATGGTTTGGTTTATACCAAATATTGCCATGTTGGTTTTTGTGGGAGATGGTTTGGTTTATTCAACCAAATGCATTCGGGGTTCATGTTGAACAAATCTTTCCGCTATGTGTGCTTTAGAGACCATCTCTGGGAGAACTTCGGTCAGGTGATATTGCTAACTAGCTCATATGACAAGGCTTTTTGAATCAAGCTCAGAAACAGAATTTCTCTATCAATATGAAAGGCCAATCGTGAAACCTCTGCTCTTCTCTGTCTTTTTTCCTTAGTTTTGTTAAATGTTTTAATGGTTTTAGTTTACACACATGTAGGGCCAGAACCTGAAGCTGTTCCTCTGTGTTTACCAACTTGGCTTTGAAGTCACCTAGAATGATGCTAATATTAAAGGGGCAAGGCTTGTATTTAGTTTCTTCAATATATCCATTTTCTTTGATTTGATGTCTTGATAAAATGTGGCCTTAAAACATTGTTATATTAAAAAGAGAAAAATACTAATTTAGAAGTGTAATTCCCTTGTGGAGTATTTTGACATGATGTGAAACAGAACTGTGATTTTCATATCACAATTACAAGGGATCCCTGCAGCAATCCCTGGAGACTGGGAGGAAGAGACAGAGAAACTCATGAAACCAACAATGGCCAATAGAATAGATGGATAAGTGATCAAACAGCTAGGCAGGTTGAGTCCTTGCAACAGAAACTGATAGCACATCTCTGTAATGAATGTGATTGGCTATTCTCACTTCCATTTACTTTGTCACTGAGAATTTTATTCATCAAGATGGCTGTGTCTTTTTTTCCTTAGTTTTGTTAAATGACCTAACAAAATATTAAAGAAATGTTTGATTTGTGTGGTGGCCTAATATCTGCCCCAGTAGCCAGAACTGTGATTTTCCTCTATTTTCTGACACTCATCTTCCCTGGTTTTGAAATGTATAGCTTGGCGGCCTATATTTTCTGACACTCATCGGTTTTGAATCAGGAAACGTCCTTGAAAATACTATAGATGTTTCAGAAATCTTGTTCGTTTTAGAGAACTGTTGGAAGCAGAGGCAGTCTCAACAGCATGCATACACATATTCTCGAGCAAAATTCCTCAAGCGTTGGGCTATTTCATGTGTCACAAAAAGGTGTGTTGTGACTAAGAAAATTGAGCACGATTGAGCTGTATCACTCAGTTTCTACTCTCACTGTACCCAGGAGGTATCTCCTACCCCTACGTTTAAATAAAGTGAGCCCTGGAGAGCCCTGGAGATTTATCAAGTGAGAATAGCCCATACATTCACTGGGAGCAGGCAGGACTTCCTGCTCTGAATTACATAAACAGTGCTTGTGTACCACATGAATAAATCAAGTGTAGCAATGTATTTACTGGCTATATATACAATTATGGATAACATCTGTATGCAAGTATGATTATATTCTCTTCCGGTGAAAAAGTCTGGAAATTCAATGCAAAAACTATGTTTTAAGTGAGAAATAATGGTTGGCAAAGGCTGAAAAAGACAGGAAATTCACACAAGCCCCTCAACAATTATCATGACTGATATAGTGACAAGTCTTCCAACACACAATGCTTTGATACCTGCTATGATACTGTAACTATGTTGGTAGTTATTTGTAACTATATTTCAAACAATGTGCTCACCACTGGGCAGGCTGCTGAGGAGAGTAAAATCATAGCTAAATTGCATGACCTAGATAGATCATACATGGGGGTGGATGTGTTATGGTATGGCAATGGGTTAACAGTTGATAACAGGCAATGTGGGTTGAAGGCTTCCTTTGGCTTTCTCCAAACATAAACCCATCCAGGTGTAGGAAAAAAAAGTAAAAGGTGACTCATCAAACCATATTACTTTATTCCACTGCTCAGAAGGCCAGGTTTTGTGTTCATTAAACCAGGTTATGCATTGTTGTGCATTGGCCTTGGTTACTAGCAGTTACCAAATGGCAGCCCTACCATAAATATCAGCTTTGTGAAGAAAATCACCCAATGCATCTAAACGGTTTATTCGTATGCCTTTAGGCCCATATATTAACAGGTTATAACTGAATCCCTGCTACAAGCTAAATGAAAGAGTTGCCTCATTTCAAAGACGTTTGAGGGTATTCTCAATCAATTGATTAACAACTAGTTAGAGCTGTACAGTAAGAAACTGTTTAATTTTCAAAAGTGTCAATATAACTATAATGGGATTTATAAAAATTTACTCAGCCAATTGTGATATTTATGAATTTATTGAACAATGTAAAAATATAGGCAAACTTAGCTACACAAGTGCATATGTGAAAGTATTTCTATGTCCTATAATTTTTACTAGATTGATGCGTCATTACATTTTTGTTCCAACAATAGACTACACATATCCTAAAGTAGTATTCACATCTGTATTTTGTATAGTTTCACAGATACAATTGCTCATACACTGCTGGACGGTGCAGCTAACATTTCTCCACAATTTCATGCCACAAGTTTACTAAGTCTACTAAGTTTACAGTTATGCATTCCAGTTAGTGTCCTGTTTTTTGTGAGGTGTTTATTAAATCAGGAAAAGGAGAAGAATGCCCACAAAGAAGAATGCCCCCAAAGTACTTTTAATTCTTAGATAGCAACGTTTCTACTGGCGGGGTCTTCAGACTACTTTTTGCCCAGCACCTGTAGCAAACCTTTGGATGCGTGCATTCACCCATTAGTACTTAGTGTTTATTAAATCACACATTCAAATGAATGAGCCCAGAGGGCAACCTACTCAGGAATCGATAGACGCTGCTTGGTGCTCAAGCCCTGCAGCTTAAAGTTATATTCTATACTCGATCACACAGTATCAGAGAAGTAATGTGTGATTTGTTGGCCAGTTTTGAGTTTAGAATGTTGAAACATTAAAACATTTACTGGGTTATTCATGAAAGATGCTGGTCATCACTGTATCTCAAAGTCTGTGTATGATTGGTGTATGTGTATTTTTTTGTGGTTCATAAAGGAAGTGTCCAAATGATTACTGTGATGGTTTCAGTTTATAGAAGCCTTATTCTTCATAGTTCATTAACGTCCAGCTAAAAACAATCAGTGAAACACTGTGTGTAAATTACATCTCTCTTTTTTTTTTGTCCTTGCTCTCGCTCTCTCTTTTGTTCGCTCTCCCCCACAAACTTGCCGCCAGTCACTACGGGGCAAGCTAATTACCCGAGGTCGGCGATGATCCGCCTCCTCCGAGACGGAACTCGCCCACCTACTTTCTAGAGACACCACTTGATTTCACTAATTAGCTTCCTTCTTCTACCAAGGAGGGGAACTTGAAATCACCTGGTGTTGTGCACTGGCAAGCTCGTGATGGCTCACCCTCCCTTGGCTGGGGGCTCACCCTCCCCTGGGCGGAGCCAATCGCCACCCCTGATCAGGGCTCCCGGCCAGGGCTGGTCTGGCTTCAAACTGTGGCTGCAGTAGGCAACTTGCATTCCCAAGCGAATGCTTAGACCCTTACACTATCTGAGGCCCCCATAAATTACATCTCAGCTTTACAACAGCACAGTTGCAGTTGCAGACAGTTTCTATGGAGATTTTGAGGGAAGGGAAGGGTCACTACTATTCTATGAAGTACTAATACTATAGAGATTTTGAGGGAAGGGTCACTAATACAATGGGAAGGGTCACGAATACAATGGATTGTGACAATTCAAATCATGAAGGAACATATTAATTATGAATTCTTTGTAATGCATAATAGCATGGCAGTAAAAAAAGTCCCAGTTGCTATGTAATGTACTTAAACATTAGACAGCACACTTGCACACTTGCACCCTTTAAACCATATTTCAGTATAGCTGCACAAAAGTAAGCATTTTCACATTTATTCATGAACTCCTAATAATAAACCACTTGCCTACCCCAGAGAAGAAGGTGATATTTTCACTGTTGTCTTTTCATTGTTTAAATAATGTAAATGACATTAAAATATAAAAGTGATGCAGTTCCAACCTGAATACAGGTTGTCACGGTAACATAAAAAAGCTCCAGTAACCAATGTTTATGAATCAGAAAACATTCCCAACAGGACAGTGTCAGACCTTATCGCCGCAAGAACATCGTTTTTTAATGAATAATCCCTTTAGTCTGACAATACAAATAAATGACTGTGGTGTCGGCAGACTCCAGGGGAAATTAATAAATTAATCTGCATACAACATCACTGTAGAGTGTTAAACTGCTTGATACGTGTGCAAAATTTTGAGGTGTTATCCTCCGATGATGGTTAATGCACATTAAAGAAGAGAATGTTTAATTTCATTTCATTATTTCATAATTCACATGACTTAACAGCAATCAGTTCACAGCACTACTTAAAACATTTGATGGGCCAAATATATTGAAAACTCAAGACGGATATCATAGATCACAAGATCATAAGATCATTGTGAATCTGTGATGTGTCAATTATTATAAATGGACTGTGTGTTAGACATAACATGTGTGCACATTCAAAAGTGACACATTGCTTATGTTTGAATACTTATTTTTGTACTTACTGCACACAGATGCAAATGAAGACGATTAAGAGTATCAAGAAGACCAATGCTGCAATCACACAGGCGATGATAATCTGCCTCTGGTCTCCGATGTGTGAGTCAAAATCTATATATTCACACCTAGATCCAATATATCCCTTTGGGCATCTGGAAAAAATAAATGAGAAAGAATGTTAAGCAATGTGACTGACCCTGTCTTTTGTCCATTAGACTCTAAGTATAGTTCCGATCAGATGCAGGTAGGTACAGTTTAATTGTGCAATTTACAGTTGCCCATTTTCAAAACCTTGAACCTCAAAACCTGAGAAATTAGGTTTTTACATGGATGAAATAAAATCTGCCAGCTAATCAGTCTGTTAATGTGTGTGTGTGTGTGTGTGATGCTGTGTGGAGGAGTGGAGAGGGCTGCTCCTCCTCTTTGAGGGATGGAGGGAGGAGTAGAGAGGGCTGATCCTCCTCTTTGAGGGGTGGAGGGAAGAGTAGAGAGGGCTGCTCCTCCTCTTTCAGAGGTGGAGGGAGGAGTGGAGAGGGCTGCTCCTCCTCTTTCAGAGGTGGAGGGAGGAGTGGAGAGGGCTGGTGTCAGGTGCTGTTCCCTCCCAAAGCTGGGATACTACAAGGCCTCACTCAACCTGAGGCACGCTCACCTGAGCCTGGTCAGTAATTAGCTCAGGTGTTGCCCATTGCCTTCATTAAGCCCTTTATAAAAGCACAGCCTGCCATGCCTAGGGACAGACTTTTGGGACATGGTGCTGTATTTTTGCTCTTACCCTCAGAGTTGTGTTTAGGTTTACTTTTGTGTTCTATAGATTTAATTGCCCTGGAAAGGGGGAATTAAATGGCCGTCGGTCCACCGGAACTCTTTCTATTTTTCTACCCACTCACCACCTGGTACCACCCTGCCACAATGTGTTATGGTGAATGTGCAAAATCTGGAAATGGGAATCAATACATTCCCCGCGGGAGCAGAATGTAAAAAGCAAAACAGATTTAAACTTATTTCAAGACCATTAAACCTAATTATAACAACATCTATATACAGGTAACTGCCGTAAAAGGAAACAACACCAACATAAAGTGTCTTAATAAAGACATTAAAAAAAAGACCACAAGCCGCCAGAACAACTTCAATGCACCTTGGCATAGATTCTACAAGTGAAAAATAATGGTGGCTCTGTTATGATGTGGGGTGCATTTTCCTGGTATGGTTTAGGTCCACTCATCCCCCAGACTACAAGGTAAATGCCAATAAATACAAAGAAGCCATTTTAAGTGATCACCTTCATCCTATGGTGAAGCATTTCTATCCTAATGGGAGGGGTCTCTTCCAAGATGGCAATGCATGCACAGGGCACGAGTGGTCACTAAATGGTTTGATGAGAACGAAAACGATGTAAACCATATGCTATGGCCAATTTAACATTTATGGAAGATTCCGGGGTGATGCCTGAGACAGTATTTGAATTGAAGAGCACCTTAGATTTTTCATTTATGGATCAATAATTTTAATATTTTTTTGTTTGTTATTTATAATATTATTTGTTGTGAGACGTGTTAGATATAATATGTAATATGTGTTATTTATTGAGATTTTGTTCATTATTTAGGCTATCCTACTGACATCATATAGCTTATGTTTTATAGCCTAGCATAAACTGTGCTATTTTTAAAAATGTGACATTGACATTAACACCATTTATGTTACAGTAGGCTACTATTGTAATGGTTCCTGCTCGCCATCAGAGGGTGGCATTGGACTTTTGTGTTCCCTGATTGTGTAATTGTATAATTGGTTAATTGTTTTATTGTTTTGAGTGATTCCACCTGTGCCTTGTTTCATTGGCTTGAGTGTTTCCACCTGTGCCTTTTTTCCTGCCATTACTTAAGCTGCCTGTTTTCTTTGTTCTGTGCTCTGTCTTCAATGGTTTTCCCCCTGTGTTTGCCAATCAGTGTTACCATTTTGAGCCTTTGTCATACAACTTGTTTTGTGTTAGTGTTTTATTACTTATACACATGTTTATTTTCTTCCGGTTTGGACTACTTTTAGATAAGAAAAATAATGTCTTGCATATTTTGCAGTGTCTAGAGGTGACACAAATGTTTGTGGATGTTTTATTTTTAAAGACATTGGATATGCTGTCCTATCATTAGAATAGTCATGTATTTTTGAAATCATCAGTGCTGCTACATAAATCATGCCTATTTATTAGCCTGTGCCTTGGGAATGAATTTTCCATTTGGGGCAGCTCCTCATGATATTACGTTGATATTAAAAGACATCAGACTCGTTCGCCTGCCAAATGGACGTTGGATATTGTTATAATTAGGTTTAATGGTCTTGAAATAAGTTGGAATCTGTTTTGCTTATTACTTTCTGTTTAGTCTGGTCTTACAAGAGGGTATGCGTGACTGACTGTGGGACAAAGAGCTGGTGGACCCCTCACTCACGTCATAGCCTTCCATGCTTCAACAAGCTTTCTACACATTTACCAGGGATTTACAGATCTACAGATCTATTCCAGATCTATCTCTATACATTTCCCCTGCTTGATGGGGAATCTATAGATTTCCAGATTTTACACATTCACTGTAACACATGCATACATATACTATCTGAATAGCTTTTTTTGGTGGTGTATTTCAAAGTTGCTATTGATTTATAAAATTGAGGGTATATAAAATAAATTTGTCTATGACCCAGTCAAGTAACTCAATTCTGGAATGGTGAGAGAAACTGCATTCTATGTTCCTGACTATCGTTTTAAAACTACTGCACAATTTTACAAACAATAAAATAGTATAACGGCCTGTATGTATTCTCATGTTCTTATGTTCTTATAAATATTTAAAGAGTTTATAGTAAACATACAACTGACCCCAGGTTTCACTCCGAATACTGACTTACACATAGCATCAGTCAGTATTGCACTCACATGCACGAAGGTGTGTTCTGCTCCTTCACAAAGCGGCACCTCCCATGGATGCAGTAGTGCCTGTACTCCTTCGGACACTTTGAAAAGTGACCGCTCCACTTGGCCGTGTCTGCCATATCTATTTTGGAAGGAAAACGGACATGCAAGACTTATTTGAAAACCATGAATGTAACACAAATAAAAGGAACACCTTGGAGATCTGTTACAAGTCATTACATTTAAAATGAATAACAGCTTCAATGTACTTTAGTCGGCCTAAATATTATAAATACTTTCCTGAGAAAATGTTTGCAGCCTCAGCTCTTATGATTCTGTTAAACCTGGCAATGCTAACAGATATGCACTTAGGTAGTCTCCACTCCCTATTTCTAGAGAATCTGGGAAATGAGATCAGTTCTGGAAAGCTTTAGCCAGCACTATATTATGACTTGAATTGCCACCTCCAATTGGAGCCGTACCTACACAAGATTATGATTTGTCCATTAACTGACCACTGTTTTATTAGAAAAGTTTCCAAAGTTGGGCACACTTATCTCACATCAGACTGCCATCCTGGTTATGGAGGAAATAATGTGCCAATATTAATTAATTAAATAGGTGAAATGTCAACCTACATTTCATTATTTTTATATTTGTTTCTCTATTTAATTAATGAATTAATATTGGCACATTTCCTCTGTGGTGTGAAATAATAAGAAAAATTCAACATCATCCATCAAAGCCAGTGGGCGGAATCTTACATTCGATTGGTTGAACTTTGTAAAACATCCGAAACAACCCATTCGGACTGGATCAGCCAATTCCAGTTGTTGATGATCACCATGTGATCAAACCTAGCTAGCTTGCTTAGTGTAGAGAGATCAGTTGCGAAGTACCTGTAAAATCCTTGCTGCTTAGTAACAGTATCAGTTTGCCAGCATGTTGAAAAACTGCCCCGAACTAGCAGGTGACTGATGTGTCGACGGAAGTCAATGATGCAGCTGCCAAGCTGGTGTAAAAGAAAGACTTAGCTAGTTAGCCAGCTCTGCTGTTAAATATTGTAAAAAACAACAAAGGTATGATAATTATCAATCAGGCGTTAGAATAAAGTATCATTAATTTGGTATACAGTCTATGGCTATACAACTTATAGAAACATTGGTGTTGACCACAGCAGCAATGTAGACAATGCTGTTGTTTTTAGTTTTTTTTACAATATTTAACAGCAGAGTTGGCTAACTAGCTAAATATTCATTTTATACAAGCTGGGTAGATGTAGTATGAAATAAATTGCAGTTACCAAGCTCGCAGAAACTTCGGTGGGTGACTTCACCGCGCCAGGTGTGGATCGTCGCCTCCGCTAGCTTTCCAGTCGCTTCTCTCAGTCACACCTGCACAGGTATATCAGTCATGTGCCTAGTCAGTGAGGTGTATCATTCACCATTTTATTAGTCGCCCCCTTCAGGTTATCATTGCCCATATCATTTACCTCCGTCGACACATCAGTGGCCGCCTTCGACCAATTATTCCCCCCTATTTTTGTCATGATCCACCCCTGCATACTGCGTGATGCAGTTAAATTCAGGAGGCTTTAATTCACAGCTCCATACCAGGATTGTTTGCTCCACACAATCAAACCAGCCCGATGACTAATCAAACCAGTTCTATTAAGTCCAAAAGAATTACAACCATTTGTCAAATATGTTGTAAAACTATAAATTAGTTGAATAATATCATAAAAATATACATTCGGAATGCTTTCTCCGTTTTTGCGGTGGTTATGAAGATCACTATGATGAGCATGCTGGCTAGTTTGTTAGCGTTACTGCTGGCAGGGAGAAAGAAGCTGGCAGTGGTCTGTCGGACGGTTTTGTGGCTGTAGTTCAGCGTGCACTCCTGTGCTAATCAGCGTGTCCTATCGGTGTAGGTGGAAGTTGACTAGTGCTGATTTAAAGTCAGTTTATCTTGTTTCAGCAAAATGGTTAAGATTAGGATTTGGGTAGAATTATCTGATCTTATATTAGTGCTTAGGGGCAACCTCTGCCTTGAACTGTCTTATTCAGACTTTAATCAAATGAGAGAGAATTTAAGTAATATAGATTGAATGAAAACTTCTGTGAATGAAAAATGGACACAATTTTAAAGGGTTATTGTAGATGTACAGTGTAAATTCATCCTAAAAGTAGGGAAAAATAGGATGAAAAAACAGTCTCCACAATGGATGACTAAATCTTTACGGAAGATTTTGAGGCAAAAGAAGCAACTGTACTAGGCATGGGACGGTATGAGATTTTGACTTAATGATAACCTTGGGAAAAAATACCGCGGTATACCATTACCACGGTATTAGCGCGGCGGCAGCGCACCTCTAAAATCTGGGTAAAAAAACAAACAGATTTTTTTTTACGATTTCTTTTATTTTAACAGAATATTTGTTCAATATTTTTGTAAACTTTATACTGTAAAACTATTATTTTCTGAAAAATAAAACACTTCAAAATAAGTATTTTGGGATACAGTTCGGGTGGTTCACCTCCTATTTCGAACCTGGCTGCCATGACTGAATCAACGTGGAGCAGACGACAAATCTCACTGACTCCACAACTGACTCCGCGCGCAATGCCGCCATAAGTAGAATTCTGCACCAAGTGAAATCCGGAATCTCAATTACCTTAGGTTCGTTTTCGGGGGGGTGCATAGATTTTCCGCATAGCATTACAGTGGTCCCTCGCTATAACGCGGTTCACCTTTCGCGGCCTCGCTGTTTCGCGGATTTTTTTAGTGCAATTTTGCATGCTTTTTTTTTACAGCGTATGAACGCGCATTGTGTTCTGCGTCCTGATTGACAATGGTCTACAGTTCATTACAGTTCTCAAATATAATCGAAGGTGGCATGTCTGTTTATAAGAATCTTTTCGCCCAGAAGAAAAAACAGCGCCAACAACTACCCATAACTATGTTCTTCACCCGAAAAATGACACCTGCTCCAAGGCCTTCAGTGGAAAAAGACGCTACAGCGGAGCGGCGCCAGGACAAAGAGGCACGGTCAAAGGAACTGTGAAATACGCGCGAGTCACTATTAATAATTTCTTATGTGTCCATCCTCGTAGGTTGATCATTAAAATTAAATTTGTTTCTAAAAGCTATCATATTTATGTATATGGAAAACGTTTATATTTTTATTTCTCAAATAAATGTTTAGGCCTGGCCTGAAAACAGCTTTGATCTTTGGTTTCATTCTATAATACTGTACTTATTTTTTGGTGTTTTGAAATCTGTAGTTGTCCACATTGTCCTGTCGCAAGGTTTGAACTTTGAGAGTGTTTAAACAAGAGAGAAATGTGAGAAAATGTTAATGCCTGTCTGAGAAAAGTGTATAAAGTGTGTGGTGAGGGGTTTTACAGCCTTAAAACATATATAATAATTTTCAGTAAAAAATAAAAGAAAACTGACTACTTAGTTGTGTTTCTAAGTAAGTAACGTTAGCTAGCTGAACAACAACAACGCAATTTCCTAATGTTCCTGTAATTTGTAGCAATGTTTGAACAAAAGTATTTTTTTAAAGGGTTATTTTTAGAACGTAACCCCAAAGTATGATACTTTGTCCTATAGGTGAGTAAACATTTATATCAATGGGTCATTTGTGGTCACTGTATTTATTTATTTTGCTTCTTTTAATAAAAAATACCGTAGAGCATATACCGTTTGGAAACTAAATGTTTGTAGTTAGTTATTTGTCGACCGTGGCCTGTTATACTTTTCCAGTTGAAAATATGCCATTGTTACGGTAAACGCGGGTGAGGGTTTTACCCTTAAAACATGACTAAACTGTACAGAGTATATCAAAAGGAAAAAAATACTCAGAGAGAAACAAATGTTTGTAGATAATTGTAATATCAAAAGGAAAACTCAGAGAGAAACAAGTTAGATAATTGTAATATGTAGGCTAAAAAGGAAATAAGAGCAGCTAAAAGGGGGTTTGAAATTAAAATTTCCCAAGATGCAAAAAGTTTTTTCAATATTGTAGTAGAAAAAGGAAAGCTAATGATGAGGTTAAATGCATTAAGAATAAGGAAGGAACTTTGGTTTATAATAATAAGGATATTGCTAACACAATAACCTTTAACTTTAACTTTGTTGAAAGCTTTATTAGAGAAGAGGTTATAAATATGCCTAAATGGAGGTTTTGGAGGACATTGAGATAAGGGACTGTAACAATTCCTGCTCACCGCCAGAGGGCGACAGTGGACTCTTAGTGTACCCTGATTGTCTTTGTCTAATTGTTTCATCATCCTGAGTGGTTCCACCTGTGTCTTGTTTCACCTGATTGTCTGAGTGTATTATTGTCTTAGTGATTTCACTTGTGGCTTGTTTCCTGCCCTTATTTAAGTGGTCTGTTTTGTTTGTTCTGTCTTCTGTTTTTCCCCCTGTGTTTGCCAGTCAGTGTTACCATTCTGAGCTTTTGTTGTACTACTCGTATTTGTGTTAGTGTTTTGATAATTTATACTCGTGTTTATTTTCTCCCAGTTTGTGAGTTGTTCTCGTGTTTTCATTAGTCCGTCATTTATAATAAAACTTTTAAATAATAATAATATACTTTATTAGCCATGTTACACAAGGTAATTGGAATCTGTCTTTTCACATATCTCTCCTAGATACACACACAGACCCCTATACATTTGTATTCCATCAGAGAGGTCCGAGCGCAGGGTCAGCCATAGTATGGCGCCCCTGGAGCAGTTTAGGGGTTCAGTGCCTTGCTCAAGGGCACTTCAGCAGTGCCCCAGGAAGTGAACTAGCCTCCCTCCGGTTTCCAGTTCATTGTTTTTCCGTTGGCCTTCCTGGGATTCGAACCAGCAACCCTCCGCTTGCTAGCATATCTGGAGAAGAATGAAGGAGGAAGCTTGGAGGACCAAGCCGAAGAACTTGGAGGAGCTTTGGGATGCCTGCAAGGTGGCCTTCCATGCCATCCCCGACGACTTCATCAACAAGCTCTACGACTCTCTGCCAAACCGGATGGCAACTGTTCTGCAGGCCAAAGGAACCCATACAAGATATTAATTTCTTAACTTATAGTCCATGATGAAATACTAGACTGATTTTTCATTTGTTATTTTATTTACTTTTTGAGAAAGATTAAATTTCTTGATTATAATTTGATTTGCAACAAGACTTTTGTCCAGGTAGAAACTGGCTTGTTCATCATTATCAAGCAATAAACCTTATAAGCATCTATGGCATTTTTGTTTTGATGGTATCTAAATAAACTTTAGACACTTATGATTAATTTGTGTTGTTTCCTAACTTTATTAGCTAATTAAGAGTTGGGTAATTAGCAATTGTCACTTTTGTCCACTCATGCGACAAAACCTTTGGCCGGGACTGTATGTAAAGAAATGTAAGTCGCTCTGGATAAGAGCGTCTGCTAAATGCCTAAAATGTAAATGTATAGTGGCAAAGTTTGATTTCTTTAAACAAAAGAAGGAGATAAAACGGAAGAGTAAGGAACTGAAAGGGTCCAAGTTCTACGTGTCTGATCAGTTCCCCAAGGAAATACTGGATAGGCGCAAGAAGCTGTACCCCATCCTCAACGAGAACTGTAAACTGGACAGACGAGTGACCCTGGTTGTAGACTGGCTGTACATTGAGGGACAGCTATACAGAAATCAAGAGGTAACACGGTGGCTTTATTGATGGACATAAACTATAACATGTTAGCCCCCACGGAAGGCTGAAATTTTCACCAAAAAAGAAAAGACACTGAATTGGACTACGACTACGGTATGGATTTATTTTTCATTATTATTATTTTTTTAACCATCCACTCTGGGAGCGGAGGTAAGAATGTTCTCCTTCAAGAGGCCCTTTTTTTTTCTTCTTATTCTTTTCCTCTTCCCTGTGACCGAACCCTTTTGAACAATATAAGTTAATTTGCTAGGCCATTATGCCTATTTGTCTCCTTTTCCCCCTCATCCACCTTTGAGTAGCTATACGGGACTGGATAGAGACTGATGATGGACAAAGTCCAGACTGTCTGACTGGTTTAATAGGTCGCTTTTTGTTAACGAGTCTTGCGTGCTCCCAATCCCCTTCTGAACGATATGTGTCAACAAAAATATTTGTAAACATTATGCTGTACAGGGAATAGGATGTATAAAAATAATGAAATGGTGGAGTGTGTGTGTGTGTATGTGAGTGGGAGGGAGAGCGAATGAAATGGCACAGTTAGATGGAGGGGTATGTGGGTGTGTGTGTGTGGGGGGGGGTTATTAGTCATAAATGATCTGCCAATGTACATGTATAGTGCCAACGTAAATATTTGTAAACATGATGTAAAGGGGATAGAATGTAAAAAAAATTGAATGTACGATTGGGATATTTGGGATATTTGCTAAATGTTTTTGTTACATGACCACCAGACCGATTGTAAATTGTAAATTGTAATTTGGGTTTTCAAGAAAAAGGCTGCCGGCCACGCATTATGCTGCAAACCTGCAATGGAGCGAAAGTTTTGGGGTACGAAGCTCATTGCAGTTTATAGTAGGGGTGGGATGAAATGCCCTAGAGTACACATCAGGTGCACTATACTATTATGTTATATGTGTAAGTGTCAGTCTTAAGTGCTATGTGTTCAATGTTTTCTCATGGCTTAGTGTGTAGGTCAGTTTGTCCTGTCTGCGTCTTAATGTCTATCCCAGTCAGTCATATACTTTTTGTGAATTACTCAGTACCTATACCAGTTTGTCTCAACTTGTCTGTATTGTACATGTTTTCCCCATTTCAGATAAGGAAGGGGTCTATACAGCTGATCATAAATTGTTTACAAGACCCATATTATCTTAAAATATCTGAAAAGGAATATGCCAAAGTAAAAAGGTTGGGTAATATGCCCCTGTCTATCCATACCCTTAATGAATATGGCTGAAACCCCAGAAATACGAAGTGTCCCTAACACATTTAAAGAAACAACGTGGAATGTGAACAGCCTCCGTGAGGGTACAAAAAAACATGAAGTTTTAAACCATTTGGAAAAGATATCCTCCAATATTGCATTTTTGCAAGAAATTCACTTTAAATGTGTTAAAATTCAATACCTTAAAATAAATTGGGTAGGAGAAGCTTTAGGTGCCACATACAGCTCTAATAGTAGAGGCGTTGGGATACTGATAAATTGATGGAGTGCTGCAGAGATGTTTGTCCTTCTACCAGGTTCTCCCATCACTGCAGAGGAACTCTGAAGCTCTCTTAGAGTGGCCATTGGGTTCTTGGTTACCTCCCTGACCATGGCCCTTCTTGCCCAGTTACTGAGTTTGGCCAGGCGGCCAGCTCTAAGAAGAGTTATGGTGGTTCCAAACTTCTTCCATTTCACAATGATGGAGCCCACTGTTCTCCTGGGTGCTTTCAATGCTTTAGCAATGTTTTTATACCCTTCCCCAGATCTATGCCTCAACACAATTCTATCTCGGAGGTCTATGGAGAGTTCCACTGTCAACTGTGGGACCTTATATAGACAGGTGTGTGCCTTTCCAAATCATGTCCAATCAATTGAATTTACCACAGGTGGACTCCAATGAAATTCTAGAAACATCTCAAGGATGATCAGTGAAAACAGGATGCACCTGAGCTCAATTTTGAGTGTCATAGCAAACGGCGTGAATACTTATGTACATGTGATATTTTATTTTTTTATTTTTAATACATTTGCAAAAATTTCTAAAAACTTTTGTTCACTTTGTCATTATGGGGTATTGTGTGTAGAATTTTTTTTTAATCAATTTTGGAATAAGGCTGTAACCTAACAAAATGTGGAAAAAGTGAAGCGATGTGAATACTTTCCGGATGCACTGTATATTCCCCCAGGATTAAATCCAACATTTCTTAAAAACATATAATAGACACATTGGAAATAGGCATGATAATATTGGCTGGAGATCTTAATAATACCTTCAATAAATTAGATAGAAGTTAAAAAGTTAAAAAGCTCTATCTCACCAAAGACCTTAACAAACTTCTTAAAATAATAACTTGAAGATATTTGGCCACCCTGAACCCAAAAACGATGGACAAACTCACATCCTCAAAATAAGTAGATTAGATTACATATTTATTTCTAAATCTGGAATCGATAATATTATATCAACAAAAATTCATGATATAGTAATCTCTGATCACGCAGTAGTAACGGCTACAATTTTACCGGGAAATACCTTTTGTACACAGAATTTATAAAATATACAAATGAACATATTAGTATTTTTAAACAAACTAACATAGAAATTGATGACATAGACAAGCCAAATTCTCATATAATATGGGTGTGGAGGGCGTCGGTCTCGGCAACATGGGAGTGGCATGGTTGCCTTTGATTTTACATGTTGTGGAGGCCTTTGGAGCAGGGAGACTTTCCGGGGGCAGGTTTGGCACTCTCACAGGGTGTGAGAGTGAACTGTCGCCCGGAAGGTTGCTCCAAAGGCCATAATTGATTTAATTATTTAATTGGTGTTAATTGGCAATTTATGTGGAAATCGATTGACTGATTGGGTTTGTGTGTGAGAATGTGAATTGTTTGGTGTTGAGTGATTGTGATTGGGTGAGTGATTGATAGATGGGTGATTGCCTAACAAGTCCCACCTGAGCCAGGCAGAAAGTAAGCCTATTTAAGAGCAGGTGGGGCGAGTGGGGAATCAGTTAGTCTTTGTCTTCTTATTCATGTGTCTGTCTTGAGAGGTTGTTAGTTGTGTCCTTCATGTGTGTATTGAGTGGTTGGTTGTGTCCTTCATGTGTGTATTGAGTGGTTGGTTGTGGCATTCATGTGTGTGTATTCGGAGTTGTTGTCTTGTCATTCGTGTGCACATGCACGTGTGTTGTGTCGTGTTGGTGTGGTGTGTCAGGTGTGACGTACTGTTGTGTGTGTTCCCCCACAAGGGGGTTTCCGTGTCTGAGGAAGTGGAATCTATGATGAGTTCTGTGTGCGTTTGTCGAAAGTGACTGAGTAGTGTGCTTCCTGTGTGTGTGGGAAAGGGGGAGAGGGGGCGCACTAAGAGTGTCCACCTCTTTCCCTCGGTGTGATCATGAAAGAGAGTGAGAGGGCGCCCTGAAAGAGGGTCCGCCTCTCGCCCTCGGGGTGACTGGAGAACTCAGACTGAAAAGTTTGAGTGTCTCTGTGTGCATAGGTTTGGGAAGCACTTGGAAAGTCACTAGATATGTGTGTGCCTGGGGAGGTTCTAGGGGAACTCCGGTCTGAGGAGGCGCAGTGTCTTGTTGAGATGTGTGTCGGGACAGTGCGTAGAGTTCTACCCTGTCTTGTAAGTGTGGATGTGTGTTAAAAGTGAATGTATGAAGGCGGTGTGGAAAGCCGCTGATTGTCTGTGTTTGTTGTGTGTTCTCCGAAAGGGGATTTCCCCCTCAGAGGAGGTGGGACTTTAATTTATGGTTTGATTATTTTTGTTTATTTTAGTTCATTGTTTTTGTCCAAAAGCTTCGTGGCAAGTAGGGTGAAGATTTTGTTTGTGTTTGTTTTATTTTAACCTGCTCTCCCATTGTCTCTCTCCCGTGTCTGGGGGGCAAGACAGAAAAAATGTAAGATCCAATCCACAGACCGCAAAACCCACTCCTCTGCCACTTCTTACCATCCAGTCCAGGGATTGTCACATGGCGTGTGACAATGGGACTCATTTAAAGCTTACATGCAGGGCATGATTATTTCATACTCTGCAAGAAAAAGATCAAGTCTATAGAATGAATTGAAATCTGTTGAAAAAGGTATTACAGAGCTAGAGAAAGGGCATAAGAGGTGTATGAATGAAAAACATAGGAAGGAACTTCAAGTGATGAAATGTAAATATGATAATTTATTATTAATGAGGGCCAATGACTATAAACTATATTATATATCTGCAAACAAGACAGGGAAACAACTATGTGCACTAACAAAATGAATATTAACTAAGTCTACAGTAGTTCTTTAAGACCCACAAAGTAAAGAACCAATATATAACAATTGAATGATTAATGATCAGTTTAAATTGTATTATGAACAATTATATCAATCGGAGATAAAACAACCGGAGTATGATCCCCAACTATTCTTCAACTCAATAGATTTAAAACAAATCAACACTGAACAGAAAGAGAACCTGACAAATGACATAATTCCAGAAGAAGTACTGGAAGCAATCAAGAAGTTTCCTAACAGAAAAGCACCAGGATTAGATGGATTCCCCATTGAGTTATACACAATATTTTGGGAGAATGTAAGTTAATTATTTATGGATGTCCTATCTTATATGAAAGTGAGTGCATCCTTACTAAAGACCATGTACCAAACAGTACTTATGGTCATACTAAAACCAGGAAGGAAAGGCTATACACCTGCAGACTATAGACCAATTAGCTTAATTAATTGTGAGAATAACAAAAGTTATAAATAACAGAATTGTAAAGGTACTACCAGAGATAATTCACCCAGACCAAGCTGGATTCATTCAAAATGGAAACCTGCGTACCAATACAAGAACATCTTTAGCGACCATCCAATATGCAAAGAAATATGGTATCGATCTAGCACTCATGTCGGTAGACGCCGAAAAGGCATTCGACCGGGTCGAGTGGCCATATTTATTTAAAAGTTTACAAGCTTTTAATTTCCCCCCAGAATTTATTAATGTTATAAAAATACTTTATAAAATCCCAACTGCTCAAATTCTCTCAAATGACAAGTTATCTAAACCATTTGACCTAACAAGAGGAACTAGACACGGTTGCCCACTATCACCTTCTTTGTTTGCAGTTGCAATAGAACCACTGGCTCAAAAAATAAGGCAAAATGGCCTCCCGCGTGGTCCAGTGGTTACAACGTCCGACGCTGGCCACGGAGACCGGGGTTCAATTCCCCGTCTCGCCAAGTGTCGGCTCTGGCCGGGAGTGCCACCAGGGGCGGCGATTGGCTGTCCGCCCCAGGGAGGGGGAGGGGAGCCGACATGACGTTCGCTGGTGACCCTGTAGTACCGGGTTACGGTCGGCGGCTTGCGGGTGCCGTCTTGTAAGAGGCGTCACTTCGCTTACTACTACCGGTCGCAGGACTACGGCAGCGAACTCACATTACTAGGGGGGGATTGACGTAAAAATAGCGGGTCTAATTGGCTACCAAATTGGGAGAAAAATGGGATAAAATCAGAAACAAATTTATAAAAAATAAAATAAAAATAAAATAAGGCAAAATAAAGAAATATCAGGCATGATGATTGGAAATTACCACCATAAACTGAGCCTATTTGCAGACGATCTCATGTGTTATATTACCGACATTAAAACATAAATTCTGCAACTATTATTAACTATACAACAGTATTCCGAAATGTCGGGGTATAAAATAAATATTGAAGAAATTTTAACAACTACTAGAATGCAAAACATACCAGTCGAGTTAAAAAAATAAAGTGGATAACTAAAGGCATTAAATATTTAGGATACGTTATTAGCCCAGAAAATTAAACCTCTAATTAAACATTTAAAAAATAGATTTACCAATAAATATAATAGGGAGAATTAACTTATTCCGAATAATATGGTTACCTAAGTTCCTATATATATTTTCAACAATCCCAATAACAATACCATAAGCCTTTTTTAAAAGAGTGTATTCATTGATTACATCATTTATGTGGACCAATAAAACGCCTAGGATTAAAAGGGAACTCCTTAGAAGTGAGGGGGGGCTGAATTGACCAAACCTAGAATTATATCACATATCTGCCCAAAGCTATTATTTATACCATAAAATGAAAAAAACTAAAGAAGAACTGTGGATTCACATAGAAAATCAGATGACCCAACTTATTTAATTGCTTATTTTCAAAACATAAATTAAAGAATAAAAACATTTTAACAAACAGTATGCTACAAGCTTGAGTTAAGATCAAAAAGGTGATGCAAGAACCCATAACAACCCATAACAATTCCAAAAACTACAAAATTATGGAATAATCATTGGTTAACTATTCAACATAAACCAATAGCATGGGAAAAATGGAGGATGAATAAAATAAACTACATAGCAGATATATTAAAAGAAAATAAATTAATGACCTTCCCCGACATCAAAGAGGCTTACTATTTAACTGACGCTGAAACATGGAAATATCTACAACTTAAAATTTGGATACTTAAAGATTACGATTTGGAATATCCAAGCAGCAGCAGTGAAACAGAACAAGTGCTTTTTGACTCTGATGGAAGAAAACTCGTATGGAAAACGTATAAAATATTGGTCAAATCAAAATCCAGCGACAATATACTGACTAAAATATACAGTAAATGGAATCAAGACTTAAAAATTGAAAAAAAGTTTAAATACCACTAATGAGATTACAATAAATGAAAATGTAAGATTAATCCAATATAAATCAATGATGAGAAAACACGAGATCGGATAAAAAAATGTGATTCAAAGGTATCAGATATCTGTGTGAAGTGTAATAAAAAGAGCGATTCACTTATACACTCCTTTTGGGAATGCGAAGTAGTCCAACAACTTTGGAGGCAGGTTGAGAAATGGCTATCTGAAACACTTAATGTTTCCATTACTTTTACGCCTAACATATGTGTATTCCAAAACACAGAGAGCTTAAGATATCCAAATGGCTGGGTCATACTATTGTCATCATTGATTATAAAGAAACTAATCTTAAAGAAAGGGAAAGACCCAACATCGCCAACGATGGAACAGTGGAGGATCTCAATGGCATTTTACTTAAATATGGAAAAATCGCTAGCAGAGGACAAAAATAAATTTAATCAGTTTGATAGTGTGTGGAATAAAATAATCAACAAACTATAGCGTTTATATGGACAGATGCAGGCGTGCTGGGTGCGGGAGTGAATTATGAGTGTTGGCTGACTAGGAGTTTGAGTGTATTTGACTATGTCCTTAAATGTTCCCATGTGTGTCTTTTTTTAAATAAATATATTTTTTTTTTTTTTTATTTTATTTATTTACTTTGGTGATGTGCGCAATTGACAAGTATGATGGAATATATGCTATGTTTAGTGTTAAATGTGAAAAGAAAAATCAATAAAAAAATAATGATTGTAACCGTGTATTGCTTCCTATCGTTTGCATACCTTGGTTTGGTCCTCCAAAAAGTGATTAGCTAAGGCACAACAACCATTCCAAACACCAGTATAATGTGTCCTAAGATGACTCAGAGCAAATAAATATTGGTTTCACGTTTTTATGAGTCAGTATGACCTGGCCCCTGAATTTTCAGGGGGTTTTTATATTCTAAAATGTTAAAGAGCAAATACGCCTCTTCTATATGATTTCTAAAAATTGTGTGGATAAATCTCCCCTAGTTTCAGGTTTAATTTGTCCATAGTCTCACAAAATATCCATTCTCACAGGAAGCTAGAGCTCTCCCTTGGAATATACTACTTATCAAAAGTAAGAAAGCAATGATACTTTTAACACAGATGAGAAAGTTGCTGTTAGTCTAGACAGAGCAGTGTCTACAGGGAAAAAACCTGCGGTCTTGCTGGGCAGGGAAAATGGATCAGAGCTGCTGAGTTAATGAAACAGGAGACTTCCAAACCTCTCTCTTCTGCATCATTTGGTCCTTGTGTTTAACTGCTGATGGTCAAAATGTTTATCAGAGTTTAAGTTATCAGAAAATCTTTTAACATCTCTTATCTCTTCTTTTAAAATCTTTTACCATTACAAGTTCTTAATATGTCAAAAAAATTACGGTAAAGAATGTAACATTATCAGTTTAATGTTGCTGTATATGTTTACATTTTCAGACATAAGATTGCAGGAGTTGGTAACTGAAATTCTGATATGCAGAATGCATAATAAATAGGGACTAGTGTGCATTAAAATGGGCTTGACAGTACAATTTATGTAGCATACTGACAGAATGAATCAGATGGCCTATTAATGCTAGTCTATTAAAAACAATCTGTAATGAATTAAACATTATTCATTTAATGTTGCTCTATAGCTATGTTTTATTTTTATTTTTGTTTCTGATTTTTCTCCCATTTTCTCCCAATTTGGTAGCCAATTAGACCCGCTATTTAAGTCAATCCCCCCCCATGTAATGTGAGTTCGCTGCCGTAGTCCTGCAACCGGTAGCGACACGCGACCTGACGCCTCTTCCGAGACGGCACTCGCCCAAGTATCAACCATAACCCGGTATACTGCAGGGCCACTCTTATGGGCAGCTAATCTCATGTCGGCTTCCCTCCCCCCTCCCTGGGACGGACAGTCAATTGCCGCCCCCAGTGGTGCTCCCGGCCAGAGCCGACTCTGGCGAGACGGGGAATTGAACCCCGGTCTCCGTGGCCAGCGTTGGACGTTGTAACCACTGGGCCATGCTCGAGGCCATAGCTATGTTTTTTTAATCACCCATCATGAAAAATAAAACCCTGAAGCATCTACAGTATAGAGTTGGACTGCAGTGCTAAATAACCCATTGTCATGCTTACAGAGGTTGACATGCAAAATAACCAAGAATGGCTAAACAGAATATACAGAATAAACAGAATGCATAAACAGGAACTGACTAAGGCTGTCCCAAATGTCTCCCTATTCCCTAGAAAGTGCAATACCTCTGGTGTCTGGCAATTTTTTGTGTGTCCCATCTGAGAACAAAAAAAGTAGTGTACTATATAGTACACTGAAACCACCCCACAATGCACTGCAAAATGTAGTGTACAAGCCCTGTGGACTATCCGGAAGTAGTGTATACTGATATGCTGTGTAAACACTGCTTGAGATTAAAAAAATTCTCACCAAGATGGCTCTCACTTCTGTGACGACTTGATATATGTAGCTAAGCTGTCTCTAGCCACCATGTCTGTAAGAATGTAGTTGTTAGTATTTATAAGAAACATGACATTTGGTCTGTGAACACAGATGAGATCTGTGTTTGTGTATTAGAGCCTGCATGGACCATGCCCCAGCATTTGGCTGAGCCAGGAGATGTCTTGAAAAAAAATAGTGTCTCTCATCCCCCAGTTTGAATAAATGCAAATGTACCTGTTAAACTATATAAAACCAGAGTACGAACTAGTGTTTGTTGAACATTTTGTAACATTCTTGTGTTCCTACGGCCGGCTGTGTAATTCAACTTTCCTATCTTCCGTTACAAACATCGGGTCCATCTCCATCAACACAGAGATAATTTTACTTTGATTCTGTATTTAGGATTTACCAACAATGTCAAAATAATAATTTAATCAAAGTAAAAGTTGGCAGTGGAATTAGTATTTATGCCTTATTGGCAATAGTATTGAAAACGCGTAGCTAGCCAGCTAACAACTATTGTTAATATCTTTTAAATGCTGCTAATGTTAATGTTAACCTTAGTTCTAGCATACATACTTTCACATTATTTTATATTCAATAATATCACACTAAACATTTTAAATAAAGGGCTAGCTAGATAATAAAAGTAACATTTTATTATAAATGTGTTTTGCTAATTGTATGGTTTATATATTTATAACTAACATGCGTAACACCCCCTTTCATGTAGCCTATATTGTATCCTTCTTGTTTTAGGCATGCAAATGTGCATTTTAATTGTAGCCTAAGATTTGCCTACAGTTAAGATTAGTGATATAGGCATACTTGAATTACTCATTTCGATACAACCTAAGAACATAATGTCAAAGAAAAAATCTGGAGTATGGCAGCATTTCATTTTAGTCGCGGACGATCCAAAAAAGTGGAATGTAAACTTTGCAATCGTGTTTTCCAAGGCAGGGTTTATCGTTAATAAAACGAGGAGCAGCCTTTTGTCAAAAAATGTGGACAAGCTAGTGTACCTGTGCCATAACATGAAACGACTGGGGAAGTAGGCCATCGGATGGTCTCCGACTCGAGTAAGTTATTTTCGATAGGCTACAGCCACTTTATGTTCAGCTTTAGTCTACAAGTTAAGACATTAGGCTATGTGTGATCATTCATTTGTTAGCCTATGTTTTTGCAAAAGAGATTTTAAATCCCAATGAGACCAACCTGGTTAATTAAATAAAACATAGCCTACGCATTAGAATGTGTTATAATAATAATAATAATAATAATATATGCCATTTAGCAGACGCTTTTATCCAAAGCGACTTACAGTAGTGAATGCAAACATATTTCAGTATATGTGGCCCCAGTAGGGATTGAACCCACAACCTAAGCGCTGCTAATGCCATGCTCTACCAACTGAGCCACAGAGAACCACGGTGGTTATGGCTGTGGTCAAATAAAAGCATCAGCCTATTATGTGGCCATACCGCAACTTCACAAGCACAACGGCAGAATCTGCAAGGGCAGCATGAAGAGGAGGCTAGGAACGGAGACGTTTTTTTTTCTTTCTTTCAGGTAATTTTGAACTCCGGCTCCATAAAGTCATTAGCCTATTGTTACTCATTTGTGTCATTCACTTAAGAAAGTTATAAAACATGAGACAAGCGCAGTGTGCATATAGTTGTATTTATTAAAACAAATAAGGTGTGTCATATAGAAGAAGAAAAAAGTTTCGACCAATCGGAAAAAACGGACGACTGTTAGTCGACCAAGATTTGTTTTAGTCGGGGACAGCCCTACATTTCACAGAGTGAGTGAGAGCAGTGCCGATGTCCTTGTCCCTTGTTCAAGCTGCACTTCATTCGCTGCATTGCAATGACATCGCATAACATGAGGTAGTGTAAGATTATGACATGAGGTAGTGTAAGATTATGTTCACACTGAAATTAGGATATGCATAGGTATACCTTGACAGTGCAACTATTTTTCAAATTTAAAATACATTTATTTACAAGAAAACATGAGATTACAGTACATAGCTAAGGTCACAGCCATGATCTAAACAATATTTATAATTTTCACCAACCTGTAATACACTACAATTCTGCCCCTAACTAGCCTCATACTAGGCTTTGTGAGGTAAATAAATGTACATATTTCATTCATACTAAACTGATAGACCAGCACACTCTGACAGTGTGCCAGATAATATATCTATAATATCTATAATGTTTTGGGGAATGCATCAGAACAGCTCCAGGTGAACAGTCATAGCAGGATCCATCTTTTGTTCATGTGCTTACACACCATCCACTATATAGGGAATAGTGACTGACTGAGCCATTTGCGATGCATATTAAATCTGCTGCATTAAAATTAGCTTGAGAGTCAGTTTCATTGAACTGGTGTACACAGCGGTGACACATGGGGATGAAGACTAATGATTTCAGATTCATTTTGAAAATGACCCATCATGACAAAAAGCATTGAATTGATGGACAGAATGCGTAACGGTGGTACACATGCCATACTGACATCCGATGAAGACCGTTGCTATTAAAATGGATAACTTTACAACTGTCAGTCATGCTTCAAATTGGGCTAATTATAAAATAATTAAGCGTGAAGTCTGCACACCAGATGAAACACAGGTGCTGGAGTAACATTTATGCGTCGTGGGGATGGCTCTATGCATTTTATGGTTTACCAGATAGCTTAAATCATACTCTCCCATAAATCACACATATCATATAGGCTTATAAACCTCACAGTTACACTTTTTCATTATATCTATGAGCACTATGTTGGAATTTATGTTTTCCAGGCCGCACAAGAGAAAAATGAAGGTCCACGTATCACGATTGGTCTGTCACTAGCTCAATCAAGAACTGTATAAACTAAGCTGTCTTTCCGAAACCCCAACATAACAATGTTTGATGTCACCACAATACTCAATATGAGAGGGCCATTTCATCATGAGAGGATAACCTTGAAAAGATATCTTGTGTTGTTAAGTGATGCAAAATAAAAAATATATATAAAAAGGGGTGTACACCAGGTTACAAAGTGTGACACAAAATAAAAAATATATAAAAAGGGGTGCAGACCCCCCAAACACATAAAGTGTGGCCTGTGACTTTTCTTTTCAGTTTACAGCTTCAAAGGTCACTTGCATTCTACAATTCTCATTCTAATCTTAGCCTGCTGCATGTGTTGGGTGCATCTTGGAGAGATGAGCTTGGTTTGGTACATTTTTCTTCCATTTCATAGCTTTCGCGATCATTACATGTCATTATTTTTATATCCAGGATTTTGTGTTTGCTAGTTTGAATTTGGTGATTGACTTAATAATTGTCATCCTGTGTAATAATTATTAAATAAAATATATTTTACATGTAGGATAAGTGAGGGTTTTTAACACCACTTGTATTCAGCATTCAGACTTAAAACAAAGGCATTTTACTGTTAAGGCTACAGGATTCAGAAATATAAATTGTGGTGTATGCCCAGTGGTGTATAGAGTGACGCTGCATCTCTAGCAAAGTTCAATTTTATTAATAGATAAATGTTTAGGTCTAAAAGAAAGTTGTCACACTTAACGTTCCTCTATTAATGAAACTGCGCAAACTATTTCAGAGCCTGTCTGACTAAGTTAGCAAGATGCCTACACAGGTTTAATACTTACTGAAATATTTATATTAAATGGCAAAGGAAATATATTTAGATGTTTCAATGTGGTTAACATCTCTTTTCCATGCCAAAACATCCAGAGCTCTGGGTCGGCTAAGCTCAACGATAATATGAGTGGTCAAGATAGCACAAATAATAATAATCATTTTTTTATTGGCCCTATCAGGACCCTTACCTGCAGATGCAGATATTGTGGAAAATGCAAGTCTGGCTGATCGATTGGTCAACCTCTACTGTGAATGCATCCATTTATAACATAATATTATTTGCATTTATTGCAGAGATGGGTGTTTAGAAAGTGAACCACAGCATTAGGCAGCAGAGGGCTCTATTTGACACCTCTCTCTTCATATCACTGGAAACAGTAGACAAGATAGCACTTGAACTTTAAATGACATAAATCAATTAATACACATATGAATGACACAGTTAAAAAGGTCATAAATATGAACAGTCATATTTCTAAGTTTAGCACTTCCCTTCTTCAGTGTGTTTTTCCCCAGTCTGATAATATGATAAAAGAATAAAAGGAGAAACAGGCACCACCCTCTCTACCTGTGCAGTCGCTTCCGTTGCCATGGGGACCGCAGGACACACTCTCGTTCGCTGGCTCCTGTGTCACATTCCACTCGGCCCGAGAGTATTTGCACAGGGCTAGAGCTAAAGCCAGAAAACAAACAAATCCCTAGTCACACACTACACAAATATAACAACTCCACACATAGCCTCTGACCTTTGTTACAAAGTCTGGGATGAAAAATAGAACAGCAGTGGCCTAAGACTTGTAAGAGAAAGGTCGGTGAAATCAAAGGGTGATTTTCAAATTCAAGGTCAAATCCAATCATTTGCCACTCCAGAACTGGCTAACAGTTGCATTTGCCCAAAACTGAAGTAATTGAAGTATTAAGCTTCTCATTTCTTCAATAAAATTCAAGCATGTTATAAAAAGGCTCTAAAGGTTGTTAAAAGAAAACACAAATAACCCAGGGATATTACATGTACCAAATAATTAGAAAGTTGTTACCTAGAATTGGAATAACCAATTTAGTTATCCTTCTGCAAAGTTCTTAAAGAGAGTGGAGGTTTTTGTTTTAACCAAGAACTAAAACACCTAATCAAGTTCTTGATTGAAGACCTGATTAATTGAATCAGGTGTTTTAGTGCTGGGTTAGATCAAAAGCTGGCCCTTCTCGGATAAGATTGGACTGCCCTGTTTCCTTTGTGATAGCCACATAAATACTGTGTGGGCGCAATTAAATTAAATTAAATGCAATAAGGTGTACTAACAAAATAATAAAAAGTATGCCGTTGTATGATGTTAATTTTACCCACGGATTTATTTTGTAATGTGGTTGTATATAACCTGCCATGAACCACATACGGTTATATGATATTGTACATGCCTAGCGTACTGTCCCTTTAGGAGTCCTCACTCAGCACTTTGGAGAAAGAGAGGGGAAGGGGCAGGGCCGTGCACAGACATTTTGGGGGGCAGGGGCTCAAGAAAAAAAGGGCACTCACCCCACCGACGCACACTATTCCCACCCCGATGTTGTAATGAGTAATGATACGATTCTAGATCAGCAGTCCTACTCTAACAGGCTTGATACACAAACCCCCTGAATTTGGGGTTTCAAAACTTCCTTCTGTTTTCATGTTCTGTGTCATTTTGTTACACTGCATATATTTTATAAATGAGACATATGGTACAACTACTGAACTACAGTTTGATTTTAGTTGATGTTTTTGAGCATCACACTGAGAGGAAAAGAAACCACAGTATTATATTATATTCAAAAACACACGCACGGACGCACATGCACACACACACACATATTTGTTACATCTATGCATATGGCTGAAAAACTGATCCAGGGTCAGGGAGGTGAGAAGTATTTTGCCTTTCATTGGAGACAGGTGTATTTGCCTCTTCTAGCAGTGTTTAAGCTGCTTCTTATTTCCCAATCAAAATGGATTGATTGATTGATTGAAACTTTTATTTTAACAGGGAAACACACTGCTACATGCCCAAACAATAATACACTTTTAAACATCACGTTTTTAGAAAACTGTCTATAAAGGGGGTGACTACACTAAACTAGCAAAACTATGCAAAACGTAACTACCTGCTTCAGAAATTAATTAGACTAGGTTACTTGCTCGCGAGTACTGAGGCTAGTAATGACAAAATTACAGCGTGAAGGTGGCAAGTCCTACTGACCTACTTCATAGTTTTTTTAACGGATATATAACATAAAAAGTAAGTAAGTATTTGTGGTGTCCCTAGGGGTTGGGTGACACTCACGGACCTTTTCAGAGGGCGTAGGCAGTTAAATAACGCAGAGGAGGCAGTAATACAAACAAAACAATAATTTAATAAACAAATCTTGACAAACAAAACAAAGGGCAGGGTATTTAGGGGAATCCAAAACACATAAAGTCCACAATCCTTATCTCGTCTGTCCGTAATCCAGTGTCGCATAGCCAAAGGGGGTCCTCACACAATCCAGGTCAAACACAAAAAACTATCCAAATCACACAAACTCTCTCTAAATCCCGGCTAGTCAATAGACTTCACGGTTTTCTCTCTCTTTCTTTCTTTCGTGCATACCACACTTTCCTACTCCTTCCCAGTGTAACACAAACAAGTCCTTTATGTAAGCCTTCAAATGGTCTTCAGCTGTCCATAGTCCCAATCGCTTAACTTCATTCAGGTGTGGACTGCAGGCTGCTGGGAAATGAAGTATTTTCCTCTCCAGTGGCTCCCAATAATTAAAAGGTCAGGCAGCCATTTTCTCATCCTGCCCCTTGGGATGCCACAGTGTTGTTTAATCATGGTCTCATAATTAAAACAGTGCCTACCTGAGTGATATCATTCACCGTAACCGAACTGGGGCTGGGGATGCGGTGCTTTTCATGACAAGTTGTATTCGGAATGTCGGAAGATGCCACGTTGATTGATGGATTGAGACAAAACCATTTGGAAGGCGGGGGAGGGTTGGAGAGCGGAGTACTTTTTAAATTGATATGGTGTATTTTTTTGTGGATACTACTATACATTTCCCTCTTTATATTGAATTTCAATAACAAATAAATAAAAAATAAAATACAACCAGCCAAAAAAAGGGAACTTTTTGACTCTGAGGGCAAAAGGGCAGAGGCTCAAGCCCCTCTTGGGCCCTATCTCTGCACATGCCTGGGAAAGGGGAAGGTTTTTTTAAATGTAATGGCAGCAAGCTAGAGCGTATTGTTTGTACTTTAGACTTTTTCAGTTGTATTATAATTTAATTGCCTACTGTGTCATACACGCAAAGTATCGCACTAGGTTAACATACTATGGAATGAAACTATAAAAAGGATCCATGACTCAGAATCCACGTCTGATTTGTGATTTGTTTATTTCATAATTTTTTTGCAATGCATTGCTAGTTCAGTTTTTTTAAATAAAGATTTTTTTCTTATGGATTCATTTTTTCATGGGGGATTTTTTTGTTGTTACTATAAAACGACTGTTTTGTGCGATGAATCACTTGGTATTTGCATTGGATAAATTGGCGGAGTATTTGAGTTAATACAGAATTTAATACTTCTAATTCAATCTTTTCTAACATTTCTTGTGTGATTTATTGTGGTTTGTGAAAACGTTAATTTTAACAAAAAGCATTGACAACATTAGATTAATTTGCTTATACTTCTGTTTTTTGTTTCTTTGTCTCAGTTAAATATTGCTTAATCTTTGTCTATAAATGATTGCCATGAATATAGCGCATTCTCTCCTTTTAAGTGGGTTTGAATTTGTTATGTTTGAGTAAGCCTCCCAGTTGTAATTACTAGTGATAAGGACTGTTCAAACTGTTTGAAACAAATGAAACAACCAATTAATTTAAAATATTCAGGGCTGTAGTTTAATTGTCAACACACATTGCGCAGATAAAGGACAAAGAATTGATGAACTTGTAATGCTCTGCATAGTAGCGATGTGCGGTTCGCGAACGATTAGTTCAAATTGAACAACTTTTTTTAATGACTCGGGAGCAATGATTTTCTCAGTTGAGTCGTTCATTTTACTCATTCGATTGACCGAGCGGCTCCGCCTACATCGCACTCAGCTTCCAACCAACATGTTTTTAAACATGATAATGTAGCAGGGGACACCACGGAATCAACAGTCGAGAGATTTTGCTTTTCCATTTCAGTACTACTTTTTTATTTAAAATAAAGTGTGTAGTACAGGGGAAGTACAACATATGCATCGGAATTACACAGGGGTCATTCTCACCGCATACACACCCATTGACGGTGATAACGTCACATACACTCAAACACACATCATTCCTACGAGGGGAAAAAGGGGCTTTCACTCAAACAACATCTTGGTTTTCGTACTTGGACATTTATGAACATAACTAGCCGCACACTCTAAGTTTAGCTGGCCGCAAGGGCCCCTGGGACATGATGACCTCGTAGCCTGTGGCCTATGAATATGTAGCCACCTAGCATGCTACACACAAACTAAATGGAGGGTAGCTAGCATTCCTGTGGCTAAGCTAGCTGCTCACTGTTACAATAATTTATCGCATTGTGCGCATTCAAATCTTGCAGTACATAACATTGTAAAACCAAAAGTAAACCCATTAGCTGCTGACTGCCTAAACTCGTGTTTTATGAGTGAACGAATGGGCATTACCCTAGGTTACTGAACAAAATGAACGAAAATCACAACTCTTTCGGGGCTCGAAAATAACAACTCTTGAGTTCTTCTAATCGGGTGCATTATCTAGTTGTGTTTGCTATCAGAACGATGCATTGCAATGGTTTAGTACTCATGGGCCAAGTTAATCTATCACGCCAAAGAACGGCTATGTCCACTTCACTGAACGAACGAGACGTGTCTGAACGAATCATTTGTGGACGGGTTAACCTGGCTCTGAAAAAGAATCACAACATTTTTGAGTCATCATTTTTGAATGGTTAACCCAACCCAATGATTCTCTGAACAAGAATCAAATTTTTGAGTCTTCGTTCGCCGGTAGGGGGGTTCCTATGCGCTCTGGGGAAGTGGTGATTACTGAATCAGGTGAACGAATCGAAAGATTAGTTCTTTTCACTGAACAAATTGTTCGCAAACGAGTTAGGAAAAAGAATCAAACTTCCCATCACTAATGCAGACCTGGGCCCGTATTCACAAAGCATTTTAAGGGTAAAAGTTGGTCCTAACTCCGCAATTTAGGAGCAAGTCCGAAAAATAATGGGCGTGTCACTCATAAATTTAGGACTCCTACATTTTTGGGATAAGAGTATTTCACAAAGGGTTTGAGAGCTAAAAACAGCTCCTAAGTCCAGGAGAAGGTAGAAGCAGTCAAGAGGACTTCTAAGTCGCTAAAGACCTACTGACAGCAATCCGAAAATGGCTGCTGCCGGCAATCGTCCTCGCAATCGCGTAAACACTTTGGAGATATGGAATGATACAGAGCTCATAAAAAGGTACCGCCTCAATCGCGAGGGTATTATATATATAATATTATATATATTATATATAGATACCCGCTGATTGTTTACGAGATGCAGACATGTAACCAATTGACTAGTCAGTATTCTTGGTTTCATGTTAAATCAGTGACACGTAGCCTACATTTGTATTTTAGAATCTTTATTAGAATATAGCCTAATAGGGGTGCATCGGATCAGCAAAAAAATAAATAACGGGGACTAAAGGCGTGTTTCCACCAAAAATTACCAGGAACTATTCTCAAGGAATTGAATGAATGATAATTTCAGTTTTTCAATTTAAGTTATTTCACTAAATCTTTATTCGAAAATTTCACAAACTACATTTTTGGATTCAGTATGCCTTAGGCGATTTAACTAGGGTGGTCTTATGCCTGAATTAATTTAATACAAAATTAAAAGATCGCTAATGTTTAAATTTTATTTAATTCGGTCGAGTTTCTAAAAACATGCCTCCCAGAAAGGCATTTAGTATGAAAAACAAAGCAAACCAAAACATACATGGTTGTCTATCTCTTCACTGTAACCCTGCATCGAGATTTAGGGAATTGTTACTTTAAAACGTAACAGCGGCAGAAAAACTGTATTTCTCTATGATGGTTCAATTTAGCTATTAATCCGCGGATCATATGCGTGCCGAACCGTGGGGGTTGATCCGTATGGATCACGGATCAACTGCGATCCGTTACACCACTAGAATATAACAGGAACAGGTAGTCCTACATACCCCCTTACAGTAGCATATAATTTAGCTTGGTTGAAATCGCGGGCAGAGACCCATCCCCTATATCAGCCAATCGCTGTGGGCATTCTGAGTAAGCTCGTTCATGAGAAACAACGTCATCCATAGCAACGACGTCAACACCGCCCCCACACTCTTAGCTTGAAAATTCTAGGAATTCCTTAGTATGAGTTTGTCTTTGCAGCTTTGTGAATAGGTTTTAAGGTGGGACTCCTAACTAAAAGGTTTTAGTGCGATTTAGAAATACTCCTAGTGGTAAGATACAATTCTTTGTGAATACGGGCCCAGATGTCCTGCATTTTGACTGTTGTCCTGTATCCTACAATGATGCACGTTGTGGCACATAAATAAATAAATATATATGTTACGTTATTGTTTTATTAAGTAATGTCCATTACAATATCAGTAGCCCCCCATGTAAATGTAGTTTCAGAATTCTCTCACTGTTATTTTGACTAACCTTTACTGATATAAAATATGGATATGATCCCCTGCCCCACAGCTCAACAATATCATCAGCAATTGTTTCGTTTTCATTTGTTTCCCACACAATCATATCAAACCTCTGCATTCACTCAGGGCATTGCCCCATGATATACCGGCTAATTACATAGCCATTTAATGTAGTGAATGTTTAGTATTTAACAGAACAGAAACCAGTGCACATACATATATTTATTTCAAAAATATGCATCTTACACAATTACACGGCTGTAGTGACGGTCTCTCTCATTCAAGTGCATTGAACCAGTCATTATAAGCGCAAAGCTTGATGTGCAAAATGCTTGAATGTGATGTGGGGGTTCCAAAACTTTAGGATGTTGAGAGGGGTGTTTGAGTACTTCACTTTTAGGGTCCTTATTGTTCAATGATATAGCAGCCACGTTCTCGTGGATTTGCTGTGAGGTACCGAACAGGGACCCAGACGCAGACCAGGATAAGGGAGTAAAGGAACGTTTAATGATCAGGCGAGGTTCAAAAGCCGATAGTCAGAGTCAGAAAAAGTACAAAAACGAGTAGTCAAAAAGGCAATACAAAAGTCAAAACCAAATGATCAGAAAGGCAAACAAACAAAATCGGAAGGCGAACTCGACACACAATACAATCGGCACAGTGAATGATGATCAACGTTCTGACAAAGACTGAGGCAGACACGAAACTAAAATACAAGCGGGGAAGGAAAACACAATAGGAATCAGGTGTGACTGGGAGGGAAGAAGGGCAAGAACACAGGTGAGAACGATAGGGATCACTAATACGATAACGAGGGGAGACAAAAGACACCGACTGGGAAACACATAAATACACAGAAATAAAATGACCTGGAATAGCAGGTAGACATGTGCACAGTTCGAAGGGGAGGAGAGCAAAGGAAAGAATCTGCGTGCAGGTAAAGCGAAAGGAGAGAAGCGTACAGGGATAGGACAACGAGAGAGAGAATGATAGCAGTAGATAGAAGCGTGAGATAATCAGTAATTAGTAATGTTAGTAACTTAATCTAAATCCCTAATGTTAGTAGATTAGTAGGTTAGTACTATATACATCTAACTAATATATACAGAGTGTTAGAAAGAAAGAAGGAAGTAAACGAGATAGGAAAATAAAGCAGAAAACCCGTAAAGTCTAAATCACCTGAATAGTGCAATAACAAAGACGAGGAATGGATTATCGAAAAACACGGAACACAGACAGACGGGGAATCAGACCGTAATGATGGGAAAAATAATAAAATACGAAAACAAACAGAACAAACGTCTCAAAACATAACATTTGCAATTGCAATTGAACACAGATCGAGTGCAATATGAGCCCTTGAGTTTTGCTTGGATAGAAAAGTCCCACCAAACTGTTTATAACAGTATCACCAACACAGAGTGATGTAGAGAGTAACCTGTTGCATTGAGAGTTGTAAGAACACAAAAATAAGAACAGGCCATTTGGCCAATCTAGGCTGATCATTTCCTAGTCTAAAGAATATCCAGTATTACCTCAAGCCTGAACTCACCCAGGCTTATATTATATATTTGGACTTTCAAAAAGCATTTGACAAGGTACCACATGAGAGGCTATGAATTCAGTAGGAATTTCAGGAGTTGTTTCAGAGTGGGTTCATAACTGGCTGCAAGGGCCAATACAGTAATAGTAATAGTAGGTGGGGTTGTATCTGACCTAGATGCTGTGGGCAGTGGAGTCTCACAGGGATCGGTGCTGGGACCTCTGCTCTTCCTTATTTACATAAATTATCTTGATATAGACGTTAGTAGCAAAATAGTTAAATTTGCAGATTAAACTAAACTTGGGGGTTTGGCAAACAGTTTGGAATCGACTAAAGTAATCCAAGATGATTTAAACAAAATCCAAGAATGGACAGATACGTGGCAGACGACATTCAATATTGCTAAATGTAAAGTTATGCATGTGGGAAATAAAAACATTAGACAGGAGTATTTTATGGGAGGAGAAACGTTAGTAGGTTCAATTTGAAAAAGACTTAGGAATTGTAGTCTATCTGCATCAAAGCAGTGTGCTACAGCAGTGAAAAAAGCCAACAGGATGCTGGGATACATAGCAAAAAGTATTGAGTATAAATCAAAGGAGGTTATATTAATGTTATATAATGCCTTTGTCAGACCTCACTTAGAATACTGTGTGCAGTTCTGGGAACTGCACTACAAGAAAGATATAGAAGCTCTTGAAAAAGTTCAAAGAAGGGCAACTAAACTGATACCTGGTATGAAAGCTAAAAGTTATGAGGATAGACTTAAGGCATTCAATCTATTTAAGCTTAGCGAACGGAGACTTAGGGGGGATTTGATTAAGGTTTTTAAATTCCTAAAACGGATGAACAAAGTGAAATACCAAAGATTTATTTGTATAAGTGGGGTCAGGAGAACAAGAAGCCACAGGTGGAAATTAGTTAAAGGCAAATTCCGCACAGATATTAGGAAGTTTTTCTTTACACAGAGAGTTGTCAATGCCTGGAACAGCTTGCCTGGTCAGGTAGTAGAGGCAGAAACACTTGGGCTATTCAAGTCCAGGCTAGATGCAGTACTAGATACTCTTTAGATTAGGACATGACGAGCCTAGATGGGCTGAACGGCCCGTTCTTGTCATTATGTATTCTTATGTTCTTATGTTCTTAAGTGAAGGGTGGAATGATAAACTGAATCCAATGGTTTTAAAACTGAGCCGACTGCATACATATAGTTTATATCGCCATAATCACTGACTCGTAGGAGAGTCGCCTGGACAATCTTCCTTCTGTTGTCAAGAGTAAAGCAGAACCCATTCCTATATAAGGAACCAAGCTTAGCTTTCCGTTCTTTAGTTAGTTATCTATATGCGTCTTAAAAGACAGCTAAACATGAATCCAGATGCCTAGATACTTACAGTGTGGGAGAGGTGGTGCTATGTCCTGCTCTGTCTGATGAGCATTCAGAATACAGTTATTTGATAAGAAGGCTTGAAGTTGAGTATTGACCAAAGGTTTTTACTAGAGAGGAAAGTTTTAAAATAAGGCGATAATTATATACATCACAGGGATCATCTTCCTTGTGAAGAGGAAGTACGTGGGCCGCTTTCCCAACTTTGGGGATAACACCAGAAATAATCATCAAGTTAAAAATATGAGCCATGGGTTCTGCTATCAGGGCAGAGCTGCAGAGGACCTTGGTTCAGCATATCAGACGCTGTGGACTTTCTAACATCAATGCTGAGCAGAGCATCTAACATTTCCTTGGTAGTAACTTGATGAAAAAAATAAGGGGTTACTAATAACAGGGGGATCCATGGTTAAGCAGGTTTGGAGTTAGGGAGAGACTGAGCTATTGCCTGACTGTTCAGGGTGAGTCACTATTCCTCTCAAATAGGTGGCCTGCTGAGATCAAATGATGATTAAAAGCATAACTTCTTTATTTTTATCAGTAATGGTGCTATAATTGAACAGAACTTGTTGTGGTAAGGACGGGGAGGAGCTAGTATGTTTCAAGGAATTAACTGCTTTCCAAAATCTTGAAGGATCACCACTAGAATCAGAAATGGAGCTTATATAGTAACTGCCTGAAGGTCTGCCCATCAGTAGAGGAGTGCCAGAGAGTAGAGAGTCAGTTTTCCTGGCTTTGGCTAAGGCTTTATTTCTCTTCTGTATTAGTTTAGACAGCCATACCATGGATTAGCTCTATCCTTCACTCAACCTTTTAATGGGAGCATGTTTGTCTGCCATGGATATGAACAAAGAGGAGAAGTAATCTAGTACTAAGATCAGAATCAGGAATACAGGAAACACTGGTTAAATCACACTGATACAGTTCATGCCGAAATCCTTGTACATCAAAGTTTTATACATTTCTCTTCATGATCAGATGAGGTTGAGATTTTGGTAACTTTGTATCTCTAATACACACTATGGGGCAATGGTCACTAAGACCATATGTACAACTTCCACTGGACATTATGCAAGCTATTAGTGAGAATTACATCAATCATCATCAATTTGCCTGATTTTTACATCAGGATGAGTAGGTTTGGATATCAACTGCGTTAAATCCAAGTCATTATAATCACTACGTTGGAGATGTGCCAACAGATCGGATAAGGTACTAACTGCACCAGTAATTGCAGAGGGAGGGCAATAGATCCCCACAACAGACATATGTGCATTTTGATTTATAGTAAGATCAATAATCAGTAGCAATACATATAGTAATAGTAATAGTAATAGTAGTAATAATTCCTTAGGAATAGATATACTAAGATATTGGGTCACCATGCAATTATTTTTAACATAGGTGGCCATACCACCCTCTTTTTTTGTCTGTCACATCTAAAGATGTTATAACCTTCAAGGTTTATGACATCATTTGGAACAGCTTCATTCAACCAGGTCTCAGAGAGCACAAGAATATGAGGGCTAGTGTCCTGGACCCTAAATGTCAAACTTGTCCATTTTTGTGATGATACTCACATACGTACATTTAAATGCGTTTGTTCAAGCCACCTACACGATTTAAAGTCAGTGGGGGTGTTCGAGCAGGGTAGCTTCCCATCAGAACTAACAGGGGAATTTAATTTATTACCATAATGCTGAGAAATATTGGGAAGTATTACTTCTGGCTTGGGCTGGGAACACTTCAGTGGTTCAATGACACTTTCATATTGGACGAGAGCACCCAAGATCCTTGCTTATTTGGATGGATTCCATCTCACTTGTAGTAACCCTGTACTGGTCACCATATTACATCTCAGGGTTACTGGGCTCATGCAACAGATGCATTTCAACATTTCTACCTTGGCTTCTTATGAACAATGCATTTTAAAAAAACCTTCTCCTCCAAGACCTTTTGACTTATTGTCATGCAAATTTCACCAGTTTGTTCATTGGCTTCTCCTCTAAAAAGTTATTTGGAAAGTTGCTACTCAAACAAATATGGCCACCATGAGCCTATAAACTCGCAGTAGGGTGTGGCTTTTCACATAAATGGCTATCAATCCTAAACGGTAAAGAGGAAAATCACAAAACGTAGTATACAAGTCAAGGTCCATGGCAGAAGCCCAGCCCAGCAGTAACAATGCAATCAAACACATGGAGTCCCTAATATTTAATAATTCACTAAAAATCACACAGCATTCTGTAACTTGTTACAGAGGTTCACCCCTGCAAGAGGTTAAATTATTTGTAGTTTCAAGGATGTCCGCCACCTTGAACTGTCCGCCATCTTGAATTGTGAAAATGTTCTGTCAAATTTCCTTATCTTACAGATGGATCAACAAAAACTCACTAAATGTATGAGACTTGTAGATACCCATGGCAGTACAGCACTCCCAGAGTATTGTGTAGATCGGCCATAAGGCGGCACCACACAAAAGTATTAAATTAGAAAAATTTGAAAACACAGATCTGATGATCTGTTTGATCTACATTCACTAAACCTGTTGTTGGGTTACTCTCCTTAAACAGAACAGCTTAAATTGCCCATAAATTGACCCATGAATTATTCTTGCTTTTAAAACATTTTCAATGCTACTCCTCCTAGACTCTTTAAACAATCTGAATTATTCTTGCTTTTAACAGAAGCTGATGGGCTTAACAATATGGCCGCCATAAGCCAATCAATTGTGAAACCTCAGACACATGATTAGGACCATAGGGTGATGTGATGGAATCATCTCACATGCGTCGGTAAAGGGAACTTCCTGTGCAAGCAGGAAGTGAGTCCTAATTCATAAATGCATGATCTGATTTTGACAAAACTTGATATACTGTATACAGTTGTCAATAGACCACTGGTATTTGGGGATGTGTTTAGACTAGGTGGCCAGATGATGGTGCTCTATAGAATGGGCCCGGTATTGCTGTTGGCAGCTATATTTATTACTGGGCCAAACACCAAAGGTGCTGGAACCCTATTGTAATTGTATGTTATATTTTTATTTTTAACATAGAAGCCCTGTGTCACTTTTCATGAGACTTGGCAGGATGATAGAGGGCACTGCCCCTTTGAAAGACCATATCGATATCTTTGAAAATGTAGAAACTATATAACTGATAATTGACCAGTGCAGATATTTGCATGTAATAACCATAGAAATAATAAGATTGGAGCCTCTGATAGCGTAGCGGCCTAACGCACCTGTATTGGCAGATCCATTACAAGTGTGAGCTGCCTATCGCAGTCGCAGTTCGAACCCTGACTGTACCAAACCGGCCTTGGTGGGGAGCCCCAATCGGGGGCAGTGTTTGGCTGTCTACCCCAGGGGGAGGGGGTAGGGTGAGCCAGCATGAATTCGCAGAGAGTGGGTGGGTGATTTCCGTCTCGAAGGAAGCATATTTTGTTGTTAAATTTAATTTATTTGCAGTTAATGCTTGGATATTTTATTCCTCTTCATTCATTAATTCTAGATTCCACTGCTAAAGAGCCTACCCTATTACGTATATAGTAAAACCACTGCACCAGTAATCTAAAGGTTGTGGGTTCAAAACCAGCTGCCTCTGTAAATTGTAAATTGTTTTCAAATGTACCATAATACCACTAAAAACTGATGAACTGTTGCAAACCTTTGTTAACATTGAAACATGAAATCTTTCAGGCTATATAGTTTTTAATTATTGTTCAGTGTGTGGTAGCACAGTCAGCAAGACTTACAGCTTAGGGTGTAAATTCATGTCCAGGCAATGACATTTGGTTTAAAGATTTCAAATATTGTTCAAAACCATTTATCATTTTATAACTTTACAGAAATGTGTCTATTTGTCTAAATGTGTCTGGCATATCTGCCTGGTAACATTTTATGAAACTTTGCACATTGATAAAAGGTTCTCCAAACAACCAATGAGCTATTTTGGCACTGATTGGCCATTTGGTGGTGCTATAACACTAAATTGAAATTGCAATGTTTAAATCATCATAATGTATGCCCTGTTTGTCCTAGAGACCTGGGCCCGTATTCACAAAGCATTTTGTCTTACCACTAGGAGTACTTCTAAATCGCACTAAAACCTTTTAGTTAGGAGTCCCACCTTAAAACCTATTCACAAAGCTGCAAAGACAAACTCATATTAAGGAATTCCTACAATCTTCAAGCTAAGAGTGAGGGCGGGGTTGACGTCGTTGCTAGGGATGACATTGTTTCTCATGAACGAGCTTACTCAGAATGCCCACAGTGATTGGCTGATATAGGGGATGGGTCATCATAGAGAAATAGTTTTTCTGCCGCTGTTTTTACAGTAACAATTCCCTAAATCTCGATGCAGAGTTACAGTGAAGAGATAGACAACCATGTATGTTTTGGTTTGCTTTGTTTTTCATACTAAATGCCTTTCTGGGAGGCATGTTTTTAGAAACGCGACCGAATTAAATAGAATTGAAACATTAGCGATCTTTTATTTTTTTATTAAATTAATTCAGGCATAAGACCACCCTAGTTAAATCGCCTAAGGCAAGGCCGAAACGACCATATATATTGGGGGGGACACATCCCCCCCAATATTCAGAAATGTCAAAATGTCCCCCAATTATAGCCTAGCTGATATAAAAATATAAATAAATTGATTTGGTCCCCCAATGTTGAAAGATTTAGTACTGAATCTAAAAATGTCTTTTGTGAAATTTTCGAATAAAGATTTAGTGAAATAACTTAAATTGAAAAACTGAAATTATCATTCATTCAATTCCTTGAGAATAGTTCCTGGCAATTTTTGGTGGAAACGCGCCTTTGGTCCCATTATTTATTTTTTTGCTGATCCGACAAATGATCCGATGCACCCCTATTATATTCTAATAAAGATTCTAAAATACAAATGTACGCTACGTGTCACTGATTTAACATGAAACCAAGAATACCGACTAGTCAATTGGTTACATGTCTGCATCTCGTAAACAATCAGCGGGTATCTATATATAATATATATAATATTATATACATAATACCATCGCGATTGAGGCGGTACCTTTTTATGAGCTCTGTATCATTCAATATCTCCAGTGTTGACGCGATTGCGACAACAATTGCCGGCCGCAGCAGATTTTCGGATTGCCGTGAGTAGGTCTTTGGCGACTTAGAAGTCCTCTTGGCTGCTTTTAACTTCTCCTGGACTTAGGAGCTGTTTTTAGTTCTCAAACCCTTTGTGAAACACTCTTATCCCAAAAATGTAGGACTCCTAAATGTATGAGTGACACGCCCATTATCTTTCGGACTTGCTCCTAAATTGCGCAGTTAGGACCAACTTTTATCCTTAAAATGCTTTGTGAATATGGGCCCTGAAACCAACATCATTAGATGCCTCTGCTCACAATTGAAAAATTGCATACCAATATATACAACACCCATATTGGATTTTTTAATGAATTAGCCATTATATATAGCATTACATCTAGACATTTTTAATTAATTAAAGAACATTTTAACATTTTCTCCTCCTACAAAGTTTGACCAATTTGCACAAAACTTTCACTAACTTGTTCAGTGGACTCTCCTCTTTACATTTTAAATCGTCTGAGAATCTGTGGAAAGATTTGATCAATGCTGTTCATCCAACCTGATTTGTAAAGAAGAATGGGCAAAAATTGCAGTGACCAGATGTGCAAAGCTGGTAGGGATTTACCCAAATAGACTTCAGCTAAAGGTGCTTCTGCCAAGTCAAGGGGGGTGAATACTTATGGAATCAATTATTGTCTGGTTTTCATTTGTAATTAATTTATAAAAAACTTTAGAGTTGTTTACACTGCCTGGCCAAAAAAAAGTCACCACCTGGATTTAACTAAGCAAATAGGTAAGAGCCTTCCATTGGATAATTACTGCAGTGATTCATATGTTTTAGCTGGCAACAAGTTATTTAACCCTAACTGATGCAGTGAGTGGCTTCTCATTTCTTAAACAACCATGTCGGAAGACATATCCTGTGGTCGTGGAAAAGATGTTAATCTGTTTCAGAAGGGTCAAATTATTGGCCTGCATCAAGCAAAGAAAACAACTAAGGAGATTGCTGAAACTACTCAAATTGGGTTAAGAACTATCCAATGCATTATTAAAACCTGGAAGGATAGTGGTGAACCATCATCTTCGAGGAAGAAATGTGGTCTGAAAAAAATCTTGAATGATCGTGATCGGCAATCACTAAAACGTTTGGTGAAATCATATCGTAAAAAATCAACAGTAGAACTCACGGCTATGTTTAATAGTGAAAGTAAGAGCATTTCCACATGCACAATGTGAAGGGAACTCAAGGGATTGGGACTAAACAGCTGTGTAGCCTTAAGAAAAGCACTTGTCAGTGAGGGTAATCGGAAAAAAGGCTTCAATTTGCTAGGGAGCATAAATATTGCATAAATACCATATTGCTGCGATCACTCGGACCTGCCGTTTCTCCCTCCACAACATCCGGAGGATCCGACTGTTCCTCACCCAAGAGGCCACTCAACTCCTGGTCCAGTAGTCCAGTAGTCCAGATCTCACGTCTGGACTACTGCAATTCCTTGCTGGCAGGCCTTCCGGCCTCTGCAACTAGTCCAGAACGCTGCCGCTCGCCTGGTGTTCAACCAGCCGAAGTTCACCCACGTCACCCCTCTACTGTCCTCCCTGCACTGGCTCCCCATCGCAGCACGCATCAGATTCAAGTCACTGGTGCTTGCTTTTCAAGCGGCCAGAGGTACTGCTCCTCCATACCTCCAGTCACTCATCACTCCCTACACCCCGCCCAGACTCCTCCGCTCCGCCTCCTCTGGCAAACTGCCTGCCCCATCCCTCCGGATGCCTGGCAGCCGCTCCTTGCGGTCTCGCCTCTTCTCTGTCCTGGTCCCTCGCTGGTGGAACGACCTCCCGCAATCGGTCAGGACTGCGGAATCACTTCCAATCTTCCGCAAGAGACTCAAAACCCACCTCTTCAGACTCCACTACCACTGAACACTGTCCATCCAGTCAATCTGTCATCACCACTGTTTACGTGTTCTACTCTATTAAAAAAAAAAAAAAAACACTAACCTTTTCTTTCCCAGTGTTACAGGTATGATACGCAGACGCCTGCAATGATGTCTATTGCTGTATTACTGCACTGATCTTGTGCGCTAACTATGATTGTTCTTACCTTGTATTAATGCACATCTTGTAAGTCGCTCTGGATAAGAGCGTCTGCTAAATGATTAAAATGTAAAATGTAAATGCATAAAGATTGGACTCTGGAGCAATGGAAGAAGGTCATGTGGTCTGATGAGTCCAGATTTATCCAGAGTGATGGGCGCATCAGGGTAAGAAAAGAGGCGGATGAAGTGATGCACCCATCATGCCTAGTGCCTTCCGCACAAGCCTGTGGGGGCAGTGTTATGATCTGGAGTTGCTGCAGTTGGTCAGGTCTAGGTTCAGCAACGTTATGTGCCCAAAGAATGAGGTCAGCTGACTACCTGAATATACTGAATGACCAGGTTTTTCCATCAATGGATTTTTTCATCCCTGATGGCACGGGCATATTCCAAGATGACAATGCCATGATTCATTGGGCTCAAATTGTGAAAGAGTGGTTCAGGGAGCATGAGACATCATTTTCACACATGGATTGGCCACCACAGAGTCCAGACTTTAACCCCATTGAGAATCTTTGGGATGTGCTGGAGAAGACTTTGCGCAGTGGTCTGACTCTCCCATCATCAATACAAGATCTTGGCGAAAAATGTATGCAACTCTGGACGGAAATAAATGTTGTGACATTGTAGAAGCTTATCGAAACGATGCCACGGCGAATGCGTGCCATAATCAAAGCTAAAGGCGGTCCAACGAAATATTAGAGTGTGTGACTTTTTTTGGGGACAGGCAGTGTATTTAACATTATAGAGTATTTTGTGTTCATTAGTGGCAATACATTCAAATTAAATCCATTTTGATTCCATGAAGTAAGAAAATAAAATCTGAAAAATACCAAAGGGTGTGAATACTTGTAATACCCACTGTATGGGCTTGCTGCCATCTTTAATTAGCTACGATTTGGGATTATTGTTACTCATCTGCCACATTTCTCAGTTCTGACATAAAGGCATGGTCAATTTCTATGCAACTTTGCACATTGATAGAGGAGTGCTCCAAATGGCCAATAAGTGAATTTGGCAACTTGAAATTGCAATGTTTAAAAGATCATAACTTCTGTCTTGTTTGTCCTACAGAAACAATGTCAGTAGACGCACTTCTTCACAAACAAAAGGAAACATAGGAAGCATAACTCTACCATATTGCATTTTATACAATGTTTAAGAAATTAAAAAACACTTAAAAGACATTTCCTCCTAGACCGTTTGATGTATTGACATGCATCTGCCACCGACTGGTTGATTGGAGTCTTCTCAAATACTATTCTAATAAAATGACAGCATAGTTGCAGTAAGTTAATCAACTTGGCAGTGGCCATTGCTTATCACAAAAATGGCTACAAAATCCCAAACAGATTGACATAAAGTGATGAAATTGTATGTTTATTGACAGCTACATCAAGACACCAGTCCGAAAGCATTGGCTATAACTAAACACTTGGTAGCACAATAGAGCTCCATATAATTAAAAATCACTGTTCCTTTGCAGAAATGTATAACTTGCTGCAGTAACTAATCCACTCATTAGGAACATGTACATGTGCCCTATGGGTCACCACCCTCTTCATTGGTTTAATTGTGGCTATGAGTGCTTGGCCCTCTTAATCGCTGCTTGCAGCTCTTTACATTTGTGGTTTTAACTGAGACATACCACACGTAAGGGAAGGGTCTCACATGGCTCCACAGCCCCTGTCTGCGCGTCACTGCTGGAATGAGACACTCACATGCTAATTGATATTGAGTCACGTCTGCCCAAACTGTACGACGTCTAAGAACATCATTATCACTTAACGCTCTACATACAGATAGCATGGGTATGAAAACGTAATTACTGTACTCCCACAGTTTTTTCCCACTGTTACTAACATAGCTAAGTAAAAATCTGGACTGTATTCAACAAAGCTGTAGGATGTACAATCCTATAGGCTACTTAATGTTCAACTCAGTGTGGTAGCATAACCATAATCGTTTGCTTAATTATTTTATTTAGATAATTAATTTGGATTGATTGACTCGTGCAATGAGGCCGTTCTCGTATCAGGATATTCTACATTTATCATGATGCATTTGGTTCGCGCTGAAGCCTTACACAGACGTTCATGCTGTAGCGTTGAGAATTAATCTCCCCCAAAAATGGCATCCATAGCATGTTTGGTAGTAAATAAATAAGTGGCAAAAACAACAAATTAGTACATGTAATATTCAGTATATGTCTTAAAATAGGCTACTGAACAGTACGTCATAAGTAAAAACATAATGTAATGCGTAGCTGGAGTTACGATTTTATTAATTACATGATAGTGACGGATAGCTAGGTTACAGCCTTGTTGCTGAATGGAGGCGACCTACTGTCACAGGTCTTTTGAACGAGCAACTTTCTTTGAAGTGCCCTGGGGCCGTATGGAAATTACAATTAATATACCTGTAATATTAATGTATAACTCATGGGTCTTACCTGTAAATACTGCAAACACTCGGCAGCTGTAAACTTTTCCCATTGCGTTTAGCTTCCTTCGTTGTTTTGGTTTCTTATCAATGGAAAGAAAAGTTTTCCAGCTACCTCTTGTTTATTTACTTTCCGAATGGATACTGTCAGTTTCAGAATCCACTCTCCATATCAAACTGTCCCAAAGCGGCATTCATACATTATCTATTTATTTACGGAAAATGTGTCCAGCCAACTCGATTTGGTTATTTTGGATGGTTGTTCATTATCCAACACAGCTCGTCGAAGACAACATTTCCAGTGTCTTCTTCATCCCACAGCTAACCTGAAAACCGATAGCTACTGACCGTCGGTTACGTTGCCCTCTTTTGGCTAAAAGGGGTGGTGACCAAACTCATTCACTCCGCCTCCCTTCAACATAATAATATTCACTGGTACTGAATACTGTGAAATCAGAACTTAAGAAGAACATTATCACCGTCCCCATAATCATTATGATAATATACCTAGTGAATGCCTTTGCTTTTAATGCCAGTCTGCTGAGATGTCCACGATGGCCTAGAGAAACACCCCTCTCCCAACCAAACACTAGATCCCTCATAGAGCTCCGCACTACAGCAATATCTTACACTGTGTACCCACAAAGCCATTTATGCTTCCTCTTATAAATGTGCCATACGTATGTTTTAATACGTTTTCAGCAAAAGGTGGAGTCTCTCCCACTCGGTGATATCATATAAATTATAAATTAAACATGATATCTTGTTACAACACCATTATGTTTACCTCTTGCCTCTTGCCAAGCTTACAGTTTGCTCTTCCATATAACACTGTACATGGGCAACAGTATTCATTCAACAAGATTCATGTTATAGCCATGGTTATCACATTTGTAGAGGCATTGTAAGGGTTGGTGGTGATAGGCACCACTCGCAGAATCCTAGGGGATCAAAAAGTTAGACTGAACCAGTCTAACCACTAGCTCTGCAAAACAGAGAAATAGGGAAGATAATAATTAGGGATGAACGCAAAATCACACCCACCGGGTGGTAACTCCAAGTGTCTGAAAACGTAAAGGCTATGATAGCCAACCGAACAAGTTAGTAACCAGAACCAGTCCAACCGAACTGAACAAAAGCAACCTGAATCAAAGCACCGACTAGCGGGCAAGGTTCTTTATAAAAGTTACAACTAAATAAGTTCGTAAAATAACGACACGAGTATCCCAAAACAATAAAGGCTAGGAGAGCCGAGAGAACATGATTGAAACCCAGAAACAGCCCAACAGGCTGAACAACCAGAACCCGAACGAAAAGCTTAATAGCGAGCAGGGTTTTTATAATGGGTACAGTAAACATGTTAATTAGTTTGCATAATCCCAAAAGTTCCGAACGTCCGAAAACGCGAAGGCCAGGAGAGCCACAGAACCACATTGCAACCCGAAACAGTCGAAGTGACTGAACAACCGAAACCCAACAAAAGCCCATAGCAAACGAGCAAGGTTTCTAATGAAGGTACAATTTAAATAAGGATTATGTAAATACCTGAACCGAATATTCTGAACCTCCCAAAATGTGAAAGGCTAGGGAAGCCAACAGAACCAGGTAATCACCTGAAAACAGTCTAAACGACTGAACCCACGAAAACCAAATGAAAACGCTTAATAGCGAGCAAAGGGTTTTTTTAGTAAGACACGAGTAATTAATTTATTAAGACTGGACATAACCAAAAATACTGAGCGTCCGGAAACGCGGAAGAGCTAGGAGAGCCCACAAGATAACATGGTAAAACCTGACCCACTAGTTCTGAACGTCCGAAAACTCGAAACGGTTAGGGGGGACCGGCAGAACAGCAGGGCGACTGGACCCACATCCGACATCCTCGTCAGACAGCAGGGCCCACAAGTTGACCCACATCTGGCATCCGCAAAACTGTAAAGCCGCCAAAACAATATTGAAACCCGAAAACAGCCTCAGCGACCCAGAGGGTACAATTTACACACGAGAGAAGTTCCATAAGTGGGTACAATTAAATGGTGGCGAAAAGGTCTGAGCGTATGAAAACGCAGGAGCCTAAGAGACAGTTAGGGGGGATCGGCAGACAGCAGGGCACAACAAGACCCACATCTGACGTCCGCAAAAACTCGAAACGGTTAAGGGGGACCGACAGAACCACAGAGTAAAACCTATACCAGGAGATCTGCTGAACAAAATGAAACCAAAATAAAAGCGCATTTTTAGCGAACAAGGTTTCTATTCGTAAGAGACAAAGAAATTGGTTATAAAAAGTTCTGAGCGTATGAAAACGCAGGAGGGCTAGGAGAACCGCCAGAACAATAAGTAACCCGTAAACAGCCTATCAGACAGAACAAATGAAACTTGTGAAACACTCCTAACCACGAGTGAGTTTCAAATGTAGGAACTAAAGGTTATAAAATAGAACCCATAAACAGCCTAGACGACTGAACAAATGAAACTAGTGGAACACTCCTAACCACGAGTGAGTTTCAAATGTAGGAACTAAAGGTTATGAAAATAGGTCTGAGCGTATGAAAACGCAGGAGGCTAGCAAAGCCGCCAGAACAAAATTGAAACCCGAAAACAGCCTCAGCGACCCAACAAAAGAAACTTAACCAATCGCTCCTACACACGAGCGAAGTTTCAAATGCGGGTACAATTTACACACGAGAGAAGTTTCAAATGTGGGTACAATTAAATGGTTAATGAACCGACCTTAACCCAAAACTCTTTATGTCCAAAACGTGAAAGGCAGTTAGCCAAAAGAACCAGTAGTAACCCACGAACCAGTCGACCCGGCTGGATAACACGAAACCAAAAGAAAAGCGCATTTTAGCGAACAAGGTTTCTAAAAGCAGGAAACTAAATAAGTTCTTTCGTTAGGACCAGAGTACTCCCCAAAAACGTAAACGGCTAGAAGAGCCAAAAGAACAAGTTAGAACCCCAAAGCAGTCGAACAGACTGACGAACGGAAACCAACCGAAAACCCCCATTTAGAGAGAAAGGTTTCCTTAAAAGGTACAACTAACTAAGTTCTTGCGTTTTTAAAGGGGATTGAAATGGAGATAGTCGTTTCTAAAAAGTCTTTGTGTAGTCTTTGTGAACGTCTTGAAAAAGACATTCTTACCTTACCCGGCTAAAAATCGTAAAGATGGCTTACGATTTCGCCCGAACGAACGTTAGGTGCGAGTATTTATAGGAAGAGATAATTGGTCATTCAAAGCCAGCTGAGCGCGTTTCAAGAAAAAAGGCGCACACCGCCATCTGGTGGTGAATCTGGGGAACAACCGTGACAGGACCCCCCCCCTAAAGGGCGACTCTTGACGACCCTACGACCCACACGGGTGTTTAGGAAGAGAAAAAAAAAAATTCCTTTAACTTCTGATCGGAGAATCCAGCCGCTGATTGGAAACGGCTGTCGACCATTGTCTAGATCATGCCTCCTTGCAGCTGAACTAAGTGATCAATGGTCGCTTTCTGTTTATCCAGATTAGCTAGTTAGCGATACCGCAGGGATCCGCTGACGCCATGATTAAGGCGAAATCGTACTGTAAGGGTTGGTGGTGATAGGCGCCACTCGCAGAATCCTAGGGGATCAAAAAGTTAGACTGAACCAGTCTAACCACTAGCTCTGCAAAACAGAGAAATAGGGAAGATAATAATTAGGGATGAACGCAAAATCACACCCACCGGGTGGTAACTCCAAGTGTCTGAAAACGTAAAGGCTATGATAGCCAACCGAACAAGTTAGTAACCAGAACCAGTCCAACCGAACTGAACAAAAGCAACCTGAATCAAAGCACCGACTAGCGGGCAAGGTTCTTTATAAAAGTTACAACTAAATAAGTTCGTAAAATAACGACACGAGTATCCCAAAACAATAAAGGCTAGGAGAGCCGAGAGAACATGATTGAAACCCAGAAACAGCCCAACAGGCTGAACAACCAGAACCCGAACGAAAAGCTTAATAGCGAGCAGGGTTTTTATAATGGGTACAGTAAACATGTTAATTAGTTTGCATAATCCCAAAAGTTCCGAACGTCCGAAAACGCGAAGGCCAGGAGAGCCACAGAACCACATTGCAACCCGAAACAGTCGAAGTGACTGAACAACCGAAACCCAACAAAAAGCCCATAGCAAACGAGCAAGGTTTCTAATGAAGGTACAATTTAAATAAGGATTATGTAAATACCTGAACCGAATATTCTGAACCTCCCAAAATGTGAAAGGCTAGGGAAGCCAACAGAACCAGGTAATCACCTGAAAACAGTCTAAACGACTGAACCCACGAAAACCAAATGAAAACGCTTAATAGCGAGCAAAGGGTTTTTTTTAGTAAGACACGAGTAATTAATTTATTAAGACTGGACATAACCAAAAATACTGAGCGTCCGGAAACGCGGAAGAGCTAGGAGAGCCCACAAGATAACATGGTAAAACCTGACCCACTAGTTCTGAACGTCCAAAACTCGAAACGGTTAGGGGGACCGCAGAACAGCAGGGCGACTGGACCCACATCCGACATCCTCGTCAGACAGCAGGGCCCACAAGTTGACCCACATCTGGCATCCGCAAAACTGTAAAGCCGCCAAAACAATATTGAAACCCGAAACAGCCTCAGCGACCCAGAGGGTACAATTTACACACGAGAGAAGTTCCATAAGTGGGTACAATTAAATGGTGGCGAAAAGGTCTGAGCGTATGAAAACGCAGGAGCCTAAGAGACAGTTAGGGGGGATCGGCAGACAGCAGGGCACAACAAGACCCACATCTGACGTCCGCAAAAACTCGAAACGGTTAAGGGGGACCGACAGAACCACAGAGTAAAACCTATACCAGGAGATCTGCTGAACAAAATGAAACCAAAATAAAAGCGCATTTTTAGCGAACAAGGTTTCTATTCAGAAGAGACAAAGAAATTGGTTATAAAAAGTTCTGAGCGTATGAAAACGCAGGAGGGCTAGGAGAACCGCCAGAACAATAAGTAACCCGTAAACAGCCTATCAGACAGAACAAATGAAACTTGTGAAACACTCCTAACCACGAGTGAGTTTCAAATGTAGGAACTAAAGGTTATAAAATAGAACCCATAAACAGCCTAGACGACTGAACAAATGAAACTAGTGGAACACTCCTAACCACGAGTGAGTTTCAAATGTAGGAACTAAAGGTTATGAAATAGAACCCATAAACAGCCTAGACGACTGAACAAATGAAACTAGTGAAACACTCCTAACCACGAGTGAGTTTCAAATGTAGGAACTAAAGGTTATGAAAATAGGTCTGAGCGTATGAAAACGCAGGAGGCTAGCAAAGCCGCCAGAACAAAATTGAAACCCGAAAACAGCCTCAGCGACCCAACAAAAGAAACTTAACCAATCGCTCCTACACACGAGCGAAGTTTCAAATGCGGGTACAATTTACACACGAGAGAAGTTTCAAATGTGGGTACAATTAAATGGTTAATGAACCACCTTAACCCAAAACTCTTTATGTCCAAAACGTGAAAGGCAGTTAGCCAAAATAACCAGTAGTAACCCACTAACCAGTCGACCCGGCTGGATAACACGAAACCAAAGAAAAGCGCATTTTAGCGAACAAGGTTTCTAAAAGCAGGAAACTAAATAAGTTCTTTCGTTAGGACCAGAGTACTCCCCAAAACGTAAACGGCTAGAAGAGCCAAAAGAACAAGTTAGAACCCCAAAGCAGTCGAACAGACTGACGAACGGAAACCAACCGAAAACCCCCATTTAGAGAGAAAGGTTTCCTTAAAAGGTACAACTAACTAAGTTCTTGCGTTTTTTAAAAGGGATTGAAATGGAGATAGTCGTTTCTAAAGAAAAGTCTTTGTGTAGTCTTTGTGAACGTCTTGAAAAAGACATTCTTACCTTACCGGCTAAAAATCGTAAAGATGGCTTACGATTTCGCCCCGAACGAAGTTAGGTGCGAGTATTTATAGGGAAGAGATAATTGGTCATTCAAAGCCAGCTGAGCGCGTTTCAAGAAAAAAGGCGCACACCGCCATCTGGTGGTGAATCTGGGGAACAACCGTGACAGGCATTATAAGTTAACAAAAAACCTGATACTTTTTGGCAAATTAACAGCCTCCTCTAAGTCTATAATTTTTTACTTCAGGCGAGCTGACTTTAATAAAATGAGTGAGAATTTAAGCAATATAATTGGGTAAAACTTCTGGATTGCAGAACTGTGAATGAAAAATTGAACAAATTTAAAAGGGTTATTGTAGATGTACAATGTAAATGAATCCCCGAAAAAGGAAAAATAGGATAAAAAACAGTCTCTACTGTGGATGACTAAATATTTACGGGAGATTTTGAGGCAAAATAAGCGACTGTACAGAGTATAAATGACAACTCAAGAGAGAGACAAGGTAGATTATTGTAATATGCGGGCTAAGACTAAAAAGGAAATAAGTGCAGCTAAAAGGCAGTTTGAAATTAAAATTTCACAAGATGCAAAAAGTCATCTTAAGGAGTTTTTTCAATATTGTAGTAGAAAAAGGAAACTTAACGATGAGGTTAAGTGCATTAAGAATAAGGTTTATATATAGCCTAACTTTGGTTTATATAATAATATTGCTAACACACGGAACTTTGTTGAGAGCTTTACTAGAAAGGAGGTTATAAACAGGAGTGCACATAAATGCTACACCAGTACGCATTCGCATCCTCAAACGTTAATCGCTACTGGTTTACAACTTATGTGCATCCCTGGTTATAAATATGCCTAAATGTATAGCCAATGTACAGAATGTTTTGGAGGACTTTGAGATAAGGGACACAGAAGTACTAGAAACCCTAAAAAAATATACAGTATATATACTATTGACAGATATTTTTATGCAATCCCTAAACACTGGAGAAATACCAGATGACTGAAAGCAGGGTAGTATAATTCCAATATATAAGAAGGATAGCCATATTTGGGACAAGTTGGAATCATTTTTAAAAAATAATAGTATTTTAAGGCAGAGCCAACATAGTTTTCTTAAGGGGAGGTCATGCCTAACAAACCTCCTGTTATCCTGTTAAAAAGGCTACAAAGTGTTTTGACTTGAACCAGGCCTATGATACTATATATTTGAACTTTCAAAATAATTTGACAATGAGATGCTCATTGTTAAAATGAATTCAGTAGGAATTCATTGAGTGGTTTCAGAGTGGGTTCATAACTGGCTGTAGGGCAAATACAAAGAGTAACTGTAGGTGGGGCCGTATCTGACCTAGGTGCTGTGGGCAGTGGAGTCCTGCAGGGATCGGTGCTGGGATCTCTGCTCTTCCTTATTTACATAAATTATCTTGATAGGGATGTTAGTAGAAAAATAGTTACATTTGCAGATGATACTAAACTTGGGGGGCTAGCAAACAGTTTGGAAATAACTATGGTAATCCAAGATGATATGAACAAAATCCAAGAATGGGCAGATACTTGGCAGATGACATTCAATATTACTAAAAGTTATACCGCTACACCGCCTCTCGGGCGGTGTAGCGGTAGAACGTCCGATGTTGCCCACTGCGACCAGGGTTTGATCCCACCAGGCCGCACCAGTTTCGGCTCGGTACGGGAGTGCCACTAGGGTAGCAATTGGCTGTCGGCCCCAGGGTGGGGGGAGGGAAGATGATATGAGCTCGCTGCATATAGGAGTGGCACTGTGTGTATACCGGAGTTACGTTGACGGCTTGGCAGGTTCTGGTTCGGAGGAGGCGGTGCTTTGCCGCATGTCACTGCTGGTTTCAGGACTATGGTAGCGAGCTGTGAAACACAAGGGAGGCTATAATTGACATGAAAAAGAGGGTATAATTGGCTACTAAATTGGGACAAAAATTTGAAAAAAACGCAGAAAGAGAAAGTAAAAAATATATCGCTAAAAGTTATGCATTTGGGAAATAAAAGTGTAAGACAGGAGTATTTTATTGGAGGAGAAAAATTGGTAGGTGTTCAATTTGAAAAATACTTAGGAATTGTAGTTGATCAAGATTGACCTGCATCCAAGCAGTGTGCTAACAGCAGTGAAAAAGGCCAACAGGATGTTGGAATACATAGCTAAAAGTATTGAGTATAAATCAAAGAGGTTATATTAATGTTACATAATGCCTTCATCAGACCTCAGTGTACAATGTGCAGTTTTGGGCACCATACTACAAGAAAGATACAGAAGCTCTTGAAAAGATACAAAGAGAGGCAACTAAATTGGTACTTGGTATGAAAGTTAAAAGTTATGAGGATAGACTTAAGACACTCAATCTATTTAAGCTTAGCAAACGGAGACTTAGAGGGGATTTGATTGAGGTTTTTAAATTGTTAAAAGGGATTAACAAAGATCATCTTGTTTGTTGGGAGAGGTCAATTGCACTTGGTCAATTGTAAATTGGAAGATACAATTGTGTAGTATAAAGTGTTTATTTTTCAATAACAAGACAAGTGCCCCCTCCCTTAGGCCATGTCTACAGTCAGAGATGGGCAGTATTTCTGTTACTTGTATTTGAAATACGTATTTCACACACTCCTGGCTTCCTTCTCCTCTAACCTCTCCTCTGCTAAGTCTGCATTTTTCCTTTCCAAAATTCTATCTTCAGTTTCTAACCCTCGTAAACTCTACTCTACGTTTTCCTCTCTCCTTACCCCTCCTCCTCCCCCACCTCCCTCCTCTCTAACCGCGGATTACTTTGCATCCTTCTTTCACGAGAAGGTTGATGTAATTCGCAACTCCTTCCCCCCAACCTCTCCCTCACCCATCCCGCTACCTAAACCTCTCACCCCTCTGTCCTCCTTCTCGCGCCTCCCTGACTCAGACATCCTTCAACTTGTCCTCTCCCACCGTCCCACCACCTGCCCTCTTGATCCCATTCCTTCCCCCCTCTTCCAGTCCATTGCTATGGACATCCTCCCCTTTGTCTCCAATGTCATTAACTCCTCTCTTTCCTCTGGCTCTGTCCCCTCTTCCCTTAAATGTGCTCATGTTGTCCCCCTCCTCAAAAAACCTTCTCTAAATCCTGCTGTTATTTCAAAGTACCGACCTGTCTCTCTCCTCCCATTCCTTTCCAAAAGGAGCGGGCTGTCTATAACCAACTGTCTGCTCATCTCTTACAGAACAACCTGCTTGATCCCAACCAATCTGGGTTCAGAGCAGGCCACTCCACAGAGACCGCTCTCCTTGCTGTCACTGAGGCTCTTCATGGGGCTAAGTCCCAATCCCTTAGCTCTGCCCTACTCCTCCTTGACCTGTCGGCGGCATTCGACACCGTGGACCACCGGATCCTGCGCTCATCTCTCGTCGAGATGGGAATCTCTGGATCTGCGTTGACATGGTTCGAGTCCTACCTGGCTGACCGGTCCTACCAGGTGGCCTGGAGAGGATCCCTCTCCTCTCCCCACACCCTTTCTACCGGAGTCCCGCAGGGCTCGGTGCTAGGCCCCGTCCTATTTTCTCTGTACACCAAGTCACTTGGCTCTGTTATTTCTGCTCATGGTTTTTCCTATCACTGTTATGCTGATGACACACAACTGTTCCTCTCCTTCTCTCCATCTGATACCCAGGTCCCGGCACGGATCTCTGCATGCCTGGCTGATATCTCCGCTTGGATGTCCGCCCACCACCTGAAGCTGAACCTGGGGAAGACTGACCTGCTCTTTCTCCCAGTGAAGGGCTCCCCGATGATTGATGCGTCAATCACCGTGGAAGACTCCATAGTGTCTCCGTCCCAGTCGGCCAGGAGTCTTGGGGTAACCCTGGACAACCAGCTGTGCTTCTCGAGCCATATTGCAGCGATCACTGGACCTGCCGTTTCTCCCCTCCACAACATCCGGAGGATCCGACCGTTCCTCACCCAAGAGGCCACTCAACTCCTGGTCCAGGCCCTGGTGATCTCACGTCTGGACTACTGCAATTCCTTGCTGGCAGGCCTTCCGGCCTGCGCCATCAAGCCACTGCAACTAGTCCAGAACGCTGCCGCTCATCTGGTGTTCAACCAGCCAAAGTTCACCCACATCACCCCTCTACTCTCCTCTCTGCACTGGCTCCCCATTGCAGCACACATCAGATTCAAGTCACTGGTGCTTGCTTTTCAAGCGGCCAGAGGTACTGCTCCCCCATACCTCCAGTCACTCATCACTCCCTACACACCTCCCAGACCCCTCCGCTCCACCTCCTCGGGTAAACGGACTGTCCCTTCCCTCCGGGCGCCTGGCAGCAGCTCCTCGCGGTCTCGCCTCTTCTCTGTCCTGATCCCTCGCTGGTGGAACGACCTTCCGCAATCGGTCAGGACCGCAGAGTCACTTGCGATCTTCCGCAAGAGACTCAAAACCCACCTCTTCAGACTCCACTACCACTGAACTCTGTCCATCTAGCTAAATTGTCTTCACCACTGTTTACTTGTTCAACACTATACTCCCAAAAAAATAAAAATAAAATAAATTCACTAACCTTTTCCTTCCCGGTGTTACAGGTATGGTACACAGATGCCTGCAATGATGTCTATTGCTGTATTCCTGCACTGATCTCGTGCGCTAACTATGATTGTTCCTATCATGTATTAATGCACATCTTGTAAGTCGCTCTGGATAAGAGCGCCTGCTAAATGCTTAAAATGTAATGTAAAATGTATTTCAATTACTTTTTAGTATTTAGTCATTTGTATTTGACAGGGCTGAAAAATTTCAAATGTAATTTGTAACAAGATACTTTAGGGTGGAGTCATTTTGTATTTTCAAAATACTCAAAATACTTTATCCATGATTCAAAAAACATTAAAAAAAGAACAACAGTACACTTAGACACACTCACAGTGATTTTTTAGACCCGCTCTCTGTCGGTTGGACAAGCCAGTGAATGCATGCACACGTGGATGCATGCATGTATCTGGTCGCGGGCAGCTATTGAGAATTCGGCACTTGTTTTCACACAAGCCTACTCACAGTATTCTAAGTGGTGTTTTGAGAAAACGTGACGTGACGTGAAAAGTTGGAAAATACGATTTCTCAAAATGCCACTTTGTGACTCCAGAAACACTAGCTAGCATGTACAATTCATGCTGATTTGTTTGTAAGTTTGTACTGTACTATTTTCAGTATTTTTCTTTTATATACAAATAGCATCAAAGATAAGAAATTGGTTGTCAATAGCCCAAACAACCAAAATGGAGGGAGTAATGTGGGAAAACTAATTAGGAGATGCTAAAGATGTGATTGTGCCTCTAACACTTAACACACGGCGATAGCCTATGTGATTTTGGCTTTTTGCTCATATTCATAGAGAAAGGCAGCCACCTCTTCATATGTTGGCCTACGATTGCCAATTGGAGACAAGTTTTTTTTCCTGTATTTTGAAAATACAAAATACATGTATTTTATCTGATACATTTTCTGGCACCAGTATTTTGTATTTTGATCTGATACATTTATTTGAGGGGTATTTTGTATTTTGTAACAAGATACATTTTGATGTATCTTTGCCCATCTCTGTCTACAGTAATGGCGTTAAGCTTTGGCCTTCCGTTCACACTAAGACATTGTTTTCATCACCGAAAACTGACGCTCTCCCTAGTGGATACATTTGAAAACGCTGGTCTCACTGGAGAAGAGTGAGAAATGCACTCACTACATTTTTTATTTTTTTTATTTTTTATTTCTGATTTTCCCCCCGTTTTTCTCCCAATTTAGTAGCCAATTATACCCTCTATTTTATTTTCAATTCCCCACCCTCATGAGTCCGCCGCCCGTCCTCCGGGAACGAGATTCGTATTCCTGGACCTATTTCCCCGCCTTCTTTCGAGACGGAGATCTTCCACGGACTCCATTAACCTTCTCCTCGGCGGACTCGTGCCCGCTCTCCCTCCCCCCTCCCCCGGAGGCGGACAGCCAAATGCCGCCTCCGATCGGGCTGACGACCAGGGCCGGTCTGGTAGAAACGCGGGTTTCGATCCGCGTCTCTGACGGGCAGCGCACACCGCTCCAAAGCGCGGTGCACTAGACCGCTGGGCCATCCGCCAGCCACTCACTACATTTCTTGATCTAGATTCTTGATCTAGCTAAATTGTCTTCACCACTGTTTACTTGTTCAACACTATACTCCCCCAAAAAATAAAAAAATAAAAATAATTTCACTAACCTTTTCCTTCCTGGTGTTACAGGTATGGTACGCAGATGCCTGCAATGATGTCTATTGCTGTATTCCTGCACTGATCTCGTGCGCTAACTATGATTGTTCCTACCATATATTAATGCACATCTTGTAAGTCGCTCTGGATAAGAGCATCTGCTAAATGCTTAAAATGTAAAATGTAAATGTGATCAAATTTATGTCTAAACATCGTAGCAGAAAAACATTTTTACTTCAGAAGGGCAGGAAGCTTACACTCTGTCTATGTCCTAGCCTGGCTGTCCGCCCCAGGGAGGGGGGAGGGAAGCCAACACACACACAGTTCGCTGCGCACAGGAGTGGTTCTGGAGTACCGGAATCACAGTTGACAACGAGTGTTGTCTTGGAGGAGGCAGCACTACGCCCTTGTCTCTGCCGGTCACAGGACAACTAAGCACATGGGTAATTGGCTACCAAATTGGGAGAAAATGGGGTAAAATCGGAAAATAAAATAATTAAAAAAATTAAAGTGTTCTTTTTGAACTTGAATGATGACAACGTCAAGTCCACAAGTAAAGAACATTGGAGAAAAAAAGACAAGACCTTCTAATATTCATGTTTTTCAAAATAATTTTCTTGGGACAATTTTTCCACAAACTGTTGTTTAACAAGAATAACATGTGAATGTAGAATGAAACGTTAACACCTGTTGTTATGTTGTGATGTATTTTCACTCAATGAATACATAAAGATTTATTCAAATTGTTTTGCAAACATGAATGACCTTAAACTCCAGTCCACAAATAAACACTGGTATGAGAACAAAGCATAAGAATACCTTTTGCATTTATGGCATACTCCTACTCCATTGCTGCCTCAGGTTTCCTGTGCATGTCCATTAAAGAAATGCAAGCGTTTTTGGCGTTTCAGTGTGGACAGCCAACTTTTCGAAAACGTTGTGAAAACGCAAGCGTGGCGGAAAACATTTAGACACGAAAATTGCATTTTTAAATGTGTCCACATTATGTGGACATGGCCTATATATTATGATAAAACCTACTTTATACAATGAACCAATTACATTAATAAATATATATGCACCAAATAAGAACCCAATACCTTTTTTCAATGAAATTCCTACTCTTCTAGCAACTTGTATAAGGACCTCAATACTCCTGGGAAGAGACTTTAATTCTGTACCTAACCCCAAAACAGATAAGACCCCCTCCCTTAGTGACATATAGATTTCCAAGGCCTTAAACAATTTAGGTAAGGGAGCAGGGCTGTTGTGTGTTTGGAGATTATTACACCATGAGACTGTACTTTCTATTCCAATGCACATAAATCACTCTCAAGAATAGATTATATTTGGGCTACACAAGATATATTAGGTAATGTTTAGGAATCTAAAATACATTTTATCTGACCAATTACAATATTTTGCTCTCACACCAAGGGTTTTCCCCAAAACCTCAGATGGAGATTAAATAACTCTTTATTGCTAGACTTGGATATTATTAAACAAATTAAAGATAAAACTAAACATTTCATTGAAATAAATAATGGTTCTGTTGATTCATTTTCAGCCATGTGGGAAGCTCACACAGATACATTTTGGGGATGGATGATCCCCAAAGGTTATGCAACCCAACAAAAGAGAATTTGAAGCCAAAAAAATAGACTAAAGGATTGACTAAATTTGTATCAGATTTGGAAAGACAACATCAAATCTCTCCAAAAAATGAAAGATTGTTTATGAAAGTAACAAAAGCAAAAAGGAATTTAAACACCCTATTAAATAAAAACCTAGAAACTGCATTATTCCAACCCAAAATAAACTATGCATTTGGTGACAAACCAGGAAAATGGCTTGCTTATAGATTAGAGAAAAGACATCCAGACTGATACCAGCAATAACATCTTTAAATCAAACAATATTAACAAAACCTGATGATATTAACCAAAGATTTAAAGGATTTTACTCAAGCTTGTTCCTAAGTGAAATCAACCCAAATAAAGCTGATTTAGATGTTTTCTTCAGCAAAGTTATCCTGACAAAAATATCAGAAGAAAGATTATCTTTAGATGCAAATATAACCATGAATGGAGTTAAGGCAATTAATTCAATCGCTAGTAACAAATCACCTGGAGAAGATGGTTTTACAAGAAAATGTATATAAAACATTTGTGGGCGTTGTGGCAGATAAACTGCTCAAACTATATACTGAGGCAAGAAAATTAAATACTCTTCCCAATTGTATGAAAACATCAATCATAACTTTATTACTAAAACCAAACAAAGATTGTCAAAGCTACAGACCCAAACAACTACTAAATGAACATATCTGTTTAGAACATTACAATAATATGGAATAGGACCCAATATTATTAACTATAAACTTTTATTATATAATTCCCCTACAAAGTTTACACAACCAACACAATATCTCAAGCATTTTCTTTATATACAAATTCACTTTTTTCAAAAATAAGTTGAAATTGACAAAAGTATTTGGTCTCCACAATTCTTTATTTCACAGTTAATAGTACAGAAACTTTGTTTTTGAATTAGAACTTAACATATCATTTTAAATGATAAAATGAACAGAAATGGCATTGACAAAATTATTGACACTTTAGATTTAATATTTGGTCCTACAGCCTTTGGAGAAAATAACTGCAAACAAGTGCTTCCTATAGCCATTAATGAGATTCCTACACCTCTCTACTGGCAGTTTGGCCCGCTCTTCTTTTGCAAACTGCTCCAGCTTTGTCAGATTTGAAGTGTGCCTTCTCCCAACTGTGTTTTCAGATCTCTCCACAGGTGTTCAATAGGATTTGGATCTGGACTCATTGCTGGCCACTTCAGAACAGTCCAGTGTTTTGTTTTTAAACATTTCTGGGTAGTTTTTGAAGTGTGTTACGGGTCATTTTCCTGCTGGAAGACCCATTACCTTCAACGGAGACACAGGTTTCTGTCACTGGGTTGAACAAAATGGCTTGGTAATCTCCTGATTTCATGATGCCATGCACAGATTCAAGGTACCCAGTGCCAGAGGCAGCAAAGCAACCCCAAAACATCAGTGAACCTCTGTTGGGACAGTGTTCTTTTCTTTGAAGGCTTCATTTTATTTTCTGTAAACATAGAGTTGATATGATTTACCAAAAAGCTCTAATTTGGTCTCATCTGTCCACAGGAAGTTCTCCCAGAAGGATTTTGGCTTGTTCAGGTGTGTTTTGGCAAACTCCAGCCAGGCCTTCTTGTGCCTCTATCTCAGTGGGGTCCTCCTGGGTCTCCTACCATAGAACCCCCTTTCATTGAGCTGGCGACTGATGGTGCAAGTTGAAACTGTTGTACCTTGCGTCTGAAGGTCAGCTTGAATCTGTTTTGCAGTTTTCCAATGTTCTTTCACCACCATTCAAACAATCCTTTGCTGCAATCTTTGATCAACTTTTCTCTTGCGGCCACATCCAGAGAGGTTGGCTACAGTGTCATGGACCTTAAACTTCTTTATAATATTGTGCACAGTGGACACAAGTACATGAAAGTATCTGGGGATGGACTTGTAGCCTTAAGAATGTCCTACTTTGATACTATCTTCTGTCTATCTTCTCCTCAGACTGCTATCTCTGCTTTCTTTTCCTTTCTCCATGTTCAGTACATGCAGTGACACAAAACAGCAGAATGAGTACTTTTCTCCATTCGAACTGGTTGAATGAGTGTTTATTAAATTTCAGTCAGGTGAGTTCAATTACTAATTAAAGGAGAATCACCTGCTTGAAAACCAATTATGTCTTACACTTTCTAGTAGATGCCAATAATATTGGCCAGGCCATTTTAGGACTTCTGTAAGCTATAAGCTAAGATTCAGTAATTTTTCAGCTTTTTTGTTTTATTCCACTGCAAACCAAAGAAATATGGATATCAAAAGATGTTTTTATTTCAACAATTTTCTGGAAGAAATAGTGCATTATTTGAAAGAAATGCTAGGGTGTCAATATTTTCAGCCATGCCTGTGGGGAAAGATAGATACTATTACAATTAATATCCTTCTGCATTTAACATACTGTATGTAATTAGTACAATCCCTCTTCCATTCCAGACAGACTGGTTAAAAAAAGAATGTATTCCCTTTTTATTAACTTCCTTTGGAATAAGAAACCAACATGAATAGGTCTCGCTGAATTATTTCTTGATAGAGAAAGGGGAGGTTTGGGGCTCCCAGATATCTACAAATATTACATATCTTTAAATGCAAGATGGAGTTGGATTGGAAAATGGGCCTACAACCTAGAGACTGATGTCACAGCCTAGGAAATCATAAACAAGATTTACTAAAAACAAATAAAAATGAAAAGCATTATAGTTCAACCCCAACCCCAACCCCAATATTATTGTAACACTGTACCTGACATGGAGAAAGCAAAAAAGACTTAATAAAATATATATATTTTTAAAAGTTTGTGATTGATAAATTGCATCTGTTTATTGAGCCATAATCGCACTTATTTATTTCTCAACGGCATGTTTCCGCACGGTATAAAATGCCCAACGTACGCAATGTGCAGAATGTTTCTGCACGGTATAAAATGCCTAACGTACGCAATGTGCACTTTGTTTCTACATTGAAGTGTAGTAGCGTACGCGATGTATATTAGCATTGGACCAATGAAACATTTCGTAGGCGGGGCTTAGTATATCTGACCCAATCCACGGATCAAACCAGACCTCCAATAGCGATGAGGCACAAATAGACCAATCAAAATGTAGACCAATCAAACGCTTTCGCAGTTACCAATCAACACAAAGGAAGCAAACATGGCGGAGCTCAACACGACTGTTTGTATCTCAGGATTTGTTCTTGGGTCGTTGATGTTCCAACACTTTAACCATGACTCTGATGCAGTAAGTAGAATTAAAACAAGCCTTACTTACATAGCTAAGTGTTTGTGTGGCTTAATTTACTGAAATAAGAAAGCGTTGGGTGATGGCTAACGTTAGCTAGAGCTCGCTAGATAGTTAATCGTTTCGTTAAAAGTGTCTGTTATGTGTGGTATAACTGGAAGCAGCATGCATTCTGTCGAGAGGGCAGAGCACTTTCAACGTTACCGTAAGTTGGCTAACGTTGGCTATCTTGGGAACCTACCCTAATGAATAGTATTTAGCTAAGCTAGCTAAGTAAAAGTTGGTTGCTTGATCGAGAAGGTGCCTCTTGTTTTGTTATATAAATAAACCTACATTTCTGTTGTTATTGGTCCTAAAAGAGACATCACTATCTTTGACTTGAATGGGATTCTCATTAATGAGCAGACTGAGGTGAACTTGATGCGAAGATCAAATATCACAACGTAATTTTGTTTGCTAGGACCTTATTGCTAGTGTGACAACGTTGTGTGCTTGCTGGGGGTATCCGCAATTGTAATGTCATCATAAATAATATGCTATATATCACCGTAGTGTAGTAAACAAATGCTTGACGTGCCAGTAAAACATATATAATTGAAGTTATTCGAGGGTGCGAAATGGAGTATTCTGGTATTGTTAGGCACACTTATATGTGGGTCAATGCTGTGACATGTAAATTTAGTGTTCAAATATCATATTTTATAATGTGTGTGTTAAATAACTATACGTTCTCTCCTTTATCGAGCAAAAAAGTGTTCGGTCTGTCCGAACTGCCCGAAGGCAAATAGAGCCATCAAATGTGTGATTAAAATGATCACAAAACTATGATTAATAATTCTGGCATGATTTTATGAGGATAAATAACAAAATACTGCAGAATGGTTTAAAAAATGTCGGTAGAAAACAATGCTTTCATTCAAAACATTTTCTCCTGATATCATTATCATTCAGAGCAACCAATATGAAAGCACCAAATATGGATAAAGTCACATGATGATTATCATGTGACAGAATCCGACATCATTTAGACCCCTGCAAAGGACCTTGTGAGTGAGGATAAAAGTAATTAAGTCTCTCTTAAATATTTGATAAATGTACGTTTCCTCTCGCTCCTATGTTTGTCCCAAAATATCACATAATTTGGTACAACCTTTAGAAAACAAGGGAAATGTACCAGCCATGGTCATTCGGTACAACCAGTATAATAAATTCTAAAATGCAATAATACTGTTTTGTTGACAAGATGTACAGGAATGAACTCAGTCTAAAGGAGATAAAGGAGATATTTTTATTATATTTCAAGTTGCATTAATTTCCCTTTTGGAAGTTATAATTAAATGCCATGAAAAAATTAAGCAGTCTTCTAAAAAGCTTTTGTGATGTCCATCGTAATATCATTTTTTATTTTTTACAGTGGTATACATTTCAGACAATTAAAATATTAATATTTAACCAGTTATGTTTATGGATAATGCAGTAAATGTGAATTATTGATACAAAATATGCATGATTGCACCGAAATACTTTTTTTAGACTAGATTTGTCAAACTTGGTGTAAAATACAATATAGGGGTTGTTTCATTGCATCAAACCACACAATTGCATATGTAAGACTAAAGAGAACATAAAAGTAATTTTCAAGATTTGATCCCATTTTCTCCCAATTTAGTAGCCAATTACACCCGCTATTTTATGTCAATCCCCCCCTAGTAATGTGAGTTCGCTGCCGTAGTCCTGTGACCGGTAGTGACGAAGGCGAAGCATCGTCTCGAGTGCCGTCGACGGTAACCCAGTACTACAGGGCCACTCTTACGTGCAGCGTTCTGTCGGCTTCCTTCCCCCCTCCCTGGGGCGGACAGCCACCCTTTCACTGATCCACTGCCCCTGTTGCAAATAGCTTGTTTTATGTTTTCATCTTACAATATTTTAACACTGTAGGGCAGGTTGCTCATTTTATATCAATATTTCCCACCTCGTCAAATAAAAACTATTTTAATGTTCTTGGTGCAGTTTTTAATTTATTGCAGCATTGTCTAATACACTAAAAGCTTTACAAATGTCAGACATCAACATTGTGCCATTATTCTTCCGACGTCCCTGATTAAGTGGAAATTGAGATGATTGTCACAATTCATTGAATTGTCAATAAATTCATTGAATTCACCTGGTAAAAGCACTCGCCCAGAGTGCAGGTTCCCCAATGCAGCTGGTGTTCGATTCCCCTGGCTGCACCAGCCTGGCTCTGGCCGGGGAGTCCTGCTCGGGGGCGGCGATTGGCTGTCCACCCCAGGGGGAGAGAGGAGGGAAGCCAGCACAAACTCACCACAGGTACAGAAAGCTTACCTGTGTGTATCGGATTCACAGTGGACGCCTTGGCCGGGTCCCACTTGCCCTCTTCACTACCGGTCTCAGGGTAGCAGCTGGCCCCGTAGTTGTAAACGGCAGGCTCATGGGGAGGGTAATTTAATCAATAAAGGGTACATTTGGCCACCAAATTTGAAGAAAAACAGGTAAAAATCATAAAAAATAAATAGAGGCTCTATCGACATATGCTAGCAACACCTACTTTGCTATGGGCTATATGCTCAAAGGACTTCTGCATTCTGTTAAAAATATATTCATTACCTTTCAAAAGCAAGTTGGTAATGCTGTTTGGCTGTACTGTAAATGTTTTCCAGAAATTCAGACAAAGCAAAGGGGAATAAGCCTTCATTGATCAAGAGATTGGCTGTAACAAAAAACAGCGTACACAGTCCCACAGGACTGGGCTTGAGAATCCCTGAATTAGCCAGTTATGTGATTTTGAGGGTGATCTGTAATTTGCTGTTGTGGACCAGCATTGCTTGCCTGGCTGATGGGCTAGCCTGTTAACCAAGCTAGCTGACATTATGTACAAGGTGCCTCCAGTCTTTTGTTCTAGCTCAGCACAAAAACAGTGAATCCCAATTAAGTTGATGGTAATGGTGGCTGACTACCGAAATATTGTTGCTTGGTAGCTAGATATCCATTAAGTGTCCTATTGCTGCCACTCTGTCTGTGGTAGCATTTGCTTCAGTGTAGGGAGGACTTCGGTGGTGCCCAATAGGTGTAACACACTTCTCCCATTCAAAAACTCTGTTCCTTTACAGTCTCTTTATGCAAATATTGATTATCAGTGACAAAACTGTTTCATTGTATTACTCCTAAATAATAAATACCATTGAATCACAATGAAATATGAATATAAAATAGTGTAATTCTGTGTAACTGTGTAATAACAACAACATGAAATTACTATACATGTTAACATATTAAGTAGCATTAAGTCATATTCAAGTCTTGATGGGCTAATAAACTTACACATTAGTTAAATTGGTATTATTCGGTGTGTTAGTAGTGGTTGTAGTTTTTATAATAAGGCTTACAAGAGAAGGACAGTATATGGATATGAGGTTATTGACATGGGATATTGAACACGGGTTCAACCCGCATTTGACCCATTCAGACCGCACTATGAACATGGGTAAATACCGGGTCCTCCCCATTCACACAAGACCCGGGTAGGCAAGTTTACTTCCGTACACATCACTGCTGAACAGGGTTATCGCATTTCGACTTTGGTCTACTGCTTCTTCAGAGACTTAAGTTTGTTCATAACTTGCTTCTGAGTGTGACGGATGCCTCTTTCACCCAGTAACCGTGTTATATTGCCATACATAACAGTATCTTTTATGCCCCCATCATAAAATAAAAAATGGATATATTTCTCCATACAGTGCCTATAGAAAGTCATCATACCCTTTTGAAATAGTCACTTTTTTGTCTTACAGCCTGAAATTAAAGTACATAAAATCCATATTTTTCTAGCTTTATTTACACATTTTGCCTTACAACATTCAAGTGAAAAAAAGGGCACAATTTCTGATAATTAATAAAAAATGAAAACTAGAATAACAGGGTTGGAAAAGTGATCTTTTTTTCACTTACAATTGTCGATGATTGCAGTTAGGCTATAACATTGTTGCGTGGAGGATAATGATTCCTGCATTAGTTTTGGCCTTTTTCCATCTGCAACACAACCAACACACAACACAGCCAATCACAGCCAGCCTTGATATGAAGTGCAATTACACTGTAGTGAAGCCAGAGGGAAGCATCATCCAAGCGCCAAACTTGGAGCTAGCGAAGCATGGAGTGAATTTGTTCTGTCAGTAAACCCACTAACTAGGGTAGGCCCAGACAAAACGTGACAACGAGATTGAAGATGAACCGATTTTAGTCTCTAAGAAAGGCTGCACGTCAATTGCGTGGGTATTACTTTGGTTACAAACGAGCTGACCAACACCAGAAAGGAGACATGTTCTGCAAGTACTGTAATAAAGCGGTCCCGGCGGCAGACGAGAATACGTCTGTATTTGTTTGAAATACAGACGTATTTGAAATATGAAATGCAGTGTAATACAGTGTAAATTATGCTTGAAAACTGATCACACATACAAGCATTGAATGTTAAATAAAGTTGTTTGAATGTCTGTATATACCCTGATTTTTTCCTCATTCAAATGATCGTTTCAATATCATTATCGAAATACTTGGTCAACATATCATGCTAATTATTTTTGGCCATAGCGCCCAGCTCTAGCATGCATCTTGCCATTCCATTCAAGTTTGAACACTTAGACCAGATTAACGCAGCACTGACGGATAATTATCAACCACCATCATCTGTAAATAAATAAAAATTATCACCCGATAAGCCAATTGCAGTCAACAAGGCAAATATCGACCGATACCGATAGTCCACTGATATATCGGTGCACCCCTAATTATAAAGTTCCTTCCTTATTCTTAATGTATTTAACCTCATTGTTATCTTTGCTTTTTCTATTTTTAGTCCTTTTCTTTTAGCCTTATATTAAAATAATAAACCGTGTTTTTTTTTGCCTTTCAAAATCTTCTTTTGCCTCAAAATCTCCCATAAAGATTTAGTCATCCACTGTGGTTTCTTATTCCTTATTTTAGGATGAATTTACACTGTACATCTACAATAACCTTTTAAAATTTAGTAAATATTTCATTCACAGTTCTGCAATCTAGAAGTTTTACTCAATCTATATTGCTTAAATTCTCTCATTTTATTAAAGTCAGCTTGTCAGAAGTAAAAGATTCTAGAGTTGGAGGAGGCTGTCTTAACTTGCCAAGAAATATCAAAAGTAACTGCACTATGATCACTTGTCCCTAGTGGTTCTATTATCTGTGTGCTGAAAATTCTGTCAGGATTATTACACGCAACCAGATCTAGTATTGATTTCCCTCTCGTAGGCTGATTAGAATTATAATTAATATCTTTAAAAATAATTATTCATTTAAATTGTTCAAATATTATAAGATTTTCACAGCATTTATGGGGTGTTCTGTTCCTTGTTCCCTTCCCTTGGACCACCTTACAATGGTAGTTTTCAGTATAACATTTATGCTTTGTTCTTGTTACGAACCCATAAAAATCGCCCGCACTTCAATAGCCGGATGGTGAACCAAAATGGGACTCGACAACTCCTTCGAGTCACGAGTCTTAATTAAAAAATAAAAAATACAGGATTTAATTAAGACAGACAACAGATAATGGACATACTTAAAAAATAATAATAATAATAATAATACTCACATGACGTTGGAGGGATATACTAAAAATCAATAAACAGTCTAACTATGCCCTAGCACCAGAGAGGATAGGTTTTAAACTCACTCCCGTGCAAATCAACATGGACGCATTCTTCCGCAGACTGCTTCCCCTACTCTATGCTTCCCTAGCTATCAAAATGTACATAAGAAAAAAAAGATGCATAAGGTAAAGATCTTTGTAAAAAAGTTTCTCAAAAAGGCACAGCTGAATACCCTGAGATTCAAGCTTAAAGCATTAGCCATCTGTACACAGTACAGCTACTAAAGATATAGGTCCAATTTTAGTTCAGTGGCATGAGAACTTATCTAGAAATTTCGCTAAAATGTCAGATCAGGTAAACGATTGGGCTAATTAAATCATTAAAAGCAGAAGTTCAGAAACTGATACGGCCCTCCATGCCCACCCCTGAGCTAATCCATTAAATACGTTTTATCAGAAATAATGTTCTTGTGTGGTTATGTTGCAGGAAGGGTTCATTCTTGGGGAATGCAAAGCAGAAGAGAGGAGCCATATCACAGACTCCCAGATAGATAATATTCAGTTTGAGCACATAATAAGTGAGTATAACCAGCATCTTGTGCCCAACTGATACTGCCAGCTTGTATATCATATCCTTTCATGTTATAAACTTGACTGGTCTAAAGTTCATACCAGCCTGACATATAATTTGTATTGATTTTTTTTTACTCTTCCCTCCCATTCCAGACATTCAAAAACATATTTCCTGTCACAGACTCAGTAGGTCAGTAGAGTTATTGCTACTTACATGCCTACCATTCACAATAACAACCTAATTTGGTTTGTGCCAGCTTGCTATAATGAATTGTTGGCAAAAATAAACTTGTGTGACTGGCGGCTCAACTTAAAACCTGAGACGAAACCTTAAAAAAGAGACATTTATGGCAATGATTGTTTTTTCTTGTTTTGCCCAATTATGTATCAGCTTCTATGATCATGCTGGGGAGGTGAAACAGGATGAAATACGGCGTATTCTGTCCTCTTGTAAGGAGGTAAGATCTTTTGTGTGACCATTGCCTTGTTAAAGGACATACTATAAATCACAACGGGCAACATCCTTTATTACTAGCATAGTGAATGGCAGTTTTGATTATGCAGATACACACAGCTGTTGGTGTGGGTATAGATACAAAGTTTAAGAAGTCGGAAAGCACTGTTCAGTACATTTAAAAATCAAACTTTTACGCATGCTTTTGTTTGGGCCTTTTTATTAAGGAGAGTGTGATGGGATGGTACAGACAGCGGAGGAACACAGAGCAGCGAATGACCTTCCGGGAGCAGGTGGTCCATCGGAACTTGAAGAGAGTGCTGTCCAATCATGAACTGGTCTTCCTGCTTGTAACGCCATCCGAGGTCACATCTTCCAGCTCCACCCATCGCCTGGAGTACTCCGTTTACAGGTCACATGGCAGGTCAGAGCACTGAACCAACATTCTGGAATACATTATGGGCGTTGGGCGTCTAGTGATGGTGGACTTCGTGTTAAGAACATCAGGTCCATCTCTTCATCAATAGAGGTTATTTCACTGATTCTGTATTTTGGATTTACCAACACACACGTAAACGTTTTATCATACCTAACAGAAGATTTTGACTACATTATAGAAACCGGGTTATTGACATTCATGACCACTACGATATTGAATATTTTCTAGTGTTTTTGAGCAATGAGAAGAATAAGTGTGTTATAAACAGTAGTTCTGTTTATGTGGTGTCATTCATTCCTATATTCTTAACAGCCAGTACCAAAATATCCCTGTCCTGGTGAGTAACCTGGGATTGTTGGAGCAGCAGGACTACTGGATGTCCTCTGTACCCTGTTCCTCCTTGAACAACAGCCAGGCAGTTAAAAAGCACAGGTGCTGTACCCTATGGTGTACATTTTGCAATATTGCACTTTGTAGCAAGACTGTTGGTTAAAAGCTCTGTGGGTCCTTCTCTCGGCCTGTGCAGGTGTAAGTTCTTCTGCTTAGACGGGTCCCTAAGTGAGGTCAATGAGGTGAACGATATGAACGACACACTGCAGGCAGAACTGAAGGTGAGCAGGAAGCAGCAGGATGGATGGAAGTGGATGTCCAGCATCATCAATACAGTGTAGTGCAGAAAATCTCTGCACAGGAGTTGGAAAACGTTGGCCAGTAGGTGTAGGGGTTTACACGGTCACTACTGATTCTATTGAAATGTCATACCATGAGTTGCTCCAATAGAATAAGCTTCACATTTTTTGTAGAATACAAGCACTAAGTTTTGCTCTGGTATGATTTTACACATGGATGTCTGCTGAGGAAATTATGCTTTAGTGATCTTTGCCATACATGGGCCAGAGACAATGCATGCAAAACATGCTTCATATGCTGTACACTCTCCCATATGCAATTATTTTGTGTATGATCTTATATTATAATATAGACCACCTGTGGAGAAGTGGAAGAGAGTGAACGCTCAGTTGAGAAGTTGCTGGCTGACATCTCTGCTCTCAGGAAAGCTGTCGCTGAGAAGAAGTTGAAGAAAGAACAATGTGAAAGTAAGATGGGGGAGATCATTTATTTCCCATTTTCAAATCCTGTTCAGTTGATTACATTTGTGCCAGATAATTCCTTTCCCAGTATAAATTGAGTTATTAATTCACTGTACGTGACCCCTAAACATTTATATATTGAACAGATTTTTATACTGCCACGTTTTTTGATGCACCCTAAGCTATATATTTAGTAGTTGTCTTTCCGCATTTATTTGATCCCATATTTGGCAAACAAGAACAGGAATTGGCATGCTAGCTTGGCATACAAACTGGCAGGTTAACGTTAGCTTCATCAAAGTTTTTAAATTATTGTCATATAGTACTTTCCCATTTGGCAGTGGTGTCAGAAATTAGACATTTCTCTCTACACAATGCACACAGATATGGTCTGTTATTCCTTTGAGTTTGGCTTCACGTGAACAGGTGCATCCAACTGCTGAGATGATGTAGGAATTTCATGACAAATAAAACAACACAGCAGCTCTCCAGGTATTAATGTGTGATCCAGACCACCAGAGGGGATATTAAGCCACTTCTAAGTATAACCCATCAGTTTTGTGCATTTCAGAAGATCATCACCCAGCCTCAAACCTGCCACAGGAGAATGTGATGTTGTGCAAGGCCATGAGAGCACTTTTCCCAGAATCCCCTCTGCTACGGTCCCAGGCACTCACCTTCCAGGGCACCCCGGATCTGGGGTTCTGCTGCAGCGCCACCCATGGGATTGAGATCACATCACTGCCATTGATCCTGACCCACTGGGATGCCCAAGCAAAGAGGTGGGGCACAGGCAGGCTGGTTAGGCCCTGTGGGAAGCGCCGCCTCACACAGGAATCCCAGGCAACCAAGAGGAAGAGGAGGAGTGCCATGGACACAGACAGCGAAGGACCACTGACAGTCAGCGGGTCAGAGACCGAGGAAGAGCTGCTGGCCTCTCAGAATGGGAATCGGGAAATGCTGAATTCCCCAGTCTTCTGAAGACCCCCAAATAACTTTTTGCCTGGGACTTTCTCACATATCCATCTAATAGATTAGACTAATTAAGAGTTTAGTAAGCAATTTGTGATTTAATATGGATTCTAAGACGATATATCAAGTTCACTGGCTTAATTTACCAACCATTTACAATAAGTAGTGCAAATTGGTAATCAAGGGTCAAATACAATAAAAGCAGCTGATCCTTTACAGTATAGTCAAGAACAAAATATTTTGTGATGAGTGCTGGATGAGATTTCAAAATTAAAAACCTTTCAGTGATTTGATTTCTATATTAGGCACCATTAAACATGATACAGGTTTATTAACTTTAACCGGGCCAGTGCCATTGACTGGAACAATACATGAAGCAATTCCTGTTACAAAACATTCTGTACATTTGAATGGGGTTACTGCAGTGTCACAGATGTCATTTCTTTATTGCAAAATATTTAAACTCATCCTTCACAGGTTAACATGGGGCTATTCAAGGTGTTTGATACTGCAGATGTTGGGGTCTCGCAGGAACGTGGGGTCTTTCAGTGTCACGGACATAAAACCTGTAGAGAGAATGTTTTATTAATGACCAACTCTCACACTGGGCCTTATATTACGTGTTGCAATTTTACTTTACCAATGCTGTTTCAGCTGCAGACATTCATAGAACATTTTTATTTCTATTTACTTGCAGTAAGGTTTCTCAGGTGTTCAAAGTTTCCGTCAAAAAACGTGTTCCACTACGGATCCCTTTCAATGTTTACAAACCATGCATCTGCACGTGCAGGATCCATGAAGCAACGTCTTAATGAATGTAAGTGAATAGAAACGTTAAGCCATAATTAAAATGAAATCCCACTGCCCTCGTGGCACCTGTATTTATTGAAAATCACTGAGTACTTGGTATTACACTGCCCATACACATACGTTCAATTTATTAACCGTAGTTTGGCATATATTCACACTCGGCAATCACTTTAGCGAATTGCCGAACCGAGCAGAATTTTTTTGCTGAATAATTATTTATTGGAATTTTTCTTTTTACAATCAACAGAGACAAACATAGAATGACATGATAATAACTTTTAACCAAAACAACACAAAGTAAGCCAAGACAAAAAGACATTTAAAAAAATGAAATTAAAAAAAAAACGTGCAGTCATGTGGCTATAAAGCAATTCCTCCCATCAGAGGGAGGACATTCATGTCATTATTTGTCATAAAAGGCATGTGTTCAGTCTGGGCTCCTACGTTGATCTAATAACACCAACAGCAGAGATCGCTCGGGACCACTCCCCTTAAGTATTTGGAGAGGCCCCGTGCAACCTAACCGTGGAGGATTCCATAATAAGAATGTCCTGATAGTAACCAGTCCATGCCAATTTTAGGTTAATACTCGGGTCAAACCAAGCTTTTAAAATGGCTTTCTTAGCAGCAGTGGAGAAGCATAGGAGTAGCTTCCGGGTCATTCTATTTAGCTCAATTGCTGAGGTGTCACAAAGCAAAAATAAAGCAGGGCACAGGGAAAATCTTTCTCTAACAACTGACACATAGTTGTGTGAACAAATGCCCATAGTTTGGCAATCACTGAGCATTTCCAGAACATATGCAAGTATGTGCCCACTGAACTGACAGAGCAGACATGACACAAGTTGTTATCTGCTAGTTTCATTGTGAAACGAAGATTGGGAGTAACATAGAATTTATGAATACATTTAAAATGAATTAGATGTGAGAGATTTTTTAGAAGATGATAATGTATTACTCCGAACCGAGCAGAATTGATGAACAACCTTAATTACATGGCACAACATGTCCAATCCTACAGGCAAAATCAACTTACCCATGTGGTGAGCTTTCTTTATGGCTTTAGAAATGTCCCTCTGTTTCTGACCACACAGTCCTGGGGGGAAAAAACACAAATACCATGTTCTCGTTGCAGGAATCTTTTGAATGATAGGCAAGTAATATAAAGATTCCTACCGGTTATGTGCCGGCCATAAATGCGTCCTGTGTGCGGTGATACGAACTGAGACAGAAGCTGTAGGAGAAAAGTGTTCAGCTTTCAGAAGGGATTGTACAAGAAAGCATGTGAAGAGAAAGTAGAATTAAAATAGTAGCAACTGAATTATTGTATCCATCACTGAAAAGTATTGAAACCTGACAGACCTGTACGTTTTTGTAATCCACTGTGATGTTGCAGAGAACGCAGCCCTTCGCGGGTTCCTTGTACGGATTCTCCATCTTTATTGGCTGTGCAGATAAGTAACATTTTTTCGGTTTCAAGAAACCATGCGAGCTTACATTTAGCAAAGGCATTGACCACAGCAATACAGTACTTGTATGGTTTCAGTGCTCAGCAGTGGCTATTGCTAATGATTGTGCACTCCAATGACACGACAGGAATGCGTAGATACTTGTACGTGAAACGCTAATGTTAATGCTGCCAACATGTTTGATGCCTGACATTGTTTCGCGATATGTAGGACGTCTTAAAGCCATAACATACCATACATGAACCCAAGCCTCCTATTTCCCTATAAACCGCTATGATTTAAACTGTAGTCGTGGTATCTCCCACCACCCCGATGTCTTACCATGTCATTCTTGCTCTTCTGAATCTCACTGGAAATGATTCGAACACACTGCCCTAAACGAGGGAAAGGAAATTGGTTAAAAAAATCTACTAGCAGACAAGTCAAGTACCTAGCTAGCTTGAGTCGTGTTAAAGAGTTCGCAATACGTTACCTAGTTAAGGTTACTAGCTACAGCTTACACATAGACGGCGCTGGTAGCTAGCTGACATGCATCGGTCGAGAACCAGCGACAGTTTAGCTAGATTGTAACCTCTGGTTCAATTGAAGCATAAATCATAAGGAGATGTGAATTTACCTGTTATGGTAGTTGAATATATTGTCGTACACGGCGAAAAAACATGCTGAATAAACCGACCACCTCTGGCTGCGAGCATTTTTTTAAAGCAATGCACAATATATATACAGGACACTAGATACAACGTGAACACTACGGCGACATTGTATGGGGTCATAACCCGGAAGTGGCCATAGAGATCAATTCAAAATATAAACGTTATTTCAAGCACACAGTGATACCGTCCATTGTAAAAGCGACCTTGTTACTATCCAAAATTGATTCCGAGTATAATATAAAAGGAAATAAACTGCAAAAATACTGCAAAATATACATGACAAATCGAGTATCTAGTGATATTTATCTATTGCTGGTACCTGGTACCCCCCGTGTATTGTCTCATCGTGAAACTAGAGCTATCAAATAACGTTCCTAGACGAACAGCGTTTACAGCTTGCGCCTATTCAAAAATATTGTTGTTTCAATCAAAGAGTAACAACGTTTTAGTATCATAGATTATGAACATATGTAGACTTAAACGAGTTTGATTAGCGTTAAGATTTGTTAACACCTTTTATTAACACACCGAACAGCATTTAAAGTGACTATATGATCTCGTTCCGGATGGCAAACTGCTGCATCCGTGGAAGTAACTGGTTTGTTTACAAGTGTAATTTAATTTGCAAACGGTGGTAAAACACACGAATATAGTTTTAGTTGCCAGCTAACGCTTGTATTTTTTTTTTTACGGAATATTATGGTCGCTAGCTGGCAACGTTTCTCTGAATTTTGCAGTATGGGAAATAATACAGTAGATAACTAAACATTTGTTTTGTGTTTATAGCCAACTAGCAACCTTAATAGACAACGGTTGTAACGTAATGGAAGTGTCCGTGGATTTAGCTAGTTTCACATGATACAATTGTCCAGGAAGATTGTAATATAACGTTAAGGGTAATAGACAACAGATTTGGACTGGATGGAAAATGAATAACGTAAATGTGCAGTGTGAAATACAAATAAAACGTGTGTCTTCACGCAAAAGATCGAGGGCTGGCCTGATAAATCATCTCTCACCGGTTACTAAAATGGGAGAAACTACAAGAGAACAATGCTTGCATCGCCAGGGAGGTAACGTTACAGAACGGAAAGAAAGACCTAACGTTGTAGCTACGACTGAACTTAAGTTCAGCGAGGTAAGCATTTTATTCAGCACACCACAGGGCATATTGCAATAATATTTTCTTGAAGACAGACAAACCAGAAGCACAATAGTTAGTCTAAGCTACAGTTGTTTGACATATCAATAAGTATTATATAGCCTACATTTGAAATAGAATGTGTAGCATGATGGCATTTATCACACTTTGTCTCCCTTCTCTGGTTTTTAAATATATTTATTATTCAGTATGCTGTGATGTCCTGTATGTCTTGTGTGTTCTTTCACTCCTGTACCATTGCTGCTGTGACAAACCAAATTCCCCCCGGGATTAATAAAGGCTATTCTTCTTCTTCTTCTTCTTCTTCTCAGTGCTGCAGTGACAATGAAGATCTCTTTGGGGACTATGACAGCATTGTCGGCGATAGCTCCTTCTTGGCTAAGCTTGAGGACGTGGAGCTCAACATGAAACAACAGTGCTCAGGTTGTACAAGTGAGAGAGGCCCTGCCATTGAAGAGCATCCAGGTGGCACACAGCAAACAGTGGACTTCACTCCAATAAAGACAACAGAAGACCGTCTGAAACAAATACAGGATGATCTCAGTGACTCTACCGTTCTCTCTGGTTTAAAAGATGAGCCATTTGAGGGCCTTCCAAGCTCCCAGCTTGCATTTCAGCAAGATTTTCTGAAAAAAGAAGACTGGAAGCACGGGGTTGCTGCCTTCACAGAGGGGAAAAGCTGCTCCACACCTGTCATGAAAAACAGGGAGAGATGTATTACCCCTGAGAGGAAAAAGCAGAGGCAAGCTGTGGACCCTCCTCCCCAGGCAAGGAGGAGCATGACACAGGATTTGAAAAGAGCCATGGTGGGGAACGCGACCACTTCCTCACCCATCATCTCCAGAACAGTGTTTCAGAAGGAGGCAGTGCTGACCAAGGAGATCAACATTGCAGTGCAGGCTATGGAGTCTGTTTCCACAGAGACTGACCTTGGTCCCTTCTTTGGCCTCCCCAGCAAAGTGAAGGACCTTATCTCAAACCAGCGAGGAATCAATGATCTGTATGGTACATAACAGTTGTAACAACTGTATGGTTAATAACAACTGTGTGTCACACTCTGGTATAATTTATTTAATTACACCACATGGGTAGGTTGAAAAAAGAAGCTATTTTGATGTCAGCACTTCTTAGTTAACTATAGAGCATAAACAATTGAATAAGTCCTAAATCTCAGTCTGCATATGCAGTGTATCTTACTCACTATTTAGGACAGAATTGATCTGCGCTTGCACTGTGCAGTTGTCTTACACAAGCTTTGAGAGGGAATGTTTAAATTATTGCAACACAAGTAAAAAATCCACTACTGGTCAAAAGTTTTAGAACACCCCCAATTTCCAGTTTTTACTGAAATGTAAGCAGTTAGGCGGCACGGTGGTTGGATAGCGCTGACAGCAAGAAGGTCTCGGGTTCGAAAGGGGCCTTTCTGTGTGGAGTTCATGTTCTCCCGTGTCCGCGTGGGTTTCCTCCGGTACTCCGGTTTCTTCCCACAGTCCAAAGACATGCACGTTAGGCTAATTGGAGAGTCTAAATTGCCCGTAGGTAAGTGTGTGAGTGAATGGTGTGTGTGCCCTGCGATGGATTGGCACCTGTCCAGGGTGTATTCCTGCCTCTCGCCCGGAACACATGCTGGGATAGGCTCCAGCCCCCCCCCGCGACCCTGACCAGGAATAAGCGGCTTAGACAATGGATGGATGGATGGATGGATGGATGTAAGCAGTTCAAGTCCAGTGAGTAACCTGAACTAGTACAAAGGTAAGCTGTAAACTGCCAGATGTAAAAAAAACGAAACAAAAAAAACCGCTGAAAAATAATGTACATTTCAGAGTTATAAAAAATTGCCCTTTTCAGAAAGTAATGGGTTAACGTGGGTTAACAGTCACTCTGTGCAAGTCGCCGACTCTGGATCCAGCAAAAGAGCCCCAGACCATCACGCATCCTCGTCCACATTTGACAGTTGGTGTCACACACTGAGGAACCATCCTTTTGCCTACTCAACCGCGTACAAAAACCCTGCGTGATGAACTGAATATTTCAAATTTTGATTCATCGGTCCATAAGACCCTCTTCCAGTCTTCAGTGGTCCACTAGCGGTGCTTTATGTCCTAGGCAAGCCTCTTTTTCTTATTTTACCATCTTAGCAATGGCTTTCTTACTGTTACTCGACCTGTCAAACCTGCAGCTCGAAGCCTTCTCTTCACAGTTCTTCAAGACTTCCTTACTTTGACCAGTGTTAAGCTGTGCTTGAAGCTGTTGTCCTGTGAGCCGCCTATCACGCAACCTGTTGACTCTCAGAAACTTGTCTTCTGATCTTATTGTGGCTTTGGGTCTGCCAGACCTCTTCCTGTCAGAGTGTCCTCCAGTTTCCAAGTGCTTTTTGATGGTGTAGGAAACTACTCACTGCCAAAAAATGTACATTATTTTTCAGTTTTTGGTAGCCTAAACTTTTTTTTTTAAACATCTGGCAGTTTATCACTTACCTTTGTACCATTTCAGGTTATTGAACTGCTTAAATTTCAGTAAAAACGGGAAAATGGGGGTGTTATAAAACTTTTGACCCGTAGTGTATGTGAGAGTATTTCTGGTGCATGAGGGTTGGAATATTTCTGATATTCCAGAAATAGTCATGGTCTCTGAGATCTAACTTGATAGTTTTAAGTCCTTTTTTTGATAAGAATCACACATGATGTCACACTGAGTAAGTACATAATTACTCATTAACAGAATGTACCAACAAAATCCAACTGCATTCTTGCCTCCAAGTACTTTGCACAACCTTGCTGTTGGTATGCTGTTAAGTTAAGATCTTGCAATCTTTCAGAGTGGCAGAAGACGTGTCTTACCCTGGACTCTGTGCGCCTGAGGAGGAACCTGATCTTCTCCCTGCCAACCAGTGGAGGGAAGACCCTCGTGGCAGAGATTCTAATCCTTAAAGAGCTCTTGTGTAGGAAGAAGGATGCACTCCTCATCCTTCCTTACATCTCCCTGGTGCAAGAGAAGGTACAATAACGCAATGCTTTAAATAGCAGCTCATCTGCCTTGTGCAGGAGAAGGTCACAGCGCTGTTGCTGTAGGCAACACTTATCTCCCTAGTGCAAGACCTGGTAAGAGTGCTGTAAATAGCAGTACTCGTCTCTCTGGTGCAGGAGAGGGTAAAAGCACTGTAAAGTGTTACACTTATATATGTGGTTTAGGAGAAGGTAACAGTCCTATAAACAAAAACATATCTCCACAGTGGTGAAGAAGGCAGTCAGGGCTGGAATTGAATTTTTGTTACTGGGGAGGATTTCACTCTCACAAAAAAATGGGTGGGTGGGTGGGTTTCAAGAAATAGTCACATAGATAAAAAAAATAATACACAATGTAAACTGGCATACATACAGTGAGGTCCACTACCAAGATCTGTGTTTTCATCATTCATCGAAAACTAACAACATTTTTACTAACAAACTAACAACATTTTTACTCGTAGTAAATTTTTTAGAAGTAGTTAGAGGTCAAATTGTTCTGAGTAAAAATAATTGTGTTAGTTGTTAGTTGTGATGAATGATGAAAACAAACAGATTTTGGTAGTGGACTCAGACTTTTGGACCCCACTGTACATAACATGCAGGTCTCCCACATTCCTGTCAGACTCATGTGAGATTTCATGTGAGTTTTCTTCAACAATGGATTTATTTTTGCCACCCTCCCATATAGCACAGATGTGTGAAGCGCCAAAGGCTATTGTTTTCCCATGGACAGTTTCTCCCATCTCTGCTATGGAAGACTGTAACTCCATCAGAGTTGCCATAGGCCTCTTGGGGGTCTCCCTAACAAGTGCCCTATTCACACAGATGCTCAGTTGTGCCATATTCTCTCCATTTTTATGATGGACTTAACGGTGCTCCGTGGCTATTCAAAGTCTTTGAAATCTTCAGGTCTTGTTTGCACTAACCAACTGTGGGACCTCTCATAGACAGGTGTATTTAATTTGAAATAATTTGAAACACCTTAAATGTAAACAGTTGGTTAGTCAATCAACTAATTATGTGAACAATTTATTGCACCAGAGTTTATTTAGGTGTGTCTTAGCAAAAGGGGTGAATACTTATGGAATCAATTATTGCTAGTTTTTTTATTTGTCATTAATTAAGAAAAATATTTAGAGTTGTTTTTAATTTGACATTATAGAGTGTGTTGTCTTGATTAGTGGCAAGAAATCTCAATTAAATCAATTTTGATTCCATGAAGTAAGAAAATAGAATGAAAAATGGCAATACTTTTTATGTCCACTGTGTGTGTGTGTGTGTGTGTGTGTGTGTGTGTGTGTGTGTGTGTGTGTGTGTGTGTGTGTGTGTACAGTGAGAACCATAATTAATTGGACAGTGACACAATTTGTGTTATTTTGGTTCTGTACTCTAGCACTTTGAGATTGAAAGGATACAATGACAACGAGGTTGAAGTGCAGACTGTCAGCTTTAATTTGAGGGTATTTTCATCCATATCGGATCAACCGTTTAGAAATTATAGAATCTTTTGTACATAGTCCCCCCCATTTTCAGGCACCAGGTGATGCTCTGCCAGGCCTGTACTGCATCCATCTTACATTTACATTTTAAGCATTTAGCAGACGCTCTTATCCAGAGCGACTTACAAGATGTGCATTAACACATGGTAGGAACAATCATAGTTAGCGCACGAGATCAGTGCAGGAATACAGCAATAGACATTGCAGGCATCTGCGTACCATACCTGTAACACCGGGAAGGAAAAGGTTAGTGAATATATATATATATATATATTATTATTATTATTATTTTATTTTTTTAAGTATAGTGTTGAACAAGTAAACAGTGGTGAAGACAATTTAGCTAGATGGACAGAGTTCAGTGGTAGTGGAGTCTGAAGAGGTGGGTTTTGAGTCTCTTGCGGAAGATCGCAAGTGATTCCGCAGTCCTGACCGATTGTGGAAGGTCGTTCCACCAGCGAGGGATCAGGACAGAGAAGAGGTGAGGCCGCGAGGAGCGGCTGCCAGGCGCCCGGAGGGAAGGGACAGTCAGTTTACCAGAGGAGGCAGAGCGGAGGGGTCTGGGAGGTGTGTAGGGAGTGATGAGTGACTGGAGGTAATCTTCAATTCCTGCTTGTTTCAGGGACTTTTTGCCTTCAGTCTCCTCTTCAGCATGTAAAATGCATGTTCAATTGGATTCAGATCCGGTGATTGACTCAGTCAGTCAAGGATTTTCCACTTTTGGCTGTCAAAACCCCTTTGTTTCTCTAGCAGTATGAAGACAAGTGAGCCCATTCCACTGGCAGCCATACAGGCCCAAGCCATAACACCCCCCTCCACCATGTTTCACGGATGAGGTGGTATGCTTTGGATCATGGGCATTTCCTTTTTTTCTCCACACTTTCCTTTTTCCATCACTCTTGTACATGTTAATCTTTGTCTCATCTGTCCACAAGACTTTGTTCCAGAACTCTTGGGGCTCTTTTAGGTGCTTTTTAGCAAACTGTAGTCTCGCCTTTCTGTTCTTCAGGCTTATTAGTGGTTTGCATCTTGTAGTGGACCCTCTGTAGTCCTGCTGGTGTAGTCTTCTATGTATGGTAGACTTTGACACATCTACACCTGCATCCAGGGGAGTGTTTCTGATCTGTTGATGTTGTCACACCCCATCAACAATCTCCAAAGGCAATTTCAAAGTCTAGAATCAAGACTAGACATCAACAGCTCTCTTCTGCATTCACTAACGACACAAATGAATACACCTGCCTAACGAAACACATCTGTGAATCCAATTCAACAAATACTTGTAGTACCTTAAAATGGGGGGACCATGTACAAAACGTGCTGTCATTTCTAAACGGTTCCATCCGATATGTTTGAAAATGGATGAAAATACCTGGCTGACAGTCTGCACTTCAACCTCATTGTCTCTGTATCCTTTCAAATTCAAAGTGGCAGAGTACAGAACCAAAATAATGTGCCACTGTCCAATTCATTATGGTGCTCACTGTATATATAATATATGAGGTTGACACTGCACACAAAAAAAGAGAAAGAAAATCGGAGGCGGTCAGGTGTGAACATTTCTGAAATATATATATTTATTTAATGCTTTGCAATATGACTGTTCATGTTTATTCAAGTAATTTATTCATATTTTCTTTGTGTGAACACATTTATTTGGTTAATGGCACTACATGATGACTTCACCAAACAAATGTATACTAGTCCATTAAATTTGGGTACATTTGAACCATGAACTTGTAACCCAAATGCTGAAGAATGAAGCCATGCATTAGGGATTAATTTAACACATTAAACCTGTTTCTCTTTGGCTGACTACTTAACATCTTGGGGAACAGTCTGCACAACCGAACATACTATATGGAGCTGACATAGGAGAAAATAGCAGTAATTGAAACAGTGCTGCGATTACATTTTTATAGCACGCTGGATTGTACAGGAAGGCTCATTGCATTAAGAGCCAATGACGCTGAACCAAATAATCGCTAAAGCATATCTTTCTACAGGTGCGAGGGTTGGCTGGCTTTGGCCTGGAGTTGGACTTTCTGGTGGAGGAGTATGCGGGTAGCAAAGGCAGATTCCCCCAGTCAGGAGGAGGGCCAAGAGGTCCTTATTCATTGCCACCATTGAGAAAGGCCACAGCCTGGTCAACTCTCTGGTGGAAACTGGCCGGCTGGACAGCATCGGTCTGGTAGTGGTGGATGAGGTAAAAAGCCGTACAAGATACAGTACATGGAAAGAAGAAGGACAGACCTGTGCTCGGACTGAGGCATTGTTGCCTTTTCAGGGCACAATAACAAAGGTTATTGGTTTTGAATCCTGGGTAGTACCTCTTTAGCCCCGTTTACACTTGTCTTTGTTTTCATTTCTTTGGACGTTTTTCTGCTGTTGCAGATGGGAAAGGTTGTTAAGTGTGTTCTAAGTCACCAGCTGAGCCTTTAATGATAACACATGCTTAGATGGTAAAGCTTTATTAAATGGATTCCGGTGTTTGTCTAAAGTGTAATTTTACACACACACACACACACACTCACACACACACACAATATCCAAACATGAATATTTTTAACTTGGATAGCTGGCTAAGAGGTGACTAAATTAACACATGGGGCCCTATTTTGGTGAATTAGGACAGTGTCGGTAACGCAGACGCAAAGCAAAGACGATGGTGCTTTAGGGCGTGTCTAATGCAATTTTGGTAATTTCGTTTGATCAGATGGTGCACGCAACTGAATCCACATTGCGTATAAAAATCCTGTTTAGTTCTCTGCTGGCTGTCGGGTGTAGGAAAAGTAATAAACTAATTTGCATGTTGGACAAGACTGGAAGAAACTGCATGTACAGCTGAACTGATAGCCATCTGGCAAACACCGGCTACCAAACCCAGGGTATCGCTCACGGTATCGCCTTCGGTGTCCAATTATGTACTCCATTTTCTGTAGTGCAAATGGAAAGATTAAAACCCTTTCACATAAGAAAAACGATGTTCATACAAACATATATTTATTTAACAGGTGTATCTTACTGAACGGTAGCGATGGATGGCCTGCTGGCTTCAGTCTTTCATGTCCGTGCATTGAATAATCACAAGCTGTGGTGAAATCGTTTTTAGCTTAATTGATTACGCTTGCAAGTTACCCATGGATTGGACGATTTGTCTCAACGTGGGGGGAAATTAGCAATATTCACAAAACATTCTCATGTGATTTCAGATAACCTTATGTTCATATGTGCGCATCAATAAAGTCACCAAATTGCACAGAGCGCCAGCGTTTGCGCTAAGAGGTGGTCTAGTTGGACGTTAACGCAAACTCATTATTTGACACCAAACTTGCATAGCGCTGACAGTTTTCACTGTCACACCCCCTATTGCGCTGCCCAACCCATAGTCGCGCAAACACCTTCATTGTGCACCACGAAATTGCCAAACTCGGCGGAGACGGGAAATATTCAGTTTGCGACAGACGAAATTGGCAATTCGCCAGCGCTGGGCCATAAAGCTGCTTAGCACCGGCACGAAAATAGGGCCCATGATGTTCTATAGCCAAAATGGCTTATCTTAAGTAGCTGTCTAACTTACAAGCACAGCTACCAAACTAGATGAAGACAAATAGTTACGTATTTCTCCAGACCCAAATTTATACAAAATTGCACTAATTTCTTGGCAATAATAAAAGTGAGTAATATGTTGCTACCTAGCTGATTTTGGAGTTTGTGTTCCTACCGTCTACCGTAGCTTGGTTTATCTTAAAGCTCCACACCAGTTTCAGGTAAGACAGACCGCTCTCTAGTCCCTCAGAATTACTCACGGCCACTGTCACCCTCTGAACCTTTTTTAGACATTGCCTCATGCATTATTTTGTTGTATTTTGTTCGGTGTCCTGAGTAAATTAGATGTATTTATTTGTAAATTAAGAACATAAGAATACCTAATGACGAGAACGGACCGTTTAGCCCATCCAGGCTCCATCCAGGCCAAATTAGCTTGCAACTAGTTTAGCAATTTGTGCTGTCTACTGAAAAGTACTGAAATGATGGAAAAACGATTTCATTTCGGATGCAAACCCCCAATCCATAGCCGATTTGTGTTCTTCTGTGTCTTCTGTTTGACTAGAATTTTTAAATATGACCCATATCAGATATGGACTAAATCAGATACGCATCGCAATAAAAGACAAGTGTAAACGGGGCCTTTGTTATTCTTATTGTTGGAAGAAAACGTTGTGTCTTGATTACAGAAATGCTGGTAATCCTGGTCAACCAAGTCACAATTTCCATTGCTTTTTGTTTCAATCAAAATGTTAATTTTGTCATTGTATAACTGATGGATACATGCATGTAATTGTCCTTGGATTTATGATGTTATCTACGAGGTGATTTGCTGAGAATTAGGAAATGCATACAGTAGGGACAGGTTTATTTAATGAAGCATTGCACTCTGTGTATTATCAGCTCCACATGCTGGGTGACGGATATAGAGGGGCAGTCCTTGAAATGGCCTTGGCCAAGGTGCTGTACGCCAGCAGTAAGTTTTATTCCATATGTGTTCACTTCTAATTCCCTTTGCCTAATTCCATTTCAAGTCATTCATAACTGTAGCACTGTGACGTTTTTAGTTTAGAATTAATGTGCTCATTTTGAGTTCTCTAGTTTACTATACCATTCAGAAAACTTTATTTTGCCATTTATGAGATCTATGTTCTAAATTCTTTTAATTCACTTTTTTCGACAGGATCAACACAAATTATAGGAATGAGTGCTACTCTTGGCAATGTTGGGGACCTGAAAAAATTCCTGCAAGCAGACAATTACACCAATGACTTCAGACCTGTATGGCATTTTGCTCCCTCTATTTGTGATTGCATGTTGCTTGTGAAATTTGGTTGCACAAAGAGTTTTTCAGTTTAAGATATACAGTAGACTCTGTATTTTATTCACACCCTTGATAAAGATTAACAAAAGAGATTGGAAAAATCAGCTTTATTTTATTCTCACTATGCTAAATTATATTCTTTAATTCACATGAACCACAGATTTTTTTTTCCCCCATAAAAATCAAGAATAACAAATATTCACACCCCTGTTATCAGTACTTTGTGGTTCCTCCCCATTTTAACAGCAAGTACAGTAGTTGCCTTCTGTAGTGTTGTACGAGGTTATGGAACTTCTTGGGGGATCCTCAACCATTCCTCCATGCAGAATTGTTCTAGTTCCTTCAGATTCTTGGGTTGATGTTTGTGGACTCAGGACTCAGTTGGATTCAGGAGACTGAGATGGCCACATCAGGACATTGATCTTGTGCTCTGTCAACCATTTATTAGTTGCTTTGGATGTATGTTTGGGATCGTTGTCTTGGTGGAAGGTCCATCTGCGGTCAAGATGCCTTTTTGTCAAAAGAGGCTTCCTTCTTACAAGTCTGCCATAAAGGCCATTGTGATGTAGGCGTTGTCGAATGGTAGCTTTAGACACCTTGTAACCCCAAGATGCCAGGTTGTTTTGGAGATCTTGAACTGTACTCCTTGGACTTCTTTTTCCTCTCAAACCATCCGTCTCACTACACGTGGGGGCAAGATAGACTTGACCTCTACCTGGCAGGTTAGCCACTGTTCCAGTGGCCTTAAACTTCCTAATAATTCACAAACAGTGGAAAGTGGTATCTTTAACTTTTTAGTAATTTTTTGTGATCTCCTGATTAAAATTAAAGGGAGTTCTTTGCCTTTCACCATGATGATGGTTGACCACAGTATTTCAAACATGTTTCACCCCCTAGGGAAATCTTGTAGGCCACTGTGTAGTTACATAACTTTTCAATTAACTTCAGATAAGTAAATGAAGATAACTTCATAATTTATGAAGATTTGTTTTTGATGGATTACATTTAAAATAATAGTTAGGGGTGTGAATAATTGTGATCCAGAAAAAAATATTAATAAAACAAAATATGTTTTTCTGAACAATAGTATTAGTATTGTAGGTTTGGCATATATAATTGGCATAAAATATACCTAATTACTCAATATACTTAGTTTATTTTATACAATCTCTTTTGTTTATATTTATCAAGGGTGTGAATACAAACAGAGTCTACTGCACTTATACTTAATATAGACTGTATACTTAGAATTTCCTATTCTGCCTGATGGCCCTTGGTTTATTGTAGTCAGTTGATACCTGCAAGTGAAACAAGTACTTGACATTCTCCAATGCTTCTGAGGGCCTGAAATTCAGACCTGTAATTTCTTAGTTTTTTGTACAGGCATGGTAGCCTCATGCTTTGTGTTGAACGTTGAATGTTTTACCAAAGTGATATCTTGTTATTATGTCCAGGTCCAGCTGAAAGAGTATGTGAAGCTGAAGGATTCCATCTATGAGATTGACCCAAAGGAGGAGCAGTGCTTCAGGTTGTCACGGCTTCTAAGTTTTAAGGTATGTTCACATTTACAGTAGACTTAATTTTTTCTCTCGCTTGTAATGAGAAGGGGAACCCATTTTGCACACATTTCGGATGTTCACATAAGTACTCATATATCCATACACTACTTGCTCTATATGTGTTATTCTTCTAGGAAAGTGGCGTAAGCCTATGGTCCACTTATTGAGTAAGTGCATTTTCTGTGACCCACCCCTTATTAAAATATGGAATTGAAATGTTTTAAACACATTTCAAAACAACTACCTGTGCACTGCAGTGCATGTTACAGGTGAAATGTTTAATTTGACTAGTGTTAATATTAATGGAAAATGTATTATATTAAACCCCAAAAAAAATGAGACCTAATGGTTCACAGGAGAACCTTGACCATTATCTTGATCTGTGTAATGACAAGTCTTCCATCACACAATGTTTTGATACCTGCTACAGTACTGTAACTACAGTGATGTTTAAACGTTTGTGAACCATACAGGGGGTGGTCATTGTTTTCATATATTATAGAAAAATGAGCCTAAAAAATATTTATCTAAACCTCAATTCTTAACAAAGATATCCCAAATAAAGGACACACACAAAGAAGTATGATATATTTTCATTGTTTATTTAACAAAACTGGTTTATTTAAGAAAAACTCAGATATCCTTGTGTGCAAAAATATGTGAACCCCTTCAATCAATAACTTGTGGCACCTCCTTTAGCACGATGACTTGACGCAAACGTCTCCTATAGCCACTGATCAGACTCTGGCATCTTCTTTGAGGGATTCTCGCCCACTCCTCCTTACAGAACCCAGCCAACTCAGTGAAGTTTGAGGGCTGTCTGGCATGAACAGCCCACTTCAGGTCTTGCCACAGCATCTTGATTGGACTTAGGTCAGGACTTTGACTTGGCTAATCTCAAAACGTCTTTCTCCTGAGCCATTCTTTGGTATATTTGCTGGAATGCTTCGGATAATTGTCTTGTTGGAACACCCACTTTCGGCCAAGTTTTAGCTTTCGGACTGATGGCCTGACGTTCTGTATAAGAATTCTGTGATATCCCTCAGAATTCATGGTTCCCTTAATGATGTTGAGTCGTCCAGGCCCAGAGGAAGAAAAGCAGCCCCAGATCATGACAGTCAGTCCCGCCACCATGCTTCACCGTAGGGATACGGTTATTTTGGTGCTGGGCAGTGTTGGGTTTTTGACAGACATGCCATTTTTTATTGTGACAAAAATGTTGATTTTGGACTCATCTGTTCAGAGAACAGACTTCCAGAAACCTTCAGGTTTGTCCAGGTGGCCTCTGGCAAACTTAAGACGGGCAGCTTGGTTCTTTTTAGACAGCAGAGGCTTGTTCCTGGCTACCCTTGCATGGGAGTTCTATTCAGCAGTGTGTGCAGTGACATCAGATGTAGCGAGGGAGGCTTGTAGATTTCTGGATGTTATTCTCAGGTTGCTTTTTACTTGATTCATTCTTTTTCTTGTGGCTCTTGGTGATATTTTAGTAGGACGCCCACTTCTAGGCAGAGTCACTGGCATGTTAAACGCTCTCCATTTGTATATTATTTGTTTCACCTTGGCCTGACTAGAGCCCATGTCTTTTTGATATGATTTTATATCCTTCTCCAGACTGATGTGCACTCACTACTCTCTTCCTGAGGTCTCCTTAGATCCCAACCTGGTGTGATTTGCATTCACCTGTATGGGTAACACCAAACTGTTTCTTACCTGTATTTGAGTGTGCCGCCAAAACTCTTTCCTAAAAATCTGACCTTTGATTGGTTAACTTGGTACCCAATTATATACCCACCTGATTCTACTTACCTACTTTATTTAACTAAGGCAACAGGAGGTTAACTTATTTTTTGCAACTTCACTAATTCTTTTTTCCATATTTTTACTCAAAAGGCACTGGATATGCACAATTTCCTTAAAAAAATGATGAAATCGATAAATATAGACCCTTTATTTCAGTTAAGAAAAGACTGGTTCTGATTACCCTAGATTTACCCTACCGGTCAAAAGTTTTAGAACACCCCCATTTTCCAGTTTTTACTGAAATGTAAGCAGTTCAAGTCCAGTGAATAACCTGAAATGGTAACAAAGGGAAAGAAAAGTAAACTGCCAGAGGTTTTTGTAAAAAAAAAAAAACCCATGTTAACCCATTACTTGTTCCTGAAAAGGGCCTTTTTATAACTCTGAAATGTACATTATTTTCAGTTTAGGTTACCAAAAACGGAAAAATAATGTACATATATCATATACATATACATAATGTAGTGTATATCATTGCACAAGGGGTTCACAAACTTTCAAGCGTCACTGTATGTTGGTCTACTTCAAACAATGCACTCACCACTGGGCAGGCTGATGAGGATTCAATCAAACTTTCTCTGTGAATCAACAACCAAATAGATTATTTTCAGAGGAATGCAGGACTTAGAGTTGATTAATTTCTTGAAAACTATTAGGTGACTATTTGATTGCTATATGTACTGTACTTAAAATTGACCAATGATGTGCCTTGTTACTTCATAGTAATTAATGCTCTGTAAAAGACTAAAAGAGACGACCATTATCTTGCACTTTGAATATATTTTTTGCGGTTTAATTTACAGGGGCTTTTCACCAGAAGGTAATCTAATCTTACTTACATAAAGATGTTTACCATAATTGTGTATACAACCAGTAAATATAGTGTGCTACACTTAATTTATTCATGTGGTACACAAGCACTGTTTATGTAATCCAGAGCAGGAAGTCCTGCCTGCTCCCAGTGATTGTATGGGCTATTCTAACATCCCTAAGAAATATGCAGGACTCATGTTTCATGCATCACTTTATTGATAGTTAGGGATTGGAGATAAGTTTATCCCGGGTACAGTGAGAGTAGAAACTGAGTGATACAGCCATTGTGCTCAATTTCTGTAGTCACAACAAACCTTTTTGTGACACTTTAAATACGAGCCCTACACCTCAGGGATTTTCCTCGAGAGTATGGGTATGCATGCTGTTGAGACTATTGCTTCCAACAGTGCTCGGAAACTAACAAGATTTCTGAAACATTTATAGTATTTTCATGGATGCCATATGTTTCCTGATTCACAAGCGATGAGTGTCAAAACATGTATGTCATCAAACTATGCATTCTGTTTTTATTAGATCATATTGCATTTCTCAGGGAAGTGAGAATAGCCCATACATTCACAGGGAGCAGGCAGCACTTCCTTTTCTGAACTACTTAAGCAGTGATTGGAGAGAAACCGCAGTTCTGGAGCAGCTATGAGACCACTGCACAAATCAAACAATCAAAGTTTTTTGAGGTAAGAGGAAAAAGATCTAAATCTAGAAATCTGGGAGTGTTCCCCTTTAACCTTATCATGTTTCTCACAAGAGATCCTGCCACATTTGACTAAAACCATTCAAACATTTAACAAAATCAAAGTATGGGAAAGGTTTCACATTGTGGTGAAACATGTGTTCCACAAAGTAAAGAATTACACTTCTAAATGAATATATGCCATTTAATATAATATATATATATATATATATATATATATATATATATATATATATATATATATAAATAATATATGCCATTTAGTAGATGCTTTTATCCAAAGTGACTTACAGTAATGAATGCATACATTTTTCAGTATATGTGGTCCCAATGGGAATTGAACCCACAACCTAAGTGTTGTTAGCGGCATGTACTACCTACTGAGCCACACAGAACCAAATTAGGTATGTTTCCTTTTAATATAACAATGTTTATTCATTGTTTTGCCATTTTATCAAGACAACTAATGGAACCAACTTACCAGTGAAAACAGAGGGGCGGACTCCATAACTAAGATCGTAGTTACCATTTCATGAACTAGGGAATTACATCACTCAACTTTGTGCATTAAATGAAAAATAAAAACACCAGCAAAGAGAATTTGCTCCCTCATAGATACATGAAACTCCGCTTTCATGTGCCAAACACTTGTTTACGGCAATATATAACTATATTGGTACCTGGTATGAAAGGTCAAAGCTATGAGGATAGGCTTAAGGCATTCAATTTATTTGAGCTTAGCAAATGGAGACTGGATGGATTTGATTGAGGTTTTTAAATTCCTAAAATGGATTAACAAAGTGAACTATCAAAGCTTTTTTTTAGATGAGTAAATTCCACATGGATATTAGGAAGCTTTTTTTTTTTAACAAAAAATGCCTGGAACAGCTTGCCAGGTTGGGTAGCTGAGGCAGAAATAATTGGGTTATTCAAGTCCTGGCTAGATGCAGTACTAGATACTCTTTAGATTGGGACATGACGAGCCTAGATGGGCTGAACGGTCCCTTCTCATCATTATGTATTCTTATGTTCTTATGTGTCATTTGGGGAGAAACTCTATAATGCTGTAAAAATAATTATTATGAAATGCTAATGATTTTCACTCATCTTTTTAATAAAAACCAGTGAACAGATTTATATGAAATTGTGAGGATTAGTTTGAATGGTATTTGTACTGTATACAGAGTATACATTTGATTTTTGAATTTTTAAAATTTGAATTCAAGCTGCGTGTGGCCATTATCTAAACATTGCCCGACCATGTTTAATACAGTACATTATTCTGTCATGTGTATCTCTCTCTCCTCAACCCCTCCCATGGCCCACCAGTAGGTCCCAACCCATATTTTGGGAACCACTGTTGTAGGAGATGTTTAACTCCTCTTCGTTTCCCTCTTGTGATTTGGCAGTACTCCAGCAGCATGCAGAAGATGGACCCAGATCACATCATCGCCCTGGTGACGGAGGTGATACCAGCAAACTCCTGCTTGGTGTTCTGTCCCACCAAGAAGAACTGTGAGAGCGTGGCAGTGATGATCTGCAAATACCTGAAAAAGTATGCTTTCATTCCTTCTGCTCTGAGCTCCTGTCATTTTTACTGAATAAATGTCCTCCATGCTGAATGCACATTACATGCACGTACACGTACACATTTGTAAGTAGTGATTTATTTACCAGAATGGCTGTTTCACTTTGGATCTGAAGTTGGCCCTTAATTTCCCAACTAATATATATTATAAGTAATTGTTCGGTGTCCATATTAAAACATTGTGCGTGTGTGTGATTTTCTTTCTTCTTGTAAATAACAGATCAATTGTTTTTCTAAAATATTTTTTTAAACACTCAACATTGCTAAGTGAGTTTAAGCCTTTTTAAAAATTAAACTAAAGGCTTTCTCAGTCCAAAGCCCTTGATCGAGCACATGAGTATAAACTGACTGCTTTGCCATTTGCGGTTGTTTGCCAGGTAAATTGACCAATGGTTCAAAAATCCTTAAAAAAGGATGAGGCACATGTTAAGTGAATAAACGTAAAAGTTTAAGTCGGAAACTGAGCATGCATCCCTGGTCTCCTCAGGGACTACTTGCAGTGCAGGGAAGCGGAGAAGGCCTTGTTGCTGGAGGAGCTGAGGGCCAGCGGGAATGGGTCCCTGTGTCCCGTCCTGCAGAAGACCGTGCCGTATGGCCTGGCCTACCACCACAGCGGCCTGTGCAATGAGGAGAGGAAGCTGGTCGAGGAGGCCTACGCGGCAGGCGTGCTCTGTCTCCTCACCTGCACCTCCACACTGGCTGCCGGGATCAATCTGCCCGCCCGCAGGTGGGCCCATTGTCCTTCCACCTAAACTTTTCTGTGCCGCTTATTTGTTGTACTTGTACACAGTACGATACTAAACATAGCTAAACACCAACTCACTGTAGCAGATAATGCCTTTTGTCTCTGAGATTTAAATAAATGTATATGTTCTGCCTTCCCTGAACTGGCAGGATTGTTCAGGCAGCACTTTGACAATATGAGAAAATCTGCCTGAAATTCAGACAGTGTGTTCAGTCGCGCATGCAGCGTATAAAATGTCAAACTTTCTCAGCCATGCAGATTTCTTTATGTGGCGTGCAGTTGAAAGAAAGAAAAAAAGGATAATAAATAAGAAAATAAATAAAGGAGTGTGATTTAGTGAATCATTGAATGATTTAAAGCCAGAAAACCCCTCAGGTCAAGAGTTCTGATACAATTCTCAGAATCGGAGCATAGTCACAAGACCTAGAATAATCTAAATCTGAGAATGTAATAAAGTACATTCAAATCTTTATTACATTCTTTATAAATCAAATCTGTCACGTCTTTTACATGACTTAATTAATTATACATTTTGTAAATCAGGAATTTTTATAAGGTTATCTTACATCAGTATGAATACTCTTAATATAAAAGAATGAGAAATGCTCAAGGACTAAATTAAATTTGCAGCAGCATTCCAGGAAAATGGTGAGATCTTTCTTGGAATCAGAGGTCTGCCTCTTACATTAATGATGTTGTTTATAACATCATGTACTTAAAGTTGTCTCTGTGTGACGTCAGGGTGATTCTGCGCTCTCCATACGTGGCCATGGACTTCTTGAAGAGGAGCCAGTATAAGCAGATGGTGGGCCGGGCAGGACGAGCAGGCATCGATACGTCTGGGGAAAGTATCCTGATCCTGCAAGAGAAGGACAAGCTCATGGTAAAGAATTAAATTACATTTCAATTGCAACTTTATTGTCCAGCTAAGGCAGGAAAATCATCTTTGGTCTCACCACAAAACATCACATCAATGTACATCCCATCAATAAAACGGATCACATCAATGTACTATCAATACAACAGTATACAGCAGCATATATCAATCACCAATCACAAAGGAGCAGAAGATTAGTGCAGCTTGTTAATAATGTTAATTGCACTAGGAACAAAATATCCCTTGTAAATATTTTTGTTTGCCAGGGGTGTTCTATAGCGTCGTCCTGAGGGAAGTAACTCAAATACGGAGTGGATTTGTCAGATTTCTAGGGCTGTCCCCGACTAAAACAAATCTTGGTCGACCAACAGTCGTCCGTTTTTTTCCGATTGGTCGAAACATTTTTTTCCTATATGACACACCCTATCTGTTTGAATAAATATAACTATATGCGCACTGCACTTGTCTCATGTTTTATAACTTTATTAAGTGAATGACACAAATGAGTAACAATAGGCTAATGACTTTATGGAGTTGGAGTTCAAGATTATCTGAAAGAAGAAAAAAAAAAACGTATCCGTTCCGAGCCTCCTCACATGCTGCGCTTGCAGATTCTGCCGTTGTGCTTGTGAAGTTGCAGTATGGCCACATAATAGGCTGATGCTTTTATTTGACCACAACCATAAGACATTCTAATGCATAGGCTATGTTTTATTTAATTAACCAGGTTGGTCTCATTGGGATTTATAATCTCTTTTGCAAAAAAATAGGCTAACAAACAAATGATCACACATAGCCTAATGTCTTAAATTGTAGCCTAAAGCTGAACATAAAGTGGCTATAGCCTATCGAAAATAACTTACTCGAGTCGGAGACCATCCGATGGGCTACTTCCCCAGTCGTTTCATGTTATGGCACAGGAACACTAGCTTGTCCACATTTCTTGGCAAAAGGCAGCTTTTTATTAACGATAAACCCTGCCTTGGAAAACGCGCTTGCAAAGTTTACATCCAGATTTTTTCTTTGACATTATGTTCTTAGGTTATATCGAAATGAGTAATTAAAGTATGCCTATATCGCTAATCTTAACTATAGGCAAATCCTAGGCTACAATTAAAATGCACATTCGTGTACCTAAAACAAGAAGGATACAATATAGGATACATGAAAGGGGGTGTTACACATGTTAGTTATAAATATATAAACCATACAATTAGCAAAACACATTTATTATAAAATGTTACTTTGATTAGTTTTGCTGAATTATTCACAACATTATTATTACCTTAACTGCCTAATATCATTTAAAGAGAACATATATAGGCCTAGCTATGTTAAGAGTGAAGGACTGTCACTGCCATACCCGCAGCATCCAGAATGGATTATTCTACTGACAAGCGCACAAATCTAGGTGTCTCATGCTGCGTGGAGATTTTTTCTTATTTTTATTTTTTTCCGCACGACTGCTTGACCAAAACAAATCCCGGTCGACCAAACAATCGACCAGTCGACTAAATGGGGTTCCATACCAGATAGAGATATTAAAAGCGAGGATTCTCTCTACAGGCTGACCCTCTTTCCAGAACGTTATGACTGACCCCAAACTCTTTCAGTTTCCTAATTAAAAACAGTCTCTGACCGGCTTTCTTACATGTAAAGTCAACATTGTCTGTGAAACTCAATTTGTTATCAATGTGTATTCCTAGATACTTAAAACCGGTAACAATTTCCACAGACTGATCACAAAGTATAAGTGATGAGAGTGGGTCTATAAAAGTATAAGAGTGAGCATGGTTTAAAATAAGTTCCTTTGTTTTGTCAACATTGATTAACAAGGAACTGGATTTACACCAATGTTCCAGCTTGGAAACCTGGGCAGAGTAATCAGAGTTATCATCCTTATGGAATAGACCAACTAAAGCCATATCATCAGTGTATTTAAATAGCTTAACATTGCTGTCCTGCAGTTTCATCTCATTGCTGTAAACCAAAAATAATAAAGGTGATCAAATACAGCCCAGAGGTGCCCCTGTGTTTAAAACAACCTCACCTCATCAAAGAACCTGCAGAAGGTGGTGTGGTGTGAAGATGATCCAATGCAGTATTTTATTTATTTATTTATTTTCCTCCCAATTTGGAATGCCCAATCTTGAGCCGCACTCGCTGAAACCTCCGCTGTCAATTCGGGAGAGTGCAGACAAGCACATACTCTCCTCCTAAACGTGAGCCATCACTTCTTTTCACCCCACCGTTCACGAGCTAAGCTGCACAGACATGAGTCAGAGGAAGACACTTCATGTGCAGCTTTATGCAGGTAGACTGTGGGCGACCGATTGACCAACGGGGGTTGCTGGTGTGCAATGAGATTCTGTCAATTATGCTTCACCCCGCGGGAATGCTGGCCACCGTAGCCACAGGCAAGGTCTGGATTTGATACCATGGGAATCCACATATTAGAAAAGTACCTTAATAGGATGAGCCATCCAGCAGCCCCTCCAATGCAGTATTTTGGCTATAGAAATTTTCAACTGTGCATATATCATTTTTGAATCTTATGTTGTTTTTTCTTAATTTCCTCCTATTTTGTTTTCAAACAGGAGATTTTATTTTTTTTTTTCAGCATTTGTCATATGCATCCATGATTGTAGACACACTCACTGTTCAGAGAGCCTGTTAAGCAACATTTAATTTGATAATCTGTGTTTTCAGGCAAAAGAACTTGTGTCTTCGCCAATGGAGAACTGTTACAGCAACCTCATGCAGGACAACGGCAAGGGCATACGGAGCCTTATCCTGTCCTTGATTGGGACAAACGTGAGTGTCCACAGCCCACACAACCTGCATACATTTTACATGACTTATTTCACAATATTTATGTGTATATTATATAAAATATAGACACTACTGCTCTATCATTCTTAATAAATCTACAAACACATCTTTGCATGAACCCTATAAAATCCACCTGCAGGCTGTGATCTCAGTTTTTGATGGACAACTGAAGCACTTCTACTTACAAACAAATGCATCTATTTATCCATTTATGTACTTTTTTAAACTGACTTTTTAGTTTAAGGGTTTTAAGGTATTTTCGCCTGGTTCTCTCTAGATAACGAAGACTGTGGAGGAGATCAGGGAGTTCATGTCCATGACTTTGCTGGGCGTGCAGGAGACTCATATGTGCCTGGAGAAAACACTTTGGGATATTACCCAGGAGTCTGTGCAGTTCCTCACACAAAAGGAGCTCGTTTCTGTGTCAACTGATCCAGGAAATGGCAGTGTTGTAACAATCACCAAGCTGGGAAGAGCCACTTACAAAGGTGATATGCCTACCTTGACAGTCTGCTACAATAGAATTGGCAGCAGAGTTACACCTTTTAAAAGAATGGAGGGCATATTCCTTAAGAAACTGTGGCTTCCAAAGTGATTCAGTGATGAAAAGTGTGTCTTTTTCTCTGCTATTTTTACTCCTTCTCCCAATTTGGAATGTCCAACCACAGTTAAAGGCCCGTCCCATCACTGCAACTAACTCCAAATCAGGAGGGGGAGACCAGCGGACCAAGTGGCCTTTAAAATGTGTACTGCCAGCTGCTGCTTCTTTTCTGCATGATTGACCAGAAGAGTCACTAATGGGAAGAAACATAATTGGCCACCACATCGCAAATTATGCATAATGGTCAGGATTAGATTCCAGACCCCGGGGCATGTCACTTTACTGAGAACTAACGCTTCCCAGGAAGCCCCAGAAAGCGTTTAAACAAACAAAAACAAAAAAAACATTTATAGTGCATTTGTAAGGACCTCTTAACCTAAATCTATTTTGTGAAACTTTATATTTAACAATATTGTGGAGCTAATCTGCACCATTGAAAGTTTATTTTATCAATGTAGCTTGCTACAAGAATAAGAAGAATTATCGTCTGGGATGTTTGCGGTTTCAAACGTGTCTGTTATTCATCTGCAGGCTCCATAGATTTGACCTACAGTGACATCTTATACAAAGACTTGTCGAAAGGCATGGAGAGTCTGATGTTGCACAGTTTTCTTCACCTGGTCTACCTGGTAACACCGTATGACATGGTGTCTCAGTGCAAACCTGATTGGATGATCTACTTCAGGCAGGTGAGCTCCTAGAAAAATATTCTCTTTTGAAACGACTCAAAGGTCTTACAAATTATGACCTAGGAAAAATAAACATGTGCAAGAATCGGATATCTTTTGATACTTTCAAATCACATTTTTAAATTGAATACGTTGAAATAACATTCAAGTGTCAGGACTAAATATCAAACTGCAGTCTGGCTACCTATTTGTGCTAATTTATTTTGTGATTTTGTTATTTAATTTAATTTAACTTTTTTATTGATTTTCAAAACACATAAGTGGGGTGGGGAAGAAGATAACAGTTCATGAAAAGTTAACAATACAAAGGAATAACCCTGATAACCCTGCCAATGCCTGTACAGTTGAAGTCCAGGCTTTATTTAGGCTTGCTGTGTATACTCTAGATTAACTAATACTGTTTTTGAAATCCATAACTTGCTTAAAGGAAGATCTGGTGTGATCCATAATTGCAAAATGGTTTTCTTAGCAGATATGAAACCAGTAAGTAACATTTTACACTGAATTGAACTTAGATTAAGATTAGAATCTTCATTTAGCAGGCATAGGCAAGGGTTTACTATAAAGTGTGTCTTAGTCAGTTCAGACATCACAATATTCACATATTTCCAGAGATCCTATATAATGGGACAGTCCCAAAACATATGTAAAAATACTAGGAGAGTTATTTTTACAAATATGACAGTGATAATCCAATATCAACGTCATCTGATACCATCTGTAAGGGGTTGCATAAGCTTATAATGAATGAGCTGATGAGCTAGATTTTAATCTTACAACTAAGATTGGACCATGCAGTGTCCAAATCCAGACTGAGATCGAAAGATCCAAGCTCTCATTCCCACAAAATCTGGGTAGCTAAAGGTTTATTGCTTTGTTTCAAGCATGCTAATATGCTGTAAATGTCTGACACTCCACCATGAGTACTTAGAGAGGGCTTAATCCAACCAGAAATTGTATGTACTGTGGGTGAGGTGTCCCGCAGTGATCATCTGAGCTGTAAATATACAAAATATGACGAAGCTGGGAGAGATTATAAATGCCTGTCAGATCCTGGAACAAATGCAAAATATTTGCATCATACATACTCCAATAGTATTAATGCCCTGAAAGGACTGTGCAGCATTTATTAATGGTTTGCCACCAGTCAACAGATTGTTCCACACATTTAAAGAATTTAGAATTATACTACCAAACCGTAAATTAAGATTGGCACGACCCAGACCAGTGCACAGGAGGTCCTGACATCTATGTGGCTTTGCTAAGATTCTTCTACACATCTCCAGGACACTTTAGAGTTTGTCCAACCAAGGTTTTACAGGAATACTTGGAGTAATATTGAGAATTCTGTGTTTGTCAAATATAAAAGTATGTCATAAGCATATAAGAAAATATGGTGCTTGTGATCATGCATAGTCACTGGTGATAGTAAATATTTGTGCCTAATAATCTTGAGGCAAGGGTTCAAGAGATAAATAAAAAATAATTGGTGCCAAAGGGCAGCCCTACCCTTTCATACCCTTTTCTAGTGGAAATGAAGAGGAAATATTATTTCCTGTAATTACAGATAGTAGTCTGAACATTGTAAAGTGTCTTGACCATCTAAATAAATTTGTCACCAAATCCAATCCAAAATGTTCCAAAATAGCCCATATGTATTCCCACTCCACTCTCAAAAGCCTTTTCTCAAGACAGTAGAGTAGAGCTTGGAATAGTATTGGCAATACTTATTAATAGAAGTAGTCTACATTTGTTACTGGATGCAAGTCACCCTCTAATTTAGAAAGTACTTCTAAATTACTCTATTCTGCAAACTAATACCTTTGCAAATAGCTTCACATCACAGCAAATTAAGGAAATGTGTCTACAGTTGACACAATCCAAGGGATCTTTACCTTTTTCCAACAGTAAGGAGAGTTTTTGATCCCTGGAAGCTGGAATTGGAACCTGGAATTGATGGAATGTAGGAGTAGTGGTCCTACACCTCCTTCATCCCAGGTTGCTAAATACAATTCTGGTCGTAGACCATCCAATCCTAGTGACTTCCCCATTCTGCAGAGAACAAAGTGAATCTTTAAGCTCTTCAAGAGTTATTGGAGCTTCTAATGATTCACAGTCTAATGGGGACAATTTGGGTAAATCCAGATGGTCAAGAAACGTTTTACAGTGTGATGGGTCAATTTCAGATTTATAAAGATTAGTGTAAAAATCAGTAAATGCTGCATTTATAGTTTATAGTGAATGGATTTGTAACTATCTGCCCTGCAGTATTTCCAATAACAATGTTAGACTTGGTTTCATTTTCTTTTAGTCTGAGAACAAGCAAACTACTTGGTCTCTCCTACAGCACAATATTTTTGTCTTGTACAATGTAAAATAAATTCAGCTTTTGATGAAAATAATTGATTGTAATCTCCTCTCAATGAAGAAAGCATGTTAGCTCTAACCTCTAACCTAGCTCTAACCTAACCTGTTAGATTTGTCCTCAGTTCTCTTTGGTTCTCCAGTATTCCATTTGCCTTTTTGAGTTCAGTAAACCTTATGTTCCTGGTTGTGGATAGTTGTGAGGAAAATAAATACAAAAGCGACAAAGATATCTACGAAGACAGTCACAGCACAAAGACGGACACTATTTTTTCGCAGCTATTTTGCAGTCGCAGATAGCGACACACTAATGACCAATTTACTAAGACAGTGGTCCAACCGAGGAAAGAATATTTGAATAAGAATGAAGAATAGACATGGCTAAACTTATGATAGGAGTTTGTCTATGTTAAAGGGATATAGTTTAACATACATAGTTTAACATAAACATAACAATATTAACATAAGTTTAACATAAACGGCTGGCAGTGTAGTGTAATGGTTAGGGAGCTGGGCTTGTAACTCAGAGGTTGCAGGTTCAATTCCCAGTTGGGGCACTGCTGTTGTACCCTTGAGCAAGGCACTTAACCTGAATTGCTTCAGTAAAATATCCAGCTGTAAAATGGATTGTATGTAATTAAATGTAAACTGTAAGTTGCTCTGGATAAGAGTGTCTGCTATATGCCTAAAATGTAATATACTGGTAATAGTAATAAATTAACATTAGGGAAAATAGAAAGCCCTAAAACCTGCCAACCTAAAAGAAGGGTACCCCTAAAATAAATGTAGTGTTATCCAGTGGCCGAGCTAGCCAGTTGATAGCAGCTGTATTATCAGGGAAGGTTACAGAGAAAATAGGCAAGCTACAATCCTGACCTCGGTAACACTGCAAAATGTAAATATCACAAGTGGACCGATACCTTTTTCAGAGTGTACAATAACGTTATGTGGGCTTTCAGAGGACCGTCCACCAAAAAGAAACATACCCTTATAATGAACATTCAACTAATTAGCCGTGCAGCTGTTAAGTCAGCCAGTTAGTGTCAGTGGATCTGCTACAAAGCCAGCAGGACAACATTAACTTCAGTACCACCGTTAAGATTTTAAGCATGAGCATGTTAAATGTATACCTCTCACTTACGTGTCCAAAAAAAAAACCCACTGTTTGTTCCCCTACAAGCTATGCTATGTTGTTTGAGTCCTCCTGAAAAAGGTCCACAGCAGGGAAGCAGAGTAGGATGTCTATAAACGTGCATTCCGATTTGCCCTTGTTGGGATGAGTGGATGAGTCTGTGCCCATGGCTATAGCACTTCCCCAGAGTTCTGGTTGTCGCTGAATGAGGACAGATTCACTTGTATAAAATCCTCCTCTTCGCACGGGGTACAAAGGTGATCCTTTGACTAATTTTAAGAGAAGCAGGGTAGACAAAGAAGGGCTGTCGCAGGCCAGGGTGATTCTCCCTGACCCCTTTTAGAATGGCTTGCCTGTCAGTATACCTCAGGAGCATACATTCTACATTCAAGGAAATTGAACAATACCAAAAATACTACAAACACTTCTTGATTACTATTTGTGGTTACCAGCTTGAGTTGTGATACAGTTGTCAAAATACAGTTGTCTCTGTCGAGTTAATGTGTACCCCAAGTTTAGATCCCACAGACGGTACAATTGGCTGGCTATAATTCTGTTAAATTAAAAAAATAGCAAAATCTGAATTTGTGAAGGGAAAGATGTGTCACGTCATCACATTGCAAACCACTATACCCTATATGTGAGGTAAATAATTGTCCAATTTCCTCCTGTTAATTTTTTAGTTATCCATGCTGTCTGCCATAGAGCAGAAGATGTTGGCTTCTGTTGGAGTGCCCGAGAGCTTTGTGGCACGAAAGGCTGCCGGTCAGACTGTAAAAAAGGTGAGGAGACAGCTGTCTTTCTACTGGAATAATTTAGTTAGACTATTCTGCTTATGGAAACAACAACATCCGTCTGAACATTAGTGGCATCAATTTTATGCTGGCTTCTGTGTTCCAGTGCAATCCAAATCCAGCCAGACTCCAAATATCTGCTCCAATATTTTAAATGAGTTATTATTGAAGGCCCCCGCAAAATTTTAATTGTGTAAGACATGACAGCACTTACAGGGAGTGCAGTGAAATATAATGCAAAATCTGTTGTATAACTCACACCTGTATTAGTGGACCCCTCTTACTAGACCGGGCCCCAACCCTGGTCCTGGAGAGCCACAAGGTATGCTGGTTTTCATTGTTACTCAGCACTTAATTGATCAAAAAGTTAAATAGGGGGCAGCGGATAGCGTAGCAGTCTAAGGGGGAGGGGGGAGTGTGAGCCAGTATGAGTTCGTCAAGGAGCAGGAAGGGCGCCCGTGGTCGGGTTCCGTCTCGGAGGAGGCAGATCTACTGGCCATGGAAAATTGGCTCCTTACCCGGAGGATGGGTGGCGGACTCGTGGGGAGGGTGAATTGATATAAATAGAGGGTATAATTGGCAACCAAATTGGGAGAAAAATTGGGAAAAATTAGAAACTATACATTTAAAAAATGAATAAATATAGTAGTTGTTATATAGTTACCCTCACCTCAACTTGTTTGTTGGGTCTGAATTGGTTGCTGATTTTAGGGGGAAATAAAAACCAGCACACCCTGTGGCTCTCCAGAACCAGAACCAGAGCTGAGAGTTGAGAGCCTCCTGTACTTAATTAAAATCAGGAAAGCAGTACAAATAAAATAATTTAGTTACAGTCAATCTGTTGTATTTATTTATAAATATAATATACTTATTCCCTATAGTTGTGTCATCACAGATCTTAATAATGTGCTCCTCGGGGGCAGATAATAATCAAGATTATCACTTTTGTCAGGGAAACACTTTTAGGATGTAATCTGGTTAAGATGATTCCACTGTTCTTGAGGTCTTCTTTCCTCATTTAGGGAGATTCTGAAATTCCATACCTCAAAGTGAACGGGAGCACATTTTCAAGAGTGCCATAGAAAAACGTTAACAACTCCCCACACTATCACCTCATTCAAGATATCATGAATCAGCCTTTTAAGAGTAATGATATGTCATAGGCAATATGTTTGCCACAATAAAGCTCTGTGATACTTAGCAAGACATGCTGTCAGAGTTGTTTGAGTTCTATTCTACAGTTCCACACTTTAAGAGCTTAAAAGCTTACAGTTCTCTTTACATTCCTCCCCACAGAAGGGATCTTGAAAAGGCTTAAACTAATTTACGCTGAAATGAAATCAAAGATTATAATCTATTTACTACTAACCGTGTTTATTATTTTATTGGGCAAAAAAGCTAACACAACAGAACATGAGTAGCAAGAGTGTAGATGATTGCATGTTTAAGTTAATCCAGCCCTGTATAAAAAAAGGTTTGTTGTCATGGTATCACGAGGAATAGAGGAAGAAACTCAGATTCAGATTTGAGGCTGACCTCACTCTCTCTCTCTCTCTCTCTCTCTCACTCACTTATACACACACACACAAACACACTCAGGCAGTAGACACAATGGTGGTGAACAGGCTGTATCTGGCTCTGGTGCTCTTCTCCCTGCTGAAGGACACAGACGTTTGGAGTGTGTCAGACAGATTCCAGCTGTCCAGGGGCTTCATTCAGAGCCTGCTCAGCTCCTCGTCCGCGTTCAGCTCCTGTGTACTGCACTTCACAGAGGTGGGCCCCCCTCCTCAACTTTTGCTATACTTGTCATGGATTTAACTTTTTACATTATGCTTTAGTTGAAATTGGTAATAACAGCCTAAGAAGAGGCAATGGTGTAAATGTTGCCTGTTTGGTTCACTCCACCCCAGGGTTCCATGTGAATTAATAGTGTCCATTAGAGATCCACAGATTGCTGGTCTTTGTTCCAGCTCAGGTCTTAATCACTTAATTGGGGTCATTGATTGGATGGGAACCGATTAGATGGGAACAACTGTTCTATGTGATGAGTTGGTCAGTCAGTACCAGGAAGTGGCCAGCATTGGCATGGGTGTCATTACTGATGCCACTGAATCTCCTCTTCCTGTCAGGAGCTGGAGGAGTTCTGGGCTTACAAGGCCCTTTTGGCAGAGCTGACCCAACGCCTGACCTACTGTGTGCACCACGAACTCATCCCCCTGATGGAGGTAGCCGGAGTCCTGCAGGTATGTGAGCCTCCCATCAGCACCACTGCACCTCAGCTCACAGCTCAGTAACCTCACTTATTAAAGTACTGTAGGAGCCAGTTCATACATCCTTGCTGCCTAGAATCATAGTTATTAAGCTTATTACAATTTTATGATAATTTTGGCTTTTGTATATGGATTTTATGTGTACTTACTTGTGTAGATACAGTTTATTTTGTGTTAGAGTACTTATCTACACACGCCCCCTTCATTATTGGTCCAACGTTAGTTAAATGGCCACCAGGTAGCAGGTGTGGGAGGAAACTTGTTCCAGGAGGCTCTAACAATTTTTAACCACAGCAACCATTTACTGCACTCTCACACAACTTGCCATCTCCACTTTTGTGTGAGCATGAAGAAAATAAACAACCTTGCCCAGCCTCACTTATAAGTGGCACTGAACACCAGAAAATGGAAGGCCAATATAGGTACTATGAGCCAGACCAGGTTGAAACTCTGATGTCAGATAAGTCCGCCCAACTTAGGGATGTGCTTTACTAATAAACCAGGAGGCTGCGAATGAATCCAACTCAACCACTGACCTATAACTCAATACTGGCTAACATTTACTATACCCAATCCAATTTTAGGATTTTTAGCAGAAACCAATCTTATAAATTGTAACTTTGTTGTTGAGACTAAACGCTCAGTTATATGTTCAGTAATTAATTTCTAAAAAAGATAGAGAAAAACACTGAAGGTTGTCGATTTAGCCATGTAAGAGTCGGAATGTTGTAGATTTAGCCAGGTAAGAGTCGGCAGAGTTTCACATTCCTGCCAGTGTTTCCCATTTCTCTAAATATGAACTTGATAACACATTGAGCAAATGATCTCCTATTAATTTAGCTCAATAATTGTATAATTTAATTGTGAAACTAAGGGTCCAGATGGAACACATTTCCGGAGCAGTGATGGATATTTTCTTCTGAATGTTGGGATAGCAGGTATGTTATGGGTTGGCAGGGTATAACCCACACCTATCCAGCACTGAGGTTTTTCAGGGTCTCCCACAGAAATAACTACAATGGCCACAGACTCTCAGTCCTTACAAACATTAACTTCTATACCCTCTGATCTCATGTAAACACACAGTTTTCAGATACAACTTCACACGGCCACACAGTAAAACCCTAAACTTGCATTATTTTGTGATTCTTCCATATGATCTTCTTCCGCTTCTACATTTTCTGCTTCTCCTTTTCAGGTTTCCTCCCAATTACATAATCAGAAATGCTCCCTAATTCTCTCCATTGGTCAATATCTACTTCAACCAAACATATCATCTGTTCAGATGTATTTAAACAAATAACATCCATTGCTTCATAATAGCACATTTAAGGCCATGCAGCAGGTGACATCATTATTTAGACGTATAAGGACGTGCCCATGATGCTGGTTAGATGCTATTTCATATAGAACATGCTCAAAAAACTTGTGCCATATTGCTTTTCTCTGGAAAATAGTCTAATAATAGTATCTGATAGTCTCTAATACTATCCAAAATATTACTATTATTGCTTTTAGAGATAACAAACAACAAAACTACATTTCTGTAACAAAAATACATTTCTATAATGTATTTATTATCAGTTCACATGCAAATCCTGCATCATATTGTTTTGTGGCTCAGATAGCTGCAGTAACTACAAGGTAGGTCCTAAATCCCTGGACTCTTAAACCAATAAGAAGTAGGTGTAGCCAGCTAGAGAACCACATCTGCCCTGTTTCATTGAAAACTGGCTACCTACAGACAACTGCCAAGATAAAGGAAACACTTGAAGGGTTCTGGCGGCCTTGTCATGGCGTGGGGTGCATTTTCCTGGCATGGTTTAGGTCCAATCAACCCCTTAGAGGGCAAGGTAAACGCCAATAAATACGAAGCCAGTGAGTGATCACCTTCATCCTATGCTAAACCATTTCTATCATGATGGGAGTGGTCTCTTCCAGGATGACAGTGCATACATCCACAGGGCACAAGTGGTCACTGAATGGTTTGATGAGTATGAAAACGATGTAAGCCATATGCCATGGCTGTCTCAGTCACCAGGTCTCAACCCAATTGAACACAATGGAATAAATGATTTTGGAAAGGCGCCTGAGACAGTGTTTTTCACCACCATCAACAAAACACCAAATTATGGAATTTATTGTGGAAGAATGGTGTTGCATCCCTCCAATAGAGTTATAGACAATTGTATAATCTATGCCAAGGCGCATTCAAGATGTTCTGGCAACTCCTGGTGGCCCAACGCCCTATTAAGACACTTTGTACTGGTGTTTACTTTATTTTGGCACATACCTGCCAAACCTACCTGCACAACTATATAGCATTTCATAAAAACAAGCAGCTTGCTAGCTTCTGGCAGTTCACTTACTACGGAAGTGTAATTAACTAGCTAATGATATATGCCATCATTAACCTCAGCAGAATGGGTAATTACATTAGCCAACTGGCTTACTACCTAGCCAGCTGGATACACTTCAGATTAATTAACAGCACACTAGTAGCTTTCCAGTGACTGTTAGCTAGCTATCTACTGCTCGCTGTATTCCCTCCCCAGCAATGGAGCTTGGCTAGCTCTGCATTCCTAATTTATATAGGGGCTATTTTTCTAGAAATTAGTATTCTAATATGGTTGATACCACAATGTAAGTACTCTTATAATATCAGTCTCATTAGGTTTAGTCTCATAAAATATACTTAACTATAAAATTGGAATTTCAATTAATAATCAAATTAATAATTACAACTAAAATGACCATATTAATAGTTAATCTTAATCAGATTACAACATTATACCTAATTCATAATATTGATGACCTAACTAAGAGGTTGAATGCATCAGGGAGTTCTAATCAGCAGAGGTTGGCTCAATTCAATACAAGTGCAACATTAAGACAGACAACCTTGTAAAAATAATACAATGACATTTATTGAACATAAAGTATCAAACTAACAAAGCACAATTCAATACATGAATGAACAACTATCTGTGCGTGTGTGCTTGCATGCGTGCGTGCATGCATGCGTGCGTGGTGCGTGGTGCGTTTGTATGCACATGCTTTAAGCACGTGGTCAAATTTGAAGGAAAGACACAAAAATGAAAACCGAAGAACTTTCTCAGAAAGCCAGGGATACAGTTATCAATAGGCATAGATTAGGAGAAGAATACAATAAAATATCTAAGGCTTTGGATATCCCAGTTGGCTCAATAATCAAGAAGTGAAAGCTGCATCATACCACCCAGACCCTGCCTAGAAAAGACTGCTTTCCAGGTGGATCCAAACAGATCATCATGGTAACAATAACAACATGGGTAGCGTTGACATATGCTTGATCTGCATCAACATGGAAGGTAGACGAATCACCCTCTGAAAATAAGCCAGCATAAAACGACACTAAAACGATGGCGACTTGCTGCCATCATGAAGTATAAACAATTACTGCACTTTTTGTTCAAATCGTTTTTACAAGAAGGTCAGGCATGCCCAACAGTGAATGCCCAGTTTGTTTGAAAGCTTAAAACCTGACCAATGGCTTTCCATACAGTCAAAAGCTATTCAGATGATAAACCCCCAGAGCCCACATTTAGTGGCTGGATACAGGTGCATGGTTGGCATTTCAGTGCATCAATCAAAATCTCATATACTGACTAGCTTTCTCAAACAAAATGAATTGGTTCTCATTTGAGAACCCATCTCTGTGAGAGACTTCAAACACACAGTTTGAAAAGCTTAAACCTGATTGTACAATGGCTTTTATTTGAGCTGAAATGGAACATTATTTTTAAAGCAAAGTCAAAATTGCCTGATCATCAGATGAAATAATATAATTTTACATAACAATTTTCCCAGACTCATTAAACGCCTTTTAATGCAATGCTGGAAAAAATTACAATGAATAATATTTATGAATTATGCTAAATTTTCATGGCACCATACAGTAAGCATCAATTGAACTCTTAAAAATCTTTCAATAAAATATACTGTATAATATACATTGAAGGCCACTAAAAAATTCGACAAAAGATTTAACATTAATTTGGTCAAAAAACACTAAACATTGTAAACACAAAGAAACATTAATAAAATGAAACGTAATATTGCGTATTGCAATCTCTTCTACCTGTTGCCTTTCCACAAGAATGGATTCTTAGCAGCAACCCGTCCTACAAGACAATTTCTTGTAAGACTTCTTCGGTCGAAGCGTGTACTTTGGTGCCAGATGACTGCCAGATGCTGAGCAAGCACTTCACTGGATTTCCTTCTGTCCCTCAAGGAAGTGACCTTCAAGTACTGTTCATCAGATGCAGACAGCTTTTTGGGTCTTCCACTGCGTTTTTTGTCTTCAACTTGCCGAGTTTCTTCAAATATGGCAAGATGCAAAACTGATTTTATGTCTGTCAAACTGTGTTAGCTTAGCCATTTCCAAACCTCTCCATGAGGCACCCCAGCCATTCCAACAAGTTATTGATATCTTGTGAGATGGCTAGAATAACACCAAACCAAACCTGTGTTGTTCTAGCCATCTCACAAGACATCAATAACCTTTTGGAAAACACAATAAATTATTGTTACTCTTTATTGTATTCATGTTTATTTGTATTTATTCTAATGTTATATAGTGTTTTTCCAAGCAAATAAACACTTACTGCCGAGATAGCTTTAAACATAATTTTCTCGGGAGGCCTAAGACATTTGCACAGTACTGTGTGTACTTGGCTAGCTAGGCAGGTAGCTATTGCTTTCATAGCTGAAACAGTATTTTGTACTCGCTATAGCTAAGTTACACTAGAGTGAAATGTTGCATCCACTAGACGGGGATCACATCTGGCTGACTGGGAAAACTAGCTAGCCAGCTAGCTACCTATACAAGCCGGGGCTTGCATCTACATTGAGAATTGCATGCACTGCTGGCCTCCCGCATGGTCTAGTGATTTCAATGTCCGACGCTGGCCACGGCGACCGGGGTTTAAAAGTCAGCTCTGGTCGGGAGTGCCACCATGGGCGGCAATTGGCTGTCCGCCCCAGGGAGGGGGGAGGGAAGCCGACAAGACATTCGCTGCGTACAGGAGTGACCCGGGTGCCGGAGTTACGGTCAACAGCATGATGAGTGCCGTCTCAGAGGAGACGATACTTCGCCTTTGTCACTGCTGGTCACAGGGCTACAGCAGCAAACTACGAGGGAGGGATTGACCTGAGAATAGCGGGAGTAATTGGCTATACATCAAGTATACAGTATTATATTTATTACAGAATAAAAATACATATTTCTGTAATTACTATTAGGCAAAACCTGTGGTCCAACATGTGTTGATAATGTGTGTATTGTTCTGGATGATTGGTCCTTTGCTTATATTGTTGTTTGAAACTGGAACGTATGTGTAATTCAAATTTAGGGTCTATGAAGTATGTGTTTATATGTGATGGTGCCCATGTTATATACTGTAAATATCAGTATTGTATATCATGTGTTAAGACTTCTATTTATGTCAAATATAAATCAACATCATAGAAAGGATTTCCATATCCTTTATGAAGTTATTTTCAAACACAGAATATGTAACTCATACAAATTATTTCATATACACTTAAGGCCAGATTTACTAAAGGATTGTGACTGCTTTTTGAATGCAAACAAGGTCGCAATATCTACTTCAGATTTACTAAATGGTCGCAATGGGTCAAATCGCTATTAGGATATAATTTGCTGGGGTTATGTCACTCTGTGACCCTTCTTTATATACATAGTTAAGCCTGTCCATATGTATACCTGGAGTGAACGCGCTAAAACAGGGTGGTGATTTTGTAAATTAGGCTGATTTAGTATTCCATCTGAATTACTAAAGCATGCCTTAATTGCAACTCTCCTCTCTGCGGGAGAATTACACTGCCTGGCCCAAAAAAAAGTCACCACCTGGATTTAACTAAGCAAATAGGTAAGAGCCTTCCATTGGATAATTACTGCAGTGATTAATATGTCTTAGCTGGCAACAAGTTGTTTAACTCTAACTGATGCATTGAGTAGCTTCTCATTTCTTAAACAACCATGTCGGAAGACATATCCTGTGGTCATGGAAAATATGTTAATCTGTTTCAGAAGGGTCAAATTATTGGCCTGCATCAAGGCACCTGCACCTACACCTGCAACAACTAAGGAGATTGCTGAAACTACTAAAATTGGGTTAAGAACTGTCCAACGCATTATTAAAACCTGGAAGGATAGTGGTGAACCATCATCTTCGAGGAAGAAATGTGGTTTGAAAGAAATCTTGAATGATCGTGATCGGCGATCACTTAAACGTTTGGTGAAATCATATCGTAAAAAATCAACAGTAGAACTCACGGCTATGTTTAATAGTGAAAGTAAGAGCATTTCCACACGCACAATGCGAAGGGAACTCAAGGGATTGGGACTAAACAGCTGTGTAGCCTTAAGACAACCACTTGTCAGTGAGGCTAATTGGAAAAAAAGGCTTCAATTTGCTAGGGAGCATAAAGATTGGACTCTGGAGCAATGGAAGAAGGTCATGTGGTCTGATGAGTCCAGATTTACCCTGTTCCAGAGTGATGGGCGCATCAGGGTAAGAAGAGAGGCTGATGAAGTGATGCACCCATCATGCCTAGTGCCTACCGTACAAGCCTGTGGGGACAGTGTTATGATCTTGGGTTGCTGCAGTTGGTCAGGTCTAGGTTCAGCAACGTTATGTGCCCAAAGAATGAGGTCAGCTGACTACCTGAATATACTGAATAACAAGGTTTTTCCATCAATGGATTTTTTCTTCCCTGATGGCACAGGCATATTCCAAGATGACAATGCCACGATTCATCGGGCTCAAATTGTGAAAGAGTGGTTCAGGGAGCATGAGACATCATTTTCACACATGGATTGGCCACCACAGAGTCCAAACCTTAACCCCATTGAGAATCTTTGGGATGTGCTGGAGAAGACTTTTGATATTATCTGTTTCCCACCTTGTTAAGTCATTGTTGATAATTATTGTCCGACTCTCCATCATCAATACAAGATCTTGAGCAAATTAGAAAAATGTATGCAACTCTGGAAGGAAATAAATGTTGTGACATTGCAGATTGAGAATCTTTGGGATGTGCTGAAAGACGATGACCACGACAAGATCTTGGCGAAAATGTATGCAACTCTGCCATAATCAAAGCTAAAGATGCAGTCCAACGAAATATTAGAGTGTGTGACTTTTTTTTGGGACGGGCAGTGTATAAGAAAACCATTCATAAGTTCAGCCATGTGTATTTCTTTCACCCCCATGACTTTTTGCAGCGATTGTTCCACCTGTTGTTGTTAATCGATGCTAATATTCTTTCCTTGGTTGGACCACCGCCAGTACCTTTTTCCCGCCTTATGTTGTAGGAAAGTTTTTCCTCCATTTTATACATCTGGTATGCGATATGCACAAAAATTATTTTGTTATTGAAAACTTACATATGTAAGTGTTATTTAAGAGTAGATAGGGCTTAATCCTCTCTAAATTAGATGTAACTTAATCAGCAGTGATGAGACCAGTATTGTCCAAAATATTTCAGCATTTCCAGATCATTGGCACTTCTGTCTCCAAGGCCCTTGTGTGAAATGAATTCCATGACTGCCTCCTTGTCCTTTTCTCAGGTCAGAGCCAAGCAGCTGTACAATGCTGGTTACAAGACACTGGTCCATTTGGCCAACGCTGACCCTCGCGTGCTTGTCCAGACTGTACAGAACCTCTCCAGCAGACAGGCCAATCAGATTGTGGCATCTGCAAAAGTAAGTCACTCTGCGGCAGGTCTCATATACCTGTGTTAGATGGTTTGTGACTTTTTCTAATAATCTCAGTCATCATTTTAAATATGTCTAAGTTTCCCATAAAATACTTTTGACTCTAGATAGCCATGCATATCCAGCTAAATGAGTAATCGCATCAATTACACTACATGAAAAGCTAGCCTAGTCAGCTGCCCTCCATCAGCTACCTATCTTGGCCATCAAGTTAGCTGACCTTTGCAGGAAGCATGATGCCTTGCCAAAGGCTCGTTGCACTTAGACTGGTCTTAATGACTCCTAAATCAATACAGAAGGTGAACAGACATTTCTTTGTTCGATGCCAGCAAATATTTACACCAGGGCGTACCTTTCTTTCCTAGTATGCAGCATTGTGTTGACAGAGTTTTCTTCTAAAGTACCATACTTGTACATTGTGTGCATGCATAGCCACTACTGATTTAAAGGGGTAGCAAACCATAATGAAAGCGGAATGGGAAAGTTCTAATATTTGACACAGGCTACCTATTTTATTCCTGATAATTATTATAACACATGCAAATGCAATAATTACAACACAGCCTAAATAAACCAGACAGTTCCTTGAAAGAAACAATTCAATATGATTACTAAACTTTCTTCTAAGTAAAGTGTTACACAATGCAACATTTCCTGGTCTTATTTCTCAAATGTCATGACTCGTCATGACGCAATCATAACTCGCATAATTATGTTGTGATTATTTTTGTTTCTCTATTTCTTTGAGTGTCATTTGAAACGGATTATCAGATAATAACCCATGGCCATTATTCATTATAGCAAAACCTGTTAATAAAGTGAATTAATTGCCTGTTCCTAATAACAACAACATAAGTTTGTTTTATCATGCTGCATGGACTCTGCACACAGTTAGCAGGCTGTGGAGAGTTGTATTGTCACAGCCACAGGCACTGCATGTAGCTTTATGGAGTGTGGGAATCCTGTCGTGCTGAATGAGGGAATGGTTTGTCATCCCAAACCAGTGTAAATTGATCTTTAATCAATGGAATAAAGCAGTTGTTGAGCAATAGTAATTTGACAAATTGTAAACCTAACAATGTTTTCATTCAAATTAAATAATGCAAGGAAGTGGTAGTAGTGTCATGTCACAATGTCAAACTAGTGTAGTTTTTAAGTAGTGTAACCCACAGTCAACTCTTTTGATTAATATTCATTATTAATATAAATGTATGAGATAAAATCCAGATTAAATATTTTCTGTATACAGCAGCCAATAAAAAAACAATTTAATACTTAAAAAAACATTTAATTGTGAATTTAATCTAGGAGAACAATTTTGGAGACAGTACATCGTATTTATCTTCTTTTTTTTTTAAATGAACCAAAATAAATGTTTATGTGAATGCTTCATGAAGAAATATTTATATTTTAATTCCTGTATTTGTTTTTAATCCCTATATTTGTGTTTTAGATGCTGTTGACTGAAAAGGCTGAAGCTCTCCAAGAGGCGGCAAATGACTTGTTGACTTTCCCTCTTGATCTCCCTTCATTATAAACACTGCTGTGCAGTTTATTTACTATTAATAATTTTCGCCGTTACCCAGCAAAGTGGCTGCTCCCTTTGTATCCATCTGTTGGAAGACTGGCCCATCGTGACTACCACACACTCCACACGAGGAGTTAAATATCGCAGGTGACTGGACACAGCCGCCCACTGTACAAATTTCAATCCGCTCTTTGTTTCCTCTGCGCTGTCACCGTTTATGATGCAATTTTATGTATATGAAATGCCTCTGTAGTATGAAAAGTACTATAGAGGCATTGTAAACAAATATAAGCCTTTGACACGTGGTAATGTCATTTGTGTATTGTAATTCCCTTTCTTTCAAGTGATACCCTGAACCTTGATTAAAAAGTGTACTTTAAGGCCCCAGAGTGGCGCAACCGGTAAAGGCACTCACCTGGAATGCAGGCTGCCCACTGCGGCTGGGGTTTGATCCCCGGCTGCGTCAGCCGGGAGTCCCATTTGGGGGCAGCGATTGGCTGTCAGCTCCAGGAGGAGGGAAAGCTGGCACAAGCTCACTGCGCAGCAAAACGAATAGGCGAGTTCCATCTCAAAGGAACAGTTCATTGCTGGCCCCAGAGTAGTGGCTTGTCCCGTAGTTTCAGGTGGCAGCTCGTGGGGGAGGGTGAATTGAAGAAATTGAGGGTACAATTCGCCACCAAAGTGGGAGAAAAATCAGAAATACATTTTTAGTGTACTGTAGATTCCCTATCATAATTGGATCATTTTGGAAGATAAGTGCACACTTCTCATACTGTTGAATATCTAATTGTCTGACTCAATGGCCTGTCTGCCTCTGGTAGTGGTAAAATGGGCAACATTTTCCAAAGACCAAATCCATGCACATTTCCAAGCACATTTCCATGCATCAGTCTGTTTTTTTAATTATTTTTTTTAATTTTAATTTTTTATTATTTTGCTTTGTCAAGTTATTAAAAATGTTTGCAAGTTGGGAAAAAAATGTGTGAGCACCAAAACACTTAAATGGAGCACAGTGGCAGCATACCTATTCACTTTGAAATGAACTATTTACATTTTCCAGCAAAATTGCCAATTTACTGTGGAAACTGTTTGAATTAAATATCAGTCATATGTGAGAAAGGAGAAGTGAGTCTGGCGACATTCAGTGAGAGGGGTTTTCGAACACTGCTTCTAATAATCATTGAGCTCGCTGTGGATTAGCTGAGACAGGGTGCAAGTTCAACTCATTAGACAAGGCTAGCTAAAGCTACAGCCGTGGCCAAAAGTTTTGAGAATGATACAAGTATTGGTTTTCACAAATTTTGCTGCTTCAGTGTTTTTAGATATTTTTGTCAGATGTTACTATGGTATACTGAAGTATAATTACAAGCATTTCACAAGTGTCAAAGGCTTTTATTGACAATTACATTAAGTTTATGCAAAGAGTCAACATTTGCAGTGTTGACCCTTCTTTTTCAAGACCTCTGCAATTCGCCCTGGCATGCTGTCAATTAACTTCTGGGCCACATCCGGACTGATGGCAGCCCATTCTTGCATAATCAATGCTTGGAGTCTGTCAGAATTTGTGGGTTTTTGTTTGTCCACCCGCCACTTGAGAATTTACCACAAGTTCTCAATGGGATTAAGGTCTGGGGAGTTTCCTGGCCATGGACCCAAAATTGCGATGTTTTGTTCCCCGAGCCACTTAGTTATCACTTTTGCCTTATGGCAAGGTGCTCCATCATGCTGGAAAAGGCATTGTTCGTCACCAAACTGTTCTTGGATGGTTGGGATAAGTTGCTCTCGGAGGATGTTTTGGTACCATTCTTTATTCATGGCTGTGTTCTTAGGCAAAATTGTGAGTGAGCCCATTCCCTTGGCTGAGAAGCAACCCCACACATATGAATGGTCTCAGGATGCTTTACTGTTGGCATGACACAGGACTGATGGTAGCGCTCACCTTTTCTTCTCCGGACAAGCTTTTTTCCGGATGCCCCAAATAATCGGAAAGGGGATTCATCAGAGAAAATGACTTTACCCCAGTCCTCAGCAGTCCAATCCCTGTACCTTTTGCAGAATATCAGTCTGTCCCTGATGTTTTTCCTGGAGAGAAGTGGCTTCTTTGCTGCCCTTCTTGACACCAGGCCATCCTCCAAAAGTCTTCGCCTCACTGTGCGTGCAGATGCACTCACACCTGCCTGCTGCCATTCCTGAGCAAGCTCTGCACTGGTGGTGCCCCGATCCCGCAGCTGAATCAACTTTAGGAGACGGTCCTGGCGCTTGCTGGACTTTCTTGGGCACCCTGAAGCCTTCTTCACAACAATTGAACCTCCCTCCTTGAAGTTCTTGATGATCCGATAAATGGTTGATTTAGGTGCAATCTTACTAGCAGCAATATCCTTGCCTGTGAAGCCCTTTTTGTGCAAAGCAATGATGACTGCGTGTTTTCTTGCAGGTAACCATGGTTAACAGAGGAAGAACAATGATTTCAAGCACCACCCTCCTTTTAAAGCTTCCAGTCTATTATTCTAACTCAATCAGCATGACAGAGTGATCTCCAGCCTTGTCCTCATCAACACTCTCACCTGTGTTAACGAGAGAATCACTGACATGATGTCAACTATTCCTTTTTGTGGCAGGGCTGAAATGCAGTGTAAATGTTTTTTTGGGGATTAAGTTCATTTTCATGGCAAAGAGGGACTTTGCAATTAATTGCAATTCATCTGATTACTCTTCATAACATTCTGGAGTATATGCAAATTGCCATCATAAAAACTGAGGCAGCAGACTTTGTGAAAATTAATATTTGTGTCATTCTCAAAACTTTTGGCCATGAGTGTACATGGAAATCCTGGCTTTAAATTCAATTCAATTTATTTGTATAGCAGTTTTTACAGAGAACTGTCACAAAGCTTTATCGAAAGCAGAAGATACAAAAACAAGACAATAACAGGCCTGAACCCTAAAAAGCAGAAAGTGGAGCAAAAAAAACGAACTCCCCAGTGGGAAGAAATCTCAGGAGGAACCCGTCTTAGTCGGGGAGCCCATCCTCTGCTGGCCGGCCTGGGTGTCAGTAGTGGTAATTGTAACTAAATATCCTAAGAAGGGAAGTCTAAGGTGTGACGGCAGGCAAATTCCTCAAATTTTCTTTTCTGGTAATGTATCGTTTCACAGGATGTCCGTCATCTTAAACTGTCCGCCATTTTGAATTGTAAAAAAAAATCTCACATTTCTCGAATCAGCAAAACCTCACAAAAGTTAGTAGACATGTAGAGGCCCATAGCAGTACGCAACTCCCAGAGTATGGTGCCAATCCACCATTAGATGGTACTATAACATAGCACTGAACACTGAACTGTTGACCTGTTTGACCCACAGTTACTAAACTTGGTACCTTGGGTACCTTACACAGTGCAGACTTACCTTAAGGAACCATTACTTTTGGCATTTAGATTTTCCGCCATTTTGAATTTTATGAAAAACACTTAAGACATGTCCTCCTAGACCATTTGATGTTTCAACATGCAACTTACACCAATTTGTTCACTGCCCACTCCTCTAAAAAAGTTATTATTTTTTATTATTATTATTTGTCAGGGACATAGCAAAAGCTTTGCTACAATGTTTAAAAAACAAGCATCAGATGCATTGCATTAAGTTTTGCAAAGGCTAACTTTGAACACCTGTCCTCAATAAACTACAGGCAAAAATGATCAAAATGTAAAAACAAACAAAAATGCATTCATGAAATCATTAGAAAAAGTACATACACTCAATACAGCAAAATAGCCATTAATAAAACCAAACAAAACACAAGCAACTGTAAATTACATAATGAGAGTAACCATGTACTAATAAAAAGTACAAAAGTTCTCAGCCATTCCAAAAATATATTGTCTGAAAGCTCAAAATGTTGAATGTATTAATAAATCCCATCTTTATATATGGTGCAGTGGATAGCCATCTTTATATAATTTGCAAACCTGGGGCTATGGAGAGTCTAAATTGCCCGTATCTGTGAATATGGATTAAATAATGCTGGGATGCATACCCTGACCAGGAATAAGCGGCTTAGACAATGGATGGATGGATGGATGGATGGATCTTTATATAATTCAAACCTGGGATGTAGCTTATCTAATATTTAAATAATTGCATACAGAAGTAGCGCTTTGTATCATCATGTGATGTTACTATCACTGGCCTGTGGTAAGCACAAAACCAAACACTACATCTGGCAGTGTTTGTATGCTCAATCACCATTCTCACCATTGCTATCTTATAGAGTTACAGCAGCCATAAAAGTATTGAGTGCTTCAATGTATCATCAAAAGGGATCAAATATTGAAGCACTAACCACAAGCTTAATACGTAGTGCTATTATTCAATATCCCGCAGTTCAGGAGATTGTCCTATAGTTTCAAACACTTGAAACGGCTTCTTCCATTTGTTTGCCTTTTTGCTAGAAAGTGAAAGATTAAAGGACCCGGTTATCGCCTTAGCCACTGGACAGCTGGCCAGCCTATTCCTAACCTGATCATCACTGACTGCTCTCTGTGGTCCGCTTCAGATTTTAGGGGGTAAATTTAGCCTGTGCTGGGGCTTGTGCTTCTCATAACTCGACAGTAGACAGACAGAGGAGACTGTTTTTATGAGTAGAATGAATAGAGCTGTACCTTGGCAGCACTTTTTTATGCAGTCAATACGGAGTTACTGCTGTTGATTTCTATAGTTTGACAAGCTATTACAATTTTATCAATTCCCAGATTCGCATATTATGATTGTCCTGAGTTAAATCAAATCTCAATGTAGATTCACATCATGAGATTACATTATTCCAACATGTTCCAAACACTCCAGAGCAAACTACACAGCATAGGAAAAGTAAAGTATCAGTTATACTGAAATCATGATTTTACACATTTTCTGTGGATATGTGTACTACTTACTTAGTACTTAGTATGATACTACGCCTGAATTATCTATTTTGAGCAAGACCATCTCTCAAAACAGTGCTGTTAAAGGAAAACGCAGTAAGAGAATGCAATGCAGAATCAGGCTCTCTATTAAATTTAGCCCATCTTTCTTCAGCCGTGTGCAGCAATGTGCAAATCCTTTAAAAGGTTTTGAATATGACCAGCAGTTGGCAGGCCTCTGGAGGGGCCTGGGCCTTGCCTAACGACTTGCCCATGTATGGAGGATTTTGCCTGGGCTGGGGGTCCCCATCGGATCACCATGATCCCCCTTGGGACCCACTCCACCCCAGCCGTCATCCTGAACCATGTTCCTGTTACAGACAGCTGCCGTATTTAAGCAGTCTTACTCCGGGTGCTTCAGGCACATTCTTGGAGCATCGGCACCAGTTGAGCATGGTGAGTCTTTTAGGGGATTATTGATGGCTTTTGATGTTAAAAATATATATAAATACAAAATTTGAAAGTTGGGAAATAATTGTATTTTGCTTCTCTGTGGCATGTCTCCAAACCTCACCATCCTTTATACTAAAAGGGCATTTTAGAGATCTGTCTTGCAAAAATAAGACTTTGGATCAAGTTACAAAATGTCAGGAAAACCAGTAAACAGCTGACCAATTTTCTACGAATGGGGAATTTCACGATACCTACCAGAATTTATTTCGTGTGACTTACAGCTATAATGGTGTGTTATATGCCTGTGTGCTTGATCTGTACCCCTGTAACGAAATACAGGCCAGCAGAAAGACCAAGAAGAAGGAAGGGGGTGCGAAGCGGGCACAGAGGGCCTCCTCCAATGTCTTCTCCATGTTTGAGCAAACGCAGATTCAGGAGTTCAAGGAGGTGAGCTTTTACTGCCAGGTGTTATACGCACGAGAATATTAAAAAAAGCATGGGGACCTCCGGCAGCGTAGCGGTCTAACGCACTCGTATTGGCTGGTCCTTTATGAGAAGTGAGCTGCCCATTATGGTCGCGGTTTGAAACCCGACTGTACCAGACCGGCCCCGGTGGGGAGTCCTGATCGGGGGCGGCGTTTGGCTGTCCGCTCCAGGCGGAAGGGGAAGGGTGAGTCAGCATGAGTTCGCTGAGAAGCGCGTAAGGATGTTTCCAGAATGTGGGTAGTCTCGAACGAAGTGGAGTTCGCTGCCCTCAGAGAATTAGCTTGCCTCGTAGAGACGAGCGGCGAGTTTGTGTGGGGAGGGCAAATAAAAATTAATAGTGCAATTGGCCACTAAATTGCGAGAAAAACGGGAAAAAAATCTGAAGAACTAATTTTAGAGAGAATAAATAAAAATAAAAGCCTGGCTTGGGAGGCTATATATTAAGAAACTGACACCGAACTCAGGGGCAGTTTCTGTCAAAGTTTTAAATGCAGTAGTTCATTCTTGACTCACAATCATGAATCAATTAGGTATCATTCATGAAGTGTCCCTGCTGTATGAAATAAATACATTATCAAGAGTTTTTCTCTCGCATTCAGGCCTTCACACTCATAGATCAGAACAGGGATGGGTTCATCGATAAGGAAGACCTGAAGGACACCTATGCCTCTCTTGGTGAGTATTTCACAGTGTGCAGACAGTGTATACTCAGATTAGGCTGCTGATCCAGCTAATGAATATCCACTCACTCAGGTAAACTGAATGTCAAAGACAACGAGCTGGAGGACATGCTGAAAGAAGCCACTGGCCCCATAAATTTCACAATGTTCCTTAACCTGTTTGGAGAAAAGTTACATGGTAAGGCTCTTGTCTTAAGTATATTGCTGATAAAATGTTACTAACCTATACTGGAAAACACAATGAACCACTAGCTAAAGACAGTTTCAATTGGTAAGCATGTACAATTTGTTAAACGAAATTTGTAAATTCCTTTAAACATCTGTTAAATATCAACATTTACTTTTTAATGGAGTTGTAATAAATGTATAACAGGTATGAATATAGATGCAAAATTAAACAAATTATTTGTATGCAGGCACAGATCCAGAGGACACCATTTTAAATGCTTTCAAAATGTTTGATCCTGACGCCAAGGGACATATTCACAAAGACGAGTAAGTTCACACAATCACACATTTGAAACCACCCTTTTTTAACCTTTTTGTTACCTCCTGTAACTTGCTGTAAGTAATGTTTTTCTATAAGTGATATAGTGCCCAGAGCACACTCACTCTTTCTTAAATTTCTGTCTAAAATAACTTTATTTTCAATATAGACTACAGCGTGTGCTAATGACTCAGGCGGACAAGTTTACAGCAGAGGAGGTAGGCACATAAGATTGATTTTAATACTTATGACTGAACTGTGTACCACCCTTATGGATTTTTCTGTCGCCAATCACAGGTAAACCAGATGTTTCAGTCTTCCACCATTGACCAATCAGGAAACCTGGATTACAAATCCCTTTGTTACATCATCACACATGGGGAGGAGCAAGAAGAGTAAGGGGGCCACCCAGTGTGAAACGACACTGTCTGCTCTGTGCCAAACGTGAATGTGACCTCCTGCCTCCCTGGAATTCTCCAGGGCTCAAAGTCCAAAGTTAAATACAAACATCAGTTCATTTCAAATTGTAAAATACTTTGCCAAAGTAAAACCCTTCCACCAGTACTTGTCTTGAAATTTCCTGACTGCGTGTGGAATGAATGTGGAGACTGATCAACTAAATAATATCAAAACAGGTTTGTGAAATGGGTCAGTAAATAAACATAACATTAGCACTGATTCAAAGATTTCTTGAACACAAAACACAAGAGTTCACCTGAACACAGAATCAAATGCATTTTTAAAAATAAATTATATATGCACTAAAGCAATCAATTTTAAAAAGAAGGGGGGTGCTATAAACAGCAGACGCTGGGGAATATGAGGTGCTTGTGGTGGTTAGGCTAACCAGTGTAGCAGGTTAAGAGAAGGGGGGTGCTATAAACAGCAGACGCTGGGGAATATGAGGTACTTGTGGTGGTTAGGGTAACTAGCGTAGCAGGGTAAGGTAATAGCGTAATGGGTTGTCTGAAATATTTTCTCCTCAATCTTTGCTTAAAAATTCCAATTGTGGTTATAAATGTGGCTAAGTGCAACCTGATACCAGTTTCTGGATATCATGAATAGCTGTCAGGGCTTTCAAAAAAATGTGTAACAGGGTGTGGTTCACTACGGAATGGTTTCCTCATGCTGTATGTGGGAAAATACCATGCTGGGTTATACGTGTTTATCCTGCTCAGGGAGGTGGCTTATGGTGGACAGCGTATATTAAGTCAAATATAACCGTTTGCTTTTGGAGATGTGTGTAGACATTTGCCAGCAGTAAATGAGGGTGGCACTATAATGAGTACTGCAATTCAAACAGATAAGTGTCGTTTCTGAGTTTCCCAAACACACAGTTGAAAACTGACCCTAAAACGACTAAATCTGCCCCTGCATACAAATAATGCTGGAAATGTAGTCCTTTCATGGCATAATCAATCAGATTCAAACAAATCTTTCAACTAACTTATTTTAGCCAGTCTTCATATACAGAAAAATAAATATTCCATAAAATATAACCAAGAGCCAATATCATCCATACCCATAGTGCACAATCTTGTTGCCCAAAAATTCACAAAATCAAATTACATTTAAAAATATCCTGTCTTACCATGATATTTAAGGTCAGTGTAAAGTGTATACTTTTACATTTGCAAAGAACTGCAAATAATATTTTGCCTCCCTTTAAACATATTATAATATTAATTTATAACCCTTTTTTTAATCAACCTCTCATTAATGAAACAACGGAAAGGATATATTCAAACAAATACATTGATTAGTATCTCTTAGTATTAAACAGGCAGTAGACACGTCCCTAAATGGACCGTTTTTATATTTTATTAATAAAATTTGGCAAACACAGAGCATCATGGAAGCTGTGGTCCTGCTGAACTGGTTCAATTTGTCTTTTTCTCTCTGGACGTCATTCAATTTTACGAACTCCACAGCTCAACCCCAATCCCTTGAATCCTCATTCGCAGGCTGGTGAATGGGCATCTTTCAGGACATAGAAGGCGAAGGAGAAGGCTGGAAGTTTGAGATGTTCACCTGGGGGCAGGGACACCCCCTGGAGGGGGGGCAGGGTTCTGTCATCCAGCAGTTTGAGGACCTCTCCGTTCAGCTGCACAGACCTGTGGAGAACAGGGTGCGGTCATCTTAGAGAGCTTCACTGCCAGGTTTTGCAAGGAGTGACAACTGCTGCGTGACTGCTCACTTCCCCATTAAGAATATAAAATGTTTGCACCAGAAGCAGGATTTTATTCCTTCATTAGACAGGTGTACAGACATTAAAAAAGGTTCAGAGACACACAGGCCTTCAAATTAAACAAAAAAAGAGACTTACTGAAATAGACTCGCAGCTGTAATTGCCGCTAAAGGTGCTTCTACCAAGTATTAAGTCAAGGGGGGTGAATACATGGTTTGTCTGGTTTTTATTTGTAAATAATTAAACAAAGGCTTTAGATTCGTTTTTGACATTATAGAGTATTTTGTGTTTATCTGGCAAGAAATCCCAATTAAATCCATTTTGATTCCATGAAGTAAGAAAATAAACTGAAAAATGCCAAAGGGGTGAATACTTTTTTATACCCACTGTGTACATAAAAAGGGAGGTTCACTGGGATACCTGGAGTAAAGGCCTTGCTCTCCAGACTCCCCGGGCTCCAACACAAAAGCCTTCACAGTAGTGTTTGAAATCTGAGGGGGCAGACGCATCCTTGCCAGACTGTTACTCAGGTTCAAGGCAAACATGGTGACCGCCCCTCTCCTGAAGTTCAGGCTGGGGAGAAAAAGGGAAGGCGTTTCACAGATCCTGATTAATGAACATGAATAAAAGCATGGGTTTATGACAGCTTTACAAGAACCTGTACCACTGTGTGAAATAAAAATGACCAGAGGTCGTTTCTGTACCTGATGTAGTTTTTCCTGGGATTCATACTTTTTTAACTTTATTTTTAACATTTTTTTGAATAAAATATTCTACTGTTCCATTTTCAAAACCATGCTGCACACATTGGTTATTAATTCAGGCCAGCAGCTGGTCCACGGTCTGTTTCTGTATACCTTACCGTATTTGTGTAGGTTTGCAGTTTTTGCCCTTAGCTGCAGGTCCAGAATCAGTTCTGCATCATTACTGTAATGGTTAAGGTTAAGATTTGGGTGGGGTAAGCCGATTCCAGATATGCAAATTTAATGTTTTATGTTTTTATTCCCCATTTTTCTCCCTATTTTCAGTTGCCAATTATACCCTCTATTTTTCATGTGAATTATCCCCACCCTCATATGAGAGGTTAACCTAGTAAGCACCGTAGCAAGTCAGTAGCCAATTAAATCAATTCTTTGAGAATAGCTTTTACAGCTGAGCAAGCAATTGTTATTCGCAGCTAGCCACCTTCTAGCTAGCCAGCTAGCTAGTTTTACAACTGAGCAAGCAATTGTTATTCGTAGCTAGCCATCTTCCATACATTATATTCGTAGCTAGCCAGCTAACTTAACTGTACAGCTGAACAGACAATGCATATTGTTATGTTCGTAGCTAGCTGGCTATATAATTATAATATAATTATATATTATAATTCATATATTATGTTCGTAGCAAGGCAGCTAACTTAGCTGTACAGCTTATTCGTAGCTAAATGACGTCACCCGGACACATTCTTCTGGGTTTTCTCATTCAGGAATGCGAGCTCGTCATGTTGGCATAGCAACTACAGTCCAAAATTCCAATGACATCACCCGATTACATCACTCGGACAGAAATTGGAAAACAGACCCTATCTGCCATGACAGCAGCGATTGACTGTCCGTCCCCGGGGGAGGGAAGTGGGCGTGAGTGTGCTGTGTTCAAGCGGCTCTGTGTGTGTCGGAGTAACAGTCGCCGGCTTGGCGGGTTCTGTGCACTGCCGGTCTCAGAGTTGCAGACAGCGAACTCGTAGTACGAGGGAAAGGGATAGGGGTAGTTGACACACTTTCAGTGATGTAATAGTACTTCAACTTGAGTAGGATTTTCCAGTAATCTCCACCACTAAAAATGACAGTACGGATGAATATGCCATGTGTTAGTTGTAGTGAAGATTTTGTACTCATCTTGACCATATAAAGTCATGTAACATTGGCCTAAGGGTCAGATCACGTGTTACGTTAGTATAACCAAGTACCTACAATGTCTGGAATTTCTATTTTTTGCTTTCAATGAAACCCTTGTTTTGTTCTCCATATTTGTCCAAACAAGTTAGCCCAATATTCACCCAATTCATGCATTAAATACTACCAATAATGTTCTGTGGGGATTGTTTTAATTAATTAATTGAATTGTAATGAATTTCAGGAATTGAAATGGAATTGACCCTAGTTAACATGTAACAATTCTGTTTTCAGGGGCAGTGGGACCACTCATTAATGAGAAATAATAGAGCAGGGTGTGTTGGTCTGGCAAGAAAAATTATAATTAGGATTCAATAAATACAAAAGCCCAACCCAATCATTATTGATGCAGCAAACTGCAAAAAACGGAAAGTAACAAAAAAAGTTAAAAGGACCAAGCATATCACTAAGGCTGTGGTTGCAAGGCTAATATAACATTGGCTGTATTACAATAGTTGAATTATTATTATTATTATTTTTTTTAAAGAATTTGTTTCTGATTTTATCCCATTTTATTCCAATTTAGTAACCAATTACACCCTCTCTTTTCATGTCAATCCCCCCCTCGTATTGTGAGTTTGCTGCCATAGCCTTGAGGCCGGCAGTGACAAAGGTGATGTACCCCCTCCTGCAATCCGGCACTCGCCAAGCCATCGACTGTAACTCCGGTACACAGAGCCACTCCTATACACAGCGATCTCGTATCGGCTTCCCTCCCCCCTCCCTGGGGCGGACAGACAAATGCTGCCCCCTAGTGGCACTCCTGGCCAGAGCCGACTCTGGCGTGGCCGGTGGAATCGAACCCTGAATAGTTGAATTATTTTGAGAAGGAAATAAAGTAATTGTTCTGAAAGATGGACACATGCACTGTAGATCTATGTGGATGAATGCTGTACCTTCTCTTGTTAGTACAGTGCAGGTACACCCGCAGTCTTCGTTTCTCTACCCCTTGACTGGTGAAGACAGCTGCATTCAATACCTCTGGTCCGACAAGCCTCTTGTACAGAACTGAAAGCCAATAATCCTTCCAAAGTGACAACAAATCAGAGAAAAGAAACATCTTACTGCATGTTAATTTGCGTTTTCCATATACAGTGCATTTGGAAAGTATTCAGACCCCTTAACTTTTTCCACATTTTGTTATGTTACAGCCTTATTCTAAAATTGATTAATTAAAATTTTCACCTCATCAATCTACACACAATACCCCATAATGACAAAGCAAAAACAGTTTTTTAGACATTTTTGCACATTTATTAAAAATAAAAAATGGAAATGTCACATTTACATAAGTATTCAGACCCTTTGCTATGACACTTGAAATTGAGCTCAGATGCATCTTTTGCCCTTTGATCATCCTTGAGATGTCTCTAGAACTTACATATATGCACACACACAATGTTTAACTCTACCAATCATGTAATCTTTACTGATTTGTTTTGATGAAGGCAAGAAATCCTTTTTCTAAAAAATAGTTTTCAGATTTTAAAATTTTTCTCCCAATTTGGTGACCAATTGTATCCTCTATTGATTCAATTACCCTCCCCACGAGCCCGCCGCCTGCAACTATGGACCAGCTGCTACCCAGTGATGAGGGTGATTAAACGGCCTCCTTCGAGGCGGACCCCACCGAGCTATCAAACGTGAATCCAATACACGCAGGCAAGCTTTCTGCAAATGCGGCAAGCTTGTGCCGGCTTCCCTCCCCACTCCCCCTGGGGCAGGCAGCCATTTGTCACCCCTGAGCGTGACTCCTTACTATAGCTGGGCTAGCGCAGCCAGGGAATCGAACCCCAGCCACAGTGGGCAACCTGCAAGTGCTGTTACCGGTTGCCACCCGGCCCACGAAGGCAAGAAATCCTGTCTCAGAATACACCTAAGCAATGAGGAACGTTGCAAATTCTAACTATATTCTAGCTGGTGCCCCTGCCTTTGTATATTCATATGAACTGTAACTAATGGTAAGAAATAAAAAAGAATATCAAATAAACATCTTGTTCTATATCACTTTTATAAAACAGATCCATCTAGAGATATCCGCATAGTATCCAAAAATTAAGAAACCACTATTTTTAAATATAAACTTAGAACAGACTATAAGGTGTATTCTTCCGCTAGCAAAGTATTTTCGGTCACTAAACAAAGAGTGTTCCATTTCTGAATTTACAACCTAAGAACATAAGAATACATAAGGAATACATAAGTTCGTCATTTACCTACAGTCTAGAGAATATCCAGTACTGCATCAAGCCTGGACTTGAATACCCCAAATGTCTTTGCCTGTAGTATAAGACTACTGGGAGAATATGAGAAGGGCCTTAATATAGGAGTATGCTACAGGCCACCAGCTTTGGACAGCAAACTAAATACTATACTTGTCAGGAAGTAAGCTTGTTAGAAAGAAGGGACATTATGTCAGGAGATGCATTTTAGTCATCCTGCGCAGGCAGACAGTGTGGGGCCATCTTTGGTGGGTTTATGGCCCTGTGAGTGAAGCCAGGGCAGTTCGGTATGTAGTGGTGGTGAACCAGTGCCACACCCCACAACTTCTACCTATGAGCTGGGAATTATGGATCATGGAGAAAATAATTATGGCCTGCCAGATTAAAGTGGAGGTCAACATGGTATGATTGGCCTTGTCACTTGGTAGCATATTATGAGCATATTATGCCTCTTATCTAACATTATCAGCTCAACCAGCATCTCGGGGCTATAAGAGTGAGTTAAGGTAGTTGAACCTACGTCTAGATTGGATGTTGAATATTTTGTCTGAACTTCCAGCAGGCCCTAGTGATGTTAAAATAAAGATAATCATTGTATCAACAAGCAATTCTCAACATGAGAGAAGCATATCAATGGCTTTGATTATGGCATGCATTAATACACTGCCCGTGGCATCTTTGATTACGGCATGCATTCGCCGTGGCATCGTTTCGTAATCTTCTGCAATGTCACAACATTATTTCCTTCCAGAGTTGCATTACTTTTTCGCATTGTATCTCGGTTAGAATTGTCTCGTCGCGTGCTAGTAAGTGAAAGTTATCCGGCATTAGATTTTGTGCTTAGCTCCTGCGTTCGTATCCTGTTTCATTGGTTACAAGTGGCACTTAATGCTACTTTGTTATCGTAACTAGTAGGCTATTGTGTTGCTGATGTCCAGCGGTTATTAGATTCTATCGCTGCTTAGTAGTTTTATTTCAAAGCTGATTGCTACTTAGCTGTTTTCAATCGGTTTTATTATATCAGCCCGTGTTTGTAGTTGAGCGTTCCTTGAGTAGCGGAAGGAACCTGGGAGTTGTTAATTAGTCTGTATTGTTGTCAGGTAGGATATAAGTGTGTTACTGCCAGAATCCCAGCAGTGTGCATTGTATCTCGGTTAGAATTGTCTCGTTGCGTGCTAGTAAGTGAAAGTTATCCGGCATTAGATTTGGTGCTTAGCTTCTGCGTTCGTATCCTGTTCATTGGTTGCAAGTAGCACTTAATGCTACTTTGTTATCTGAACTAGTAGGCTATTGTGTTGCTGATATCCAGCGGTTATTAGCTTCTATCGCTGCTTAGTAGTTTTATTTCAAAGCTGATTGCTACTTAGCTGTTTTCAATCGGTTTTATTATATCAGCCCGTGTTTGTAGTTGAGCGTTCCTTGAGTAGTGGAAGGAACCTGGGAGTTGTTCATTTGTCTGTATTTTTGTCAGGTGGCACTTGCCACTTAGTGCCTAGCATCACTCGGCTATATTAGCAACCATAGTTGTGGATAGCGGCAGCTTTTCGCAGTAGCCTCACCTTCCTAGCCTCACCGAACGAAGACTCGGCGGACAAAGACAGAGGAGTCTACCTGAAGGAGTCCACCGAGGGGGGCCAGCTAGGGAGTGCTCGCCGCACGGTAAGAATCATAGTTTTCTATCTCCCTGTTCTATTTCCTCTGCATCTAACACTACATGCTACCTCCCTACCCCAGTCCATGTCTCCTCTTCTAGATTACCTAGGAGAGATTCTACCCACACCCGTAATCTGTCCAATCTCACCCACCCTCCTAGATCTCCCGGTGTTGACGTGGTGGTAGCAGGCGGACTATGGAACTGCCAGTCTGCTTCATTTCATCTCGGCCCAGGCCTCACTACTCTCCCTGCAGTTCCTGGCGCTCACGGAGACGTGGATCACTCCCCAGAACACGGCCACCCCTGCTGCTCTCACTGCTGCCTACACCTTCTCCCACACTCCACGACCCTCAGGTAGAGGTGGAGGGACAGATATACTGATCTCCCCCCTGTGGAGATTTGGTATTGTTCCTCTTCCTCACTTTTCACCCTCCTCCTTTGAATTTCATGCTGTCACTATCACTGTTCCATGTAAACTGCACATCATTGTTCTTTATCGCCCTCCAGGTCCACTGGGGAGTTTCCTAGATGAGATGGATGCCCTACTCAGCGCTTTCCCTGAGGATGGCACTCCCGTCTTACTCCTCGGTGACTTCAACCTGCCGCTGGAGACCTCTCAGGCCTCTGCATTCCTCCCCTTGCTTCAGTGCTTTGACTTCACCATGGCTGAATCCCCATCCACCCACAAGGCTGGTAACCAACTGGACCTGGTCTTCACCAGGAACTGCGCCTCACCCAACGTTACGGTATCGCCTCTACATGTGTCTGACCATTGCTTTCTGTCTTTCTCCCTCCCCCTTCCCTCTGTGCCTAAACCATCTTCACCTGCTCCTACTGTCCTTGTCCATTACAACCTCCGCTCTCTCTCCCCCACTGCCCTGTCAGCTACTGTCCTATCTTCCCTTCCCCCTACTGATGCCTTCTCTCAGCTACCTGCTGAGGAAGCATCATCCACCCTACTCTCTCTCCTCCTCCTTTGACTTACTCTGTCCTCTATCCACTAAATCTGCTCGTCTCCGACCCCCCGCCCCCTGGCTAACCGATTCCATTCGGGCTAACCGACTGAAACTGCGAGCGGCAGAAAGGAAATGGAGAAAATCCAAATCCCCTGTAGCTGTCTGATTTCCACACACTCCTGGCTTCCTTCTCCTCTAACCTCTCCTCTGCATTTTTCCTTTCTAAGATTCAATCTTCTGTTTCCAACCCACGTAAACTCTATTCTATGTTTTCCTCTCTCCTGACCCCTCCTCCTCCCCCACCCCCCTCCTCTCTAACCACCGATGACTTCTCATCCTTCTTTCACGAGAAGGTCGATGTCATTCGCAACTCCCCCCCCCTCTCCTTCCCCCTCACCCATCTCGCTACCTAAACCTCCCACCCCTCTGTCCTCCTTCTCGCCCCTTCCTGACTCAGACATCCTTCAACTTGTTCTCTCCCACCGTCCCACCACCTGCCCTCTTGATCCCATTCCTTCCCCCCTCTTCCAGTCCATTGCTATGGACATCCTCCCCTTGTCTCCAATGTCATTAACTCCTCTCTTTCCTCTGGCTCTGTCCCCTCCTCCCTCAAATGCGCTCATGTTGTCCCCCTCCTCAAAAAACCCTCTCTGAATCCTGCGGTCATCTCTAACTACCGACCTGTCTCTCTCCTCCCATTCCTTTCCAAAACATTAGAGCGGGCTGTCTATAATCAACTGTCTGCTCATCTCTTACAGAACGACCTGCTTGATCCCAACCAATCTGGGTTCAGAGCAGGCCACTCCACAGAGACTGCTCTCCTTGCGGTCACGGGGCTAAGTCCCAATCCCTTAGCTCCGTCCTCCTCCTCCTCGACCTGTCGGCGGCATTCGACACCGTGGACCACCGGATCCTGCTCTCATCTCTCGTCGAGATGGGAATCTCTGGATCTGCGTTGACATGGTTTGAGTCCTACCTGGCTGACCGGTCCTACCAGGTGGCCTGGAGAGGATCCCTCTCCTCTCCCCACACCCTCTCTACTGGAGTCCCGCAGGGCTTGGTGCTAGGCCCCGTCCTATTCTCTCTGTACACCAAGTCACTTGGCTCTGTTATTTCTGCTCATGGTTTTTCCCATCACTGTTATGCTGATGACAGTCAACTCTTTCTCTCCTTCCCTCCATCTGTTACCCAGGTCCCGGCACGGATCTCTGCATGCTTGGCTGACATCTCCGCATGGATGTCCACCCACCACCTGAAGCTGAACCTGGGGAAGACAGAGCTGCTCTTCTTCTCTGCGAAGGGCTCCCCGACGATTGATGCGTCAATCACCGTGGAAGGCTCCATAGTGTCTCCGTCTCAGTCTGCCAAGAGCCTTGGAGTGACCCTGGACAACCAGCTGTGCTTCTCAAGCCATATTGCAGCCATCACTCGGACCTGCCGTTTCTCCCTCCACAACATCCGGAGGATCCGACCGTTCCTCACCCAAGAGGCCACTCAACTCCTGGTCCAGGCCCTGGTGATCTCACGTCTGGACTACTGCAATTCCTTGCTGGGAGGCCTTCCGGCCTGTGCCATCAAGCCTCTGCAACTAGTCCAGAACGCTGCCGCTCGCCTGGTGTTCAACCCACGTCACCCGTCTACTCTCCTCTCTGCACTGGTTCCCCATCGCAGCATGCATCAGATTCAAGTCACTGGTGCTTGCTTTTCAAGTGGCCAGAGGTACTGCTCCCCCATACCTCCAGTCACTCATCACTCCCTATACCCCGCCCAGACTCCTCCGCTTCGCCTCCTCTGGCAAACTGACTACCCCATCCCTGTGGGCGCCTGGAAGCCGCTCCTCGCGGTCTCGCCTCTTCTCTGTCCTGGTCCCTCGCTGGTGGAATGACCTGCTGAAACTTATTAACCGAATGGCCCGTGTTTGTGAGGCTGTTGTCATGGCAAAGGGTGGCTATTTTGAGGAATCCAAGATTCCATTTTTTATATAATTTTCTTGAACATTTCTTTGATGTTCATTTTGTTCATTGTTACATGTGTTTTTTGTCATTTTAAAGTATTTACAGAAACGTATATGGTGTAAAGCATTGTCAATTATGAGATAAACCTAGTTTCCAGCAGGTGTACTCAAACTTTTGACTGGTACTGTATGTACAAATACATATTTTCACATTTTCATAATTTGTATATGATGTTTCTCAAATGCAACTTTTTTGTGATTGGGCATAATTAGACATCGAATTATAGATAATTTCATGCTCTTTCCAATGATACATAATTTGTTTGTATTCTCTTTCTATTGTTTGTATTCTATTGTTTCTCTTTCCATTCCCAATCCCTCCCCTCCTTCCCTCCAAGAGGGAAGTGTTAGACTGAAGGTTGGCTGAGTGTGAGTGTGTTATGTGGCTAGGCACACACCGTGTTTATACAGAATAATGCATTAGGCGGATATTGATTAAGACAGTTTTATAATAAAAACTGGAGAAGGCTATCCAAACCAGCTGGACTGGATGGCCACATTTTGAATGAGTAAGTAACGACATCTATAATATTTTGTAATATATTATAGATAGCATAATCACCGCTATCACCTGGCAGGGGAAACCATTTACAACGACAGCACATTTTTGTTATATTTGGTATTACGCTATCTGTAATATATTATATTAGGGATGTTAATGATTAATCGATGATCGCTTAATCGCTGTTAAGAATTTGATCGATCAAGCATATCAAATTAACGATTATGTATCACAGCACAGCGGAGTTCATATTTAATTAATTAAACTACTGAATGTTGTTTAATTTCCTTCATAATTCTTATTGTTTTAAGCTGTTAAAATAGGCCCATGTCTCAAAAGTTTGAATAAAGCTTTGATTGAGGAAAAAAGATTTTGAAGATTAATCGATTAATTGTTTGTTAACGTGGGCGATGATCGATCAAGGACATTTAGTAAAATTAGCATCCCTATATTATATGCAGGGCAGCTAGGGCACACAGCTGTGCAGCCTTATCTAATTGTACCTGTGTGCTTAAAACTGCTCTGCTCTCTTAGTAGGTGACTGGAACACGGAAGCAAAAAGCTGGCAAGAGAACCCTTACACTGTGATGAAAACAACTGTGTTTTGATAAAGTGCTTTGCCAAAAGGCGCTTTTGGTTTGGTTTGTTATTTTGATTTATTGTATTTAGCCGGAACCCATGAGGGGGACGGCTAAAGTTTATTTTATTAATTTATATAGTTTGGTTTTTTTTGAGAAAAAGACCGATAACTCCATTCCCTGCATCCTGCTGTTCTGTTCTAATCCAGGTTGTGTCGCACGGGGTGTGGGGTGTTTTATTTAATCTCACCTTGTTTTCCAGGATGGACTTCTATATCGCCACTTGGCATGCATGTCACACTTGCGCATGGTACATTTAGGAAGCGTTTGCCCAAAAGCCATGCCCAATATGCCATAAAACCACACATTTTTGCACCATTTTCAGCTAAACAAGCCTCCCGGGGCCAGCTTGGCAGAATGTTATAATTAGGTTGTGTTACGGGACTGAATTTTCCTGTATCTTTTCCTTTTCTTGTTACTCTTATTATTTTTGTTTTGGAGCACTACTGGTGGTTGTTGTAAAAAGGGAGTGTGACAAATCCAAATCGTCGTTCACATGAGGGTCAGCAAGGGCATAAAACGCAGAGATCACATTATGGTGGGGTTCCCCATTTTGGAATGCCTGGCGCAAAAGCGAGAGGAGGAAATGTTTGTTTAATCAAGACAGCATTTGTTAATGGTTTGCACAAAATTGTGCTTGAAAAATGAAGCCCTGGATGTCCAGATTGAAAAATACCTTTTAGTTATATCTGGAATTTGTGGAGGGGTGTTGTCTTGAACTTTAATACACTTGTTTAGGAGGATACATTTTCTTCATGGAAATGCTCAGCGCATTTGGGGGAAGCTAGCTGGTTGTTCTACTTACATTGCTGGCTAGCTACTGCACCAGTTTCTAATAGCTAGCTAATGTTGGGCATTTCCATGTATATGTATGCACTTAGCTAGCTAGTTAGATAGCTATTGATCAATTTTTTTCAAACACATATAGTTGTCAAGTTGCACAGCGCTGTCAACATCTGGACAGCTTGCGTTTCATGGAGCTTTTGGATTTTGAGAATTTTTAAACTTTTAACACAGATTTGCATTGATCAACATGTAAGAGACCTATGGCCACTTCTTTGACCGGGATGGTTCATGCAAACACAAAACTGATTCAATCCAGTTTAGACCAGTTCATTTATTCCGGACCAGTTTAAACGAAAAAAAAGCTGAGACCGGTGGTTGGGGACCACTGGTCTAGATGAAGCAATGTCTGAGCAGTACAAGCTCATGTGCCTGATGGCCACTGTTGGTGCCATGTCTGCTGGGGTTGAGAGAAGCTACTCCTGCTTGAAGAGAGCACCATGGACCAAGAGTGACTGATGAACTTGGCTATCCTTTCCATTGAGAGGAAGATCCTCAGGTCCCTTCACAAAAACTCTCATTGGTACAACAAGGCCATAGATCATTTTGCCACTTGGACAACCAGGAGAATGCACTTATTTTTCAAATGAAGAAATAAAGAACTCAGGTATGCCCTCCACTGCTCTTTTAAAAAGTAAATGATCTGATGTTTAAAGAGAAAAATAAGAAAATGTTCTGTGTAAAGAAAAAGAAGGGGAAGAAAAGAGAATCTACCCTCAATCATCCAGCTGAAACAGGTTACCCAGAGAGTCACCGTTCCTCATCTCAGGGGTCTTCCCAGAGAAAATCACCTGTGTCCAACACCACTCCTGATCTCAGAGGCCTTCTCTATCCCTCCCCCATGCACTTAGGGAAGAAACAGCCCCCTGTGTCCATCCCTCCCTAAACTATCCAGCTGCAAAAGAGATCACCCATTCTCTAGTCCGTCACCAAGCCATCAGAGCACTGTGAGTAGCCTCTGTTTGGAGAGGAATAGTTTGCAACAGTACAATCCACTTCAAAACTTAGTGCTTTCTGTGTTTTATTGTTGTTTTGTCTTTTACAGGTGACATTGTGGGACCATCAAGGATTTATACCATTTGTTGAATAAACATGCATTTTATGATGAATGCCTCATGTAGTTAAAGAAAACCTAAAGTTTGGACTTTAATGAATTTTTTATTCAAATTTTTGTATCTCTCCCGTCCTCCCCAATTTTTGAACTCACCAGACGCCACTGATCAAAGTGATGTATGAACATTATATTTAGCTGTGATTTATCATGAATATCAGCATGGATATCAGCATGCCAGGAAGTCCAATCAGCATACAGGACCAGAACTATCCATTTTTATAAAGAATGATACAGTCAAGATGATTTCCATCATGATTTTCAATTTCACCAGATACTCACAGGAAGTGGATCCAAGTTAGCATCCACCAGATGGTATGTTCCCGAACCAACCAGAACCTGCCTGATGATGACATCCAGGCCCAGCTTGGCAGCAAGGCCCAGTTTGTCCAGCCACCTGTGGGCATTCCAATAAATAAAGGAGGACTGTAATTGTTACATTTGTATTTATTTTATCTTTATTTAACCAGGTAGGTCAACTGGTAAGCTAATTCCAATTTTTAGTGGCCATCTTGGAAATAAAAGTGGGTAGGAGTGCCAGGGATTGTATAGCCAACACAATAGTGTATGCAAACATTAACTATACTTAGAAGTAACAGAGATTTTATGGACAATTGTCTAGTTCAAGACAAACCTCAGGGTGCTATTTAAGGACCATTGCATTAAAACATCAGAATAAGATTCTCTGGTTAAGGTAAGGTTAGATTAGTTTGGTTAGGTTAATATGAACAAGACAGCAGAAGAATCTGTTCCTGATTTGCACAATTTATAATGCTGAATGTCTACAATCAAGTAAAGTTTCTATAATCATATTTGACTTAATTCCATCCCTTTGCAGTGAATATCTTCCCTCCAGGGCTTGATAACATTTTGTTCCATTGTCATAAGATAAACGCAGTCTGTGCTCTGCATACATTTTAAATACTTGCTTTACATGCTTTGTCATCAATATCACATATGTGAGAATACTTTTTTTATTCACTTTCCTTATACTATAATGTAAATACAAAATATCAGGTAAATGTGCAGGTAAATGCCAAAATAAAGGAAACATTTGAGTAAATGAGGGATTAAAAGTATACTGGAAGTAGGTACGTACACACAGGTATGGTTCCTGAGTTAATTAAGCAATTAACACCCCTTAATGCTTAGGGTCATGTACAAAAATGCTGGGCATTCCCAGTTGCCCATTGTTTTGGCTACCATGGCTAAAAGAAGAGATCTCAGTAACAGTGAAAGAGGGGTGGTTGTTGCAACTTGCTGATGTTTCACAAGGACCACTGGCTAAGGTAATGTTGGCATGGAAGTCTGAGGGAAAGACATGCCCCCATCCACAGGGTATGAGTGGTCACTGTTTTATGAGTATGAAAACAATGTAAAACATATGCCATGGCCATCTCAGTCACCAGATCTCAACCCCAGTGAACACGGAGATTATGGAGCGGTGCCTGAGACTGTTTTCCACCACCATCAACAAAACACCAAATGATGGAATTTATTGTGGAAGAATGGTGTTGCATCCCTCCAATAAGAGTTCCAGACACCCAGAAGAAGTAGAATTTATGCCAAGATGCATTGAAGCTGTTCTAGCAGCTCATGCTGGCCCAACACCCAATTAAGTCACTTTATATTGGAGTTTCCTTGACTTTGGCAGTTACCTGTAGATTAAAGTGCCAAGGTGTTATAATACACCCTTGTGGCAATGGATGCAAATTGCAAATACAGTCCAACTGAAGTCAAACGACTATTATTGTGTTGCAAATTCCATCAGTAATGGCCATAGAATTGGATAACGCCCCACGCTGGTGAACGCCGACATTCAAAGATGTAGAAAAAGAATTGCACAAGAATTGAGATAGTCTCCACAAAGGTATGCTGCTATGTCAGGGGTCCAGTTAAAATGATGGACAATTTTTCACTGCTGAGTTGACCAAATATGCCAAAAAACGTTATCAATTTAGTTACCTACCATGATTTTTATTGTTCTGCAGCTCTGGCAATCAATTAAAATAGGCATTTAGCCAAGTTCACTAGTTTCTATTACTCACAGGTTAGTAAAATAATTTTCAAAAAACAGTTGGACAAAAAAAGTTTGATTTTAATCTGTCAAGTCATGACCGAAGAGCACCCTGGATGTTATAAACACAACCAGTATGACTGCATAAATTAATATTGAGCTAGTTTGCTAATTACAAATGATCATTACTAGACACGAAAACTAAATCTTTCAAGGCATGGAAAGTATTTCACTGCCTACGCAAGAGTAACCTTGCCAATGGAAAAGTTCCCTTAATTGTAGTCAGCCAGGTGAAAGAATGAATGAATCGGCACACCTCACTCCACATGCCTCCTCATTCTCCCATCCAGTGGTGGTAATATTGTGGACCAATCAGAGCCAGGTTATGCTAATTATTTACTGTAACGGCCCTCCCCACTCTGTCTGCCATTGCTTTGTGGTGATCTGTGTTTTGCAGGAGCATGGGAGGTGGAGCTGGTCCCGGTGTGTCCCAGGCTATAAAGACTACCTGTACTACCCATTGTGAATTCTTGGCATCTGTCTAACGTTACAAACAAGCAATCAGACAGATGGCAAGAATTCAAGAATTTCTCTCACAGAATCTTTCTCTGATCACTAGTAATTTATCATGTCCATTTTAAATATTGCAATTAAAAAAGCTGCCTACTGCTCCTTTAAGGTTAAGATAATATAGAAAGTAAACCAGCCAAAAAGCAGGCTTGATGACCTGTGAGAGATTGCCAAGGAGATTACCTTTGCCCAAGACTGAAATGTTCAGTGAAAGTAAAACAAAATAAAAAATGGAAGCTACACAGAAATCTCATAAATGTATCCTTGAGAAACTATCTCTGTCAAACTCTGTTTGATGTCAGCCATTCACATAAGCAGCATATCAGACATGTGAAGGGCTGTACCACCCCATATGGTTGGTAAGCTGGGTGGGGGTCCTGTTTTGGGTCAGAGTTGGAGACATCACTGCCTGCTACTCCTATACTCACATGAATCCGGCAACAAATGTGTCGGACAGTCCTGGGGCACCACCCCCATATGCCGAACTGGTCTCGCCCAACCACACCTTCTTCCCGGGAGATACAAGGTCAATGGTCTGTGATTAAACAGATATAAGGTGAGTTAATTTGGGTTTCTGACAACTTATCATTCTTAAAATAAATCTGCACTCAACATTTATCAGGTAAGAGGTGGCTAAAGATTCAAACACTTCACATACTGCCTTCATCAGTGAAATGGTGTTATATATGAACTCCCCTTCCTATAAATGTTTGGGCTTCATACACACTCTCTGTTTTCAAATCTAGGCTAAAAACCTACCTTTTTAGTCAACCTTATAGTTAAAGATGAGTAGGGTGACTGGATTGAGACCGTAGAACAGTTTAGTGAGCTGAGCTGATGGTGATGTCACCCTATCACGACAGGTGAACACTCAGAGTTAGCTGTTCTCTGCTGTGTTATGGTGCGGTCAGTGCTAGTCCACTATCATGACTCATACACCCCCTTCCTAGATATTTAGATATTCTGCCATAGTTTAGACTGCTGGGATTATCCCATGTTACCCTCTCTAACATAACTAACATTTTATTATTCTGACTATCTTATCCTATCCTATCCTATCCATTTTGTTCTCTTCCCTGGGCCTTCTGCCCCTTCCATCGCCCTGAGACCAGACCTCTCCAACACCGGTCCTCTAATGGTTCCTCCCAGAGACTACAGACCGCTCCAGGACCAACCCGCTCCTGGTTCCTCCCTGAGACTACAGACTGCTCCAGCACTGACCCTCTCCTGGTTCCTCCCTGAAACTACACACCGCTTCAGCACCGACCCTCTCCTGGTTCCTCCCTGAGACCAGACGCTCCAGCACCAACCCTCTCCTGGTTCCACCCTGAGACTGCAGACCTCTCCAGCACCGGTCCTCTCCTGGTTCCTCCCTGAGACTACAGACCACTACAGCACCAACCCTCTCCTGGTTCCTCCCTGAGACTACAAACTGCTCCAGCACCGACCCTCTCCCGGTTCCTCCCTGAGACTACAGACCACTCCAGCACCAACCCTCTCCTGGTTCCTATCCAGACTGTGATGTAGAATGGAGGCCTGGACTAATTCTTCACACCTTCCCTTCTTAATATATACCATTTATATACCATTGAGCAGATGCTTTTATCCAAAGCGACTTACAGTAGTGAATGCATACATTTTTAAGTATATGTGGTCCCAGTGGGGATTAAACCCACAACCTAAGCGTTGTCAACGCCATGCTCTACCAACTGATCCACACAGAACCACCCTTCTTAGGACATTTAGTTACCACTACCACTACTGACACCCGGGCCGCCCAGCAGAGGATGAGCTCCCCCACTAAAACGGGTTCCACATTAGATTTCTTCCCACTGGGGAGTTTTGCCTCACTTTCTGCTGTTTTGGGGTTCAGTCCTGGTATTTTCTTGTTTTTATAACTTTAGTTTTCTGTGAAGCGTATTTGTGGCAGTTCTCTGTAAATAGTGCTATACAAATAAGATAAAATTGAATTGAATTATACGTCTTATTTACTCAACTCTTCAACCTTAAAACAGGTGTACACAGGTGAAAAATTATTGATCTATGCACCACATTATTAACCTAAAGTCTTAATAATACGGGAGTACAATCAATTTCAAAAATGTATTATCATCAGAGGCTGGTGAGTATATTAGTAGAAACAGAAGGCTTTCCTGTTAAAATCAATCAAATAAAGTCCTGAACCAACTAATTTGTTCTACCAGGGAGAATTTACAAATTAGGTTTTCACAAGAGTGTGGTTTGTCATCATTTGACATTTTTTGTAAATTGTCCTTTCTTCAGTGATAATTATGGATTACCTTGAAATAATGATACAGTTATGGTAAGACTCATCATGAATAATCAATTCCCCAAGTAATAATTCTCAAAGGTGTATTTGTGTTGTGACTTGACAAATTTAAAATGGCTTAGATCATTACATGTGATTTGTATAATTTATCAAATGTAAATTGGTTCATGCATTAATTGTGCCATATTTGATGTTATAGATCTTCCTTCATCTGTAAAATTATATATATATATATATTTATTTTTTATTTTTTTATTGTATTATTCCCATAATATGAAAAAATAATAATTCTACTTTGTTACCTGAAGGACTTCATTTGTTTTTGTAGCAAGAGTGTCCAGCACTTCAGGGTCAAGGAAGTCTTCCAGTGATGCATCTCTTCCATTGACATAGTAGCTAAAAACAGAACAGAAAACTGAAACTGGACATTTCCACAAGTACCACAACATCAAATTTGGAGGCCAAAATATTTGCACAGTACTCTGTGTTGTCAAAAAATCTGTGTTGGAACCATTCAATGATGTAAAACATCACATCTATTTCTTTGAAGCAATTAGCACATGATGTGTGAGATATGGATCCTGTCTGAGATCACCAGTCGTGCACAAGGTGCACTCTTCTGTGTGAAAAACATAGCAAATCTATGTGCGGAGAAATGCAAACACATAAGGAATCTCAGTGGGGGGGAGGTTAACACAGGGTGACTTAAAGAAGAAACCCACTGACAACACCAGAGGGGGTCCAAATAAAATAATGTCTGCAGCTCAGAAAAGTCTTTACACAGCTTGTTGAACAACATATTTCCAACACATAAAAGGTATTGTGTCATTCCTTCTTGTGGCCTCTTGTAAGGGCTTTCCCACTTGTGCATGCTCACCCAGCTCAGTGTAATTTGGGTAGTTTCTAGTAGCATCAAAGAACATAAGAATAAATAATGACGAGAACAGGCCATTCTGCCCACCCAGGCTCGTCATGTCCTAATCTAAAGAATATCCAGTACTGCATCTAGCCTGGACTTGAATATCCCAAGTGTTTCCGCCTCAACTACTTGACCTGGCAAGCTGTTCCAGGCATTGACAACTCTGTGTAAAAAATACTTCCTGAAATCCTTGCAGAATTTGCCATTAACTAATTTCCACCTGTGTCCTCTTGTTCTGCTAACCAAACTCATCTTTAAAAATCTATGGTAGTTCACCTTCTTAACCCCTTTTAAAAATTCTCCATTTGCTAATCGATTGAATAGATTGAGTGCCTCAAGTCTTTCTCATTAATTTTATTTTTCATATCAGGTACCAATCTAGTTGCCCTTCTTTAATAATAATTGGCACGAACCACAATCGAACAGTTCACAAATTATGATATTTTTTCCCCCTCAAAAAATCGAGAATCACAATTATTCACACCCCTGTTATCAGTACTTTGTGGTTCCTCCCTTGGCTATTATAACAGCAAGTAGTCGCCTTCTGTATCATCGGTGTCGTACAAGGTTATGGAACTTCTTGGGGGGGATCCTCAACCATTCCTCCATGCAGAATTGTTCTAGTTGGAAGGTCCATCTGTGGCTAAGGTGTAGCTTCCTGGCAGAGGGAACAAGATTTTTGGAAATCAAAATGTCCTGGTACATACTGGAATTCATGGTTCCATCTGTTTTAATAAGGGCCCCAGAGCCTGTGGATGCAAAACAACCCCAAAGCATTAAAGATCCACCACCATGTTTCACCATAGGCAAGAGGTGCTTTTCAACATTACTTGCATTCTTTGGACGCCAAACATAACGCTGATGTGCATTTCCAAAAAGCTACATTTTTGTTTAATCTGACCACAAGACATGGTTCCAATTGTAGTTCAGATGTAGTTTGGCGAATTCAAGACGCCATTTTTGGTGAATAGTCTTCAAATGGGGCTTCCTTCTTGCAACTCTGCCATAAAGGCCATTGTTATGTAGTTGTCATCGAATGGTAGCTTTATACACCCTGTAACCCAAAGATGACAGGTTGTTTTGGAGATCTTGAACTGCTCCCCACTCTTTTTGCCTCTTGAACTATCCGTTTCACTACACGTGGGGGCAATATAGACTTGTGTCCTCCTGGCAGGTTAGCCACTGTTCCAGTGGCCTTAATCATCCTAATCATTGACACAACAGTGGAAAGCGCTATCTTTAACTTTTTAGTGATTTTTGTAGCCATCTCCTGATCTGTAGAGGTCAATAACCTTTTGTCTGATGCTTTCAGGGAGTTGTTTGCCTTTCACCATGATGATGGCTGACCACAGTATTTCAAACATGTGTTCCCTACTTTCATTCCCCAGGGACACAGGAAACCATTGTAGGCCACTGTATAGTTCCATAACCTTCCAATGAACTTAAGTTGAACAAATAAGTTGTATATTTATGAAGATTTGTTTTTGTTGGATTCAATTTCAAAGAATAGTTAGGGGTGTGAACAATTGCAATCCAGATATTTTCTGGAAAAAAAATATTATTAAGACAACAAAATATGTTTTTCTGAACAATTGTATTAGTATTACCCATAAAATATTCCCATAAAATACTCCGGTCTTTTATTTTTATTCCCACATGCATAACTTTACATTTAACAATATTGAATGTCATCTGCCATGTTTCTGCCCATTTTTGGATTTTGTTTAAATCATCTTTGATTACTTTAGTCAATTCCAAACTGTTTGGTAAACAGGCCTCTACTGGAGCCTCTACTAAGAGTAGAGGTCCCAGCACCGATCCCTGCGGAACTCCACTGCTCACAGCACCCAGGTCAGATACAACCCCTCCTACTGTTACGCATTGTACTCAACCTTGCAGCCAATTATGAACCTGAAACAACTCCTGTGATTCCTACTGAATTCATTTTGACAGTGAGCCTCTTGTGTGGTACCTTGTCAAATGCTTTTTGAAAGTCCAAATATTTAATATCATAGGCCTGGTTCAAGTAAAAACACTTTGTAGCTTTCTCAAAGAAGTCCAGGGGGTTCCAACTTGTTCCTAACAATACATTCATATATTTTACATGTGATGCAAGTTAAACTGACAGACCTATAGTTCCCTGGGTCAGTACGGTTCCCCTTATATATTGGAATTATACGACCCTGCTTCCAGTCATCTGGTATTTCTCCAGTGTTTAGGGATTGCATAAAAGTATCAATCAATGTTTTATATATAATTTCCACAAATTAGCCGAGTAATCTAGGATATATGCCATTAGGGCCTGCTGCCTTATTTGTCTTAAGCTTTTGTAGTTTTTCTAGTACTGCTACATCCCTTATCTCAAGGTCCTCTAAAACATTCTGTACATTGGCTAAACTTTTAGGCCTTTTTATAACCTCTTCTCTGGTAAAGTTCTTAACAAATAATTGTTTAGTGTGCTAGCAATATCCTTATTATAAACCAAAGTTCCTTCCTTATTCCTAATACACTTAACCTCATCATTGGCTTTCCTTTTTCTACTACAGGCAGTCCCCGGGTTATGGACGAGATCCGTTCTTACGTCTGTCTTTAATTTGTATGTAAGTCGGAACAAGTACATACAGTTCTTATTAATCATCACTTAGTCAAATGTTTGTCTTAGTATTGTATTTATTTTACCTTTCTGTGCATATAAAACACTTAAGAAAAACCTCTAAATACAATAAAACATCTTAAACATAACATTCAGTACATAATACTACTGTAATAATAACAATACTGTAATATTAATAATAATACAGTAATAATAAAAATAACTATGTACATACAATACTGTACTGTAAAAAAAAAACATTAAAGAAACGCTTAGAGCCTTTTCTTGCACTAAAGAAGGGCTAATAGGCATATTATGCAGAGTTTGGTCTTTTATCCAAATTATCAATAGCCTTTCCATCTCAATAATTAAACCACTGCGTTGCTTGGTAATAATTGTGGCATTCATCGGGGCATAGCCTTTCACATGCTCCATTATTCCCCCTTAGGCTGTAGCCTAATGTTTCCCAATGGCTGATGGCGTTTCACCTCTCCGATCTCTTTATTATTTCAACTTTACTTTCCATGGTGATTGTTTTCCTTTTCTTTGATGCATCACCAGCAGTTGCATTGGATTTACGATTTGGAGGCATCGTTGTAAGGGTAAGAGAAAGAGAAAAACGGGACCGTGATCTGACTTAAAATTACGGATGGTGATCTCTGTTCCTTGAGCCGACGAACCGCTGAAACCTTGCAATGTTTTCATGAGCATCACAAAGTAGTGCGTGCATTTGTTATAATGAACCATTGTATTTAACTAAAAAAATTTTACATAATAGGCCTTATGACAGTCCGTTCGTAAGTACGAGTTGTCCGTAAGCCGGACATTCGTAACCCGGGGACTGCCTGTACAATATTGAAAAAACTGCTCAGGATTACTTTTTGCATCTTGGGAAATTTTAATTTCTAAGTGCCTTATTTCTTTTTAGCCTTAGCTCGTGTATTACAATAATCTACCGTGTTTCTCTCCAAATTGACCTTTTCATATATTCTAGTCTTTTCTTTTGCCTCAAAATGTCCTGTAAAGACTTATTCTATTTTTCCTTATTTTTGGGATGAATTTACAATGTGTATCTACAATAACCCTTTTAAATTTAGTAAATGTTTTGTTCACAGTTATACAATCTAAATGTTTTATGTGATATATATTACATACATTTTCTCAAATTTTATTAAAGTCAGCTCGTCTGAAGTAAAAACATTCTAGTCAGAGGAAGCCGTCTTAACTTGCCAAAAACTTCAAAAGTAACTGCCCTATGATCACTTGCCCCTAGTGGTTCCAGTACTTCTGAGCTGCAAATTCTGTCAAGATTACACAAAACCAGATGACAGTATTGTGTTCCCTCTCGTAGGCTGAGTAACAAAAAAGCAGTCATTAACCACATCTAAATACTCCTCTTCACATTTACCTGACCTGACACTACTTCCCAATTAATAGGGAGTAATTGAAGTCGCCCATTATTAGCATCTCTCCTTCCATACAGGCTTGTTTTATGTTACCATAGAGCATAGCATTTATGTTGCTGTCTGAAGACGGAGGTCTATAGCATAATCCTATATTAAGGCCGTTCTCATGATCTCCCAGTAGTCTGATCCAGATGCCCTCACAAGGATTGAATGAGTTCATTCCTGGAATGTCCTGCACATTAAGATTTTCTTTAAAATAAAGGGCCACACCCCTACCTCTTATTTAGTCTATCCCTCCTGAACAATTTGTACCCCTCCACATTATATTCATCCCAGTCCACTGCACCAAGCCATGTCTCTGTAATCCCAACAACTACTATTTTCCCTTCCCTGCACCCCCAGTCCCTCGTTTAAATATTCAACAACCCTAAGCATACGCTGCCCCATAAACCTGTACCCCTCTTTCCTACACCAGGTTTGTAGCCACATGTTAAATCTCCATAGAAAATTCTGCTCCCCTTTACTAGCACGTGGCACTGGCAGAATTCCAGAGAAGACCACCGTGGACGTTCTGTTCCTGATCTTTGATCCTAATTCTATAAATTTGTCCTGCAGAACCTCAAACCTACCATTACCCATGTCATTGGCTCCAACATGGACCATGACCACTGGATCCACCTCTACTCTGGCCAGGAGCTTGTCCGTGTGTTCCAGGAGGTCTCCAAACTGGGCACCAGTTAGGCAGCATGACATTTGAGACAAATTTTCCCGCAAACAGACTATACTGTCTGCACCTCTAATAACTGAGTCCCCCACTATTATTAACTCCCTTTTCCTGGGTGGTGTGGCCACCAGGGTGTCCTGGGGCTCATCAGTCCTCCCACTAACAGAGGGCTTGGGCCAGATCCTATTCCTGCAAGGGCTGGAATCGGCAGGAAACCACAAACTCTGGAGATGCCGCCCTTGCATGCGCGCACCCTTTTCTACACTTCCTACACGCCCTACCATCACTCAACTCTCTCTCCCTACCTGCTCTGGAGACTAGCCATACATAGCCATGACTAAAAAAGAGAACACTGTTACTGAGTTCATCACACTGCAATAAGACTGACAAGTCGTCTAAGCCTAAAGTAAAGCAAAAATCTGACCATATTTAGAACAGGCAGACAATTTAAAAAGGGATGTTTCGTAAGCTTCCTTTTCAGACGTAGTCATGATTTTCCCCTCAGAGCATGTTATAGGGATGGCTATGCTTTTTCTAAATGTTTCAGCTGGAGCAACCTTTCAGAGCCAAAAACAACCAATAAGGACTGGGATTTATGGGTAGGGGAGATCTTTAAAAGTAGTCGCCTGAAGGGACTTGCTAGACCAAGTAAAACCATCTTCTTTAGTCAGCTAAACTGTCGTAGCCTTTCCTCTCTGTCTTCCAGAGAAGAACTTAACAAACACCTCTGTGACTACGATATATCTGTTGCCTATATACAAGAACACCGCCAAATGCATGGACAAGACGACCCTGACATCTGTGTATCTAGTATAGGGTCTTCAACCATTTTTACTTCCTCCGCAACGCGGAACCTACATGGTTCTGCCATTGGGGGGGTAGCGATTACTGTCAAAACATCTTTGCTCCCTCTGCTCATTTCTATCTCTAAGATTAACAGTAGAATAATGCTAGCAGTCTTTAAAGGCAATCCAAAGACATACGTCGTCTCCTGCTATTCCCCAACTAACGTCAGTGACTAATCATTTATTACCAATTTCTTTGAGCATCTCAATGAAACTATCGCCTGCATTCCCCAACATGCCCTCCTTCTTATTGGTGGTGACTTCAACGCCCATGTAGCAAGGAAGTTTTCCTACCACCCTGCTACTAACAGAAATGGTCAGTTTCTCACTGAATTTCTTAACCAAAATAACCTTCTTATCACCAATACAATGTTTCAGAAATCGTCAAAGAAACTCTGGACTCATTGCTCACCTAATAATTTCCTATCACAGATCGACTTCATTCTCTGTCGTAAACGATGGAGAAATAGCATCCAAGATTCCCAAGCATATTCCACCTCAGATCCGATCGGTTCCGACCACCGCATTGTCTGTGCTAAGGTTAGGCTCAGTCTTCGTTCTGCAAAACCATCTGCTCGCTTGAAGCTAAATTGGGCTGCCATGACTACGGATCAAAATCTTGCATCTGCAATTGAGGACCATATTTCAGATGAGTGGTTCTCTATGGACACCGATGTCCAGTCCTATGGCAACTTCGTTGCTACATGTGTGAAAATTGGGAAGTCAATCCTTCCGCCTCAAACTAAACTGCCTCCCAACCTTGCCTGCACTAGCCCAGTTAACTTAGCTAGGACCAATGTGCTAGCTTCCACAATCGATGATCTCCCTGCTACTCAGTCCAACCTCAGAGCCGTGTATGATGAGCAAGAAGACATTAGAGTCAACAACATACTTAGTGCTTTTGACAAACGTGAATTCACCAGTAACTTGCATTGTGCCTGGAAATTAGTTAAACAGCTCTCCAGTAAGCGGTCCAACACTGTATTCATCCAAGGTGAAGATCGAATGGCCTCATGGAAGTCTCATTTTGAAAACCTTCTGAATTCCGATAATAATACCAATGCTCAAGGTACAATTGACCCAATCTTTAAAACCAACTCTAATATTCCAACCGGCAAATTTTCTCAAGCCGAGGTCAATACGGCTATCGCGCAAATGAAACTTGGCAAGGCCCCTGGTATGGACAGCATCCCTATCGAAGTCTGGAGGCTTCCCAAACTGAAGAAGTGTCTTACACACTTCTGTAATACAACCTTGGAAGGAAATCGCCCGCCTGAATGGGGGATCTCCGGCATTGTGCCAGTTCCGAAAAAAGGTGACCTGACCATCCCAGACAACTATCGGGGAATCAGTCTAACCCAAACAGCTGCAAAAATCTATAACCGTCTTTTGCTGAATCGTATTCGTCCAGAGTTGGAAAAGGTCCTTCGCCCCAACCAAAATGGTTTTCGGCCTCTGAGATCTACCTCCTCACAAATCCTTGCTCTCAGACGAATAATTGAGGAAATTCGAAATCACCAAAAAGAAGCTGCAATAATCTTCATTGACTTCCATAAAGCATTCGATTCCATCAACAGACCCACAATGTTTACAATTTTGAATGCTTACGGAATCCCGGAGGAGACTGTAAATGCCATCAAAATCATGTATGAGGATACAAGTGCAGTCGTTCTCACTCCGGAAGGCGAAACTGATTCATTTTTCATAAACACCGGTGTTCTCCAGGGTGATCCACTTTCCCCCTATCTATTCATCATAGTTTTGGACTACGCCCTGCGGATAGCAATAAATGACACTGACGGTCTAACTCTGACTCGCCGTAGAAGTAGTAGATATCCTGCTCAACACCTCTCTGACCTAGACTATGCTGATGACATTAGTCTGCTTGCTGACACCCGTCGAGATGCAGAATCTCTCCTCCACAAAGTCGAAACTTGTTGCAAGTCCATTGGTCTCTCCCTTAATGCAAAGAAAACTAAGTACATTCACCTCAATCCCTCCACCGCTGGCGACATCATAGTGCTTGATAGCAGTAAGATCGACAAAGTTGATGACTTCAAATACCTGGGCTCCTACACAAACTCGACCCACGATGTTGAATGTAGGAAGGCTCAAGCTTGGTCTGCTCTCCACTCACTGAGGAATGTTTGGCAATCTGCAATCCGCAAAAGCTCCAAAATGAACATCTTTAAAACATCTGTGGAGTCCATTCTCCTCTATGGGTGTGAGTCTTGGGCCCTCACCAGCAAGATCGCTAAGTCCATCGATGGTACCTACACACGGATGTTGCGTGCTGTCCAGAATGTTTCCTGGCAGGACCACCTTCCAAACTCCGCCCTCTACGGTGCCCTCCCCTCCATCTCAAGTGTCATCAGACAGCGTCGTCTTCGGCTAGCCGGACATATCATTCGGCACAATGAGCCAGCCAGTCGTGTCCTTCTTTGGACGCCAGACTCTCCCCGTCGTAGGGGTCGACCTAACATCACCCTTAAATCGTCCATCGAAATGGAGACAGGACTGTGCGGATTGTCTCTTCGCAATGCAATGCTTAACAGGGAATGCTGGATGAAGCTCATCAAGTCATCACAGATGTGAATGAATTAATGAATAATGAATGAATGAGATCTTGGCTTTTCAAGACATGGATTTATTTTTATGGATTTGTTTTACACATCCATTACTTTCTTGTGCCAGACCTGCAAAATGTTTGCAGGGGGTTTTGTACCTGCAAAATCACCAGAGTAAATAGTAAACAATAGTACATAGATATATGTACTAAGCAAACACTATGGTATTTGTGTGTATTGAAAATTGGAGAAGTATGGATCTTTTTCTGACTGTACATCAGCCTTTATGCAACCATGGCTATTCTGATCAAGGGGTCCTCATAATATGGGAATGGATTCATGCAAATCATAACCTAATGAGACTTATCCATATTTGCAATAAAAGTGTGTTTCCAATGGCTCCAGCTATAAGTTTGTTCATAACACATTTATTAGTTATTCGCTCTATATTTTCACTTTTTTATTTCCTAAATTCGTACAGTTTGTACCAATTTACACAATTCAAAATGTGTCATTCTGTAACTAATGAAAATGCATAGTACAGCAACCGATGTGTAGCTATAGCAGCTTGTAATGTCCTCTGTAGACACAAACATATTTTAAGGTAATATTCAGTTTTCCTTGCTAAGATGTTCCCATCAGTGTTATCCAACAAAAAATGTGGACAGACTGTCATTGTTAAATACCTCCACACCCAGTCCCCACTGGGGCCACATATACTGAAAATGTATGCATTCACTACTGTAAGTCGCTTTGGATAAAAGCGTCTGCTAAATGGCATATATCAGATAAGAACTAAACAATGTTTTACATTGTTGGAGATTTCCTATTCTTGTGCAGCTGTGGAACTGAACTGACACACACACTATTAATGTGCAGGTTGTGTGTGACTCCAAAAGATTGAACTATTATTTAATCTGAAGAAACAGCAGTTTATTTGCAAAGAATGAGCCTGACAAGATCAATGCTCTCATGTGAGATAAGTCTGCCAAAGTTATGGGGATGTGCTTTGCTACTAAACCAATAGTCAGTCACTTCTTCTGACGAATCAGCTCCAATTGGAGGCAACAATTAAAGCCAAGTCAAGACGTGCAGGAATTTGTCCCTTCCTCTGATTTGTGAAAAATGGACATGGACTTACTGGTGCCAAGTACATGCATCAATGGCCTTTGCACCACTCTCCAAGAACCTGAAAAATACACAGAAATATAATTGTAAAATAAATTAAATAGTAGTTTTTTGAGCACTCTTTTACATTGGAAATAAATGGAGATCAACAACTGTATGTGACTCTGTGATATGCATGCTTACAGTAGTAGGCTATTCTATCTTTCATGTACTGACATCTCTTTTGTACAATACTTGCCATTATAAAAGACGCTTCTTTTCTGGGCAGCTTTTTTCCCCTCCAAAATCCCCCCTAAAATTACCCTACAATATAAATATTATATTAATCATGGTGATGGCTGGTCAGCCATCTAAGCTGATGTTTACTCCAATCATACTCCAAGTTTATTATTTTAGATTTAAACTTTTAAAGTACTGCCCTTTTATTCTGACTAGTATGGTAAATGCAGGCCCATTATTGTTCATTTCTCCAGAAGTCAGATAGGCAGCACCACATGAGCCAGTGTTTATTAATAGTATGCATAATATATTTGTTTTATGGAGCATTGATGGTTTGTTTATTATGTTAATATTTATTACTGTTATTTACAATATACTGGTATTCAAGGAAACATTTTATTTTGTTTCATTGATGTTTGTTTCCATTATAATAATAGTCATGCAAATGTCAATCTCATGTCAATCTAATAGGGCCCTACTCTTCCATGTATGTTGTCAGATTGGAGTGTGATGTGCCAGAGATATGAAAAAGCTTGTGTGGATATAGGAGGACAGAAACCGAAGCTTCCTTAACCAGATATTTACCCTTCCAATAAATCCCTGTGGTGGTCACGAGGCTGGCCGATATCTGGACCATAGAGCCTGGTCGTGTGGTACAGTTTTGAATCCTGGAGGATGTTGTGCAGATGGACAAAGTCCTGGCCCAGCTGGTGCCCATCCACCAGGATCCCCGCTTTCTTTTCATAACTGTTGGGCTCTAGTAGAGTGACAAGGGAAGATTTAGTCTGGAGTACTTTGTGTGCGTTTTTGCTTTGTTTTTGGAAAATGAGCTGAAATGCATGATCCTGTTATCTTCAATGTGATAGAGATTTTTAAGATTTTCTGAACAGAATGGGCATTGAATAGCTCTGAGTAATAGGGTTGTGCCTTGGTATTCAGTAATACCAGATGCTATGGTTCCAAAATGGTACTTTTTAGTACCAGGGGCACCAGCTCTTCTGTATTTTTCAGAATAAATGCAAGTCATATGGGCAGGCAACAAAAAGCAGACAAACAATTTGCTGCTGAATAAAAACCAAAAAGAAAAAGAGAAAGAAAAACTGGTTTTGCATGTGCTCACTTGGTCTAACCCCAAATTGTAGCCTAGCTAAGTATGGATAAATTGATGTCGAAAGGAAAGTGTCAGTGAAGCATTACGGGGGGCAGCTAGCAGTGCCCCAGATACAACGAGTAGTCTAAGCAGTTACACTGTGATTTCTTTCTACTTTCATTGTAGTAAAAGTAATGGCAGAATAAATATTATGATTTGTGCAAGACATGACAAAAATCCCTCTTAATACTGAGGATTATGGTACTTTGGGCCTCCATATTTTAGTGTGAACATTTCTGGGACAAATTAAGGACTTGAATTAATTCAAGTTGTTGCCAAAAATTCTACAGGAACAACAAACAGACAATCATTTTGGGACAATCCCAGCACACTACCATTCCCCAGTTCCCAAGACATGTTGTACTCCTTGGATTCACAGTAGTCCAGGAGCATCTCAGCATTCTTGCTGTCCCAGGCATTTACACCCGTCCTGAGGAGGGCATTCAACCCAAAGATGAGGTCGAATCCGGAGCAGTTTGCAAACATGTAGAGCAGGTCCACTGCACACTCTGGGGATCAGGGATTATTAAATCATAAATCATGTTGTTTTTGTCTTCACAAAGTTTTTTCCTGAGAGTTACCCAGCAGCAAATCCCTTCAGATTTGATGCATGGTGACCTTTGACCTGTATCCTTCTTTGATGACATCCAATCTCTACCTTCCCCTTTGATGTTCTTTGATCTCTACCTACAATGTTTCCGTTCTGTCCTGCGAAATGAAATTAATCGGGTATCGCAGTGTCCGGCGAATATAAATAAGGTATTTATCAGGAATGGGTTTGGGGGTTGGAAAAGGAAATTGGGGTTTTCATTATAGCAACTAATTTAATAGAAAGAAAAACATGCAAAGTCCTGATAATGTTTTTGTATTGGTTCTGCAAAGCATTGGGGAAGGATTTTTGTAATGAATGTTCTATTCCTTAAAAAAAAAAAAAAAAAAAAGGCGTTCTCTCATGTAACATAGTTCAGGGCCCGTATTCACAAAGCATTTTAAGGGTAAAAGTTGGTCCTAACTGCGCAATTTAGGAGAAAGTCCGAAAAATAATGGGCGTGTCACTCATAAATTTAGAGTCCTACATTTTTGGGATAAGAGTATTTCACAAAGGGTTTGAGAGCTAAAAACAGCTCCTAAGTCCAGGAGAAGTTAAAAGCAGCTAAGAGGACTTCTAAGTCGCTAAAGACCTACTCACGGCGATCCGAAAATCTGCTGCGGCCGGCAATCGTTGTCGCAATCGCGTCAACACTGGAGATATTGAATGATACAGAGCTCATAAAAAGGTACTGCCTCAATCGCGAGGGAATTATATATATAATATTATATATATTATATATAGATACCCGCTGATTGTTTATGAGATGCAGACATGTAACCAATTGACTAGTCAGTATTCTTGGTTTCATGTTAAATCAGTGACACGTAGCCTACATTTGTATTTTAGAATCTTTATTAGAATATAATAGGGGTGCATCGGATCATTTGTCGGATCAGCAAAAAAATAAATAATGGGACCAAAGGCGCGTTTCCACCAAAAATTGCCAGGAACTATTCTCAAGGAATTGAATGAATGATAATTTCAGTTTTTCTATTTAAGTTATTTCACTAAATCTTTATTCGAAAATTTCACAAAATACATTTTTAGATTCAGTACGCCTTAGGCGATTTAACTAGGGTCGTCTTATGCCTGAATTAATTTAATACAAAAATAAAAGATCGCTAATGTTTCAATTCTATTTAATTCGGTCGCGTTTCTAAAAACATGCCTCCCAGAAAGGCATTTAGTATGAAAAATAAAGCAAACCAAAACATACATGGTTGTCTCTCTTCACTGTAACTCTGCATCGAGATTTAGGGAATTGTTACTGTAAAAACAGCGGCAGAAAAACTATTTCTCTATGATGACCCATCCCCTATATCAGCCAATCACTGTGGGTATTCTGAGTAAGCTCGTTCATGAGAAACAACGTCATCCCTAGCAACGACGTCAACCCCGCCCTCACTCTTAGCTAGGAATTCCTTAGTATGAGTTTGTCTTTGCAGCTTTGTGAATAGGTTTTAAGGTGGGACTCCTAACTAAAAGGTTTTAGTGCGATTTAGAAGTACTCCTAGTGGTAAGATAAAATGCTTTGTGAATACGGGCCCAGACCTCAGTGCAGCGCTCAGTGTTAATAAATAAGCCGGTTTCTGACCCTATAGTTAAGAGGAAATAACTCATGTCCTCTGGGCATAATAATAATAATAATAATAATCATTCATACAATGATTTGTTCTGCCCAAATGGATTGAATAGAAGTGGTCTTTTACCCGGGTAAGCAACATTCATCTTTTACAACTTTCAACTTTGAGAAAATCAGCCCTATTTGCTATTTTGTGGGGAAAACCCAGAATGGGTTTGGGGGTGGAAAAGCCCCAGAATGCGTATTCTGTGTTCTGGAGGAAATTACAAGATACCCCAGAATGTTTGAACAGGGATGCATCATGTACATCTTGACCGTTCCACTCTCAAAATCCAATTTGTAGCTGGCAGTAGACAGTCTTGAACATAGATACATATTACAAAATGCAGTATTAAACATGTAAGCTGTGGTGAAGACAATTACTAAAATGTACAGTCAACAAAATGAACAAGTAAAGCTAACAAGCCTTAAGGCTTGTTAATTCCTAACACAGTAGCAGCCAAAATAAAAGTATTCTTATAATATCAGTCTCATTAGGTTTAGTATGTCAGTCTCATAAAACATACTTAACTATAAAATTTTAATTTTAATTAATAATTAAATTACAATATTAATAGAGGAAACAAAGAGGAAAGATGGAGGGAAGTTTAAACCAAGTTTGTAACCAAGGAAAAGATAGCACTTACTGCGCACACCAGAATAACTGTTGTTTTAATGCGTGTTGAGATCAGAAGGTTGGGTTATGGCCGGGTTAGTAGATAAGAATACATGCAAAACCTGGGTCTATGTGTGGTGTATTTACTGTATCATGAACCATTATACATTTTACAACAGTTTGTACATTCAGTCATGGATACAAACAGTTTGTTGCCCAGATGCTACAGCCTTACTGTTTCTTTTGCTCCCTGGTGGGTGGGGTTTGATGCATGTCAGGTTCGAAAGAGACGTGGCGATCGTGACGTCTTCAGCGAGTCCGATGTTTCCTTGCGGTGTCTCGCAACTGTTCACGGTTGCCATGAAGTCTCTGAGTCATTTTCCAGAGCGCAAAGTTTATTGTGGGAGATGAGTCTCGAGGAAGAGAGCTGGCCGCTTCTCACTCAAATGTCTGATATTGCTAGCTGTATCCTTTCACAGCTCTTCACAAATTAGCGTTGTTTGCAGCTAAATTCATGGAGGTAGATCTGTGTTGTTTCCACTGCTGTTCAGAGAACTTCTCTCCCATGTGTCTTCACAAGGTCTCTTGTTTGAGGCACTGGTGAGAGAGAATGACAGAAGGTGCTGGCGATGGAAGGAGAGACGAACAGAGAGGAACAGAAACAGAGGAAAGAGAAACAAAGAGCGAACTGGCAATTGCTCTCTGGTTTTATTCGCTGCGTGAGTTGCATATTTCCACTCTTAGAGTATTGGTCTACTGCACGTGGAAATAGGATCCTACGAAGCGGGACCGAATGACGTTATCGGGATTCCCTGTGGGAATTGTAGTCCTGCTTGGGAGGAAATTGCATGCATGGTGGAAAAACTTTAAGGACACTAAATTATATTAGATGAAATTATATTTAAAAAACATAATTCTATGTGGAATGTGCAGTCCCTACAACTATAATGAAAAAAAAACAAAATAAAACATCCTTGCCCCTCCAAGGAAATCTTTTGTAGCTAGCTAGCTAACAACACAATTTCATGGTGTTAGTTTAGTGAATCTTATAACATTTTCCCATTCATAAAAGACACATACTTTTAAAAAACTTTTTTAAAGAATCAATGCTTTCAATTCACTAGAGGACATCAGGGTTATTTCCTCCTAACTATAGGGTCAGAAACAGACTTATTTATTAAAGCTGAGCACTGCACTGTGGTTTGAACCATGTCACATGAGAGAAAAACTTTTTTTTTTTTTTAAAGGAAAAGAACATTAACACAGTGCTTTGCAGATAAATTACAAAAACATAATAAAATATCGCTATAATGAAAAAAAACTAAAACATTTCCTCCAGAACACAGTATATGTGCTTTGGGGCTTTTCCAAACCTAACACCATTCCTGATAAATACTTTATTTATATTCGTCGGATGCTGCGATATACAATTAATTTAGGACAGAACGGAACCATTGTATCTGCATTAATAACTAACGGGAAGGTAGATTAGATGTCATCAAAGGGTGATACAGGTCAAAGGTCACCATGGATCAAATCTGAAGGGATTTAATGCTGGTTAACTCTCAACACAAAGGGTTTGCAAAGGGTTTTTGGTATGGGGATTCATATTTGTTCAATATTGAGGGGATTTCCTCACCCTGGACAACAGCAAATATTTTCAACGTGCATGGTAACACATTTCTTTCTTGAAAAGATGTCAGTGAGTAATACATTAATGGTTGTACCAATAAGAGAGACATTAGGTTTTTAACATTACTCAATCAGTTTCTGCATGTTTTCTGATTATTCATAGTTGATTTTCAGTTATGCATAATGCTAATACTAATTAGGTGGTCTAAATTCAATACTCACAACCTGAATGCCTCACAACATGCAATAGGTAACCAAATGTTCATCAACAAATTCCTTGTCTATGCTAATTCAGCAAAATATGTCCTTAGATGAAACAAGGTTACCTGAGAACTTGATTCTCTTATAGATGCCATCCACTTCCTCTTTCAGAAGGACCACTTCCTGTTGAGCCCATTCTTGTTTCAGCCCATCCTCAAGGAGTGGAGGCAACTCCAGTCTCTCACACATGTCCTCTAATGATATTACATTAGACATTTGAATTAGCACAAGCTGAAAATGGGTAGAAGCCATTTACACTGAATCAATTCAAGTTTACTTTAAGGCCAGAGTTCTGATAGTTTGTTGTCCAGGTTGCTTCAGTCATTTTACTCCTTTCCAAAACTAGTTCATAACAATATCAAACAGCCATACAAAGCGTTCAATATTTTTGGAATTAGGTTTGCTCAACTATTTAAATATTTAACATTTTCTTAATTTAAGTGTGTGTATATACATATATGCCAAAATAAAGGAAACAATTGAGTAAATGAAGAGTTCTGGATGTTGTTATGGTGCACTCAACCCTTTAGAGGGCAACGTAAATGGCAATTAATACAATTCCATTCTGAGTGATCACCTTCATCCTATGGTGAAACATTTCTATCTGGATGAGTGGCCTCTTCCAGGAAGACAATGCCCCCATCCACAGGGCACGAGTGGTCACTGAATAGTTTGATGAGTATGAAAATGATGTAAATCATATGCCATGGCTGTCTCAGTCACCAGAACTCAACCCAACAGAACACTTTGGCGTTGAGATACACCACTATCAAATGATGGAATGTCTTGTGTAAGAATGGTGTTGCATCCCTCCAGTAGAGTTCCCAACACTTGTAGAATCGATGCTGTTCCGGTGGCCTAACACCCCATTTGGACACTTCATGTTGTGGTTTTCTTCATTTTGGGAGTTACCTGTATATACATATACATATACATATAAATATACATATATACACCGATCAGCCACAACATTAAAGCCACCTGCCTAATATTGTGTAGGTCCCCCTCGTGCCACAAAAACAGCTCTGACACATCGAGGCATGGACTCCACAAGACCTCTGAAGGTGTCCTGTGGTATCTGGCACCAAGACGTTAGCAGCAGATCCTTTAAGTCCTGTAAGTTGCGAGGTGATGCCTCCATGGATAGGACTTGTTAGTCCAGCACATCCCACAAATGCTCGATCGGATTGAGATATGGGAAATTTTGAGGCTAAGTCAACACCATGAACTCTTTGTCATGTTCCTCAAACCATTCCTGAACAACTTTTGCAGTGTGGCAGGGCACATTATCCTGCTGAAAGAGGCCACTGCCATCAGGGAATACCGTTGCCATGAAGGGGTGTACTTGGTCTGCAACAATGTTTAGGTAGGTGGTACGTGTCATCCACAAGTAACATCCACATGAATGCCAGGACCCAAGGTTTCCCAGCAGAACATTGCCCAGAGCATCACACTGCCTCTGCCGGCTTGCCTTCTTCCCATAGTGCATCCTGGTGCCATCTCTTTCCCAGGTAAACGACGCAAATGCACCTGGCCATCCACATGATGTAAAAGAAAATGTGATTCATCAGACCAGCCACCTTCTTCCATTGCTCCATGGTCCAGTTCTGACGCTCACGTGCCCATTGTAGGCGCTTTCGGCGGTGGACAGGGGTCAGCATGGGCACTCTCTACTCTACGTTTTCCTCTCTCCTCACCCCTCCTCCTCCCCCACCCCCCTCCTCTCTAACCGCGGATGACATCGCATCCTTCTTTCGCAAGAAGGTCGATGATATTCGCAACTCCTTCCCCCCATCCTCTCCCTCACCTAATTCTCCCTCACCCATCTCGCTACCTAAACCTCTCACCCCTCTGTCCTCCTTCTCACCCCTCCCTGACTCGGACATCCTTCAACTTGTTCACTCCCACCTTCCTACCACCTGCCCTCTCGATCCAATTCCTTCCCCCCTCTTCCAGTCTTTTGCTATGGACATCCTCCCCTTTGTCTCCAATGTTATTAACTCCTCTCTTTCCTCTGGCTCTGTCCCCTCTCTTCCCTCAAATGTGCTAAAGTCATCCCCCCCCCTCTCCTCTCTCTCTCTCCTCCTATTCCTCTCCAAAACACTAGAGCGGGCTGTCTATAACCAACTGTCTGCTCATCTCCTACAGAATTACATGCTTGATCCTGACCAATCTGGGTTCAAAGCAGGCCACTCCACAGAGACTGCTCTCCTTGCAGTCACTGAGGCTCTTCACGTGGCTAAGTCCCAATCCCTTAGCTCCGTCCTCCTCCTCCTCGACCTGTCAGCTGCATTCGACACCGTGGACCACCAGATACTGCTCTCATCTCTCGTCAAGATGGGAATCTCTGGATCTGCATTGACATGGTTCAAGTCCTACCTGGCTGATCGGTTCTATCAGGAGGCCTGGAGAGGATCCCTCTCCTCTCCCCACACCCTCTCTACCGGAGTCCCGCAGGGCTCGGTGCTAGGCCCCGTCATATTCTCCCTGTACACCAAGTTACTTGGTTCTGTTATCTCTGCTCACGGTTTTTCCTATCACAGTTATGCTGATGACACTCAACTCTTTCTCTCCTTCTCTCCATCTGAGACCCAGGTTCTGGCACGGATCTCTGCATGCCTGGCCGACATCTCCGCATGGATGTCCACCCACCACCTGAAGCTGAGCCTGGGGAAGACAGAGCTGCTCTTCCAGTGAAGGGCTCCCCGATGATTGATTGGAGTCTTGGAGTGACCCTGGACAACCAGCTGTGCTTCTCGGGCTACACTGTAGCGATCACTCGGACCTGCCAATTCTCCCTCCACAACATCCAGAGGATCCGACCGTTCCTCACCCAAGAGGCCACACAACTCCTGATCCAGGCCCTGGTGATCTCACGTCTGGACTACTGCAATTCCTTGCTGGCAGGCCTACCGGCCTGTGCCATCAAGCCACTGCAACTAGTCCAGAACGCTGCCGCTCGTCTGGTGTTCAACCAGCCAAAGTTCATCCACATCACCCATCTACTCTCCTCTCTGCACTGGCTCCCCATTGCAGCACGCATCAGATTCAAATCACTGGTGCTTGCTTTTCAAGCGGCTAGAGGTACTGCTCCCCCATACCTTCAGTCCCTTCATCACTCCCTATACCCCAGCCAGACCCCTCCACTCTGCCCCCTCTGGCAAACTGACTGTCCCATCCCTCCAGGCATCTGGCAGCCGCTCCTTGCAGTCTCGTCTCTTCTCTGTCCTGACCCCTCGCTGGTGGATCGACCTTCCGCAATCGGTCAGGACTGCGGAATCACATCTTCCACAAGAGACTCAAATTCTGTACATCTAGCTAATTGTCATCACCACTGCCTACTTGCTCAACACTATATACCCCTACTTACTCCATTTAATAAAAAAAGTTAAAAAACGAATTACTAACCTTTTCCTTCCTAGTGTTACAGGTAGGGTACGCAGCTGCCTGCAATGACGTCTATCGCTGTATTACTGCACTGATCTCTTGCACGAACTATGATTGTTCCTACCATGTATTTATGCACATCTTGTAAGTCGCTCTGGACAAGAGCGTCTGCTAAAGGCTTAAAATGAAAAAATGTAAAATGCACTCTGACCGGTCTGCGGCTACACAGCCCCATACGCAGCAAGCTGCGATGCACTGTGTGTTCGGACACCTTTCTATCATAGCCAGCATTAACTTTTTCAGCAATTTGTGCTACTGTAGCTCTTCTGTGGGATCAGACCAGACGGGCTAGCCTTCGCTCCCCACGTGCATCAATGAGCCTTGGGTGCCCATGACCCTGTCGCCGGTTCACCGGTTGTCCTTCCTTGGACCACTTTTGGTAGGTACTAACCACTGCATACCAGAAACACCCCACAAGACCTGCCGTTTTGGAGATGCTCTGACCCAGTCGTCTAGCCAACACAATTTGGTCCTTGTCAAAGTCGCACAGATACTTACGCTTGCCCATTTTTCCTGCTTCCAACACATCAACTTCAAGAACTGACTGTTCACTCGCTGCCTAATATATCCCACCCACATGTGCCATTGTAACGAGATGATCAATGTTATTCATTTCACCTGTCAGTGGTTTTAATGTTGTGGCTGATCGGTGTATATACAGTGCCTAGCAAAAGTACTCAGACCCTTGCACAATTTTCACATTTTCGATCTTTCAAGCTTTAATTTATGAGACTTTCATTTGGGAAGTAATATCTGTTATAAATACAACTAATCCACACATTTGTAAAAAAATTTAAAACTGGGAAAAAAGTATATAGATAATTAGTATGAAATAAAAATGGAAAAATGTTGATTGCAAAAGTGTTCAAACCCTGAGCCCTGGTAGCTGTAAGGAAATGCAGATGCAAAATATTACCTTATTGAGCCACACAATTAGTTGATTGGCCTCTGTCTGTGTGCCATAACATTTACTGTTATGATTTCAGGATTGGCAGAGAACCCCGTGGAGTTCTGTAATTTGGGTCTGAGTGAAGTGACCCATTGTGTCCTTGACTCCTACACACCGACACCACCCAGACCCTGTCTAGAAAAGGCTGTCCCTCCAAACTAAGTGACCAAACAAGGAGGAGACTTGTGGGGGAAGCCACAGGGAGGCCAACAATGATTCAAAAAGAGCTAGTTCAGTGGCTGAGAATGGAGTAATAGTGCAGTAGAACACTACATAATACTAACCTGCATGGCAGGGTGGCAAGAAAAAAGCCATTACTTAAAACAAAACATCACAAAACCCACCTGGAGTTTACCAGAGTGCCTGATCAAACTAAGATGTGGGCAAGCTTTTTGGTCAAAATGTTATGTATGGCGCAAACCTAACACTGCCTATGCTCCACGTAACACCATCCCTACAGTAAACATTTGAAATCTTTCCATGGGTCTGAGTACTTTTGCCCTCCAGAATTATTGACACCCTTGGTAAAGATTAGCAAAAAAGGTGCTGAAAAAATGTTGATCATCAGCTTGATCTTATACTGAAAATATGAGAGAAATATAATCTTTAATTGAGGTCAAATTATTCAAAGAAAAACAATCATTTTTCTCAAAGATGTGTCACAATTATTGGCACCCTTAGAAATTCTTATTAACAAAATCTAAATGAAGTATATTCCCATTTATATTTTATTTGTTTTAAGTCCACCTGAGTCTTTAGGAACTTTTAAGTGGTCATTCACGACTTCCTGTTTCACTGGGGTATAAATAGAAGGCGACACACAGACCAAACTCCCTTAGTCATCCATCAACATGGGGAATATCAGAGAATGCACAAATGAAATGAGACAAAAGGTTATTGACCTTCATACATCAGGCAATGGCTATAGAAAATAGCTACACACCTGAAAAACACCCATCTCCACTATTAGGGCAATAATTAAGAAGTTTAAAACAACTGGAGCTGTGATGAACCTGTCTGGAAGACGATGCAAGTTATTGCATAATCCCCACGGTGAAGTATGGTGGTGGATCTGTGATATTGTGGGGCTGTTTTACTTCCAGAGGCCCTGGGAACCTTGTTAGGATACATGCAGTGGTGTAGTCTACATGATACGCAGGTATACGCCGTATACCCACTAGAATAGCTCAGTGATTTCCGTATACCCTCCTAAAAATGCGTGAGGATACGTAACAACATCATTTTTGTAACTTGAAAATCAACGAATGGGAATCACTAAGGAAGGGACGGAGAACGATGAAACGAAAGCGAACTACACTCTTTCAGTGTTTTAGAAAGGTTGCCCCTAAAGCTACTGCTTTTTCGGAGGACACTACAACTGCAGCAGATGACAAAAACGCGATTGTTACCGAAAAGGAACCAGCTGAGAATGAAGCTGTCCTAAACAGTAATGCTTCAGAGAGCGAGCCCGACGCTACCGTAACGTTACCTGGTAAGTGAAATACGTTATCATTAACGTTATCATTAACATCACTGAAATAGCAGGGGATTGTTGGTATATTTACATTTTAAATGTATATAGAACTAGCTAACTTGGCTAACGTTAGTGTGGCGAATCAATGCGAGAGAAGGGGAGCGATACTGCGTGTGACACCCCAGGAGAAAATCAGAGGAGGCACTGACTGCACAAGCTTTGGGACATTTTGGATCGGTTCCCCTGGAGTCAAATGCAAAGCTCACACCAATCAATGCAAAGAAATTCCTACAAAGTCTGATCAACAACTTGGAGAAGCGCCTCTCGTTTGATGATGAAATGCTTCATGATCTAAGCATTCTGGATACAGGCAACTGGCCATCAACACCTGGCATACGGCATGGTGAGGCTCAAGTGAAACGACTGTGCAGGCGGTAAAATCTTTGTAAAGAGCAAGCAGTTAATGGTATGAGAGATTTCCTTGAGCACCCAGACAGTGAGCCTGAAAGCCTAAAACCACTCATAAGATGCATGCAGACCATCCCTTGCAGCACTGCTGAGTGTGAAAGGGGCTTCAGTCTGATGAACAATATATGCACAGACAAGAGATCTACACTGTTGTTGTTTAATATAAGTAATTTGATGATGATCAGCATTAATGGGCCCCCTGTAACACTTTTTGAGCCAAGGAAGTACGTCACAACATGGCTGAGAAGCCATCGCTCTGCTACGCAAGCAAGGAGGCAATGTGCACCTCAGATGCCTGAGTACAAACATATATGGAAAGCTTTGTAGACTATCAAGTTATCCACCCTCCCCCTGCAGTCACTTAGTGACCCTACCCCTCCACCTCTTACCATCCTGGAACAGGAGCTGGGCTGTCTATAAGTGTGCCATCCTTTTTTCATGGCTTTTGGACTAACACAGTGAACTCAGTATGTATGTTAATTAAGTGCCTTCTCAACCCTCATTGAGGTGAAACCAATTTGTTAATTAACCTTTTTAGTTTTTTCTTGTTTGAAGCTAATTTGTCTTGTGCACTTCTAGGATGTTTTCTTGTTCATTTAAGCTGGTACAGTACATAGCCTAAGTTTGACAATGGTTTTGGACAGTGGACTTTTTGTGTCCTCACTTCCTAATTCTTCTATAGTTCCTAATATTCTGTAATGAATAAGTGTTGGAGACAGAACTGCAGAAATGCTCATTGTTAATGCTGCTACTCCATTATTGTTCATTATTGTTATTGGTAATGTTATTGGCTGTTATATGTCTTGTGATGCTTATAATAAATTAGCATGTTGATAACGCATAACCAGTCTTTCTGAATGCTCTCTATGCATTACTGATTGTGATGGTAGTCATGAGGTGTCGCTCTGGGATGCGTTGCTCTAGGACAGATGAGTATAACAGTATACCCACTACAAAAAAGTAGACTACACCACTGGATACATGGCATCATGGACTCCATCAAGTACCAGGAGATTTTAGATCACAATATGGCTGCCTCTGTCAGGAGGCTAAAACTGGGTCGTGGTTCACTGACCACAGAATCAAGCTTTTGCAATGGCCACCCCAGTCCCCTGACCTAAACCCCATTGAAAACCTGTCGGGTGAGCTGAAGAGAAGAGTCCACAAGCAATGACCAAGGACCTCTGAAGGATCTGGAGAATCTGTATGGAGGAATGGTCTCAGATCCCTTACTATGTGTTCTCCCACCTCATCAAGTATTACAAGAGAAGATTCAGTTTATAGTAATTCTATTTTACTATGGACAATAGACTTACTTGCAAAAAAGGTTTCAGTTATACTGAATGGTATTCTTTAAACATGAGAACAGATGTTCCCTTCTAAATTTGTGGAGATTGATATAGTCTGCTTACTTTCATTCTAAATTTAGGTTTACGTCTGAATAAACCGATGTTGTCGGATTCATTTAAAATAGGATTGGTGCTACTGAAGAAGTTCAGTTTATTTATATCTGGGGAAACTCTGCTCAAGAAGTAATAGAAGGAAATGCTATACTAGTGGAGGGGCCTACATTGATTAGTTATTTAAGACAATACATGAGGAGTTACCTTGATGAACTGACGATCTTTTCTGGAAGTCCCTTGAGTTTACGAAATTATTTTGAGGGGTGAATATCATGAAGTCTTGTTTTGTCCCACCAAAACGCAGAAACGCTGGAGTCAAGGCTTTCGCCAGCGTCCTGAGCTTCGGAGAACTGCGGAGGTTTGAAAGTATGCTCAAGCATGACATTAACAGCCTTTAACACAATTTAATATAATTATCTATAATTCAATGTGGTGACATTCCTGCCGTTTCCGCTCTAAGATCACAATTGCGTCAGAGAAACGAATCGAGCGGAACCTCAGTCTTAACCAAAACAGAAACGCAACACACTGAAAAGTTGTCTACAGGTTGTTTCTGATGTCATATTTGCGACCAAATACATCAATAAACTATCGCCAGTACATCGAAATTAAATGCTAAAAAGTATAACCAATGAGGTCAATCAATTGATAACCTATATACTATCAGTACACAATACACTGATACTTAATATATAAAATTAGATATGCATCTCACTTCCGCTATTTAATGAACAGTCACACATGAATAAAAACACATACTCATAACCCTCACCGTAATAAGCATGATCAGACAGTTTGCATAACTATGCTACACGAATGCTACACGACTTAAACACACACTTTAAACGAACAACCCAGCTAGGTAGATGGGTTTGCCCAGATTTCAAACGAATCATGTCTGTCACGCTAATGAAAATGGCGTGGCTTGATAAACATAAGCAAAGACAATGTCATCGTCGGACAAAAGTGAAACAAGGGTGAAAATAATGCTACTCACCCCAAAAGGCTCATAAACTTTTCTTCGGCGACTAAACTGGCATCTATGGCCACAGACAGGAAGCGCTCATTGACTCTTCTCAGCACCCGAAACAGATCCAAATTTATAAACGCACACACAGAATTATCTTCCTCAGAATCGATATATACACGAAGGCTACATCCCGAAAACAATAAGGCAAAAACAATATATCCCAGCATGATGGCATGTGTTCTGGCGATCCCAATTATGTGAAAGTGGAGCCTTTCGTGCTCTTGTTCACGCACATGATGTAAAAAGCGCAGAACTACCTGGAGAGTGGGGCGGGATCGATAACAGCGTGAGGGGGGGAAAGCGGAAACCGATGGACCTTCCGTGGCGCGAAGGGACGTAAGGGACCGTCTTAAAAGTGCGTACGTTAAATATAGCCTATGCCGTGAAATCCCCTTATAGGCGTCTCTAGAGGTAAATTTCCTTACCATCAAGTAGATATGACACAGATCTAAAACCAATGTGGAATGATTGCACTGGAACAGGGCTGGACTGGCTATATAGTCTACCGGGCGATTCGGTGGGCGGTCTAGTTTTGGGCCGGTAGGGCGGTATAATTATTATTTTTAATTTAAAAATATAAATATATATATATATATTTTTTTTTGTCATCTAACAGCCAACAAAAATGGACAGGCGGCCCATTGGTTCATTTTCTATACTGACACTGGGCCGGCCCAATCACATCTTTTTTTTGCCATCAAACGGCCGCAAAATGGACAATGGCCCATTGGTTCATTTTCTATACTGACACTGGTGATTTGATGAATGGTAGATATGCATCATATGCATATTGAACAGACTCAAAAGGATGTGTGTAGTGATGGGCGGTGTCCGACCCGATTTGTGATGGGCTGGTCTGAGCCAAATGGCAGGGCCTATTTTTTGTCCCAGTCCAGCCCTGCACTGGAATGACTGTGTCAGGTTGAGAGTGTATGTTTAAAATGTTTAAATATGTGCTTTTGTTTTTATACATTGTGTACTTATTATTGCTGTGCTGAATGTTTTATGTTGGTGTTGTATTGGTAATTGTTGTATTGTTTTGGTTACATTTTCTGTTTTACAAATCATGCCTGGCTGTGTCAATGAGTCCTACCTGGCTGACCGGTCCTACCAGGTGGCCTGGAGAGATCCCCCTCTCCTCTCCCGCCCCTCTCTACCGGTGTCCCGCAGGGTGCGGTGCTAGGCCCTGTCTATTTTCTCTGTACACCAAGTCACTTGGTTCTGTTATTTCTGCTCATGGTTTTTCCTATCACTGTTATGCTGACGACACTCAACTGTTTCTCTCCTTCCCTCCATCTGATACCCAGGTCCCGGCACGGATGTCTGCATGCCTGGCTGACATCTCCGCATGGATGTCCACCCACCACCTGAAGCTGAACCTGGGGAAGACAGAGCTGCTCTTCCTCCCAGCGAAGGGCTCCCCGATGATTGATGCATCAATCACCGTGGAAAACTCCATAGTGTCTCCATCCCAGTCTGCCAGGAGTCTTGGGGTAACCCTGGACAACCAGCTGTGCTTCTCGAGCCATATTGCAGCGATCCTCCAGACCTGCCGTTTCTCCCTCACAACATCCGGAGGATCCGACCGTTCCTCACCCAGAGGCCACTCAACTCCTGGTCAGGCCTGGTGATCTCACGTCTGGACTACTGCAACTCCTTGCTGGCAGGCCTTCCGGCCTGTGCCATCAAACCACTGCAACTAGTCCAGAGCGCTGCTGCTCGCCTGGTGTTCAACCAGCCGAAGTTCACCCGTCACCCCTCTACTCTCCTCTCTGCACTGGCTCCCCATCGCAGCACGCATCAGATTCAAGTCACTGGTGCTTGCTTTTCAAGCGCCAGAACTGCTCCCCATACCTCCAGTCACTCATCACGCCCTACACCCCGTCCAGACCTCTCCGCTCCGCCTCCGCTGGCAGACTGACTGCCCCATCCCTCCCGGGCGCCTGGCAGCCGCTCTCAGCGGTCTCGCCTCTTCTCTGTCCTGGTCCCTCGTTGGTGGAACGACCTCCCGCAATTGGTCAGGACTGCGGAATCACTTCAATCTTCACCAAGAGACTCAAAACCCACCTCTTCAGACTCCACTACCCCTGATCTCTGTCCATCTAGCTAAATTGTCTTCACCACTGTCTACTTGTTCACTATACTCTTTACTAAAAAAAAAAAAAAAAAAAAGAATTGTACATTTTGTAAAATGTAAAATACCTTTTCCTTCCCGGTGTTACAGGTATGAGTACGCAGATGCCTGCAATGATGTCTATTGCTGTATTCCTGCACTGATCTCGTGCGCTAACTGTGATTGTTCCTACCATGTATTGATGCACATCTTGTAAGTCGCTCTGGATAAGAGCGTCTGCTAAATGCTTAAAATGTAAATGTAAAATGTAAAATGTCAATGGAATTTCCCTGATAAAATAAAACTTAAACAAACAAAAAAAGATTGTTAGAGATGTCCTCCATCACAAGGCTGCAACACTTTTAAAATGTAAAAAATATGAATTGGTTCATTTGTAGAGATTGTTCATTAAAAAAAAAACTATTTTGGCCCATCCATATATCTAAAGATCTAAAATTATGTAGTAGGCTAGACAGAGTGGCCTCTCACAAGCCTACTACAGCTTTCAGTTGTAGCCCATGTGTGACAAATGGCGCTTTTCCACCGCACAATACGGTACAGAAACCATCCGAATCCATAACTATCCCCTTCCTGGATCGAGTCCCTGTGTCGTTTTTCGATCACACAACAGAACCGTGAAGGTAGGAGGAGTTTTGTGAAGTGACAAAAAAGAATGCGACCGCTGAGGTGACATAAATCTCTTTTATTTGATATTTGATCTTTTTTATCTTTTCGCGGCACCGTTTGGCCGACTGCTGTATCCCCAGATCTGGACTCCAGACTGGACTTGAATTTGGTCTTCCGACGAAACACTGATGAGGTCTTGCACCTCAAAAGCGACAAAATGTGTGATCACGGATTGGTTACCATGCCATACCGTACCATACTGTGTGGTGGAAAAGCGCCAATAGAGATCAAAAGGCGGTGTACCTCCTCCGAGTCAGCATTTGCAGAGCTGTCGACTGTTATTCCGGCACAATAGCCACTCCTATTCATTCATATTTTTTATGAATAAATTAATACTGTGGCCCATTTAGAACAATATAAAAATAACTTTACCATGGTCTGTTACCATCATAAATCCTCTTCGCACCGCTTCAGTCTGTCTGTCGTCTGTCTTGGAGCTTAACATAAATTGTATTACGAAAAAATGGCCAGGCCACACAAATCTCATCTGTCAATATGCTAGATTCCAGTCACTTGTATTTTTTTTTTTACCAGTTACTGATGATTATCAGGGTAAATGTGAAGAGGAGTTTTTCTTAGATGTGGTTAATGACTGTTTTTTGGTATAGTCTGTTACTCAGCCTAGAGGGAAATCAATACTGGATCTGGCTTTGTGTAATAATCCTGAATTTGCAGCATAGAGGTAGTAGAACCACTAGGGACAAGTGATAATAGTACAGTCACTTTTGATATTTCTTAAGAACATAAGAACATAAGAATACATGTCCCTAGTTTAGTTCGGCCCATCTAGGCTCATCATGTCCTAATCTGAAGAGTATCTAGTACTACATTTTAAAATTTTAAAAATTTTAAGCATTTAGCAGACGCTCTTATCCAGAGCGACTTACAAGATGTGCATTAATACATGGTAGGAACAATCATAGTTAGCGCACGAGATCAGTGCAGTAATACAGCAATAGACATCATTGCAGGCATCTGCATACCATACCTGTAACAATGGGAAGGAAAAGGTTAGTGTAATTATTATTATTATTATTATTATTATTATATATTTTTTGGAGTATAGTGTTGAACAAGTAAACAGTGGTGAAGACATTTAGCTAGATGGACAGAGTTCAGTGGTAGTGGAGTCTGAAGAGGTGGGTCTCTTGCGGAAGATTCCAAGTAATTCCAAATAAATAAAGGTTAAATTAAAAAATTAAAAATCCTCGGTCCTGACCGATTGCGGAAGGTCATTCCACCAGCGAGGGATCAGGACAGAAAAGAGGCGAGACCACGAGGAGCGGCTGCCAGGCGCCTGGAGGGAAGGGACAGTCAGTTTACCAGAGGAGGCGGAGCGGAGGGGTCTGGGAGGGGTGTAGGGAGTGATGAGTGACTGGAGGTAAGGGGGAGTACCTCTGGCCACTTGAAAAGCAAGCACCAGTGATTTGAATCTGATGCATGCTGCGATGGGGAGCCAGTGCAGAGAGGAGAGTAGAGGGGTGACGTGGGTGAACTTCGGCTGGTTGAACACCAGACGAGCGGCAGCGTTCTGGACTAGTTGCAGTGGCTTGATGGCACAGGCCGGAAGGTCTGCCAGCAAGGAATTGCCATAGTCCAGACGTGAGATCACCAGGGCCTGGACTAGGAGTTGAGTGACCTCTTGGGTGATGAACGGTCGGATCCTCTGGATGTTGTGGAGGGAGAATCGGCAGGTCCGAGTGATCACTGCAATATGGCTCGAGAAGCACAGCTGGTTGTCCAGGGTTACTCCAAGACTCCTGGCAGACTGGGACGGAGACACTATGGAGCCTTCCACGGTGATTGACGCATCAATCATCGGGGAGCCCTTCGCTGGGAGGAAGAGCAGCTCTGTCTTCCCCAGGTTCGGCTTCAGGTGGTGGGTGGACATCCATGCGGAGATGTCAGCCAGGCATGCAGAGATCCATGCCGGGAAATGGGTATCAGATGGAGAGAAGGAGAGAAAGAGTTGAGTGTCATCAGCATAACAGTGATAGGAAAAACCATGAGCAGAAATAACAGAGCCAAGTGACCTGGTGTAGAGAGAAAATAGGATGGGGCCTAGCACCGAGCCCTGTGGGACTCCGGTAGAGAGGGTGTGGGGAGAGGAGAGGGATCCTCTCCAGGCCACCTGGTAGGACCAGTCAGCCAGGTAAGACTCGAACCATATCAACGCAGATCCAGAGATTCCCATCTCGACGAGAGATGAGAGCAGGGTCCGATGGTCCACAGTGTCGAATGCTGCCGACAGGTCGAGGAGGAGGAGGACGGAGCTAAGGGATTGGGACTTGGGCGGAGCTAAAGGATTGGGCCCCATGAAGAGCCTCAGTGACCACAAGGAGAGCAGTCTCTGTGGAGTGGCCTGCTCTGAACCCAGATTGGTTGGGATCAAGCAGGTAGTTCTGTAAGAGATGAGCAGACAGTTGGTTATATAGTATAGTACTACATCTAGCCTGGACTTGAATAGCCCAAGTGTTTCTGCCTCTACTACCTGACCTGGCAAGCTGTTCCAGGCATTGACAACTCTCTGTGTAAAGAAAAACTTCCTAATATCTGTGTGGAATTTGCCTTTAGCTAATTTTCACCTGTGGTTTCTTGTTCTGCTGACTCCACTTATCTTAAAAAATCTTTGGTATTTCACTTTGTTAATCCCTTTTAGGAATTTAAAAACCTCAATCAAGTCTCCGTTTGCTAAGCTTAAATAGATTGAGTGCCTTAAGTCTATCATAATAACTTTTACCTTTCATACCAGGTATCAGTTTAGTTGCCCTTCTTTGGACTTTTTCAAGAGCTTCTATATCTTTCTTGTAGTGCGGTGCCCAGAACTGCACACAGAATAAGTGAGGTCTGACAAAGGCATTATATAACATTAATATAACCTCCTTTGATTTATACTCAATACTTTTTGTTATGTATCCCAGCATCCTGTTGGCTTTTTTCACTGCTGTAGCACACTGCTTTGATGCAGATAGGCTTTGACCAACTACAATTCCTAAGTCTTTTTCAAATTGAACACCTACTAACTTTTCTCCTCCCATAAAATACTTCTGTCTAATGTTTTTATTTCCCACATGCATAACTTTACATTTAGCAATATTGAATGTCATCTGCCATGTATCTGCCCATTTTTGGATTTTGTTTAAATCATCTTGGATTACTTTAGTCAATTCCAAACTGTTTGCCAAACCCCCAAGTTTAGTATCATCTGCAAATTTAACTATTTTGCTACTAACATCCATATCAAGACCATTTATGTCAATAAGGAAGAGCAGAGGTCCCAGCACCGATCCCTGCGGGACACCACTGCCCACAGCACTGAGGTCAGATACGGCCCCACCTACTGTTACTCTTTGTATTCGCCCTTGCAGCCAATTATGAACCCACTCTGAAACTACTCCTGCAATTCCTACTGAATTCATTTTAGCAATGAGCCTTGCGATGCAAGTTAAACTGACAGGCCTATTGTTCCCTGGGTCAGTACAGTCCCCCTTCTTATATATTGGAATTATACTACCTTGCTTCCAGTCATCTGGTATTTCTCCATTGATTATGGATTGGATTCAAATATCTGTTAATGGTTTATATATAATTTCCCCAAGTTATTTGAGTACTCTGGGATATATGCCATCCGGGCCTGCTGCCTTATTTGTCTTAAGTTTTTGTAGTACTTCTATGTCCCTTATCTCAAAGTCCTCCAAAACATTCTGTACCTTGTCTATACATTTAGGCATATTTATAACCTCTTCTCTAGTAAAGCTCTCAACAAAGTAGCTGTTTAGTGTGTTAGCAATATCCTTATTATTATAAACCAAAGTTCCTTCTTTATTCTTAATGCACTTAACCTCATCTTTAACTTTCCTTTTTCTACTACAATATTGAAAAAACTTCTTAGGATTACTTTTTGCATCTTGGGAAATTTTAATTTCAAACCACCTTTTAGCTGATCTTATTTCCTTTTTAGCCTTAGCCCGCATATTACAATAATTAACTTATTTCTCTCTGAGTTATCCTTTTTATATTGTGGTGTCCCCAGGGGTTGGGCGACACTCACGGACCTTGCAGAGGGCATAGGCAAGTTTAAGAACACAGAGGAGGCAGTATTCAAAAACAAAATGATAATTTATTAAACTACTACTTACAAACATAAAACAAAGGGTGGGGTCTTCAAGGGAATACAAACACATAAAGTCCACAAATCCTATCTCGTCGTCAATGTCCAAATCCAATCCAATATCCAGGTCCAAGTCCGCAATCCAGTCCGTAGTCAAAATCCAAAGGGGGTCCTCAAACAATCCAATTCCACACAAACAAACACACTCCAACACTCTTTCCAAATCCTGGCTGGTCAACAACTTCACAGGTATCTCTCTCTCTTCAAACACACACAGCAACTCTTCTCAAACACTTTCCTACTCCTCCCCAAACACGTTCCTACTCCTCTCCATGGGTACTGGGAGCGAGTCCTTTAAATAGGCCTTGAAATGGCCTTCAGCTGGCCGTTAGCTCCATTGCCTTCACTTGGCTCAGGTGTGACTGTGGCCTGCTGGGAAATGTAGTGTTTCCTGGCTCCCATGTGTTGTAGGCCAGGCAGCCATTTTGTTGTGCAGCCCCTTGGGCTGCCACAATATACTCTGTACAGTTGGAGACTATTTTTTCATCCTATTTTTCCTTACTTTTGGGATGAATTTACACTGTACATCTACAATAACCCTTTTAAATATAGTCCATTTTTCATTCACAGTTCTGCAATCTAGAAGTTTTACCCAATCTATATTACTTAAATTCTCTCTCATTTTATTAAAGTCAGCTCGTCTAAAATTAAAAATTCTAGAGTTAGAGGAGGCTGTCTTAACTTGCCAAAAAATATCAAAAATAACTGCACTGTGGTCACTTGCCCCTAGTGGTTCTCCTACCTCTGTGCTGCAAATTATATCAAAATTGTTACACAAAACCAGATCCAGTATTGATTTCCCTCTCGTAGGCTGAGTAACAGACTGTACCAAAAAGCAGTCATTGACCATATCTAAAAACTCCTCTTCACATTTGCCCCGACCTGTCACTATCTCCCAATTTATAGAGGGGCAATTGAAGTCGCCCATTATTATCGTCTCTCCTTCAGCACAGATTTGTTTTATGTTACCAAAGAGCGTACTATTTATGTTACTGTCTGAAGCTGGAGGTCTATAGCATACTCCTATATTAAGGCCCTTCTCATGATCTCCCAGTAATCTAATCCAGATGTCCTCACAAGAAACGAATGAGTTTATACCTGGAATTTCCTGCACATTAAGATTGTCTTTCACATAAAGGGCCACTCCCCTTCCTCTTTTATTAGTTATATCCTTCCTAAACAATTTGTACCCCTCTACATTATATTTATCCCCATCCGCTGCGCCAAGCCATGTCTCAGTAATCCCAACAATGTCATAACCCTCATTCAACATGTCAGCCTCCAGTTCCAAAAATTATTTTTTTATTTAAACACATGAACTTCAGAGCCTTACTCACACTTACGTTGAACCTTCCCCTCCACACATAACTGTGCCAAACTACCTCTATTCACATTATGATCCAAAAAATCTTTATTCATTATATCCTCAGATTTATTATACTCTGCCCTGGTGTCTTCCATCTGGGCAGTCTGTACCTCCCTATCCATAATACTACTACTACTAATTTCCCTCCCTGCCCCCCCAGTCCCTAGTTTAAATATTCCTCCGCTACCCTGAGCATACGCTGGCCCAATGCATCTGTACCCCTCCGGTTCAAATGTAGCCCGTCCCACTTGTACAGGTCACCCCTGTTCCAAAAGTCCCAGTACCCCTGTACCCCTCTTTCCTACACCAGGTTTGTAGCCACGTGTTAAATCTCCATATAAAATTCTGCTTGCCTTTGCTAGCACGTGGTACTGGCAGAATTCCAGAGAAGACCACCGTGGAGGTTCTGCCACTTAACTTTGATCCTAATTCTATAAATTTGTCCTGCAGAACCTCAAACCTACCCTTACCTATGTCATCCAACATGGACCATGACCACTGGACCCACCCCTGCTCTGGCCAGGAGCTTGTCCGCGTGTTCCAGGAGGTCTCCAACCTGAGCACCAGGCAGGCAACATGCCATGCGAGATTCCTTTTCCCGCAAACAGACTATACTGTCTATACCTCTAATTATAGAATCCCCCACTACAATTAACTCCCTTTTCCTGGGTGGCATGGCCGCCAGGGTGCCCTGGGGCTCATCAGTCCTCCCACTCACAGAGGGCTGGGCCAGATCCTCTTCCTGCAAGGGCTGGAATCGGTTGGACATCACAATCTCTGGAGATGCCCCCCTGCATGTGCGCGCCCTTTTCTACGCTGGCACCCTACTGTCACCCAACTTTCTCTCCCTACCTGCTCTAGAGTCTCCCCCCTACCCCGCTTCGGCGTGTAGGCTATCTCTCTAAAGGGCATACTAATAAGTTCCTGGAACTCTTTAGAATCTTACTCTCGAGATGCTTCACAAGCTGGCAACTGTCGCAGACAAAACCCTCCTGGAAGTCTCCTTCCAGAAACGCAATCATCCTGCAACACTCGCACTGCACTGCCGATGGCCACATTTTCACCCCTAAATATATGTATTGCTCTCCCTGCACTGAATGAATTACGGCCAAAACAGAGACACTAAGTCGATAAAAATACTATACACCGAGGTGGCTCCGAACAGTCAGTTTGCAGAAATGTTGAAATGGAAACAACACTTAAAGCTAATTAGAAAACGTTCGATCCGGTTGTCTTTAGCAAGAGAGCTAGTAGCAGCCAACCGAAACAGCTATACGCTCAACACTTGAAATATAACAATTACATTTAAGCCAGCAAAAGCAAGTTAGCTATACTATATTTCCATGCTCTTGGATTTGCTCCTGAGAGGGCAAAAAAACACAAAAAACCTTGCGTCAGGGGCCTGGCGGATGGTGCAGCGGTCTAACGCACCACGCTTCGGAGTGGTGTGCGCTGTACGTCACGGACGCGGATCGAAACCCGCGTCTCTACCAGACCGGCCCTGGTCATCAGCCCGATCAGAGGCGGCATTTGGCTGTCCGGGGGGAGGGAGAGCCGGCACGAGTTCGTCGAGGAGAAGGTTAAGGAGTCCGTGGAAGATTTCCCGTCTCGAAAGAGGCGGGAACACTCAACCAGGAATGTGTGTCTTGATCCCGGAGGACGGGCGAGGGACTCATGAGGGTGGGGAATTGAAGTAAATAGAGGGTTTAATTGGCAACCAAATTGGGAGAAAAACGGGGAAAAAACCTGAAATAAATGTATTAAAAAATATTTTAAAAACTTGCGTCAGCTGGGTGTATTGCCAAATCGTTAACTTTTTAACAAGCTTTCCGAAGCTAGATGGGGAAAAAATTTAAAATTCCCTTTCTGTCCCCTAACGGCGACAAACGTTTACCTTAAGAGCAAATCTTTTATCCTTTTACCCTTTCTGATGATAAAAGGCTGAACCCTAAGCAACAATACAAAAGACAATCCCAATAATATCACGACAGCAACAAACAATTCAAACTCAAACTCTCCGCATGTCTGACACAGCAATCCCGTCAGGCAAAGGAATCTTGGCAAGTTAAGATTGCCTCCTCTAACTGTAGAATTTTTAACACAGACAATTTGACTTTAATAAAATGAGAGAGAATTTAAGCAATATAGATTGGGAAAACTTTACACTGCAGAACTGTGAATGAAAAATTGACTGTAGATGTTTTTACAACCTGCATAAACCACGCGCATTCCAATAGCCGTGTGGTGAACCAAAACAGGACGCGACAACCAAATATTCCTTAGAGTCAACGGGTCATAAAAAAAATACAGGATTTATTTAGGACATACAACAGATAAAGGACATACTCACATGACATCGAAGGGATATAATAAAAATCAACAAAACAGTCTAACTAAGCCCTAGCCCTAGACAAAACAGGTTCTAAACTCACTCTTGTGCAAGTCAAAAAGGATGTTCGTCTGCAGACTGTTTCCCCTACTCTAGCTTCCCTAGCTATCAAAATGTACATAAGAAAAGAAAAATGCACAAGAAAAATGGTAAGTAAAAGTAAGTAAGGTAAAAAATCTTTGTAAAAGCTTCTCAAAAAGGCACAGCTAAATGGCATGAAATCACAGAAAGGAAAAAGCTTTTTATTTTATTTTTATTTTCTCTTTAAAAAAGGAAAAAATGCGCTCCACCCCCTTATAAACTCCAGACAGGGGCGTGGTCGAGGACAGTGCAGTTGGGGATGGTCCAATAAGTGAAGCCAAGCAATCATGCAGCAGGAGCATGGCCTCAATCAGCAATCAAGCACCTGTTGTCTAAGTCTCTGGGGTCAAACTTTGGCCAGCCGTAACAATGTACATTGTAAATTCATCCCAAAAGTAAGGGAAAATAGGATGAAAAAACTGTCTCCGCAGCTTTAATAGATTGAGTGCCTTTAGTCTATCCTCATAACCTTTACCTTTCATACCAAGTACAAATTTAGTTGCCCTTCTTTGAACTTTTTCAAGAACTTCTATATATATATTTATCCTCCTGAGACCCAGCAATTAATTTTGTCCTCTCTAGGGGATATTGTTTTGGTCCATATCTTTTTTTTTTTATTATTAAAAATTGTTTCAGATTTTTCCCAGTTTTTCAAATTAAGTGGCTAATTATACCCTCTATTTATTTTGATTTGCCCTCCCCACACGAACTTGCCGCCTGTCTCTACGAGGTGAGCTAATTCTCAGAGGGCAGTGAACTCCGCTTCCTTCGAGATGAAATTCGCTCACCCATGTTCTGGAGACACCTTTACTCGCTTCACAATAAGTTAATGATGACTCACCCTACCCCCTCCCCCTGGAGCGGACAGTCGCAACTATGATGCGCAGCTCACTCTCATTAAAAAAAAAGGCAATATGGGTGTGTTCGACCGCTACGCTATCGGAGGCCCCATTTGTACGTATCTCTGAGGCCATACAAGCCATTGTGTTAAGTCCTGTTGTACTTGAAAGAGGACAACTTTTCAATTATATGACATGGTGGGGGTGTGACCTTGACAAAATTATCTTCCTGGTTCTTTAAAATGGCAGTCATCACAACTAGCACATTTTATGGAAAGAAGTAAGGTAAGTGTGTAATTGTGTAATTATCAGTTTTGTGAGTTTAATATTCAGATTGATTCTGTGAATATTTCAGGTGTTTGGAGTTTTCAGTTTTCAGAGCAGTGTAATATTTTTTTCATGTAAAAAAAGATCTTGTTTATGTATGTCTTCTGTAAAGGACAAGGATGTGCTCACTATTTATTTCACATGTTTTACACAATACAATAGAAGACTGCTCACTGACTCAGACAGAGAGAGTTCTGAACACAATCACTGAGGGAGACTCAGACATAGACTCAGATGATGAGGCTCCACAGGCAGTGATTGGGGCAGAGGATGAGATTGAGAGCTCAGAGGAAGAGGCATCGACTGAGGAAGAGCAGGATACCGTTCAAGAAGAAAGGGCCCATCATCCACTATGGGTTAAAACTAACATGTAGGCTTCTGAGGGGTTTTGATTTAGCATTACTTAACCTACAAGGAAATGAAATGAAGTGACACCTATCATGCAAATGTACTGCTTCTCCAAAGCATAAACGTTTGACAAATGCTTTTTAGATCAGGTTGATAGATGTATGAATTCTAGATGATTTAAGTAACATTCCTTTATGACAGTTTAAGAGGACAGAATTATTCACTGTATTATTAATTTCTGTCTATCTCTTAAGATTTATGCCTGTGCTGAGAAGACTCTAGAGATGCCGTTGATAATACTGCTTAAACCGTGTAGACTGGCCCCCATCAAGATATTTTGAGCAACATATTGACAACAAAGTCTTTGAGGATATATCCAACTTCACAAACCAGAGAGAGCTTCAGGTGTCCGGCTCAAGGTCTAAATACAAACACCTGAGGAGATTCTACATAGCTAATAATTGCTGCGTCCATGACAAGGGCTTTTCCAAGATCAAAATCACTAATGATCTTGATGTAACAGAAGAAGAGAAGAAGCAAAGCCTGTCTGGAAAGTCAGCCCACTTCTTAAAAAGGTGCACCAAGGCTACCTCAACCTCCCCAGGCCAGGAAAGGTTTCCGCTGATGAGCAATTGGTTCCCTTCACCATTTGGTGTCCAGTCCTGCAAGCTAAATCCACCTGGATTAAAGGGGTTTGCTCTTGCTGCTCCAAATGGCATCGTGTTGGACTTTGAAGTCTATCAGGGAAAGAACACCTTCATTAGCATAGACACATGACTTGAAATAGGAGCAAACGCAATTGTTCGCTTAGCTGAGTCAGTTTCCAGGGGAACTCACATGTACTTTGATAAGTATGATGATGATAATGATGATGATCCTGGTGGCGTTGATGATGATTCCCTATGAACATAGGCATATGGCACTTTTTGTATCCCTGTCTGTTTGTCTGTACTTCACCTTGATCAAACTGCTGGATACATTGCTGGAAAAGGGCCTGCCTGCAAGTGGAATGTCCTGAAGGAATGTCACTGATAAAGAGAGAGGATCCCTCCAAAATGGTGACCAGGAGGCCTGCTGGGCTGGCTGTGACTTAGTGGATCAACTATAAACCAGCGCTCATGGCATCCACAGTGCATGGGATAGAGTGCCAGGATACCTGCACCAGATGGTCACAGAATTTGTGTTGTGTGATCGAATGCTGAGCTTTTACAGAATGTCCAACTGCACCAGGAAGTGGACTGTTTGCACAATCCTACACTTCATCGATCTGGCCACTACCAACTCCTGGTTACAGTACAAGGAAGACAGCCAGACCTTGGCACAACCTGTGAGGAAAACTCTCCAACACCTTGATTTCAAACTGCTCCTGGGAGAAGAACTGACGCAGACGCAGTCAAGCCAAACCGACCCGATCGAGTCAGATGAGTGAGGAACACATGAGGAATTATAGAGTCCAGTGATGGGGACTATACTCCATCACACGAGAGAAGGAGGCCCCAGCCAGATGAGGACGTGTGAGGAAGTATGGAGCTGAACACTTGCCACAGGTGATGGACAATCCCAATACTTCCAGGTGCAGAACAGAAGAGTGTTGTGGAAACACGTACATCAAGTGCTATATGTACCTCTGCATCTCAAAGAAGAAAATTACTTCATGGAGTACCACAAATGAGGGCTGAATTACAGTAGTCTAAAAGATGTGGCCATTTTCCTTACCTTGTGACTTTACCTTAGCCGAGTGACATAGACTGTGATTCTCTCTCTCTCTCTCTCAGGAAGGAACCTTTCTTGCACCAAAAACTCAAGTTCAGCCTCTCGCGTGGTCTAGTGGTTTCAACATCCAACGCTGGCCACCGCGACCAGGGTTTGATTCCCATCATGCCAGAGTCGGCTCTGGCCGGGAGTGCCACCGGGGTGGCAATTGGCTGTCCGCCCCAGGGAGGGGGGAGGGAAGCGGACACAGTTCACTGCGCACAGGAGTGGTTCTTGGGTGCCGGAATTACAGCACGATGAGTGCTGTCTCGGAGGAGGCAGTGCTTCACCATTGTCACTGCCGGTCACAGGGCTACGGCAGCAAACTACGAGGGAGGGGATTGAACTAAGAATAGCAGGAGTAATTGGCTACCAAACTGGGAGAAAAACGGGATAAAATCGGAAAGAAAAATCAAAATTCTAAAACTCAAGTTCAGATGTAAATTTACAACCTTAACTGTGGTCAGAGCTCACATGTAAATGTAAAACTCTAAACATGGTTATATGTTCATGTTTGCAATAACAGAGTCCTGATGTCCTCTACAAGGGACATACAGTACTATACAGCAAAAATAAAAATATGTTTAGACTTTTATTTTATTTTATTGTCATGTTTTTTCACCCCAAAGATTTATGTGGTGTAAGAACAGGAAATTCAAAACCCTTTTTTTCTGGGTCTCAGGAGGACATCTTTTTTGGTACCCAGAACTGCACACAGTACTCTAAGTGAGATCTGACAAAGGCATTATATAACGTTAATATAACCTCCTTTGATTTATACTCAATACTTTTTGCTTGGTATCCCAGCATCCTGGTGGTCTTTTCACTGCTCTAGCACACTGCTTAGATGCAGATAGACTTTGATCAACTACAATTTGTAAGTCTTTTTCAAATTGAACACTTCAAACACACAAATTGAACACACAAATATTTATCCTCACATAAAATACTCCCATCTCATATTTTTATTTCCCACATACATAACTTTACATTTACCACTTTTACATTTACTTGTATTATACCCAGATTAATGCTATTCATCTCCAGAGATCATCTATCGATAGCTACTTTGTGTGTAGTTTTGTGTAGTCGCTAGCCAAATGTAGCTGTCTCTGTCTAGCTGACTGTTAGACAAACCACTTTTTAGTCAGACTACAGGTCTACAAGTTATATATATATCACTGATTCTTGAGAGTCAGGACAAAACATGTTTTAAATTCCCCCAATTTTTTCTCAATACTTCATGAATTTGAAATGGATAAGTTTAAGCTCAGCTACAAAACCATGTAAAGAAACAGGTTTCTTATTGATACACTTTTTCCCAAATTAAACATTATTCAACTTCATTTATGTCAACTCCATCAGACATAATAAAAAGGATTTTATATTAATTTGTTCAGTCCAACAAAGCTTTTAAGTCCTCAAGTATCCAACAATGGTGTTCAGTTACTCTGATATGTAATTTAAATGCACTTGATACATTTTTATTCTGATTTCACACTATTCTGAAAACCCCAATTTCAAAATTACTTAATTATCTAATCTGTTTTTAAGATTAAGGATATAAAAGTAATATTCTTAGAGAAAGAAAACATCATTAGACATATATAATTCAGTAATTTAATTGATCAACAATACTAACTGACCAAACATTATCATATTTTCTTTGAAAATGAACAAAACCTCTGTCACAAACACACTTATAATTAATGGCTGCAATGACAGCTTCTGCCAGTAGAGGCCAATGTTGACTTGCAGTGTTTCGAAACAATTATTTTAAATGTCTTTAAATGTCTCAAAGTTTCGAGCTTGCCATCCCTAGCTGACAAGTTAATGCTGTGACCGCAGTAATATCGATATTGTTTATTTAAAATATAAAAAAACGGAAAACTTTCCAGACTATGTGTGGTATTGTTGCATTCATCATGAGCAGGAAGTAGAAAAGGGGTCCTCAGGGATATAGTTGCCCTTGTAATTCTTCTTCTTCTTCGTTTCCTTTTTTAATGGCAGATTAAAACGCTTATACGTGTATTACTGCCCCCCACAGGTCCAGAAGATCCTCAGCACTATAAACTAGAAAAAAGGAAAAAAGAACAAAGAACCCTGGTATGCAGACCAGTGGCATAAAGGAAGTTCATGACATCTTGAAACAATTTAGACATATTCTCACTTGGTCCCAACAGTGATTTAGTAGAGAAGGAAGTCACGCCGACGCTTGCCAAATCTCTGTAATGTCCCTGCCTTCCCTTGAATAATTAGCACTAATAGCACATGTTTGACTGTTTGTGGTACTTTGCACATACCACATTGTCCATCCTTGTGTGCTTACCCACTACAAACAGTCCAGCCCTCAGACCACAATACCCCAACCTCAGCCTGGCTAATAATACCCCCTCCCGCCTGCTCCTGAATGTAGGTCCTCCCTTCCCCACCCCTCTCTGAATAGAATATAAATGTCTCCCCTTTCTGTCTGCATCCCACTCCTTTTGCCAGAGAATCCCCAATCCCTCCGCAATCCTACTCTTCATCTCTCCCCTACCCAACGGGATATAGACCCCCACCTGAGGAAACTCTAGTGAAGCCTTAGCCATCCTAGCTGCACATTCATTTCTCACTATCCCCACATGTGCAGGCACCCACACCAGTCCCACCCGGCTCCCTGCCCTATGGACACGATGTAAAAGCACTAGCAAGTCTACCAAAATATCAGGACGTGCAGACGAACTCCTGCATTGTAATGCCTTCAGAGCTGCAGCGGAGTCTGAGCAAATAACAATGTTTAAAAGTTGCACCTGCTCCACCCACTCCAAAGCCCACAGAATAGCCATGAGCTCTGCAGTAAATATAGATATTCCATTGGGTAAACGTACCCCTTCCCCACAGCCAATTGCGGAATATGAAAAGCGAATCTGACCCTTCCACTCTCCGGCACCCGAGACCCATCTGTATAGACCTGGAGGGAAGAACCCCACACCTGCCTCAGATGGGAGTCAGCCACTACATGTGGTGCCAGCTCCAAATTTCCTGCCCTCACTAACTCCATAATTCTAAAATCCACCTCCACTTCAGGTAGAAGCCACCGTGGTACAGGAGGTCAGAATGACTCCAATCTCCACATCAGCTAAACCCACATCCCCTGCCAACCCTAAAGCCTGGACCAGAAATACACCACTCTGCAACTTTACAGAAGATCGTCCACCACAGTCAGCCAAAATCCCAGAGGACAGACAATTAGTCACACAGCCCTTCAGCCTAGCCCAGTATCTAAGTCCCAGCTTTAGCCTATGGAGGTGAAGAGGAACCTCCCCCATCGCCACCAACAGTGCCGCGATAGGCGTCATCCTAAAAGCCCCACAGCACAATTGTAATGCAGCAGCCTGCACAATATCCAGTCTCCTCAAGGAGGACACAGCCGCCGACCCATAGGCTTGACACCCATAGTCCATCACAGAGCGGATCATGGCCCGATATATGCACACCAATGCATCCCTCTCAGCACCCCAATGACTCCCAGCCAAGCACCGCATGAGATTCATAATTTTAGAACATCTAGCCACCATCTTATCAATATGAGTCCCCATGTCAGTCTCTCGTCAAACCACATGCCTAAAAACTGATATACCTGCACCCTCTCTAATGGCAATACATACAGGGACAGAGCTACAGGCCCCAACTTCTGCCTCCTACCAAAAACAACAAACTTAGTTTTTGCCATTGAAATCTTGAGGCCCCACAATGCTGACCACCACTCCACAACACCCAGGACACGCTGCAGTTGCTTCACCACGTACCTCACATTCTTCCCCCTCTTTCACAGAGCACCATCATCTGCATATAATGAGAACCCAAAGCCCAAACCAACCTCTAATTGATTATGACATTAAATAATACTGGGCTTATCACACTTCAACACTACAACCTACAACTACAACTACACTACAACCTCCAACAGAAGACCTCTGCCCCACTTACTCAAGACCGGAAAATGGTCACTGCCAATAGTATGGGACCCAGGCACATCCCACTCCACCTTACAAGCCAGCACACCAGAAGCAAACGTCTTGTCCAAACATGACTCTGAATTTTTCCCCACCTGAAACCTAGTAGCCCTCCCATCATTCAAACAGACAAGCCCATGTTGATCCATAAACTCCTCCACAACCCTTCCATTCCTATCTAAAACCGTGCTTCCCCACAGTGGATTGAGCACATTAAAATTCCCAACCCAGACCATCGGAGATGTAACTCCACTCACCACACCCGCCAAACCTTCAATAGTCAAAGGAATACAGAGATTATAAAAATTCACAACAGAAAACCTACCCTCACTGGACCATATCTCCACAGTCAAAGCCTCTAATTCACCAGACAATGGGAGAACCCTATGATGAATACCCTCCTTGATAAAAATAGCACATCCCCCACCTCTACCATGAGGTCTGTCCCGCCGAACCATTACATAAACTCATGGTCTCCAACACATTTCCCACACCTCCGCACACCACTACAGACAGCTGCAATGTGTCCAAAGTGCTGACAATTAAAACATCGTAAAGGAGGGCGAACATACCCACGCACCTGATAACGAATACATCCCAGAAAAACCCGAGACGGAAGCGAAACTTCATCAAAAGTTAGCAGCACCGCGAACCGCCTCCGACACACTAGCATCACCGATGTTCTTCCTGAAGTCATCCATAGTTACATCAATTGGCACCCCATGAATGACTCCCTTCACAGCAGCATTCTCTCCAGGTACATAACATTCAACAGACCAATCCCCAAGCCACGTCAATTTCAAAATTATCTCTCGCTGAGCAACCGTCCGACAAGTCACCTGAAGTGAGCCACTCGCTAGTGCCTTTGCATGCGCTAATTGCCCAACAGCAGACTTCAAAGCCTCAGTCAGCTGAAAAGGATTTATCTTCCCCGGACCCTCACCCTTTTTAGTGAAGCGAACGTTCACCACAAATCCTTCACCCGTTACCTTCACACTCTTCCTAAAACCTCCCTCATCAGAACCCTGCCCACTAATACTACACTCACTAGTTTATCGTTTCTTTTTTACGACCTTCGTCCAACCTCCAAGCTCACCTACCTCTTCCTCCATCTCACTGCTCTCCCTCGACCCTGGCATTCCTAAACAGCTGGGCCACAGCAGTCAGACCTAAAAAAAACACTTCCTTCCTGAAATGGAGCTAGAATTTGCAAGACAGTGCCTATGCAACTTCCTCTTCGACCTACCGACCTGACTGCCCTTGTAATTTCCTGATTTATTCAGGATTATACAAAAATGTGATGGTGGTGACAGAAATTGAGGACACAATTTTGATAGCAAATATTTACAGAAAATATGTGTTAAACTTCATGATATGTCTTGTTTCATATAATACATATTGTTTCCATTTAAATGATAGTTATATTTACACATTTTAAGAATATTTAACACATTTTTGGGCAGTTTTAAATTGTGATTTCCTGCTGAGGACACGGTGATTTCCAGGTACAGAGCAGACATGTAGACTAATTTAATTGAAATTATATATTAGATATGAAAATAATGTTGTGGGTATACACAGTTCCTTTGGATTAAACTTTTTAGGTATGTCTTTTGTTCAAATGTCCTTGGTTTTTAACATAAAGAAGACTTTTCCCTGTAGGACATGTTTTGTCAATGTCAATGTCAATGTCAATGACTGTGGAGATATGGTCCAGTGAGGGTAGGTTTTCTGTTGTGAATTTTTATAATCAATGTAATGTAATATAATGTAATGTCCCGACTCTCAAGAATCAGTGATATATATATACAGTATATATACACTACGGGTCAAAAGTTTTAAAACACCCCCATTTTTCCAGTTTTTACTGAAATGTAAGAAGTTCAAGTCCAGTAAATAAACTGAAATGGTACAAAGGTAAATGGTAAACTGCCAGAGGTTAAAAAAAAGTTTAGGTTACCAAAAACTGAAAAATGTTTTTGTCAATTGACACCTAATTGTAGGAATTAATACATAACACTAGAGGGCAGTCTTGGACAAACAAACTTTTCCAAGTCAATCAAATAAAAATAAATTCAACCAAATTGATCAAAGAACCTCCACATTGGTACATTACAGTTTAGTCTCCTGAAGTGTCCAGATTAAAAGCAAGTTCAACGTCATGGAAAAAAATACTGAAGGTGATTTTTTCCTGGTATGATGGCATTGGAGCAACAGACAAATTCTCTTTGTATAAGGGATTTAGAGTAATGCCCAAATAAACTTTTTTCATAACCAATAATGGATTCACAAAACGTATAAATGATCACCAAAGACCTAAAAACGTAACAAAATAATGAAATTACAATGCTTTCTATTTAATTTGAATACAAAACAGGTTATTTATCAAGGCAAAATTGTAACTATTTAATGATAACAAGTTTAAAGATTTTCAGGGGACAAAGCCTCTGAACCTCTTAAACCTCTATCATTCATAGTGATAGTGATTTTTATTAATATTATTTGTGTGAATTCAGTTTTACACTTTCTGAAAAAAATATGATTTAGCAGAAGTACTTTTGCATAAATTCTCTAACTGTATGTACCACCATGGTAGACGGGCCGTTCAGCCCATCTAGGCTCATCATGTCCTAATCTAAAGAGTATCTAGTACTACAGTACATCTAGCCTGGACTTGAATAGGCCATGTGTTTCTGCCTCTACTACCCAACCTGGCAAGCTGTTCCAGGCATTGACAACTCTCTGTGTAAAGAAAAACTTCCTAATATCTGTGCGGAATTTGCCTTTAACTAATTTCCACCTGTGGCCTCTTGTTCTGCTGACCCCACTTATCTTAAAAAATCTTTGGTATTTCACTTTGTTAATCCCTTTTAGGAATTTAAAAACCTTAATCAAATCCCCCCTAAGTCTCCGTTTGCTAAGCTTAAATATATTGAGTGCCTTAAGTCTATCATCATAACTTTTACCTTTCATACCAGGTATCAGTTTAGTTGCCCTTCTTTGGACTTTTTCAAGAGCTTCTATATCTTTCTTCTAGTGTGGTGCCCAGAACTGCGCACAGAATTCTAAGTGAGGTCTGACAAAGGCATTACATAACATTAATATAACATCCTTTGATTTATACTCAATACTTTTTGCTATGTATCCCAGCATCCTGTTGGCTTTTTTCACTGCTGTAGCAGACTGCTTTGATGCAGATAGGCTTTGATCAACTACAATTCCCAAGTCTTTTTCAAATTGAACACCTACTAACCTTTCTCCTCCCATAAAATACTCCTGTCTAATGTTTTTATTTCCCACATGCATAACTTTACATTTAGCAATATTGAATGCCATCTGTCATGTATCTGCCCATTTTTGGATTTTGTTTAAATCATTTTGGATGACTTTAGTCGATTCCAAACTGTTTGCGAAACCCCCAAGTTTAGTATCATCTGCAAATTTTACTATTTTGCTACTAACGTCCATATCAAGATCATTTATGTCAATAAGGAAGAGCAGAGGTTCCACCACCGATCCCTCCGGGACACCACTGCCCACAGCACCGAGGTCAGATACGGCACCATCTACTGTTACTCTTTGTATTCGCCCTTGCAGCCAATTATGAACCCACTCTGAAACTACTCCTGCAATTACTACTGAATTCATTTTAGCAATGAGCTCTCATGTGGTACCTTGCCAAATGCTTTCTGAAAGTCCAAATATATAATATCATAAGCCTGGTTCAGGTCAACACACTTTGTAGCCTCTTCAAAAAAGTCCAGGAGGTTTGTTAGGCATGACCATGTTGGCTCTCCCTTAAAATACTATTATTTGTTTTCGAACAAACATGCTTTTTAAAATCTCAACCTTTTAAAATCTATTTATCAAATGATTATGATGACATTGCATAACTAACCTGATTTAATCTACCCCTTTTGAAAGACAGTCTTTTGGTTACCTAATGTTGGGGAGGACCTAAAAGGATCATTGATCGGAGTAGGACTAGCTCATCATGCTAATAGCTTGATTGTTTCCTCATCAAGGCAAACCTTGAAACTCTGCACAGGGAGAAAGTCATCCTGCCAGCACAAAGATGGAGTAGGTTCTGTGATCTCAAATAAAAAAAATCCTGAAAAGATGAGAGCAGGTAATGCGTGTTCACTGTGACGGCAGTTTAATAAAGAAAGCAGGGAGTGTGAAATAGCGCTGAGTTATTCTCCGGCACAGAGAGCTAGAGCCAGCTTACATTTCACAGCTTCTCTGCCCCTCCGATCGAGACTATCTCCTGGCCCGTATAAGCACCCGGGTTTAATAACAATTCCACAACTTAAATTGCTTGCACAGAAATGTTTGTTCTCCCCTAACAGGATTGTGAATTATTAATCGGATCGGAAGCCGATTTTATAACCCGATTGTTGAGGTGGGATTGTGCACGAGCAACGCTCCAGCACTCCATTTACTGTGATGTATGTGTCTGCACATCTTTATATCCAATTTAATGTGATTCGGATAGATTTCAAAGACACATCATGAAAAGCATGGGAGTGACCTCGCTGCGTTTCTGAAGGCGCACTCCATGCAACTGCCCACCGCGGCCCAACATTTTGATTAGATTTCCTCGATTTCTGTTTTTACCCTGATGTGATCTATACAAATACAATGTAGGTACACTCAGTAAATATGAATAAATGCCAAAATGAAATTATTTTGTTGGAGAATGTAGTTCAAGTACGACATCATTTTAAATCACGGCAGCCTGTAACTGGAGCACTTGCCCAATCACGAGGGTAAATGGCAGTATTTGTTAGAGCACAATGTTTTTGAATACATTGTTTTACAGACCCTACCCTGACTTGAATGGAACTCGTACTGTAATATATGGGGCCTTCTGGTACAATACTATACACAAAAATCAATAAGTGAACATTGTGAGGTATCTCGGAAGAGTATAAGCTTTATAAGAAAACAGGCTGGATTTTATCATGCGCTGATATGGTTGGTTCATATTGGCCTTCCATAGGCCTATGTCGCAAACACTATCAGTCCATAGTCAGATAAATCCCACTGCTGACATCATTATTTCACCTTGTGCCAGCTGTTAGAAATGACTTTGCACCTGACTAGTCTTTAAAGGAATAACTAGGTTATTGTTTGTATTAATATTAATATTTATATATTTATATTTATAATTAATATATTAATTAAAAGAAAAACTGTTATCTCACATAACAATAACACACAACAATATGTTGTCATTATTTTATTAAATCATTCACTAAAGTCTAACATCTAAAGGATACACTGCTTTTCAGAGGCAGCTGATCAAGACAAGGAAAGAATGCTGTCTGTCTCTGCTTTGCATTATCTTTGCTTTCTTCCACTTCTAATTCTCTGACTCCCTGCTTTTCAAAGCCGTGGTTAAGTGTCAATAGAATCTTTGGAAAAGTGTAGAAAAGATAAGATCTGGGGTTAAAAAATGAATGTAGCAACTCAATCGAATCTTGAATCCAAATCACCCAGGTATTACAGCAATGATTTATATGCTGTGTATCTAATCCATAGGTTTATGGCTTCAACAAGAAGTGCAAAAGAAGCAAAGAGGTGGATTATTTAAGGATGAAGAATACACTATTTTTCAGTCGTAAACGTCATATGAAAATATTTTACTTTGGGAGTGGCAGTGTGTGCATCCCAATCCATGTTTCAGGCACTTAGAAATGTGAGCTGGTTTTTCAAACATGCCTATGTACAGCAGAGTAATACGTTTAAAGCAACTTGCAGGATTAAAAACAAGCCATATAATTTCCCAAACATAAAGTGAATTGAGTCTAGTAAGACATAAAGTACCATCGACAACCATGACCCGTGTGGGAGTGACCCCGGAGCAGAGATGAGGTCAGGAGGACTCCAGCTGCTTGCCTATTGATGTGCTCTTCTTTCTCATCCATTGAAAATACAACAATATTTTACACTATGAGTAAACAGTAATGCAATTCTGTGACATACTTGCTTAGCAGATGCCCTTATCTAGGGCAGCGCTCATATCTTACAGATTATCCGTTTATACAGCTGGATATTTATTGAAGCACTTCAGGCTAAGTGCAGTGCTCGAGGACACACGAGTGGTGCACCGCCCAGAATTCAACCTTGCAACCTTCTGGATGCAAGTTGGGTTACACAACCACAACACAAATACTGCCGCCCATAAAATAATGACAAATATAAAAGATGGAGGGACAGTGAAATTATGGACATGGTTTACAACATACATTAGGGAAGAAATCAGGTGATACAAAGGGAATTGCTTGAGGGAACTTGGTTGTATGACTTTTGTGTGTTGAATTCTCTCATATGAGAATTTTATTTTAATACCCTCTATTACAACTAGAGGCCAGCAAGTGTGCACCTATGTGGTCTCATGTGGTGAGCCGAGAGGAGGCCAGAAGGGGGGACATACAAGAGCAGCTCATTTACAATCCTCTACAATTTGCATACTCTAATGAAACAGGCTATAATTGGTCCACATTGATTTTTTTTGATTGAGCTACAATGGAGTCCGAACTTCTTAGAGAAGAGATCTGATTGATTTGTGGTGAGATTCAAGACCATTCAAGTTTGAGAAATAATTATGTTCTTATTTAGTTATCATCAGACACCTAAGTGAATTGCGTTGATCTATTTGCATAACTGTCGTGCAGAAACTTTCCTTTTTAATCTCTTTTCCTTATTGCTCATGAAGAAGTTGGAAATGTGAGGCTGATGGTTTTCAGTGGAATCAAGTTTCTGACACATATAGAAGTTTCATCTATAAAACCTTCGTTTTTCAAATTGATTACTGCTATAGTCATATTGGAAAAATATACACAACAATAATGTAGTGATTCTCTGCCACAGTAGACTCATTTTCTATTTAGAGATGGTGTCTTCCTAAAAATGTATGTATAACAAGAATGTGATTATTCATTGGATAAAAGGTGGTATGGGTGTGTATTTAGCATTTAGGTCACCCTAGTGATGGTAATCAAACCTATCAAGTTAACAGTGAGGAAAAAACTTACTGTGTATAGTGTTTACAATATCACAAAAATAAACATAAATGCATTACATGAGAAATCTTATAAGCAAATGTAACTATTGTACTAGAGTCATCAACATAAATAACACAGTCACTGAAATGAAAATGTAATTGCATTGATAAAATGACATACAGTTCAACCCTGAAGATACAAACAAATAAGAACTGAACACGACTGAATAGAATGTTCAATTTGGCACCGAGCTTGCTAGCCCTGTTAACCATGCCTGTCGGATTCCCAAAGGTTTTCCTGTCAGAGAGATTTGGAGAATTTACATACAGAATTCACATATGGTGTTGCTAATTTAGACTGAACCAATCACTACGCTACACGTTTTGAAAAGGCAAACCTAGCTCACACAATCCGGTGCAACTATACTAGATGGATAATATCCTGAATAAAGAGTATAAAGTTTTATCAATAGCCTACAATATCTAGCAAGCTGGCAATGTTATTTGAACAGCTCTTCAGTTTGTTGGAGTCAGATGTAAGATGCATGTTTAACTTTTAATTTATTCAGGGGTCTTATAGACTTTTGTTTGCTATCATGTCTCTTAAAACAACACAATAAAGGTGATAAGATTAGATCATTAGTAGTCCTTTGATGATACCATAAAGTTGAGTTTTATGTGTGGAGTGTTGCCTTGTCTCAACTGGGCTGTCCACGGCCTGTGTTATCCAGACTGGACATGTTCGATCAGACAGGACTGGTAAGCGTCTACATTGTTAACTGAAGTTCATGTGAAATGGGCTGGGTTTTCATTGCGTAGCTGGAGTGGACAGTCCTGAGTGAATCGTTCAGCCCAAATATTAAGCAGCACCGTAACCTCCTTTCTCCCAAATGTATGGTGCAGAATCAGCTTTTTCTTTAGTTACAAACCCAAAAGCAATTATCCACAAGCTGGTAGCAAGGCTATACCAATTAAGTTATGTAAAAGCATAGTTTGTACACACTCCGGTTTTAAATATTTCTTTCTAGGTACAGTAAGATAGCTTGCTAAGCCAGTAGTTTCCATGCTGCTGCATGCTAGCTAGATACTTTAGGGGCAGATACAATGATCCAGCAAGGATTAACGTGGCAGACTGATGCGAAGCTTGGTTCTTATCCCTGGTCGACAGTTGGTTGCTCACTAACGTTAGCAAGCTTTGATGTAATTGGGAGTGTATACAGGTTACTAGCCAATGGTCACGGCTAGCTTGTTATCTGTAAATGAGTGAATTAATCTAGTAGTGCTGTTATTCTTTTTCACTTTATTGTTGGGAACAGACAGCTAGCATTAAAACATATATACATACATACGGTATTTGTTAATATTATATGTATGTATATATATATTATTTTTTGTATTTATCAGAAACATGACACAAGAAACACAGATGATGTTTGTTGTGTCTGACACCCTTGTGAGATAATGCCTGAAAGATTGCAACGGCATGATGAAATGTAATGTACAGTAAATAAACCATTTTACACCTATTTTCTCCTAGCGTGGAATACCCAATTCAAGCATCACAAAATATGTGTACTTGTTTTCACTCTGCAGCACGCCAGTTAAGCACAGACACAGACACTAACTCTGCAGCGTTAAGCATAGACACTCACCATGCAGTTAAATACAAACACTCACTCTACAGTGTTAAGCACAGACACTAACTCTGCAGTGTTAAGCACAGACACTAACTCTGCAGTGTTAAGCACAGACACTAACTCTGCGGTTAAACACAGACAGTCACTCTGCAGCGTTAAGGACAGACACTCACTCTGCACCGCGCCAGTTAAGCACAGACACTCATTCGGCAGTTAAGTGCACACTCACTCTGCAGTGCGCCAGTTAAGCACAGACACTCTCTCTGCACTGTTAAGTACAGAGACACACTTTCCAGTTAAGTACAGACACTGACACTGCAGTTAAGCACAGACACACACTCTGCAGCGTTAAGGACAGACACTCACTCTGCACCGCACCAGTTAAGCACAGACACTCACTCTGCAGCTAAGCACAGACACACACTCTGCAGCATTAAGCACAGACACTCATTCTGCACTTAAGTGCACACTCACTCTGCAGCGTGCCAGTTAAGCACAGACACTCACTCTGCAGTTAAGCACAGACACTCTCTCTGCACCATTAAGTACAGAGACACACTGTGCAGTTAAGTACAGACACTCACTCTGCAGTTAAGCATGGACACTCACTCTGAGGTTAAGTACAGACACTCACTCTGCAGTTAAGCACAGACACACACTCTGAAGCATTAAGCACAGACACATACTCTGCAGCGTTAAGCACAGGCACTCACTCTGTACCGCACCAGTTAAGCACAGACACACACTCTGCAGCAATAAGCAAAGACATTCACTCTGCAGTTAAGCACAGACACTCACTCTGCAGTTAAGCACAGACACTCACTCTGCAGTTAAGCACACACTCACTCGGCAGCATTAAGAACAGACATAAACTCTGCAGTTAAGCACAGACACTCACTCTGCAGTTAAGCACACACTCACTCTGCAGCACGCCAGTTAAGCACAGACACTCACCCTGCAGTTAAGCACAGACACTCACTCTGTAGTTAAGCACAGACACTCACTCTGCAGTTAAGCACAGCCACACACTGCAGTCGGCATACTGTGGGCACCTAATTTACTAGGGGGGGAGGGGGTTGGCAGGTGCGTGATGAGAAATGGAAGTCCCGCCGACAGAATTCCCCCCCTTCCACAGGCAACAGTTCGGTCAGGTATTACAGCTGGCAATGGCATGGTCTGTTATGGCATGGTCAGACTTTGGGGCCCATCCCGTCACTAGAACAGTGCCTTAACAAGATGAGCCCCCCGGAATCTTCATAAATGTACTTTTTGTCTCTATTAACCCTCTGAGGTCCGTGCTAAGCTTTTAGATGTTTTTTGATTTTGGCATGGTCTGATATTTATCTCAATTTCATCAATTTAACACACACTTACTCCAAAGTGTTTGATATTTTTATTTGAAGGACAATCACAGCTACATTTGTATGCCATCAATAGTTTGGTCAGTATCATATGCAGCTTGTAAATAGATCTACAAACACACAAGTTAAAAATAGTAAATTTTTCTGCTGTCACAAAAGTTGTGAAAGCACACACTAAACTATAGTGACGAATTGTTTTGCCAATGTGCGTTTGTTCATCAAGGTCTTGGTTATGTAAGGGTGTGAAAACAGTTTAGCACATCTGAGATCTAAATAGCTAAAAACCTGTTTTTATCAGAACTGGTCACATTTATTTCAGGCTGTGGAGGCTAAATGCTAAATACCTGAATATTCATTATTCATTGTCCACACCTCTAAGATCTGTCAGATGGGCCATCTCACTGGGCCATCAGTGTTATATTCTGAGTTCCTGTTCTGTTGTTTTTTGGTCTTTGTTTATTTTTCATTCAGTCCTTATTAATTATTCTTTATCCAGTATTGCATTTTCCCTGTTCTGTCACGTTCTGCTCCCTGTCTGTTCTTGTTCCGTTTATTTCGAGATCCACTCCTTGTCTTGTCATGCACTTTGGGAGTTTATACTTTTCGGGTTTTTTCCGCCTTCGCTTATTATCTCGTTTTCTTCCTTCTTACTTTCTAGATTGCACTTTGTATATATTAGGTAGATGTGTATAGTACTAACCAACTAATCTACTAACGTTAGGGATTTAGATTAAGTTACTAACACGCTGAATATGTTTGGCGTCACAAGACGCGGAATTCATATATTTTCACGAGTATTTGAAAACAAGCGAAATAAATAACATTTTAGGCTGTTTGAAAAGTATTCTTCCATAGATCTTGTGTGCATATTGCAATTTGTTACGTTGCAACACGCGGAATATGTAGTCACAAGACGCGGAATTCATATATTGAATACGAGTATTTGATAACATGGCAAATCAAATATAGTTACTTACTCTTCGTCAGTTATTGTCTTCGTCGCTTTTCATCAATACTCTCAAACACTGCAGCGCAGAAAATCTTTCCATCTTGAATAAAATTGTATGTCTGTATAAAATCTTGCTTCAAATTGTCGGGACAGTTTATGTGTTTACGCCGGCGTTTTCACACATGGCCCCACGCCCCGCCCCGCCCCACACACCTCCCCGAAACTCGCACCTAGTTACCATGTCAATAGAAGGGGGACGTTACTACCAGGTAAAAAAGAGAGTAAAAGGCAAGGTTTACTTTTGGTCTAATTAACCTAATTTAAAAAATCCCATTTGATTTGCCAGTGCTCAAATCGGAAAGTCGCGATTCTAAGGTTTCTGTCAATGTTTTTGTCGCGTGTGTATGATAAAATATCACGAAGTTAGAAATAGTAATATACTTTTATTGCTGCTGGGAGCGGCGCCGCTCCCGTCGACCTCAGGGGGTTAAAGCACTATACCTTGTATCTGTAAATGTGGTGGAAGTAAACATTGGGAGACCTGACTCACTAAAAAGTCAGTGATCATATTCACATTACATTTCAATGAGGTGCAGAGTTGCTGAACCAAAAACAATTGTCTTTAATAATCCAAGGAGGCCTCACACATTATTTTTCAGTTTTTGGTAACCTAAACTTTTTTTTCCCACCTCTGGCAGTTTACCACTTACCTTTGTACCATTTCAGGTTATTCACAGGACTTAAATGTCAGTAAAAACTGGAAAATGGGGGTGTTCTAAAACTTTTGACCAGTAGTGTAAATCTTCTCCAAAGTCCCAGGTCTCTTGCAGAGCAGCAGGTTTTCCTCCAAGATTTGTCTATATCTTGTGCTATCCATTTTACCCTCTATGTTGGCATGTTTTCCAGTCCCTGAAGCAGAGAAGCATCCCCATAGCATTAGGCTCCCGCCACCATGTTTCGCAGTAGGGATAGTGTTCTTGGGATGATGCCAAAAAGATCAATCTTGGTCTCACCAGACCATAGAATCTTCCTCCACTTGGTTTGAGAGTGTCTCACATGCCTTCTGGCAAACTCTTGGCAAGATTTCATGTGAGTTTTCTTCAACAATTACTTTATTTTTGACACCCTCCCATAAAGTGTAGATTTGTGAAGCGCCGGAGCTATTGTATGGCTGGTTGGCCTCTCCAGACTGCTATCTACATAGCTTGCTATCTTAAACTAGAAAACTAGCTACTGTATGCTAGCTAACGTTAGGTACCACAATGTGATTCGATATATGCAAACTAATCAATACAAGTCGAATAAATACAGTCTTGCAAATGCCTGTACTGATCCACAATCCATAATTACCAGCGCATTGGTAAAACTCTGAATTTGTGGTGTGTGACATAGCCTTGTAAGTTTTGTGTACTGATCTAATATGAACTGCACTGGCTGCCAAAGTTACATACCTGTCCCCTCTCTGTCTGTGGCCAGAACCTGCTGCTGGTCCTGCTGTTACATGATAAAATATCAAACTCAGGTGTTGGTGTGTACATATTGGTGTTAATTGGTGAGTTAGAAAACTGCAATTATTCAAATATGGGTTGTGATATTGAATAATATAAATAATAACACACACTAGTTCAGAACAAGTATGATGCCTTAGATGGGGTAGCCCATGTGTGTTTCCTTACTAGCTAGCTAGGATATACTGCTGCATTGTTTTGTGAGACCTATACTAGATTACACTGCTTTGCTGGAAATAAGCCACATGTTCACCCTTTTCCTCTTGGACATGGCTCTGAAGCTAATATTTTAGCTTCATACCATAGTTTTAAATTAAGCTGAATTCTGTTGTAAACAATGTTTTTATATCAATAAACCTACTGTGGCAATCAAGTCCATCAATAAACATCTCTAAGCCTATTTTCACATGGGGAATGTGCATCCTACTGGATGGACGTGGTGATGATATTCAGTCAGTCCCCCAAGGCCACCCCCACCACCAACCCCACGCGGCTACTACAGACTAAAGCCTGATTTATACTACAAACAGTCTAGAGGTGCCGCACACACTCCGACACAATAGTTGGCGGTAAAGCGCAAATTATGTATCAACAGTACCACAAGAGAGTACAGAAATATTTGGCGCTTCTTTTAGCCTTCACACTTCATGTTAAATTATGAAAATAAAGTCAATTTTTGCGTCAGTCGCAAAAACAATGTCATCGAAAACTTTACATTTATCATTGAAATGTCATGAAAATTGAAATTTGATTTGAATGGGAACCCTGAGTCCATTTCTAGGATAAGTCAGGCTTTAGTTAAAAGATTGACAGCACAGCCATAGGTTGTGGTGAACTAACTAACAATAGTTAGATGCTACTCTGCCCAGTGTGTTCCACGAGAGCTTCATAAAGTACTATTCATTTAAAAGTTGCAATCCGCTGCAATGCAGTTGCAGTTTACCGCTTACCTTTGTACCATTTCAGGTTATTCACTGGACTTGAATTGCTTGAAATGTTATCTATATTTTCTCTAGGGAGCTGTAAGGTAATCACTGAACTGGGACAATTGGGAGCTAGTACACTCCATCTAGCTAGCTAACTTAGCTGTAAAGAAATAGCTAGACAGCTAACCTGCTAGCTAGTGTTTTCACCCTGGGGCGTGCGAACCCCGTTGTTTTCACACTCGCATTTTCAACCCAGGGCAAGCGTTTCAACCTGGGTTGAAAATCTCAACTGTGGTCTGAAAGTTTCGCTCTGGGTTGAAAATGCGAGTCTAAAACAGCATGCCTATTCACCCGGGCGTCAGCCTTAGTTGAAATTGGGAGTGTAGCGCCTTAGCTCTTAGCTCAGCTAGAGGTACTGCTTCCCCATACCTCTAGTCACTCATCACTCCCTACGCCCCAGCCAGACCCCTCCGCTCCGCCTCCTCTGGCAAACTGACTGCCCCATCCCTCTGGGTGCCTGGCAGCCGCTCCTTGTGGTCTCGTCTCTTCTCTGTCCTGACCCCTCGGTGGTGGAGCGACCTTCCGCAATCGGTCAGGACCACGGAATCACTTGCGATCTTCCGCAAGAGACCCAAAACCCACCTTTTCAGACTCCACTACCACTGAATTCTGTACATCTAGCTAAGCTAACTGTCATCACCATTGCCTACTTGTTAAACACTATACTGCTTACTCCATTTAATAAATAAAAAAATTAATAAAAAGACTAACCTTTTCCTTCCCAGTTTTACAGGTATGGTACGCAGCTGCCTGCAATAATGTCTATCGCTGTATTAGTGCTCTTGCGCTAACTATGATTGTTCCTACCATGTATTTATGCACATCTTGTAAGTCGCTCTGGTTAAGAGCGTCTGTTAAATGCTTAAAATGTAAATGTAAATGTGGCTGTGAGCAGTGAACACATCCAGAGTGTGACTGCATGGTCAGAATTATGATATTTCTAATCTCAAATTAAAAACTAAAAATTAGGTTTGAAGTTCTTACTTAGAAAATAGTCCTGATCATATATGTCATTAACGTAGTCTTTCTACTTAATACTACAACTCTCTATTTAGAAAAAACAGTGTAAAGTAACAGGTGAGTTATAGGCATGGTTTTAATAATATATATAATATTTAGCAGACACTTTTATCCAAAGCAACTTACAGTAGTGAATGCATACATTTTTCAGTATAGGTGGTCCCAGTGGGAATCGAACCCACAACCTAAGCATTGTCAGCGCCACGCTCTACCTACTGAGGCACACAGAACCACGTTGACTCTGGATCCAGCAAAAGAACCCCAGACCATCACGCTTTTAAATATCAATAATTATTCCACAGGCAAGTGAACTACCACACAAGACAGGCCTTTGGCTGGCTACTCAATAACCTAGTGGAACACACTGCTCTTCCAGTTCATTCACTTCTTCCACTTTTCAGTTGACCATGTTACCAAAATTAACCTACCACTTCTATGACGGTTTTGTAGTCTGTGTGTCTGTTTAGTGACGGCAGAGACGCATACACAATCATCCAAAGCTTCTAGTGCTCCTGACACTTTTCAAATGGGCGCTTGTCAAAGCACTTGGAAGAGAGGTATCTTTTCTTGCATGGACTTAGTGCTGTCTCTTCCACGTTTTTAGTTCAAAACAAAAATTATTTTAAACAGAAAATAATATTTTATTACTTTTGAAAAGTTGTCTGGACAAAATCAGGCCTTTCACAAAACTGGGGGGACTGTTACGCAGGGGGTCGCGGAGGACAATTGCCAGGTGCCTAATTGCCCTTGATTGGAACCACACCCGGGAGAGCATCACTTTTCTTTTGCACCGGGAGTGAGGGATAGTTTTCTTTTGCATAGCGTAGCAGCCTGTTTCGGTTTATTTTGTTTCCACATCCAGTATCTGTGAGTATGTATTTTTGTTGATTACATCTTTGTTAATAACAAAACTGTTAACTTGTGGACAGTTTGGCCTGGTGCTTTTGATTGTGTCCAATGTTGTTATGCACCTCTGGTTATTGCACCGCAGGTGAATTTTGGGACATAACAGGGATATGTTCCTGTCGTCCCTGGTGGAGTCAATGGCTTTGCTATTTACACACATGGAAACTGTTTGCACCTGTCGCAATTTTTATTTTATTTTTATGTCATCTACTAAGTTTTTAATGTCTGTTACTCTGCTGTTCCCTATCTCAAAGTTAAATATCTTCTCTCTTGTTGTCAATCTTAAATTATAGATAGTATAATCTGGTAGATAATCAAGTAAATCGCATGTGTGGGAGTTGTTCTAGAGGAGTATAATGTATTACCAAAGCGTGTGTAGTTGGCATAACAATTATATTGTTTATTATTGTATGACAGTGAAAAGAAAACAACAATAAATAATATGCGCCCAGGGCTGGATCTAGGCATAGGCAAACTAGGCACATGCCTAGTGTCTAATTGCCACAGGGGGGCGCAGACAGAGGGATTTAAAAATATACACTGATCAGCCACAACATTAAAACCACTGACAGGTGAAGTGAATAACATTGATCATCTCGTTACAATGGCACTTGTCAAGGGGTGGGATATATTATGCAGCAAGTGAACAGTCAGTTCTTGAAGTTGATGTGTTGGAAGCAGGAAAAATGGGCAAGTGTAAGGATCTGAGCGACTTTGACAGGGCCAAATTGTGATGGCTAGACGACTGGGTCAGAGCATCTCCAAAACGGCAGGTCTTGTGGGGTGTTCCCGGTATGCAGTGGTTAGTACCTACCAAAAGTGGTCCAAGCAGTGAACCGGCGACAGGGTCATGGGTGCCCAAGGCTCATTGATGCGTGTGGGGAGCGAAGGCTAGCCCATCTGGTCCGATCCCACAGAAGAGCTACTGTAGCACAAATTGCTGAAAAAGTTAATGCTGGCTATGATAGAAAGGTGTCAGGACACACCGTGCATCGCAGCTTGCTGCGTATGGGGCTGCGTAGCTGCAGACCGGTCAGAGTGCCCATGCTGACCCCTATCCACCGCCGAAAGCACCTACAATGGGCACGAGAGCGTCAGAACAGGACCATTGAGCAATGGAAGAAGGTGGGCTGGTCTGATAAATCACGTTTTCTTTTACATCATGTGGATGGCCGAGTGCGTGTGCGTCGTTTACCTGGGGAAGAGATGGCACCAGGATGCACTATGGAAAGAAGGCAAGCCGGCGGAGGCAGTGTGATGCTCTGGGCAATGTTCTGCTAGGAAACCTTGGGTACTGGCATTCATGTGGATGTTACTTTGACGCATACCACCTTGACACTTGTTGCAGACCAAGTACACCCCTTCATGGCAATGATATTCCCTGATGGCAGTGGCCTCTTTCAGCAGGATAATGCGCCCTGCCACACTGCAAAAATTGTTCAGGAATGGTTTGAGGAACATGACAAAGACTTCAAGGTGTTGACTTGGCCTCCAAATTCCCCAGATCTCAATCCGATCGAGCATCTGTGGGATGTGCTGGACCAACAAGTCCGATCCATGGAGGCATCACCTCGCAACTTACAGGACTTAAAGGATCTGCTGCTAACGTCTTGGTGCCAGATACCACTTGGGGTTTGGCGACATTCACAGACCTTTGCAGAGGGCCTAGGCAGTTAAATAACCTGGAGGAGGCAGTATTCAAAACAACACAATGACTTTATTAAATTAATCTTGACAAAACACAAGAAGGATGGGGTATTCAGGGGAATTCAAAACACATAAAGTCCACAATCCTTATCTTTGTCGAAGTCCGTAATCCAAAATCCAAATCCAAGCAAGTTCCTCAAACAGTCCAAAGTTGGTACACAAATGGGGTCCTCAAAACAATTTAGCTTAAATGGAGAAAATCGCTTAAATGGAGTGCCAGCAGTAAGTATGACACTGAATCTATCAGCTGATAATTAAACAGTGGCAGGTAGTGTGTCTTAAAGCTGTGGTAACACTGCTTGGTAAGGATAAATTGTACTAAGGTGTACTAGAAAGATGTAAATAAGGTAGGACAACATAATAAACATGTTAAATCACTGTGTTTGTCTCTGTGCAACCATCATTCAAGCCAAACTTTAATTAATCTTTGGACAACTTGCAAGTGTTGGCAAAAACAACACAATAACCTTTCTATTTGGATTTAGCCATGCTAAACCATATGAAATATGTGTTTAGCAGTCTCTATCATTTACCGTGCTGTTGGTAGGCTACACATGGTACTTTGTTTACTTGGCGCACAAACCATCTGTTCAGGTTGGCACAAGTGGCACATGCTGTTTTGTGTGCCGTGATTTAAATGGAGTGGACACCATGCCCGAGCGGCACAGACCGGCATTGTGCCGGTCGGGTTTTGGAACAGACCCAATGATAAGCTAGCGAGATAGGCGCAAGGCATAATGTTTCACGATGACTGATTGCTAGTAAACCATGCTTGTGCTAGCCAGCTAAAAAGTTATCAACAAAATTGAATCGTGTATCGTTTAAGTGAATTTGATAAAGGCTAAATATTAGTCGTGGCTATAGCTGGGTAACCTCAAGCCTTCAATAGGGTATATGTCGAGCATCACGTGACCAAACCGGAAGATGTGTTGGCTCACTTCCGCCAGTCAACAAGGTCAATGTGATATTTAAATAAAACAATAGCACGGGTTGATAATACTGTACCTTATAATGATCAATTTTATTTTGAGAGACCTGATGAATAACATACTATTATGCCACTAGATAATCAATGATTTACAAGAAACTATAATACCGTTACCCCAATAACCTTGCCTATACTCGTTTTTCAGCTGAAATGTATTAGACCGAACCAACAACACTGAACTTGAACAGCTGTTTGTTTTTGGACTGATGCCTTTATCAAACTTCTCAAAATGGGAATGCTGGTATAAATCGTGCCTTTTAATCATGACGATTAGATAGATTAGATAGTCAAGAGGGTCCTGATCGTATTGCCAGATTAGCCTTTATAGCTTGAGAAGTTTTACATAGCGTTACCATCCTTGAACTGGAACTGATGGTGAACGCGAACAGATCAACCTTATGCGAACCATCGCTACTCTCAGGCTGTGGGGCTTCTCGCTCTTTTGCATAGACCTGTGACAGGGTGCCCTGGTGCGAACATCGGCAGTCATCCTGTCTCTGTTTGACACTGGTGAAAAGATCTACATAGGTAACTGTTATTGAGCAACCGACCAGCTAACGCTAACGCTAGGTAGCAGGTACTTAAAACATTTCGTTAGTACTAGCTAGCTAACGCTAACGATAAGTATTAGGCAGCAGGCACAGGTAGGCTACTTTAAAAAAAATCATTAGTACTAGCTAGCTAACACTAACGCTAAGTATTAGACAGCAGGCACAAGTAGGCTACTTTTAAAAAATGTCGTTAGTACTAGCTAGCTAACACTAACGCCAAGTATTAGACAGCAGGCACAGGTAGGCTACTTTAAAAAAATGTGTTAGTACTAGCTAGCTAACGCTAACGCTAGGTAATAGACAACAGGCACAGGTACTTCAAAAAAATTCGTTAGTACACTCATAATCATGGATATAGGAGGAAGCGTATAGCTTAAACCCCTTGTCCTGTAAACATCTTGTATAGAACAACGCCATTATCTCGTCTACCGGAAATGGCCAGCCACGTTTAGCAAAACACGGAAGTCCGTTCCGCATAACTCCCATTCTTTATTCTATTTGTTATCGTACCTCTTGGTTTTTCATGCGGTCGTCCACTGCAATCGCTGATCGAGCTGTAGAGATGGCGTCCCTCCTTGTTGAGCTAATGTGGACAAAGTGTAATTCGTACAGCAAATTAAAATGTTGTCACCCACTGTCACTTCGTTGATGTTCCCATTGACTGAAACAGAGTTTTTTGTCCAGCCAGTCTCAATAGAATCAGTTTTTTTACTCCGCTCTCAATTTATTTTAACCTCGAACTATCGTTTTTCCTCAATCACTTTTGCCATTCTTCCTTTGCTGTAATTTCACTGTTTTGACAAAGCAAAACTACCGTTTACAGCAGGTGACACTTTAAAATAAATCTCAAAAAAGAAATGATACGAAATCTTCTGCGTTTAACAGGCTCCACAGCAATGCTAGCACTGTAGGTAGAAACACAGGAAAGATAGGGGAGAAGTTAGCAGTTCCCAGCCTAACTAGCATAGGGGAGGCCCATTTCGTGCATGTAATGTGCGGTGAAAGCACTGACTGTACTGATAAGACCCAGTTATTAATTTCCCAAAGTTTTGTGGACACCCAAGCCAAGGAAATTAAGACTGAGTTGTTGAGCCTACTCGAAACCACAGAGAAATGTAGTGCTGAAAACCTTTCTAAGGCTATCATTGACCATTTTGATCATGACTGCTCACATTAAGCCTAGACACCTGCAGCAAGGTTTCAGTCATATGAATGCTATTAAATCCCAAACACAAAATAGATTTGGAGCATGCTGCACTAATGCCTGTCTCAGGATTGCCACCTGCCCTTTTACACTTGCAGACTTTCCAGTCTTTCATCAGAATAACAAGGAAGGACACACATTTTACAAAAATGTTAGAAATACTATAATTTTAAATTGTGCAGCACATTGAAATCGATGCTATGGCACATCAGGAGGCCACTAGTATGCAATTATGTGTTTCTGGTAATATTACTGACCACTTAAAGTTTTGTATGTCTGAACATACAAAACTGAACGCGTTTGCGTTGTTGGCGATTGAGAATGAATTTACCATTTCACTGGATTATGACGAGAATCAGGAGGAAGCATCTGTAAATGTGAGCACACTTTCCATTTAAATATCTAACTATGAATAAGTAAAGAAAATGAAATGTAAAATGCAACTAAATAAATGAAACGTAATATATAGCCTACCTACCTAAACTACTACTACTACTAATAAAAATGGTTTGCCTTGTGTAGTCCATCTTTTTAATCAGGCCCTGCATGCGCCTCATATGGTGTGCTATCACTAGATTGAATAGAAAATGTTTTGGACATTGCTGTTTTAAAAGGTTAACTATTGTGAGTTTACTATGATTGCAGTTGGCTAACGTAGTCAGGGAGTTAGCTAGCCATTACTGGAGATATTTACTCGGCTTGGACAAGTGAAGTGTGCTTGTGCTCATCATGAATCTTTATAAGAATCGATGAGCTATTTTGTGAGCTAATTGTTCCACAACCTTCCGAGTAAGGTCAAACACACGACCATCATGACTGCTGGGGTAAACGTTCAAATCTAACGTGTAACCAGAAATGTGATATCTGATAAGACATAGTAAAATACAGTAGTATGGCAATGTATGACTATTGTAGACACAAATTTGAACAACCGTTAGCTAGCTGGACTAATGTGTCATTTAGCAAACAAAAAACCATCAGCCAAAGTTTTCAAAAGACTCATAGCTAGCTCTGGCAACTACAGGATATAAGAACTTGGATAGATAGCTAACCTATCTGTCTAATCAGCTCATCTACATAGATAGCTGTTCGTTTTACCTCTAATACCAAAAAGTGCATATCAGTTATCAAAGATTATGTTAGATAGTATAAAAAAACCCTCACAGCACTTATTTTTGGGTCACTGATTAATCAAATGCACGTTGAATACATTTAGTTTGCTAGCAAGCTAACTAGCTAGAGCTTGACATCAAGCTAGCTACCTAACACTGTCTGAGGAGATATTTGCATATATATATTCATATCCTGGAAATATGTCGATGTCATGAATGAAGATAGTATCATTTTTACCTCAGACAGTGAGGTGATAATATAATTTTCACCTCAGACTACAGACAGATTCTGCATTCATCTCATACAACCAGAAGGCATACTATTTCTAGAAAAAAATATAATAAATAAATGGACAACTAAATTTAACTAGCTAGTAGGATACATTTGAAGAGAGGTTGTAAGATTAGCTAAAAAAGCTATCCAATAATTTTCTTTTTCCTCTGTAATGTTAGTTAGCTGCCACAGCTAGATAAGAAGCCTATCTATCTAACCAGCTAATCTAAATATCTAGCTGTATAGATAGTTTGACCTCTAATAACTAAGTCTAAATATATTTAAAAGTGCATATTAGTTATCAAATATGATGTTATAATATCAACAAGACCAAATTCCTTGCAGCAATTCTTTTTGGGCGACTGACTCAAATGCAAAGAAATTTAACTAGCTTGCTAGCTAGCCTTCAAATCTGATTACCTACTCAGCTTACTCAATGGGTGTCCAATGTTAAATTCACAGATGCTTTATCAAAACAATAACACTATAATAAAGTTAAGTAATATATTATAAGCATTAATAACATTTTGTATACAGTTCCTTACCTCAATATTGCAGTCCTTGTGTCAATCACGAAGCTGTCAAAATAGGTCAGAACCTGCTTGGTAGCATGGAATGCTGGCATCTCTCTCTGCCGGAAGCTCGAAGTGAACATTTTTCATGAACGTTTTCTTTTTGAGAAATTAGCTAACTCCCGCCCTCTAACCATAAACCAATCATGTATAATGAAAATACACATTCTAACCAAAAAGAGTGGTTTCATGAAAAAAATGGTGAATGTATCAAAGAGATATTAACCTTACAACCATCGGAAACATGTTTCCGATATTAGAACGGTCAGGCTGGAAAGAGTTAAAAAAGGGGGACCAGAGGGTGTGTTCCAACTACTGAGGGATCACACTGCTCAGACTACCTGGGAAAGCCTATGCCAGGATGCTGGAAAGGAGGATCCGGTTGATAGTCAAACCTCGGATACAGGAGGAACAATGCGGATTCCGTCCTGGCCGTGGATCCTTGAGGGGTCATGGGAATTTGCCAGACCAGTCTACATGTGTTTTTTGGACTTGGAAAAGGCTTATGACCGTGTGCACCGAGGGATTCTGTGGGAGGTACTGCGGGAGTATGGGGTACCAGGACCATTTCTGCGTGCCATTTGGTCCTGTTGTGTTCGCATCCTTGGCATTAAGTCAAGCCTGTTTGCAGTGGGTGTTGGGCTCCGCCAAGGGTGTGCCTTGTCACTTATTCTGTTTGTGATTTTCATGGACAGGATATCAAGGCATAGCCGAGGATCGGAGTGTATCTGATTTGGGGTCATGAGGAGGGTATCTTTGCTTATTGTGGATGATGTTGCCCTTTTTGCCTCATCAGAATATGATCTCCATGATCACGCTGGAACGGTTTGCGGCCGAGTGTGATGTGGTGGGGATGCGAATCAGTACCTCCAAATCTGAGGCTATGGTTCTCGCCCAAAAAAAGATGGTTTGTACCCTCTAGGTGGGGAGTGATCAGCTGACCCAAGTGGAGGAGTTCAAGTATCTTGGGGTCATATTCATGAGTGCGGGTAAAAGGTAGTGTGAGATTGATAGACAGATGGGGGTAGCGTCTGCGGTAATGTAGGTATTGTACCGGACCGTCGTGGTGAAGAGGGAGCTGAGTCTGAAGGCAAAGCTCTCAATTTACTGGCTAATCTTAGTCTTAGTCTTAGTATTGCTGGACTCAGCCTTAGAGATAGGGTGATGAGCTCAGTGATCCGGGAGGATCTCAGAGTAGAGCCATTGCTCCTCCGCATTGAGAGGAGTCAGTTGAGGTGGTTCAGGCATCTGGTAAGGATGCCTTCTGGGCGCCTCCCTCTGGAGGTGTACCGGGCACGGCTAACTCGTAGGAGACCCCGGGGCAGACCCAGGAGCCACTGGAGGGATTATATCTCTCAGCTGGGCTGCGAACGCCTTGGAATCCCCCAGGAAGAGCTGGAGGAAGTTGCTGGGGAAAAGGACAGCTGGGCTGCTTTGCTGAGACTGTTGCCTCTGCGACCCGGACTCGAATAAGTGGCAAGAAAATGGATGGATGGATGGATGGATCTTGAATGCTTTTTGAAAAAAAATCCTTTAGCTAAGTGGTGGCAAGCAAGCAGATTGTCATTTGATCAGTGGCGGGCCGTGCATTTCACACCTAGGCCTTCAGTAGTGCTCCGTCTGAATCAATCCACCCCTCAATAACTATTTTATGGCTATAAAAGCCATCTTATTGTTATGTTTTGAGTGTCTGTTCGGTTTGTTTTTGCACTTTGTTTATTTATCTTTCTTCAGTCATGTTTCATTCTCGTTCTGTCATGCACTTCGGGAAATTCTGTTTCGGTTTTTCCGTCTTTGTTTCTAATCTCGTTTTACTTCCTTCTTACTTTCTAATTACACTTTGTATATATTAGTTAGATGTATATAGTACTAACCAACTAATCTACTAACATTAGGGATTTAGATTAAGTTACTAACACTACTAATCACTAATTATCTCACGCTTCTAACTATCGCTGTCATTCTCTCTCGTCCTACATGTACGCTTCTCACGTTCCGGTTTATTCGCACGCAGATTTCTTTATGCGTTCCTCCTCCTCCCTAAAAAACCTAAACATAGAATTTCCCGAAGTGCATGACAAGACAAGGATAGGAACTTGAACAGGAACAATGACAGACGGGGAACAGAACGAGAATGAAACATGACTGAAGAAAGATAAATAAACAAAGTGCAAAAACAAACCGAACAGACACCCGTTGCCGTTGCATCGCAGATAGATAACTCGTGTATCCAGAATAAATGCCTTTACTGAAGAAACAAACCCGGGGTGCTACAGCTGCTACACACATAAAGCATCAATAATAACCTCATAAAATTGCAATATTATTTAGGAAAATAGCAACATTTTACTCACCAAAAATCCTTATTATTTGTACACAAAATCCATCCCCCTTTCTTTCCTCAAAAAGAGTTCAATTACTCTGTCGTACAGATTATCCGTGTGTTTCAGTTCCATCAAGAAGTCCTTTTCTATCGCCATCGAAGCTAATGCTGAAAGTCGAGCCTGCCCTGTCGTATTTCTGGCATAAGTTTTAATTCGCTTTAGGGCTGAAAATGTCCGCTCAAATGAATCACAGACTGATGTTAATTATATTTTGTCCATGAATACTTATTAAATAATTCCAAATGGTCTGTCCGCTTCCTTTCATAGCCTAGCTTTTCCCCTGGTTGCGTTGCTTCCAGACGTGTATTTTCATATTAAAGCATTTAACCAATCACATTACATCATAGTCAGACACTCTCTGACTATCCAATCAAAGGGTGTGAATACGCTGACGTTACCTAGGCCTTCTAGAAGGCCTTCGTGTTCCCAACTCAAAATCTGATTGGTTGAAGCAACAGTTTGATCAACACTTATTTTATGCTACAGGGCCTGCAGAACGGATTGTGAAGGCCTCCAGGCAGATTTATTTGACCCTGGCAACAAATGATTGGTTAAATGCTTTAATATGAAAATACACGTCTGGAAGCAGCGCAACCAGGGGAAAAGCTATGAAAGAAGGGACAGACCATTTGGAATTATTTAATAAGTATTCATGGAAAAAATATAATTAACATCAGTCTGTGATTCAGATATTTTTAGGCCAGCAGAGAAGGCCTTGCAGGCCCTGACGGCCCACCACTGCATTTGATGGGTAGCAAAAATGATATACAGACTGATATGACTAACAAGATAGTTGGCTAACAACACAATGAGCTGCTTTATCAATTGCATTTTAGCTAGCTAATAAAAAATGCAATAAAATTGAATGTGTGTGTATACAGTATCGTTTTTCGTCCATGGTGGAAAATGGCACCGTTTCTATTCAGCTATCAAACAGTTAATGAATGATTATGTGGGGATTACGTGCGGATGATACTTACGTATACTGCAGACCATCAAAAGTTCAACTCTTTTCAATAAAAAAGAAACCTGCTTGAAAATAATGGATAGCCCCCCTCTCTCTGCCATTTGTCAACGTATGAGCTCCATTGAGAATGCATTAGCTCAATCTGTATTTGTCTGATGCAAAATCTTTGTGTAGCTACGGCCTATGACTTATAGTCCAGTTTACAAACAGACCACCATCATGCCAAACAGCAGCAGATGCACAGACATCATAGACCACCATTGAGTAATCAGTGCTACTGCTACAGCAGTGTTTCTGGGACTTAAACACAGACAGTAGCCTAGACAGTCGGCACTACTAATATAAAAGACAGCAGTAGGATACAACACAACAGTATATTAAACCCCAACAAATGTTTTTACTGAGGGATGTGCATCCTGCTGTATCAAGGTGTGTAATTTTAGAGGGTACTGCATATCAATGAATGTAAGTTCCCCTCATCATTTCATTTTTAGATCACTCCTTTAAAATCGCTCAGTGATTATGACACTGAAGGGAAATAGTGGAACCATTTTAAAAATCTGCTTGGCAACCTTGCATGTAGCTTTCCCTGTAATGGCTTTCAAAATCTCAGAGGTACCACAAATGTTCATTAAAAACACACATTTAAACACTCTGCCCAAGTTGAAGAAATTGTCTTTATAGACATTTCAAAGGTGGTGTTTTTTTTTATTGGCACAGCAGAATTTCACCTTTATTTCAAAGCCTTCAGTTTTCACTGTTACAAGCATTTCACCTTTTCCTGTAATTGCTTTTGTTTTCGGGTCACCTCATACAACTTTTTCCATTTATCACGAGAGGTTAAATGAAGATAAAAAGCATGCACATGTGACTAATGAGAAAATACTGCCTGGAAATATACAGAAAGATACATGGGGAAAAAATACAATGACGAAACTAAGAAATGTTTAAGGCAGGACAAATGTGTTCTTACTGTGGGGGGAGATAATAGCTTATCTGGAATAGATTCCATCAAAATCACTCTGCAAGTTCATCAAATAAATAATAAAATAAATGCCTCGGTCCATTAATATAAAATTATCTTAGCCATATGATTAATTGCATTAAACTTATGAAAGTGTGTTTTTGTACAAATCAAACAGGAGGAAATGATGGATGATGAAGAAGCATGATGAATGTAGAAAGCCTCTGAACTAAATTGAAAGTGTACTCATCCGTTCTCAGTTCACAACTAATGATAAATTGAGCATGTCACATTGAACAATACATGTCAAGGTTTAAAGATAATCTCAACCCCTGGGCTGTAATGCACAACGGCAGGTAATTCAGTCGATCAGAACTCTTAAGAGATTCCAAATGCATTTTCCAACGGAAGCATGGTGCATGGCAAGAACACCACTGCTGACTTTTTGTTTGATTTTCAGAAAAATAATCTAACTTCTCTGAAAAATTAATATTACATTTCAGACACAGCCTATTTCTGATTCTTCTGTGTACAAATATGTTCTGGCCTGTTCTGCCACATTTTCAAAGGTGGATTAACACTTGATTTAGGACTCCTTCAAGTAAATGGACCAGTTGCTAAATGAGATCTCATTCAAATATGAGGATATAATCTCTGTTTTCTAGTACCCAATTATCCATTAGCTCTATTTAGTATATCCTGGTTTCAACATATGCAATAATTTCAAAATGATTTGAAGGAATAGAAAACCAAACCTTATACTGCTGCATTGTAACATATTTGGACTATTACAGCTATTACAGAATCTGTGGTGTACAATCATATGATTTCACTAGAAGCCTGATCCTTATATACCCAAATCCAACACAATGGTAGATCAGACCCTCCCGCAGTGACTATTCCCCAACCAACACCAGAGATGAATTCTGTGCTTTCTCTACACAGAGGGATAGAATCAAACAATATCTCTGAGCTTTGTTTGATCAAGATACCACTATATCATCATCAATGAAAGGACTCAGGGGCTCAGGTCAGAACTGAAGGACTGTGGTAGACCCCTTCAAGGTAGACACAGTAGAATCTTGCAAGTCCTTTCCACAGCTTAATCAGTTTTTCTTCCACACACAGTACAAATGAGATAAGGATAGAGACTTTAATTTATTGTTAAACCTTTAACATTTTTATTTCATTTCATATTCATTTTACAACTTTAGTGCACCAAGGACTTAACCCCAAACATTCTTAAAAAATAATAATTTAATACTACAGTGTGATTATTGTATATAATGCAGGTTAAATAAGTAGGATTAATCATACTTATGTTTTTATGTGATTGTGATTTAAAGGTTTCAAGTTTTCTTACCTTAAAAATAGCCTACAGTGAAAGAGATCCTTGATTTATGTTTATATCACAAGAGAACAATGTGAAAATGTTACCCTAGCCACAGTGGTAGAATGAATCCCATTGCCCTCACTTTTTCAGAAATCAAGGATGCCCACCTCTCTTAAAAGGAGATGTAGGCAAGTTGTAAGATAAGGAAATGCTTTAAGTTCACAAATAATGAGCTCTATGCTATGTTCAATCATATGGGGAAACTATATACCTTTATTGTAATACAATTATTCACATTTTTATTTTTGTTTTATTGGGTAATACCATTTTTTCTGAAAAACTTACATGTTAAAATTATTGGCACCCCTAAATAGTATTTGAAATAAAACCAAACAAAGTAAAATCTGCAATAAAATTATATTTGAAGAATATAAAGTTAATCTCAGACTTACGGACCTGTATTGTGGCTTTTCATTACTTCCTGTTTCACTAGGATTGTTACGTACCAGGGGCGATTCTAGGGTTTGACCTTTAGGGGGGCTTAACCCCCAATGAGAATGTGAAATGTACACATGCAAAGCATAAGCCTAAATTTTTAATTAAATTACATTACATTAAGTTACATTCCCCAAAACAAAAACACCACAATGGTGGTCACTCTCAAAATTGAAATGCCACTCTCTATTTGTGGTATTTTTAAAAATAGATATTAAGTAAAAATGGTTTTTAGAAAAGAATGACTAAACACCTTTAGGGGGACTGAGATGAAAGACAGGGGGCTAAAGCCCCCTAAATAGGGTCTAAAATCGCTACTGTTACGTACCCCATCTAGGGGTAAGGTATGCAACATAAAATAAAGTGGATGGACCCCTTCCAGCCTGCCAGACCAAACGCTGACAATAATTTACCACCACACACAATATTTATTTTTCTTTTAAAGGGAAGCAAAAGGCTTCAGGGGGTGAGCCCACAACATACAAAACACACTGGCTGATACACCAAGATAACATAAAAGTAAACTACCAAGAGAAAACAAACAACAAACTCCCTAACTCAACAAAAACAGGAGAAAAAGCCATTAAAGAAAAGGGTACCCACCCCCTACAGCTTCCTGGCCAGCCATTAAGCTTAATTCGTTAGGCTATTTACATATGTACAGTAGAATAGTTCACACCAGATTTTACACTAGAGTTCCACATTCACATAAACACCTGCGCTATTCACATGAATAACAGCGTTGGGTACAATCAACCAAGAACTATCCGGTCCGGTCAGGGGGCAAGCAGGAAGAGTGGAAAAAAAACAACTCTGGATTAGTTCTTTATGGTCGTCCTTTTCCTTCCGCCAATTCCAGCAGCGACACAATCATTGGAAGTCCAGTCCAGCAAATCCACCTGCTGCTGATCAGAGAGAGAGGTAGAGAGACGGAGAGGACACATACACACACACACATGCAATCTCAACAATATTAATACTGTAGTAACAATCACGAACAATAACAAATGTCAAGGGATGTAACTAGGATATAAAATGAAGTAAGACAAATTCCCTTTGTCATCCATGGGGAAAGCCAAAGAACTGTAAAATCAAGAGACAGATGGTTGTTGACCTACACAAATCAGGTAATGGCTACAAAAAATATACATACAGATAAACATACCACTGTTAGGGTAATAATGAAAAAGTTTCCAAACATCTCGAACAATTACAAACTTGCCAGGAAGAGGATGCAAGTGCATGCTGTCCACACGCACAGTGAGGAAGATGGTGAGAGAGGCAAAGAAGAAGGAACACAGTTCAAGAACTGCAAACTTTAGTTGCGAAAAATCATTGGAACTATCACTGGAACCAGGTGCTATGGCCAGATGAGACCAAAATTGAACCTTTTGGTCATGTACACCATCAGCATGTTTGGCATCAAAAGAGGGATGCATACAAGGAAAATCAACTCATACCTACTATCAAAAATGGTGGTGGATGATTGCTGCTTTGGGGCTATTTTACTGCCAGTGGTCCAGGGGCTCTTGTTAAGACCAATAGCATAATGAGTTCCATCAAGTACCAGGACATTTTAGCCAAAAACCTAGATTTTGCCTTAGGTGGACCTTCCAACAAGACAATGACCCCAAATATACCTCAATATCAACACAGGAAAGATTCCAATGCAAGCAATGTTTGGCCATCTCAGTCTCTGGACCTAAACCCTATTGAGAACCCTATGTGGTCTGAATTGAAGAGGGCAGTCCATAAGTAAAGACCTAATGATATGAAGGATCTTGAAAGGGTTTGAATGGAGCAACGAAATAGACTCAGTGCCATAATCCTTGCCTGGGAGGCTGCACAAATCCTAAAAACAGGCAATAATTGTGAAACCTTTTTTTAAAAAGGTTTGGGCAGGAGGGGGTTCCATGTGACCTGTTGGAAAATGATGTTGTGAACCTTGGCTTCATCCCTTCCTCTCCGTTATATGCATATCTTTACTAATATTACTGAACTCTGCATGCATTTGGTAAATAGGTAGGCCTACTGTTTATTCAGGTTTCGAGAGGTCACCGAGCCAAAAAAAGAGGACTTTATCTTTTCATGCATCCCCTTCTATGGAAGAGAGAAAATTTGCTCAGTTGGAGCTTATGGTATTTCTGGAAACTTAGGCACAGAAACAACTCAAGTTTTTTGAGTCTCAGTTCAGTCAACTGGCCGGCTTGTTGCAGTCGGAACTGGCGGCTCTGTCAAGTGAGCTAAAAGGTATGAGAACATACCCTTTCGGGACTTGAAAATAAGGTGGAAAAAAATGCTAAGCTAATGTCCATGTGCTGCTCCGGAGTTATGTGGATTGTTGGAAGACTGCAACCGCAGATCAAACATCCGTGTTATCAGTCTTAGTGAAGGTAGTGAAGGCTCCGATGCAGTGCCCTTTCTCACTGGATGTCTGCCTCACTGGTTCCCTTCTTTGGTTAACAGAAACTGTGAGATTACGCGAACTCACCGCATATATGGTGACAAAAATGATAATCCAAGCAACAGGCCGAGAACCCTGATTTTTAGCCTGCTCAGCTACACCAACCGCCTGGCTATTCTGCAGGCTGCCATTAAATACACTCTGACTGTGGACAGAAAGCAGATTAGCTTTTTCATGGATTACAGCAATATATACAGCATGGATATGCAGCCTATTACATTACATTTTTACATTTTAAGCATTTAGCAGACGCTCTTATTCAGAGCGACTTACAAGATGTGCATTAATACATGGTATGATCAATCATTGTTCGTGCAAGAGATCAGTGCAGTAATACAGCAATAGACATAATTGTTGGCAGCTGCATACCATACCTGTAACACCGGGAAGGAAAAGGTTAGTAATTTTCTTTTTTGGATGTCGGAAGAATTTTTCCAAGCTGATCAAGTAAGCCCACGACAATGGCGTGCAAGCCTTTCTTCTTTACCCTGCAAGTTGATCCATGAATCCAAGGGCCATGTGTCCAACTCTTCTGTGGCAGCTGCTGAGTTTTTGGACTCGCTGCGCCCGGAGTGCCCATCACTAGTTATTCAATGGATAGCAAAAATTGACTGTGAATTCCATTGTCTTTCATCCGGTTTGCCATTTTTCTACTCTACTACAGTAACGCTGGTCAGGTGATTATGGTATTGTCATGGAAATGTGTAACCAGGCAGGATATAACATTACCTGTGTCTCACATTCAGTATTTAAACTATGATAGGCTACTGTGATTATATAAGCTAACCTTAGCTACCAGCTAAACTAACCGACCTCATGGTACCAAAAATACCCAATTATTGGGGGGCAGGTTTCTTGTGCCAGGTTTCTCATGCCTGGAGCCACCAAGGCCACAGATCTTTTTGGGGGGACAGATTGGCCCCCTTCTTTTAAATTCTATTAATTATTCCTTAGTGATAGGCTCATTTCATTGGGACCAAAGGTCAGCCTTGGTATTTCTTTTATTGAAAAAAGGCAAGGACCCTCTAGATTGTGGTAGTTATCGACTATTAAGTTTGTTGAATTTGGACATTAAAGTACAGTATATGCCAAATGTTTGGTCCATCGCCTTGAATCCTGCATTACTTCTCTAATTCATCACGATCAGACAAGATTGATAAAATTGAGACATGCTTCAGATAATATATGTTGTTTGCTGCATGTTCTAGACCAGGCTGATAGTCTTCTCTTGCCATCTGCCATCCTGTCACCGGACACAGAAAAAGCCTTTGTCAGGGTGGAATGGCATTATATGTTTGCAGTGTTGAGATGATTTGGATTTGGTTCTCCCTTTATTGACATGATATTGTATGGATTATCTCCAGGGTCCGGGGAAGGGGGTTTTGAAAAAAAATGAAATAAAAGAATTGTTCACAAAAAAAAAGGTTTGGGCAGGTCTACTAAAGGATATTTGTTATACTCACTTTGTATAGTACCCTCTCCCTCCTGACATAGAACGAGGTAATAGTTTAAAGGTAATGCTCTATCACCAAAACAAGTGATCTATTGCACAGCACTTAGAACACAGCTAGTGACCGTGCATGCTAAGTTTGCAGGTACTGATGATTTGACCATCACTCCCCAAATACAGTATATGCTAATTTACTAGTTGCTGCTTTGATCTTTTTCCATTTCAACAACTGAGATCATGTAGACCCATTCACCTCTTTCTGGCTCTGTCTTTAGGTTGTGTTTTTCTGACAGACAAAGCCATGTAAAAATCATTCTGTGGCAGGCACAGCATATTGCTTGTTTGCTTTGTAAAAAAAGAATAATAAACTAATTGACAGGCAGCCAAAGTTACAGATGATCAAAGTCCTATTAAGGTTGCATCTGGCTAGGCTCCAGGCATGGGCCTATACTGTAAATAATATTGCCATCTGTGTGAAGGCGACAGTTGGGAAATGAAAAAGTCACAGGAATGTAATTAATGTAGAAAAAATACAGGCAGGCAGGAAATGGGCCCCTGAGGGACCCCTTAAATATTTATTTTCTTTGTCTCTTCCTTTGTCCCTTCCTCTGCAATATATGTACAGAATATTTTTGTTGTTGATAAAGCCTACCTGTGATTGGGGGACTCAGTATCATAGTCAAATCAAAGTCAATCAGTATTGTTTTAAACACAAAAAAGGACATCTGCTGAAGGAAGACTGTTGCTGAAATGATCTTTGGAACACGACTGTCTGAATATGTCACACACACAGTGTGATTTATTTTGGTTTAATGTTTGTCTGTTAGTGATATTAAAGCTGGGTCTGGCTTCCCTTCCCACGTTTGGTTGACCAGTCATTCCATAACGTATATCTCATGTCCTACTGTACTTAAAATTATAATTACAGTTCAGGATGTTGGATTTGTCATCAGTGTTCTGAACAGGACAATTGAACAAGCCTGTATTGCAGTAGCCTTGGGGCTTGACAAGTTGGTCTACTTACAGTGGACAGTCCAAAACTAGAGCAATAGGCTTCTTAAATTAAAAACGGGTTTCACGGACGGTGAATTGAATGGAGCATTACGGTCAGATCATGCTTGTATAGCTGTGCTTTGTATCCAATGTGCCATGCTCTACCTACTGTGCCACACAGAACCACAAAGTAGTTTTAAAGATAACAAACTGAAAAGCTGCTCAAATAACATTGATAGCATAGGTAATTTTAGCCAGTTTGCTGTGTAGTCAGATTGTGTAGTCAGACTAAGAATTATGAGCTTGGTCCACCAGATGTATATTATTCAATTGTTACAGTAAAGTAACTCATTTATAACATGAATTACTTTGTGTTTACTCCCTCTCATGTGGGTTAATTTTATTCTCAACCCATACACACAATATCCTGGACAGGAACTTATCCCCACTGAATAAAAGGGCACCTTTTGGAAATGCTTGTCCATTATAAAATTTTAGTGGAGCAAATCCCTAAATGGGGGTTATGCGCAATGGACTTCCGTGTTTTATACTGGCCATTTCTGGTAGACGAGATAATGGCGTTGTTCTATACAAGATGCTTACAGGAGCTGCCCAAAATTAGTATATCCAATGTGCATCGGATATGCAAGTCGACATCTACGGTTCCTACAAGCAAAATGGACAAGGGGTTTAAGCTATACGCTTCCTCCTATATCCATGACTATGAGGGTACTAACAACATTTTTTCATTATCTGTGCCTGCTGTCTATTACCTAGCATTAGCGTTAGCTAGCTAGTACTAACGAAATTTTTTTAAGTACCTGTGCCTGCTGTCTAATACTTAGCATTAGCTAGCTAGTACTAATTACATTTTTAAGTACCTGTGCCTGCTGTCTATTACCTAGCGTTAGCGTTAGCTGGTCGGTTGCTCAATAACAGTTATCTCATTTTTCACCAGTGTCAAACAGAGACAGGATGACTGCCGATGTTCGCATCAGGGCAGCCTGTCACAGGTCTATGCGAAAGAGCGAGAAGCCCCACAGCCTGAGAGTAGGGATGGTTAGCATAAGGTTGATCTGTTCGCGTTCACCATCAGTTCCAGTTCAAGGATGGTAACGCTATGTCAAACTTCTCAAGGTATAAAGGCTAATCTGGCAATACGATCAGGACCTTCTTGACTATCTAATCTATGTAATCGTCATGATTTAAAAGGCACGACTTATACCAGCATTCCCATTTTGAGAAGTTTGATAAAGGCATCAGTCCAAAATAACAGCTGTTCATGTTCAGTGTTGTTGGTTCGGTCTAATACATTTCAGCTGAAAAACGAGAATAGGCAAGGTTATTGGGGTAACGGTATTATAGTTTCTTGTAAATCATTGATTATCTAGTGGCATAATAGTATGTTATTCATCAGGTCTCTCAAAATAAAATTGATCACTATAAGGTATAGTATTAACAACCCATGCTATTGTTTTTATTTAATTATCACATTGACCTTGTTGACTGGCGGAAATGAGTAGGTATGTTTTCCGGTTTGGTTACGTGATGCTCGACATATACCCTATTGACCCACAAAACAACCCATCAGAGTTGATTATGTCCAAAAATGAAATTCTTAAGAACAGCAAAAAATTGTAAGACGGCATTATTGTTTTAACATGTGGTGTTTGAACCAACTTTATTAGTTGTAGAGTTGTATCAGGCATGTACAGTACTTGGATGAGAACATTCAATGGGCCTCATTTATCAAGCAACATACAAACAAAATTTCTCCGTACCAACATTTACACATGAAAATTGGGATTTGTAAAATTTTCGGGAGTCTAGCTTGTTCGGACGTGCAAATTTACGAAAACCTGAGACCACACACAGAGTGTGTGTACACTCAGTTTGTCTTTTAACTCAAATCTTTCACTTTTATTGATGAAATTGGTCATTAAATAGGCTTCTTTGTCTACGTATTTTGTCCTGAAATACTGAAATATCCAAAAGAAAGATAAATTATAAAGAAACTAAAATAAATTGATTGCGAATACTATTTTAATTAAGTAAAACAAAAATTTAGAAATGTTTGTTGGTGTGTGTGTTGACTCTGGGTTCCAAGTACCTGCAAAGAAAAGGAAATATCAGTGTCACATTATCTTAAAATTAAAATACTTTTAATACTCTGGCAACATACAACATTTTATTGTCGTGGTATATTGGAGAGGGAGCTACAGGAAGGGGAAGATGAAGCCTATTCCCAATGGGTACATTCATTCATGACATCATTGTCTATTTGCCAGATTTTGAGAGCCATTTACGTCACCTGGAACAACTCTTTCAAACACTACATGAGCATGGGCTGAAACTGCAACCACGTAAATGTGAACTGTTTCAACGGGAGGTAACATACCTGGGGCATGTCATCAGCTAAAGTGGGGTAGCCACAGATCCAACTAAAACTGCAGTGGTCCAAGACCCATTAGACCCATAGTGGTCCAAGTGGCAGTGGTCCAAGACCCATAGTCTTTCCAAGTATTAGGAATAGATTACCTGTCATTAAGCTGGCCAGGCAATTGCTTCCCCTACATTTTTAGTAATGATGGACTTGTTTTCCAAGTATGCCTCACTGAAAGTGCCCAAGCCCAATAGCCCAACAAGCTGCCCACCTTGATGCAAGGGTATAACAACTCAACATATAGCTCAACCGGCCTGACCCCCTACTTTGTAGTGTTTGGAAGTCATGTGCAGCTCCCCGTTGACTTGGCTGTTGGGGTGAAACCCCTAGTACAAGCACACACACTAGACTAGATGGGTGGGTTCAGACATACCACACACCCAGAGCCGGTAACAACAAGACCAGGCACGGTACAACCATACAGCCCGAGCTGCCCCCTTACTCCCAGGTGAATGAGTCTTCCTTCGGAACTGGCAAGCTGGCACCCCACTGGGTACCTAACCCATATCATCGCATATGTCATCATTTTTTAGGACTCCTAGACTTCACCAAAGGTATGAAGCAACTATTATTCTAGAGTACTCTACCTTGAATTGGGACAGGATTTATTTGGTGCAATTGATGTGAATTTGTATGCATTGTTGAAAAAACTAGATTCCACCTGATCTGTGCATATAACACATATTTTTTGCATTTAACCGTGATATTTAAGACACACCCAAGGTATAGGAAAAACAAATCCTGGTGTCACATCTTAATACATATTTTTTGTTTTAGCACTTTTCTGAAAATGTATATTGAAATATGCAAATTAGGCATAAACTCGTTAAATATGCTAATTTATGCATAGCATTCTAATTCAGTTACAGCAAGATAGGAGTGAGTGACTAACATTTTTTTGTCTTGTTTTGTTAAGACACTTAATATTTTAAAAAATACAAAAATACATATTCACCTATTTTGGGGGATATAATTGCTCATAAAATCTTAAATAAACAAGATATCAACAATCCCCTCTGTATTTATCTTAGGAATACATCCAAGAATCATCTTATAAAACTTGGTGACAATAACTTATTCATAAGTTAAGATAACTGAAAAAATATGAGCTAAAAACCTAGTTTTGAGAAAACAGCTGTCAAAAATTGGCATTGTTGATTGATCGTTGCAGTCTGTTTGTTGGTTTCATTTCAGTAAAAACATGTCAGTCTGTTTGTAGCAGCCAATGTCTACTAGTAATTATTTTTTATCCAAAGATAACCCGCAACTTAAATGGCATACATGTATAAGAATATTTGACAAATGTGAATTTCAATGTAAACCTAAATTTTTCAGCTAATAATGTTAAAGGAAATTTTGTATAAAATAGGTTACCAATAGAGAATTATAATATATAATAATATATGAACCCACAAATGTATACATTTTTCAGTATATGTGGTTCCAATAGGAATTGAACCCACAATGTAGGCGTTAGCAGTGCCATGCTCTACCTACTGAGCCATACAGAACCATCCAATAAATAATACTCATTCCCTACTTTAATTAACTAAAAGAATACATTAAACACAAAATTATAATGAAAAATTACCAACACAGAGAGACAGACCAGATAAAACCAGACTGTGCTAAAGAATAGGCTAACCAAATTCCATCCAATGCAAGGGAACAAAATAAAGGAGGGAAAAATGAAAGGATGGTATAACACACAAACAAGGAACCACCAAAAAACTAAAAAGAAAACACTAAGAACTATTATCCCAACTTTATGGAAACGACTGGCTATGGTCTTTACCTAAGGTCTCATTGAAAACAGGGCTAAGCATCATGATATTTATTATTGAAATAGTAGTTTAAAGCCCTTTTTAAAGTGACTAAACACACATCGGTTACAAGGTAATTCCCCTGTAGTTATTACATTCCTCTAACAAAAATGGGAAATTTACTCCTGCTTTCAAAAATAGAGGTGATGTTTGTAAATAATAATTGTCAAGTCCAACCAGTAGTGAAATTTCCATTTTAAGATAAGAATATTGCTACCATGTGATAAGGAAAATCGTGACACGCGCAAATGGCTTTTATCTGGTGCAGCCTGGAAAATGACAATTCCAAACAGCAACTATTGTTTACTTGGGATGAAGTTGTTCATAATTGAACATAATGGATTCAAAATTCAACTATAGGAAACTTTGTGGCATTCAACGTTATGGAACTCCAAATGGACAATGTTAACCCTCTGAGTCAAACTGATCAAGCTGGCACTGCTAGCTCACATTCCTAAGTGCTCTGGTGTAATAAAAATCTGTCAGTGGTAACACCAGAACAGCCCATGTTTGTTTATGTATATTAAGACAATCAGCAGGTATTTTAACTGCCCAAGAAATTCCCTTGTTTGGATGTTTGGGGAGGTTAAAGAGATAGGAACAGATACCAGTTGGACATTTACCCTTATTGTTCATTATGATGATGATCATGATGCTCGCTTAGATTATTAACGAATGACAATATCCAGACATGAGATTTTATATAGAAATTCAAAAAATTATTTGAAGCAGATCAAGTGTTTGGTCCCTCAATGTTGCATATTGTAATAACTGGAGGACCAACTGTTTGTTGAGCATTTCTAACTGCTGATTGTATGTTTTTATAGATTTTTTATTTGATTGTGTACAAAAAATAGCACGGTCTGACATTTAGTGTACATTTGCCTTACTCTTACAAATGTGCTTAGTGATGCAAACAGAATAGAAACTACCTTAAAACATTATGAGAATATAAACACGACCTTACAATATACCCCTACTTAATCACTGATATCCAGTGTATACTGTCAGTAAAGAGTAGCACTAAATGCACTTTCTTAGTATTTGCTGTTTGAATATTAATATTGAACAAGCTGTAGTTGAGATGGACCATCTTCTTTTTTATACCCGGGCCACCATCACGCTTGTACTGGAGTGCTTAGATCCAGATATTCAATTTCATTCTCTTTTACTTTGAAAAAAAAACACAGAAGCAGAAAACATCAGACCAACGGAGCAGCACATTTTACAAGCTCACATTAAAATGAATACTTTTTTAATTTCTCTGGCTGAGACGGGCTCGGAGCCCCGGGACGATGTTGATGGATGATGTTTTAATGCAGCTGAATGTTATTTTTACTGAACAGGGAAAACTATAAATTTTTACTTCATTGGCAATGATGGTGCCCTATGCATAAAAGTGTGTCGGGCTTGTGTGCCCATGAATAATCACCTCTTGCAGCAGATGTTACTTTGCAGAAACCAATTCTTCGGATAAGATTTGCAGAAGATTAATTGTCTACAGCTGTTTCATGGCCCGACGCAATCTTAATACATTTATGATAAGTTTAAAAGCTCACTAGAGGCAACAGACGCTCCCTTGTGAGACGGCAAGGAGAAAAAGGGGGCTTTATTCTTACATCTGGATTCATATCTCCTGTCATATTCATTATAGCCTTTATGCAAGCTGACTCGCGCAGCAGGGATTATTATTGTGCAACAACATTCAAGGCTTCTCACATCTTTCTTTCCCTTTTTTTCTATGAGCAAATTATTTAAATTTGTGCAAATGGGTTGTTTCCATTTTTCTCCCCTCTGAGTGGAAATTGAAAGTGACCCAGGGTGACCTCTTTCTATTAATCGTTGTAAATTGCTGAAAATGCACAATCCGGAGCACTTTAATGGTACAAGGTCCCACCAATGATTCATTAATGAGAGCGGTGTGACCCAGCCGGCACATGCCACCTACAGTAGTTAAGAACAATTGGGGTGTTATTACCCACACAAGGGGTTTAAAAAGTTTAATTTGCATACAGTATCCGAGGTGAAGAAATCACTTTGTTTAGACATAGCGTGCCAAAGGTTACTCTCTGATCAGAACAGTTGTTTAAGGCGGGCTTTTAAGAATAATGTCATATGAAAAAAGTGTCTGGTGTACATAGAACACAATTTTTAAAATCTTATCAACCTTTCACCTTGTGTATGTAGTGATTCCCTTCATGATATATTATGGCTGTTCATGATATATTAGGGCCAGTACTGGAAGGGTGAATTGTCTGCATTCACTTTCCATCCATTCACATATGATTCCATATGCAGCCACCTCTTTATTTCAGTGCGGGTATGACGGGATATTAAGTAGCTTCCTATAAAACAAACTGGGAGACTGGGAGTCCACAATGGAATCTGAGAAGCAATGGCTACTATTGATACTCTAAGAAAAATACATGTCTCAAATATAGGCCTCAGCATCTGTCTGGTGATACTATATCTATACTATACTATAACTATAATCGTACTCCTTAATATTGTTCCCACCTTCCAAGCACATTAAACCATAATAAAACCTAGCTTAGTGTTAACTGAAAGGTAGGCCATAAATAACACTGACTAACCTTGGGTGCTGCCTCACTTCAAAGCCACCTTGCACATCGAACATGACTTAATATGCTGTAATAAAACAAAACCTTCAGTTCATAAATTTGCATGATTTATAAGGGTAATATTAAATTAATCTAATGTTATAAATATGCAACAACATGAAAGCTTGTAGCTTCATAATGCCCATTTATTCTGATATGATGATGAGACTTAATTAGTAATTATTAATTGGTTCCTCTTTCTCTCTCTCCTTTGTGCCCATTAACCAGAAATAATTAAGTTAATGACCTTAAGATTATGCCAGTACTTAATTTTTTTCTGCTACTTTTTAAAACTTTGTGATTGTGCAAATAAATAAATGCACACCACAGAGAAAGGGTTGCACCATACATATGTAAAAAACAAACAAACATTTCTAAAAGATTGAAGATGTCTTTATTTGTTAGAGTTTATGTAGTGTATTTGGCTCTGCATATCGATTACACAGGTATCTACTATCTATGCATCAGAGATTGATTGCTCTTGTCTTACTCCCCTGTATAAAAGCTAACCTGCAAAAAGGATTCAGTAAAGAACTTGAGTGATTGAACTCCGGTTTCTTGTGTTTCATTGTGGGATACAATTTAAGAACACAACAGTGGCGACGAGATGTTCGGAAAAGTGAACTCAAGTCAATCCGATTGAGAGGAGAGCAGAGATTTTCCGCGGGGAAGACGAAAAGGGAATTGTCGGCGAGAAGACTGGGTTTTGCTTATCAAAATGGCTAGACAAATTGGAACAATCGACCCTTTCGATAGTACAATGGACAATTGGGTGGAATATACCGAACGCATGGAACAGTATTTAGACTGGACTGAAGTCCATGGGCCACACCCGTTGTTCCAGTAGCAAAGAAGACTGGGGCAGTAAGAGTGTGCGGCGACTTCAAGGTTACCATCAATCCAGTGCTACAAGCAGAACAATATCCATTACCAAGGATTGAAGACATCTTTGCAAACTTGTCAGGTGGACAACGATTCACCAAGGTGGATCTGGCTGAGGCCTACCTACAGATGGAGATGGAGGAAGACTCCAAGGTATTTCTCACAATAAACACGCTGAAGGGCCTTTATCGTTACAATAGGCTAGTATTTGGAGTGGCCTCCGCTCCAGCTATATGGCAGCGCGCCATGGACCAGGTATTACAAGGGGTCCCAGGCACACAGTGTTATTTAGATGATATCATTGTGACTGGGGCCAATGATGACGAACACTTGGAGAACCTCCAGAAGGTCCTGAAAAGGCTGGAAGACTACGGGCTTCGGGTAAGACGGAACAAGTGTGAGTTCTTCAAGTCATGCATCGCATACTGTGGCCAACCCATCGATGCACATGGGTTGCATAAATGTCAAGAGAAGATCCAAGCTGTCAAGAAGGCTCCACAGCCACAGGATGTGCAGCAGCTGAGGTCATTTCTCGGATTCATCAATTATTACAATAGGTCTCAATATTCAATCCACAGAAGGCGATTCCAGCGACGGCGGCGGCGCGGATGCAATGTTGGGAGTTGTTCCTTGGAGGACACAGGTACAAGATTGAATTCAAAAGAACATTGAGTCACGCCAACGCCGATGGTTTGTCTCGGTTGCCATTGGAAACGGCAACAATGAAAAAGGGGGACAAAGAGCCATTGGAGATGTTCACACTCATGCAGATTGAAAGTCTTCCTGTGACGGCGGAAATTATTCAGAGAGAAACCGGAAGAGATGCAACTCTCTCACAAGTGCGCACTGCCACAGAGAATGGCTGGACAAACCAACAAAAGTCTCCACTCGCTCCGTATTTCCAGCATAGGGATGAACTTACCATTGACTCTGGATGCCTCATGTGGGGAATGAGGATCATCATACCTACCAAGCTGAGGTCCAGGGTGCTGGAAGAATTACATTTTGGTCATCTAGGAGTGGTGAAGATGAAGGCGCTCGCAAGAAGCTACGTCTGGTGGCCGGGGATCGATCAACAGATTGAGCAGCTCACCATGCATTGCTCTGGTTGCCAGCGGGTACAGAACGAGCCAACGATCGCACCCCTCCACTCATGGGAATGGCCTGCGTCGCCGTGGCAACGTATCCATATAGATTTCGCCGGTCCATTTATGGGAACAACATTCCTGGTGGTGGTCGATGCGTGTTCAAAGTGGCCTGAAGTGTTTACCATGAACTCAACAACAACAGCTCACACAATCGATGTGCTGAGAAGTCTCTTCGCAAGAACTGGTATTCCTGAACAGTTGGTGAGTGATAATGGTCCACAATTCACAGCTAACGAATTCCAGGTGTTCCTGAAGCGGAATGGGGTCCGGCACATAACATCAGCACCATACCATCCAGCTACCAACGGGCTCGCAGAGAGGTTTGTACAAACCCTAAAGCAAGGTCTACGAGCCATGGCAGATGAGCACTCCCCTCTGAATCTGAAGCTGGCTAATTTCCTGTTCGCCTATCATAACGCCACGCATGCTACTACCAACCAGACACCTGCCATGTTGTTTCTGGGACGTGGGTTACGCTCAAGACTGGACCTGCTGAAGCCGAACCTTCGACGGACTGTACAAGATCGACAGCTGAAGCAAGGCCTCAGTGCGCACAATGGCGAAACACGGCAATTTGAAATTGGACAGACAGTGCTTGCCAGGGATTACCGTGGAGACCACAAGTGGGTTCCTGGCGAGATCAAGGAGAAAAAGGGGCCTTTGTCCTACTCCGTGGAAGTGGCTCCTGACACCATCTGGCGACGCCACATTGACCAATTGCGGAGGTCCAAAGTCCGCATTGAAGAGGAGTTGTTGGATACTGTCGTACCACTAGCCACCGCTCAAGTGAACCTTCTGACCTTGGAAAATGAAGTGGATGGCCAGCCTGCCTCTGGAACACCTTTAGGCATCACAACTGCGGATTCGAGTCCAGGAGTCACACCTCCTGAAGAGAGGCGTTATCCCACACGCCACCGTAACCCTCCAGACAGACTGACGCTGTGAATGAGACAAGTGGTTGTACATAGTTACCACTGAAGGATTTACTGAAAGCAGGGTATTTTGGTTAAATTAAATATATTATGTTAATTATATTATGTTATCTAGAAGGGAGGAGTTGTAGTGTATTTGGCTCTGCATATCAATTACACAGGTATCTACTATCTATGCATCAGAGATTGATTGCTCTTGTCTTACTCCCCTGTATAAAAGGTAACCTGCAAAAAGGATTCAGTAAAGAACTTGAGTGATTGAACTCCGGTTTCTTGTGTTTCATTGTGGGATATAATTTAAGAACACAACAGTTTATATGTTGGATTTGCATGAAAATAGTGCACCACAATTTGTACTTTTATGTATTATATTATTTTTTCAAATATACTATATATTATATGACATGACATATAGTACTACTATCTTTATCACATTAAACAGTAAACAATGGATGATGCTAGAATTGTTGTAGCCTAATATTTGAAGGACTGTGCATATTTGGATTATCATTAATAATAAGTATTCTATGTTAATGATAAGACTAAAATCTATTGTGGCATCACAAGGGGCAGCCCAGGGAAATGGCTGGCTTCCCCTTTAACTCTTGTGAGCCACTCTAGTCATCGAGACTACAGCTCCCACCAGCCTGTAGTCCCACACCTGGTCAGCAGCTGAATCAAATGAGACAATTGGGACTACTGACAGCTCAATCAAATTGTGGACTACAATAAAAGGACTGATGGTGCCGAATTGAAAGGAGAGAGTGGAAGAGAGGTTGAAGGGCAGTAAGCTGTGCTGCAGGCATCATGCAGGTTGTGATGCTTGAGTTGTCATTGTTTCTTTTGAGAAGATTCTCTAAGTTGTAAAATTATTGGTGAAGACTTTATTTTGTATTTTGGAGAAGTCACTTATTAAATTAGCACTTTGTTTGGAATCCTGCCTCCTTTCTGCCTTTGTTCAATTGCTAAACCCTCTGAAATGGTCATGTGTGTCACCCACCCAGTGACACTACAATATATTGAAGAAGTATTTACTGCTGAAACAAACCGAATCTTAACCTGTTGCCCTATTATTGAAGGCATTAAAAAGGGTGATCTTTACAAATGCCTGAGATGGATATGGAACCAAAAAGATGAATATTGTAGGCATCAAAAGCTAAAACGGAAACTGACACGCAATAAGAAAAGGCATTTTAACATGTTTATTGAAAATAGGGCTCACAGCTGAAAAAGAGAAGAATAGCGTGGTCAATGGGGAGAAATGGAACATGGGAGGTGTTGGGGTGGACCGGGGTATTAATGCGATTTCCCGCCGAGCAATTGCCATCATCACTCCCACTCTGCCACTTGTTTCCCCCAGCACACATCCCGGCTTTGTATATAAACAGATACCTGTCATGTATGACAAATAGGATGCCTCCTTAACAAATGCCTCATTCTCCACAGATTATTTACTTTTAATGGGCGGGGGATGAGAAAAGCACTTAATATGTGGTCACAAAGACTTTGATGTATGGGGTCATCACAGCAATGGTGGCATCTCCCTGTTTGCTCTTTTCAAATAAATCTAACAAGGGATGGGAATTTTGCCGAAGGTGTAACAGTGATCGGAAAGCCTCCATTCATTCAGGACAGGTGGTATTCAAGGCCTCGGTAGAGGAATAGATTATATGTGTGTATTCTTTTTTTTTTTTGGTACTTCCAATGACAAATGAGTGTTCAGGAGTGCTTTATTAACTTTGTTTGTAGTGAGTAACTGTACTGTTTCTTATACAGAATACAGTGAACAGAGTGAGAAGGGGAAACCAGGGAGATTCACAGCTGGGAGCTTTTTTTGTGTTCAAGCGCATGCTTTTTATTCATACAAATATTTAAATTGGAGCAAATATAAAAATGTACTGTATTCTCTGAAATATCCCCAAAAAGGCAATCCAATTCACTAATATTTCTCTTGAAAGCATAGTCATATACATGCATGTACATGCACCTTATACCGTAATTGCTTCATACTGTATGTTATTAACCCCTTTGTGTCAAGGCCTAAAAATGTCTATTTCCACCTATTGTTCACTACTACTACACCAAGACTAATATCTCCAAAAGTACACCTTGCACAGACATGGTTTAATAGACAAGTGTCAGCATGTACAGATGTGCTACCTCTGAGACTCATGATGCACTTTATAAGTACATCAAATGTAAAATAAAGACCAAATGATTTACACCCTACTAATATGATGATTTTTAACTCTAAAGCCATAGCAGATTCTAGATATGTAATTGTTGTGTATGTGCTACCGCAAAGGGTTGTACACTTCCACAAAAAACCGAAATGCTAATATCTAAAAACAATCAAATTCTACACTGTTGTTTCTAAAAATAGGAATATAAGAAATAGGAAATTTGGTGTCCCAAAGTCTGTCCAAAATGGTTACATGTTTTTAACCAGTCACATGTCATACTGTATGTTTTTTTTAAATTTCTATAAAATTACATCTCTTCTACAGATAGGAGAGGAAATTAAAAGATTTACAATATAAAAAATTATAAGATTACAAATGTTTTATATGAGAGGAAAATTAATTCTACGATTCAAAATAACAAGATTACAAATGTTTTTTTTGTTTTGTTCCTGTATCAGATAATTGTGTATGCAAGTGTCCAGAAACCTATCCAAAACATACTATAAATCAGTTCTATTGTACAAATATATTCAACCAGAACCCTGTTAGCCAGCATGCTTTCCAGGTAGATCCAACCAGATCATCATGGCAACAATAACAACATGGGCGTTGTTATAGGCGTCATCTGAGTTGACACTTAAGGCAGACAAATCACCCCAAATCATCAAGCCAGCATAAAACTACACTAAAATGATGGAAACTTGCTGCCATCACAATATGAACTATTGTTCAAATAGCCCAGAACCCAGAACTGGCATGTGCCCCCAGTTTTCACATGCATACGAAGTGGACCTGGACTGGTCAGATACGTGTAGACCTATCTCAGCCCAACAGTGAACATGAGAAGCTAGTTTGAAAGCTTACAACCTGACCATGACCATGACCATGGTTTTAACGTAAAATTAACCAATAGCTATACAGATGATAAACGCCAGAATCGCACATTCAGTGGGTTGATACAGGCACGTGGTTAGTTCTTTGGTTCTTCAGTCAAAATCTCATAAATTATACAGACTATGGAGAATAAACTTTTTTCTACAAGCAAAACAACCTTAGCTCTCATTCGCTAAGCAGGCTGCTGGGAACTATAGTCCTTTTTGGCTCCAGTGGCTCGCACGCATTAAAGAGGCAGGCATACATTTCCTTGTCCTGCCCCTTGGGATGCCACAATATATATGAATGGCCTTCCAACACGGCTGACTAAGTGTATCATCCATATGTATGCGGATGACACAGTTCTCTACTACTCAGCAAAAACGACAGAGGAATGTAGGCTCAAGCAGGCTCTAACAGATCACAGATGACAGTTGACAGATGACAAGAGCTGCCTTGTGGTTTCAACAAGCTCTCCCTACATCCCCAGAAAACCAAATGCATGCTCTTTGGGCTTACTCAAGAACTTAGGTGCACTGGAAACTCCCTGACTATCAGTGATGGGACTAACTGGTCTCCTGCTTTACATACCTAGGTGTGACATTAGATCCTTGCTTGCAGTGGAAGTCGTATAAGACTAAAGTCATCAAAAAACTGGTAGCTGGCTTGGTTGCCTTAAGTAGAGCAAGGGAATTTGTAAGTAGACAGATCCTTTTGACTATGTATAATACCCTATTCCTTAAGATCTATACATGCTTGTGCGACTGCAACGCGACTGCGATGCGACATCCTTTGCATCACGTCACAGAGGTTGCGTTGATATTGCAGAGGGTGTTGCAGAGGATGTCGCGTACCTAGCAAAAAAATCGAACTCGCAACATGTAGTGTAGATGTTGCACAGCATTGATTGGTTGGTTAGCAAATGGAGGCGGAGCTGTCATGGTCATAGTTTATCGAGCTAGTAGGACATCATTTTTTTACGTTTTACATTTTAAGCGTTTAGCAGACACATCCAGATTAGGGGAGAAAGATAAAAGCAGCGATTTTAAAAATTCTGTGAAAAGACAGAAAAAGTCTATTGTACTGACAGTACATTAAACTCGGAGATTCTGCAAACAGTGAAGGATTGACTGTGGTCTTCACGTCATTCTAAATTATATATTTAAGGTTGCAAATATCCAGATGTTTTGTGTTGTGCTTTAGAATACATATAAAAGTAACATGTCACTACAACACCTTAATGCGCAGAATGTTCAACTAACAAAACAAAGAAAGAGCAGGGTGCATATACATTTTTTTAAGCATATAGCAGACGCTCTTATCCAGAGCGATTTATTAGATGCGCATTAATACATGGTAAGAACAATCATAGTTCGCACAAGAGATCAGTGAAGTAATATAGCGATAGACATTGTTGTTGGCAGCTGCATACCATACCTGTATATATCTATGTCGACGTTAGCTAAGCAAAACTATCGATATCTATCTAGCTAGCTAGCTAGCAACCTGGTATCATGGCCAAATAAAGCTTGCTAACAGTAGCTAACGATATAGATAGCTAGCATAATTTGTTCAACACGGTATAAAATGAACCAGCTTCAGGAAAGATTGGCTGAAGAAGTTCGACAAAAGTTTCCCTGCTTTCATGAAAACTTTACCGACCTTGTTCAATACATTTACGCCTACTTGTGTTCAGAAGTGTAAGGACAACATGTCGCATAGGTTGCGCAGAAGTTTAAATTGCAGAGTGCTCTGCGACGTGTTGCAGAGGATGTCGTGTCGCAGTCACGTTGCAGTCGCGTTGCTTATATAGAAGACCTTTACTCATCTAGAATACTGTGGAACAGTCTGGCTCCCAGCACTGCTTCAGTGTAACAAAACAAGGCTAGACCAGCTGCAACGAGTGATCAACAGAGCTGCATGTCTCATGACAGGCCATACTTTAAAAGACCACCTTAACCCTGACACACTTCTGCGAATGGCTGGAATCCTCCTTCTCTCCTTCCGAGACCCAGGTCCCGGCGTGGATCTCTGCATGCCTGGCAGACATCTCTGCCTGGATGTCCACCCACTACCTGAAGCTGAACCTGGGGAAGACGGAGCTGCTCTTCCTCCCAGCGAAGGGCTCCCCGATGATTGATGCTTCAAGGCTCCATAGTGTCTTCGTCACAGTCTGCCAGGAGTCTTGGAGTGACCCTGGACAACCAGCTGTGCTTCTTGGGCCACATCGCAGTGATCACCCGGACCTGCTAATTCTCCCTCCATAACATCCGGAGGATCCAACCATTCCTCACCCAAGAGGCCACACTCCTGGTCCAGGCCCTGGTGATCTCACGTCTGGACTACTGCAATTCCTTGCTGGCAGGCCAACCAGCCTGTGCTATAAAGCCACTGCAACTGGTCCAGAATGCTGCTGCTCATCTGGTGTTCAATCAACCCAAGTTCACGCCCGTCTCCCCTCTACTCTCCTCTCTGTACTGGCTCCCCATCGCAGCACGCATTCAATTCAAATACCTGGTGCTAGCTTATCAAGCGGCTAGAGGAACTGCTCCCCCTTATCTCCAGACACTTATCACACCCTACACCCCAGCCCAACCCCTCCGCTCCTTGTGGTCCGCAGCCGCTCCTTGTGGTCTTGCCTCTTCTCTGTCCCGACCCCTCGGTGGTGGAATGATCTTCTGCACTCGGTCAGGCCCACAAAATCACTTGCTATCTTCTGCAGGAGACTCAAGACCCACCTTTTAAAACTCCACTACCACTGAACTCTGTACATCTAGCTAATTGTCATCACCACTGCCTATATGTTTATTACTGCTTTTTGTATATGTATAATTGTTTAAAACGTACTATTAAATTTTTTTTACTAACCTTTTCCTTCCTGGTGTGACAGGTATGGTATGCAGTTGCCAACAATGATGTCTATTGCTATATTACTGAACTGATCTCGTGCATGAACAATGATTGATCATACCATGTATTAATGCACATTGTGCACGTCATATTGCCCCCCTGCAATACTTAATAAAACTCTTTAGGTAGGCCCCACAACCTGCCCTTAATGGTCGCACCTAAGGTCGAAGGAGAGCAACTAAGGCTCTTGAGAAGTGGGATAAACATCTCCTGAAAATCCCTATGGCCAGAATTGCTGCATTCAAAGGCAGCCTACAGTACTATGGAGCCACTATTTGGAATCAGCTAGACATCCCTACCAGGGAACAAAAAAATCTGCAGGCTTTCAAATATAAACTCAAAGCTGGACTTTAGCACACAGGTTTGGATGCATAGAACATCATGCTGTTGATGTTTTTATTTTTGTCTTTAGTTGTTTTACTAAATGTACCCAGGACTCCCTGTAAAGCAGTGTTATTACTGAGTGGACTATCTTGGTGAAATAAAGTTGAGCTGAAGTCATGGATTGCATCTTGGATTACCTTAATCGATTCCAAACTGTTTGCTAAACCCCCAAATTTTGTATCATCTGCAAATTTAACTATTTTGCTACTAACATCCCTATCAAGATCATTTATGTAAATAAGGAAGAGCAGAGGTCCCAGCACTGATCCCTGTGGGACTCTTCTGCCCACAGCACCTAGGTCAGATATGACCCTACCTACTGTTACTCTTGGTATTTGCCCTTGCAGAAAATTATGAACTCTGAAACAACTCTTGTAATTCCTACTGAATTTAATTCCTACTGAACTACTAATTCCTACTGAACCTCCCATATGGTACCTCATCAAATGCTTTTTGAATGTCCAAATATATAATATCATAAGCCTGGTTCAATACACTTTGTAGCTTCCTCCAAAAGTCCAGGAGGTTTGATAGGCATGACCTCCCCTTAAGAAAACCATGTTGGCTCTCCCTTAGAATACCAGTATTTTACCTGGGTCAATACGGGCCTCCTTGTATATTGGAATTATACGACCCTGCTTCCAGTCATCTGGTATTCCTTCAGTGTTTAGGTGTAGCATAAAATATGTGTCAGTGGTTTATATATAATTTCCCAAGTTATTTGAGTACTCTAGGATATATGCCATCAGTTTTAGATTTTTGCACAGAACCTCATCATTAGCTTTCCCTTTTCAATATTGAAAAAACTGTTTAGGATTGCTTTTGCATCTTTCAAACTGCCTTTTAGCCACTTGTATTTCCTCTTTATCCTTTTATAGCTCACATATTACAATAATCTAGCTTTTTTTGATCTGAGTTTATATACTCTTTTTTATATACAGTGCCCTCCAGAATTATTGGCACCCTTGGTAAAGATGAGCAAAAAAGCTATGAAACAATGTCTTTGTTGTTCATCAGCTTGATCTTACACCCAAAATATGAGAGAAATCTAACCTTTAATTGAAGTAAAACTATTCAAAGAAAAAAAATCCTTAAAATAAAAAAATTCTCGAAAACACGTCACAATTATTGGCACCCTTTGAAATTCTTATGGACACAGTCTAAATGAAGTAAATTGCCACTTACATATATTTTACAAATATGAAGTGACACACAGGGCAAACTCCCTTAGTCCATCCATCAACTTGGGGAAGATCAGAGAATACACAAATTAAATGAGACAAAAGGTTGTTGACTTTCATAAATCAGGCAATAGCTATAAAAAATAGCTACATGCCTGAAAATACCCATCTCCACTATTAGGGCAATAATTAATAAGTTTAAAACAACTGGAGCTGTGATGACCTGCCTGAAAGAGGACACAAGTGTATTTTGGCACCACGCACAGTGAGGAGGATGGTTGGATGGAGAGGCAAAAATCTATCCATGGATCACAGTTGGATCAAATTATTGGCCTGCATCAAGCAAAGAAAACAACTAAGGAGATTGCTGAAACTATTAAAATTGGGTTAAGAACTGTCCAACGCATTATTAAAACCTGGAAGGATAGTGGTGAACCATCATCTTCGAGGAAGAAATGTGGTCGGAAAATCTTGAATGATCGTGATTGGCGATCACTTAAACGTTTGGTGAAATCATATCGTAAAAAATCTACAGTAGAACTCACGGCTATGTTTAATAGTGAAAGTAAGACAATTTCCACACGCACAACGCAAAGGGAACTCAAGGGATTGGGACTAAACAGCTGTGTAACCTTAAGAAAATCACTTGTCAGCAACGTTCCCTCTAATTTTTCATGTGTCTGAGCATATGCACAAACTCCCTGAGAATTCCTTGGACCACTGTGAGCAACATCAGACGTGCACACTGTAGCCACACCAATATTACACCTGTCCAAAACCTGAGATCATAACAAGTCACGTAGCTTATTAAAAGAATCAAATTACAGCAGTAATTTCCATTAGATTACTTTTAATATAAGTGATTAGGCCCACTAACAATGAAAAAGTCAAAAATCTTGTTTTTCACGAGCTGTGTACTATATTGTATGTCAGGGTGAGGGTCCTGCTCTGCTCTGTGTGGGGTCCTGCTCTGGAACAATTGAAACATGTACACATTTCAGAGATCACATTTTGTTCACATTAAAACATTCACATTTTGCATAATGAAATGTGTGCTGTAGCACAAGCATGTGATACAGTGTAAAATTCTGTAACTCTGTCTGTAAAATATATAATTACACAGTTTTTTATTAGCATTTCTACTACTTATAATCTAGTAACAGCATTTAATGATTAATATCCATAAATGAAAATTCTTAATAAATGACACTAGCATTTTGTGCACTGTTATGTCTGTGCTCTCATCCACTATCAGGGTATGCCAGGGTGCATTTTTAACATTGCACATTGTCTCATTCTGCACTATTTCATTGATTGAGTTTACAAATTCAAAGGCATAATTTTTGCTTCGCCAGCTTTCTGGAATAATCACATATTTTCCCATGTGATCGTGGATTTGTTGAACCGCCAGCATTGATGCATTCATTTTGATGGCGAGTAGTATATTGTCGATGAGAATTTTAACTTGCTCGGGGTCGGATTTCTTTTTGTGTGACAGCTCGTTCCTCTTCTCTCGATCTTTTGCGCTCTCCTGCAATAATGTACCGATCCCCATTCCCGTCTTGAGTCTCCATACAATTCCAACAGCATTCAAATGACTTTTCTGCTGAATGTGACGCTTGAGGTAATCCAACTTCCATTCAGTCCACACTTTTCCCTCCGAAAACTCACTTGCTACTTTGGCTTCGCAGCATGTTTTGCAGAGCAGCCCTTTCTCACTCGAAAAAGAAAAAATCTCGCCCAGTTTCACCTCTTGTTCCTCTGTTCGCACATACTCCGACAGCCATTCCATCTTAAAAGAACCGCATTTATTTTTATTTTGGCTTGGTGAGTGAACGTGCCACTGCCCGTTCGTTTCGCCATAGCAAGGGGTTACCAGCATTTACCTCTCTGTACTCCGCAGCACCGTTAGCTGTAAGCTAACATGCAAATCAACAGCACGTCACGTACGCATAAAGCGCTATTTATGACATTGATTGGCTGCGTAAGTAAATACGTGTGAACCGCATCATATCATTAGCTGGACACTGTTAGTCACCGCCTGTTGTCACCTGTCACTCACTGAGTTGCATTGCAAAATGGTACAGAATAAATGGTTATGTGTTTATTTTATTTACAGTTCAGGTTTAATTTTATTGTATGCGCTGCATAGATTTGCTGTGCGCGGAGAACGTGGGAGCAGTGCGCGATTGCGCAAGCGCGCAGTTTAGAGGGAACATTGCTTGTCAGTAAGGCTAATTGGGAAAAAAGGCTTCAATTTGCTAGGGAGCATAAAGATTGGACTCTGGAGCAATGGAAGAAGGTCATGTGGTCTGATGAGTCCAGATTTACCCTGTTCCAAAGTTATGGGTGCATCAGGGTAAGAAGAGAGCCAGATGAAGTGATGCACCCATCATGCCTAGTGCCTACCGTACAAGCCTGTGGGGGCAATGTTATGATCTGGGGTTGCTGCAGTTGGTCAGGTCTAGGTTCAGCAACGTTATGTGCCCAAAGAATGAGGTCAGCTGACTACCTGAATATACTGAATGACCAGGTTTTTCCATCAATGGATTTTTTCTTCCCTGATGGCACGGGCATATTCCAAGATGACAATGCCACGATTCATCGGGCTCAAATTGTGAAAGAGTGGTTCAGGGAGCATGAGACATCATTTTCACACATGGATTGGCCACCACAGAGTCCAGACCTTAACCCCATTGAGAATCTTTGGGATGTGCTGGAGAAGACTTTGTGCAGCAGTCCGACTCTCCCATCATCAATTCAAGATCTTGGCGAAAAATGTATGCAACTCTGGACAGAAATAAATGTTGTGACATTGCAGAAGCTTATCGAAACGATGCCACGGCGAATGCATGCCGTAATCAAAGCTAAAGGTGGTCCAACTAAATATTACAGTGTGTGACTTTTTTTTTTGGACGGGCAGTGTATATCTTCAGAATATAGAAGATATAGAATTCTACAGAATCCCTCCAGATCCTTCACAGTCCTTAGTCCTTGCTTGTGGCCTCTCCTCTTCAGCTCACCTCACGGGTTTTCAATGGGGTTTAGGTCAGGGGACTGGGATGGTTATTGCAAAAGCTTGATTCTGTGGTCAGTGAACCATTTTTGTGTGTATTTGGAGGTATGCTTTTGATCATTGTCCTGCTGGAAGATACAACCACGACTCAGTTTTAGCCTTCTGACAGAGGCAGCCATATGTTGATCTAAAATCTCCTGTTACTTGATGGAGTCCATGATGCCATGTATCCCAGATCCCTTGCTATGCTATGCTATCCCCACCTCATAAAATATTATAGGAGAAGACTCAGTGCTGTTATCATGACAAGGGGAGGGTGCACATAGTACTAAATGCAGGGGTGCCAATAACTGTGACTGTTTTTGTGAAAAATGTTTGTTTTGATAAGGATTTTTCTTTGAATAATTTTACTTCAATTGAAGGTTAGATTTCTCTCATTTTCATAGTCCTTCCGTACAGGCTTGTTTTATGTTACCATAGAGTGTGGTATTTATGTCCCCAGTAATCTAATCCAGATGTCCTCATAAGGAATGAATGAGAACATGGACTATGACCACTGGATCCACCCCTGCTCTGGCTAGGAGCTTGTCCGCGTGTTTCAGGAGGTCTCTAACATGGGCACCAGGCAGGCACCATGACATTCGAGACTAATTTTCCCGCAAACAGACTATACTGTCTAAACCTCTAATAATTGAGTCCCCCACTATGACTAACTCCTTCTCTTGGGTGGCATAGTCACCAGGGTGCCCTGGGGCTCATCAGTCCTCCCACTCACAGAGGACTGGGCCAGATCCTCTTCCTGCAAGGGCTGGAATCGGACCTCAAACTCTGGAGATGCCGCCCCTGCATGTGCTGCTCTTTTCTATGCTTATGCCCTACCATCACCCAACTCTCTCTCTCCCTACCTGCTCTAGAGTCTCCCCCCTACCCAGCTTCGGCATGCAAGTTAACTTCTTAAAAGGCGTACTAATAAGTTACTGGAACTATATTAATTCCACAGGGCACTCAAGTCCATCAAGTTAGGCTTTGAGATCAAGAATTTTGCTCTCAAGATGCCCCACAAGCCGAAAACGGACGCAGAAGAAAGCCTCCTGGATGTTTCCCTCCAGAAACGCAATCATTTTACAACATTCACACTGCACTGCCAATGGCCACATTTTAACCCCTAAGTATATTAACCTGACTGTGCAAGTGAATGAATTACTGCTGAGACAGAGACAGCAAGTCAATAAAATTACAATTAACACCGAGGTAGAACCCCTTCTTATAGCTGACTTCACTGACATTAGTTCTGGCTTATTGTAGCAAGCGAGCTAGCAGCAGCCAACCAAAATGGTTACCTCTTAACTTTACCCTAACACTCGCTTAAAGTTAAACAAAAGATACCTTGTTATCTAATTACTCTGCTCTTGGATTTGCCCCTGAGAGGGCGAAAAAACCACAGAAAACCTCACGTCAGTTAAGTGTAATACCGACTTCAGTAGTCAATTCGATTTTTAACAAGCTTGCTGAAGCTAGATGGTGTAAAAAATGGAAATTTCCCTTTCTGTGCCCTAACGGCAACAAAAGTTAACCTTAGGCGCAAACACGCCCTTTTCGAGTTGAACGGTAAAATTCAATCCCAATAATCTCAATCACCGAAAACAGTAGCAAACAAACTGCTGTAGCATCTCAACAGGTTCTGTACATGAACGACCTCGCAAGGCAATTTGTGAAATGATTGAACATTTGAATGTGATTTAGTTTTTAGTTTTAGCTGAAATGGAACGTGATTTTTTCAAGTAAAGGGGGGGGCTTAAAAGTTTTATGATCATAAAAATGATGGATTGCCATAACAACGGCTTGATGACATTGAGGGGAAAAAAGTAAATAACAATTCCAATTAATAATATTGATCAATTTTTAAAAACATTTTATGACAACCTACATAACACATAGATAGTATACTTTTCATAAACACATTATAGATATTACTTGTTATTACATTAACAAATGTAACTACAAAATATATATTTTAGATAAGTTCAGTGAGCAGAACAAGAGACCACAGGTGGAAATTAATTAAAAGCAAATTCCGCACAGATATTAGGATATTTATTTTACACAGAGTTGTCAATGCAGTTTACCAGGTCAGGTAGTAGAGACACTACTACCTGACCTGGCAAGCTGCATTGACAACTCTTGGGATATTCAAGTCCAGGCTAGAGGCAGTACTAGGTACTCTTTAGATGAGGAGCCTGCACCAAAAAAATACGTTTTGGGGTTTACTTAATCCAGATATGTCAACAATTTCCACACAATTTGTTGAGTAAATTGTAAATAAAACAATGTATTAGGTTTACAAAATGGACTCATGCCTATCTTACATTGTTGGGTTAAGTAATTGCTAAATTATATGATAACCTCAGATTTAATTAATTAATTTATGTTAGACTAAACTGACTTTAGTAAATCAAACTAGTGTTATCTTCATTGGATTTACACAATCTGGATTTGTCAACAATTTCCACACAACTGAGTTTAGTAAATTTGACATGCTTTTATTAAGCAACACAGGAAAGGCATTTGCAATATCCAAATATCAAACAGATACTTTACTTTGTGACAAGCGTGTTTTAGTCAAGGTACATGCAATTGGCATAAATGATGACAAATGATACTAATGCCTTTAAGCCAATTTTGCCTCCTTCAAATTGTAAAGACTTTCAGTGGATGTTTCATTGCACATTGTTAATGACACCTGACCAAGTACACCTTTAACTAATCACATACGCAGTTAACAAATCAATGCATTTGCATTGGATCATGAGCAAAACTTACAAAAACATTTTTCATACTACAGAAATATACAAAACAGATAACAAGTCACATAACATTCCTTTGTGCCAAGCATCTTTCAGTAATGGGAGATGCACGTGCAAATGGAATCAGGATGACATATACTGAAAACACACTTCATAATAACAAAAACTGAAAATCAAGGTCCTTTGGACACATATAAAAAGATCAGAAAAGTGCATTTAAACTCCATTATCAGAATGAAATGGCATAAAATATTTCTGCAAACATTTTGTAATAATAAAAACAGGTCCATTGGACACATCTCCATATAAAAAGATGAGGAAAGTGCATTTAAACTGCATTATCAGAATGGACTGGCATCAGATTTTTCTCTAAACACTGTAATAATAAAAACTGAAAATCAAGGTCCTTTGGACAGATTACACCCATGTAGCTGTATACTGTAAGATTATAGTTCTTGGCACAGTCCACTGGCAAAGATTCATGCCACAGCTTTTTCATCCAATCATTTTTTCATATCAGTCCACATTATGTATTGAAGCACTTCGATGGTAGAATTCATGTCTTGTAACTGACTGAAGTTCAGGGCATATCCAACAAAAACGGCATACACACTACAATTGTAGTACTTAGATTAGTCTACAAGATGTAGCGGTTCACTCGTACAGTTTGTTTTTCAGTACCTGGACTTTTGTTGAGAGCTTCCTTCCATCCATCTCCATAGCAATCTTTTGAAGCACTTCGAATGTACATTTCATATCTGGTGGGTAAGAGAAGTTCAATGTGTAGATGAAGCCAAGCAGCAGGGCACACACACTTGTAATGTCTGCCAGGTCTTCAAGCACATAGATTCTGATAATGGTCTGGTCCTGTTCCTTCTGTGCTTCATCACTGTCGACATCCTCAAAAGTAGACAAACACAAATACTTCTAAAAATTATGTATTAGTGGTCAACTGGTTAGCTGGTAAATCAGCAGATTGGATTCCCATGAAGAATAAAGTGACGTACCATTTGACACAATACATTCAGCAAAATGAGGACTATGATTTCCAAGTGCAACACTACATATGAGAGGGAAAATAAATATTTGACCAAGTACTCCTTTATCAGCTTTTCAGGCAGGTAGACAGGAAGTGCTTTCAGGATGCATTCTCTTCAATGCTTTCATTCTGAAGCATAGAAAAAGGCATAAACAAGTCATTAGTGTTCTGTAACAGATGAACAGACCATTACAAAACAAAATGACCATAAGCACACATCTGGTCCATGACTGCCATAATGTTCCCGATTCTGTGTCCTGCAGCTCCTCCTTTCCTTTGGAACACTTTCATCAGTTTGGTGGAGTAGTGATCCAGTTGAGACATGAACTTTGTTAGCAAAGGGACAGTGGTAACTCGAATAAATTCTGTATTCACCTGAAACACATTTAGAAAGATACTTTTAGTGGTAAAATATAATTTGAGGGTTCCCTGCACCATTAGGAAGGGTTACATTCATTTTTTTACACCAAGTCAACTTGAGTAATCTGATGAGTGAGGTCAGCCTGTACATGCAATGTGTCACATCTGCAATAAGGGAAGCATTATCAACATTTAGGATCTGTATTGACTTACCTCACCTGTAGAAAAGACAGCCGGCCATCTGCTTTTGAACTCTGCAATAAATGGCTTGTCTTGAACCACCTCATGCCTGCAGTAAGATAAGGTTTTTGCCCTTTTCTCTTTTACCTTCTGTTAGTTGTTCTTTTTCTTGACCTCAGACTGGAGTGCTACCCTCTCTTTTTCAAGGTTGTTCTTGGTTTCTCCAGCTGTGTAGTCAGGACAGTGGTTGACTTCAGCCCTTTTTGGCTTTTTGACTTGATTTGGACCCATGCATTGTTTGTGCTTGATGGAATTGATGGTCAGCTCTGGACATCCTATGTTCCTCAACTTTGTGCGGTAGTTTGCCATTTTGAAAATTAAACTAATCTTCCAGCCATAGCAGCCGCTGAATGATCCTTGCTCCTTCAAACATGGATGCTTTCTTATGAAAGCTTCAGCCATGGCATCAAATTGACGGGTATGCTTTGTACTTCATTATTTCTGACACTAAACCCTCTAGAATGTCAGACTTGAGTTTTTGACTGGGGCTCAACAGTGCGCCATTAATTTCTGCTCTATTACTTTTGGCAAGTCCTCTTCTATTTCACTACCCGCATCAGAATGAGCATCATTGTGGATGTCTACTACTGTGGAACATGCATCCTCAAAACAATCATCCAGTGAATTTGGAGAACCTCCGCTAGTTTTCATTATGTCCAGGACTTAAGTCTCTCAATGTATATGCGTTATGTTTTCTATTTTTGGGTGAGTTAAATGTTTGTTTTAAAAGTAAAGCCCTGAAACATACAACTCACTGTTTCATGAGTCCTCGGATGTGTGTTAATGTGACAAAAGTACTCTTTCTATGTGGCAATATCAGTAGACAGACATAGATGACAATTGAATGTTGCTAATTTTACATATTTTTGAGATGCTTGATTGGCATGTGATCTACCTAAGTGACTACAGTATGTAGGGCATTCCACATTTTAAAAGTGCATGGGCAATATGACTATGTGCATGGATAAGTGTGCCTGTGGCCAAAATGACCATGCTTTAACCTGTAATGCTTTAGCAACTGGTAACTTGTAAACACTGATGCAGGACAATCCTTACACTGCCACATCACTGCAAGTATTATCAAAATCTAATGTTGATTTAAAATGTTATATTAGTCTAAAACTTTAAAAAAACCTAGCTAGCTCCGCTAATGGTAGTGTGTTAGTTAAGCAATTGAGGGACTGCTATATTGCAGTTATTGGAAAGGCTGTGAGGCGGCCTAGGCATGAGAGTGCAGCTAACATTAGCCAACATGGCCAAGTTACGAATTGAACAATGTGGAGTGATGGATTTGGATGACAAAGCAATGTCATATGAAAAACGTATTAAATCATTGCCAATAATACCAGTAAAGTTAGACAGGCACTAGTAACTGTCACGGTTGTTCCCCAGATTCACCGCCAGATGGCGGTGTTGCGCCTTCTCTGTGTGAGGCGCACAGCTGGAACTAATGTTCAATTATCTCCCTATTTAAACCGCACCTGGGTTTCTGATCGGGGCAAAGTCGTAAGCCATCTTTACGATTTTTAGCCGGTAAGGTAGTGTGTCTTTTTCAAGACGCACACAAAGACTTCCTTTAGAAATGACCATCTCCATTCAATCCCTTTTAAAACGAAAGAACTTATCTAGTTGTACCTTTTTACAAAACCATTCTCTCTAAATGGGAGTTTTCGTTTGGTTTTGTTTGTCAGTCGGTCCGATTGCTTTCAGGTTACAAACTTGTTCTTTTGGCTCTCCTAGCCGTTTACGTTTTGGGGAAAACTCTGGGTCTAACGAAATAACTTAGTTAGGTTACCTTCATTAGAAACCTTGCTCGTTACGAGAGCTTTTAGTTGGGTTCTACTGGTTCGGGTTACTAACTGGTTCTTTTGGCTAACTGCTTTTCACGTTTTGGACAGCCAGAGTTTTGGTTTAAGGTCTTTTCATAACCATTTATTTTGTACCTACATTAGAAACTTTGCTCGTGGTTAGGAGCTTTTCGTTAAGTTTCTTTTGTTCAGTCGCTTAGACTGTTTTCGGAGTACAATGTGGTTCTGGTGGCTCTCCTAGCCCCCCCTGCGTTTTCAGACGCTCAGAACTTTTCATAACCATTTATTTTGTACCTACATTAGAAACTTTGCTCGTGGTTAGGAGTTTTTCGTTAAGTTTCTTTTGTTCAGTCGGTTAGACTGGTTTCAAGTACAATATGGTTCTGGTGGCTCTCCTAGCCCCCCCCTGCGTTTTCTGACGCTCAGAACTTTTCATAACCATTTATTTGTATCTACATTAGAAACTGTGCTCGTGGTTAGGAGCTTTAGTTAGGTTTCTGTGTTCAGTCATTCGACTGGTTTCGTGTTACAATATGGTTCTGGTGGCTCTCCTAGCCCCTCCGCGTTTCCGGACGCTCAGAACTCTTGGTATAGGTTTTACCCTATTGTTCTGTCAGTCCCCCTTAACCGTTTCGAGTTTTTGCGGACGTCAGATGTGGGTCTAGTTGTGCCCTGTTGTTCTGTCGGTCTCCCTTAACCGTTTCGAGTTTTCGGACGTTCAGAACTTGTGGGTCAGGTCTTACCATGTTATTCTGTGGGCTCTCCTAGCTCTTCCGCGTTTTCGGACGCTCAGAACTTTTGGTTATGTGTGGTCATAATAAATCATTTTCTTGTCACCTACAAATAGAAACCTTGCTCGCTATTAAGCGCTTTTCTTTTGGTTTCGTTTTGTTCAGCCAGTTCGACTGTTTTGGGTTACCAGATTGTTCTGTTGGCTCTCCTAGCCTTTTCGCATTTTCGGACGTTCTGAACTTTTGGGTCAGGTCTTAACCCTCTGAGGTCGACTGGATCGCCGACGATCCAAGCAGCAATAAAAGTATATTACTATTTCTAACTTCGCGATATTTTATCATACACACGCGACAAAAACATTGACAGAAACCTTAGAATCGCGACTTTCCGATTTGAGCACTGGCAAATCAAATGGGATTTTTTAAATTAGGTTAATTAGACCAAAAGTAAACCTTGCCTTTTACTCTCTTTTTTACCTGGTAGTAACGTCCCCCTTCTATTGACATGGTAACTAGGTGCTAATTTCGGAGAGGTGTGTGGGGAGGGGCGTGGGGCCATGTGTGAAAACGCCGGCGTAAACAACACAAACTGTGACAATTTGAAGCAAGATTTTATACAGACATACAATTTTATTCAAGATGGAAAGATTGTCTGCGCTGCAGTGTTTGAGAGCATCGATGGAAAGCGACGAAGACAATAACTGACCAAGAGTAAGTAACTATATTTGATTTGCCATGTTATCAAATACTCGTATATTCAATATATGAATTCTGCGTCTTGTGACTACATATGCCGCGTGTTGCAACGTAACAAATTGCAATATGCACACAAGATCTATGGAAGAATACTTTTCAAACAGCCTAAAATGTTATTTATTTCGCTTGTTTTCAAATACTCGTGAAAATATATAAATTCCGCGTCTTGTGACGCCAAACATATTCCGCGTGTTGCAACGTAACAAATTGCAATATGCACACAAGATCTATGGAAGAATACTTTTCAAACAGCCTAAAATGTTATTTATTTTGCTTGTTTTCAAATACTCGTGAAAATATATGAATTCCGCGTCTTGTGACGCCAAACATATTCCGCGTGTTGCAACGTAACAAATTGCAATATGCACACAAGATCTATGGAAGAATACTTTTCAAACAGCCTAAAATGTTATTTATTTCGCTTGTTTTCAAATACTCGTGAAAATATATGAATTCCGCGTCTTGTGACGCCAAACATATTCCGCGTGTTGCAACGTAACAAATTGCAATAGGCACACAATGAGGGAAAGAGATGGCCCATCTGACAGATCTTAGAGGTGTGGACAATGAATAATGAATATTCAGGTATTTAGCATTTAGCCCTCCCACAGCCTGAAATAAATGTGACCAGTTCTGATAAAAACAGGTTTTTAGCTATTTAGATCTCAGATGTGCTAAACTGTTTTCACACCCTTACATAACCAAGACCTTGATGAACAAACGCACATTGGCAAAACAATTCGTCACTATAGTTTAGTGTGTGCTTTCACAACTTTTGTGACAGCAGAAAAATTTACTATTTTTAACTTGTGTGTTTGTAGATCTATTTACAAGCTGCATATGATACTGACCAAACTATTGATGGCATACAAATGTAGCTGTGATTGTCCTTCAAATAAAAATATCAAACACTTTGGAGTAAGTGTGTGTTAAATTGATGAAATTGAGATAAATATCAGACCATGCCAAAATCAAAAACCATCTAAAAGCTTAGCACGGACCTCAGAGGGTTAACATTCGGTTCGACTGTTTTCGGGTGACAACCTTGTTCTGTTGGCTCTCCTAGCCTTTCACAGTTTCGGACGCTCAGAACTTTTGGTTCAGGTATTTACATAATACTTATTTAAATTGTACCTTCATTAGAAACCTTGCTCGTTAGTTATGAGCTTTTTGTTAGGTTTCGTTTGTTCAGTCACTTCGACTGTTTCTGGTTACAATATGGTTCTGTGGCTCTCCTAGCTTTTCGCGTTTTCGGACGCTCGGAACTTTTGGGTGTTATGTAAACAAAAGAACATGTGTAATTGTACCTACAATAAGAACCCTGCTCGCTATTAAGCGCTTTTCGTTCGGGTTCCTGTTGTTCAGTCTGTTGGTCTGCTTCCGGGTTACAATCATGTTCTCTCGGCTCTCCTAGCCTTTATTGTTTTGGGAAACTCGTGTCTTAAACATACGAACTTATTTAGTTGTACCTATAATAAAGAACCTTGCCCGCTAGTCGGAGCTTTGACTCAGGTTGCTTTTGTTCAGTCGTTCGACTGGTTCAGGTTACAAACTTGTTCGTTTGGCTATCATAGCCTTTGTGTTTTCAGACACTCGGAGTAGCCACCCGTTGGGTGAGATTTTCCGTTCCTCCCTGGTTATTGTCTTCCCCAATTTCTCTGTTTTGCAGAGCTAGTGGTTAGACTGGTTCAGTCTAACTTTTTGATCCCCTAGGGTTTCTGCGAGTGGCGCCTATCACCACCAACCCTCACAAGTAACTAGACCAATAAGCTAACTTACATGAAAACTGGCTAATATTCATCGTTTAACATGGTAAATGTAAAAACGTGACTGATCAAGAAAATATAGGATATTTTCTTACTTGTATTTCGAAGGATGAACAGAGATTTTGTGTTAAGGGCAGGCCAGCCATTTCTTGTACTCCTGTTTTCAACTTTGTGGGAACTGTACAAATCTACTGATTCGATGGTCAATCTTGGGTAAGGGTCCTTTTGCGATTTACATAACTCGGTTATTTAGAGTCAACCTCAATGGCTTTGGAAAACTTGAAATGAGACCATTTTATGTCAATTCAATTAGAAAGGCACAATTAATATCATCAAACATGCATTTATTGACAAATTTCAACTAAAGGAGATTTGTTCATACAAACAAAAGCCCAATTTCATTTTTGTTTTAGTGTAGATGGGCCCGTTCTCATCTTATATCATTATTCTTATGTGCTTATAAACAGAGTTTTTTGGTTTTCATAAGCCAATGTATTTTTAACACTTATAAGTGTTCATGCATTATGAAACATTGTGGTAGTAATTCTTTTGATGCTACATGGACATAATGAATGACTAAAAGGCTTTATAACAATGTCCTTCTTGTCAGAACTCTTTAATGATCAAATGCATTAATTCACAGAGGATTTTTTATTAATATCCTGAATAGTGATAAAATAAGTAATAATGTAAGTCCAACATAAAGACAAAAGGATGACATTATCCTTACAGTCATTTGTCTTTTTTAAATGCCAAATGATAACATTTTATTTCAATTCAATGAAAGTAATCAATTTTCTTTCATTTTTTAATGCTGACTAATCAAAGTAATTTTTGCAGAGCCTTAATCAAAACCCCTAAACTTCTTTCATCAATCTTCCAAAAAATGAGCTATTGTAGATCATTTGTAATTCAAATTCGCAATTTCCTTCCCTTGCCTCTTCTTTTTCGGCAGTGAAAAAAAAGTTAATTTGTGTAGAGGAAAAATTTAATTACTGATTGATTAATTCATTAACTCTGATTATGACACTGTCTAAATGACTGTTAATCCAGATACATATATACAGATACAAATATATTCATGAAACAAAAGTCAAAATGTAGGTGGCCACTTGTGGGCCTCTCTGTATATGGAGTATATGAGGGTTTTAGAAGCCAGTGTGATTTAAATGGTTCAACGTAATCAGTCATAAAACTACATCAGAAATAATAACTCTAATGTTGTGAAAGTTTCCACCCATCTTACTATAGAATGAATGACAAAAACACACTGTATCTGTCTTTGTGTAAAATATACATTTACATAAAGACAATGACCTCACCGAGGCAAAGCGCCTTAGTAAACCGCCCTGCTCATGTCAGACTTTGATCAGCATCTTGGGAAAGATGTAAATCTCATTTAGTCTCAATCTGTGCTTGACTGTTCTTTGTTTGACACGGGGAAAGACTCCCTCTAGACCACCGCTGTGCGGGACCTCTTTCCATTGTGTGTCTGAGCCTGGCAACATTTTCCAAGGGGATTGTCATAATTTGCTTACCGATCAGTGTTCACTTTCACTGGCTTTATCTGTAATCTCGCAGACACAGATTTAATATATTTGAGATCTACTACCTGCAAATAACAAGTTGGCCACTCAACATTGATCTTAATGGTATTGATAATTAATCTTCATTATCAGCATGTGTGGAATGGGGAAGTCGAGGACAAGGGGGGGAATGGGAAGAGCATGAGCGTGAACTAAGAGACATGGGCAGGCTAATGTTTTGGTTTAGAAGGTTAAATGAACAGACCAGCCCACCATAGAGGACTAGAGGCTGCCTCATTTGTTGATGGGGGGTGGGGAAAGATAAATCACTAGATGGGGGCTAGGGCTGTGCTCTCAGAAAAGTGCTTTTCCCATTATCCTTTTAATAACCTGTAATATTGTAGTGAGAGATTTTTTGTGACATTCCGTCTTACTAATGGTCATTACACAGTAAATTTACCAAACAGCTAAACATACAAATGATAAAAAGGCAGGGGGTGGAAGGTACCTTAATCCACACCTCTGAACCTCTTGGGAGAGAGCAAACAGCCTTTAGTTAAGACGAACCTATTTCCAAGTGCAATTTATGGTCTATGACAGTGGTCAGGACAGTGTCTTTTCAGCTGTGCGGAAATTGTCATACATTGCAGATGAGATGCTCTTCTTGAAAGCGGATTCCGAGGCCATGGCAAGAGCAAATATTGCATTAAATGTCCGGGAAATGGAGAGATGATATCAGACTACACCGTCACCCAGGTCGAATGGTTGTTCATTTCCGGAGATCTTGAAAAGCCCCCCCTCCTAGTAACACCCTGCACCATTCGTACTCTAACAATCACACTGATTAAAAGGGGTAATAATGCTTTTCAGCCACCTTTTGCATTAAATGTCTGGGAAATGGAGAGATGATATCAGACTACACCGTCATCCAGGCCCAATGATTGTTAATTTCTGCAAAACTAGAAAAGCCCCCCCTCCCAGTAACACCCCATACCCCCTTCACCATTCCTACTCAAACAATTACACTGATTAAGAGGGGTAACAATGCTTTTCTGACACCTTTTGTATCAACGTACCTTGAGGAGAGTTTGCACTCATGTGCCGATTCTCATTATCTCCCCAGCGCTGATGTTTTGACAGGGTAGATCCTCTGCTGCCACTCAAGTCTATCAATGTCAGGAAAGGGCTTTGCAGCAGACTCATATATTTGGATTAAAACAGTCAAAGTCATTATACACAGAATGTTATTGACCTTTTAAAATACAACTTTAATAGCTTTTTGCTCCTCTTTCTCTCTCTGTCTTAAATACGGAAGGCTGGTATCGTTATGAAGTCCCTCTCAGGATTTGAATTGGACTCAGATGTTTTATTTCCTCTGTTCCTTCTGGATAATTCCAAGGGCTTTGTTGGTGAAAAGGGGGAGAATTAAATGAGACCACAAGGAGGAGCAGCCTATTAGGATTACAAGACAGGCAACTCATTTTCCGGGCCAACCTCGACCAAACCTGACTAAGACTAAATCAATAGGTTTTCTGTACGGTAGAGTTGAGTAGAAACAAATTAATGTGGAAAAGACCAGCAATTCTTTTATAATACAGTTGTAATTGAAGATTACATTTTATTTGTGATACAATATATTTACTCTTCATGTAACCATTGTCATTTATTGTTACAATTTACCATTTTTACAATTGTATTATTTAGCAGGCGCTTTTATCGAAAGCGACTTACAAGAGTGCGTTCATATGACTAGAGATCATCACTAGAGCTATTTAACAGTAGGTTACAGTCTAATCATGTTCATGCCACAAAACCACAAAACACGAGCTCCGCCCTCGTCCTCACTGAGGATGAGGTACGGAAGGAATTTATGCGCGTCAACCCCCGCAAAGCGGCCGGACCTGACGAGATCCCGGGTCGAGTGATCAAGGTGTGTGCGTCGCAGCTGGCAGGCCCATTCACAGACATATTCAACCTATCCCTCTCCACTGGGATAGTCCCCGCCTGCTTCAAGTCAGCCACCATTGTCCCGGTGCCAAAGAAGACCAAGGTAACAGGCTTAAATGACTGGCGCCCTGTCGCACTCACACCCATCGTGAGCAAATGCTTCGAGAGGCTAGTCAAAAAGCACATCTGTAGCCTGTTACCGCCCACCCTGGACCCCTACCAATTCGCATACAGACGGAACAGATCCACGGACGACGCCATCTCCACCGCACTCCTCACCGTCCTCACCCACCTGGAGAAGAGAAACACCTATGTGAGAATGCTGTTCGTGGACTACAGCTCAGCATTCAACACCATAATACCCTCCAGGCTCAACACCAAGCTCTGGGACCTGAGGCTGAACCCCAGCCTCTGCGGCTGGATCCTGAACTTCCTGTCGGACCGGCGCCAGGTGGTGAGGATGGGCCCCATCACCTCCGCCCCTCTGACCCTCAACACCGGGGCCCCCCAGGGTTGCGTCCTGAGCCCTCTCCTCTACTCCCTGTACACTCACGACTGCGTGGCCACGCACAGCTCCACCAGGGTGATCAAGTTCGCCGATGACACAACGGTGATAGGCCTGATCACAGACAATGATGAGACGGCCTACAGGAGAGGTCAGCAACCTGGCACAATGGTGTCAGGAGAACAACCTCTCTCTCAACATTGATAAGACCAAGGAGCTCATCGTGGACTACAGGAAGGAGAGAGAGAGGCAGGAGCCCCTCACCATCGGCGGGTCCACTGTGGAGCAGGGCAGTGACTTCAGGTTCCTCGGTGTCCACATCACTGAGGACCTGTCCTGGTCCGCCCACACTGGCCACGTAGTCAAGAAGGCACAACAGCGCCTCTTCTACCTCAGGCGGCTGAAAAAGTTCGGAATGGGGCCCAAGACCCTGCGGGCCTTCTACAGAGGCACTACTGAGAGTATCCTGACCGGCAACATCACCGCGTGGTACGGAAACTGCTCAGGCCTCAACCGCAAGGCACTGCAGAGGGTGGTGCAGTCCGCTCAACACATCAGCGGAGGCACGCCCCTCCCCTCCATCCAGGAACTGTACAGCAGCCGATGTGCCACAGCGTATTCCAGCTGCTACCGTCAGGCAAACGGTACCGCAGTCTCCAGGCCAGGACCAGTAGGCTCAGAGACAGCTTCTTCCACCAAGCTGTCAGGCTACTGAACTCTGGCCACTAGCCTAGCTAGCCAAACTGCCATTTTGCACATCCAGGTGGACTGAGCACAGACACACCTGCACAGACTCAGCACGCGCAGGCGACACTTGCACACGCCCGCGCGCACACACACACTCACTCACACTACTCACTCCCGCACTGTGCCTTGTGACCCTAGTACCACTTGCTGCTACTTAAAATTATTTGTACCTTATATTTTATATTATTTATCTATTCTATTTCTATTTTGTTTACAAGGTGTGCTATTTCTGTGTGTATTCTGTGTGTATTTTGATGCTGCGAAGTTGAGGGGCCTGGCCCAAGATTTTTACTCTGGGGTACGTAGTATCACAGATGTAACAATAAAGAAATCTGAATCTGAATCTGAATCTGAAAAAAACCTGTTATACAAACAGAATTTTTTTATATTTAAATTGAGATGAAGTCTGAAAATGTGAGATTTCAGTCTTTTTCAGATGATGGCTAGAGATTCTGCTGTCCTGAGTGCGGAAGGTCATTCCACAATCTAGGGACAAGGTGTTGCAGAGAGACGGGACGTGGGGGGGCAATCAGAGAGATCTGGAAGTGGTGTAGGGTGTGATTACTGACTGAAGGTAGGAGGGAGCAGTACCCCTCAGAGGAAGAAAAACACATATACAATTGGGTGACATCACGGTGGTTCACTGTACCGAATGCAGCAGAGAGATCTAGAAGGATGAGGAGAGAGCTGCGTGAATTGGCTCTCACCAGGTGAAGAGCCTCTGTGACTGTGAGGGGAGCAGTCTCAGTGGAATGTCCTGCCTTGAGGCCAGACTGGTTAGGATCAAGAAGATTGTTGAAGATAAAGGGAGAGTTGGTTGGATACGGCATATTCAAGAGTTTTAGAAAGAAAAGGGAGGAGTGAGACCGATAGTTATTGACATCAGCAGGGTTGAGACAGGGTTTTTTGAGGGGAGGAGTGACACGGGCCTTGTGTACTAACCAGTGTTGTTTATGTGTGCGTTTGTTTATACAAGTGTGTGTGTATATATATATATGCGTGCATGTGCTTGTGTGCATGTCCATGAGTGTGTGTGATGCTTTCAATTCCTCATCATAGGTGTCTCCATCTGAATCACAAGTGCTGAATGAGTCATGGAAAATCAGTCATGTATAATGGTAACACTATGTCCCTGTCAACAACAGACTAAAACTATGACTTGTTCTTGTTAAACACAGGCAGGTGTAATTGAGTAGGTGTAAATGGCCATTTATTTGTATATACCAAAAAATGATCATCTCAAACTTTTCTTCTCCATCTAGACTTCAAAAGTTGAAAAAGATAGTACTTGTGTGTGTGAACCTCATTCAAAGCCTTGCAACGGTTTCATCTTACAGGAGACATAACTTATATACAGTATCTCTAAAACGTTTTATTTTTATTTTCTGCTCTGCTGAAGAACAGGTTTTAGTGGCTGACAGCAAAGTAAAAATCAAATCCCTCTTTTTTATTCTGCTAATGGATTGAGTTTAATATTGATGCATGGTACACTGTTTGTTTTGTGATTTCATCCACAGAGATTTGGAGTGATCTCAGACTGCTGAGGATGGGGTAAGCCCTGAATTTGAATTGAGCTCATAATTTGAGGTCCTGCTATTGGGTTTGTGTGTAGAGGAGCCAGGCTGCTTGTTACCCCTCGTTGAGTCTGTGCAGATTGGGACAGTTAGTTCCAGCCCAGGATGGGGGACCAGCTTTTCACTCTAATTGTGATACCATTTGCTATGAGTAGCTACACATGTTCCATCTTGTGATGGGGCTGACAATTCATACCTCTCAGACAAATTAAGAACTCTATAGTCTGGATTCAAACAACACATGCCCTTAACTTTGACTTAACAAATAGGTCAGCAATGCCCAAATCAACTTGCTAAACTGTGTGTGTGAAGAATTTACTTGAGAGTCAAATTTAAAGACAAATGTTGATTGAAACCAGGTGTATCCGTTTCAAATTTGACAAGTGATTCCTGGTGTGCATGGCATTTTGAGGAACAGTTCACTTGCCCTGTGCAAGATTTGTGCGTGATAATTAGTTTGCGCTTTTGTCCACCTAGACCCTAAACGCTGGGCATTATGTGCTAATTTGGTGATGTTATTAACCCTTTAGACCCCAATAAAATGTACACAGATTACTGATGATTTAGAAATAAACATCTATTTACAGCAATATTGAGTATACAATTCTTATTTCATATAATTATTCATTTTGGATAGCACAATGTTTTGTTTGAAATTCTCAGCGATCTACACAGGTGTGTTTTCAAATTTTACCAGCATCATACATATTTGACCCAGGTCTGGTATGCTTTGCAGCTACTGGATATTTTAATGAGAAAACCCCTTACTCTATAAACTTCTGTAAGAAATGGGTGTGCTTGAAAATATCAATCTTAACAGGAGCATATTTCATTCATTACTCGATGTGGTCTAAGGTCTGCATACATGATGGATATTATTTTAAATAAAAAAGGATACAAAATAATAAAGTAATGATTCACAGTATAATTGAACTGAATATAAGACTTTTCACAAATCTGCTTTTGATCTATTTCTGATAATTGTGAATTATTTTTCACTGACTGCACTCTCATGCATTTTTTCCTCTCCTAGGAGGCCAGATCCTGTCCCTAACTAAGTACATTTGTACCAATGCTACAACATTTGGATTGGGGTATGTGGGACCCCTGGGATCCCAATTCCACTGCTTGGCTTCACAGTGGACTCTCTCACCTGTTCCCTGTCAAAGCTTGCCAGTCATTCACCATCTCATCAGCCAGCAGCTTTTTTCAATTTCAGGCCCAGGGAAGTTACAGCTTTTTGTACAAGCGCCTGCAGTAATTGAATTTGCCGCAGAAATAACGGGCTGGAAAATTTCATTTTCTTCTCCAGGATGTGTGTGAGCGGAGGCGCAAGCCAGCTGGCAGACAAGTCCCCGCTCCCACCTTATCCCTGCTTTCTCTCATCCTCTCCCTACAAACCCCCACCACCCCCATCGTCATCAAACCCAACGGACCCTCTGTGAGCATGAGGGGGTTGTAGGGAGAGGATGAGGGGAATTGTCACTGTGGTGATTTCTCCTAAATGCCTTCCACAAATAATGGTTTTCAGAATGAGCATTAACAGGCTTGATTACACGAAATGGCCCTTTTAATTTACAGCGGAATTCTATTGATCACAGGAGTGCAGATTAAAGCGTTCAATGAAGCCTGTGATGAGGTATTAACCAGCTGAAGCCCCCTGGGGGGCCCGGGCCAGGAGGCAGGCCGGCTCCACAGCCCCTCGTACAGTTATTCCCCTGTAATGAAGTGGCTCTATGCGGCAGCATGAAGCACAGGCAGGAAGAATAGATTGAAGATGATGAGCTCTTCAAAGTCATTTCTCGCTCTCTCATTCCGCCTCATGCTCTGCTCCTCCTGCCATTCTCCCTCGTCGCCTCCTTCACCCAAAAATGCCCAGGATTTACTTAGCTGGACCAATGCAATTTTTATGACCTTATTGCTTTTTTACCATGGTAATAGTTTTGAATCAATTTATCAATCTGCAGGCACCATCAGGCATGTTGCCCTCGAAGATCAAGTCCAGGTCATTCCATCAATTCACTGAGGTGCACTGAGATGGAAAGGGGGAGGAAAAAAATAAGAAAAAAAGCACCCCCCCCCATAAGCAAGGTGCTTCAAATGGCTTAGTAAACATGCTTTTACCAGTTTAACCCCTCCCTGCCTCCCTCCATCATGCGGTCTTTTAAACCAGCAAGAGGGAGCAGCGTAATGGTTAAATATCAGGGGCTGAAGACTCCCAGAAGCCAAATGGCCAGGGCACGACAACCCATGTGTCCAGCGTACGACAGAGCAAACATGATCACAGTTCACAGCCTGAATGAGCTGCTGTGCACTGAGGCTGTATGTGAGTTGTGCAAAATCATAAACAAAATGTACAACAGTATCATGTCTCAAAACAAGTATTTAGAATTTTCACATTTATTTTTTCCAACATTTGTGTGTAACATTTTGTATTTTTCAAACTCTGCCAGAAATGTTAAGCTGAAAAAGTGATTTGCTTTAACCCCCTGAGGTCGGCTGGATCGGCGCCGATCCAAGCAGCAATACAAGTATATTACTATTTCTAACTTCGCGATATTTTATCATACACACGCGGCAAAAACATTGACAGAAACCTTAGAATCGCGACTTTCCGATTTGAGCACTGGCAAATCAAATGGGATTTTTAAAATTAGCTTAATTAGACCAAAAGTAAACCTTGCTTTTTACTCTGTTTTTTACCTTTTAGTAACGTCCCCCTTCTATTGACATGTTAACGAGGTGCTAATTTCGGGAGGTGCGTCGGGCCATGTGTGAAAACGCCGGCATAAACAACACAAACTGAAGAGGACAGTCTATGCTGATATTTATTTTATTTCGCTTGTTTTCAAATACTCGTGAAAATATATATAAATTCCGCGTCTTGTGACTACATATTCCGCATGTCGCAATGTAACAAATTGCAATAGGCACAGAAAATACTTTTCAAACAGCCTAAAATGTTATAAAATATATCGTATGTCTGTGTTTACGCTTGCAATCTGCCAGCAACAGTATATTCACGAGTATATTTTCAAATACTCGTGAAAATATATGAATTCCGCGCCTTGTGACTACATATTCCGCATGTCGCAATGTAACAAATTGCAATAGGCACACAAAATACTTTTCAAACAGCGTAAAATGTTATAAAATATATCGTATGTCTGTGTTTACGCTTGCAATCTGCCAGCAACAGTCTATGCTATTGATTTTATTTCGCTTGTTTTTTTATTTTTTTACATCTTGTCTGTGTTTACGCTTGCAATCTGCCAGCAACAGTCTATGCTGATATTAATTTTATTTCGCTTGTTTTCAAATACTCGTGAAAATATAGCCTATGAATATCGCGTGTTGTGACGCCAAACATTCCGCGTGTTGCAACGTAACAAAGAGCCAAAATGAATATTCAGGTATTTAGCATTTAGCCCTCCCACAGCCTGAAATAAATGTGACCAGTTCTGATAAAAACAGGTTTTTAGCTATTTAGATCTCAGATGTGCTAAACTATTTTCACACCCTTACATAACCAAGACCTTGGTGAACAAACGCACATTGGCAAAACAATTCGTCACTATAGTTTAGTGTGTGCTTTCACATCTTTTGTGACAGCAGAAAAATTTACTATTTTTAACTTGTGTGTTTGTAGATCTATTTACAAGCTGCATATGATACTGACCAAACTATTGATGGCATACAAATGTAGCTGTGATTGTCCTTCAAATAAAAATATCAAACACTTTGGAGTAAGTGTGTGTTAAATTGATGAAATTGAGATAAATATCAGACCATGCCAAAATCTAAAAACATTAAAAGCTTAGCACGGACCTCAGGGGGTTAAGGTCTAGTATTTTAGTGAGCATCGCTCTGTTTTCTGGTTGGCATCACTAAATGTCAACGAGTCAAATGAGGTCTGCCCATTTTAATTGAACTGGCATGAATTATCTGTAGAAATGTCTACTGTACACCAAATAATGGTACTTGAATAATGGGATAATGAAAAAAGCTTTGTTGTGCAACTTTGCAGAGTAAAAAAATGCTGTATACTGATTTTCATTATTCATGATATTGAAAATATATGTAATGTCATTAGTATTAATTAATGTAATTATCTGCTGTTATTTTCATGTCTTTTAACCTGAAAATAATAAATTATACTTGTATTATTTGTAGGTCAAATATTTTCTGGGTTTATGGATTATAATCATCTCATTATAGTTGACCAAAACAAGTATAATTAGTGTTACTTAAGCCCTTATAAAGTAAGTGAATGCAAGAATTGATCATCTAAAATAAATATAAAAGTGAATGTAATGATAAAAAATATTACCACAACAATTTCAATTATGAAATAACCAGAAATCCTGTCAGAAATCTTAAGGTTTTACATTTCCTTTCATATTTCACAAATACACTGCTCCACTGCCTTACAGCCTGAAATGAAAACATGAAATCAGACTTTTTACACCTTTATTTACACTTTTTACCCCACAAAAAAAAGAAGAAAATCTCAATTTCTGAATATTAATTAAATATAAAAACTATACCCCAGTCCCTGCTGATGAAGAACACCCCATAACAGAATGCTGCCACCACCGTGCTTTACAGGGATGGTGTTCTTTGGGTGATGTGCTGGTGTTCTTTGGGTGATGTGCTGCATTGGGTTGTTGCCAAACGTAACGTTTTGCATTCAGGCCAAAACAATTCTTGGTTTCATCTGACCACAACCCTTTTTTCCACATGGCTTCAGAATCTTCAGTGGGTTTTTTTGCAGGACTGAATGTGAACTTTTTTGAGTAGTGGCTTCCTTCTTGCCACCATACCATACAGACCAGAATTGGGGAGAGCTTTCTATATTGTTGACACATGCACACATTGACCACTCTTTGCCATAAAGTCCTGTAGCTCCTTCATAGTTGCCATTGGCCTCTAGGTGGCCTTTCTGATCAGTCTCCTTCTTGCTTGGTCATCCAGCTTGGATGGAGGGCTTGATCTAGACAAGGTTCTGGTGGTTCCCTGCACCTTCCACTTCTTACTTATGGTCTTGACTGTGCTCCAATGGATATTTAAGGCCTTTGAAGTATTTCTATACCCATTTACTGATATGTGCCTTTCCACAACTTTATTCAGGAGTTCTTTTGAAAGCTCCTTGTTGCTCATGGTGGATTCTTTTCTCTGAAATACACTACTCACAGTGGAATCCTCTAGGAACAGCTGATTTTATTCTGAAGTAATCAGAATCACTACAATTGAACACAGAAGGCCAATTAGCTGTAAGGCAATAAAAGGTGACATTTTCAGACGAGATGTAGACTTTAAAGGGGCACTGTATATATATACAGTATATATATATACACTACCGGTCAAAAGTTATAGAACAACCCCATTTTCCAGTTTTTACTGACATTTAAGCAGTTCATGTCCAGTGAATAACCTGAAATGGTACAAAGGTACAAAGGTAAGCGGTAAACTGCCAGAGGTTTAAAAAAAAAAGTTAGATTACCAAAAGCTGAAAAATAATGTACATTTTTTAGCAGTGAGTAGTTTCCTACACCATCAAAAGGCACTTGGAAACTGATAGGAAGAGGTCTGGCAGACCCAAAGCCATAATAAAATCAGAAGACAAGTTTCTGAGAATCAACAGCTTGCGTGATAGGTGGCTCACAGGACAACAGCTTCAAGCACAGCTTAACACTGGTTGAAGTAAGGAAGTCTCAGTTTCAACTGTGAAGAGAAAACTTTGAGCTGCAGGTTTGACAGGTCGAGTGGCAGTAAGAAAGCCATTGCTAAGATGGCAAAATAAGAAAAAGAGGCTTGTCTGGGTCATGAAGCACCGCCAGTGGACTACTGAAGACTGGAAGAAGGTCTTATGTACTGATGAATCAAAATTTGAAATCTTGAAATTTTGAAAGGTTTTTGTTGGCCGTCAAGTAGGCGATAGGATGGTTTCTCCATGTGTGACACCAACTGTCAAACATGGAGGAGGAAGCGTGATGGTCTGGGGCTCTTTTGCTGGATCCAGAGTCGGCGACTTGCACAGAGTGACTGTTAACCCACGTTAACGTTAACCCTTTCCCTGAAAAGGGCCTTTTTTTATAACTCTGAAATGTACATTATTTTTTAGTTTTGGTAACCTAAACTTTTTTTTATTTTTACCTCTGGTAGTTTACCGCTTACCTTTGTACCATTTCAGGTTATTCACTGGACTTGAACTGCTTAAATTTCAGTAAAAACTGGAAAATGGGGGTGTTCTAAAACTTTTGACCAATAGTGTATATATATATATGTGTGTGTGTGTGTGTGTGTGTGTGTGTGTGTGAGTGCATGAGTGCATGTGCATATGTGTGTGTGTGTGTTTTCTGAACTTGTGGATGGCGACTCACCACAGATGTAGTCCAGGCACTCCTGTGCACTGACAGCTCTTCATGGTGGGCTATATTTAGCACTATGTGAAAGTGATCTGCCCTTCACTGTCTGTCCTGGCCTTTTGCCTTCCCGACAATGGGGCATTAAGTCTCTGGGAGCCATGGCAAATCGGATCCTAATGAGCCTCTTTAAGGTTGTTTGAATTTCTAATGAATAACACTGCGCTGTAAAATAAACACATTGCTATTGATCATGCCATAAAGATTTAAGCTAATTTAATAACTACCAAAGGCTCAGGCTCGAGTCTGGGAATCCAGCGATTTATCCACAGGGTGCTGTTGTCTCAGCTCTGTTATTATTGTAGAAATGGCCCCATTGGCTGGAATAGAGGTCGTATGATATTGTAAACTCCATCCATAGTTCATGAAATGTTATTTTGGGAATTCAAGCCCTTTGTACAGCTCATCCACAACTGGTCCAAGATCATCTTACCCACCCCTGATCCTAATCTTAACATTTCTTTGTTACTGATCAAGAATCAGTGTTTACAGATTAACTGTCATACATGACAATATTACACACAGAAACATATAGCAACAGTGAGAGATTTCACTCATATCAGTTCACTCAAATATATTCATGACATTCACTTCACTCTAATCCCAAAAAGGAATTATCAACAAAACACAAAATCATCCAAATTATGATGAATACTTCATCCGAAGTATTTGTTGTTGATCAAGACACTATATAGAAACATATATGAACTGGGTTGTGGGCTACCCTTTGCCACTGGTCATTTAAAGGCCATTCTAATTTACTTGCCATTGAAATGTGTAATCATCCATGTAGTTTAAATCCCAAAACACTGCAGTATTCCTGTTTAATGTCAAAATGTAGGCGGATCAAATCTCTTGGATGATATAAAAATCTATTTTGGAAAAGAAAAGGTATAAACCAAGTTTGGTTTTAAAAAGAGTACCAGGTAAAACATATTTTCTATATCTCATTGCATGAACAGCCATACATTCTTAGTTAAAATTATATTATGCTATATAATTCCACTGGAAATTCTAAACAAAAGATTCAGTGGAAAAATATGATGTTTTCCCAACAGATATAAATTCACCACGTACTTTCCCCCCACATGCTACGGTGTTTCTGGTGCCCCACCACCTCCACCTTTGTTTTATGTTGTTAACTTCTGTCTTTTCTCCTTTGTCATTGAGGTTAACAACCTCATCATAAAGGCCACGTGCGATCCCACCTCCGGACTCCAAGCCCAACACTAAAATGCATTTAAACTTTCCAAAGCAGCCTTCCTAAAGCACCGTCCTGCATGTCTTAATAAAACCTGCTGCTCTAAATGCATTCATGCTGTATGAGAATTAGTTTATTCTGAATTGCATTGGGTGTTACAACAGTATAGCATGGTGGGTAAGCAGTTGGTAACCTAAAGTAGGTTGCAGGTTTGACTAAGTTGGTGGGGCCCTGCCATTGTACCCATAGTAAGGTACTTTACCTGAATTCCATCAGGAGGCCAATAAATTATGCATTGCATTTTAATTATTATTTTCATCATCCAGTCTATGCACCTCAGAGACATTCACAGATGAAGGTATACTTAAAATGTCAAAATGTGGTTCTCTGTGGCTCAGTTGGTAGAGCACAGCGTTGGCAATGCTCAGGTTGTGGGTTCAATCCCCACTGGGGCCACATATACTGAAAATGTATGCATTCACTACTGTAAATCGCTTTGGATAAAAACGTCTGCTAAATGGCGTATATTATATTATATTAATTAAAACCGTATGTCTGGCTGTCCTTATAAGGAAATGTAAACTATAAATTGTTGGAATAATTTTCTAATATCTTTATTTGCATTTATTAAGCAAATTCAGATGCATTATGTGCAGTTAGCTTGTAAAATTAGCAACTAAAAGCATCAAGTGAGAGAATTGTTTCTAAATAATGAGTTTGCCCCTAATTTTTATGACTAGATTGGAACCTTGCTACTTTCAGGATGAAATACAAGTGAAAAAAGAGCCACACTTTTAACTATAATAACTTCTAGAAGTTATTGATTAGTTCCTTGTTCTGTGATTACTGAATTGATTACTTCCTCATATCTTCATTTATAAAATAGGAATTCCCAAATCTTAAACAATTCAGACATGCACTATACAATATGTAGCCTTATTAAAATGTGTAATTAAAATTCAGATTTTAGGAGGCAACATTCAAAATGAATGGTGAAAAGTTAGCTTGTGTTTAAGCAAGGTATACTTCAGTACAATAATGCTGGAAACAGACACACAAAGCCATTCTTAAGAGCCATTATTTAGAAACAAAATGGCAGCGACAAGCAGCCCACTAAAGCACTGTTAAGGCAACTGTGTTAATTCCTCCCAATGACACTCCCAGCCAGAACACTAGCAGTTCAAAAACGTTGTTAGTAGCTGCCTAAGTTAGTCAACAAGCTTAGTTTAGTTCTCGTAAAGAATAGAATTTTGTACTCTTTATTTAGGGATAATGGTTTTCAGTTGTTCATACAGCAATTGTTGTGAGCAACATCGCTTGCTACACAAACTAATTTGCTTGTAGTGGTGACAGAGCTCAGACAGTAAATACATTTTTTTGCTAACAATAGCTAGCTAAGTTCTAGTTTTCTACATAGCCACTTGGTTACCTGGCCACCTTGTCCATTTGCATGACTACAATACACATTGGCATATTAGTCTGGCTATGTAACATTATGTAGCTAGCTAGTCTCCGCTGGTTTAGCAGTTGAGGTTGTGTGCTAGCAGTTTCTCTTAATTTGTTACCAAGTAAACGTTAGCTAGCTAGCAGTATCTCAATGTAGCCAGCTATTTAGCTAGCTAGGTGGTGTCAATATTTGTTTCTGTTAGCTGTAATAATATCTATGAGGGATCAAATTGTCCTTGCTGGTGTTTTTTATTTTTCATTGAAAGCGTCAAGTTGAAAATGTCATATTTCCTTTTTAAAGAAATGGTAGCTACGATGTAGTTTCCATTCAAGATCTCAATTGTCTTCATTCTGCACAGTAGCTGTTTGCACTGGTAATCCGGTCCCATTAAGTGTCTTGATAAAATGGCAAAATAATGGATAAACATTGTTATATTAAAAAGAGATTTGTTTAATTCACCACCTTGTGGAACACATATTTCACTACAATGTCAAACCTTTTCCATATTTGATTTTGTTAAATGTTTTAATGGTTTTAGCCAAGTGTATCAGGATCTCTTGTAGCAAGCATGCTAACATTTCTAGAATGTGATGTTTTTCCTTGCTTCATAAAAACATTTTCTGAGACTCTTCAGGACATGTATACATTGTCCATGAAAATACTATAGATCTTTCAGAAATCTTGTTTGTTTCAGACAACTGTTGGAAGCAGAAGAAGTCTCAACAGCATGCATGAGCTTGCTCTCGAGGGAAATCCCAGAAGCGCAGGGGTCATATTTCATGCGTCACAAAAAGGTTTGTTGTAACTAAGAAAATTGAGTATAATGGCTCCATCACTCTGTTTCTACTCTCACTGTATTTGGTTTTTAATTCAAAGAGAACGTTTGAGTGATCCTCAACAGCTTACCCAGTTGTGAACACATTGTTTGAAGTATACCAACATAGTTAGAGTACTGTAGCACATATCAAATCATTGTTTGTTGGAAGTCTTGTTAGTACATAGGTCAAGATAATGATTGTGTGAATCTTTTTGGGTTTTGCCAACTACTACCTCTCACTGCCAGTTTTATTTTCAAAAATTGAAATAAAATGTATTCTGTTTGATTAGAACATAAAATGTATTTTCACATAGGCAATTATTGTTTTATGTTGTTATACTGGAATATATTAATGATAATATTAATTATTGTACTACTTTAAATATTTTTATTTAAAGTAGTATATAGTTTTTATTCCTTCATATTATATATTGTTATGACCGACCAAAACCACCTGCACTATATTAGCCAGATAGTTAGCCAAAAGGGACTACACTACTACATACAACATATAATGGACATACACACAAAGACAGCAAAGGAATAATTAAACCAAGCAAAGACTGTCTACACCTATCACTCAAAATAAAAATAATACTATCCTCTCTCCGGGGTTGTGGTCAGACAAGGTCAAGGAAAAGCCAACTGAAAAACAAATTATGTCAGGCAGCTGGTCAAACATTCCCAGAGTGGCGTCAATTTACAATCAGCCACCTGCCGTTTACGAGACCTTTGCGGGACAAGAACGGGCCATTCAGCCCATCTAGGCTCATCATGTCCTAATCTAAAGAGTATCTAGTACTGCATCTAGCCTAGACTTAGACTTAGCCTAGAATAGCCCAAGTGTTTCTGCCTCTACTACCCAACCTGGCAAGCTGTTCTAGGCATTGACAACTCTGTGTAAAGAAAAAACGTCCTCATATCCATGCAGAATTTCCTTTGAACTAATTTCCACCTGTGGTTTCTTGTTCTGCTGACCCCACTGATCTTAATCTTTGGTAGTTAATTTTGTTAATCCCTTTTAGGAATTAAAAACCTCAATCAAATCCCCCATAAATCTCAGTTTGTTAAGCTTAAATAGATTGAGCCTTAAGTCTATCCCCATAACTTTTAGCTTTCATACCAGCTATCAATTTACTTGCCCTTCTTTGAACTTTGTCAAGGGCTTCAAGATCTTTCTTGTAGTGCGGTTAAAATGACTGCAAATAATCAGAAATGCACCCCATTTGTACGAGTGTAGCCTTATGCCCAATTGAGTAATAAAAACAAGACATGAAAGATGAAGACCCCTTTGATGCCGGCAATCAACCGCTTCCTCCAAGACAGAACTTGTGTATTTATTTTGCCCACAGGGAAGTCCTCCACGCTCCTCGGCGAGCCTGTGCCAGCTCTCCCTCCTCCCTCCACTTGGGGCGGACAGCCAATCGTCACCTCCGATCGGGGCTCCTGGCCAGAGCCGGGCTGACGCAGCCGGATTTCGAACCCTGGTCCATTGGACAACCTGCATTCCGGGTAAATACTTTTACCGTTGCACCACCCGAGGCCTGAATGATGAGTTTAATTACAGATTTTCGTCCCTAATTTTTCATGGCCACATAATGTCATTCGGAATTGGCTACAGCTGCTGAGTCCTTCCCTCAAGATAAGTAACATTAGATAGCTAGCTAGCTTTGTTATGCTAATATTTCATATCCTTATCCGTTATCAATAAATTTTAAGTTTTAACAGCATTTTAAATAAATTAAATGATGAGTTCAATAATTTTGTTTCATCCATAATTTTCCCCAGTCTCTCAATTCGGAGTTTGGAGTTAGTGAGCTACTGCTGTACTACCCTCAAGATTAAACCAGTGGCTGCAAAATCCTGTGCGGCCACGGTTTACACATCAAGTGCCCACGTCATAGATATTATCTTGAGGCCATAACTTGCGGATGATGTTCCCTCAACAGAATAAGTTATTGCCTCAACATAATCAACTCGTGGCCTCAAGATATTATAAAAAAATACAAAAAAACTCATCCATGTCACTTTAGGGGCTCCGAAGATAATTTTTATTTTCAACTAAATATTTTCCATTCTCACACAAGTGGGAGCTCACTGGGAACAGTGAATATCATCAGTTATGCATTTTTGTCTGGGACCATCAAAGGGAATCAAATATGAATAAAAAGCACTTTGCCTCAGCAGCGTATGTTACTTGAGTTGTTACTTCCCTTTCGCTCTTTATTTTCAAGCCAAGATCCTTTATTTATTTACTTCTTTTGATGTGTGTCTCATTATCTTCTCGAATCAAAATAATTCAAATAAATTCTTGTATGTTTTGGATCTCACTAGATGAAACTCAAATACAGTTTTTGATGCAATTAATCCCCAATTATAATTTGCCTGTAACTGTAGGTGTCATTTTCACTTCACTCCATACCAGAATTGCATAATGCAACCAATGTAGCAAGTCCATGGTTTGGCACTTGACCATTTAGTGCTTTAGTTCCTTGCACTGGCAAATGTTTTTTTAACATTGAAGCCTCACATTGTAGTTAATTTAGAAAATATTGGATAATCAGCAACACTCCTCCCTATAGTTAGGTGCAGTCTCTGCATACTTATCTCAGTTAAGTAAATGGTTGTCATTACACATACATTATTCTTTCAAAACAAGGCATGCCAGACTCATGGCTGGCTAGTGGGACTACACAATCACAACATTAAAAAAAGAAAAATCAATTCTCTCAATCTTTATGCTCAGACATTTACATTAAATAGGTCCAATTAATAATGATCAATGATCAATAATGTTGATACCAAAGGCAAAATCGCAAACCCTGAGAGAGAGGTCTGAGAGATTTCAGACTTTATAGCAATTAGCACAGCAGGGTTACAGGTCAACACAGCAGCGCTGAATTAATGAAGCCACATAAGCATCAATGTCTTAATATCTTTATCACTATTAGTTATGTCCCATTAATTTTGTTTTGCCTTTTTGATTACTTTTAATTGCGAAGGATGCTTGAATACCCAATATGTGAAAAAAATATTATATTTGGTCACGATCAGTCATTATATTTTTCAAGCAATAACATATACTATTAAACTTTAGAGTATGGATCTGGCCATGGTGAATTTATCTGAAAACAGCAGTGTCTTTGAATGTGTTCTAGTTAAATACAAGTAGAACAGTTACTTTTGACATTTTTTGGCAGGTTACGATGACCTCTAACTCTACAATTTTTATCTTCAAACGCGCTGACTTTGATAAAATGAGAAAGAATTTAGGCAATACAGATCGGGTAAAACTTCTAGATTGCAGAACTGTAAATGAAAAATTGACTAAATTTAAAAGGGTTATTGTAGATTGTAAATTCATCCCAAAAGTAAGGAAAAATACTCATCCACAGTGGATGACTAAATCTTTACGGGAGATTTTAAATAAAGGTTAAATAAAACAAAAACAAACAAAATCTTCACCCTACTTGCTGCAAAGCTTTCGGGCAAAAACAATTAACTAAAATAACAAACTAAAATAAACAACACTCAATTAAAGCCCACCTCCTCCGAGGGGGGAATCCCCTTTCGGGGAACACACAACGAATACAGACAATCAGCAGCTTTCCACACCGCCTTCATACATACACATTTACCACACATCAACACTTAGCAGGACAGGGTAGAACTCTACGCACTGTCCCAACACACACTCAACACACATCTCAACAACACACTGCGCCTCCTCAGACCGGAGTTCCCCTAGAACCTCCCCAGGCACACACATATCCAGTGACTTTTCAAGTGCTTCCCAAACCCATGCATACAGAGTTCTCTTTTGCCCCAAACACACAGAGACCCTTCGCCACTCCTCACAGTGAGAGTTCTCTGGCAACCAGCCCTGAGACACTCTCCACTCTTTCAGTGAGAGTTCACGGGCCATTGTCTAGAAACAATCTCCTATTTCCTCTCCGGACCCTATTTCAGGGTGCCCTCTCACTCTCTTTCACGATCACACCGAGAGAGAGAGGTGGACACTCTTAGTGCGCCCTCTCTCTCTTTCCCACACACACAGGAAGCACTCTACTCAGTCACTTTCGACAAACGCACACAGAACTAAACATAGATTCCACACAGACTCCGCCTCCCAGAAGCTTGGATTACAGACACGCGCCACCATGCCCAACAGATTCACATCAAACACCAACACTCACAAACGACATGCCCACATGAACGCCCACCAACAAGTCTACAATATACACATAAATGACAAGATGAACACTTCTCATGAATGACAAGACGAAGACTAACTGTCTTGATACACACACATGAACGACAAAACAAAGACTATCTGATTCCCCACTCGCCCCACCTGCTTTTAAATAGGCTTATTTTCTGCCTGGCTCAGGTGGGACTCGTGAGGCAATCACCTGTCTAACATTCACACACCTAATCACAAAACACCAAACAATTGACAAACCACACCCACTCACATTCTCACACACAAACAGATATAATTAAGTGAATCATCACTTACCAATCAACATCAATTAAATAATAATTAAATCAATTATGGCCTTTGGAGCAAACTTCTGGGCAACAGTTCACACTCTCACACCCTGTGAGAGTGCCAAACCTGCCCCCGGGAAGTCTCACTGCTCCAAAGGCCTCCACAACAGGGAAAAACAAAGGCAACCCTGCCACTCCCAGGTTGCCGAGACCGACGCCCTCCACAATAGACAATTGTCTCTCTTAAAAAAAGCAAAAAAATATTTTCTAGATAAATTTGTTCAATTATAACAGAGCAATCAAGAGTGACTGTCCCACTCACACTACCCTCCAAACTGAAATGCCTTAAGCAGAATTGTTATTGTTACCACACATTTATTGTCTTCCCTAGTTTTTGTCCATTTTACCTCTCTGTAATAATTATCATCATCATCTTATAGTTGTTATTATTATTATATGGGGACAGCACGATTTAGGCGTGTAACCCACATTAATATTTTGTGTGTGCTCACATAGACATAGCACATATCCACTAAATCAGTTTTGAAATGAGGCTGATTACTTTAAGAATTACAGTTCATTTTGAGAACTGCACTAGCATTTAGGGCAACATTTTGAAGATTGGGGATTAAGTATATTTTTTATGACAGAAAAAAGGCTTCACTTGATCAATAAAGCCTACAGGTGTGTGATATTCAAGACAAGATGATACAGAAGTTTCAAAATGTATCAGTATTAGGGCTGTCATATTCAAATTCGACATTCAAATGATATTCGAGCATAAGCAATGCATCTCTTAAGCATCTCATTATCTCTTTATCATTTATTTCCCTGCTTTAGCTAATGCACTTTGCGTACTCACATCCCTAGCCTAGCTAAAATGAGCCACTGAAGGTAAACCTGATAGGCCTATCGAAATTCTTCTACTGTTTTTGCAGACATCAAACAAGACAATCCAGCATAGCTGAATGTGAACCCACCTTAGACAGGGTGATATGGAAGTATAATGTAGTATAATATAATGTAAGCCACTTTTAGCATAATTTCTAAGCTACAATTAAAGTATCATCCAATATTATATGCATGTTCAAGCATTTGTCACAGCGAATGGGTACTTTGTTCCCGGCTGCACTGTCAGCAACATTGGAAACATCTTGCTAATGTCTGATTTACCCTTTGCTGTTGCCCTTCGGTGAGTGTACTTTACTCACTCATGTCTATATGCCATTACTAAACATCAGTTAGCAGCTTGAAGTGAACTTTCTGAAAATCTAAATGCATAAACCTTTAACTTGTTTAAAAGTACGGTTTGTGCCTCCTCTGTTTACGCAAAGGTCGTGGTGTATTTTGAGCCCTGGCTGTATAGCCTAGTTTTCACTTTGTGGCTCCAAGTGTGTTTAATAGTATAGTTATAGTAATAATAGTAAATTACAGTAATAATAAAAACATATGAACATAAGAATACATAATGATGAGAATGGGCCATTTGGCCCATCTAGGCTCATCATGTCCTAATCTAAAGAGTATCTACTACTACATCTAGCCTGGACTTGAATAGCCCAAGCGTTTCTGCCTCTACTACCCGACCTGGCAAGCTGTTAAAGGCATTGACAACTCTCTGTATAAAGAAAAACTTCCTAATATCTGTGCGGAATTTGCCTTTAACTAATTTCCACCTGTGGCCTCTTGTTCTGCTGACCCCACTTATCTTAAATTTTTTTGGGTATTTTACTTTGTTAATCCGTTTTAGGAATTTAAAAACCTCAATCAAATCCCCCCTAAGTCTCCGTTTGCTAAGTTTAAATAGATTGAGTGCCTTAAGTCTATCATCATAACTTTTACCTTTCATACCAGGCATCAGTTTAGTTTTTCAAGAGCTTCTATATCTTTCTTGTAGTGCGGTGCCCAGAACTGCACACAGTATTCTAAGTGGGGTCTGACAAATGCATTATATAACATTAATATAACCTCTTTTGATTTATACTCAACACTTTTTGCTATGTATCCCAGCATCCTGTTGGCTTTTTTCACTGCTGTAGCACACTGATTTGATGCAGATAGGTTTTAATCAACTACAATTCCTAAGTCCTTTTCAAATTGAACACCTACTAACTTTTCTGCTCCCATAACATACTCCTCTCTAATGTTTTTATTTCCCACATGCATAACTTTACATTTAGCAATATTGAATGTCATCTGCCATGTATCTGCACATTTTTGGATTTTGTTTAAGTCATCTTGGATTACTTTAGTCGATTCCAAACTGTTTGCCAAACCTCCAAGTTTAGTATCATCTGCAAATTGAACTACAGTTGCTACTAACATCCATGTCAAGATCATTTATGTAAATAAGGAAGAGCAGAGGTCCCAGCACCGATCCCTGCGGGACACCACTGCCCACAGCACCGAGGTCAGATACGGCCCCACCTACTGTTACTCTTTGTATTCGCCCTTGCAGCCAATTATGAACCCACTCTAAAACTACTCCTGCAATTCCCACTGAATTCATTTTCGCAATGAGCCTCTCATGTGGTACCTTGTCAAATGCTTTCTAAAAGTCCAAATATATAATGTCATAAGCCTGGTTCAGGTCAACACACTTTGTAGCCTCTTCGAAAAAGTCCAGGAGGTTTGTTAGGCATGACCTCCCTTTGAGAAATCCATGGTGGCTCTCCCTTAAAATACTATTATTTTTCAAGAATGATTCCAACTTATCCCTAATAATACATTCCAGCATTTTACCTGCGATGCAAGTTAAACTGACAGGTCTATAGTTCCCTGGGTCAGTACGGTCCCCTTTCTTATATATTGGAATTATACTACCCTGCTTCCAGTCATCTGGTATTTCTCCAGTGATTATGGATTGAATGAAAATATCTGTCAATGGTTTATATATAATTTCCCCAAGTTCTTTGAGTACTCTGGGATATATGCCATCCGGGCCTGCTGCCTTATTTGTCTTAAGTTTTTGTAGTTTTTGTAGTACTTCTATGTCCCTTATCTCAAAGTCCTCCAAAACATTCTGTACCTTGTCTATACATTTAGGCATATTTATAACCTCTTCTCTAGTAAAGCTCTCAACAAAGTAACTGTTTAGTGTGTTAGCAATATCCTTATTATTATAAACCAAAGTTCCTTCCTTATTCTTAATGCACTTAACCTCATCCTTAACTTTCCTTTTTCTATTACAATATTGAAAATACATCTTAGGATTACTTTTTGCATCTTGGGAAATTTTAATTTCAAACCGCCTTTTAGCTGATCTTATTTCCTTTTTAGCCTTAGCCCGCATATTACAATAATCTAACTTGTTTCTCTCTGAGTTATCCTTTTTATATACTCTGTACAGTCGTTTCTTTTGGCTCGAAATCTCCCGTAAAGATTTAGTCATCCATTGCGGAGACAGTTTTTTCATCCTATTTTTCCTTACTTTGGGGATGCATTTACACTGTACATCTACAATAACCTTTTTAAATATAGTCAATTTTTCATTCACAGTTCTGCAATCTAGAAGTTTTACCCAATCTATATTACTTAAATTCTCTCATTTTATTGAAGTCAGCTCATCTAAAATAAAAAATTCGAGAGTTAGAGGAGGCTGTCTTAACTTGCCAAAAAATATAAAAAATAACTGCACTGTGGTCACTTGCCCCTAGTGGTTCTCCTACCTCTGTGCTGCAAATTATATCAGGATTGTTACACAAAACCAGATCCAGTATTGATCTCCCTCTCATAGGCTGAGTAACAGACTGTACCAAAAAGCAATCATTGACCATATCTAAAAACTCCTCTTCACATTTGCCCTGACCTGTCACTATCTCCCAATTAATAGAGCGGTAATTGAAGTCGGCCATTATTATCGTCTCTCCTTCAGCACAGATTTGTTTTATGTTACCAAAGAGCGTACTATTTATGCTACTGTCTGAAGCTGGAGGTCTATAGCATACTCCTATATTAATAGTAATAATAGTAATAGTAAACATAATAGTTAGAGTATGGCTATATGCCTCTTGATATTGGGCCCCCAAAGAGAATATGAATTAATAAGACACTTTATTTGTTTTTATTTTCTTTATACAAAGAGATTCATGGCCGTGAAAAACGTAATGTTCCTCAGCTTGTATTAGGTAAAATGTACATCAATAAAAGGGAGTTATTATGGCCTAAACAGGAGAGCACTTTTTATTTCAAGTACTTTACCAATTTCATTTTGTTCAGAGGATAATATGAATCACATTTAGATTTTGTCAAACTGTCAAAAGATATTACATTTTACATTTTACATTTTAAGCATTTAGCAGACGCTCTTATCCAGAGCAACTTACAAGATGTGCATAAATACATGGTAGGAACAATCATAGTTTGCGTAAGAGATCAGTGCAGTAATACAGCGATAGACATCATTGCAGGCAGCTGCGTACCATACCTGTAACACTGGGAAGGAAAGGGTTAGTAATTTGATGTCAAATGTGAAAAGACGGTATTAAAAGCTTACAGTTTATTGCTGGCATATACTGTTGCTGGTGTCTCCCATTGTATTACGTTGTGGACATAATTTGCATAACATTACACACATTTTCACATTGAATTTGTGTGTACAGTATTATTTGAATCAAAATCAATTCTAGTATCTGTCGAATTTAGGCAATTTTATAGATTTTGGGACAAATTGACAGCCCTAATCTGTATAGTAAATTAAACATGGAAATATCTACTGATTGAATCAAAAAGCCTAGGTGCCGATACTCCTTTATGACTATCTATTATTTCCATTGTCATGCATGGAATTTGACTGTGATTAACATAGCGGTGATTACCAGAAAGGAACAAGACACATAATTGGTCAATTTTCTTTTATTTTTGTAAGATTTTATTTCTGATGTTATCCCATTTTCTCCAAATTTAGTAGCCAATTAGACCCGCTATTTTTATGTCAATCCCCCCCTAGTAATGTGAGTTTGCTGCCGTAGTCCTGCGACCGTTATTGACAAAGGCGAAGTAACGTCTCCTCCGAGACGGTACTCACCAGGCCGTCGACCGTAACCCGGTACTACAGGGCCACTCTTATGCGCAGCGAACGTCCTGTCGGCTTCCCTCCCCCTTCCCTGGGGCGGACAGCCAATTGCCGCCCCCTGGTGGCACTCCCGGCCAGAGCCGACTCTGGTGGGACGGGGAATCGAACCCCGGTCTCCTTGGCCAGTGTCAAACGTTGTAACCACAGGACCATGCGGGAGGCCCCATAATTGGTCAATTTTAAGTACATATAGAAACCAAATATTTTTCTAGGTATTGAAAAAAATGTTTTCTAGGTATTAATCAACTCTTTAAGTCCTGCGTTGCTCTAAAGATAATCTATTTGGTTGTTGATTCAAAGAGAAAGTTTTATTGAATCATCAGCAGCCTCGGGTGAATTTTCTGTCTTTTGCCAACCATTTACTTTCACTTTTGGGTTTAATAATAATGTTAAAGTTCTTTAAAAAATATATACAAATGTGGATCTATAATCCTAAAGCAGTAAGCTAAAAAATAAGGCGCCGCACCTGTTGTTAATTTATTGAGAGTTTGGGGGTTGGGGGTGGAGATATCATTCTTTTACTCAGGATTGGCTCTCAAAAGCCTCCTCATCAGATTCATTCATATGCAGGCTTGACCTGTCCAATAAAACCGAAGGATCAAACTGCCATGTCCCCTATTAATGCTTACTTAATGTATTGAAATATTATGCAACAACTTTAAGTAATAGATGAGCGCAATCATGGCAGAGTTACATGATTGATTATTAGATGACACTACCTGGTAGTTTTTACTCATCCTTTCAAAGGACTGCTCCTTGGCCCCTGGAGTATTGGCCAGCAGATTGTAATGGGTCTTTAGGGCCGGATGTGATGAATATTTAAAATATGTGGTACATGCAACTGTGTCAAGGGCATTTCACTAAATGATATATTAGTATTGCTACTAGACCCTTTTGAGGCAAGTAGCTTTCAGACAGTAGGGAATCTGAATGCACAGTAGAGAATAGTTTTTAAAAACATGGCAAGTTTAAATATTTAAAGTATTAAATGCGGTTGGGTCCTGCTATAAAAGTCCATACCATCTAATATTTAATTACATTATTTATTAAGAAAATGCATTTATATTTAATTTCAGGAAATGTATTACATAAATATATCTTTAATATATACTCAAAGTAAACATTACATACATAGACATCATGAAATAGTGAACTTATAATGTAATACAATGTATAACACAATATAATTACCATACATTTGACAAACATTTACCATATATTTTTCAAACTTTTTTGTATCATGAAAGCCAGTTCTTGTGTATTTTTAACACATTTTATGATGGCAAAATATTAATTTGTGATTTCTTCTATATCCATAATATATACTTCTATACTTATATACTATATATTTTAATCGAGTAATACATTTAAAAATATATTTTACTCTTTTACTATTTCTGTTTGGTATGGGAGGCTGTGGTAAAATACATTTTTATTTAAGAGTATATTAGGGGCCTATGATTTCCATCATGTGGAAAACACAAACAGAATCTCAGACTCCACACATTAAAATGGAATTAGACAATCCAGGACGAATAAATATATATGTATAATGACTGTAAAAATAGTACATGCAATTTAAAGATAAGTGAATGCACACTTATGTCCTTGAATGACCTTTCTCAGAATGTATTTATTATATTTTTACCAATAAAACCCTCTGATTGATAAAATGTATCTTTTGTACACAGCGACAACACCGAAGCCATGCCTAGAGGGCTGCTGCCTGCTTGCACCTGTCGATTATGTATGTCAATCAACACACTATGAAACTGAGCATGAATTACTTCACAATGGTGACACAAGAACGTACCCATCAGGAGCACAGAGAGGAAAGCACAGAAAACAGACAATGAGGAGCGGGCACAGGATGCAGGGTGGTACATGATTAATGGGACTCTGGCATCGTTGGGATCACAGAGATGGCTTGGTGCAGTGGAAGGGGATGAATATAATGTAGGGGGTATGAACTGATTAGGAAGGTGGGGGTGTGGCCCTTTATGTGAAAGAAAATCTAAATGTGGAGGAAATTCCAGGAATTGACCTGTTCATTCCTTGTGAGGACATTTGGATTAGACTGAGAGATCATGAAAAGGGCCTTAATATAGAACTGTACTATAGGCCACCAGCTTTGGACAACAACATGCTACACATAAAACAAGCTTGTCAAGCAAGGAAAGAGAGACATCAATAATGCGTGACTTCCCTCTATTCATTGGGAAAGGTAAATGTGAAGCAGAGTTTTTAAAGTGGTAAAATTACTGCTTTTTGGTGCAGTCTGTTACTCAGCCTGATTTTGTGTAATAATCCTGACAGAATTTGCAGCTCAGGGGTAGTGGAGCCACTTGGGAGAGGTGATCATAGTGCATAACTTTTTATTGTTATACTTTTATAATTTTTTTGTTATTTAGTTAATACCACCTCTAACTGTAGAATTTGTAACTTCAGACAAGCTGGCCTTAATAAAATGAACTATATTAATTGAACTAATATAGATTTAGTAAAACTTCTAGAATGCAAAACTCTTTAGTAAACAGATTAAATAAATAGATATACGTATTTGTAATTGGGATAGAAATTTGAAGTTCTTCATGACTTTTAAACAGTTATGTTGTTAGGTGGAAGTAATTTACACTGTAAAATTACACATAGAAATTCTGTGTTACCATAGTTAATGTGATGTGCTTTGACATATTCCTGACTGACAACTTAAACTAATATGCTTGAATGAGCACGAATGTAAATTGTATTATTCCTCTAATTTATTTTATAAATGTTATTTTACACTTTTTGTTTTTGTTACTTTATTTATTGTTACACAATTATTTATTTGTTCTATTTAATTGATTTAATTTAGCATTACTTTCAATGTAGCAAGTAGTAGCCAACAGTACAAAAATGACAGTTAATTTGTACCCTTTTCTGAAATCTAATTACATTCTTCCTGTTTCTAATTTCAGAAATCGTATTTCTTGGCCTTTGCATAACAAAGGCCCCATATATTGCTGATTATATATAGACTATTGGTATTTCTGTTGATTATGGGGAGAAATCCAAAAATACAATTTTAAAACCAAAGAAATCTGATTGAATCTCCATTGAAGAGCAGGGTGGTTGCTATTATCATATTAATGACAAATGTGCCATTAAAAATTAGCACCATAAGAATTTTGCAATGTTCTCTGGCACATGTACAGACACTACATTATTGTCAAATAATTGAATATACATAGTTTTCCTTATAAAATCACGAGGACCCTACAAAGCTGACTGAGATATGTCTGTAGAAATGTTCCTATTTAAAACTATGAACCCTTAAATAACAACAACAAAGAAAGGCCCTTGGTCTGCTGATACTGTTTTCTTGTGTTAAATGTTGTTACTCTGTACTTTAGGATTTCACAGCATATAATCTTGCAATCAAAAATACTGTACACTTCACAGTACAGCTAAAGATCTTATGATTGGTTTTAAATAAGCAACCTTATTTTGTACATTTTTAGAGACTTGAATAATATAATGTTCTTGTCCTGTGTATATATGTATAATAATAATAATAATAATAATAATAATAATAATAATAATAATAATAATAATAATAATAATAAACATTGTATATATACCGTATGCCGTACCTCCAAAATTATTCACATCCTTGATGAGCAAAGAAGGCTGTATAAAATAAACAATACATGTAAACAGTTATATTGTATGCTCAACAAATTATATAATAGTTATAATGTTTGCTCAAAAATAAATAATAAATTATATTATATTTTAAAATAATATTTGTAATTAATATTAATATTAACAAGTAATATTTTCCTCCAAGATGATATGTCACAATTTTTTCCCCCTAATAATTATCTTCAATAAAATACATTTGTATTAACATGCTACTTATTTAAATTAATCTCAATCATACGGAACTGTATTGTAGCTTCCCATGGCATCCTGTTTCACTGGGGTATAAAAATGAGGTAACACACATGTAAAACCATTTGTCTACATTAACCATTGGGAAACACCAAGAGCTCTCAGAAGAAACAAGACAAATGGTCGTTGACCTTCACAAGTCAGGAGATGGTTACAAACAAATAAATAAAAACTAAAGATACCAGTGTCCGCTATTAGATAAATAATTAAAAAGTTGAAAACCACTGGAATAGTGGTAAACCTGCCTGGTAGAGGACGTAACTGCAAAAAATACAAATAAATTGTTGCACTTATTGTTGATGATTTCCTTTCGCACTTGTGTTGTTTATGCTGCTTACTTGAGGCATGATGTGCTTTAAGATTGTAGCATGAAGTGGTTGTTTATCTACTCAAACTGATTGCATTTTCTCTAAGTTGCTTTGGTAAAAATCTGCTAAATGATTGTAATGTAATGCATCTTGCCCCCACACACAGTGAGGCAGATGATTTGGGAGGCAAAGAAGAATCCAAAGGCCTCAGTTGGAGATCTACAAAACTTGGTTGCATCTTCGGGACACAAATCTCCAAATCTACCATCAGACGCCACCTCCATGCTAATAGACCTTTTGGAAGGGTTGCCAGAAAAAAATCTTGTTTGAGGGCAATCAACAAAAATATGTGTCTGGAGTTTGCTCAATGGCATTGCAACCAGGGGTTGTGGTCAGATAAGACCAAAATGTAGGTTTTCGTCCATGTCCACCAGTGGTAAGTTTGATGTCGGAAGAAGGATTGTACCTATGGTGAAATAATATGGTTTTGATCTTCTTCACCAATCTCATAAAACAATATAAACAATTCAGTAGTGTTATCCATCTGACCAGAGGGTGCACAGATGAGTGAAAACAGGAGTGTGAATAATTGTCACATATGTTTTTTGGGGAAAAATGACTCTCTGAGCAATTGTATTAGTATAAAAGAGTGTAATTTCCCATTTTTTTAATAGCTAATTACCTGTATTGTTTATTTTAATTTTATACAGCCCTTATCTTTATCAAGGCTATGAATAAATTTATATATATAGAGATATATATATATATACGTTTTCATATTCCTCTATAAAGCTATCATTGAACATTGATCCTAAAATATATTTAGGTTTTTCTGAAGGGCAATCTGACTGATTGACACTGAGTAGCACTACATTCCTCATGGTAACTTTGTTCATGCCCCCCCCCCACAGCGATCTCTGATAAAATGCCACAGTCTCTCAGGTAGTGAAGAGTGGGCCAGCATCCAGGGACCTCTCCCTGCCCTGACCTACACCATTCCCAGAAATAGGCCCCTGTGCTGTGGCCATTATTAGACTAATACCCCTATCTCTCTCCTTGGAGGTCAGCCTTAAAAAGAGCATTACGCAAATAGCTAATGGAATTAAGGGTATAATAATATAGGGATATAGTGAGACAATTCTATTAACAAGATATAAATCATGTTGAGTGTGAGGTAAGTGTTTTTTAATTGATTGATGGAAAAGACGATCCATAGGTTTTCTGAAGACTAACAGCCATTTACCGTCTCATCCGCAGTAAAAGAGGCAAAAAAGGAGAGATAAGGAAATTACACCGCGCAGGGGATAAATTATTCAGAGAAGATAATCATTTTGTGCTGACATTACTAATGTGCAGAAGCATTTAATCTCCTGCTGCGAGCCCTGCTCAGGACACTGCACTTGGGTGAAGGTTTTTTATAAAGATTAAAGCTGTACCTCAGTGCAGTTTTTGTGATTATGCAGACCCCTTCTCTAGAGTGGAAAAATGTTGGAAGCCTGCCTAGGCACACAATACCCTACACATACACATAATATACACAAATACACTCACATACCACATACACATACAGTCATCTCAACAATTATTGAATTATTATTCAGGGGCAAAAGGGCTGTATAAAATAAACAATATGGGTAATGAACTATATTGTATGCTCAAAAATTTGACAGAAATCTTTACAGAAAACAGAAAATATGAAAACACAAAAATACCAGGACTTAACCCCAAAACAGCCAGAAAGTGAGGCAAAAAACTTCCCAGTGGGAAGAGAAACACTTCCTAGTGGGAAGAGATCTCATGTGGAACCCGTCTTAGTAGGGGAGCCTATCCTCCGCTGGCCGGCCTGGGTGTCAGTAATGGTAGTGGTAACTAAATGTCCTAAGAAGGGAAGGTCTACAGTGTGAAGAATTAGTATAGGCCTCCATTCTACATCATGATCTGGACAGGAACCAGGAGAGGGTCAGTGCTGGAGCGGTCTGGTCTCAGGGTGATGGAAGGGGCAGAAGCCCCAGGGAAAAGAACAAAGTGGATAGGTTAGACTCATAATAATAAAATGTTAGGTATGTTAGAGAGGCCAGTGTAACATGGGACAGCAGTCTATACTATGGCAGACTATCTAAAAGATGAGCAGGAAGAGGGTGTGCGAGCCATGAGAGTGGACTAGCACTGACAGCACCAGAACAGCTGACCCTGAGCGTTCACATGCTGTCGTAGGGTGACAGCACCATCAGCTCAGCTCTCCAAACAGCTCAATCCCGTCGCCCTACTCATCTTTACCTGTAGGATTGACTAAAAAGGTTGGTTTTTAGCCTAGATTTTAAAACAGAGAGTGTGTCTGAAAACGTGTCAAAATTATTCACACCCCTAATAATTATTTTAAATAAAATCCCTACAAAAATAAATATGCATTAACATTTAACCTTTTATAATATTTTACAGCATATTTCAAGATCCTTCAGATCCTTCGGTCTGTGTTGTATACTGCCCTCTTCAATTCAAACCACTCATTTTTGATTGGATTCAAGTCTGGAAACTGAGATGGCCATTGCAAAACAATAATTTTGTGGTCAGTTAACCATTTCATGATTTTTTAATGATTTTTCATGATTTGATTGGCTTGCTGAAAGATCAATTTTCAGCCCAGTTTCTGCTCCCCGGCTGGGAACCAGGTTTAGCCAAGGTAACCAGGTTTAGCCAAAGGAACCAGGGTTTTGGCTAAAATGTCCTGGTACTGACTGGTACTCCAGGTACCGATTCCATTGACCCTAACAAGAGCCCCAGGATCAGTAGATGCAAAACAGCACCATAACATCAAAGACCCGTCACCACATTTCAGACTAAAAAGTGACTTTTGGCCATATACACCAGTGGTGGGTTTTAGCATTGGAAAATGGATGCTTATATTGAAGCATATACCTAGGGTGAAATATGGTGGTGCATCTTTGATGTTCTGGTGTTGCCATTCAACAGAGTTGAAAAATGTTTTGTCACCCTGTAGAAAAACATCATAGTTTATCACAAATTTGTAAAAAAATTTTTGAATAAACTGATAGATTTTCCAGTTAAACATGAATAGAGCATAAAGATTCAACCTCACTTAATGCATTGCAGTTTGAGATTAAACAGATAACCTCAGAATACAAAGAATAACATAGTGCTATGGGCAGTGGAGTCCCACAGGGATTGGTGCTGGGACCTCTGCTCTTCCTTATTTACATACATTATCTTGATGGGGATGTTAGTAGCAAAATAGATACATTTGCAGATAATACAAAACTTGAGGGTTTTGCAAACAGTTTGGAATCAACTAAGGTAATCCAAGACGATTTATCTTTAAATCTATAAATTGGCAGAAACATGGCTGATAACATTAAATATTGCTAAATGTAAAGTTATGCATGTGGGAAATCAAAGTATAAGACAGGAATATTTTATGGGAGATTTTATAGAGAAAAATGTCCATGTCTTCAATTTGAAAAACTAGTCTATCCATATCTAAGCAGTGCGTTGTAGCAGTGAAAAGGCCAACAGGATGCTGGGATATATAGCAAAAAGTATTGAGTATAATTCAAAGGAGGTTATATTGATGTTATATAATGCCTTTGTCAGACCTCACTTAGAGTATTGTGTGCAGTTATGGGCACCACACTACAAGAAAGATATAGAAGCTCTTGTAAAAAAAGTACACGGAGGGGCAACTAAACTGGTACTTGGTATGAAAGACAAAAGTTATGAGGAAAGACTTAAGACGCTTAATCTATTCAAATTTAGAGATTAAGTGGAGATTTAATTGAGGTTTTTAAATTCATAAAAGGGATTAACAAAGTAAAGTACCAAAGATTTTTTTAAAGATGAGTTTGGTTAGCAGAACAAGAGGGCACAGGTGGATATTAGTTAAAGGCTAATTCGGCACAGATATTAGGAGGTTTTTTTACACAGAGTTGTCAATTCCTGGAACAGCTTGCCAGGTCAGGTAGTAGAGGCAGAAACACTTATTCAAGTCCAGGCTTGATGCAGTATTAGGTACTTTTTAGATTAGGATATGATGAGCCTAGATGAGCCAAACGTCTTGTTCTCGTCATATATTCTTATGTTCTAACAACAAAAACAGACCCAGCTAATACATTTTATTGTGGTCCCTCATGAACTTGTTCCAGTAAGTCTATTAACATGCTTGGACAAGTTCAGGCTATGTCTCCTCTCAACTATTCTTTCGAAACGGGTACCTGTCACCTAACTACACCCACATGGACCCTCCAGAGGGAATAACAGTCTTTTCCTAATCTTGCAAGGTAGAGAGAGCACTTCTTCTTTAATCTCATTGTCATACAGGAATTTGTCCTGCATGCACTCTTTTACCTCAGCCAGAGTGAGTTTTAATGGCTCAGCATTTAAAAGACCAACATCTTTCCAATTAATATTGACGTGTTCTTGCCCATGTCCTGAGGGATGTAAATAATTTCCCCTTCTTTCCTGAATCAACAGATGCCCACACCCTCACCCACTCCTACCCCCCAACACACACACACACACACACACCCTGCGCCATCCACCACCATTGATCTCCCAATCCATTGTGTCAGGACAATGTATATTATTTACAGGTTTCTGTTCTCTTCCTTTTTACATTTTTCACTTCAACCTCTTCTTTGGAGCAGAATTAAAAGAGGAGGATAAAAATAAGACAGGGATGGTCAACAGATAACCATCCACTGTGACAAATTATGAGTGTTACAAAGTAAAATGAGAAACGGGCAGTTATGGTGGAAGTTAACAAGACGCTGATCAGCACGGCCCCTGGTGTTATCTCCTCTTCATGTTTATTGCAGTGCGCCTCTCTTATTGCCCAGTCCCTGACATTGATCGACAGCTTCTATTAAGGCCGCCCTCCAGAGCAGCTGGCTTGAGCAGATACATTAAATAAAACACTTATTGCTTTTCATTGGCCTCCCCCGTAAAATATTGCTGCTAAATAGCTGTTGCCATCAGATGCAGTTTGGTTCAAGGTTTTAATTTGAGAGACTGCTTTATAACACTGGTGGAATTGACACCAGCCTTTGCTTCCTTACAATAATGATTGTGTACATCTACTGAAATTGATGGTCTGTCTTCATGGGGGCTTTTGTTCTGCTTTTATGTGCGGGTTCTGCTTGTCAGGGGTTGAAGCTACAACCCAATAGGGATCATATCACCCTCCACCACCCCCAAACACTCCCCGCTTCCTTCTATTCCTCCTTAGAAGCTCTCTCTCTCTCCCTTGCTCCCTCTCTCTCTCTCCCTCTCTCTAGCTCTCTCACAAGGTCCCTGTCCCTTATCAGCAGATGCTGCAGTGTAGAGGTCGTAAGCTCTCGCCTGGCAACAAGATAAGACGTTCCCTACAGGCCACAGGCCTGATGACACAAAGGCTGGGGTTGTCAGGCCCATGTTAAAGCTCTTTCCTGTGGTGAGGCGATATGCATCCTGCCCACACAGGTTCACTAGCATGAAATAGGCCCCAAATTCTCATCTAATAATGATGTATTTGTAACAGGATTGGGCCCCAGAAAGCACCCCCCCACTACCTCCCTCCACGCCAATACCTCCATGGAGACGGATGGGACAGCTGTGCACTTACAGTGCGGGTATCATGTCTCCCCTTTGTGCAATGCATATTAAAAGCTTTATGGAAGCAATTAAATGTGTGCTTAATGGCAAGGAGTTGGCAGAATGAATGTACAATTGAATTAGCAGTTATGATGGGGCGTATTACAAGATGAAGTAAATGCAATTACCTCAGGCATTTTCTCTCTCCTCCCCGTCAGGTTTGGCTGCATGACATGACTTAATTACCCCTTGTCACATACACTTTCACTCTGATCTAATTTCCACGCAGCTGGAGTGTGGCTAAAGTAAGTATCGCCTCCTCCCTGGTCACGCATTGATATTCCCAATACCTTTTTGGAGCGTGATATATTGAAGCTGACTCATCCCAATAATAATTGCTTTACAAATTAGCCTCTGCAGAAGAATTCCTGTGCTCTGTGCTAGAGGTTGACTAAATTAAATTATGTAGGTGCTGGTGGAGATGTTGGGAGTGTTCGGGGGTGGGGGTGGTGGGGGGTAACCACAAATGCTGCTACTGTTGGTGTATTAAGTTAAGTGTCATTTTTGAAGGGTAGGAAAATTAAAATTCGAGAGAATGTGTTTAAAGGATTAGTAGGAGGCCTTTGTACAGAACTAACCCTAAAATTATCCATTGATTGCTATATATCTATTTGCTGCCCCATTTCTATAATGAAATTCACAGATTCACAATCCTACAACAACCCGCTCTTCCCGATCTGAATGTCATGATAGCTATTGGTACTGAACTTCAGTATGACTGTTACAATCTGTACTGAAATCTATTTCATCATCATACTCTCTGTACAGTTCAAAGAGAGGGGTCATTTTCTGTTCACAAATTAAAATGATGCATCATAGCACCATACTGCTGTCAGAGTAAGGACAGTGATAAGTGGATTATAAGTAAATAAACAAAGGCAGAGATATCTGTCCTTATGATCTGAAGAGAGAAGGACTAATTTGATAACACACCTGTTGGGGAGGGGGATGTCACATGGCCCTGATCATTGGCTACCGGACCTTGAAAGAGTGGAAAACGGACCTTGAAAAAGCCAAAGTGTGATACTGTGTGATAAGTGTAATAAGTGAGCTTTTCCATAGCTCTCTGCATACCCAAGTGAGATCCAGCCCCCCCTCTGGGTGACTAGGTCAGTGGGGATGCCTGGGAACAGAGATGACAACATAAAGCCTTGATCGAGGGTGGAATAAAGTTTGCTGTCCTCCCTCTCTCAGTGACAGATGATCGGCACAAGCTTTCAGGCAACGTCATCCAATTGTGATGGAGTATCAACTAAGTCTCATGTCCTTGGAGATTTAGTGGTCATTCTGTTCAACTTTGGCCATTAACCTGAGTGCAGCGGGGAGTTTGCACCCCCCGTTGGACCGCATTGGCACATTTATAGTCCACGGACGGGCTAATGGATCCCAGTTAAGGTGTGCTAACAATTTTTCTATCGATTAATGTAAGGAAATCATAGCTGGACTAAGTTAGACCACAAGATTTAGTAGCTTTTAAGGTAGTAGCAATGAATATAATGCTTTAGAAAGAGCTTCTCTACATTATATATATGACACCTGCTACATTAAGCTACATTAAGGTTTAATACATCTTCATTACTGGCACTCTGCCCAACCCCTTCAAGGTTGAAATAGAGATCTACCTTTCATTATGCCACTCATCAATGCTCTATGGAGAGATATGAAATAATAATGGAATCGTTTAAACAATTCTGCCTGCATTGTTAATGTTAAGCAAGGTATTTAATATTAAAGATTTTCATAACAGCACTTTGAACTACCACCAGGGCACTCCATCAGGGCAGTTCAAAATGCTGCTGCATGCACAACTTTTCTATGGGCTGTAATCAGGCAAAGTAGCCATTGAGAGTAGCCTCTGCCCCCCTTACCCCCAACCGTACCCTCTGATGAAAAGTAAAAGTGCCCTAAAGTCCTTGTTAAAATTAAAATGCGACAAGGGCTACTTCAACAGGTGACGAGACTCCTATGTTAACACGCCTTTAAAATACGTGCCTAGATTATGATCAATGCAGCTTCCGGAAGTCAGAAGCTCTTTTGAAGCTTTAATGCTGGGTGCAGAAGGTTCCACAGAGCCAGCCAGAGACAGAGCTGTCTGACTAGAACCATCTCTAACGAGACTACAATCTGACCCTTGCTGTCTGCTTGGAGGTGGCAAACAGTCCATGGATGTTCAATGTATATTGTACAATGTCTAGGAATTAAGAGACGGTCTATATTCCAGACAGTCGGCTACCTAAAGAAAGGAAATTGATCTATACCAGATGGGGGGTAGGTTGGGGGGTGCTGGGGGCATGCTCTCAGGGGAAATATATTTTTTGAGATATTAAAGTTAAATATGATTTTTTACGTGAATTATTCTATGAAATGCTATATCTATGTAATAAGAATTGACCATGTCTCTAAGGTAACTTAAAATGCATTAAACTTTTTAACTCCTGGGATAATGGGCCTCATGCAAGAACATTTTCGTATTTTTATTGTATCTTTCTCATATTTTTTTTTTTTTAGGTGATTTCTACGAGTGTTCCACGTCAGATTCAGCAAACGCTCGTAACTTCAGAAAACTGTCGTAAATGACAACGTAAACATGCTGATTGCTACGTCTTCTTAAATGAGTGTGCATTCATGTGATTTGTGAATTAGCATAATTAACGCCCCAATAATGCTATATAAGGTTATGTGTCCCGCCACATTTTCATAGGAAAGTCATTCATAATAATGGAACCGAACAAAACCAAGAAGAAAAACTTTACAAGCTCGGAGATTGAAGTACTACTATCTGAAATAAGTAACCGAAAGCACATACTATTTAAGAGCATCAACAGTGGAATTAAGGGACCTGTTAAAACCAAGGAGTGGGAAAAAATTACTTGTGCAGTTAACGCAGTATCATCTGTTGCCCGTAGCATCACAGAAAAAAAAAAAAAAGGTGTGATATGAAATTGGAGTCAAAGAAACATCTCGCGAAAACAAGGCGATCCATGACTGCAACAGGAGGGGGTCAGGAGGAAGTCTCCGTTACACACAGAAGAGCGAATATGTGCCATAATTGACCCTTCGCTAAACCACGCCCCAAAACGCAAACTGGCCAATCACAGCGCAGTATTTGACAGACTCCGACAGAGGTCAGACAGTTTTTTGCTGCGCTCCATTGACTTTGACCGAAAAATTTGAGATTTTCTTCATTTTTGAGCTGGTTTTGTGGATTTTTAGCTAATTATGGTTAAACATTGTGCCTGGGGCACTTGTAACAGTGACACTCGTTACCCAGAGAGGTTGGAAGGAGATATACATTTTTTTCCCTTTACAAACCAAAATCAAATCCTGAAAAGTGTTAGCTAGCTAAGCTAATGTGACTAAGGTCTGGTTATACAGCTCCGGGTTGCAACGTTGGTAAAGTTAGACTAAATGTTAGCTTTGTTATTCATGATCCAGCCAGCTTGCTAACATTAAGATGTTACAGTCAAGCTCTAAAAAACCTGTGGGTAACGTTACCTTGATGTCAAAATGTAATACTATTTTTTCATTACTATTTCAGCACTTTGTCAATAGGAAGCCCAGTCCCGAGTACCCAAATCTTGTGGAGGACTGGGCTGACACACTGCTGATATTTTTTTGCTTTACAGAGGTCCAGGGTATGGAGCTACCTGTGGAGTTAACCAGAGTAATGTTGTTACAGCACACTATAGGCTACTAATGTTACATTAGTTAGCTAATGCTAGCTAACTTACTACTGAATGTAACGTTATATAGGCCTACTGCTTTTGCTTTTTAATGATTGTAATAGTGAATAGAGACCTACCCAGCTTTACAGGAACAGTGTTGCTCCTTAATGTCGTTGTCCTCTGTCTCAATCGCCAGGTGATGCGGTGGTTCACTTTTACTCTGTGATCTGTAGGCTTTCGCTTCTATCTTAATTTTTTTACGTCATTTTGTTGCTGAGTCAGTGTGATATCTTGAATATAACCTTCAAATGCATATTGTAGACCCTTCTGTCTGCTTCTATCTGAAATCGCTTTTTCTATTTTCCAAAAATTGGACAATATTTATCCAGGGAGTGCAGTTAGCGATAGTGGGAGCGCCATGCTGGCTCCGAAAGCTTGATGGACTTAGCAACAGTAACTAAGGGGGGCGTGGTTTAGCGAAGGGTCAATTGGCGAGGTTGCTTTGTCCGGTGTTGCAATGGATATCCCCCTGAACAGCGACTGACAGCGAAGCACAGCCCATGGTAACTGAAAATGCGACACTAGCCATTCGTCTGTCTCTGCAAATAGATCAGCACGCTCTCTAAAGACGCGCTCTCTTCCAAGATATTGTAGTATTATACCATAGCCTCAATAGCCACAATTGAAACGAATGATAATGATATAATTATATTCATGATATATATTCAGGCCTACAATTGTCAAACAGGATACTCTCAAAATTATTATACATTATGAATTCTATCATTTATCGTGTAATTTATGTATTCAAACTCAACAGTTCTTCTAAGTAACAAAATAGACTCCATTAGTCAAAAACAAAGTTGTTTTGCTTTGGAGAACGGCAAGCAAATTGTACGTATGACTCGTACGACAGCTCTGGACCACTCGTAAATCTCGCAGAGTGACTTACGAACGAATTTGTGCGTAAAAGTGGTTCTTGCATCTGGCCTGTTATGTGGATCTGTAAGTCTTGTTTTAATAAAACAAGACTTTAGGTTTCCTGTTTTCTGACAGTGATACAAAATAACAAGTCCTTATTTCATTGTAATATTCTTAATCATTGAACTACTATGTTAAATACAACAGCCCCATATTTATTATCGAATTAACTTTTTATAATTTAGCAACTGTGCCTGGATGGGAGCATGCAACTGTTGTGTATTTTTGGCAGCAGTGTAGTATAGAAGTTAAGTAGTTAGGCTCATAACTCAGGGTTACAATTCCATGAGGGCAATGTTAGCATACCCTAAATCAAGGTACATAACCCAATTTCTTCAGTAAAATAGCCTTCTGTATAAATTAGGGCTGTGGTGATTAATCTATTCATGTCAGATTAATCAACTGATGCCTTAATCACCATTAGAAAAAATAATACATATATTTAAATACATTACATTATTTTTCCTCAGTGTAAACACATAGCTAATGTTATTTGACATAAGAACACTAGGTAACGTTAGATACAGCCAGGAGCGGTGGCAGAAAATGTTGGTTGGGGGTGCTAAGGGGGTGCTTTATGGTTGTGAGGGGGTGCTCATGAAATGTAGACACCTGTGCAGGTCACGGGCTATGAAGACTACATTACTAGGCATAATGTTTAAACCATCTAGTCAGATATTACAGCACGGCTACTACAAGAAGCATGCTATGCATTGATTTAGCTTATGTACACGCACTAAAACATGAATACAATGACCCAGACCCTCACTACCAATAGCCAGGAAAATATTGCTACAACATGACAGATAAACACTGCTTAGACCATCTCACTCATTGCAAAATCAACGGGAGCTTGTGTTGGCTCGATTTCTTTAAATTTTTTAGGAAAAGATCATGAAGGACAGAGACCCCAAAAAATGTGTACAGCACCTGCACAAAGAACTTCAAAGAACTTTAGACGATGAGTGTGGCAATGGATATACACCTGGTTTTTAACTGCTAGTCCACCAAAACAAGATTTAGAACGATGAGTGTTGCAATGGATATTGTTTTTACAGTGCCTGTGGGACATCATTTGTGCAAATAGCGTGAACAGACACCTTATCTTTTGCTACATCCTTACTTTGTTATGATAGCCTGACATATCCAACTATATTTGCCATAATTTCAATTAACTCGTTCATATCATTGAGTATACAACTGATATTTTTGAATTTAAAATAACGTGTTTAATGAAAATGTAAAATTGTATGTAAATAGGTACTTGTCTCGGGACCTCCCCCCCCACACACACAGGGCTCTACAACGGAATTATAAAATAATTGTCGGCTGTTTATTTTGATTTAAAGTGTTTAATGAAAATGTAAAATTGTAAGAAATGGGGCTAATTCAGCCAGCCCGGCAAGCCCCCCGGCGCCGCCACTGGATACAGCCATCATTTTTAACTTCAGGAGTTCTTAACTAAACCAATATGGGTAGTATTAAACATTGCGTAGTCGGTTGCACTGCGTTTACATTCAAAATCATCAGTCTCCTCATTCCATTCCAGCACCAATGTAGATTTTTTTTTGGGGGAAAGGACAAATATTATTCAAACTAATCCTTGCAATTTGTCAAACAAATCTGTTCACTAGTTTTTATTTAAAAAACTAGTGAAAATCGTTAGCATCTCAAAAGAATTGTTTTTGTGCTCTGCTGCAATCTTTTTAGAACGTTATACAGTTTCTCACCAAATTAGAACACGTCTGTGAAATCAGTTTTATGTGCCACAGTTTTTATTACATTTTTATTCATTTTTGGAAACGAGGCTCCACTCAGAATGAATGGTGAAAAGTTAGCTTGTATAAGCAGGGTACACTTCAGTACAATAATGCTGGAAACTGCAAGCCTTCACAACACACAAAGCCATTATTTTTAAGAGCCATTATTTAGAACCAAAATGGCAGCGACCAGCAGCCATAAGTGCTGTTATGACAACCTGTTACTTCCTCCCAACAACATTGGGACACTTTGTTTGCAGTTACCTAGGTTAGGTTAGTCATTCAACCAGCTTAAGTTAGTTATTGTAAAGGATAAAACTTTGTACTATTTATTTAGCTATATTAGTTTTCTGTGTTTTGGGTTTTTTTTATATAGGCTAGCAGTTGCTGTGACTTTGCTCGCTAAACTGTTTTGCTTCTAATGGTGACAGATCAGACAGTAGATATGAATCACTCAGCTAATGATAACCAGCTAAGCTCTAGCTGGCTACATAGCCACTTGATTATCTGGCTATCTCGAGCATGGACACAATAATACACATTCACATATTAGTCTGGCTAGGTAGCTTTAAGTAGCTAGGTCTCAGATATTTTTACAGCTAAAGTTGAGGGCTAATTGCTTGTCTCTTCTTTAAATCAAATCAAATGTAATTTATTTGTATAGCGCTTTTCACAAATGAATTGTCACAAAATGCTTAACAGAAGGGGAACCCAGGCCTAGACCCCCCCAAAAGCAAGACTAAAGGTGACAGTGGCAAGGAAAAACTCCCTTGATAGGGAGAAACCTTGGGAGGAACCAGACTAAAAGGCCGGCACAGGGTGTGTCAAAAAAAGACCATATCATGGTCTTTATTAGCTAACATTAGCTAGCTAGTAGTATCTAAATATAGCTAGCTAGGTAAGTGGTGTTGTGTGGTCATGTTGGGTAGACTAGACACAATCATGATTTTTGAAATTGCTTAGGAATGTTTTTTACCAACAAAATTGCATGCTTTGTATGTGCTATAACAGGCTTCTCTAGACTATGACCATGTCCAGTCAACCCTAAATATATATATATTTTTTTTTTCCGCTAGCGAACTGCTAGTTACACCTTTCCAAGATGTTTGCCTCAGTAATTGGTTTGTTGTAAATCACTAAATCACCTTCATTATGGAAATCAATGGAGCACCAGGAAATAACCATAGATGATCTCCTTGGCAGAAAATAGATGTATATAAGGTGTAATTTTTGCTCTAAAAATGAAATGGGCACAGCTATGGGAAGAAAGCCAAAACCAAAAAATATTATTTCAGAAAGGGGCTAGCCAGGAAACATAATTATTTGTCAGCTAGCTAGCCATGGTAATCTACTTACAACTTCATGTTAAACTCATGACAGATAGCTTGATAATGCTACAACATAAAATCATGACATGCAATCATTGTTTTAGTGGACCAATTTCACCATAAATCATAACATTAAGTTTGAATTAACATTGAATGATCTCTGAAGTAACTTTACGGTTGCTATACAAAATTAGCTAGCTAGAAGTGTGATGTATGTAAAAAAACTATTTTTGTTTGTTCACCAAAGTTGCACCTGCTATATAGGATGAGATATAATGGGTCAGTGCATAATAAAAAATAAAACTTTCTCTTTGAATCAACAACCAAATAGATTATTTTCAGAGGAAAGAGTTCATTTCCAAGTATTTGGTTGCTAAATTTACCAAAATTACAGTCAGGTCCATAAATATTTGGACATTGACAAAGTTATTGTTATTTTAGCTGTCTACCACAGCATATTGGAGTTGAAATTAAATAATGAATATGAATATGAATATGATTGCAGACTTTCAGGTTTAATTTGAAGGTATTTACATCCAAATCGGGTGAACGGTGTAGGAATTACAGCACTTTTGATATGTGGTCCCCCCCTTTTTAAGGGACCAAAAGTAATTGGATAATTGGCTGCTCAGCTGTTCCATAGTCAGGTGTGTGTTATGCCCTCATTATTTCATTTACAAGTAAGCAGATAAAAGGTCTATAGTTGATTTCAAGTGTGGCATATGCATTTGGAATCTGTTGCTGTTAACTCTCAGTATGAAGTCCAAAGAGCTGTCACTGCCAGTGAAGCAAGCCATCATTAGGCTGAAAAATCAAAACAAACCCATAAGAAAGAAAGCAAAAATCATTAGGTGTGGCTAAATCAACTATTTGGTAAATTTTTTAAAAGAAAGAACGCACTGGTGAGCTCAGGAACACCAAAAGGCCCGGAAGACCATGGAAAACAACTGTGGTGAATGACAGAAGAATTCTTTCCCTGGTGAAGAAAAACCCCTTCACAACAGTTGGCCAGATCAAGAACACCCTCCAGGAGATAGGCGTATCTGTGTCAAAGTCAACGTCAACAATCAAGAGAAGACTTCACCAGAGTAAATACAGAGGGTTTACCACAAGATGCAAACCATTGGTAAGCCTCAAAAACAGGAAGTTTGCCAAAAAACATATAAAAAAGCCTGTACAGTTCTGGAACAACATCCTATGGAGTATGGAGAAGGGAAGGAACTGCTCATGATCCAAAGCATACATCATCTGTGAAGCATGGTGGAGGTAGTGTTATGGCGTGGGCATGAATGGCTGCCAATGTAACTGGTTCCCTTGTATTTATTGATGATATGACTGCTGACAAAAGCAGAAGGATGAATTATGAAGTGTATAGGGCTATATTATCTGCTCAGATTCAGCCAAATGCTTAAAAACGGCACTTCACAGTGCAGATGGACAATGACCCGAAGCATACTGCGAAAGCAACCCACAACTTTTTTAAGGCAAAGAAGTGGAATGTTCTGCAACGGCCAAGTCAATCACCTGACCTGAATCCAATTGAGCATGCATTTCACTTGCTGAAGGCAAAACTCCCCAAGAACAAGCAGGAACTGAAAACAGCAGCAGTAAAGGCCTGGCAGAGCAACACCAGGGAAGAAACCCAGCGTATGGTGATGTGTATGGGTTCCAGACTTCAGGCAGTTATTGACTGCAAAGAATTTGCAACCAAGTATTAAAAATGAAAATTTAATTTTGAGCAATTTCAATTACTTTTGAGCCCCTAAAATTGGGGTGGCTATGCATAAAAATGGTTGTAATTCCTACACGGTTCATACAATATTTTTGACAAACCCCTTAAATTAAAGCTGAAAGTCTACACTTAAAGCACATCTTGATTGTTTCATATCAAATCCATTGTGCTGGTGTACAGAGCCAAAATGATGAAAATTGTGTCACTGTTCAAATACTTATGGACCTGACTGTATGTGTCTTGCTACTTTATAGTAATGGATGCTCTGTAAGAGGTGCTAAAATGGGTAATCACTGCCACATTATCCCACGTAAATAGTGTTTATCTGAACTAATGGTAGCAGCCAAAAAAATTGATAAGATGTTCAGACAACTGTATGCCAGTTCTGTCCGTCTCACACTACCCTCCAAGCTGAAATGCCATCATCAAAATGACCCCCACACACACACACTTACACTTGTTTATGTATTGATTTATTGTCTTCCTCCCTAGCTCATGTCCATTTTCAAAGTCAAAGTGCTTTTATTGCCACACAACAGAGTTGGTGGATTTTTTCTTGGTACAGCAGCTCACAGGTACATACAACAGACAACAGGGGGCACAATTGACAGCACAAATAAAGTACATATAGGTTCACATATAGCAGCTATGAGTAAATGAAATGAATGAATTAATAAATGTTTAATGACTGGGTGGTAGGGGTAAGGTAGTCAAGTTGACCTCGCTGCTATAATTATTATCATCATCATCATCTTATAGTTATTATTATTATATGATTTAGGCATGTAACCCACAGTCCTATTTTGTCTACTAAATCAGTTTTGCAATGAGGCTGATTACTTTAAGAATTACAGATCATTTTGAGAACTATACCAACATTAAAGCCTACATTTTCAAGATTGTGACTTAAGTACCTTTAATTATAGAAAAAAGGCTTCACTTGATCAATAAAGCCTAAAGGTATGTGATTATCAAGACCAGATTAAATTAAACCGAAGTTTCAAAATGTATGTGTATATTTCAACATGGAAATATCTACTGATTGAAACGAATCACCTAGGAGTTGATACTCCTCTATGACTATCTATTTCGATTTTACACATGGAATTTGATAGTGAAATTACTAGAAAGTAAATAGACATATAATTGCTTATCCTGGTTAAAGGGGTCATGGAAGCTCTGTCAGTGGATAGTTGGTCCAACGAGATCAGCTCCTGACATCTGTAAGGCTGTCTTGGACGTGGATGTGGATGTGGTCTCTTGCAGGCAGGGACTCGCCAGAGATAAAGACTGTCATTGTTCTTATCACAGCTGGTGTTTTGTCACTCAAGTTGTGAGTGCTATATGCAATTGATATAACTTCAGCCACATGTTACCCTTTTTTATAACTTGTATAACCGATTAATTTAACTATTGGGGGAAAAAATCTAGTTGCTGGTGACAATTTGTTGGCACAGCCATGAGTAGAGTTCAAGTTTAGACTGCATAGCTTCTGTAACATTCTCCAGCAACTTTTGAATATAAGCTCAGATCTCTGTTGTCTCATAGGCTTAACTGTGTAGTAAACAAAATTAGTTTTTTTTCTGCAGACAAGCAAATCCATCTGTTAGTCTGTTGTGCTTCATTTAAGAACATAAGAATACATAATGACGAGAACAGGCCATTTGGCCCATCTATGCTCGTCATTTCTTATTTTAGAGAATATCCAGCACTGCATCAAGCCTGGACTTGAATATCCCAACTGTTTCTGCCTCCATTACATGACCTGGAAAGCTTTTCCACGCAACAAAAAAAAACAAACTTCCTGATATCTGTGTGGAATTTACCTTTAACAGAGCTTTAACACACTTTTCTTGTTGTTTGTTAGCACCGCAAATGTACAAACACTCACTCAGCTGCAAAAAAAACTGTCATCACGCACCAGCTGAAAGGATCTAATTAAAAACAAAACAAAAACAAAATCCCCCCATGAGACCAAGAATGGGCACCCATTATGGATGAGGCTGGATTCCTGGTTGCCGCACACGACGCTTCACAAATAAACAGAGCGCAGCACGCTAACGTCAGGCCGGCGGGTGCAGGGGTGTGCAGCACTGCCAGTTGTGTATAAAGAAAATAGAGTCCTCCGCAGGGTGTCTGCACTAGGCCCAGCCAGCCAGATATTCAAACCTGCACACTGTTTCTTTTTCCTCCAATGTGTCCAAAGCGTTACTCATATTTGGTTTTCTGTTCTTTGATGTGCATATGCGTCTCCTCACGTCAGGCTTTTCCACTCAGAAAAAACATACCACCAAATCGTCATGGTGTATTAAATGACTATGAGAATATTCTCACTGTATTTCCGAGACTACTGGGTTGTATGGAACTAAGAAAATATTGGAAATAGATTGCTTTTATGAATTAACATTGGTAAAATTGAGCTTTTGGAAGAACTCATCCCATGCAGGGTGTGGCTGAGGAAAACCTGACATCTTTCTGTGTTAAAAAATAAATCCTGATATCCATGCAGAATTTGCCTTTAACTAATTGTAAAACTAAACTTGTGCCCTCTTGTTCTGCTAACTGAACTCATCTTAAAAAAATATTTGGTAGTTCACCTTGTTAACCCCTTTTATGAATTTAAAAACCACAATGAAATCAAATACCTGAATCAAGTAACAATAACTAATAAATTAGACAGTGATACTAATGTATACAGCTCCTCATTGTCATTTATACATGGCTGGCTTGCCTTTATTTTGCCACTGTAACTCTTGAAACTCATTTTGAAATATTTGTCCAACATGTTTAATCTTATATGTACATTTACTGTATTTAACTTAGTTTGTAAGTTAAATATAGTTATTCGCATAAATGTTTGGTTCATGCAAAGCTTGTCTTTGAAGCTGCTGACAAAATAAGATAAATATTTTTTCCTTGAACATGAAAACATGCTGCTGCTGACTATGATGTGTTGAGGTGATTATTGATGGAACCGCATTTCCTTGTTTATTGTTTGATGCCACATTAACAATCTGCACCATCTTGCAATTGTTGCCAATAGTGCCCACTTTGGGCAGATGGGGCAGCCTGCAAGATGGATCAGTTGCCACATAAATTTACGCTGTCCGCCAAACCGAACAGAAAGACAACATCGAACGGTGCTTTATGGCCCCGGGCAGTGTTGTGTTGCCAAAAGCAACGGTTTATGCTTCATTCCACATTCACAGCTGTTGGAGGGATGGATCTCAGTCTTCTCCACACTGGAATCACTATAGTGACAAAAATCAAAATCTTTTATTATAAAGACTATCCATAAAAATCTACATAACTTATTCAATGACATACAGTCACACCCCTCCCTGCATTTTCACTTTTTTTCTTTTGCTCATGAAAGAATATTTCATTTTAAGGCCAAAAATAGTCTCATGTTAAGTTTGTGTTTGAATGTTTGTATTTCCACGTCATTTATGTGCGTAAATGGTTGATAGAGTCCTGGAGTTTTATATGACAAACAGATGTTGAGTGAGGCTCTTTCAGGCCTACGACACCTGCTTAAGCAAACAGAGGCCTGTTGAAGCCTGGGACTAGCCTGTTTTGTTTCCACGGGCACCTTGCTGTAACTCAGCAGTGGTAGTGCCCCTGGCCCCTGTACTCGCAATCTGTGGTGGGTCCAGAGTGTCCCATTTTCTGAAAATCCTCAAATAAACTTTGAAGGTTGAGCCAAGTAACGCTTTTACATTTCTTAAAGAATTCCAGCTATGAGACCCAAAATAGTATAATAAGAGCAAAACAAATATTATTTATTTCTGCAATGGTGTGTGACTTGCATGGAAGTCGCATGTGATTGAACAATTGGGTTGGATGTTTTTATCCTCTATTTTTCGCTGTCAAAAGAACAGAACAGTGAAGAGCAGTTATAATCACTTCAGTAAAACCTGGTTTTGTAATTTAGTTCGATTTAATCACTTACATTGTAGATTAAATGTAAAATCTGACAAATGGAAAGCTGTTAAGAGATATGTTTTCATATAAAGAATTTTAAAAAATGAGTTGATAGACGCCAAAATAGTTGAGAAGACACTGTGACTTCAGAGAATATGTCAAGATTCAGTCAATTTTCTTCACCAGTGCACTGCTGACAAGCTCAGATTGTCTTGTAATAAATCACATCTGTCCTTTATCACAGAGGAATAAAGAATGAGGAGTAGACAGATGAGGGAGGGAAGACAGAATTAATACAAAAGCAATCCAATGATGCCATAGAATGTTGATGCACATCTTTTACTTTCGTCCTCCCTACAACGTGATGCTACTAAAAAAGATTCCCCCAGAAGGATTGCCTTGTCTCCTCTGCCAGCCTGTTGTTATCTTATTGCAAAGCAGCGACAGGCAAGACAACTGTATCTTTTGCAGGCAGACATTTACCCTGATAGCTGCTTCATTTTGTGCCCTCCTTTACCACAATTGACTTGTCATGTATTTTACGGATAATTAGGCTTTAAAAAATGAGGAGGGTGTCAAGAGTCACCTGATAAGACGGGGCTGATAAATTGACCGTAAATGCTGCCTTTCAATCGGGCACAATTACCACCCCTGTAGCAACAATCAGGCCTAATTAATAATGGTTGGTTGTGCGTGGGGTCGGTGAGAACGTGCATATGCTTGTTAGATAGCAGTGTCCTGTTCTGGTCTAACATTGTTCTCTTTTCTTCAGTGTCAACTTGAGCTAATTAGAAAAGTCAAAGGTCATGTGGTGAAGAAGAGGGGAAAGACAATCCAAGCAAAGTGCTTAAAAGGGTTTTCACACATCAACAACGATGCAATAACAATGTTTTATCTGTGCCTCCACCCAAACCTCCTGGTGAATTTTAATGTTCCCTGTTCACTGGTCCTAATTTATTGTTTGAAGAGGTGTTTAATTTTCTTTCTTTTTTTCCATCTCCTCTTTCCCCTGTGAAAATACAACCATTGTGAAATAAAATTTGACAGAATGGGAGATATATATATATTTTTTTAAACGTGCAGTAGTGTCAGACCAAAAAAAACCTATGAAATGGTGCGTCATTCTGTTATCCTGTACAAATAATTGCAAATGAATTAATTGCATAATAGAAATTGGATTATTATTTTGGGTCAAAATGATTAGCTATATAAGAATATAAGAATACATAATGACGAGAACGGTCCGTTCAGGCCATCTAGGCTAGTCATGTCCTAATCTGAAGAGTATATATGAATGAGCAACTACAGAAAACAAAGCTAAACTCTGTAATACAGAGTTTATAAAACAGAGTTTAGGATTGCGGCCCCGCCTCTTCCCCCGGTGGTGAAATAACCTTCCAACTCGGTCAGAATAGCAGTCACTAGCCATCTTCCGCATTGAAAACTTACCTCTCCTGACTACAGCTCACTGAAATAAATAAATACATTTAACGCTTCGCTCCCTTTGTATTACACATTTTCTGGCATGAATTTTGACGACAATGATTGAACTGTAGCTTACTGATCTATTATAGCTCTAGCAATGATTCTCTAACCATTTGATGCACCTCTGTAAGATGCTTTGGATAAATGCCAAATGACTAAATTGTAAATTGTAATTGTAATACAAAACAAATACACACCCCCTCCAGCACACTCACACACCAAGGTTATTACAGTTTTGTGTTTTTCCATGAGTTTTTATTTCTATTTTATTTTCCCTTTAATGACCAAGAAAATAAAACAGAAAATAATGAACGTTGTTTTTGATTTTATTCTAGTTTGTTTCAAAGATTCTAATTCCTAATAGTTTTAGTTTCTCATACAGATTTGTTTTTTGTTTTATTTCAGTTTTCAGTATTTTCATGATTCGTTTTTGTCTTAGTTTTGGTTTTCCAATTATAACCGTGCCACACACACACACACACGCGCACACACACACTCAGTCACACATACATGCATGCATGTATGCACACACACGCACACACACACATACGCACACACACAGGTGCACACACACACACGCACACACACAGGTGCACACACACACATACACTGTCACGTCTCGTGTTCATGTTCCCCGTAATTAGGTGTTTGTAGTTTATTCCATGTTTTCCTTGTTGTCCGGGCCGTGTTTTTACTTTCGCTTACCTGTTTCCAGTCTCGTCACTTCCAGATTGTCTCATCATTGTATTATTGTTTTCACTTAGTCCTTATGTGTCTGATTGCAGTCAGCTGCATTCGTGTTAATTCCTGATTGTTTCTTGTTATGTCTAAATGTATATAAGCTGTGCGTTTTCCCATGTTCGTTGCCAGATTGTCTTGTGCTTTGCTTATGCCTACACAACTCTCCAGCGGTTTCTCTGTTTCCCAGTGTTTTGTTCGATCGTGTTCTTGTTCATGCTCCCATTCGTGCTTTCGTGTTCCCGTGTTCATCTGTATCCCAGTCTCTTTCCCGACCCACCTGTTCGTGCTCCTTGTGGTTCCAGTCCCGCTCCTCTCTGTGTTCCCTGGACTGATTTCCCGTTATTGACCCCTGCCTGCCCATTGACCACGTCTTGCCTGCCTCTGACACACCTGAAGCCTGGAACAAACTTTGCCTGTCCCCGACCACTCTTTGGATGCCTGTATTGCCCTGATTGCTCCTGTTTGACCATTGCCTGGTTTTTACGCAATAAAGGACATTATTGCATTTCTGGGTCTGTGCCTGGTTTTCCTACTCCGTTCCTGACATACACACTCTCAGTCACACATACACGCATGCATATATGCACACACGCACACACACACAGGTGCACACACAAACACACACACACTCAGTCACACATACACACATGCATGTATGCACGCACACACACCTACGGCCCCTTTTGTGCTCCACGAGTCATGCGGGCCACCAGGAAGAGTATTGGGGTGTACCAGGACGTCCCACTCTTGTCCTTTCCCATAAGCCCTCTTCTCCATGATCACGTGTGGAAGTGCAGAGTGCTGCTGATTACTTGTGGCTCCACTAGTTTTCTGCGATTAAGATCCACTCTCCCTAATCAGATGGGGCTTGCAGGGGCCACGGATGGCAATCGGGCAGCGGGCCCCCCAGGGAGTACAGTGCCGAGCCGTTGCTCCCTTTCCCGCCGAGCTATCAAAGGGTTTGTCAGAGTCGATCGTGGGACATTTCGCCTGACACCTGGCAGAGTCAGGAGGCAAGGCAGGTGGCAGCACGGAATCGGGTTTGGCCGGAACACCTGCATCTTCCTCCCTCATCATCAATGTGGCCTGGCAGATTTAATTCAGTTGCTATTAGGAGAGAGATTTGTTATTTCATACGCTCTGAGTTGCTGCCAAAAGCATTTCACTGACAGGAGGGGACCTCCCTCAGGATTTTTTTTTGGTGGAGAATTTGTCTTCTGGTGAGATGCTTACATCTTTTCAATAACAGTTCACAGATTATAAGAAATAAAAAACATGTCTAGTATATAATGGACAGTCTTTTCACACAAGAAATGTAATCATTTTAGGATATTTCTATAAAGCCTCATCTTAATATTGCAGAACAAATATGTATTGTATATAAGTAAGTGTGGGCTTGATCTGAACATTTTTGAATACATCCAAAAATGTATATTCTTATTGTAATATGTATTTTCAAGGACTAGTTCAAGGTCCTGAAGCAGTTTTACAACACCTGGATAATCAGAATAGGAAATGTATCTACATTACCTCTGCTCAAGTGCAGTGGTGTAACTTCCTTATTCAGAATCAGCTTAATAAGAAAGGGACACAACTGTTCAACTTGCCACAGCAACCTGTTTGGGAAATAGTTTGCAGAGTGTGTAAGTCCTTTATCCATCGCCCCCTCTTTAGGCTGATGTGACTCCCTTCCCATCTGGTGAGAATAGCAAATGAAGTGATCAGATGTTTTTCTGTTGGCGATTTTGACCTTCGTCCCCTCCATGACAGTGAGCAGTGAAGGACGCTGTGACAGGCTGACGCTGCACTTCTGCTCCGCCCTCATCTCGCAGGCTGCCAAGGTGCGAGGGGGGTCTAACTGCCGTGTGGGGCAGTTGATGAAGAAAAGCAATCGATGGAGTGAGGAATGATGAAGAAATGAAGGAGGGAGATGGACAGGCTTGCAAAGCGAATGTGGCCACCTTGCTCTGACAAAAACTCCAAATTAAAATGCAAGAAAAGTGGGGGAAAATGCAGAAGGGAAATCAATAGATCCCTTCTCATTAAACAAAACAGGGATTTATTTATTTACTTATTTCTATGCAGCTACATTCATTTTATAAGATGGTTTGAATAGTGAGGTGAGACCTTTGTGTATTAGAGAGCAGCAGTCGATATATTTCATTTTGATATTGTCAAACTTCACTTGGAAGCCACTATTTCTTTACATCGACTTATCATTCATGTTTTAGGTTAATTGCAGATTATTATTTAACGTCAGACTACAGCTCAAAGCTTTTCAGGTGTACTGACTGAATAACAATTCTTTCTTAAGCAAAAGAATGATATGAAAAGCACTCAAAGTATTCATTTGTTAATTTAATTACTGCATGACTCGTGTAGTGGGGGTTGAATAAATATTTGAAATTGTTACAATTTCCCAGGTTTTACTTTGATTTTTGTCATAGGCTATTGCATAGTTATGTGTTTTATCTTGAGGGAAAGTGAGTTGAGTGCTTAATGTTTACTCCCGAGCACAGCTTTGGAGATCATCTGAGTGATGTTATTTATAAAAGAGCAATATATTCTTCTACAGAGAATCATTACAATAATACTATTGCCATGACGGCAGGGGAAATGATAGATGAATATATGGAATTCTAAACTGCTCTTTGGTCACATGCCAGGCAAGTGTGGTTTATTTATCTTCATATTGTGAATGAGTCCATGTTTATGTTCCATCTCTAAAGAAACCACATGTCTTGAGAAATCCCCCCCTCCCTACTAAAGATTACATTCTCAGGACTGATGCATCTTACAGTGTATTTCACTATCTCTATTGTTATTAGGTTTGCTACATATTTTTAAAATGTACATTTACTCCATATTAATTTATGGTGTTGTGGGCCATAACACTGTACTCTCTCTGTAGTGTAGTCTGCCTTTGATATATAATCTTATTTTTAAATTAATTTACTTGCATTTTGAAGGATGATAGTACTGAATCAAGTGAAGATCTTGATCAGTCAAGAAAACATCCTGTGCATTATTGCATGGAGAACCTGGTTTAAGAGCACAAAAAATCATATAGGCAATGATCAACAATTATCTTAAGTATACAATATGTTTGCATCCTCAGCATATCCTGCAGGTAAATATCCATCCCCTTTGGCCCCCTGGCCTTCAGGACTGCAGCAGCGTGGGTCCAAAAAGGACCCACAAAGACATTGCTGCAGTCTCCTCTGTTCCACTATTTCCTGACCAATTGATTTATTTCACATTATTAATTAACTTTGCTGCAGTTCCACTTGTCAAGCCTGGTCTGCAGGGGTCAATAATGAGAGGAAACTTGATGTTAGTGGATCCAGCTTAAGTGATTCTGTCATGCTAATGATTCAATATATCAGTACAAATGTCAGGCGCTTTTAATATGTTGATTCACCGTTCCTAATCTGCGTAAGCGCTGAGCTCCCAGGGATCTGAGACCTCATTTGGCCGGGAGATTTATAAAGGCCTTCGGAAATTCCTGCAGCTTTCAGTAAATATTTGATGAAACAGGTAGAGACTGCTGAATCAGAGCGAGTGGTAAAGAATAAATGACCTCTTCTCCTGTCTGTGAGCGTTTCTCTGTCAGCTTTATCCAGACCCAGATGTTCAGTCTATGTAAAAACAGAAACATATGATTGAATCATGCACTATGTTCAGAAGACCATTTTGCATGACTGCTCTTCTTAGGTTGTGATGCCAAAATGGTTCATTTTAAGTGTATCCATTTACAGCAAGGCCTAATACAAAATATATATAAAAAATAAAAAAACATAGATATTCATTCATCAATGTATGGTTTCAGTGATTGTTTTACCTGATACTTGAAAATGATATACACATGACCTTTTACCTTTTTAAAGTAGTAAAAACACAAAATGATTCAGATTCTGTATTGATTTAGTCCAGTATTGAGTATATGAGGCATGAAGTTTGGCTCCATAGAATGAGTGGCTTCTCCACTTTGAAGCCCACCCAAGCCACTGTAGGATTTGAATTAAGTTTGAAGAGCATTTAGCCACTGTACATACACTTATCCAAGATATACAGCGATGGCCCGTGGTTAGCATTGGGAGGCTGATATATCCCTAAAATGGACATTTTGAATGTCCAGGTGCTGAACGGTTGATATCATTCTGATACCAGATGGGCTGGGTTATTATGTACCTGAAAGTTGGGAAACTAACAGGGAGGAACTGTCTGAAAGGGTCATTACAACATATAAAGGGGCAGACAATATAATAACATCAGATGGGAAAGGACTCGTATTTTGAAGTAACGAAAAAGGATTAAAAAAGTAAACAATTAAAGTCTGCAGCAGGAAAAAGGAAAAAAGACTTCTGAGCAGTAGAAGAAGGTAATATGGTCCTTTCCTCTTTTTCTTCCAAAAATAAAAATTATTGGGATTATGTTTGGAGAAAGCCAAAGGAAGCCTTCAACCTATATTGCCTATTCCCAACTGTTAAATTTGATGGTGAATCTGTTATGGTATGGGCAGCTATCTCATAGGAGTCATTGGGTCAGATTATTACTCTGCATGGTAGAATTACAGCCAAGGAATACAAAGCCATTTTAGGTGACCAGGTGCACCCTATGGTGCAAACAGTGTTTCCTCAAAATTTCCCCATATTCCAAGATGTTACCCCCCATAAACACTGCTAAAAGGATTCAAGAGTGGTTTCATGAACACCGTCCATGGTCTACCATGGTCACCAGATCTAAACTTCATTGAACCTTTATGGGAAATTCTGAAGCACTAATAGAAATAAAACAGCAAATCACAGTTTATGGTCTTTTATTGGTTTTAAAATGTGTTTACAGTTCATTTTCTTTAAAATCTTTCTTTCATTCTTTGTTTTGGCCTCCCGCGTGGTACAATGGTTACAACGTTCGACATTGGCCACGGAGACCGGGGTTCGATTCCCCATCCCGCCAGGGTCGGCTCTGGCCGGGAGTACCACCAGGGGCGGCGATTGGCTGTCCACCCCAGGGAGGGGGGAGGGAAGCCGACAAGACGTTCGCTGTGCATAAGAGTGGCCCTGTAGTACCGGGTTACGGTCGGCGGCCTGGTGAGTGCCATCTCGGAGGAGACGATGCTTCGCCTTCGTCACTACCAGTCACAGGACATGGCAGCGAACTCACATTACTAGGGGGGGATTGACATAAAAATAGCGAGTCTAATTGGCTACTAAATTGGGAGAAAATGGGAGAAAATCAGCAACAAAAATTAAAAAATCTTTCATTTTTTTTACATTTAAAGATACACAAAGAGGCAGACAGTACATGGACAAGGACATAAGTAAAAATAAAAAAGGAACAACATTCAAGACACAATCTAGACATCCAAGGTTTTGGGGGCAAAGCAAAATTGTCAAACAAAGGAAAAAATTAACAATATTTCAAGGACCTCAGGCTCTTTGGTGGTTTAGAGCACATCTCTTCTCAGGGTGGGGGTGAGCTATATAACCAGTTCTTTACACTGGCGCACCTCTGGTCCTTAATAAGGCAGTCAAAATACCGTCTTGGAGGAGGTTTTGAATCCTCGTCTGGAGAGTGACCAGGTGAATAGTTTGCTTTTGGTGGACCTTGATGTTCCTTGTCTCCCACAGAACCTGCTTTATGGTGTTAATGATCCTCCACTGGTGCTGGAGCTCTAGGGTGTTGCAGCCTCTGGGTGGACCACAGAGGATGCTCTCAGCCATCAGGGAGTATCTTGGCAAGGATCTGTTCAGGGAGACAGAAGAAACAACCAGGCCCCAGATCCGTCTGGTTATGGAGCACTCCCAGAACAGGTGGTGTACATGTTCAGAATCAGTGCATCCATGGGGGCAGTTCTCTGTAAGGGGTAGGTGCCAGCTAAACATGAATGACCTGGTGGGGAGACAACCATCAGCAGACATCCATGATATATATTTTATATACCAGGCATACAGGCCCTGGTAGAACTCCCTGGCCACCTCCAGACTTCCACCTCTTCAGACACCACCACCCCTGCGTTGTTGTACAGGGAGAGAATTTTAGACTTCTTTGACCATGCCTTGCTAAAGAAGATGCGGGTGCACTTCTCATCTTCCTCAAGACCCTGGAGTTTGGAGTGGAAGGTATATATTTTCCACTCCTCTTGACAGAGGGTGGAGAGGTGGTGCTTAGCTTTGGCAATTTCTGCACTAACTTCCAGGCCTCGGGCTTGGAGGAGACTCCATCTCTGGAGGGCAGCACTGTAATGACTATACGCTGCCCTCCTTTCCTTTGCCTTCCTCCACCTGACTCCCTGGAAGTAGCCTCGCACCCACTGCTTAATCATCTCCCACCACTTTATCAGGGAGTCAAACAGATGTTTCAATGTGGCTCATTCCAGGTAACATCTTGAGAAGAAGAGATGCACTTTGGGGTCCTGGAGATAGCTTGTGTTTATTCCCCAAGGGCCCCTACCCACCATTATGGTCCTCTCCCAGCCTAATGACACAGTCACCCTGTGGTGGTCCAAGAAGTGCACCGCCATGATGGAATAGGAGTGCACTCTCAGTCTTGGGGAGAGCAGGAACAGGTAAATTATAGAAAAAGTGTCACCGGAGGAGCTTACTAATGTAAATTGGGGCAGAGAGACACCTCTTGCATTGTGGAGGGAGAAATCATCCATGATGGACCGTAGCTCCCGACTGGACCTATTCCTCCATAGTCTGCTGCAGTCCTCATCCCTGAGGGCACAGTTGAAATCCCCCCCATAACAACTGGCATATTAGGGGTGATTAGTAGTCTTAGTTTCTGGAAGAGGGAGACCCTCTCTGCCACATTGGTTGGGTCGTACACGTTGATCACCCTGAGTGGGGAATCCTCAACATTGAGATCAGTGACAAGGATTTTCGCACTTGCCCATTTGATTTAACCGATTAAGTACATTTTCCGGGTAATGTGGGCACCTCTCCACCCCTTGACTATGTCTGCTCTCTGGTTGTTCCCCCTGACTGCCTGGTGCAGCCTATCCTAGAGAGGAGGGGCAGATTGTTCTTGCCCCCGAGGCAGAGGGCCCCTGGATGGGATGGATCCGGGGCCAAAAATAAGCTGGTAACCTGTGGGACCAGGGTGGGATAGGTGCAGGTGAATGCTGAGTACTTCTCGGGGGTGGTAGTTTATTTGAGCAAAGGGGAACCTGTGGTCTACTGGATTTAGGTGAGATTTAGAAGCAATCTGAAGCTGTTTGAGAGGGTTTTTTCGAGAGTAGACATTGGAAATTATTGTCAGGCATGTTGGGGGTGGGCCCAGTTAGTCTATTGATCTGTCTATGGTTGTGTTTACCTATTCGCTTCTTGCCGGTTACCTCTGTCCAGTTGAGGGGGGTTTTGGAGTCAGTGGTATCTGAGGAGGAGGCAGGCTCTTCTACTATGATAGGGGTATCAGAGTCACCTCCTCCCTAACAGTAGTAAGGGTTGCTTGTGGAGGTGGCTGATTTGATTGACTTGCTGTGGGTTGGGGTTGGGGTTGGGAGGAGCAAGGGTTTCCAGTGTTGGGAGGTGTGAACAGAAAGGGCAACTGTGGTGGTTCAGGCTGTGACTGAGTAAGTGAAGAGTTGTCTGTTTCTGTTTGGGCAGGAGGGGGATGGGTAGGGGCAGAGTGAGAGGGGGGCATGGTAGATAAGGGGGAAATCTCTAAAGAGACACCTCCTAACCCTGCAAAGGTTGCACGGTCTAGAGTCACGGCATGCCCTGGTCTCATGTTCTCCTCCGCAGCTCTTGCATTTGACCACTGTACAGGCTGCAGCTAAGTGGTCTAAGTCACCGCAGTTTCTGCACAGTTTGGGCATCCCGTAGTACAACACCGCACCCCTGTTGCTTCCCAGGGTAATGGTACCTGGGATATCTCACTCCAGCCATGGCACCCAGATCAGGCCTGAGCTGGACCAGCCACTTCCACCATCTTCATCCAGGACCCTCCTTGCCTCAGACTTGATGGAGCCATACCAACCATGTAGCAACATTGTGGTCCTGTACAGCTTTGCTGAAAAACTGCACAGTGACCACTTTGTTTTCTGTGTCAGACAGGGGCTCAATGTAAAATCTTCCCCTCTCTATAGAGGTTTCAGAACCTCTCCAAGACATTTGCATTCTTAAAACTGACTTAGAATGTGTCTTCCTTTGCGGGAACCTTCACCAGGCAGTTCAGGTAATTTGGCACAAAGCCCATACCTCTCTAGAATACTACTCTGCTAAATTCCAGATGGGTCATACTGGTCACTCTTGTTTGGTTGTTAGTTGGGTTGGGTGCGGCACCGTTGTTTCCTCCACCAGCCCGTCCAGCAGCTGCTGGCCCCTCATGACTGCGTCACTGGTCCCCATCCCCACCATGGTGCTGGTGGTGGCGCCGCTTTCCTCCCCCTCGCCTCTGACCCAGTTCAGGTGGACATCATTGTAGCGGCGCATCCTGGGTGTTGGGCTGGATGCCATCTCCCTTCCCTCTGCATGGACTCAGGGAAGACACAGGAATAGCATGCCCAGGAATTGTTTTCCTTCAGGGAGGACTGGAAGGGGGGAAAGCTGTCAGACTGTCAGAATGAAACCTGTGATAGAATTAGGATCAAAGATCAGGAGCAGAACTTCCACGTTAGTCTTCTCAGGAATTCTGCCAGTGCCACATGCTAGTAAAAGGAAGCAGAATCGTATATGGAGATTTAACACATGGCTACAAACCTGGTGTAGGAAAGAGGGGTACAGCTTTAAGGGGTACTAGGACTCCTTTTGGAACAAGGGTGACCTGTGCAAGTGTGATGGGGTGCACATGAACTGGAGGGGTACAGCTGCATTGGGCTAGCGTATGCTTAGGGTATGCTTATTTAACCTAGGGGCTGGGGGGCAGGGAGGGGGGATTCGTAGTTGTATTAAGGATAGGGAGGTACAGACTGCCCAGATGGAAGATAACAGAGCAAAGTATAATAAAACCTGTGAGGATATATTTAATAAAGACCTTTTAGAGCATAATGTTAATAGAGATGGTTCAGCACAGTTAGGTGTGCAGGTGGAAGAGAATAAAGGTATGAGTAATTATCTGAAGTTCCTTCGTTTAAATGCTAATAATTGAGGTCGCAAATAGCGGCACATAAAACACATCCGAAACAATATGGTAAGCTTACACGTCCAGATCACAAAGCGCCAAGAAATGGATACAGGGCAGCTAGGGATCCATACATATGCAGATCAACGAAGTTCCTGCACAAAAAAGTGACATCACAAAAAGACAATTCTTTAGGCATAAGAAAATATATGATGTAAAGATGATGTAAAGAAAATAAATAAGATTAGGCAGTGTTCAAAAGAAAAGCTTTCCTACAACATAATGTGGGAAAAAGACACCAGCAGTGGTCCCATTGTAAAATACCTAGATGATATTGGTGCTCATAAAATACCGCCTGGTTTCAAGAATTCTTAAAATTCTCATGCAAAGAGGTGAGTCGCAATTAAGGCATGTTTTAGTAAATGAGACGGAATACTTAATCGACCTAATTTACAAAATCTCCACCCTGTTTTAACGCGTTCACCCCAGGTATATACATGCTTGAACAAATGTAACTATAAGGTATGGGGTATGCCCTGCAAACCCATAATGTCACGGATGACATACCTGCCATTCCCATAGAAAGGGTTTATAGTATATTTGGCCTCTTGACAGTCTAGGCCTAACAAAGTACTTTATTTATGCATACAAGGGAGAAGCTTGGGTGCCTTGCATCGTTCTCTCATAATGTTTGGTAAGACTTATTTTTATAAATTGCATATTACGTTTTTGATAGATATGGGGGTTTAAGTCATTGTCAGACTGCTACACATGATGTTCCAGTTTTAAATAATGTTGTTTTTACCTTTTTTTACTGAGAAACACACATTTCCTGGAACCCATCAATATCCTAATTTTAATTGTGACTTCACAATGTAAATTCCTATATGATAGAAGGCTTCCAGCGTCTGCTAAATGTTTAAAATGTAATGTAATGTAAAGTCATATCATTATCACTCTGCCAACAGATAGTGTTTTACACAAACAGGCAGAGAGGTTTAGAATCTACATTTTAGAGCATCCAAACCATGTGTAAGTCAATACTTAGTCTTGTATTCTTGTGAGTGACAACTTTAAATTGCTGATGTGTCCATTAGAGAGGTAGGTATTGGTGAGAGAGTAGTGGGAAGGAGGGGGGAGGGATGTAAACACTAAAGGTGACTAAATTGTTTCTGGTCCAATGCAAAAATCAGTGCAATGGATCGGCCGGGAGAGATTTAGTTGAGCATGGCAGAGGTCAGTGTATTGTGTATTCTGTGCAGTCAATAATAAAGTTAGGACTTGCTGGCTGAAAGTTAATGAGCAATTGCAAGGACCTTGGAAAGTCATTTGCATCCGGACATTGGCTTCCCACTTCGGCTTCATAAGAGCCCAAGGGATCTTAAGCCTCAGTCTGATGCTACAGCATTCAAGGAAGATGAATTGTACTTCTTTATATATATATTCTTTATATATGCAGGCATACATTTTATTTGAGGAACAGATAGATTACATATGAATGTATGTATTACAATACTACTATGAATACTGCTACTATTACTACTCATAATAATAATAATTCCTTAGCACACACCCTTATTCTGGACAACATATCAAGCTTACATGTTTATACATTATTTATACAATCTATACAACTGGATATTTTTTGGGACCTTTTTGTTTTATATAACAGTGATCTCATCATACAGATACATGATGTCCCTTTCACACCATCCCTTCTTCATACCCTCCCCATTAAACAAAATATGCAAATATATACCCATACACCCAACAACAGAAATACCATACACATAGTATCCTGCTCTCCCATGCAAAACAATACACATAATACATAATAATGAATCTTCCCCACTGTAAAAAAAATATTATGTTTTGGTTCTTACTTTACTTTTACCATGGCAGGAACTGTAATTAAAAAAAAATGCAATAACAATAAAAAGTTATTGTGATCGTTTTTAATCTGTTTGTCTCCTATTATTTTAACTATAGCATTTTATTATTAAAAGCATGGTGGGTTTAAGTGAATTCTGTACCCAAACAATCCAGACAAACAATTCCCATGCAATATAACAGTAGCTATTTATATGAGAGAAACAGTGAGCACATTAATTGAATACTTTGTCATGAATTTAAAGGGCTCATGATGAGGTACCAACATTGTTTAGATAGTCTAAAGTAGCCAACATCTTTGAGTAAGGTTACTTGTGGTCATATTTACTGAAACTTGATAGCTGTTCTTGTAATAAGATGGCAAGAAATGAATAAATGTATGCATGCAAACAGAGAAAGGAGGAGACTAACACAGGCATATGAGTATATGCAATGTTCCCCACCTGCATTTGCACTGGTTAGGTAGTGATTAGATACAGTTTTTTAAAAATATCATAATTGTTATCTATACTTAGGAACTTAGATAACTATGTCATTGTCCTCTAACTGCCAGATAGCTTGCAATGTTCCACAACACGTGAGTCAGTGCAATGCCTGTCAGGAGCCATCCCTGAGTATGAAAGCTGTGTCAGGGCTGCCAGATTGCACAAGAGCTTCCAGCCAAATAGCCACTGGAAACTAGCCCAAAACGAGTTAATCCCAACCCCTTTCACACAACATTTAATATTGCAATTACATTTTTTTTTAAATAAGGTTTTGGGTGCATATTCATATCCCAAGAACACTGAAATGATGTTATTGTGATGTATTTACAGTTTTCACATTTGTCATCTCTATAATTTAGAGAAGCGTTATGTTTTGGGTTGTTGTCCAGCCCGGAGATTTGAGCGTTTGAGCATCCTGGGTACCTCTGCATGATTTAAGATGCAACACCAGTGCTTTTCACACTACTTCAGAGTGCAGATTGTGAAGCGGGATGAAATGTTTATTGGAGTCACTATTGCCTTCCATGCCTCTTTTTTGTGAGAGCAAGGATACTAAGCTTGCCTTTTAGAATGTTTTAGTGGCCATCCTCCTCTCTCCAGTTTGGTTTGCATTTTGTTGCCATGTGCAAATAAAAATAGGCTATTCTTTTTTACCATTTTTTTCAAATTTTTCTCCCAATTTGATGGCCAATTGTACCATCTATTAATTTAATTTCCCTCCTCCCACGAGCCCACCACCTACATCAACGAAATCCAGTTACTACACTGGTGCCTGCAGTGACGATGGTGATGAACCGCCTCCTTTGAGATGGAACTTACCTAGCCGTCGCCTGTGATTCACATTCACACAGTTACTTTGTTGAGAGATTTACCAGAGAAGAGGTTATAAATATGCCTAAATGTATAGCCAATGTAAATAATGTTTTGGAGGACTTTGAGATAAGGGATGCAGAAGTATTAAAAACTACAAAAACTTATGACAAATAGGGCAGCAGGCCCTGATGGCATATATCCCAGAGTACTCAAAGAACCATAAACCATTGACAGATATTTTTATGTAATCCATAAACACTGGAGAAATACCAGATGACTGGAAGCAGGGTAGTATAATTCCAATATATAAGAAGGGGGTATTAAAAAAACCAAAAACTTATGACTGACCCATTGAACTACAGTATAAGCCTGTCAGTTTAAATTGCATCTCATGTAAAATACTGGAATGTATTATTAGGGACAAGTTGGAATCATGGAATCTATGTTTCTGCAGTCAGAGGACAGAAGTCAGCTTGTCTGAAGTTAAAAATCAATTTGCCAAAAAATATCAAAAGCAATTGCAATATGATCACTTGTCCCTACTACTAGTACCCCTTGGTTTTATTACCTTTGAGTTGCAAATTCTGTAAAGATTATTAAACAAAACCAGATCCAGTATTGATTTCCCTCTTGTAGGCTGAGTAACAGACTGTGCCAAAATGCAGTCATTAACCACATCTAAAATCTCCTCTTCACATTTACCCTGACCTGACACTACTTCCCAATTAACAGAGGGGTAATTGAAGTCGTCCATTTATGTGAAAAGTTTGTCCCAATCCTGAGTGCAGGGGTAGTAGTGGTGACCTGTAGGCTGTGGTGCCGTTACTCAGTGTCTGTGTTCACCCAGACTTTTTATTAGGGAGGATGTTTTGTTTTGGGTTTTGAGCTTTTCTTTTGACAATCTGTCTTTTTATAACTTTTGTAATAAACTGTTCTTTAAAAAGCATATCTGGTTGTGCAGTGGGGAGTGGTAGCGGTAGGAGGAACGATCTTGCATGTGGTGTCATGGCCGGTGGTGGTCGCTAGTGACAGTCACACAGTAGCAATGCTTTGGAGGTTTATCAGGAAAATCACCAATCAATCTAGCTAGCTAGCTAGTAAACATTATCTGTCCACAAATTAAGTCAACAAACTGACATCAATAAAGCTTGCCAAGTCCATTAAACGTACAGGTAACTACCAAAATAAAGGAAATGTCAATTGTTTTGGTTTGAACACCAACACTTAATAGGGCTGCAACCCGACACGGTATTCTTGTAAAAAAACCTTGCTGCCTGAACATGATACTTTACCCTTTCAAATAAAATTAACGAACACATTTAGCTAACTAATAACCAAAAATGGCATGGTAATCATGTGACCATGAGAAAATATATATAATTGAAAGGTGATTGAATCCATTCAGGTCATTTTTGATTGATGCATATTTTTGACTGACTAATCTATTTTTGTAAAAACTATAAACAAATGCTTGATGAACAATACTTGCTTATGGTGAAATGGGTTCAGAATTTTCCTTCTGCAGTACAATCTACGTTTTTGGTCTGTGATCAAAAGACAAGAGCCAAACAATGAACCAGATTTACCATATATAGTATTTTCTCCATGTAATAGGATTAGCACATGACCTGTAAATGGTCTTTAATACTAAAAACTATTACCATATCATCCTATGCTGGAAATCTAGCCATTGTTTTTTCCATTGTTAATGAAAGATATCTTTCAGCTGGTGTCTCTGATCCGAAGCCGGTTCTTTCGGCTCTCTGGGACTTTGTGCTTTCATAAGAATCATTGGGTGAGCAGGAACAATGACTAGAAGGACTCGAAGCTGAGTAGTCCATTGGAATATTCAGCTTGCCCTTGAAGTCGACACCCTCCCTGATACATGCATGAGGGATTTTATCAGGAGGGCGCACTCTGCCACACTACACTGGGCATGTAATCAACCCCACTTCTTTCAAATCCACTGCAATGTGGCTGTAATCCGTCCAGCTCCCGGCCCGGGTGCGATCCCTTGCTCTTCCCGCAGTGGGCTATGCCTTTGCCCCTGCTCCGCACCTGCTGCTCTCATCAGCATACCCCGCAAAAGCTGCAAGCATGAAATACAGCAGAGCGGGCCACACTGTGTGGAGGAAACAAATAAGCTTGATTGATTTTAATTTCATTCATCACTCATTTATAGCAGGGAAACAGAACATCGCAGTCTATATGGAGGCCATATTAATGTACTGTTTATAAGTCACTGCTTGACAATTTTGCATACATATTTGAAGCCAAACTCCTGGTTCAGCCTTGTTCCAGCTAGTTTTGTCTTTCATGGAAGCAATTTATGCAAGTGGAGAAAACACAATTCCCTAGGATGCTGTGTAAATTATGTTCTTGTTTTGAACAGAGCTTGACTCTTGACTTTTGTAGTCCATGCTATTACCTCCATGCTGTCAATACTGTTTTCTCTCTGTCCTTTGTGAAAAATGATGGAATAATGTATTGAAGTATTTTTACTAATAACAATTTCCTATGTTCCTGCTTTCCTATTTAGCATTACCTAAAATTAGGTTAAATATCTATATCTAAGATATCTAAGAATCACTTTAAACAAGTATGAAAAAATATTGAATAAATCAATTGGCAATCAATTGTTACTTTGTCACTGAATGTATTTGAACTTTCCATGAAAGCGCTCAGAATGCAATAGCAAGTGTACATTTCCTATACATTCAGTGCAATGCCTACTATCCCCAAGATGAGATGCATTGCTCGGTCCTATGGATGCATTAAATCTTCAAGACGTCCTTCTCTTATGAATCAACGCACTGCATTGTCACTGTTAAAGAAGAGAAGCAAGAAACAGCACAAATAAGAAAAAGCGCAGTATGTATCAATACGCAGTATGTATCAATACATTTATTTTATTGTTTTAATAATAAATATTCCAAAAAAAGTTACATTATGATTAATGTAATTATAAATATTAACACCCCATCCCTGTGACTACTGCTGACTTACAATACACTGCTTTTGAAATATTGCAAATGCCAAATTGTTTTATATAAACAAAGCAGGAGGACGGAAAAGCGAGCATCCTTTATACTTTTCATTACTTTCTTCTGCGCCATTTTGTCCACGTCATTACAAAGCAGTAATGGAATATTACCTGGGGAAACAGATTGTCGTCCTACTTACATCCAACAGGCCTTATTTTAATGTGCCAGGGCTGCACGGCTCCTTGTTTGTTACAGTCAAGTGTGAGCGATTTTTTCCCCTCCTATTTTTAATATATCTGTATGGAGAGATGCTACACTGTTCTGACAAGAGACAAATGTTTCATTCAAATGTTGCTTTCGCATATTGTGGGAGAAGTAATGAATTCCTGTGCTCCAGCAGGCTGAGTTCACAAAGTCAAGCCTGAGCAAGGTGGAGCCGGGCTCCTCCAGCAAAATTAAATTTAATGTTCCACCCGCCACTGGAAAGGTGCATAAATCAAGGCTTTTGATTTGCATGGACTGTGGCGAACACCACCCTGTTCCATGCAAAAATAAACCAAGGCTGGAATATTATGTCAGGGCAGGAAACAATGCAATCTCAAGCCTCCCAATAAAAGTAAGCAAGAGGCAGGGGCAGTTTAATTTGGACTTGTATTATGTTGCTCTGATGTCAAGTATATTATTAAAAATCCAGCTACTACCCTCCTCTTTTCATTTAAGAAAAGAAACCCATTTCAAAAGTTCTTTCCTCTGCATTTTTTAATACCCTCACAGTAAACAAGACAAATGAAAGTTTTTCAGAAGGGAGGGAAAGCTTGTTGAAGTGCGTGGATATCGGAAATGAGCCTTCAAGACAAACAATAACGATTCATTTCTTATTCATACTTCTTTGTTCACATCCACTTTACATTTTCAAAGCCCACGATTACATAATATGAGTAAAATATAGGATCGTATGTCTTGTATGCCTCCATTTATCTGTGGCCACCTTCGTAATATCTGAAAATGAGTAAAATAGGTGTTTTGTACTTGATTCTGTGACAGATATATTAATTTTACTCAATCACATGTATATTATTCACTGGATATTGTACATCATTGAACATCACTCATTTTTAAAAAGAATTTTTGTACTAATTCTTTGCATACGATCCTTGGATCTTTCATGGTAGGGTGGAGTTTTGTGACTTCTTGTTTTCCCTTGCTATAGACAATCATTATAAACCCTAAAGCTCATGTGTACATTTGTCATGGTTGAAGTATGGCAGATGGTATCGTGGAAGTAATGACATATTTTCTAATTATCTTTCATCTCTTCAACAGATTTCAACAGTGTAGTTTTCCTCTTTGCTATCTAACTAAGAGAAATGTTTTGAAAATATATTGCTTGGATTTTTTGTGTTAGACTGCCTTTAACAACCACTATGGGACTAAAATACCTTGTTTAAACTTTCAGGCCAAAGCCAATTGAATTTCTGGTTGAGTCAATTCAGGAAATTAATGATGTCCTTATATGAAGCCCCTAGGTTTCAGTGCTTGGTTTTCAGCAATGCTAATCTAATAGAGGTCTCTCCTCTCAAATGAAAAAGTACTTATGGCCAACTATCTTTACCTAACTAGTTGTTGTGTGCATTTCCAAATTGAAGAAATTTAATTCTTCTTAATGTCATGTTCCTCTACACACACATACACACACACAAATGTAAACACACAACATACATTTGGGGACCTGTTTAAAATCAAGGACTAGTAGTTCCAGAGCATGTTTTTTCTCATGGCTTCTCTTATCGTAATCATAGGGTATTTATTCATTATTAGTATTAATACATTATGCAAGATAATAATTAGGGCCAGTAGAAACTCATAACCAGTAGTTCCCTCCTCCCAGTGCTAGGAAGTTGGTATAGCCTGTTCTCAAGCCTCTTGTTAAACAATCATCCCATTGCAGTACATGAATCATCCAACCACAAGTGAAGCTTTGAAACATGTGGCTTCACTTTGGGATAAATGTTTGCAGACAGCTGTGTCCCGTTTCCCCATTCCTGACCCTCGTCTGCTTCTCCTCACCGACTTCAAAAAATGGCTTTTCAGTTGCAATGCTCCGTGGTCATAAATGCCATACAAGAATAAAAAAGCTAGAGGATCTGGTATCCCTGTCAGAGTAAAAAAATACCCACTTCTTGGATAATTGTGACTATTTTTAATCTATAGTATGCGTGTTAGCATTAGCGTTTTTTTATTGTTTGTATGAATTGTTGTTTGATATTTAAAATTATTTTTGTCATTGACTTGTTCTGTTGTACAATCTCAAGAGACCTCTGGTTATATAAAGGTTAAGTAAATGAAGAGGATGAGGAGTGGAGTGCAAAGATGAGGTGGGAGGAGGGGGAACACCCTACACACTCCTGCACCTGGAGCAACGTTAATAAGTGATAACTTAGATACATGTCCTATCAAAGGGATTATGGTCCACGTTGTCACACAACGCTGAAAAACTCTTCAGCAAATGGCTCTTTCACAGAGGATACACATTTGTATCCTTTGCAGAAGAGTTTTATGCACGGTGGGGCTCTATTCTGACATTTTTTCTAGTGCAGAATGACTTAAGTGCCTTTTTCTGGATGTGCATTTGGGCATGGTTTTATTGAAAAAGGGGTGTAATGTCTATTATTCAGTGCTGCCTGCATTCTGACCTGGAACATTTGATTTCCAGAAATCCAACACCAACAGTATGAACACCAACATCATGGAAAATTATAATTCTCTCAATATAAAATAACTTGGAAATTAAAAATAATGGTCTTAGTTGTCATTGTTGTTGTTATGATTATTATTGTTGATAATAATAATTGGGTTGAATATTAGGAGTAGGGGTATTCATATTATTATTCTCAATTATCCTACCAGCAAGGTGAAACTACCTATGAATTAGTCTTCATTGAATGAACAAAAGTATATATAACAAGGAATCAAGTCTCGCAGTGCATGTTATGTTCTACCTACACGGAAGGGCCGTGTAGGTGAAGAAGAGCAAGGAACAAACGTGTGTACCGGCCTTGCCTGGATGTCATGGGATTAAGGGACATTCAGGGCCAGATTTACTAAAGGATTGCGACTGGTTTTCCAATGCACAAGCAGTTGCTACAAGGTCGCAATACCCATGTTGGATTTAATAAACGGTCACAATGAATCAAATCGCTATTAGTATGTAATTTGTGGGAGTTAAGTCACTTTCGACTTTCCTTTAGATTAATAGTTAAATCTGTTCATGCATATGTATATGTAGGGTGAACGCACTAAAACAGGGTGGAGATTTTGTAAATTATGTCAATTAAATATTCCGTCTTATTTACTAAAGCATGCCTAAATTCTGACTCTCCTCTTCGCATACAAATTTTAAGAACTCTTGAAACCAGTCTGTTTTTATGAGCAATGATATCACCTAGGTACAGTGGTGGATGAAGTGCACAAACCCTTTACTTGAGTAAAAGTATGGATACCCAGATAAAATATTATTCCAGTAAAAGTAAAAAGTCCTACATTTAACCCCATTTGCATTTGGGAGTGAAAGTAAAAGTAAAAATGGAAATAGGTAAGTAAGCATAGATACTTGAAAATGTACTTAAGTACAGTAATTAACTTAAGTAAAGTAAATGTACTTCATTAATGTCCACCACTAGGTATTTCACAATTCACATTTTGTAATGCGCTTTCCAATGTGCTAGTTGCTGTCCCAGTGATGCAAAACAAATAATCACAAATGTTGTTGGAAAGTATCCCGGTTCATGTCATGACAGCTTTATTTCAATACCTGTCATGACAGCTTTATTTTCAGGAATACCATGTATCAGTATAAAATCGCAGTTCTGAGGCATGTCAGAATTTTAAATATTTATTTCATTCTACAAAAGTCATTATTCATTATTATTTATTCTATTTTCATCTTTCTGTCACGTTCTGGTCCCTGAAATAAAATTATTATCTCGTTTTCTTCCTTCTTACTTTCTAGAAGGATGCTAACCAACTAATCTACTAACATTAGGGATTTCTATTGACCAATTTGTCATCAGCTAACTATGCAGTCAGTATAAAATTCCCAGTTTTGAATTTGAACAGTTATCTTATTGTTTCCTGTTTGTATATCTGTTCCGTGTTTATGTTCCTTCCCCGGTCTTTATTCCCTGGAGCCAGAGTTTATAGAACACCCCTTAATCGCGAATACAGGTTTACCTTTTGGACTGTTTTTGTGAGGTGCTCTGTCCTGGTTTTGACCCCTGCTTCCCAATAAACGACTATTTTGCCTTATCCCGATCTGCGTCTGCCTTATCCCGATCGTCACACTTCTCCCATCACAAATTTAGTCATTTTTATTCTTTATTCTTATTATTTTAGAATATTATTCCAATATTCTTACCTTGGTTGGACCACCACCAGTGTATTTTTATGGCATTATGTTGTAGGAAAGTTTTTGTTTTGGACGCTGCCTCATGTCATGTCATATTTTATTTACATTATCGGTTGTTTGTTTTCTTTACATCATCTACTGTTCATTTTGTTATGCCTAATGAATTAATTTATTTCCTAATATCACTAATTTCTTCTCCTTTGGTGTTGTTTTCCTACACTGTAATATGGCATTGTGACGCTGTACCTCGTTGACCAATACCTCGATTTCCTGATATGTAAAATGTTCTTTGCGCTGCGACTATCTTAGTAAATCTAGCCCTCAGTGTTTACAATGCTGTCGTTTTAATGAAGCTGCCATATTTTCAATATGACACCTTCTGGCTGATGACATTGAAAGTCATCAGAAGTCTGCACTTTCTGAGTTGGCTACAGGCTCCTTCAAAAAGTGTCTATGTGATTAGTGTATCCCAGGAAACCGTGTCTAGATGCTTCACCCAATTTGTATGTGCCATGGCAAAACACGCAGCAGATTTACTCTATTTTTCTTATACATCAAATGAAAGACAATGAGTGAAGTTTTATGAAATCACTGGATTCCCCAAGTCATTGGGGCCATTGACAGCACTCATGGTCAGGTTAGGGTGCCCAGAGAGAATGAACATGTTATGGCATTCCAAGGGGTAGCACGTGGAGCTAGCAGGAGATGATGACCAGATGTTGTAATCAAAGTGGGATCGATAGTCCTCAGTCGCACGCTGGACCTTAGAGGGGGACTAGAGGAGCAGCATGCTGGGGATGAGCTATGGTGGGACCATAGTGTAGAAGAGAACCTCTTGACTATGACCGAGGCCTGGTTGAACACCCGACCATCTTCTGACATGGTGAGTCCATCTCTTCCACTAAAATTAAAAATGCAGAGGAAGGCAAAGGAAAGGAGGGCAGCTTATAACCATCTTAACGCTGCCCTCCAATGACTGAGCCTCCTCCAGGTTAGTGCAGAGGTAGCCCAGATAGGGTAGAGATGCTGTTCTCTGTTGGCAGGAGTGGAATAAATATACCTTCCGCATAGTAGCTGTCCCAAAGAAGGGGGACCTGAAAGACCTCCGGAACTGGCAGCCAATCAACCTCCTCTCAGTGGATTATAAGATCATGAACATGGAGGTTCCCAGACCTGTTACCATTGATGATCGGCTGTAACCAGACATGCAGCATTCCTGGAAGGTCCATGAATGACAGTCTGAAACATGAAAAACAAAAGATCACATTTGACAGGGGTGAGGGGACATCTGCTGTCAAAAAACAAAGAAAAAATGACAGTCTGGAGAGGTGGCATGATGTTATTTACAATTTTACAAGGCATTTGTCAGTGCAAATATACCCCTTGAGAAAATGGACAACCCCAAAATATGTGCTTTTTAGAACAAGCATGTAGTAAATGGTGGGCTAATTCCAACTGCTGGCCATTTCAGAAGGTACTATTTATAGCGCCTCGCAAAAATACACAAAATGAAATCAAAAATCTGTTTAAAAAATCTGACAGCATCTCTGTTGTTACAGTTGAATCGACAGGTCCGAAAGACCATTATATTCTACACATTTTGTATGTCTTACAAGATGATTTGAAAGTGGTATTGGCAGATACTGTGTACTTACAATCTGTCAATCACTCTACAGTGGCAGAGGCTGTTAACAGTTTAAATGCATACAAAGAGGATTTAAACAAAATCACATGCTTTGTATCTGATAATGTGAGCTACATCGTTAAGGCATACAATTACATTCTGCGAGGCTTATTTCCAAATTCTCTTTCAGATGCAATGCTCATATTTTAGAACTTGCTTGCAATATGGCAGATGATTTCCCAAACATCGACAAACTTGTTGCAACAATGAAGAAGGTATTCAAACATTGTCTGCATAGGAAACACCATTATTTGAAACATCTTAAACATGCAACTACCCAGACAGCAATAAAACTGCCACCTGAGCCATGTAAGATGGGTTGGGGTACTTGGTATGCATCCATGGTCTGCCATGCTCAGTACATCAACTTTTACAGCAGCTTTGTAAAAGATGAGTTAGACATCTCACCTAATTCAGCTATGCTGACAGAAATGATAGCATTGCTAAGGGACAGAAAAGGTTTGAAGGAGTACCTGTCTCTTATTTCTAAAAACAGCAAAAATCTGAATGACCTGATTAAATAGTTTGAGATTTGAAAAATCTAAATTCACCAAACTTAATAAAATTGAGGATCTGGTCAATGAATACTGAACATTGTCACAGCAGGTGCACAGCAAAATGGATCAATAAACAAATAGTACATCAAAAGATTCAGTCAAATTGCCATCAAACTCAACGCATACTTCAACCCGAACAGTTAAAACAGAAACCAAGATCTGTTCAACCGGCTCATAAAGTTCTCAAGACCATGCAGCTTTTTGACCCACAGCAAGTGAGCAATCTGACATGAATGGCAAATTGATATTGATCAGTTTACATTTATTTATACACCTCTATGACAAATCATGAAAGAGGAAACAACAAATTGTCTGACAATGAGTAAATTCACCACCAAAATATAAAATTTTTGATTTTTATTTTGTTCTTTAGATTTTTATTTTGCCTTTAGGCTGTCAAAAAACATATTCCTTTTGTTTTTATAAGTTTGTGCATTGCGGTTTAAAAATACCCGCCCACTCATTTCAACATATCGGTTTCTTTGCTCCAGGATGGGCATATGTCCTACAGAAGTGTCATCACAACCAAAATATTTTGAAAACGAACACAATTCTTCTCATTGCAGGTATCCAAGGAGGCAATCTGACCTAAATTAACCTGATTCTTCTGAATACAGATACCCAAGATACAACAACACAACATACAACCAAATTAACGTTGACATTACCTAACTAGACTGACTTGACGTGACCTGAGACCTTACCATAATTACAGTTAAACTACATTTTGAGTATACTAAATTGGATATTAATATTAAGGATTGGTGGCTGTAGATGGAGTCTAGCTTACTTATGCATCTATTATTATCAACCCATCCTGCCCATGGAATGACAAAATTAATTAATTTATCAACTGCAACTCATATGTTCACAGAGGTGGACTCAATACACCTAGTTATAGGAAAGACAAACCCCTGTAGTAATAATGCACACAGAGTCTATTCAAATGTATACCCTAACCTCATCATGCTCAAAATTTCACAAATGTATCAGCATGGCTGATAATACAGATTCAGGCTCATTCTACCATGATTCACCCCAACACATATAAAAAGTAGTGTTTGGAGAGATATTACTGAAACTTTCAGTTCAGTCAACTTTGTAATACCATGGCCATAGTGAAGCTAAATTCTCTGAAGGGAAAGAAGCTTGTCAATTTCCAGCACAAACGCTGAAAGATGAGCAGACAAGCAGGATGTTATGCTGCTGCACTTGGAGAAAATCCCTGACCGAATAGCATCCAGCATTCAAACCTTAATACCCGGTTGGGATGAAAAAGCACATTCCCCTATCACTGCCGTAAAGCTCAAAGGTGGAAATGGGAAGGGTATAATGTATGTGTTTTCTGCCTACAGTTCTCTAAACAACAAGTACACAGGGTTAGACCATTCCAGTCCATGGGTGTGGTAACAGGTCCTGCACGAGTAGCAAGGCTGGGATGGAGGGGCTACTGGGGACAGACATCAACAGGTGCATCAACAGCCACAAACTGCTGATTGTTTCCTTGCACAAAAAGCATGGGTGATCTGTTCCTGTTGCACCCCGCAGCCTATAGCACTAATGGCATCATCCCTGTGGGAGAAAAACCCCATAGCCACCGGGGAAGGTGCATACCAGGTATCCACAAGTCAATTCTGCACACTGGCTAACATGCCCTTTAGAAGGACATGTCACAATTTGTTTGGAGGAACTATAACCATTGCACACATAATAATTATTATCAAGAATTAAGAATCACATGCACACAAACGCACAGAATCACAGAATCACATGCACACAAACGCACAGAATCGCAAGCTCACAAACGCAAAGAAGCGCATGCACACAAATGCACAGAATGACATGCACACAAACGCACAGAATCACATGAATGCAAATGTGGAGAATCACATGCACACAAATGCACAGAATCACATGCACACAAACGCACAGAATCACACGCATACAAATGCTCAGAATCACATGCACACAAATGCACAGGATCACATGGACACAAATGCACAGAATCACAAGCACAAAAATGCACAGAATCACATGCACACAAATGCACAGAATCACATGCACACAAACACACAAGGGACACAACTTATTAGACATTCGCCCACTAAGACTGATACTCACCCCAGGGCTTATGTTCATTTAGTCTGTTATTTTAAGTTATTGTTTTTGCCAGAAAGCTTTGCGGCAAGTACAGTGAATATTTCTCTTGAGTTTCAGATACCAAAAGGGGGATTATTAACTGCGTTACACATTACCTTCCAGGGACCATCACACATGATCAAGGGGGATTGGGGAGATATGAATAACTATTATGTTTCTTTTTTACAAGTTTAGGTATTCAGAACCATCAAGATGTGCCCTTGCCAGCGATCCAAGGTGTGGCAAGGTCCCAAGGGGGCACTGATGTGGCATGACAGAGCAAAAGGAGAAAAAAAAATCAGAGGCAGAATAAGACCACTCATCAAGAAAGCCCAATAATCAATCAAGATTAACCACAGGAGAAAAAAACAACGCAAGGAAGATCAGAGTCCAAACACATGACTGATGATTAACACATTCTCACTCAAACGTTGTCCCAACCATTGTTTCAATTCTGCATACACTCACACACTATAAGAAGTGCCTTCTGCAGGCAAAGGTCTTTGTGGCCCGTAATGCTGGTACAGCTCAGCAATAAAAGATTCTGTGCTGGCCTAGAGTGCTGCGTCTTTCCTTCCATTTGGATTCCTGGGCAATTTCCACCCCAAATGCATTTTGCAATATTTGAAGATAACCATGGGGATCAAAAGATAATTGCATTTGCCATTTTAAAAAACTGAGAACAAACTGGCCCTGCGACTGAATCCTGCTGCTTGCAATGGACCAAATATTGTTGCGCACACCATGCTTGTCCTCTGGTAAAATGGACGCTATCAATTATTTATTTATCTCTAAATAGGAATTGTGAAGATTTTCCTCAGAAAACAACAACAATTGTGCAAATTGCCTTGTATCCTGATGCGTATCTGTGTTCAGTGCTTGGAGAGGGGGAGAATTAGAATACAATGAAATTATATTACTGTCAGAAAGGTTAAATGTTTGCATCTTGTGTAGTTCAGACTCTAATATTACTATCATCATTTAGAAGGCTTCTTTGATCGGAATCGTTATTTGCTTTTAAAATTCCACTGCAGCAAAGGTTATTCAATCTTGATGGTGACTGCTTTGTTTGTGTAATCATTATCATCATAATAAGAAAACAATATTGACAGCATAGTGGACAACAGGCCAAGCTGATAACTATGTTGCTGTGCTATTGTGGGGAAGAAAATGCAGTTCAGCAGTTCTTCTATTAATTAGCTAACAGCTGTCTGGTATTAGCTATTCATGCTTGCTACCCCTCCCCCAATCCCTCACATCCCCTCCGATTTTTATTTTCTTTAACACCCTCTTAATGAGGACCGGAGCTCAAGATCTGTGCTCAGGAGAAACGTACCATTGGTATTCCACCACCACTCTGCTTACTGTAATTTGAAATTGGTCTGCAGTCCCATTAGAAATCAGGCTAGATCAATACCAAGTGAATTAGAGTCTCGCTGATCTGATTAACTCCCCATTATTTTCTACCCGCCCTTATTTAGAATGCACGGAGAGAAAGTATCCTAGTCTCTCTGCTTTATCCCCTTTAAATGAAATATAGACATCTTGGCCTGCAGTGACTTTGCACTGAATTCTGAGAATTGCAAGGCTATACAGGTTCATGCTTTGCCTTTACTACATTTTTCTTTGTACATGTTATATTTAGGTGTTTGTAATCATTAGGAAAGGTATCTTGTGTGACATTAAATAGTCTACCTCTCTGTGCTTTGTTAGATGTAAAAATTGAGGTTTAGCAAATACCTGCAACAAACAATTTGCTGGCTTAGTTTACAGGGCAGGTATAGAATAGGGTTGCGGCGTAGGAAAGTTACTTTATGTTGAACATTGGGGGTGACGATCCAAAAAAAGGCAATCTGGGGGTTCTCCCCTAAAAGAATGTACATGATAAGATTTAAATCTACCACATCATAGTGATTTCTGAGCGGTAAAACAGAGAAAATTAAACCTCACCTTATGGGCAAAAGCTTGTTATTTTATGTCAGTACATGATATAATTGATTTAAATCCTGAGAACTTTGTTTGTTAGAGTTGCACACTGATCTGCTGTAAGAGTGTTAACTATTCAAAATTATGAGCTGTTATTGTCAACAGAAGTCAAATTAGGCAAACAAGGCAACAGAGCCTACCACATCATCAGATGGAATACATTAAAGGCATCATATAAGGTGTAAATACATATTTTTTCTTTAGTACGCATTTCATTTCACCTGTTTATGTGGCATAACAGCCTCAATAAGGGTTTGTGACTCACACTCATATCTGCATTGTTATTACCCTGTGGAGCAGCTTAACATCAACAAGGAGCCAGTAGAAATGTTCTCCTGTCCTGCCCCTGAGTCTGCACTGAGCTGGTACATCATCTTACTACATTTATTAAAATGGAATGCAGTTATTTATCAATATCACAGAATGGTGTGATCATTGACTCTTTCTACATTACCATACTTCTCAAACATGTGAACATGGGCACACACTGTAGAGCACTGAGCTCCTATCATGTTGTAAAATCTACTAGAAGCAGTAACATGTTATTAGTCAAGAGCATATCTGGAAATGACTTGATTCTGTCTTTGTTACACACTGTTGGTGTGAAGAAAATGGCTAGCATATTTTCTAACCTGTGCTTTCGAGAGGGAGTTAATGAACCATACCCCCACCCCCATAATCAGGTTTATACAATCTGTGTCAAATCCTGAAAATTTGTACATACTATACACACCACTAAATCAATGCGAACAAGTCTCATCTAAGAAATTGTCCTCTCAGTCTGCACTGAGCAGTGCTGGTACCTCATCTTCCTACATTTATAAAAACTGCATGAATATATTTATCAATATCACAGAATGTGGTGATCATTGACTCATTCTATATTACTATACTTCTCAAACTTCTTGTGTTTAATGAACATGGACACACACTGTAAAGCATTGAGTTCATATCATATTGCTAAATTGAATCTTCTAAATACTGCTTCATAAAAAGGAAAAACAATTTGAGGTTAGGGCTAAATATATATTGGTTAAACATATATGATTATAGCAGATTTTCTGTACCTAGCCTGAAGATGTAAATGAGATTTACTTTTCTTTTCTGCCCCTGATTTAAAAAAATTATCTTATTTCAGCATTTATTTTCATGTTAGCTGCCCCAAGGGAAATTGTGTTAGTTTAGTTAGCTGGCTTCTGACTACTAGCTGTCATTACCTTTCTGAACATATGTACTGGATGACGTAACTTTGTTAGCCAATGAGCACATGGGTAACACACTTGATACACAACAATAGGTGGTTTGAAATTGTGGGGGTATTCACAATCTGAAATAATATGAGGTAGACACACACACACGCTGTAAATGCAACTGTATCAACACGTTTTATGAATGACATGCCTAGCTTGCTAGCTTGGGCTCTGTGTTTTCTAGCTAAATTACACTTGCCTCACACTTGCAAATTCCACAAACTGAACAAAATTATTACACATAGACACAGGTGTCATGCAGCCAATTATTTAGATGGCAGGGGAACCACAAATAAAGCAGTATCGATAGCTATCTAGTTCAAATTAATTATCAGTAGTTAATTTATTTCAATGAATTTGACAAACATACCATCATTTGATTTAAACATTGGACATGAAAGAAAGTAAGGTAACATTACCTAACTTTTACTGCCGTATGGTAATTAGCTAGCTGTTATATGTCACATATTTGGGACTTAGCTAGCTAACTACATATAATTCATTAACAATGTTAATTGCTGTAGTGCCACTGGGGGTGGAGTCACACTCAAGGACCTTTTCAGAGGGTGTAGGCAATTGAAGAATCTGGAGGAGGCAGTATTTTAAACAAAATTATAATTTTATGAAATTAAATTCCTTACAAAACATAAAAAATGATGGGGAATCAGGGTAACCAAACACATATAGTTCATAATCCTTATCATTGCCTCGCCATGTCCGTAATCCACTGTTAAAATCCAATTCAGTTCCTCAAACAATCCAATATTCGGTACACAAAACGGGGTCCTCAAAACAATCCAAGTCAAATCTAAACAGCAATCTAAAAGCAATACTCTAATACTCCAACCTACCCCAACGTGACAAAAAAACAGTCCTTTATACATTTCCCGAATTGACATCAGCTGCTAGCAATCCTCATTGCTTTACGTGCTTCAGGTGTGGGACTGCAGGCTGCTGGGAACTGTAGTCCTTTTAGGCTCTCGTAGCTCCCAAGAGTTAAAGGACCAGGCAGACATTTCCTTGTACTGCCCCTTGGGATGCTACACTATCTTTTCAGGATTCGGACCAGATAGGGCCTGAGCAGGACCTGTCTGTAAGAATTCTCGTTCTGATAGTAATAACTGTTTTAACGTTATGGAAAAATATAAAGTAGCAGTATATACTAGCTAAGTTATAATTTCTGCATATACAGCCTATGCTACTTAATTTTTTTTTTTTTTATGTTATTTATTGGGGGGGATCAAGCGTATTCAGACTTTGGGGAGGCGCCCCTGTCCCCAAATAAAGGACTTCTATTGTTGGTGGAACTACAGGCCTTATGCAATACATCCCCTCTCTGAACCCTGAACTGAGGAAGGTGGAGAGATGCAGGCTATTGAAATGAAGTGGTGCCCAGTCTAAATCTGCTTTTCCACCACTTCCTTTCTAATACTATGGTGGAGGAGCAGAGAGGCCCACGGAGAGGCGGGATGGCGAATGTCCTCCCAGAGAATGATGGGATTAGTGTCCGTGCCATTGAGCGATTGCTGTATCCCCAGATGAGGAAGTTCAGGTGTGGCAGCTCACCCCGGTTGTTAAAGAGATTATCAGCTATGAAGATAATCTAAACAAAAGTTACTCCCCTCCACTGCAATGATGAAAAGTCTTCCTGTTTTTGAGCAAATTCCCAGAATAGGCTTTTTATTGTATAAGAAAGCTGCAGCCAAGCACTTTGTACAGGTGACCATCCACTCACCCCCTGATCCCCGCCAGCACCGCTCCGGTCTACAAACTTAATAAAACAGATATAAGGGATGATAGGCTTTTATATTAAAAGCCATATATTCTGATTAATTCTTGCTTTTCTAAACATTGACATTCTAGGCTCGGTGGGAGAGGAAATGGCAGACGTATAGGAAACTTGTCCCCCCCACTGGTCACAGACATTATCCACGCATCTATTCATTCATTTTTCATTTATTTGGCTGATAGCCAACCCAGATTTTATAGACTGGAACCCCTTTTGCATTTGTTTTTGTAATGCTGGTTTTGTACATTGCAGTCAACCAGTAAACACAAAGTCAGTTGCTCTTCTGTGGTCTATTCTATTTAGATGTTGTTCATTGCTATATTGACCATGTGCAGTCAGACACTAACTTTTAAGATGTCTATTTGTTACAGTACAAAATCTTTCACCCCTCATAATGTATCAAAACACACCTGTTACCTGAGTTTCATAGCCACAAGACACCTCTCTCTGTTGATATGCAGGGCACATCTGCTACCATAAACTTATGCAGGTTAGTTTTTTTCCCCCAGTATTGAATTTCCTCCAGATGAGGTGCACTGAGCATCCAGAATAGTTTTCCAATGCTGGCAGAAAGCTTTGCCAAGATCCCAGCTGTGCATCTGACGTTGCATAAACAATTAACAGTACACTCTTAATAGGAGATGCACGGCTATTAAATGGTGTAATTTACACTGGGTTTATAGCTCAACAGAGAACAGTGTTTTTTTTTTGAGGGGGTCACTTTATGCACAGTGCAGGGTTCGAGGAAGTTCCAGGCATCATGAAACAGGAGGCCCATCTGCGGGCAGGGCCACTCTGTGAAATGGTGACAGTTAACAGCCAGATGTCTGTGTGCAGAGCAGACCAGCACACAGAAACAGAGCAGCCAAACAGTCGTGGGGGAGATGCATCTCGCAGAACCGAATTTACTCAATAATTCTCTCCTGCACCGACAGTGATGCACCACCTAGTATATCCATTTCTCTTAATTCAGTGAGTCTCAGACCTCTTTAATCTAATTCAATTAAATTGTATTTGTATAGCGCTTTTTACAGAGCCCTGTCACAAAGATGCTTTACAGAAAACAGAAGATATGAAAAAAACAGGACTGAACCACCAATAAGCCAGAAAGCGAGGCAAAAAAACTCCCCAGTGAGAAGAAATCTCAGGAGGAACCCATCTGGCATAATGTTATAAATGAATTGTATTGTCTCCTGTTTAAGGTCTGATACACTCCCCTACTTCAAGTATTGATAGATTAAGCAATTATTAAAGGGTTACCCTACAACCATAAAGAGATTTAACATTAAAAAAATGAATGGTGAATGCATGTTTTCACTTAACCACAAGATATTTGCGCACTTGTGCACAGTATGCCTGAAACAACTTTTACACTACACACTAGTTAATTTATTTGACAGTGCTTAAAGTTCCACCACCACGTACAGTCATACAACGCACAAGGGAATCCCGATTACGTCATTCAGTCCCGCCTCCTAGGATCGTGTTTCCACATACAGTGACAATACTGTAAAAGCGGAAATGCGTATCTCAAGGCAAGAGAACACTCGCTCTCTCCCTCTCTGTCGCGTCGCTCTCCCTCACCAGCCCCTAACAAGAGGCCTGTGAAGACACGCGCGAGACACAGCAGCGGAATCCACAGAGCGCCGATTCCATGAATTTAGCTGCAAGCATGAAGAGCTGTGAAAAAATACAGCTGACAATATTGGACATTTGAGTGAACACAGGAGCGGCCAGCTCCCTTCGTTTAAAACTCATCTCCGATAATTAACCTCGTGCCCCGGAAAACTAACCAGAGACTTCACTTCAACCGTGAACATTTGGGAGACACACCACAAAGACATCGGACCCGAAGACGTCGCGACCAGATTCCCACGTCTCCTTCGAACCTGAAATGCATGGAACCCCGCCGACCGCAGAGCAAACGAAACACAGTAAACTGTAATAATCTGGGCATAGCAATTAGCAACAAACTGTTTGTTCTGTACTGACTGTACAAACTGTTGGTACTGTACTGCTGTAATGTATCATAGTTCATGACTGTGTACAATAGCTTTTACCATTGTTTTTGTAGCTATCTGCCTGCCTGTGTTAGTGATAAAATACACCACACATAGACCCAGGTCTTGCATGTATTGTTATGTACTAACCCGGCATTCCGATCTCAAAATACACAATAACTCCACAGTTATTCTGGTGTGTGCAGTAAGCAGTATTTTTATTTCACTTCTGTTACAACCTAGTTTCAAACTTCCCTCCATCTTGTTTCTTTGTTCTCAATGCCCACATGGTTAAAGCATGCACGCACATGCGCGTGACACATAGAACACACACACCCACACATGCTTGCGCACAGACGCGCCACACACACATAGAGATACATACACGCATATGTGTTTAGCAGACACTTTTATCCAAAGCGACTTACAGTAGTGAATGCATACATCTTTCAGTATATGCGGTCCCAGTGGGAATTGAATCCACAACCTAAGTGTTACCAACGCTGTGCTCTACCAACTGAGCCACAGAGAACCATGATGCCTTCAACCCCTTGGTTAGGTCATCATATATGTTATAAATTTGGTATTAACTAAATATATAATGTTGTGATCTGATTAAGATACATTAACTATTAATATTGTAATTTACTTGTAATTATTAATTTAATTACTCATTGAAATTCCAATTTGATAGTTAAGAATATTTTATGAGACTGATATACAAAACCTAAGAATACTTGTATTTTTGGCTGCTATCGTGTTGGGAATTAACAAGCCTTACATTGTGTCGTCAACTATATTAGAATTCTAACTTCTAGTGGGATAGCACCCTACACATTATACACCATATGACAGTCTATGTAAAATGACATAAGCATTTCTGCATGTTGATATATGTTATATGCTTTCAGACTCCACTACCACTGAATTCTGTACATCTAGCCAATTGTCATCACCACTGCCTACATGTTTATTACTACTTTTTGTATACAATACCAGTCAAAAGTTTTAGAACACCCCCATTTTCCAGTTTTTACTGAAATGTAAGCAGTTCAAGTCCAGTGAATAACCTGAAATGGTACAAAGGTAAGCGGTAAACTGCCAGAGGTAAAAAAAATTTTTTTTCGGTTACCAAAAACTGAAATGGGGGTGTTCTAAAACTTTTGACCAGTAGTGTATTTTTGTTTAAAACTTCTTTAAAAAAATGTAAATAATAATTTCGAACCTTTTCCTTCCCGGTGTTATAGATATGGTATGCAGTTGCCAACAACGATGTCTATCACTGTATTACTGCACTAATCTCTTGCGCGAACAATGATTGATCATACCATGTATTAATGCACATCTTGTAAGTTGCTCTGGATAAGAGCGTCTGCTAAATGCTTAAAATGTAAAATGTTAGATGTGAACTTTTGTTTTGCCATAGATATGCAGATGCAAGTACTAAAATGCGACTCCTGGATGCAGGTAATTCTAACCTGTTCTCATTACATTTTACATTTTACATTTGTAGGCATTTAGCAGACGCTCTTATCCAGAGCGACTTACACAATTTACATTTCTTTACATACAATCCATTTATACAGCTGGATATTTTTACTGAAGCAATTCAGGTTAAGTACCTTGCTCAAGAGTACAACGGCAGTGCCCCACCTGGGAATTGAACCTGCAACCCAGCTCCCTAACCATTACACTACACTGCCAGCTAGGAGTAGGCGCTATACCGGTATGAAAGTGACTACCGGTATTATGCTGCGCCACGATATGGATATGGATATGGATACCGTGGATACCGTTATATATTCATAAATTCTAATTTGGCATTCATATTGTTTTGTTCAAAATTTCAATTGAGTGATAGTAGTTAGTAGCTACATCCATTTTTTATTTTAATCTAACCTCCAGGTTCCTACGGAAAAAAGAAGCATGTTAATATGTTGACCTATTTTTTTGAGCGGACGTTTTATGCCTTTGTTGCGCGCATGTAGCAACAAACAAGCGTGCAGGCAGCTGCAGTTAGCAGGCAGACTACGTACTAATATTTATAGCCTATTACATGTGCAAAAGTGAAGAATCGAAAATGAGCGAACACGCAGAAAGTGATGTTGCTCAAGAGCAGGATGATGACGCAATTGGTGAAAAAAGAAGGGGCTTCTCTGTCGTTTGGAACTGGTTTGGGTTCAAAATCTCCGACCTCGACCAACAAACAATAGTATGCAAGTTGTGTCGCCGTGTTGTTTTAGCCAAAGGTGGAAACACCAGCAACCTATTTACCCAACTGAAAACCATGCATGCCCGTGAATATGAGGAATGTACCCGAATGCGTGAAACAGTTAGTCCAGGAGCTTGCCCGAAGACAAGCCAGACTCCCACTCAGCAATCAATCAAGTCATCATTCGCTGCCGGTACTTGCTATAACTCTTTCTGGTTATATAAGGTTAAAATACATATTTTGCCTTAACTAATGTCATTGAACTAAGAAGGGCTATTAAAATGTGATTCAGATTTTTTTTCTCATATATCGTGATATCATATCGATATCGTCTGGACAGTGGAAAATATTGTGATATGAATTTTAGCTCATATCGCCCACCCCTACTGCCAGCCCATGATTACATATGCAATCAACAGACAAAATAATACATAAAGTAAAAAATAAAAATAAAACTTTTATAGGGCAAATTAAATGTTATGCCTCATGAAAAATATGAGAATCCAAGAGGGTTTTAAATAGTATTAAGGGTATTTTCATTCTCAAGAATACATTATTGGTGCAATGGCTACTTTCAAGCTACTCTACGCCTATGTCATTAACGTCGACCAATGGAAATTGTTCATTAGTTGATAGTAATGACAGAGTCCGTTTCTGAGCCTTGAAGAAAACTAAAAACAGAGTTTCCGAAGTTAACCAATATTTCCTTTTTCAATGTTAGAATTTAAAATCTCAGATTATAGAAATATAGTTCTGTAAACCTATGCTTTATTATTTTTAAAACTAATATACACTAATACACTTAATATACTAAAACCTGAAATACACTAATAATGTGTATTCCATTTCAATTTCTTAAGTGTTAAATGATGTTTAATTCCACTTTTTAAATGGCATGTTCAAAAATGTAAAATTCATGCTGTTTTTCAGGGTTGGCTTCCAAAATGTAGCTGATGGATATTACATGGACAAGCTATGTCATCTACATACTCAATTTCATTGGATAGATTACCAACATCAGTATTGGTTCCATCATGTTATGTTAAGAGGCTGACAGAAAAGAATTACTTAGATTGCTAGATGCTGGCCAGTTTAATAAAAATACTCCAATATCACTTGACATCATACGCAGCAGTATGTTGCACTAATCCAGGGCTTGGATTTCCATTGCATATATCCTGATTGAGTACAGTACAGTACATTGCGAATGTAGGATTGTTCACATTTTGGTTGTATTTACATATGTAACAGATTTATGTACAATTAAAATGTGTAGAAATTGAAATGTAGATGTTGTTCATGTTGACGGCAACCTCTTCGCTGCAAGATCACGAAAGCCAAGGGGGTGTAATCGCGACCGGGGACCGTGTTGGCCTCATTAATTACCGTATAGCAACCATATTCTCTCAAGTAGATGTTTCTCTTGGGGACAGGCTTGTAAGTCAATCCAGCAATACGTACCCCTACAGGGCTATAATGGAATGTCTGTTAAATTATGGAAAGGATACTCTGACGACTCAACTCAGTGCTGGCTTGTTTTTTAAAGACACATCAGGAGCCATGGATGAGACGGACCCCTCAGGAGACAATCAGGGGCTACATAACCGTGCCTTATATTCTGTAAACAGCAAAGCTTTTGAATTACTAGGACATATATTTTTCCAGAGAAACTAATGCTAAATGGGGTGGATCTGAATATTAAAATGGTTCGCTCCAAAGACAAGTTTTGCCTTATGGCCGAAGGGGCCGAAGCATTCAAACTAAAAATTCTGAATGCAACACTTTTTGTTAAAAAAGTTTCTGTATCTCCAGCTGTGAAAATGCATTTGGAGATGAGGTTCCAACAACCCCTGCCCAGAACGGTTAATATGATTGTCTATGCCACCTTTGACAACATTATTGAAGTGAGTCAGAGAAGGGACGTTCTAATTGACCATTATTAGATATGAATACAAGAGACCTGAACAATTTGATGAGCTGTAATCGCTTTGCCAAAAAACTGTTTTATGGAGTGTTTGCAAGTGATGAACTACCGCGAGATAAGATCATGGATTTACCGGCATCGTTTATAATCAACACTCATCCTAAAGCCAAGCCTGGAGAACTTGGAGGTTCAGAGTGAGGTTCAGATGGGTTTCCCCCTTTATCAGGATTAACGGGCAAAGACCATGTTAGATTATTTGTTTCTTTAGACCCCATCTTTACTAGAGATAAAAGCCTTTGCAGTATTGCAGAGTATTGTTTGGCTTTTTCGTGTTGATCCATATTTGGTTTTGACAAAATACTAGAATTGCCAAGTCCAGGTCATTCTCAACATTTTGCCTGATTGATTGAGGTACCAGATACATTTTCTGAGCAAACTCCATAGTTTAAGATTGACGTATTCCATGAGGCTATTAGATGGTTATAAAGGGTACGGCAACACTCAAGAGAGACAATAAAAAACCTCCGGACTGGTTAATAGCTTTCTTTTTTCTTTTAAGTGATGTTTTTTTATTAGCAAAAACCTTAATCAATGCCTTTCGTCTTTTCAACTTATTGAATTGCCCCGACGTTAAAGGTATGTTACCTCGCAGAACATTGAGCAAGAGTGCGCATGAGTTCTGGAGGACGCTGATTTTAAAATAACTTTTCTTTGTAGTGGCAATCCTTCAAATAACGCTGTCAGTAAAGGCAGATTTCTCTTTAAGCAAGCAGACATATTGAAATTGCTATTTTTATTAATTTATTTATTACTTTTTCTTGAGCACGTAGACCATCGGCCACTCCCACGAGAACAAACCTGCTCTGAGCCTGTAGTCCTCAGGAATTTGAGGATTTAAATCCACCAGGGGATATCCGTAGGGCTTTCGCGTTGAATCCTCAAAACATTCTATGAAAAATTTTGAATTTCTTGGAAACATTCGCTGGGCCAAAACACTAATTTGTTGTTTATCCCTGGGGTTTTTAAACAGCACCATATAGTTTGCATTAAGATGTATTGTTATACTTGTTTTTCCTTGGTTTCTGTGATGGGTATATTTTGTAAAAGCTTTACTTCTTTATTTCTGCTAGCACACAAAAGTCAGGAATTCCTTCAACATTAGATCGTTAATTTTCCAACCAACACGTCACACAAAGAGTCAGGAATTCCTTCAACAAATGTAATGTTTTTTATTTTTCCAACAGTTAATCATACAGAGGCTGCCAGCATGTATAACACCAGACAATGTTATCAGGTATTTTGGAAAAAACATGATTTGAATTTTCCAACAGAAGCTTTATGAAATATCATTTACCAGAATTGCTAGGTCCAGATATTATGCATGAGAAGGTGGTGTTGAAAGCGGACATCAAACCCCTCCGTAACAGTGTTTCCTAGGTGATTTAGAAGCCATATGGCAGTGTACTGAAATCTGGCCGGAGCACCCGTTTGTTGTACACAACCCTGAACCATTTTGTTAATGTTGTGTTTTTTTAAATGAACCCCCCGTTTATCTCGGACAATCTTTTGCTCACTGGTTATCACCTCCCTGGTATCAACCCGGTGTTGCATAAAATGGTCAACCAGATTCGTGAGTGACTCTAGGTTTACTACAGAGGCATTGGCATGATGTAATGTGATCCCTTTAGCTTTTCAGGCATGTTTTCCCAAATAGAGTGTGATAACCGTAGGACACCCTGAAACAAATTTGACAATGTGATCCTGAGGATCTAATTCACTAGTGAGACCACCTAGAAAATCATTCAGTTTGGGCATCCAATCTCCAGGTTTACTGACAAAAACCACACTGTTGGTGTCATGATACAGTATGCGACGCTGTAGCTTATCCATAAGTGTGTACAGTTCTAGTCAAGCATAGGCGGTCGTGAATGCTGCTATGAACACATTGGCATTAGCAGGAGTGACCGGATATTTAGCGTTATACTTCCATTGCACCAAGGCCGTTTCCTGGTTCAAAAAATAAAAGTATGCAATGTCATACTCGTTGGAGAACATGTATTGCAGAAACTGATCCGGAGCAGATTGCAGAAACTAATCAATTTTTTACCTTGTCTAATCTTTGGCCAAATTTTCCCCAAAGGCTATTCAGAAAGAGTTTAGATATTTGTCGTTTGGCCTGATTTACAGAGATTTTTGTCGGATCTAACTGAATGCCTTCCTTTTCAAAATAGGTTTGAATATAGGTCTCTTTACTGATATTGTCAGAGGCCCAGAAGGGGTAACCACTGGCCTCCTGCTTACCTTTTAAAAAGAGATCAGTGCAGTAATACAGCGATATACATCATTGCAGGTAGCTGCGTACTATACCTGTAACACTGGGAAGGAAAAGGTTAGTTTTTAAAACATTTTTATTAAGTGGAGTAAGCAGGGGTATACAGTGTAGAGCAAGTAGGCAGTGGTGATGACAATTAGCTAGATGTACAGAGTTTGGTGGTAGTGGAGTCTGAGTGTCTGAGTGTCTTGTGGAATTACTAACCTTTTCCTTCCCAGTGTTACAGGTATGGTACGCAGATGCCTGCAATGATGTCTATTGCTGTATTACTGCACTGATCTCTTGTGCTATGATTGTTCCTACCATGTATTTATGCACATCTTGTAAGTCGCTCTGGATAAGAGCATCTGCTAAATGCTTGAAATGTAAAATGTAAAAATGTAAGATCGCAAGTGATTCCGCGGTCCTGACTGATTGTGGAAGGTCGTTCCACCAGCGAGGGGTCAGGACAGAGAAGAGACGAAACCGCGATGAGCGGCTGCCAGGCGCCCGGATCGCTCTGGAAAATCAAAGGTTTTCAGAAAAGCTTGGACTTTTGCACAAGTCTTTTGAGCCCCTCCCACTCGTGTTCCCATAAAACCTTAACTCTCAAATTGTAGGTCATTTTTAGATTTTCTATTTTGTTTAGGAAATGCTGATGCATCAAGCCAAATTGAATTTTTGTTAGGGGGTGTTGACTGTTTGAGTCGAAACATTTTGGGCACCCATGGTAGAAACATCCGGCAAATTGTGTGCGTCCGTCAACCTCAGAGTAGCCATCAACGTAATAAGGGCCTACTTTAGTCTCACCGTGATTGAGAGCATGTTGCATAGGAACCTTCGAGTTAGCTGACAAATATTTTAACCATTGAATGGATGCATTGGAGAAAGACTTTTGTGACCGATTGTATTTCTCCGTTGATGTCATGGTCTCTCGGCAAAAAATGTGTCCTGAACATTTTCATACATATGGAAGCAATAGTAAGACACTGCAGAGGATCAGGGCCTCCACCGCTCAACACCTCAGATCTAAACCTTAAACACGCTTCCCGTAAAATGACTACATCATTTTGGTTCTGTGTGGTGTTCCAAAAATGGGGGAAATACCCCCTCTTTGTAAACCCCAGGGCCTTAGGCATAGCACTAAGCTTAATTGGTCAAAAACTGAAACTGTCAACGTACCTCTGTTTAAAATTGGTATCTGCAAAGCATAGGAGTTTACTGCCTTAGGCAATGACCTCTGGGGTAAAACCTTGCATAACTAATTAATTCATCATCAAGTAACCATCATACCCCCTGGAATTATGTGCGATAAATGTGTATCCTCTGTATTTTGGCCTTCTGTATTTGCTCAAAAAAGCCTTGACATATGTGTCCCCCTCTGATGCCCAGCATCCCCCCTTAAAAACTATACAGCAGATATACTAGGCAATGTGTACTCCAGTATTTTGCCTGCTCTCAAAATCATAAAAATTTTACTTTTCACACATCTCCTTGGGTTTGGCAGGCTGGGTGAAACACTTCTGCTTGAACTTCTGGAATAAACTTCTCTTTGCATGAGAAACAATAATCAGCCACACATTTATGTGGTTTTGGTTTAGCAATGCTAACATAATGGATTCGATTACATCTTGGACAATATTTGCGCAAATCACAGAGACTAACCAGTTTGCCGATAGCATGTGGTTTTACAGCCTTATGTAGCTCAAAGCAGTAGTGCCACTTACAGAAGCGTAGACAGTCCGCGCATTTAATTATTTCTCGGGGTTGTCTGTGGCATTGATTATTAAGACATACATTACAACTGAAGGCGCAAGAATGTTCTGCTTTATTGTTATACCCTTTGTAACAATATTAAAAGTATATTGAACAACCAAAAAGCCCCTCAGGATTTTTGATACCATAGTAATGATTTTCCTGGAGGTATAGAAAACGGTTTTGGGTTGGGGGTTTGCACGGGTTTGAAACTTCAGAAAGGTATTATTGTCCGGACACTGATAAAACACCACAATCTTGACATCCAGAATTTGTTCAAATTTACTAATGTCTGACAAGCCACACAATGCTGTTCCGAAAACCCTGCGGAGCTTTGTAACGCTCGACCGATATTCACGGCCTCAACATCAATGATTTTGGGTTGTAAAAGCTTAGACACGCAAGCAGCAAAACAAAGATTGTTGTCTAGATTATAAAATATAAAGAGGTGTTTCATTTTCAGACTAATTATTTTATCTAGTAAAATACTGGATAACTTCCTGCGTGGGGCCCTGCCATTAGGGTTACGCACAATCTGCACCACTAGCTCCAAGGTTTCATCTGTAAGTATATCAAAGTTACTCAAAGGTACAATATTCTCAAGCATTGTGAGAAAAGCATCTATATTGATCTCACCCCTCGGTAAATGGACAGAAACATAATTCATCAATGAATCACTCCATAATTCTAGCTGTAACAGATCATTTTCACCAGCTAGCTCTGTGACTCTGTTTAAAAGAGTCTCCAGGGTTTCTAAAACTAGAGTATAAAATTCTGCATAACTTTCAACGGCACAAAGCCTTGCAAAATTGAAGTGCTGCCTAACTTCAATATTATTGAAGCGCTCCCTGTGAACAACCTGGTTTGGTTGTGGGGCGTCGTTGCCATCAGCATCAGGGGCAGCACCACCTTGTTGTAAGTTATGTAGTGCGTTATCCAAATGGTCAAATATGGAAGTATGCATCACCTGATTTACAGTTTCTACCATAGGTTCCAAGTGATCGGTGTCCTGCTGCTCATTAATTGTATTAGCCGCATATCTAATTTCTATGTTGAATCCTCGTTATTTAATTCATCAACCATTTCTAGTAAACAAAGATTGATATCCTCCTCCTAATGCGCAATCTTTTGCTATGTTCTATACCCTCGTCAATTTCTTCAAAAATCTTGTTCTGTTGAGGGCTATGTGGCGTGTAACTATTGTTATTTTGGGGTGTGTACGGATCATTAATTTGATTAACCACATGTCTCATTTCAGGGGGTCTTAGATCGTTGTTTAGCGCATCGACTATCTCTATGAACTCTGGGTTTAATTCTACAGAATCAAAGCTGTCGTTGTGGGTTCTTTTAAATGCCATTATTTTTTAACTTCACACCAAGCCAAAACCTTCTGCAAAGTATTAATGTTCCTTTGTAACTCATGAGGTGGTGATCATGAGAGCTCCGCCTTGTGTACTGTCATTTCTGTGAGGTGCAGTCATCATCCTGCGGCCGGGTTAGTGTTCAACGCTTTACGAGCGTCCAGGACGAGTTACATCGGCCGTTGAAGGGATTAAGTCTCGAATTTCAGCGCCGGATAGCCTGCCCGGTGGATGGGAAAAATCAATATAATCGTTCACTACTTATACAGCGCTATGTGAAATGTCTGGCCTGTTTGGGGCCTCCAGTTCAAACAGCTGAAAGTCTGTGGAATCCTGTGCTGGAAAATAAAAATGAAGCCAAAAACAGGTCAGACAAAAAAAACTAATAATGTTATCTAACAAGCATGTTTGCGGTAGGATATGGGCAATACCTACTGTGGTCATTCGCAAGCGTGTTTCCAGCACGGGATCTTGTATAGAAAGCAGCTCCTCGTCGCTAATTTCTGTGTAGCATACAAAATTATTTAAATTGCCAAAACCTTTGTATTTTATGTCTAAAACATTTTAAAACAAGTACGTACCGTTGTGGATAAATATTCTAGCTTTTTTCGCTACAGGTTGATCAGACACCTCTAGGGATGAAAATGCTGGAAAAAATGATAACAAGACATTAGTTACTTTCAGACAAAATATCGTAATAGCTAATCAGATTATACGGTTAAAACGTGTTTTTATTACCTTCGGCTATATGTGAAGAGCTTGGGATTTCTAAAACAAACATACAAATGTATAAAAAAAATTTTTTTTTTAAATCCATGTTTCTTCACAGGTTATTAACAGGAGCGCATCGCCACCCTTTAAAGATAAAATGAAAAAGCCATGTTTCACAACTAAACCCAACCCAAACTTAAAAACAGTTTTTGATTAACAATATAAAATAATAATCATTAGACATGGTAGAAATGATTACTTACCCGGCGTATCGAATAGTATTTTTCTCTCTCCAGACATGATTGCTTTTGGGGGATCTTCTGCTCTGCCTGTGTGCTTGTGGATTTCCTTGTGACCTCTGGCACATTGCCAACCAATTTATCTAAAAAAATATTACCTTGTAAAAATAAAAAAACTGATGTAATGTCCACTGTTGTGAAGGTGTAGGCCCATCTCAAGGATGATCAGAAGAATTGGACAGCACCTGAGTTAAATATACAAGTGTCACAGCAAAGGGTCTGAATACTTATGGCCATGTGATATTTCAGTGTTTATTTTGTAATAAATCAGCAAAAATTTCTACAAGTCTGTGTTTTTCTGACAATATTGGGTGCTGTGTGTGCATGAACGAGGAAAAAAAATTAAATTAATTGATTTTAGCAAATGGCTGCAATATGACAAAGAGTGAAAAATGTAAGGGGGTCTGAATACTTTCCGAACCCACTGTATATTACCACATACAGAATTATATACATTTGTTAATTTCACAGCAACTTGTCAGTTAGTTTAACTTCAGCTGCATCTCTATTTCAGTTAACAAATTGACGCTAAATTAAATACAATTCCACACACTAACATCGATAGAACATCAATAGTATGTAACATTACCACAATCTATGCCTAGTTAGATTATCTGTGCCAATATATGACTGTGTCACATGCCGTGCGACACAACCTGGATTGGATCAACAGCAGGACAGGAATTTGATCTTTTGGTCTGCAGACCAGGATTTTTATTATCTCTCCCACAATGAGAGAGAGAGGGAGAGAGAGAGAGAACCGACACTGTACAAATGAAAGAAAACACTTTGGCCATCCCCTTCACAGGCTTCGGCTAAAAACAACAAATAAAAATAACAAACTAAGTAAAAAAGCGCCTTTCGCCCAAACACTTATTTCACAACAGACAGACAGACAGACATTCACTACTTCTCAGTTACATTATGCAGGTTCTCTCTCGGACAAGATTCAGCTCCCATGTTCCAGCCACCTACTAAGAGAGCAGAGCACAGGTACAATTAGATCATGCTACACAGTTGTGTGCCCTAGCTGCCCTGCCAGTAGGCATGGCTGTTAATCACCCCTATTCCCCTCCCGCCTTGACCAGCGCCTTCCACAGACTGTATACCAATTCTCACACATCTTGAGACTAGCAGCACACAACAAATACTCTGGGACCTCATTCCAAAATGCCACATGGTGAACACACATTTTATGATTACATTATCAGATCAATATACACTACTATTCACATTAGTTAATTTGCCTGCAATGTCCTCTCCTGTGTCGTGACTCACCCGATACCATCAATCCTGTAAAATACAAAAATAGGGGTGTGTCCCTGCCTGCCCCACATCAAGCAGCTGGCCATCATTCTTAATCACTTGGCCAGCTACTTGCCTGTGCATCTCGTCTCATGACTGCTCGAGGGAGGGATCAGGGGAGAGCTGTTGGCCCCACCCCTGCATTCTCTGAAGTGACATTTCTGTCTCCTCGCGGTGAAGCAAGAGTTCCTTCCCCCAGGTCATTGTCACCTGTGGCATCATCACCCTCAGTCCACAGTGAATACGCCCCTGCTGCTGCCGGACCCCTTGCACAACTCTACCCCTAGCGATATCCCTATGTTTTCTCAAAGAAATCCACAAACACTTCTGACATTGTGATGGCTTGGGACAGCATGTTGATGTTGTTCATGCAAGCTGGCATGCTGGGTGATCAGGTGGGAGAGAGGGGAGCCCTCTATGGCACTCAGCAGGGTACTGCTCTGTCTTGGGCTTCGGGAACAGCCGGATACAGGGATCAGAGACTATTCGCCACTGGCAATCTCCTCTCCTCTCCTCTCCCTACTGTTTGGCTCCTGTTTTCCAGCTACGTACTGAGAAAGCAGAGCAGTTTTAAGGCACACAGGTACATTTAGAAAATGCCACACAGCTCTGTGCCTCAGCTGCCCTGCTAGTAGGCGTGGCTGTTAATCACCCTGATTCTCCTGTCGATAGACCGATGCCTTCCACAAGTACATTTATACTATTGTGTTACTAGTAAAGTTAAGTAATAAAATTATTATGCTTTGCACCAGAAGATATCAGTGCATACCCCCTTTTCAGATTCAGATGACTTTGATCTTTCATAATTTAGGAAATGATGATGTATGTATTAATATTTATTGGTAATAGGATACTGAATGGAAAATGCAATGTTAAATCAACCTTGAATACCTTTGCAGTATAACATTGCATGTGCTCTCTATATTCTCTGATTTTGATAACTATATAACAAACCAATATCTCATCTTGATCCTAACAATTGAAAGTAAGTGAGGATACATTTAAAGATGGATATATGACAATAGGCCCATGTTCAGTCATCAAATACTAATAATTCTAGATTATTGTTTTGTGGTGACAATAATCCCTTTATGAATTGTGCAGTGGCCTTGGTGTAAGATGATGAACAAGTCCAAAATGGCTCCAGTCAGTCAGTGATAAAAATAAATAAATAAATAAATCCCTTGGATGTTCAACATCCAACAGTTTAAGAACGATAAAGTACTGTTTTTATTCCTCCAACAGCAGAGTATGTTTCTTTTGCACAGAGAAATACATCTTTCTGTATTATATTTGTGTGTGGGTATGTGTATGTGTGTGTTTGAATGAGTAAGCCAGAATGTATGTAAGTGGGTATAAGGTGTGGGTACTTGTGCAGATGAGGGGAGGCATGCAGTGTGAGTGCATGTGATTGTGTGTGTTTGTGTGTGTGTGTGTGTGTGATTGAATGAGTGATTGTACATGTGGATGTGTCTATGTGTGCAGAAGAGGCATATATTGAGTTTGTGTGTGTGTGTGTGTGTGTGTGTGTGTGTGTGTGAGTGTGTGTGTGTGATGTGTTTGTGCGTGTTCATGAGTGTGTAGGGCAAATGTAGTAGTGGGAGACTGTGAGAAAAATACACAAACTCATACACCAGTGACTCAAATCAATTCTACAGCAAAGCTGGGGGAAATTCCTGTCCTGATGAGCCCAGAGACCTCTGCCAGACGAGGAAGAACAATTGGAGGAGAGGAGAGCAGAGGAGAGAAAAATATATAGAGGGCAAAAATAACCTCCTCTGGATTTCCAACTTGCAAATAAAAAAGCAAAGCAATCAATCATGTTTGAGGGCCTTCATTCCTGGCATGCTCTTCTCGAGAGGAGGAGAATGAAATCAGACAAGACTGGAATATGCAAAGTTGTCTGCTCTTTAAAGACAATTGTAGGGAAGGGGGTGTTGGGGTTAAAAAAAACAAGCGGGCATTCCAATATCCAAGAGAAGGCAAGCAGCCCTGTTAAAGGTTTACTGTCACAAATACTAATTAATCAACTTGCCAGCTGCTATTAATCATATATTAATGAGATGCTTTCTTTACTTTGGCTGGTCTGGGTTCCCCTTTCAGCCCTTCTCCCTGGAAGCCATGCTGGGCCAAAAACATCCACGACTCAATTAATCCTGGAGCGCCTCTGCTCATTCCAAACAGGCCAATTTGCAGAAGGGAAGCAAACAGTGGGCACATTTAAACTGTCCATATTTCACTATGTAATTTCTGGTGCAGTTAATCACCCAAAAGGCATCACTTGTAGATGTTTTATGTCACTTTAGGAGTGAGAACAAGAGAAAAAAGCATCCATGATAGAATTTAGAAGGTGGGGTAAGATAGTTTAGTTTTTGTTTTTTTCATTGAAAGTAGTAAAGTAAGGTTGAGGACAGGAATCATTTTGAGGAGCATTTATTTAATTGGGAATTACACTTAGCAACAGAATGAGGTGAAATACAATGCACAAGATTCTGTGACACGTTCTAAGAAGCACCCTCCAAAATAACAATCTAAAATCTTCAAAAGCACCAAATAAATATTAAAACATTCTTATGCCAGATGACATAGAGGGCTCTAGATTTCTTTTCAAATCACTAGTATTACTCCAGGATGGTGGCACATTAAGGTAGACAGTAGCGCTAATCCAGGACAGAGGCGAAATAAGGCATGTTCTTGACAATTCCGGTAGTTTTGACAGTAGCACACATGTGGCACAGTTGTAAAAGATCTTATTGCCACTTCCACTGCTAAGATTCTGCGCCTCTCAAATGGGACACGGCAAAAACGCTGTTCAACCGGTTCAGCACCACCAACATCGATGTCACGCTCAACCACATTGGGATGGCGCGTCGGAAAACAAGGACAAACGCGAATTAGTCAAACCAACAATGCCAGAGCGCTGCTCCCCAGCCAGACAAGACAACTGGGACTCCAACATGGTGAGACACCCAGAACCTTTCAATTGCCCCTGAAACACAGGCCCACCTGGCAACCCAAAGTCTTCAGTCTTGCCAGAATCAGAGAGGCCATCAGCAACACTGTCACTGAAGGAAGCGGCCAAGCGACCCAACAACTCACCGGCCTGGAAAAACAAACAGCTAACCGTGGACATGGGCCCCGTGGCAGACCGAGGAGCGCAAAAAGGCTTTACCAAGCCAATGTGACACAACTGAAACTTCCTCCCTCAATCAGGAGCACGGACCAAACAATCCAAGCCTGACACACGACGCTCCACAGCGCAAGGACCACTACACCCCGGCCCAGAATGGGTAACCAAGTATAGGCAACAGCGTCAACACTCAATCACCAGGTCGAAACTGCCGGCTTTCAGCCCTGTGATCACAACTTCACCCTAGACTGCAACAGATAGACCTTCCCTCGCCAACTCGCACACTCTACACAGCCTCAGATGGAAGTCATTAACATAGGACAATAGGCTTTTAGGAGGTTCCACTCATCAGCAATCAAATGCAATGGAGCCCTCACAGTATGTCCGAAGACAAAGTCGCTCGCAGTAAAACCAGTGCTCCTGCACATCACAGTCAACAAACACCAAATCTCATTGGAAGGGGGCCAACACAATCCAAAAAGGATTTTCCTCCATCACACGGATGGGCTCGAGAGGTGCGAGGAGAATTTTGATATTCGGTTTGCCGGAGACTTGTCAAACATGTCGCGTTTCAATTTGGGCCAATAGAATTGACAGAGAACACGGTCGTATGTTTTACGGACACCCAAATGCCCAGACGAACCAGCATGCGCTACGCCCATCACCTCACCTCTGAATTGTAATGGCAGTACAATTTGCGTGATTTGGACATCGTCTAACACAGTGGGGTGTAACAGCCATTTGCACAACAGTAAACCATCCTGCATAGTAACCCGACTGAGTTCTCAAGTTCGGCATCTGAACGACTCATGTCGAATAAAGTGGTCAAAGTAGGGTCAGACTTCTGTTCAGCTATCAGTTCGTCACAGGAGACTGTGAGCAAGGGGGAGAGTGAAGCTTCATTTGGCTGTGGCTTAATGGGTACATTAGGGGATAGAGTAATCACCTTTACATCAGAGGATTCACCCTCTGTGAGGATCGTATCCATAACACATGGCTGTTCCGCTTGGCCATGGAGTGCGTCAGCACACAGGCTGTGAAAACCTGCGGGTGTTGGCCGGCAACCTCATCCAGCTCCCCAGATGTTGTCGGCTCGGCTTTCAACCGCAGAGGCGGAGTAATGCCTTTCCAGACAAAACCCTTAGCCAGATCATTCCCGAGGATAACTTGCACACCCTCTACAGGTAGGGATGGTCTCACTCCTACAACGACGTTACCCTGTATTAGATCAGCACATAGGTGAATTTTATGCAAAGGAAAATTCACTCTAGTCATTTCTATGCCGTGAACCATCACACTCTCCCCAGTAGCAGTCTCATCATCAAAAGGCAAAACACCATCTAAGATGAAGCTCTGTAAAGCCCTTGTATCCCATAACATGCGCACTGCACCAGCTTTCTCTCCTGACACCCCTGCAAAGACACAAAACCGCAATTAATAAAAGGAGCAAAATCAGGGTCAGGAACACTGGGCCGACATGGGACGTTTTAGGAAAACCAGTGACATGAACAGTGTCAGAATGTGGCTGTACTGCGGGCTTGGAGAACACCTGCATATTTTTAGACGGGGAGAATTGGTCAGATTTAAAAATGGGACATTCCCCTTTCCAATGACCTTCGTTTTTACAATTGCCATCGTATTTGCCATCGGTACCAGGGACAGATCTCACAATGGGAGGGTTGCCGTGACAATTATTTTTCCATAATTGTAGCCGGTTTCCTCAGATTTAAGACAGATCCAAAAGACTTAGTGTAAAGGGAGAAGAGAAGAGGAACTAGTACCATACCTGGGGGACACCGGTTGTGAGGCTGCGTGGCTTAGACACCAAAACTCTCCATGACACCTGGTAGGAGCGACCCATCAGCTAGGATGTAAGAGAGTGCAGAGCCTGAGACACCCAGCCCTTCAAGGGTGGAAAGGAGGATCCGGTGATTAACAGTGTCATAGGCAGCAGACAGGTCGAGGAGAATGAGGACAGACGAGAGGGAGCCAGCTCTGGTGCTGTGGAGTGCCTATGTAACTGCAAAGAGGGCTGTCTCAGTTGAGTGGCCCATCTTGAAGCCTGACTGGTGTGGATCTAGGAGGCCATTCTGTAGGAGATACAAAGAACATTGGTTAGAAACAGCAAATTCAAATGTTTTGGATAGGAAGGTAAGAAGGGATACTGATCTGTATTTTTTAACATCTGATGGGTCTAGTGTTGTTTTTTTAGAAAGGGTGTGACTCTGGCTGTTTTGAAGGCAGTGGGAAAAAAGCCTGTTACCATGCATGTGTTGATGAGGTAGGTGAGGATGGGGAGGAGGTCAGGGGATACAGATTAGTGGAAGTGGGAAGGGTTGAGTGCACAAGTTGTTGGACGGTTGGATGACACAAGGTTCAGGATTGTGTCAGGACAGAGAGGGGAGAAGGTTAGGCCAGAGGGATTATTAGTGAGTTTGAGATGGGTAGTGTAGGTGTGTAGGGGAAGGAGGAGGGGATGTATTTGACCTTCTGTGGGTGGAGTTAGCCATGAGGTGAGGGGACAGAGAGCACTCAAGGATGAGCACAGCATGGAGAAGTGTCAGTGCCAGTGTTTGGGGGCAGGAGGGAGAAGGATTCAGCAGATGGGAGAGATAATAGGACAGAGGAGGAGAGTGATAGAGAGTGAAGGTACCAGCGGGTAAAAACAGTGTGGGGAGAGGTTAGGTGTTTGGGTTTAGAGGAGAGAGGCAACAAGTAGGAAACAAAGTAGTGGTCAGAGACATGTAGTGACAACACAGTTAGCAGTAGAGCAGTGTCTAGTAAAGATTAGGTCAAGCAAGTCACCTACCTTGTGAGTAGGAGGGGACAGGGAGAGGGCAAGAGAGAAGGGAAGGGGAAGAAGACCAGAGGATACAAGCTTATGTGTCTGGATGTTGAAGTCACCGAGGACAATAAGGGGAGTGTCATCCTCTGGGATGTGGGTGAGGAGGATGTCCAGCTCTTCCAAGAAATGTCCAAGGGGACCTGTTGGGCAATAAACAACAACAATGGTAAGTTTAGTAGGATAGGTAGTAGTGACAGAATTAAATTCAAAAGAAGAAGCAGTGAACTGTGATAAATGGAAGAGGGAAAATGTACACTTAGGGGAGATGAGAAGCAGAGTAGAGGGCCGCTGGGGTTGGTCCAGGTCTCGGTGAGAGCAAGGAAGTGGAGGGACTACAGGGAAGCGTAGGCTGAGATGAACTCAGCCTTCTGGACTGCCTACTGGCAGTTCCAGAGCCCCTCCATGACCGCCTGCTCCACATGAGGTGAGTGATTAGGGTAGTCAGGTTGGAAAGGTCATGATGCGGGGGTGGGGTTTCATGCCGTCAGTTGGGCCTACAGACAGAAGAGCAGAATAACTAGCACTTAATTAGAAGACTACAGTGGAGTGTATGAAAGACAGAAATGGATACGTAACCTGGGAAGTGGCATGTGTACTTTCCCATTCCCCGGGATCAGACTGCCGCAGCTAAGACTCCTTTGTCTTGGTACGACCGAGTCTTCGTAAGTCAAGGTTTCCATTAAAGCTGCTGCTTTACCACAGATGAAGCCTATAAGTGCTAATGCTAATTACTTGATTGCCTAAAAATAAACAAACAAATAACATATATATCTACTTCAAGTGCACTACTTGTGCACAACATTTGGTTTCCATGAACCTTTTAGGGACCAGTTGTACAAATATGTACGATATTACACATGGTTCTAAAACATAAATATTTATTAGCATTACAATGACCCCCCTCCAGTAAAACATTACAGGAGTAGCAGCCATCTTGGGTGTTGTGATTTCAAGGTTTCACAAGGTTTCACTTTGTGTTTACTGTTGGCCTTGAGATATTTGGAAGAGGAAGAGGTTATTCAAAGACTAGTTGACGATGACGATTTAGATGATGAAAGCAAGCAATATTTGTCAAACAAAAGTGGGAATGACTCTGATAGCGATCTAAATGACAACTTGAGCTTCACTGTGTCAGATTTGCCTTCCGAATCCGATGAATCCGGTAAGAATACATGTTTTTTTGCATTCCCCTTTACTTTATAGTATTAAAATCTTATTTTCAAAGCCTATTTTTATTTATTTAATGCAACTACTGTGTGTTCGCTGATCCTTAGATCATGACAACAAAGCTCAAGCTGATAACAGACAAGCACAAAGTAGAGAGAGAGGAGCTAGGTGAGCAAGAGGGGGGCATGGAGTAAGGCGACCTTGTGCAGGAAGAGCAGCATGTGGTGGAAGGGTGGCCCGTGGAGTGAGACAACAACAACTCAATGCAGACCCAGAACTTCAGTGCTCACAGGACAGTAGTATGTGTACTAGAGTTTCCTAATGGTTAGAGAAACCAACAGGTATCATGATCACATGGTTGCATCCAGGGCTGGACTGGCTATATAGTCTACCGGGCAGATTCCCGGTGGGCCATATCTGTTGATGAAACAAAGACACCTCATAAAGGAAGGCTATCATTCAAACAATATATAAAGAGCAAACTGACCAAATGGGGTATCAAACTCTGGATCCTATCAGAAGCAGTAATTGGATACATCTATAAGTTCCAAGTTTGTCTTGGAAAAGAAGGTAAAAATGCAGAAAAGTGCATCATTATTATGAAGCAAACTACTCACTCTCCCAAGGAATTTGTTGAGTACAGGCTGGATATTGCAAGGAAGGTTATTAGCAATTGGTCATTCTGTAGTCATGCCGGACGTCCACAATTATATGCAGTCTCAGAAAGGGATCAGAGAAGATCAAATGACAAGAAGCATGAAATTACAGTGTGTTATGATAGGAAGGACTGTGTTGTTTGTGCCAAGGTAGCTAGTGTGCAAGGACTGGGCAAAAACTATCACTGTAAGTCAATAATATTTTGCAAGAGATGTGACAACACTCTCTGTGTAAACAAAGCACAAAACTGCTGGCAGAAATGGCATACTACAAGGGAGTATTGGAGATAAGTACATGTATTATAGTATTATAGGATGTAAATAATATCTTTATTGATATCTTTCAAACTTAGTTTGAACATTGTTGTTGTTATAATCATTGCTACCCAGTGTTTTGCTTGCTATCATCACTTCTAACCTCCTTCCCCCCTCCCCCAAATGTAAGGGGTTTGCCATAATTTTTTTTTTTGTTTTTGTTTTCATTAAAAAAAAATTGAATTGTGCAAATTTTGCAGCATATTTTTAGCCTTACTAGGACACTCTTTAATAATAATTACTAATTTGCCTGAAATTTCATACCCAACGTATCAGATGGAAACCACTATACCTTTTGACACAGTTTAAGCATTTAGCAGAGCGACTTACAAGATGTGCATTAATACATGGTAGGAACAATCATAGTTTGCGCAAGAGATCAGTACAATAATACAGCAATAGATATTGTCGTGGACAGCTGAATACCATATCTGTACACTGGGAAGGAAAAGGTTAGTAATTTTTAAAAAGATTTTCACATTATATTTTTTTATTAAATGAGTAGGCAGGGACACATATACAAGAGGTGTTGAGCAAGTAGGCAGTGGTGATGACAATTGGGTAGATGTATAGAATTCAGTGGTAGTGGAGTCTGAAAAGGTGGGTTTTGAGTCTCTTGCGGAAGATCGGCAGATCAGGGTTATCGCTGTGATGTGGCCCGAGAAGCACAGCTGGTCGTCCAGGGTCACTCCAAGACTCCTAGCAGACTGGGACGGAGACACTATGAAGCATCAATCATCGGGGAGCCCTTTGCTGGGAGGAAGAGCAGCTCAGTCTTCCCCAGGTTCAGCTTCACGTGGTGGGTGGACATCCAGGCAGAGATATCAGCCAGGCATGCAGAGATCCATGCCGGGACCTGCGTCTCAGATGGAGAAAGGACAGAAAGAGTTGTTATGCTATTGAAGTATTTTTTGTGGTATTTTGCTGCTAAGACAATGAGTAAGTGTTCTGATATAGTCTTGTATGGGTATCAGGTCTTTTTTTTTGTGCAATATATTCACAAAAAAATAAAAATAAATGTGTTGGCTCATAATCTACAACCCATAAAATGCAGCACATTCAATTTATGAAGCTAGATAGTTTTAAAATAAAGCCAATTTGTCAAGCATTAAAAAAATGGTTTGTCATACTTCTATATTATATTTATTTTTTGATCAACTGAATGATTCAATTGGGTGAAAAATAAATCCTCAAAATAATATGGTCCCTAAAGGGTTAATACATTAAGTGTAGCACACTATTTACTGGCAGTGGTGTATAAAGTACCCAAAAGCCATACTTGAGTAAAAGTAAAGATACCTTACTGGGCCCGTATTCACAAAGCATTTTAAGGGTAAAAGTTGGTCGTAACTCCGCAATTTAGGAGCAAGTCCGAAAAATAATGGGCGTGTCACTCATAAATTTAGGAGTCCTAAATTTTTGGGATAAGAGTATTTCACAAAGGGTTTGAGAGCTAAAAACAGCTCCTAAGTCCAGGAGAAGTTAGAAGCAGGCAAGAGGACTTCTAAGTCGCTAAAGACCTACTCACGGCGATCAGAAAATCTGCTGCTGGCGGCAATCGTTGTCGCAATCGCGTCAACACTGGAGATATTGAATGATACAGAGCTCATAAAAAGGTACTGCCTCAATTGCGAGGGTATTATATATATAATATTATATATATTATATATAGATACCCGCTGATTGTTTACGAGATGCAGACATGTAACCAATTGACTACTCAGTATTCTTGGTTTCATGTTAAATCAGTGACACGTAGCCTACATTTGTATTTTAGAATCTTTATTAGAATATAATAGGGGTGCATCGGATCATTTTTCGGATCAGCAAAAAAAAAAATAACGGGGCCAAAGGCGCGTTTCGAATGAATGATAATTTCAGTTTTTCAATGTAAGTTATTTCACTAAATCTTTATTTGAAAATTTCACAAAATACATTTTTAGATTCAGTACGCCTTAGGAGATTTAACTAGGGTGGTTTTATGCCTGAATTAATTTAATAAAAAATTAAAAAATCGCTAATGTTTCTATTTTATTTAATTCGGTCGCGTTTCTAAAAACCTGCCTCCCAGAAAGGCATTTAGTATGAAAAACAAAGCAAACCAAAACATACATGGTTGTCTATCTCTTCACTGTAACTCTGCATCGAGATTTAGGAATTGTTACTTTAAAAACGTAACAGCGGCAGAAAAACTATTTCTCTGATGACCCATCCCCTATATCAGCCAATCGCTGTGGGCATTCTGAGTAAGCTCGTTCATGAGAAACAACGTCATCCCTAGCAACGACATCAACCCCGCCCTCACTCTTAGCTTGACAATTCTAGGAATTCCTTAGTATGAGTTTGTCTTTGCAGCTTTGTGAATAGGTTTTAAGGTGGGACTCCTAACTAAAAGGTTTTAGTGCGATTTAGAAATACTCCTAGTGGTAAGATAAAATGCTTTGTGAATACGGGCCCTGGAAAATGACTCTGGTAAAAGTGAAAGTCACCTATCAGAATATTTACTTGAGTAAAAGTCTTAAAGTATCTGGGGTTTACTGTACTTAAGTATCAAAAGTAAAAGTATGTAATATAAATGTACTTAAGTATCGAAAGTACAAGTACAAGTAAAAAGTACACGTAAAAATGCTGTTAATAAAAAAGCGGTCAGAAGTTTGAGTTTTTATCATTGTTTAGTCTTTATTCGTGTAGCCTCTGGTCTACATAACAAGGTCTACATAACAAGAACTCCTTCCCTCCCACTCCTTTATTCGTCCATCCCTCCCTCTTTCCCTGGTGTGTGTGCAACCTGCTTTCTCTTGACCAATCCGGTCCAATGGTCTTATGTAGCCTGTAAAGTCAGGGCAGAACCCGTTATGCATATTGTACATCCATAGCCCTGGGACAGAATATCCCAGTCATAAAACAAAATTAAAATAAAGTGCTCAGTACTTGAGTGCTGCTACCACATCATAACATAATCATCCACAAAATGACACAAAATCAAAACATGACTGAAGCAGCACTGAAAGTAATAACCTATACTGTCAGTGCTATAAACTATACAATTTGCTCTTCATCTTCAACAGATGTTGGTTCTCAAAATTGTGTGAATGCAGTCTCGCTCTTCTTGGGCTGAAGACAAGTCCTGCGATGCAAAATAGCCTTTCACAGGCTGCTGAGGCAGGTAGAGGCGTGTTCAGCTTCACAGACAGCTTGCACACAGCTGGAAAGGACTTCAGCGAGTCCATATGATCTGCTGAAATTTGGATTCCCCGAATACCCTGCCCAGGTATCCGTCTAGTTCTTTGGAGCTGTCTTGTGCTTGAGGGGCCTGCAGGGCAGAGAAGAAGTCTTCTTCGTCAGATGAACTGGTGGCATCACCTAGCTGCAGGGAGGGTGTTTCCATGTGTTGCTTGATGTAGTCCACCCCTGAAATATAGTGAGGATGGGGTGATAAAAATATAAATGATAGGATTAATACAACTTTCTAACATGTCATGTCCCCAACCTAAGGTTTTGTACTAAATAGTTTGTTTTAATTTGAGGTGTATACATTTAGTTTCATGCATCCATAATCGATTTGTGAATTTGTCAATATTAAAGTGTCAAAATGTACACCCATACACTTATTTTTCATTATCCCCATGTTGTCTTACCCATTTTGATTGTGGCATCATCCTTTGTCCAAGATTTTCAGAACTTTGGAAGAAGAATCGCAGCTGCGATCAACTGAGGGTCTTCTGTCATGTGGCCAAACCGATTCTTTATTTCCACCTGTATCAGAAATCACAAACGATTTTATTGCCATGTAGGCATCCACCTACTAGGAATTTGTTTTGGTACATTGGTGCATGACAGTAAACAACAAACAAACATTGTGCAAGGAATGAGATACAATACAATATACCTGTAGGGCATCCACCAGAGGCCTGCAGTATTTCAGTTGCAACTTGACTCTGTCAAGTTTGGCGGTCAGCAGGTTGATTGTTGGAAGTAGCCACCTCATCTGGACATTTGCTTCTGCTTGCAAGATGTTGGTTGCCTGAGCGACTGGGCGCATGGCATCTATTCCGAGTTCGAAATTCGGGGGAAGATTGTAAATACAACAACAGACAACGACAACTCTGTGAGGAATGTGAGTTCAGCTGGATTGAACCTGTGATGAAAACAAAAACAACATCGTTTTATAACACTATATAACCATTTCATCGAGTAATTAAAGCTGCATGTGATAACTTTTTCATAGTTAATTTTTGTTTTTGTTTTGCTATTATGCTTTTGCTATTATGAATTGGCCTTAGCAAGACCCAAAAAATTGTTTTCATGACATGAGACTGCATGAAACCCTGTGAATTTATTGTTTTAGAATGTCGGTGTACTGGCTAGTACACCATCACTTCAATGCAGTGCAGTTTTTTTTATCACAACCAGAGGTGGAGCCAAAGTTCAAAATTGACCAAAGTTATCTCATGCAGCTTTAACTAAATGGAATGATAAATGGAAGTTGGGATACAACTGTGAAACAGTTATTAGTGACCAAGAAAGGGTGGGGAAACACCGACAGTTCATCAATTATGAAATAATAAAACCATAATTCCTACTTACATTGGAACCTTCAGGTCTGTGCAGATGACTCTGATGGCCCCCTCTCCCTTGTCTTTGATGATTCTCAGCAGTCTTTCCACTGCCAGGAACAAGGAGTTCCACCTGGTAGCATTCGGGCGCAGCAGCTGGAGGGAGCACACATCTTCAACAGTTTCGGCTGCAAGTGTGGATCTTCCACATTTGTTCCAAAGTGCATTACACTTGCCAAATGTTGAACGGTACACTTTCTTGTATGCCTCACTGGATGTTGCTTTTGTGGCATCAACTGTAGCTATTAGGTTGAGTAGGTGACAAGCACAGCGCTGGTGCTTTGGGAGCTCGAACTCCAAACCATCATCTTCATTCAGAAGAGCTGACACATCAACAAACTCCACTTCTTCAGCCTCGTCTTGATCCTCTTGATCCTCTCCATCCTCTCTTGGTTGAGATGCATCACCATCACTTCCGACTGCATTGTTCTCATCTTCACCAAAAACCTGGAAAGCTTTTATGAAGTTGGAGCCGTTGTCTGTTGTTGTATTTACAATCTTCCCCCGAATTTCGAACTCGGAATAGATGTCATTCAGGGCGCTTGCCAACACATCAAATGTGTGTGAACCTCTCAGCTGTTTACAGGCTAGGGCTGCTGAGCATCTTTGGAGACTGTCAGGGTCAATCCAATGGGCAGTAACACCAATGAAGCTCCGCCTTCTGACAGACCAGCAGTCGGTGGTCGTGGCGATATGGTCAACTCCCCTCATGGCCTCAGTCACCACCTTCTTCATTTCCTTGGAGGCATCATCGATCATGGAGCGCAGGGTCACCCGTGTCATCATTTTTGCATTAGGCAGCAGATCCTTCACAAAAACTTTAAATGGTTATTGTTCAACCAGAACAGCTGGAGCCCTTGGGCCACATACTTCATGACAGCTTTGTCAATGGACCTAAGATAAGATAAAAGGAGGGGGTAAATTTTTGCTACAGCAGCAGTGATGGAGAAAGGTACTGAAGATACACAATATATACATATGTTCAATATGTTCACTATGGTGGTCTGCCTGCTGGTGGAGGAGGGAGTCGAGGGAGTCTCAGCTCTCTTTCTCTTTGTTGATGTCAGCTCTCCATATTTTTTAAGTTGGTGTACATGCTTTCTCTGAAACAGACTGCAGTGAGAGAGACATTTTCTAAGCATCACAACTTTAGCTACAGGATTTAAAATCTACTCAACAACACTAGTCAATGACCATATGTAACATTTCCTATACTAATTCTTACACTAATTTTCCCAAACACTAACGTCACATGCTTTGCAGAGCTCCTTCAACCTGTCCCCTCTCACTGCTAGCCTACTAACCAACAGCCTCGTTAGCCCCACTTGCTACACACACGTGCACAAATCTCCAACTCCAGCCACTGTAGAGAAAAGCAGGACCAAGAATTCCAATGTACTACTTGTTGCATATGGCCAATTAAACTTTAACGTTAATTCATTCATTCTCCGTCGTGGTTCAATGCGATCTCGCGCCTCCTGTCATTCCTCCTCAACTCTACTAGTGCTGCAATGCAATGATAGCTAAGTTATAGCTAACATTAGCTACAGTAGCTAAGATGACTCAAATCAACTAAATCTCTCTCGCAACTGTCAACTGCCTAACTCACTAGCAATCTGTCTACACTAATGGTCACATTCGATTCATGATAGCTAGCGAACATCAGCCAGACATACACCATGTTACCTTGTTATCCCCCCTCTCTCCCCCGCCACAGATAGCTAACGTTAGCTACACAATCCTGTGGGAACTGCTCTGAACAGGCTATTCTAATGATGATAAGTAACTAAACATACATTTTGCGGCTCACGGGATTCATCTTAATTTACCTCAATGTGTTTCTTGAGGTCGGACGGGGAGTTCTTGAATGCCAATATCTCCGTCATTTTCGGTAGGCATAAGCGGCACTTCATTCAGTAGGACAAATCTTTCCCAGCAAACAAAATGTGGTTCCCAGAACGTTCTGGGAACGTTATTTTTGGTTATGTAAAGGTTAGCAAAACGTTACATTTTTGGTTCTCCCTAAGTTCTGATGGAAAGTTTTCTTTACGTTCTATGAACGTTCTGTGTAGGTTGCATTCAGGTTTGCAAGGAACATTCTGGGAACGTTATCCTAAAGTTACAGCAATTGCAACGTCTCCTAAACGTTCCCAGAACGTTTTATAGTTCTCCCTAGGTTCTGATGGAAAGTTTTCTTTACGTTCTTGGAATATGAAATACAAGATTTAAAGTCACTTAATGAATCTCTCCAATTTACTAGTGGAGACAAAGAAAGTAGTAAAGAAATCATCTTTTTCATGCAGTTTGTAGGCGTATTTAATCACGCTCTCAAATTAAGTGTCATACATCGAAATCTATAAATAAAAGATATACTTATTTGAGTGTTGGTACATTGAAAATCAACTAAATTCGCGGATAATCGCCGTCGAAGCTAGCTAGACAGTTTACTGAAGCTGGTACAACAATAGCAGCTGGAAGCTAGCTTAGTTGGCTAATCCCACTACAAATATCAAATTAAACAGTTTATAGGCACATTTAATCACTGCAAACATTCTCTTACCGCAATTTTGGGATTCTGCGCCCGTCTTTTCCTCTTCATCTCCTCCACGGGTGTAATGTTACCGTTATGGGCTACCAAAGCTGACACCGTTTTCTCCAAAATTCCTATTCTATTCTCCATCGACTCAAATCCTCTACTCACTTGTACACTCATGTCTTCCAAAGACTCTTTCACCTGGTGAGACAGGCCAGTCATAGCATGCAACAATCTCTTCTCTGTGTCGGCGGGACTAGATGAAACTAGTCGATCATGAATCCGTGGTGTTGTAAGAGAGCCGCCTTCCCGGTGCAGCCATTGCGATAGATTGTAGTAGAGAGAGAATTTTAAAAATGGCGCGCAATGTAAGTACTGTTGGTTTGGTCTAGGGACAAAGGGCTCGACTGTGTGAACGACTCTAATTAGCATTGAATAGGTGGAGTTTCAATTCTTCCAAGGAAACAGACTAAAATCTAGCCCTGTATGTATCTATTGATTTGTAAAACAAGTTACTGACCCTCATTGGATTTTGTAAAAATAAATTGTTGAAATAAATTGTGCTGTTTTCTGTATCTTTTTTGATAACATTATTGACCATTGCTAGTGACATAAAAGGTAATTCATCATAGCATACCAGGGCTCTACGTTAACTTTTTCTTCTTCTAAGGAGTACCCTTATAGGGTTATATAAATATATATATTGTATATATTCGTATATATTATATTATAATATAATGGCCATGACGGATTGGGACGCCCCCCCCCTTACTCATAAGCTTTATTTACAATGTTGGTCATCTAATTTGTGAACTTAACAAAAGTCTTCAGCTCTCATTGCTGATTTTTGGTTTTGATTCATTGCAAACAATATTATAACATTCCCAGAACGTCCTGGGAAGGTTCCAATACAGACAACCTAAGGAGAACCTTAGGAGAACGTTCCATTTTAGTTCAAATATTCCTTAAAGTTAACGTTATTTTAAGTGGTTATTTGAACGTTCTGTTATGGTTTTGGTTAATTGCAAACCATAATGTAACGTTCCCGGAACGGTCTGGGAAGGTTCACGAAAAATAAACCAAAAGAGAACCTTGAGCTAACGTTACGGAAACGTTCTTTGTTTGCTGGGTTTACTCCAAGATAAGAAAACATTTCTTGCAAATATGGCCAAGGGTGTTCATCTTCTACACAGTCGTTTGTTTCCGCCGGAGTAACAGGTGCCGTTTCCAAATCAATCTCCATCATGAAGTTCTTCCCATACTAGTCCTTCAAAATGTCTGGATTTGAATGAAATTAGAATTTTAACCGCGGCTTTGAGGACACCTGTTTGCACTTGCGCATTAACGTGATTAACCAATGATCTAACTTCTTGCGGTGTTTCAAAATCATTGGCTACCAAATGTCTTCCGATTTTATTTTGTTGTAGTAACGAGTAACGAAGATGCTTATGGGAAATGTATCGGAGTAAAAGTATCAGTTTTCTTTGGAAAATGTAGAGAAGTAAAAGTGAAAGTCGTCAGAAATAGAAATAGTAAAGTAAAGTAGATACCCCCAAAAAAACTTAAGTACAGTAACAAAGTATTTCTACTTCATTACTATACACCACTGTTTACTGCTTATATATACAATGGGGGAAATAAGTATTGAACACATCAACATTTTGTCCAGTAAATGAGCCTATTCAAGTGAAATGTGCACCAGACTTTGGTATTAACTCAAAAAAATCCAGACAAAAATCTAAACATTAAAGTCCATATGTAAATAAAGTTATGTGTAATAAAGTGGAATGAAACAGGAAAAAGTATTGAACACACTAAGAAAAAGCAGTACACCACAGCAAGAAAGGAAAGGAACCAGCTGAAAACCATAACTAATTAGAAGAGGCAACTCTACCTCCAATCTGTGCTAATTAATGTCAGCTGGGTTAGAATATATTGATGGGCTATAAAAGTTTTTTTTTTTTTTTTTGTTACCAAGGTGCCACACAAGAAACATCTAATGATGGGTAAAAGCAAAGAGCTCTCTCAAGACCTTCGCAACCAGATTGTTGCAAAACATGAAAATGGAATTGGCTACAGACGTATTTCACAACTTCTGAATCTTCCAGTAAGCACCATTGGGGGCATTATCCGTAAGTGGAAGCAACATCACTCCACCATCAACCGGCCACGCACAGGAGCTCCTCGCAAGATTTCTGATCAGGGAGTCAGAAGGATACTTAGAAGAGTAGCCAAAGAGCCAAGGACCACTAGGAAAGAGCTCCAGAAAGACTTGGAGGCAGCAGGTACAACTGTGACAGAAAGGACAGTAGGCAATGCACTCCACCACCATGGCCTCTGTGCACGCTCAGCCCGCAAGACTCCACTACTGAAAAAAAGACATGTTGAAGCTTGTTTAAAGATTTAAAAGTCATATTTTGAAAGCAAACGTAATGTGCTGATCAGGTAGCGAATGCACTTTAGAAACATTTCCATAGTGCAATTGGACACTACACTTGAGGACTGCATTCTCAAGTTTCAGTGGATGAGTTCTGGTTTGGAGCAAGAGGGGATTACCCAGAGGTGACAGTGTGTGCATTAAAACCTCTGGTTCCCTTTGCAAGCACTTATTTGCGTGAAGCTGGATTTAGTTTTCTTGTTTGCATTATGTGGTGAGCCAATAGAATTAGTTCTGTTAGTTACGTTACTCAGATAGTTAGCCGGAAACCGGAACTAGGAGTATGATACTTACCCAGACAACGTGTACATGTGTGCCGCTACTCGTGAGTTAATAAAGTATATAAAACGCTACTTCGTTGTATCATTTCCATGACACATTAAGTCAAAGTAACCATAGATATAAAAACGTAGATTCTTAATTCACCCTGTTCAGATGCGTATGCAAGGCTGTCACATTGGGGCGGGAAAGATCCGCATCTTAAACAAATGCATGTGTATTGAGAGATGCAGGCTTCCCCTGATAAAATCTACTGTAATTCACCTAATTCTCAACCAATGTTCGTGAGCAATTTCTGCATAACATACAAGGTACTTGATTTCCAAATTTCACAATTGTTGAGTTTCCTCAACGATATTTCACAGAACCTGGCAACCTAATAAGTTTATAACAGCCACAAGTTACTGCTTTCTTAGCAGCCCCAAACAATAAAAAATATAATCATCTCTGACATTTTGACAACTCATGTATAACAGTTAGAAGGGCGTTTTTACCAATAGCTGATCTGTGAAATCAAGTTATGCCAAATTTAATTAAAATTGGTTGAGAATTAAGCGAGTTACAGTAGAATTTTATCAGGGGAAGTCTGCATCTCTCAATACACATGCATTTGTTTAAACGACGGTCTTGCCCGCACCAATATGGCGGCCGTACAGACATATCGCTCGGACATACAACAGCAGTATCTACGTATTTATATCTATGAAAGTATTAGGCTAGATGAGACAGCTGATATGAGATGCGCACTCTCAACTACACCCCCTGATTGATAAATCCCAATTAAATCAATTTTGATTGCATTAATTTAGAAAATAAAATGTGAAAAATTTAAGACGGGGTAAATACTTTTTATATCCGCTGCAAGGGCATAACCATATATTAAATATTGGGGGGGGGACATAATGAAAGGGAATTTTTTTATATCTACAAATTATTCAGGGGGACAGATATAACTGTTTTAAATATTTGGGGGGATATATCCTTCTGCCCGCCCCCTACTTGTTACACGCCCTTTAATATTTGTTTAATTACTCATCTTGGGGAAAAATCTATTGTCAATGCATTGAAAACCACAGCAAAATAATACAAATAATACATTTCATTTTCAATTCGATACAAATGTAACTGTGTAACCCCTGCTAATGCAGAGAGTATATGGCATTGAAAGTGTTACACATTTTATATATATATATATTATATTTTTTTTTCAAATGATGCACGTTCACTCCAATTCAATTCAGAAATTGGCACAGGGTCCTACCCATGATGCTCTAAGGCAGTGTCCATGTTCCACAGCCCTTGTTTTCATTAACTAGGATATTAATAATCCGTGTCCGCAGCGTGATTGAAATGTCCGGGGAAATTGCGGTGTATCCTGAGGTCCCCTCAGCCCGTGGTGTCGCCAATGATATTGTTTCTGATTGTGCGAAATAAAATATGGTCACGCTTTGACAAGCTCAGATTAAACTGTAACAATGCCTCTGTTGTCCTTTTCTTTCCACCTGGTAGAGAGTGAGATGAAAAGGATGCCATTTGCAGGAGATAGGTCCATGGTGTTGCCTCCCTTAACCAATAATGCAAAATCCGTATTAAACAGATTTCACCCACACAAGGAATACTCTAATCACAAAGACCATAGTCAATGGGCATCTCAATATAAAGTCATAAGGCACTAAATACTGACAAATGTCTAAGTTCCTTGCCTGTAACCTGCAATGAGGTTAAACATAAAATTCAAATGAGCTGCATGTGTTGTGATGTAAACACAAAATGAACATTTGTGTAACTATTCATTTATCCACATTTAAGCAGGTGTTTTAATGGCCTCTGGAGACTGCATTGTATTTTAAATGTATTTGCAGTACAATTGCCTTTGAAGCATAAGATATACATTTTCCCTTGGTCACATTATCATTATTACAGCTATTTAGCCTTTTTCCTAATATCTGAAGCAGGAGTCTTCCTCCAATTGTACTCTCTTTAGTGTAAACACCATTGTTTACATGACTTGGGCGTGGCTATTGGTCCTGAAGCTGGGATGAGCCTAATACTATAACATGCTTCTTTCAATGATTAACAAAAGGAAATACTGTAAGAGCTATTGAATGTGGATTCCTCTTTTAGCAAATATTAGTGGGGGGGTCCTTTATATGTGATATAAAGGTATATATATATATATATATACAGTATATATATATATATATAGTTGTGTACCTAGGGGTTGGGCGACACTCACGGACCTTGCAGAGGGTGTAGGCAGGTTAAATAACCCAGAGGAGGCAGTATTACAAACAAAACAATAATTTATTAACTTAATCTTGACAAGCACAAAACAAGGGGCAGGGTATTCGGGGAATCCAAAACACAAAGTCCACAATCTTTACTCGTTTTCCATTATCCAAGTCCAGTTCAGTTCCTCAATTCAGTCCAGTAGTCGGTACACAAAGGGGGGTCCTCAAACAATCCAAGTCAATACATGATAAATAATCCAAAATACTTCTCAAAACTCTCTCGCACTCTCTCCACTACTCCAACACACCACCCTACTCCTGCCCAGTGTGATAGGAGCCGGTCCATTAAATAGGCCTCCAAATGGCCTTCAGCTGTCCGTAGTTGCAATCGCTTGACCTTGTTCAGGTGCGAGACTGCGGGCTGCTGGGATATGCCGTTTTTTCCCCTCCAGTGGCTCCAAGAATTAGAGGCAGGCCGCCATTTCCTCATCCTACCACTATATATCAGTGGAGGTTTCTATAAGACCACTGCTTTACTAGCTAATGCAGCTCAATGTAATGCAATATAGTACTTTATACGTTGTTGATTGGACAATTATGGCTTATGATGCTGTCACACGCCACGTGACAATCCCTGGACTGGAGCAGAGCAGCTGATGGTAAGACGTGGCAGAGGAGTGGGGTCTGCCGGTCTACGGATCAGATTTTTATTTTTTTCTGTCTCTCCCCCCAGACATGGAAGAGAGACAGTGGAAGAGCAGGTTAACATAAAACAAACACAAAATCTCCACCCTACTTGCTGCGAAGCTTTCGGGCAAAAACAAAGAACTAAAATAACAAGCTAAAATAATCACATGAATTTACGGGACAGGGTAGAACTCTACATCTTCACATTACACCGCACCTCTTCATCCGGAGTTCCCCTGGAACCTCCCCAGGCACACACATATCCAGTCACTTTTCAAGTGCTTCCCAAACCCATGCACACAGAGACACTCAAACTTTCCAGTCCGAGTTCTCTTTCACCCCAAACATACCAGAACGCAACATATATTCCACACAGACTCCGCCTCCCAGAAGCTTGGATTACAGACACACACCACCATGCCCGACAGAGTCACAACACGATACAACACACGTGCGCAACAATGACATGACAAGACTAACTGATTCCCTACCTGCCCCACCTGCTCTTAAATAGGCTTACTTTCTGCCTGGCTCAGGTGGGACTCGTGAGGCAATCACCCATCAAACATTTCACATTCTCACACACAAACCCAATCAGTCAATTGACTTCCACGTCAATTACCTGATTAACACCAATTAAATAATAATTAAATCAATTATGGCCTTTGGAGCAACCTTCCACACCCTGTGAGAGTGCCAAACCTGCCCCCGGAAAGTCTCCCTGCTCCAAAGGCCTCCACCACATGTAAAACAAAGGCAGACATGGCACTCCCATGTGGCCGAGACCGATGCCCTCCACAGATGCATTTTAAAGCCCACCCAGTGAAGCACTGCTTCAACTAGTCTTTTGAATGATGCGCGATCTTTACGCGTTCCTGACATGAAGATGATTGACACCTATCTAAACCATTCACCATTCACCTACTATCAAGGTGATGCAGAGAGTGGGCACAAATCACCGCTTTCTGGGGGTTACAGTGCTGTTTTTCACCTATACAAATGTGGAGAAGCCATAGTGCAAGATAGCAGCACTGAGCAATACTAAAGAATGTGTGGTTGTATTTTTGAGCTGCAGACCCAACACCAGGCAGCTAGTAAGGTAGGTAGAATACACAGAAAAGCAAGAGGATAAAAAAATTTGCTGTGAAAAAAAAGCCTCGTTGAAACCCGTACAAACAAATACGACTATTATATTTAAAGGAGCCTAACATCGACAGACAATTAACATTACCATGCTACACAACATTTAAGTTAGAAATCATGTTGTGTTGTAGCTAAAGTAATTACATTACACTGCAAGATAGTTTGCATTAGATAATAGGCTAATGTTACTTGAGAGCTGATGCCAATTAATTTCATGATTCTATAATAAATATCAAAATTCCACTAACGTTAACGTTACTGTTTTCTTGCTATCTATCAACTCAACTTCACTCCCCCAATAAAACAATTTGACCAGTAATTTGTAGTCTTCATGGAAGAATTGCGGCCAAAAAGCCATACCTCCGACGTGGAAACAAGGCTAAGCGACTTAACTATGCACGAAAACATAGGAACTGGGGTGCAGAAAAATGGCAGCAGGTGCTCTGGACTGATGAGTCAAAAAGATGAGTTGAAATATTTGGCTGTAGCAGAAGGCAGTTTGTTCGCCGAAGGGCTGGAGAGCAGTACAATAATGAGTGTCTGCAGGCAACAGTGAAGCATGGTAGAGGTTCCTTGCAAGTTTGGGGCTGCATTTCTGCAAATGGAGTTGGGGATTTGGTCAGGATTAATGGTGTCCTCAATGCTGAGAAATACAGGCAGATACTTATCCATCATGCAATACCATCAGGGAGGCATCTGATTGGCCCCAAATGTATTCTGCAGCAGGACAACGACCCCAAACATACAGCCAATGTCATTAAGAACTATCTTCAGCGTAAAGAAGAACAAGGAGTCCTGGAAGTGATGGTTTGGCCCCCACAGAGCCCTGATCTCAACATCATCGAGTCTGTCTGGGATTACATGAAGAGACAGAAGGATTTGAGGCAGCCTACATCCACAGAAGATGTGGTTAGTTCTCCAACATGTTTGCAACCTGCCGAGTTCCTTCAAAAACTGTGCAAGTGTACCTAGAAGAATTGATGCTGTTTTGAAGGCAAAGGGTGGTCACACCAAATATTGATTAGATTTAGATTTCTCTTCTGTTCATTCACTTTGCATTTTGTTCATTGATAAAAATAAACTAAACACTTCTATTTTTGAAAGCATTCTTACTTTACAGCATCTTTTCACACCTGCCTTAAACTTTTGTGCAGTACTGTATTTCTTAGAGGGAAAGCTTAATCAGCATTTAAAACTGTTGATTCCCTATCCTTTTACACAACTTTTCAATAAAAAGCAATTGATTATAAATTATACATGTATTCTTCTATATTGTAAAATAGACACAGGTTTTTCAAGGCCTGCCTGGTGAACCACTTTTGAAGTAATTGTGTGATCATTAAATAGCTGGGCATTAACTGTTATGAGGTAGCTTTGGTGTAATTACTGTGCAAAGGAAGCGGGTGATTCATGCGTCCCTCTCCAGTCAGAACGGGCATTATTTTTCCACCATTACAATGAAAAAGCTATTAGCTGCCTGTTGTGCTTGCAGCTGTATTAAAGAGTACATGCTGTTGAACTAATGGAGTTTAAAACGCTCGCAGTCATTCTTCATGCCCAACCAAAAACTGTCCATTAAGTCGTGCCAGAAGCAAAGACCGAATGCCTGCTCTGAATGCTCTTTCTTTTTCCCATTTAAAAAAAATAAAAACTACTGGATACAGTTCAACAAATGCATTTTTTTATATTGGCTTGGCATAAAGTTATAATAGGATTGTTTTCAATTCTGTCACCTAACCATCCAATAAATGTATCAAATGGCTTTAGCTGTTACATCCCATATTACACACTGGCACAATAGTCGGCATAGAATTACATGACACTGATATATACAATATTTACACACAAGATCCTGTCCTTAATGTCTCTCGTTAATGGCTAATTGACTTCTTGCATAATGCTGTGATATCCCCCGGTTAAAGCTGTTTGATTAACATTAGGAGTGCCCATTTGATATTTGAAAGTTAGATGTGTTCCACCAGAGGAAGAGACCATTTCAGAGTTATTTTCAAAAGGCAAAATAATGGCATTGAGGCTAATTAGTTTCCTAGGGAGCGGGTGGAGCAGGCAAGGCCTCTGAGCAGGCCCAACATTGTGAGTCTTCTTTATATGTAACCTCATCTGTCAACTGTCAGGGCCCTTTCAACGAAAGTCTCCCAGAATGCATCTCCCCTGACCTCTTCGGCTCACTGTGGCTTCGCCTTTCTCCTCACTATTCAAGTCCGTGCCTGTTTGCCCTGGGCGGCCTTATACGCTTTGCATTCCTGCAACAGGCTCCACAAGTGGAACTGTGGGGAAATGGAACTGATGTTGGATTATCTGACAAGATTCAAATACATCTGCATCCAGGAGATCTGTAGTCAACGCCGTCTGAGTGACACTCATAGTTACGTGGGCCATGATGTTAATTATGTTAATTCAATGGGAATTAACATTGAATGAAAGATTCTGCAAGTAATCTTTCTGGGTTTTTAGTGAGTGATCCAAGTGGCCGTAGGCTCAGAGGGTGATGTGTACTGATCCCACTCAGAACAGGACCTATAATAAACAAACAGCAAGAGGAAATGGTAACCTCATCATTCTGTTTTTCTCAGCAGGTATGACATTACTTACTGCCTCATAATTGTGTAGATTCTGGGGCGATGGGACATTTGAAAGTAATATTTTGTGACAGTTCAATAGTTGTCAGCGATGGTAACTGGCTCCATATCAAGTATATCCATAATTAGTAAACTTGAATAAGTTGAAGACAGAAACTCCCTTAAAAATTTTCTTTGCGAATAAGATGGAAAGTTCTGGAGATGAAACTCTTTCATCAGAGAACTGCTAAGACCATAAAAATGCCTACATTACACTAAAGATACACTACAGTATGAATCCAATTAATTAATGAAAGTCCAATCTCCTGAACAACAGAAATGCAATAGAAAGACTAGAATGAGTTATACCAAATTGGGAAAAAAATGGGATTAACAAAAATTATTATTTTCAACACAATAATAAAAAATAATTTAAGACAAAGGATGAATTAATTCACTCTCATGCAAAGATATATTTAAAATATATATTCATTTTTTCCTCATCTACTTTAGTTTATTTCTTAACATGGACAAAGAAAATAGTTTTCTATATAGGACATTACACACCAAATACACGACTACTACCTTGACAAATACATCTGGCTAGTGGTGTGTAGTTCGCCAACATTCGTTCTTAGTTCTTTTTGAACAAATATTTTCATTGCACAATGAGATCATGGTCAGCTCAACATTCTATAAGAGCTGACTCATCTGAGCCACAGATCTTTGAATGGCACAAATGTTAACCTTTGAAACCCAGTGAGTGAGTGAGCTGCAGACCACATAGCCAATCCATGGTAAATTAGCATGCATACTTAGTGGTTTGTTCACTGAATGATAGCGTGTTATGATAGCGTCTTATGTTCTTATGTAAAAGACCCAAACATTCAGTAAGCCATCTGTTTTCTCCCATTCTGAACAGGTGAATTGAGCCATCTTATCTCTGTCATCTGTGGTGATATTAAGATATCATAAGTAGAATATGTAGAAATTCCTGCCAAAGTGACCTGAGACACATTTGGGCAGCATTTCAGCCATTATCCTCTAGGTGTCACTGTAGGCACTCAGTCTCGCTCCTGATCTCAGAAATGATGAGATAAACAGCACAGATGAGTCACCAATTAAACCATCAAGGATTAATTAGAAAAAGCTTATCAGCACAAGTCAATATTATGATGCAGTTAAAGGGAAGTGTCAACAAAGTGAAACATGGATGCACCAACTACAATAAAAAATATTAGAATACGCAACAATATCCACCTTGTTCACTGCACACAAGATGGATATAATTTGTTTTGCACTAGATTTATTTTTTGAAAACACTGAACAGACAAAACTGGAGGTTTGGGGCCATCTGAAAAGGCTTTTACAGTTTAGAGCCAGCATAACATTATTTATTCATGACTTGAAAGGGGTATTTCATATTCAGTGCTAATATTTCCTTGGCACAATGAATAACAAACCATGTTTTTAAAACAAATCTTTGTTCTTTTAATTAATCATAAATTAACTTTAAAATGCATTGTTGTCTATATATTCAAAACACAATCGCCCAATACCCAATCATCTTCTATTGGTTCGAGGAATTGTATTTTTTCACAAGTAGAAAATATTGGGCCAATAAAACAGAATATGAAATCCAAAGGCGATCAGCAGCTATTTTTTACAATTACGTTTCCATGGTACTGTAGCATTGGCATTCAAATGACCAGACTGAGACTTCGGCTCAGGGTTAAACATCTCACTACCAGATTTATTGTCTTTTATTGGTTGTAATTTTTGCATGGTACATTTAAAAAAGCATTTTTATTTAAAATAAAAATAATTAATTAATAATAATAATAAAATAATAAATACACAAGAGGGCAACTGTACATTTCTCACAAGGTAAAAGGCAAATATTCAAAATACAGTCTTAGACATTAGTACACATGGGATCTTAGGGGAAAATCAAAATATAAAATGGAAAACAAAAAATATATATTTTTTAAATAAAAACATAAAAAATGAACAGAATAACAAAAATATAAAAATCTAAATTAATTGTAAAGTTCAGCGCTCAGGCTTTCTGGTGAGTCAGAGTGCGTCTCCTCTCAGGGGAGTGAGCTAGATGATCAATTCTTTGAGGAAGTCCCCCAAAACGTTGTCTTGGAGGAGGCATCCTCCTCCAGAGAGTGATCGGGTCCACAGTTTGTTTCTGGTAGACCATGATTTTCCTCACCTCCCACAGGACCTGCTAAACGGAGTTCTAGGTTGTTGCGTCCCCCAGGTGGACCGTAGAGCCTCTCAGCCTTGAGGGAGGATCTTGGCAAAGGTCTGTTCAGGAAGACAGAAGAGACAACAAGGCTCCAGACCCGTCTGGTCATGGAGCACTCCCAGAACAGATAGCATTCGTGTTCTGAGTCAGTGCATCCATGGGGGCAGCTTTCTTTAAGGGTCAAGTCAGTATCAGAATCAGAATCAGAATCAGGTTTATTCATTGCCATTCACACTCAAGTGCCGTCTGAACTTAAATGATCTGGTGGGGAGACACGCGTGAGCAGACATCCATGCTAAGTCTTTTTTGTGGGTCCAGGGTCAGCCCTCTCCCTTAGACATCCATGCGGCTCCGGAGCCGCATGCGGCTCTTTCAGCCTTATGTTGCGGCTCCGCGTGGCTTTAAATAATAAGTATCCAATTGAATCGGGCGCAAAATTGGTCCAGGGTCCTGCCAGAAAATGGTGCGGCTCCCAGTGTTTTCTTTTCCGTGGAAACCGAAATGGCTCTTTGGTGGGTTGCCGACCCCTGCCTTAGACCTTAAATAAGATATAATGTTCTTATGCATCCCTGGATATTCCTGTCCTGAAGGCAAAATCCCTCAGGGCTCTATAGATGTATGGGGTTTCCCAGCTCTATGGCACAGTCAGGTCCAACCCACACAGGCTTAGTCCTCAGGAAGGGAGTGCTATAGTACCTGGAAAGCATACCAGAGACCTTCTCCCCCCTCTGGGTGTTCTGGACCAGAGCGGGAGGCCAAACCCTGTGCCAAAATAATGTTGGTGATGTTTGGGAACCCCCTGCCCCCTTTCTCCTGCTCCTTTATGGTTGTACTCCTCAGCCTTTCCATGTCACTCCCCCAGACAAAGCGAAAAGCCATTCTAGTGATTGTCTGTCTGTGACCTGGCCAGTGTAGAGTAGGCTGGGGAGGACTATTGCCTCAGGACCAGCATCTTACCCATCATTGTGAGTGGCCACACACACCAGTTCAATTTTTTTCTGGATGTGGCCTCTTCGCAGCTTTGGCTCCCCCTCCAATTGGACTGGAAGATGATCCCCAAGTGCTTGATGTTGTCTCTGCACACAGGTAAGGAACAAGTTAGCGACTCACACCAGAACAGTGTGCTCTTGCCCAGGGTGCCCGGTGGCCAGGGCCTGCACAGAAGTCCTCCACCACCTTGGTAGCAGTGGTGATGGAGCGACTATCTGTGCCGATGATGGTAATGTCGTCCATGTATGCAATCATTCGACCTGATGACGAAAGGGGCAGAGGTGGTTGTTGACAACCACTCTGCCCAAGATGTCTTTTAAGCACATCTAGGTCCAGCGCAGGAGGGAGCTAAGGAAATGTAACCTCTCTAGCACCCTCTCCAGGCACACATGGCTAACCCTATCAAAAACCTTCTCCTGGTCTAGACTGAGAAAAGAAGCGTTGTACTTATCCACGAGACCCTGAAGTTTGGAGTGGAAGGTGTATTTCTTCCGCTCCTCCCCAACTCCATGCTAATGAGGGCAGCATTATGATGGTTATAGGTTGCCCTCCTTTCCTTTGCCTTCCTCTGGTCGACTGCCCAGAAGTAGCCCTATCTTTCACTATCTCCAACCACTATATTGGGGAATAAACAGGTGTTTTAGTTTGACCCACTCCAGGTATTGTCTCAAGAGAGGCACACTTTCAGGTCCTGGTGACAGTACTGGAGATGGCTGGTTTTCATCCTCCAAGGACCCCTACCCACCGTGATGATCTTCTCCCAGTACCAGGACACGGTCACCCTGTGATGGTCTTAGTAGTGCACTGGCCTGATGGAATAGGAGTGCACTCTCAACATAAATATATGTAAAATATTTAATTATTTATTTCCCCATCACATTTAATTATTTCTACATTTACTTCCATTACCGGCAAGCGACGCTAATTTGTGAAGAGCTGTGAAAGTATACAGCTAGCAATATCGGACATAAGTGATACAGAAGCAAACAGCTCCCTTCGTCAAGACTCATCCCCGACAATCAACTTTGTGCCCTGGAAAAAGAACCAGACTTCACATCAACCGTGAACAGTTGCAAGGAGCACAGCTAAGAAACATCGGACTCTTGAAGACTTGGCAACCGGACTTCCCACATCTCAAACATGCATCGAAACCCACCGACTGCGGAGCAAACAAAACAAAAGCAAGGTTATAACAAAGACATAGCATAACTTCGCAACAGACTGTTTATATTCATGATTGAATGTACAAACTGTTCTATGATGTATCGTGGTTCAACACTCCGTGTTTACCATTGTTTTTGTAGCTGGCATAGCCGCTCATTGACTGCCTGCGTTAGTAATAAAATACACGACACACAGAACCAGGTCTTATATGTAATGTTATTTACTAACCCGGTCATAACCTGATATTATGATCTCAACACACGCAATAACTACAGTTATTCTGATTCCTTTCTCCTTAGTCACAAACTAGATTCAAACTTCCCTCCATCTTTCCTCTTTGTTCTCAATGACCTCGTGCTTAAAGCATGTGTGCACCCGTTGCACATGTGAGAGCACACACTTGCATGCATGGCCATGTCTCAGAATGTCTGCACATGAACGCACCACACAGACACACACATGCACTCACACAGAGTTGTTGTTCATTAATGCATTGAATTATGCTTTGCCAGTTTGATGCTTTATGTTCAATAAATATTATATTTTTACACCGTCTGTCTTAATGTTACACTTGCATTGAATTAAGCCAGCCTCTGCTGATTAGAACTCCCTGATGCCTTCAACCCTAGTTAGGCCATCAATATTATTAATTAGGTATTAACTAAAGGTACAATGTTTTGATATGATTATATGATTAAATTATTAATTGAAATTCCAAATTTATAGTTAAGTATATTTTATGAGACTCATCTCATCTCATCTCATTGTCTAAGCCGCTTATTCCTGGTCAGGGTCGCGGGGTGGCTGGAGCCTATCCCAGCATGCATAGGGGCGAGAGGCAGGAATAAACCCTGGACAGGTCGCCAATCCATCGCAGGTCACACACACCATTCACTCACACACTCATACCTACGGGCAATTTAGACTCTCCAATTAGGCTAACGTGCATGTCTTTGGACTGTGGGAGGAAACCGGAGTACCCGGAGGAAACCCACGTGGACATGGGGAGAACATGCAAACTCCACACAGAAAGGCCCCCGGCCTGGATTCGAACCCGAGACCTTCTTGCTGTGAGGCGACAGTGCTATCCACTGCACCACCGTGCCGCCCTTTTATGAGACTTCTATACTAAAACTCATGAGACTGATATTATAAGAGTTCTTACATTGTGGTATCAACCATATTTGAATACTAATTTCCAGAGGGATAGCCCTTGTAGCAAGTTTGTTACTACCACAATAAAGCAGTAGCAGTAATATAGGGTTCGCTGTCCTTCAAAAGAAAAAGGAAAAAAAGGTCTTCACATACATTTCTTGAATGGAAAAGATTCAGGATAGTGGGTGGCTCGCAATCTTTGGTTGGAATTCACAATGTTCAGGAATATAGCATCCACAAGAAAAAAAAACCTGACCTGTTAGTTAAACGGTGTTTCTTTTCGTCTTCTGAAATTTTGCGCCCCTCTGAATTTTGCGCCTGGTGCTCCCGCACCGATTCGACAGTGCACGCTACGCCTCTGACAAGCTCTCAACCTTTTGGCAACGTCGGGTGAACGAGCAATGTTATATGATATGTTATTCTAAGTTTAAGGTTATTTGAAGCCGTATTTTCTAGCTTTTTGAAACAGTATTCTAACTTGGAATCTTATCCGTTTTCCTACACACGCGGATTTTTCTCATCTGCCGGTTCGTCCTCAAAACTGCCGCGCTGTGCAGTTGAATGGAAGGCGGGATCCAGTCATTGAGTCACGTCATCTGATTGGCTAGAATTTATGTCAATATTGATGCTTGTGCTTGGCTATTGGTCAAGACACAGCTCTCCATATACCGTACATGGAAATAGAACAAGCTAGGATATTGATTCATTTGCTGATATTGCTTGGCAGAATATTCTTATTACTAATATATTAATTCGGTTGTATTTTTTCTGGTAATCAGTTTATATGACCTGGGTTACACAAGCATGACAGTGTGTGAGATATTTTACTTCTATGCAAATGATACTTTAAATAAACTATACAAATTCACATACCTTACAATTTTAATAGGATCCTTACAGCTGACTGAGTTTGACTGCTTGACTCTCAGTAGAAAAGTCCTTCGAAAAAGTCAGTCAGGAGCAAGCAAGCAGAATCATTGTTAACCAATCAGTAACAAGTGGGTGGGGCTCTTAGCATAGGTGATAATGCCATTGTGTGAAAATCAAGGAGAAGCAGAAGAAGAAGATCAATCAATCAATAAATCTTTATTTGTATAGCACCTTTCTAAACAAAGTTACAAAGTTCTTTACGGTAAAAGAGCAGTAGCAATATAAAATACTATGAGGGGCGGAGAAAGATCAACAGTAAACATAAAACAAGCAAGATAAAAGCAAGAGAATAAAATACAGAAGATGAAAAATAAGAATACGAACAATAAGAACAATAAAAAGGTATTAAATGCAATTAAAAGCAAGGGAATAAAAGTGGGTCTTTAGGCGTTGTTTAAAAATATTTATGGAATCAGCTGATCTAATACTTGGAGGGAGTATTATAAGTGATTAGTAGGATTTTGAAGTTGAAATCTCACTGGTAGCCAATGCAGGGAGGCCAGGACTGGGGAGATGTGCGACCTACGATTTGACTTAGTCAGTAAACGGGCAGCTGAGTTTTGACCTAGTTGAAGCCGGGCTACTGCAGTTTGGCTAAGACATGTAAACAAGGCATTGCAGTAGTCAAGTCATGACGACACAAAGGCATGCATTATTCTCTCTGTTTCTTGGAAAGGCAGAATCGATCTGACCTTTCGCAACTGCAAAAAACAGCACTGCACCAGTTTTTCAAACCTCATTTGTGGGTCAAAAATAACACCTAAATTCCTGATGACAGACTTCACATTTAAACCCAAAGATCTTATTGAGTTATTAGGGCCAAAAACAAGAACTTACGTTTTGTCTGGACAAAGTGAGTTAAGCTGGAGGATGTTTTGTGACATCCAGTCCTTAATAGCAATGAGGCAATCTTTTAAAATAGCTAATCTATTAAAATCATTAGGTTTTACAGACAGATAAAGTTGGGTGGCGTCTGCATAACAGTGGTAAGAGATGTTAAGCTACAGATAATATGGCCCAGGGGTAGCATGTAAAGTGAAAATAAAGTGGGACCAAGAATACGGCCCTGCAGCACCCCACATGTCAGTAGACAGAATCACTAATACAAACTTTACGAATTTTCTGTTGCTGTGATAGGATGAGAACCAGTCAAGAGTGGTCCCAGATATACCCACCCACAAAATAGTCAGGGACACAACCAGAGGAGAGGTTACTATTTACAATATCGAGTAAGAAAGGGCCAATAGCACCCATGACCTCCTTGAGGAACTTGGTTGGAATGATATCTAGCAGATGGTCGCATATGGGACACAATCTCTGTGAGATCCTGGAGGGAGATTGGAATAAACTGGCTAGTAAATCAGGACAGGTGTGCGATATGGTAACATCTGAGGTGGAGGGCGTAATTTCAGCTCTGATACCATTGGCTTTATCAGCAAAGAAGGATAAAAACTTTTCACAGTCATTAACAGTTAAAACAGGAGCAACAGAGGGTACAGAATTTACAAGCTGATCGATGACGCTAAATAAAAACCTGGGGTTGTGCTGATTAGTGGTGATAAGCTCAGGAAAATAAGAGGCTCTTGCATCCTTAATTTTTTTGTTATAAGTTGTCAGTAGGTCCTAAAAGGAGCTATGGTGTCCAGAGTGGCTGAACATAAGTCATTAAAGCAGCCAACCAAGTCATTTATGTGATCGATCAGTCCTAAATTCTTCCTTAGAATCTGAAAACACAGTTAAGCACAGAGCTGATTGACTATTAAGGATACGAGAGCGCATTCTGAGGAGCCTTGAGATTGGCATCAAAAATAATAAATCTATGATCAGACACAGCAAAATCCTCCAAGTAGAGTGAGTTCAAGTTTAGGCAGTGGCGGGCCGTGCATTTCACACCTAGGCCTTTAGTAGTGCTCCGTCTGAATCAATCCACCCCTCAATAACTATTTTATGGCTATAAAAGCCATCTTATTGTTATGTTTTGAGTGTCTGTTCGGTTTGTTTTTGCACTTTGTTTATTTATCTTTCTTCAGTCATGTTTCATTTTCGTTCTGTCATGCACTTCGGGAAATTCTGTCTCGGTTTTTCCGTCTTCGTTTCTAATCTCGTTTTACTTCCTTCTTACTTTCTAATTACACTTTGTATATATTAGTTAGATGCATATAGTACTAACCAACTAATCTACTAACATTAGGGATTTAGATTAAGTTACTAACACTACTAATCACTAATTATCTCACGCTTCTAACTATCGCTGTCATTCTCTCTCTCTGTACGCTTCTCACGTTCCGCTTTATTCGCACGCAGATTTCTTTATGCGTTCCTCCTCCTCCCTAAAAAACCGAAACATAGAATTTCTCGAAGCGCATGACAAGACAAGGAGAGGAACTCGAACAGGAACAATGACAGACGGGGAACAGAACGAGAATGAAACATGACTGAAGAAAGATAAATAAGTGCAAAAACAAACCGAACAAACATCCGTTGCCGTTGCATCGCAGATAGATAACTCGTGTATCCAGAATAAATGCCTTTACTGAAGAAACAAACCCGCGGTGCTACAGCTGCGACACACATAACAAAGCTTCAATAATAACCTCATAAAATTGCAATATTATTTAGGAAAATAGCAACATTTTACTCACCAAAAATCCTTATTATTTGTACACAAAATCCATCCTCCTTTCTTTCCTCAAAAAGAGTTCAATTACGCTGTCGTACAGATTATCTGTGTGTTTCAGTTCCATCAAGAAGTCCTTTTCTATCGCCATCGAAGCTAATGCTGAAAGTCGAGCCTGCCCAGTCGTATTTCTGGCATAAATTTTAATTCGCTTTAGGCTGAAAATGTCCGCTCAAATGTCTGAATCACAGACTGATGTTAATTATATTTTGTCCATGAATACTTATTAAAGAATTCCAAATGGTCTGTCCGCTTCCTTTCATAGCTTTTCCCTGGTTGCGGTGCTTCCAGACGTGTATTTTCATATTAAAGCATTTAACCAATCACATTACATCATAGTCAGACACTCTCTGACTATCCAATCAAAGGGTGTGAATACGCTGACGTTACCTAGGCCTTCTAGAAGGCCTTCGTGTCCCCAACTCAAAATCTGATTGGTTGAAGCAACAGTTTGATCAACACTTATTTTATGCTACAGGGCCTGCAGAACTGATTGTGAAGGCCTACAGGCAGATTTCTTTGACCCTGGCAACAAATGATGGCTGAAATGTGATTGGTTAAATGCTTTAATATGAAAATACACGTCTGGAAGCACCGCAACCAGGGGAAAAGCTATGAAAGGAAGCGGACAGACCATTTGGAATTATTTAATAAGTATTCATGGAAAAAATATATTTAAATATAATTAACATCAGTCTGTGATTCAGATATTTTTTAGGCCAGTAGAGAAGGCCTTGCAGGCCCTGACGGCCCACCACTGAGTTTAGGCCAAGGGTGAAAACCAGATTGAGGGTGTGGCCTCGGCTGTGAGTGGGTCCTACAACATGCTGCACCAGATTAAAAGACTCAGTCATGCTTAAAAACTCAGAAGCCAGGCTACACAAGGTGTCATCTACATGGATATGGAAATCACCAACAATGATTAATGTATCATATTTGAGAACAACAGAGGATATAAAATCAAAGAATTCAGATAGAAAAGCACTATTTGGCTTAGGCAGGTGATAAATGACACAGTATAAAACATGATTTTCACACACAACTTTAAAAGCTAGCACCTCAAAGCTAAGGAGGGCATCTATAGTAACAGGGCTACGTTTAATACGGCTCAAAAAAGCCACAGCAAGGCCTCCACCACTGTCACTAAGCCATGGAGAATTAAAATAACTATAATTAGGGGGACAAATTTCAGATAGTTGTGCACTCTCCAGGTTTTAGCCATGTTTATGTTAAAAACAAAAAATCCAGATTGACAGACATGATGAAATTGTTTAAGTCTTATTATAAAGTGATCTAACATTGATTAGTGCCATCTTGATTGGTGTATCATGCTGTACAGATTTTCTCTCAGTAGAAGGAAGAGCAGGAAGTGGTCACAGGTTTTCCAGCCGCCTGCCAGTGTGAACGGGGCCAAGTGGAACCCTACTAGTTCTATTCCCCCAAATAGACAGGTGTTTACAACACTTGCTGGAATTGACCTGAGAGTAGACGAGGTTTGACTAGATGTCAGTCTCTCCAGGAGGCTTCCTCAAAGTTCCTAGCCAGGAGCTTAGTGCCCTTCTGGTTTGGATGTACACCATCCCATTTAAAAACATCCTTCCGTTCCTAGAATAAATTGAAAATGTCAATAAAAACAACAACTAATGCAGTAATTCTTTAGCCAGCTGTTGAGTGCTACTCGGCGGCTAAAACCTTCTGATCCAGAACCGTGGATTGGGAAGGGGCCTGAGAGAATGCAGCACTTTCCAAGGCTTTCAACAGTGCACACAAGAACATCAAAGTCCTTATAAAGTTTTTCAGATTGCCTAAATTTAATATAATTTGATCCAACATGGACAGTAACAGAATGTACACTGGGATATAAATCGAGTAAAGCGGGGATTACCTCATTTATATGTAAAACCTTCGCACCTGGGAAAGAGTGCCTGGGAAATTTCCACATGCCAAACAGTGGAGCTTCCGACCACCAAAAAGTCTGGCCTCTCGTCCATGGAACCTCCTGCATGAACAGAAAAGCTGCTAAAGGGCTTGCGAGCAAGGAGCAGGGGGGAGATGGAATGCGGGGAGCCCGGGGGCTGCAGATCACAGACTGCTGCTGGGCAGGCCATCTCCGGACAGCGGCCGATGGAGTACGGGAGGCCCAAGTTCCATGGAACTGCTGGGTGGCTTGTACACCGGTCGTGGTGGGTGGTAGCTCCGGCAGGGTGGTATCTAGAGCTTCCAGCTCCACAAAGCTGTTTGACAGCGGTAAAGAGTCATCTTCCTCCACTGCCGGGTCGAAGAGAGGCAGAGAGCGCCTCGGTCCCCGCTTCACCCCCGCTGACCAGGTTTCAACAGGGGACAGGGTTCCTCTCCGGTGGGCAGGGCCCTAGGTTTAGCCCCGCAGGAAGAGGTAGGCTCCAGCGAATCCAATCTAGCTCCAAGTTGCTGCTGTTGCTCCAGGAGCTCATTTATCTGGCTCTCCACCAAGCGCAGATTAAGATGATAAGGAAGAAACACAAAATAAGTTTGTACCTACCTCGTTACCTTGTTTGGGGCTTTACTGTGTATAGAATTTAATATTTGTAAGGACTGAGAGTCTGGTCATTGTAGTTATTTCTGTGGGAGACCCTGAAAACTGCCAAACTCTCATGCTGTATAGGTATGGGACATACTTGCCATCACAACAACCTTATGTATCGTTAAAATCAATGCATTATTTTTAGTAAATAGTCCGTAAATAGAACGAGTCCGTCAAGGAGCAGGTAAAGGCATCCATGGTAGAATTCTGTCTCGGAAGAGGTGGATCAATCGGCCCGGAAAGAGTGTCTCGACCCGGAGGACGGGCGGCGGACCCATGGGGGAAGGGAATTGAGATAAATAGAGGGTATAATTGGCAACCAAATTGGGAGAAAAACTGGAAAAAAATATATTAAAAAAATAAAATAATAATAATGCATATTTATGTATTATTAGGAAAAACCTGTGGTCCATATATATATATATATACAGTATATGTTAATAATAACAAAATGTTGTTCTGTATGATTGGTCCTTTGCATATAGTACCGTTTGAAACTGGAAAGTATGCATAGTTAATTCTTCAAATTTACGGTCTTTGAAGTGTGTGATGGTGCCCATGTTATATACTGTAAGTGTCAGTATTGTATTTCATGTGTTAGGGCATCTAAGGTCGTAAGGTAAAATATCAATCAAGATCATAGGAAGGATTTACATATGCTTTATGGAGTGTGCTACTTTCAAACAGAGAATATAAAACTCATAAAAAAATCTGTTTAAATCATTTTCAAAGATAGTTGAAAGATATGCCTTAATTATCATTTATTCCAAAAAACGTATAGTTGAAAATGTACCGTTATGTTTCAGTTTTAAACTCACATACCAATATCAACTCAAATACCAACAATACACTATGTTTGGACTACATTGTGGCATCCAAAGGGTTCAGGGACCTGCAAACCAACAGTTTCTGCTGTTAGCTGAAAAACAATCTCTCGCCATAATCATGATTGTGAACACGATCTAGCTATATAGCATATACAGTGAATATTTTAATATACAGGAATACAAATACATGCAACTCGCTCCTGACTGGCCTTCCCGCATCTGCCATCAGACCCCTGCAACTCATCCAGAACGCTGCAGCCCGTCTGGTCTACAACCTTCCTAGACACTCCCATGTCACCCCCCTGCTCACTACCCTCCACTGGCTGCCTGTTATAGCTCGCATCAAATTCAAAACATTGGTCCTAGCATACCAGGCAGTCAAGGGATCAGCCCCAACATACCTCCTCAAGATCTTCAAACCCTACACACCTGCCAGACCACTCCGTCCTGCTACCTCAGGACGCCTAGCACCTCCCTCCCTCCGCACCTGCGCTTCCCGGTCATGCCTCCTGTCGGTTCTGGCTCCACGATGGTGGAATGACCTTACTGTGGAAGTCAGAACAGCTGAGACCCTGGCCACCTTCAAGCGACGACTGAAGACTCACCTCTTCAGGGTGCACCTCTCCTTGTAGTCCGGTTTTTGTTAACTTAGGGACGTAGCTGCTAGTTTTACACGTCTACTTGTTTATGTATTGTATTAGGCTTAGGCATTATTTTCCGCACTGATTGCTTTATTGCTACCTTTGAATTGTGGCTACAGATTTACCTACAGGGTCCTAGTTTAACTATGTGGTTGCTCCTAGCACCTAGGAACTGTACTTCCCGCTAGGGTGGCTTTCAGCTAAACTGTTCTTGACTACGGTTAACACTTTGTTGTACATCGCTCTGGATAAGAGCGTCTCCCAAATGCCTGTAATGTAATGTAATGTAATGTAATGTAATTAATAAAATGCAAAATGTTTTAATTGAACTGTCATTGCTGCCTTATGTTTTGCAGCTGCACCATCATACTGTATGTTTGTTCTTGCCTATATTTGCAAACCAAGCTAGCTTGCTATGGCCATTAGAGGCTGCCAACACACCCAACTTTGCCAAGAAACAAGTATGGCTACTGGATTGATTGCTGCCAATGTGGGAATTACTAGGTTGGTTTTCATATCTATAATAATTTTGCAGGTCTCTGTGATAAATCATGCAGAATACTATTTTTGCTGTTGAATTTTTATGTGGTTCATACTTTGTGTTTAAAGTTTCACAAAATGGATACATAAATGGTTTTACTCATTTACACAATGCTCGGTGTAACTGGTTTTGGTGTAACTGGTGTAACTGTGTTAAGACATTTTTTCTTCAGACATGTCTACAGAGACCATGAGGTATGTACCTCTGTATGGCTGACCTTCATTCTGTCTGGGCAGAAATGTTTGTCACACTTTGGGCATTTATAAACTGTGGGAGTGAATTAAACAGCGGAGGTGTCAGCGCATGCTGATGGAGAGAGCGGCGTCGCGTTCCCAGCCTCATGCAAATGAGCCGCGGGGTCAGCCAACCAGTACTCTCTCCCCTACCTCCAATACATACTAATAAAGACCAGGCCACTGTGAGACTGTGACAGGGGATATGTCTGATTCACCAGACACTGCAGAAAGAGTTACCTTCTGTGTTCTCTGTATTTGTTTCTTTTATTCAGAGAACATGTCAGTGGACAAATTATCCAATATAGAGTTCCAGTGCCTGCTCTCAGGCAAATTGTAAAATCAGCATTCAAAACATATGCATTCTATCAAAGCTAGTAATTTATCCATGATCAAAATCAGTGATGAGAATAAACTGCTCTGTTTTTTTTATCTCCTCAACATTGAATCGCCAATTGACCGATTGTCAAAGCATATTGGCGCTACTGCCATCCTCCAAACACGTCCATGTGTTTACCTAGCAACCGTTATTACACTATAAACCCAGGCCAAGCTTCCTCTCAGAACTAACCTATTCTATAGAGATAAATAAAGTAGCTGACAGGTGTGTAGTTAATTGTCACCACTATTTCTGTAAAAATTCATGGTAAAATGATGTGCTTGGGGCACTTGCAAAAGTAACCCAGAACAGGGACCAGAGTGTAAGCTGTATATCTTTTGCAAATCCAAAGAGAAACGTTGCTGTATGTCAGCTATGGATATGACTAAAACAACAACAAAATCCAGTTTCACGATTTTGTTTTGTATATTGGAATTGTGCTAAATGAGTCTAATTTAGCATAGTAACTAGCTGATACCAATAGTTTTGGTCCCTTGTAATATGAGTGAGAATAATGTAGATAGCTGGCTGGTTAACAAGATAGCTTGTCAACTAATATTAATGTAAGATGAGACAGCTAGCAAGCAGCACACTATAATTTATTGTTATGATGTAGCTAGTGATGGAGTTTATGTTTGCTTGCTAGCTACTTATTGGTTCAGACATACGTATTGCAAGGTATCTAGCCAGCTAGATTGTATATGCTTTTTGTACACATTGCACATTTAAAATGTCTAATTTATGGATGGTAGCTATGGTTAATGTAACTAGCCAGCAAACTAATGTTACAGTGCTCTCCAAGTATTGGTAACTGTCAAGTCAGAACAAACCTTTTTTTCCCTAGCTAACAATGTACATGTTAGCTATACTCAATGAATTGAATGAAGATGAATATGGGGTGACATGTTCTATTGGAATCAATTATTTTCAGTTTCTCCATGAAGTAAACTTCAAACAGTCTGGTGGGGTCATGTGACAGTTACATTACATATACAATTTGAATCGTTAGTGGTTGCATACTGGGTACTATACTATGACAAATAGAATGTAGTATACAGTGTTGTGCAGTATGCAGTACACATAAGTATACAGCCATACAGTAGAAAACAGCCATAGTCTTACTACATTTTACATTGACATTTTAAGCATTTAGCAGATGCTCTTATCCAGAGCGACTTACAAGATGTGCATAAATACATGGTAGGAACAATCATAGTTTGTGCAAGAGATCAGTGCAGTAATACAGCGATAGACATCATTGCAGGCAGCTGCGTACCATACCTGTAACACTGGGAAGGAGAAGGTTAGTCATTTTTTTATTAAATGCAGTAAGTAGAGGTGTATAGTGTTGAGCAAGTAGGCAGTGGTTAAGACAATTAGCTAGATGTACAGAGTTCAGTGGTAGTGGAGTCTGAAAAGGTGGGTTTTGAGTCTCTTGCAGAAGATCGCAAGTGATTCCACGGTCCTGACTGATTGTGGAAGGTCGTTCCACCAGCGAGGGGTCAGGACAGAGAAGAGACGAGAGGGGTCTGGGAGGGATGTAGGGAGTGATGAGTGACTGGAGGTATGGGGGAGCAGTACCTCTAGTCGCTTGAAAAGCAAGCACCAGTGATTTGAATCTGATGCGTGCTGCGATGGGGAGCCAGTGCAGAGAGGAGAGTAGAGGGGTGACGTGGGTGAACTTCGGCTAGTTGAACACCAGACAAGCGGCAGCATTCTGGACTAGTTGCAGTGGCCTGATGGCACAGGCTGGTAGGACTGCCAGCAAGGAATTGCAGTAGTCCAGACGTGAGATCACCAGGGCCTGGACCAGGAGTTGTGTGGTCTCCTGGGTGAGGAACAGTCGGATCCTCCGCATGTTGTGGAGGGAGAATCGGTTCAGCTTCAGGTGGTGGGTGGACATCCATGCGGAGATGTCAGCCAGGCATGCAGAGATCCGTGCCGGGACCTGGGTCTCAGATGGAGAGAAGGAGAGAAAGAGTTGAGTGTCATCGGCATAACAGTGATAGGAAAAACCATTAGCAGAGATAACAGAACCAAGTGACTTGGCGTACAGGGAGAATAGGACGGGGCCTAGCACCGAGCCCTGCGGGACTCCGGTAGAGAGGGTGTGGGGAGAGGAGAGGGATCCTCTCCAGGCCACCGGAACTAAGGGATTGGGACTTAGCCACATGAAGAGCCTCAGTGACCGCAAGGAGAGCCCAGATTGGTTAGGATGAAGCAGGTCATTCTGTAGGAGATGAGCAGACAGTTGGTTATAGACAGCCTGCTCTAGTGTTTTACTCAGGTGCATCCTTCTTTCAAATGATTAATTGCAGCCTCAGATTGACACCTCAGATTGACATGGACCCATCAAAATGTAAAATAGAAAGGAAAACTGTTTTATTACTAGTTACTATGTGCTGGTTTTGTGACATTATTAATGGATAGATAGGGCAGAAATGCATTACATACCTCATCACACAATACAGTATTTCGCCTCACTCTGAGGCAAATCGTTCAGTAATCAACTAATTGAAATAAAATCTATTCCACCAAGCAATTCAAAGTATTTGAGCTTTGCACTTGTAAGGAGTGGTTCAATGCACATGAATGAGAAACCATCTCTAAGATGCATGTTTTTAAACATGCAATAAATATATGTATGTATGCACACTGGTTTATGTTATGTTAAATATTAAACATTCACTACAATAAAATGTAGGCTGCATAATTGGCTGGTGTATCATGGGGCAATGTCCTGAGAGATTGCAGAGGTTGAATATGATTGCATGGGAGAGGAGGGACCTTACAGCGAGGAATAATAATGAATGAAAAATAATGAAGCTATTGCTGATTATATTGTTGACCTGTGGGACGGGGGGGATCTATATTTTATATCCATAAAACTTTGTACTTTATTTAAAAAGTGGTGTTACGACCCGTAAACCACCCATGCTGCAATAGTCAGGTGACCACTAAAAGGGATGTGACAACAGAATACCACCAGTCCAAAAAATTACAGTTTATTTACAACACTTAATAAAAAGATATACTTATACATATTCAGAAGTAAAAATAAAACACAAAATAAAACAGCTAGCTAACCTAATCTCAAAATTCTACCCTAACTCCCCAGGGAAAACAGAATGGGTGAATCTTCCAAAAAACTGGCTAACCTACTCTCTTGCCCTATCAAAGGTGCTCAAAAGGACAGTACAGAAATAACAAAACAAAAGAAAGCTCAGTCCAACGCCATAAAACAAAAGGCTGCTCTAAAAAGCGGCTCTCGCAAAAGAACAACATCGTCATACACAAAATGGTTTTCTCAAAACAGCACACAAAAGAAAGCTTCTTCCAGAAGACGGCATCTGCTCTGTGCAAAACTCTGCTCTGGCAGGGGGCGTGGTTAGTCAAGGTCGGAGACAGTTCACCTTGTCAATAAGTGATCATGCACTCCCAAGCTGCTCCAGCGCGGCAATCAGGCAGCGGTAGGGAGGGAGATCCTCTTGCCGGAACAGCCGACCGTAACAGTGGTAATAGTCAAAATAGCATTGAAAGAATTAGAAATGTGGGACATTTGGTCACCCTATGCTGAACATCACAAGTTTATCAATGAAATGTGATTAATATTGTTAATATACATGATTTAATATATGTGGCTTTAATGAAAATACACAAACTAAACTAACGTGCCACAGATCTTTTCCTGACACATATATCACTTTTCTCAGTAGGAAACAGATAATCATGCATGTTAGTTTTGTATTGCTGCATGATACGCCATCCAATTATGTACTCTATTTTATTATAGTGAAGGCTAGTCTCCTAACACGCTATTCAATGAGCTTGCTTTTCATTCAAAATATTCATTTCATTATGGGAAAGGTATTAAAGGGGAAAAAGCTGATGATCTGATTGGTCATGATGAACCAAACCCTCACCACACCCACAGGTAATTTATTCTTCTAAAAACCAAACTCTTTTACAACTGCGCCGCATGCGTGCTACTGTCTCTTGTCACAAATCTACCAGAATGGACAAGGACATGCCTTAATGCGCCTCTGTCCGGGATTAGCACTACTGTCTGTGCATTGTGCTTTGACAATGAAACTAGAGCCCTAAATGTAATGCATTGTTTTAACATTGTAACAATGCTTTTGCTAGGTCCATGAGACATAAACAAGAATTATGGAAGAATGTGCAAATGTATCACTCAGGGACAGGGTACTACTAAAATCTCTTATCAGGGTTTGATAAAATGGAATTATGGATCATCCAGGCCTTTATATCTTTAAGACGGGTCTATAGTTTTACAAGTTGGGCTACTTAGCCAGGTTTAACTGAAATGCAAAGTTGTGTGCCATCTGCATAGCAGTGGTAGTTCACACCATGTCTGCTTATAATAGCCCCAAGGGGTAGCATATACAGCAAGAAGAGCAAAGGACCAAGAACAGATCCCTGTTGCACACCATAATTGACCATTGAACACTCCAAGGACTCATTTAGCCTCACAAATTGATATCTGTCTGAAAGATGGGATTCAAATCAAGAGAGTTTGACCACTTAGACTAACTTAATTTCTATAGCTTATCCAGGAGAATATTGTGGTCTATCATATTGAAGGCAGCACTACAAATATAGAGGTACAGCCACAGAGAGGGGCAGGTCATTCATTACTGAAACACTTTATATACATTTATTGGCCTGCAAGAAAAAATAAATATATTGAGCAAAATATTTCTGTAATAGTTTTGACAAAAAATTGGTTTGAAATTGGTTTGAAACAGTAGGGTCCAAATTTGGCTTCTTAAGTAGCAGCTTGACTATATAAATCTTAAAGGATTTAGTAACATTACTTGATAATAGTTATAAGTTTATGATATCCTCATAATGCAGTTTGAAATAACCTACAAGCAGAATTTCCTCATTGCTTAGAGCTTAATTGTAAATAACATAGCAATATTGTAAATAGGTCCAGATTACACTTTTTTACTGTAGGGAAAGGACATTTGCTAACAAAAAAAACATGAGAACAAACTTTAATGAGTTTCCATAACCTACAAAAACACAATTCCTCTTATATAGTATGTACACTCAGTGGCCACTTTATTAGGTACACCTGTACACCTGCTCGTTAATGCAATTATCTAATCAGGTAATCATGTGGCAGCAACTCAATGCATAAAAGCATGCATGGTCAAGAGGTTCAGTTGTTGTTCAGACCAAAAATCAGAATGGGGAAGAAACGTGATCTAAGTGACTTTAACCATAGAATGATTGTTAGTGTCAGACGGGGTGGTGTGAGTATCTCAGAGTGTGCTGATGTCATGGGATTTTCACGCACAACAGTCTCTAGAGCTTACAGAGAAAGGTGTGAAAAACCAAAAACATCCAGTGAGCAAAAACACCTTGTTAATGAGAGAGGTCAGAGGAGAATAGCCAGACTGGTTCAAGCTGGCAGGAAGGCGACAGTAACACAGATAACCACGCATTACAACAGTGGTATGCAAAAGAGCATCTCTGAATGCACAACACATCGAACCTTGAAGTGGATGGGCTACAGCAGCAGAAGACCACACCGGGTTACACTCCTGTCAGCTAAGAACAGGAAAGTGAGGCTACAGTGGGCACAGGCTCACGAAAACTGAACAGTTGAAGATTGTAAAAACATCGCCTGGTCTGATGAATCTCGATTTCTGCTGCAACATGATGATGGTAGGGTCAGAATTTGGCGTAAACAACATGAATCCATGCATCCATCATTCCTTGTGTTAACGATTCAGGCTGGTGATGGTGGTGTAATGGTGTGGGGAATGTTTTCTTGGCACACACTAGGCCCCTTAATACCAATTGAGCACCGTTTAAATGCCACAACCTACCTGAGTCTTGTTGCTAACCATGTGAATCCTTTTATGGCCACAGTCTACCTATCTTCTAATGGGTATTTCCAGCAGGATAATGCGCCATGTCACAAAGCACATGTCATCTCAAGCTGGCTCCACGAACATGATAGTTCAGTGTACTGCAATGGCCACAGTCACCAGATCTCAGTCCAATAGAGCACCTTTGGGATGTGGTGGAACGGGAGATTCGCAACATGAATGTGCAGCCGACAAATCTGCAGCAACTGCGCCATGCTATCATGTCAACATGGACCGGAATCTCTGAGGAATGTGTCCAGCACCTTGTTGAATCCATGCCACAAACAATCCAAGCTGTTCTGGGGGCAAAGGGGGTACCTACCCAGTGCTAGAAAGGTGTACCTAATAAAGTGGCCACTGAGTGTGTGTGTATATATATATATATATATATATTGTAACACCCCACTGGGTATGAATGTGGGTGTTACGTGGAGTAGTGCAAATCAAGAAACAGATAAATACTCAGATGAACCAAAAATAGATTTAATTAAAGGGGAAATGCATTCAAAACACAAAAATGGGGAAGGCAAACTGAAATTCAAAGGTTTTTTTAAATAATTTTGTTTCAGATTTTTCACTGTTTTTCTCACCAATTTGGAAGCCAATTATACCCTCTATTTTTTTTTGACTAACCACCACAAACTCAGGCAAGCTACTCTCCGAGGCTGGCATTGATCCACCTCCTTCATGACGGAACTCACCAACCCCATTTCTGGAGACCTCTTATGTGCTTCACAGAGAGTTTGTGCCAACCACCCTCCCTACTCCCTCCTCCCTCCTCCCTCCTCCCTCTTCCCTCCTCCCTCCTTCCTCAGGAGTAGACAGCCTAGTGGCGCTCCCAATCGGGGATAATGGCCAGCGCCGGTCTGGCAGAGGCGGGTTTCGAACCACATCCCTGATAGGCAGTTCACACTCATACAGGACCAGCCAAATACAGGTGCGTTAGGCCGCTGCACTATCCGCCAGCCCAAGTGGCTTTTTAAAATGTAAGCAAACATTCAAATACACCTCAAAATTCTTTAAAATAAACAAAAGTTTATTCTGCTAATCCCTTAACCTGAGCTTTCCCCAAATCCTGGCTGGTAAAAATAATTCACCAGCTTATTTTCCACACTGCAAAACTTCCACAACTTTTTTGTCCTCTGCTGTCTCTTCATGAGGGAAAGCTGGCCCCTTTTTTTCCCTGTTCATTGATGGTTAGTTGGCCGCAGGTGGAAATCGTTAGGGCTGTCAACTGCACTAATTTTTCCACTTAGTTTACTTCAATGGATGCAAGTTTAAAAAAGGTTTCTCCGTCTGGTATCCGTTTAGTTGACATAATGTTGCCCCTAAGACTAAAAACTGTTGAAAATGGTTTTATCTAGCACAGCATCTAGAACCTAGTGTTCTTATGTCAAATAACATTAGCATGTTTGCACTGTATATATATTATTTTAATCATGAAATCATTATGTATTTAAGAAGCTGATAAATGTTTACAAAAATGAATCGCCAATTAAAGCATTAGTTGGATAATTGGACCGATGATTAGATTCATCAGTATAGCCCTAATATATTTTTGTACCACAGTATAAATTATCGATTCCCATTGGCTAATGACCATGTGTATATATCATGTAAACAAATTATGTTAATAAACCCCCCAGGCAAACATATTAACAATACATAGCCTATATAACTACAATCAACAATAAATACATAAATAGAACAAATATCGAATGACATAAATAACCACTGTGATAAATGGTATAAATTGGTATCAATAATTGGTCAATTAAATTAAGAGTAAATTAAATTGTTTGATTTAAAAAAAACACTTGCCTAGTCCTCTTCTTTTTCTATATTTAATGTAAACCTAAACAACTAAAACAAATGTTTTGAACATCTTCACTGTTACAAACAATACAATACAAACTTATTCTCAGAGGTAATCAGCAATCACAGGATCATCCTCCTTGGAGCCATATCTTTGAATATCGTTATTACCTCATTGTGACTGCCACGTCCCTCTCAATGGGCAGCAGGTGAAGGTCGGAGAGCCTCTCTTTCTTAGTTTGTGTTTTCTGTGCTTGGAGAAGAACCTGTCCACCGATGCTGTAGAAACAGGCAATGTAGCGTAGGACTGAATCATCTTCACCAGTGCTGGGAATATGAGATGGCCTTTATTTTCCTTCCATGTGGAGTTCAAAATGTACACGCACACCCAATTACCCTGTCTGTCTTGGGTCTGACTCCTGACCAGACCTGACTCCAAGAAATGACCAAATAGTGATGTATTCATTAATATAAGTTTATAGATGAATGAGCCTCATTTTGCTATGTACCGTCAACATTATATGCTAACATTACAATCTAGCTGTTGTTATCTAGATACAATGTTATCTAACGTTACAATCTAGCATGTATGTTTGACTTGACTTCAGTTTTTTAAGTGGAGAAATGGAGATTACTATTAACAAAGTTAACTGACATTGAATAGTTTGCCTCTTGACTTTATTGTATGACACATGTGAATATCTGGTCAGGGAAGACAAAAACCGAATGGCACATTCACCATTGGGAATCAAGTAATGTTAACATAACGTATTCCACAAACTAGCAGGGCATTCCAACTACAAGCTTAGCGCATTTATTAAACATGTTATTATTAATGTTATTTGACTTTAGTTTGTAATTGATATCATTAGTTGTTTACGAATATACATCATGTGCTCAACAAGTGACATCATGTCAATTCCCTTCTTGACTTTTATTGAGTGACACATCATGTATAAAACTTAGGGAAGGCTTAATAAGATGACATGTTCACTCATCCAAACTGTGTGAGCTCACTGAGTGTGAAACCATTTATGGGAAGGGGTGCCCTTTTTACGTGAGTGGCCTCTTTTTCGTGGGCTTTTTATTTGTGATTATAATGATAATAATTATACAAAAACACATCCAGGAGGGCACCTTCTGAATGGAGGAGCGAAGGGGCAGGGGCACCTTCTGAATGGAGGAGCAAAGGGGCAGGGGCTTGAGTCCCCCATCACCCTTACCTGCACACATGCCTGCCCAAATCTACTGGCTACATAATTATGATTTCTCAAAACAGGATTCCAAATTCTGTTAAACAGACACAGCAGGTCATCTACAGATCTGCTATTCTAAGTTGCATAAATTCATGTCTAAACCATTGATGGAAACATTGATTATGATTTTACTTGTATTTACATTTGTATTTTAATATTTATTTGTCATGTGTCATATAGCACATTATAGAAAATTAGAACATGTTGATCTGACTGATATGATATGAAGTCCTTGGATGTGACTATGGGACATTTATTGTTCATGGCATGCATAGCCATTTCTAGTTGAACTAGAAGAGGGTACAATTGGCCACCAAAATGGAAAAAAATCTGAAAAAGAATGTTTTAATGCCCCAGTTAATTTAGCTGACCAACTACATATCTATTATAATTATCTGTATACAATTAGATGGCTAGTTTGATGTAGCAAGGTAGAAAGTTAACGTCCATTTGTTTGCAAAAATATTATTTCATTTTTTGAGTGCAAATTCCTAGCATGTTAATCTAATATCACTTATAGTTGAATGGAAGATATTTAATTATATAATGCAAAATAGAAATGAGGTGCTAGAATTAGCTTTGTAATGGTACTATATCCTAAATAAAATGTGTGTGTTTGATTGCTTTGGTTTGTGTTCTGGTGCATCATAAATGCATCTATGATTTTTTTCTATGATTCGAATGCATCAATGAATTAAAATAGTCAGTTAATCAGTCTGTGAAGCTGTTTGTTCAGAATATGCAGAATGCCAACTCCCTCAATTTTTGGGCTACATTTTGGGGATTGATATTAATGATAAATATTTCCTTAAAACAAAGTGTTATTTTGTTTACATTGTGAGTGTGGACTCACATGCACAGCACGGGAAGTAATGCGCAGTGATCCTTTATGGCTGAAAATCGGTAGAACCAGATGTGGCGCAAATTGCTCACTCCGGTTTTGATCCCTCCAAACTAATCTCACACTTCAATTAAAAGCTTTAGTGCTCTACCTGTCCCTTCTACTTTTAAGATAGAACAAAAAGAATGTACACCTATTGCAAATTCTGTGAATAAATGCACAGGCTAATTGTAGTCAATTTTTCTACTGCACAAAAAAGATAAAGACCTCTACTTGTGAGTTCACAAGTTTATAATTCTTTAATTTTGGGATGAACAAGGAGTTAATATACACAGGACTGCTAATAAACTGAAACACATAATTCCCTTGGCAGAAGAAGCCTGCTGTTTGATTACCTTTTAAACCGGCATTTGAAAGTCACATACGGTGAACCCGTTTTGTACAGGAACAATGAAGAGCCTGTTGAAAGTGGGGTTCCTCTGTGAAACTAAACTCAAGCGAGTGTCATGGGGGAACAGCAGAGACACGTAAAGACTTTCTGCCCAGCGAGAGGTAGATTCCCATAACCTCTCCTTGTGCCCCATTTCTCAATGGTCCTCTCTAGACATTTTACAGGACCCTTTTAAAAGGATGGATTATGGGGCCCGAATAAAATATGAATCTGAAACAAAACGACAATAATAAACTACTCAGGCAACCATTGGCATAATCAGACATGTTAAAAACCCCAGAGGCAAAAACAGAATCCCATTTCCCATCCACGACCTGCCGACTGTGATAGTTATCTGTAATAATGGCACCCACAGTGGAGATGGCATAATAAACACGTGACCCTGTGGCCAGGGTTGCCATGGAAGTGTCCTTTAACGGCGAGTACACTCTCTAATTGGTGTGTCTCCGGTGTGGGTGAGAGAAACCCTCTCTGTAATTGCCTCCAAAAGGAGCTGCTGAACGTTCCGTGGTGCTGGGTAGGTCCAAGCAGATGGGGGCACTAACGTACATTACCCAGGGATCACTTGGGAGAGGGTGACAAGGATATATCTTTCTTATGCACCCTGTCTGATGGCTTAAAAGCAGGGGGAGACACAGGAGACCAATCGACCTCAGCACAGGAGATGGGAGGCAGGTGTGATGGGGCAGGGGACAGGGGAATAATGCATTGAGAGCAGATTAGAAGTGCAAGGGGAAAGTATTCCCACTGCCCCACATAGCTGGTTCACCTGAGAGCTTCAGTACAGGCCCTGTTGCTGTAATTATAGGCATCGATTCGTGAAACACACTCCCTGAGGCACGTAGGTCCTGATGAGTGATGGGGGAGGGCGGGGGGCTGGGGGATCACTTGATCGGTACAGGCATGTTTATAGACAGCCCAGAGGAGGCCTGTGGCTGTGTGGTAATGTCAATGATAATGTTATGATTAGCTGTGCCGGGGGCCTTTGATGACACGGCTAATGAGAGCAGCCCAGCAGGGCAGCAGAGAGACCTCCCACATCAAACACTTCCAGCTCCGCCCCTCTGTCCACCCACCCCACAATACTTGCTCCCTACTTTTATAAAAAAGAAATAATAATAATAAAAAAGATTTCTTCACAGAGTTTCCCCTCCCCAGAGCCCTTCTTTGTAGAGCTCGCCTTTGCTCATAGAATTGTAATATGTCAGTTGTGTTTTTCATTAAATACATATGTTGGCTGGATTAGACATTAAAAGCCTATTACTCTATGGAAAACAGTGAATAGATGATCTGTGTATCAAATTTGATTATTATATGAAAGGTGCTAATGTAGTAAAATAATATTCTAAAAAAGCAGTTCAGCAACAAATAATTTGTTCAAAAGTACACTTTAATGTAGAAGAACTGAACTGCACCATAATTATGGTGTAGAACAAGTATGTAAACATTGATTTTGACCTTTTTTCAGTGCATTGATTGCATTTCTAACTCCAAATACTATGTGGATAATTATGTATTTGGCTATGAATGGTTCTGTGGTGGGAGTACATTGCATGAAACATAATGAGCATAAATGTTGACTGACGGTTCTGGCACAGAGTTCTGATGATCCATCATTATGGTTATGGGCTTGGATGCTGAGTGAAGAAATTGTGGCAGAACCTTTGAGGTAAAGACTGAATTGATATGTAATGAATGTAGTCAAGAAGTCCATAACCATATGTACAAAGTAAACATTTACTGCCATGTATTCATATTTAATAATGACACAATACAAATGTATGATCTGGAGTTAATATGTTCCTTTCATTCACTAAGATACATGGGGTTTTAGTTCTGTACCTTTCTAAAATATAAAATCTGTATTATACTATTTTTTATAGTATAAAAAGCTAACATAAAAAATATAAAAATATATTATCCAAATAAAAACACACGTCTCAGCTAAATACTGTTTTTTCATTTTAAGATGCAGTTGTAAGGAGAAATACTGTCATTTTTTATTTGATGTTTGCACTGTACATTTTTGATGATAACACAATGATATATTCAACAACAACAATCACAGAATCCACACGGTAATCGTATATGTATATATTGGGATGGCAGGTATTTCATCCACATGTTGGCGGGGCATGCCCCATGCTCGTATAACACATGGTCTTTCACAGAAGTAATTTCAATGGCCATCAGTCATTACAATCATTCACTTCTGTACACACTGACCAAATGCACACAGAAGTTAAATACAACTTCACATAAGCACAAAATAAAGCCCTTAACTTGGGTTAGTTTGCATTTCTTTCTTATCTTCTTCTTCCACTTCTTCATCTTCTGCTTCTCCTTCTTAATTTTCCTGTTAAGTGTCCATCTATCTGTGCAAGTGAAGTTTGACTTGTGACCACTGTTCCTTTTTCCCTTATGCAGTTTTTCCTTGTCATTATTTGAGTTTTTGACACGTTAAATCATTGTGCTGTTTCTGTGACTGACTCACCAACTATTTGACTATTTGTTAGAGCTCTCATGTTGTTTTAGAAACTCATATACTAAAGTGTTGATTTTAAAACATATTTTAAAGCAGGACCGTATTTGTATTGACATTAATATGAAAAACGTGTTCACTCATTTTTAATTGAAATTTAGTTGCTTCAAAATGGGTGTCCTTTTTAATTTGGGGTTTCATTATTTTGTCTACTTTGTACATTTGATCATTTTGTATGTTTATTTTGAAGGGTCTCATTGTGTTGCTACAGTGATATAAAGCAGGGGAGTGCAGTGGTGTGTAAGTGAGGAAAAACGGTTTGCGCTCTGTGTGTGTGTGTGTGTGTGTGTGTGTGTGTGTGTGTGTATGTGTGTGTGTGTGTGTGTGTGTCTGTGTGCGTGTCTAGGTGTGTGTGTGTGTGTGTGTCTGTGCGTGTCTAGGTGTGTGTGTGTGTGTGTGTGTGTGTGTGTGTGTGTGTGTGTGTGTGTGTGTGTGTGTGTGTGTGTGTGTGTGTGTGTGTGTGTGTGTGTGTGTGTGAGACCGTTCATTGGGCACCTCAGGGACAGGGATAATCTCCACATAGGGATTCACAGCATTCAGGGGTGGAAGTCAAGCAGCTCCCGAGACGGGGTGCCGCGGCGACGAGGCTTTTTCTGAACAACGTGAGGCAGAGCTGCAGTTTAAGCCCTGGATGAGACCAAGGAGATAAGCCCCCCCCGTGTCACTCCTTTTTCCAACAGGCAGAGAGCCCCCCCCACCTTTTTCCTAACTGTCTCTGTTCCTCCCTCTCTGTTTAAAGGTTTGCTCAGCTTGGGAATTGCGTCTTACAGATGGCTGTCCAGGCAGGAACTGGCCAGAGTCACCATGCGAAAATATTATTGAAGGGCTGACCTTTGTTTGAAAGTGCGAGTGAGAGTGTTTTTGTGATTCCTGCAGTACTGACCCCCTGAGAAATGATTATCCTCATCAAAAATCAGCTCCGCTCTTCCGAGGCTACTCTGGAGGAAACAAAAGATGCTCCGATGTGCTCGTATTTGGTTTCAGTCAAAAAAACATCTACTGTAATGCACAAATGTTGTGGACTGGTTTACATCAAATTAGTACTTTTTAGAGTGAATTTGTGTGATTACTGGACCTGCCAATCTGTAGTGATCTGTGTGAAGGGAAAAAAACAGACACATTTGGTTTGTGAGTCAAAGTTTAGGACACATGCTGATTGAATGGAGACATACATCAGTGACTAAAAATAGATATTTATTCTGTAAACAACTTGCACTTGCACTTAAAATTTGATCTTTATTTATATTCTTACAACTGGCTTGTAACAAGAAGGTTATATGTTCAAATCCCAGGTGGTAGACTGCTATTGTGTCCTTGACCATGGTGCCTAACTTTATTTTCTTTGTTGTAATGTCTGTCTGTATAAACTGATGATATGTATATGGTGTAGTTTGCCCTCCATTAAAGTCTGCTACGCAAATAATTAAGTAATAAAGTAAATTAATTGTTTTGACACCGCACTGTACTTCATATTCATGCTAAGTTTAAAAATATGTATATTTTGTATTCAATTAATTTAGGACACAATCGATTGTGTGTGCACATAATGTATGCCTTTTAAAGTGTCATGAATAGGCATTTCAGTACTTCAATACAAGGGTTTTGTCCTTGGGTAAAATAAGACAGATCCACAAGCCAGACAAATTGTACATTTTAATTTTAATAGTAGACTTTAAAATATGATCTTTACCAGATGACTACTTTTTAGAAAATAAACAAAAAAAAGTGTTTATGATCTCCCCTGGGATTGTCATGTCAGTGGCTTTGTCCCATCAGCCTTGTGATCTTTGCCTGCAAAAAAATGCATGTTTTGGCATTTGCAGATAAATGAACTTTCCTATTTCAAGACATGAAAGAGCCTGCAATGTTTGCTCAGTAAGGAAAATGCCTTCCTTTGTTTGCTCAAGAGCATGCTCAAATGATGAACATCCGTCCACAAATTTACATCAAAGTGTGTCTCCCAAACCGAAGGCTTGGGAGGTATATTTGAAGACCCAGTGTGACTTCGCTCTCTACTCCAGATCTGGTGGTGGTGGACGGGAGGGGTAAAGGAGGAATGGTGGGTGGGGGGTGGAGGTCTGCGCTTGTTTCCAAAACTCTAATTGTGCCTTCATCACTTTTTATTATCACTCTGTGGTCTACATCTGTGGAAGAGCCAGGTGTCCATGAGGTTTGGTTATTTTCCCAAGCGGTTCTAGATGGTAGTGTTCCGTGTCTGGTCCATCATCCCAGGGTCACCCCGATCCCCCTGCCCACAATATTTGCTTTAGCTCTTATTAGACACATAAGTTATAAAAATAATAATTCTAAGGTAAACGACACTTCTTTTTTAGAACAAAAAGCCCTAGGGACTCTTTAATATTACTGAATCACTGAACAGGAGATTCCCTTCTTTTCACCAGTTCACTTACAAAGAACCCAACAAGGTGCCCTGGACAGGACAAATTTGAGTTTAAGAGCAATATGAGTGATAAGTGCATATGAAAATGACAATGCATAATGACCAAGATGTGGAAGAAGCACCACAAAAGAGGGTCTGCTGATGCACAGGAAGTCTTTAGTCACTCTCTGCAATGTCTGGCCAACAACTCCTCACAAGAAAATAAAAGTCTCCCATTATTTATTAAGTGCATACATAGCTTTTTCCTGTACACATATTTTGTCTCCAGGCATTTGTTTTATCCTACAAACACCAATCTCCCCTTCCTTTCCTGCCAGTGCTAGCCAGCCTCAGGTTTCTATGGGGCACGGGGAGATTCAGGCAACAAGCTGAAGGACTTTGAGAGGGAATTTATTATGGGAACTGTCAAAGGCACACAGCCTTAGGGCTGACCTGCTGTTTCAGAGACTCAATTGATTTACAAGGATCTACCCTTAAATCATGCAATTTGGGGTTGTGGCACATGCTGTCACATGCTGTCATCTTGTGATTGCCTAAAAATAGAATACATCAACAGAAAGACAAGCAAGTCGATTGCTTGCTGGAGGGAATCAGGTCAAAAGTTCTTAGAAGTAATGGTTGATAAAAAGGGGTCAAATGTTAGTCCATTGAGGTCCTTACTGCAGAGAAGAGGAAACCAACATGTATAAGCACATTCAACATTTTAGGCACCTGTAATTTTATGTAAAGTTTGCATATTTCTTCATCCAAAGGTATTATTTTAAAATAATATTTTTATAGATTATTTTATAATAATATATCAATATTGATTTTATTTTTGGACATTTTGATTTAATAACATCATACCATTAAAGTTACCGTATTCCATCATACCAAATACAAATAGCACTTTACAGAAGTGTTTTTATTATATTTTTTGTTATTAATTGTTAAACCTTACTAATTCAATGTTTATCAAGAAGAACCACATCATCAGTCAATGTACTTTGATCTTATAATTGTTCTATTATTCCTCAACTTTGTTTTTTCACGGGGCAAGGCGAGACTGGACCTTGGAAATTAATTAACATGCTGAGATGGTGAACGTCACAGGAAAAACTACTGAGATTGTGATCGTTAGGGAGTTAAGAAACCCAAGGAACTTCATTTGTTGTGCGAGAAAGGAATAGCACAGGTCACCCACGTCATGGGACATTCAGGCCGATTCGGCTCCTGTACTTTTTTCCACAACAAATGCAATTCCCCGCCAGGACATTAATGAAAACACGAACAACGAATCAATGTCGTTTTTGAATTGTATCAATTACACCTACGGAGACACGAGACATTTTATATCCATACAACCCCCGTACGTACTGACATAGATGTGCAACTTCAGTCAGCACCTGGGTCCCGGTGTCATTCCGGCACCCTCGTGCTTGACAAGCTGCAGTTCCAATCAACATCGGTGGAGGGCTGAGTCTCTCACCGTCCCCGGCGCTTTCTTACCATTACCCTCCCTCTCTCTCTCTCTCTCTCTCTCTCTCTCTCTCTCTCTCTCTCTCTCTCTCTCTCTCTCTCTCTCTCTCTCTCTCTCTCTCTCTCTCTCTCTCTGAGTAGCTCATCCAAACAATTCATTTAAAAAATGTAACCCAAGCTAAAAACACATTTAGTATTGAACTCAATACATTCTTCTCCTTATTAGTATTATTATTATTATCAGTAGTAATAATAATTCATGATAATTATAATACTGGTGTTATTATTTTTACCTATGTGTGCGACATTTCAAATAATAAATAATGCAATTCAGTTGTAGAAGTAGACTATGTATTTATTTCAAAATAGATTTTAAAACGTTAACAACTGTTTTAATTGTAATAAAGAAACACCGCTCTCGAGAACAGTATTCCTCATCATCATTAGCTACCATCAATCGTAATTAGTATTTGCTATCAATTCAGACAACAACTGCATAGGCTACTATTTAAACATTTTATAGATATGTTTACACATGCTTTGTATTTTTGCTTTTCATGTCTTTTATCCATTTATTATTATAGCTACATTTTTTTTTTTTAAGTACAAAATACATTGTGAATAATGACAAATAAATGTTATTTCATGAAATATGTTTTTAGCTATTTGGCGCAGTTACAGAGTGTTCGTGCATAGTGTTAAATGCCAGTAGCAATGCACACGTATGATTCATAGTTAACATATTTCATTTCCTGTGTTCACAATTCCCGGTCCTATCGTAAGCTACCGTTTCTGGATCGATTTGTTAGAGGGACACATGTAGGCTACACCCTTTCGTGATAACAATTATAATTATAATTACTTTAATTACAACTATATGTTTTTATATTAGGAATGTAAAATTGTGTTATGTTGAACAGAGAAAAAGGACTCATTTTTTCACCGTCTTGTCTTGTGTTCAGTCACGAGTTACACAGAGTGCAATCGCTTCAGAAGAAAAAACATAAACAGACAGTTTCCACGTCTGCCAGTGTTTGAATCTGCTGTTTCCTTTTCTGTTTTTCTCCGCGTGCCATTCTGTGAGTCCACTATTCACCTTGTGCTTTGTAATAACAGTAATATCAGTTACGCTTTGTAATTTACAATCACTAAAGACATGTTCCAGATAGCCAATACGGTAATATCATCACTGTTTTTTAGGCTAAGTATTTAGGCTATTTCGATCTTGTCTATAAACAGTCTATGCAAAGCTATTCAAGCCTAACAACCCCTACGAGAAAATATTCCACATTTAACAGTATCATTTATTTTCTGTTTTCATATAGCCTAATGTTGTCTTAAAATTTTAATTGAACTATGATAGGCTATATTCTGGAGAATATATGTATATATGCATATATGTATAAATATAATAAGTATAACATATAAATATATAAGTGTTTCAATAATTACTATTTGTTGTAAAATTAATACTATTACATTGCATAGTTTGTGTATTCATGCTGATACAACTGACATCATTCCTAAGAGCAATACATAATTTAGGCGATGCATTCATTATTAAAGATTATTTTAGTTGCATTGCATACATATATTGTAAGATATGCTATACAACCCCGTGGAATGTGTAAATATATAAAACCATGCTTGTGGCCAGAGGGCAGCGTTACAGTGTCTCACCTGTGCCTGGAGACTGTGCAGGCATCCGTATTAAGGGAGAACTTGGCTATCAGTGACTGTCCTGCTGCGGGTAATACCTCGCAGGAAAGGTGAGGCGCTGAGGACGTGCTGCGTCACGGAAACAGTCACGGCGCTTTCTTTACATGACACATAACAAACATGTGACCAGATACTGGACGACTCAATCATGCAAAGCTATGGAGATATTTGTCTGAGAGCTTTCATGAGAAAACTTTCAGCAACCTACCCCTTAACATTCATCAACTAATACCTTCAACTAAAAAAGGAAAAAAGAAAGAAGGCAGGTACTTTCCTGCAATATAATTTTTGCCCTATAGATGGCAGTTTAGATTTCATGGGTGTTACAGTGTGTGGCATGGAAAGTCATACTAAACTTGATAGCTCCATTTAAAATATGAATGGATGTTTACATGAACATCCCAAGCTGCACAATTAAGATGCTTCTAATACACCTCCTGAAAATGTGAAATCAATAAAGGGAGAAGATCACTAACTGCCTTTTGTGACAAATGTGCAAATAGTAATCAGGAATTGCTATAGAATGTTCACTCAATGACCCTGGGAGCCCACAAATCGGTTGCTCTGTAAGAAAAACATTGAGAACTGTAAGGTATTGTTCAAATACGTAGTTCAGATATACATTCATTAAACATTCAATAGCAGCAATGAAAATGTAGTGTGTCTTTTTTGTACATTTTAGATGTCATGATCCATTTGTCTGTGTCTCTTTATGGTTATGGAATCTGATAATTGTGAGAATTATCTCACATTTTGGTGACATAACAGAAAAAAGTTGGTCTTGCACTATATCTTTCAGTGACATTATAATGTTTGATGTTGGCGTGTGTTCTTTTCACTTCCAGCTAATTCATTTAGAATCATATCAGAATGATATAAACAAGAAGGGAATTTAATTGGTATTTATTGATATCTAACCTAAAATACATAATGCATGTGTCTGTAACTGCATCTCTTTTGATGTACTTATTCTCAATTTGGTTTGCATCTGACAAGTTTATTTGCATACCCCGTATGATATCTTATCAATGCCATGTTCTTGTTAAGAGCACAGGGCTTTGTTTGCCCTGTGATACTTGCTGTAGTTCACCTAAACAGTCTCAGAGGCACAAGATGAATAAGGTTTTGCAATTTGCCTTTAAAATCTATTTAAAGTATTTTGAGTAGATTAAAAGGAACAGCTTATAATGTCTACTTCCCTAACAATGCTTGCATCCATATTATTATACTGAAACTGTCCAGATTGAGAGGTAAACATTTCTGCTGTTGAAAGTGTATATTAAGCATAGTAAAATGAGAGAAACTAAATTACATTTTTAGAATTTTAGAATCTTAAATTTTATAACCAACATGTCTCTAAAGGCTAAAATACCCACACCCATACACACACATCTTGGGGTCAAAAAAGCTTTTAAGGGGTTAAAACACAACTCTGCATAGATTTTGAACTTCACTACAAAGTGTTCAGAGATATGTTCAAATATGTTAAGCAACTTTTGTGCTCAAAATGTATCCTGGTACTTTGAAAGTCTTAAATGTATCTCAAGTGATACCTTTGCTTTTCTTGTATGGTATATAATTAATCGTGACTTTTTTGTTATTTTGTCTTATTTTAATTGCATTTTCAGTATGCCTTCCATAGGCTACAGATGCTTTTAAGAAGACCTGCTGTTGGCAGAGAGGTCTGGGGGTCTGTTTGGGTATCAAACACAATGGCCTTCCATTCAACTACTTTTCAATTCCCTTTATCCCTCCCTTTTAAAGGGTTTAGTCAGTTGATTTAACACATATGTATGCATTGCTCACCCCTTTGGTTAACTAAATGGCTAACAGTTTAAACCCTAATTGATTTTTCTCTCCCCATCTCCCTTAGCCAGGGACAGCACTGTATGTAAATCCTATTTAAAAAACTAAATAAATAAATTACAAGAAACGATACTTATATGATTTTAAGTGCCTGAATGGTATAAGAGTATAACAATTAGTGTGATGTTTAGGCTAATGATATTAGGGCCGATCCATCAGGGGGAATTGGAGGGCGTTTCGAGGGGGATGGGGGTATCACTGGTCTGGAGCGTATATGTGTGGGGAGGGTGAGCAGCTGGCGAGCCAAGGGTTGACTTAACCTCTGTCACTTTGATGGCCTTTGTGTTCAGTGCCAGGCAAAAGGAGGCGCAGATGTCCCTCTACCCCTCCTGTCACCCCCAAACCTCCCCCCACACAAACACACACACAGGCACACACACATGTACATGCATGTACAAACATATAAACACACACACATACACACACAGGAACACATGCTCACACACACACACACACACACACACACATACACATGCACACACAAACCCATGCATACATACACACACACACAAACAAACAATTCCTAAGCTTCACTCTGTCTTTGATAAAGCAATTAATCTAAAAGCAGAAGTGTAGAACACACACATACAAACACATACTCTGAAGTGTTGGAGAAACCAGAATGAGCCAAGTCCATCGATATAGCCTTCTAAATGAAGTCCTGGTCTCTGGAGCACAGAGACAGTGTGTGTTATGTGTTTGCCTGAATTAAGACTGTGTAATGAATAGGACACATTAAACTCTCACTCCCCTTTAACCCCCACCACCCTATACCCCCCCACCCCATCCACTACCACACTCCCAAGCTCCCATCAATGAAAAGGAATTTGTTCAGTAATGAATGTCAACCAGTCATGAAATGGAAGTAGCTAAACAGCACCTTTTACAACCACCCAAGTTGGCTCATGTAATGATTCACTCAGACAATCTGTAATTTAACAGAAAAGTTTTTAATAGTCCAAAGGAGCTTTACTCACATATAGCTTGGCCTTCTTTGCCTTTTGTACTGCATTTCATTATGCTGCATTTCTGCATGAAGTCATCATTTAAATTAATTGTGTTGTGTCACAATATGCATTTTGTTTTGGGACACATTGGAATAACAAAGTATTTGCAATTATTTTTCATACAACATGAATACATGATGGGTAATGTTATTCTGCAGTGTTTTTAATCAGTAACATTTTTTATTTGTGTTCACTGTGGACCGGTGTTGTTTTCTGGTTCAGGCTTTCTAGAAAATCTGAAATGCTTACAGTGCTTACTGGAGTCTTATGAGAAGAGATTTCAATAACAATGATTTAACATGCATGCATATATTTATTTAATCCTTGAAATATAATCTTTAAAGTTATCTTACATGACATTACTAAAATGGCGTTCACCCAACTGTTGTTTATTTTGTGTTTTCAGATGTGGTCTAGACACATCATCATTTTTTAAATATTTCTGGTCCAGATTTGAACAGATTAACAAACATCAGAAATTGACCATTAACCTTTTTTCCACACAATGCAATCAACCAAATATGTAAATTACCTGCAAATTATAGTCAAATGTTCTTAATTCATTCAGAAAGGGACATATTGGTATTATTTAATGAGGCCTTCATGGTCAGGGGACACATTATGGGCTCTAGTTTTGTTGTCAAAGCACAATGTGCAGGTTACGAACAAGTCCATGTCATGTTAATCCAGGATTTTAGAAAAAACTGGCTTGCATTAAGGCATGTCAATCTTGTCCATTCCGCTGATGAGGTAGTTTTGTGACAAAAAGGAGATGGTTAAAAAATGCACTGCTGTAGTTGCAGTTTATTAATGTAAAAGAGGAAACAACACCAAAATGATTTAAGAAGAATAACTTCCCTGCCAGGTGTGGTGAGGTTCATTATTTTGGCCAATCAGATCATTTAAGAAGAATAACAGCTTTTTCATTATGGCCAATCAGATTATCAAACCTTTGATAAATGTATTTATTTATTTTTGTAGCAAACCTATGTAAGCCCCTTACGAACACCCTCAAAGGAGTTAAGTCTCTTGAAGTTGCGGCTGGTGTTAGCGTTTGGAGAACGGGAGATCACGCTTCGATTCCTGATCAGGCGAGTTACTTTGCCCCGCCATTCGCTACATTATTATCCATTACAGCAATATCATTACATGTCAATGAACATCATTTTAGATTTATCTCGCTTCCTTATGTTGATTATTACCACAATTTAAATATTAAAGTATGAACTTTTTTACGGATATAAAATAGGGATATGTGTCCCCCCATGGCTCATACCCATTATGCTGTTATTTTATTAGAATGCAGAACTGGTCAGAATCTGGTCACCCAACTTATCTGCCCTATCTGATCATATGTGCACATTAGTAATGTTACTAAACTAGCACATAATGCCTGCATTTTAGTAAAGAGGTGGTCTGTGTGGACGAAAACACAAACTAATTATCATATACAAAACTTGCACAGTGCCAAATGTTGACACAAACACTTTTATTGCAGACCACAAAGGAGAGAGGTGAGAAATATTCCATTTGCGACGGATGAAACTAGCAATTGCACTACTCCCCAGGTGCATTTCTGCTGCCTTCCTCACCAAACTACCAGAGATGTGGACTCAAGTCATTGTGACTTGGACTCGAGTCAACTTGAGTCACTATTTTGATGACTTGCGACTTGACTTGACAGAAAATATATCACTTGAGACTCGACTTGGAAGTTAAAGACTCGTGACTTGACTTGACTTGAGACATGATGACTCGAATGACTTGTTTGTGTCCATTTTATGTTTTCAGTTTAAATATTATATTAAATATTAAATATTAAAATGTTCAACATTGTCAATGTTCACATTACAAGTGTCAGTGTAACGTTACCCGGTATGCGAGCGCACACTGGGAATGGCATTGTCATTATTGGATGACTACCCTGTCAGTCAAGCTCCTCGCTACCTAACGTTATTTTATTTCAACTAGAAATAAATGTTCAGCCCTCCCGCTCTAGACTATTTCTGGTTACACACACACAGTATGATCAGATCAGATCAGATCATCATGGCGGCCGCGACTGTGCCAAGAGTCATCACTTTCGGCTTCAAACATTTCACATGTGAAGGAAAAAGGCGAACTGTTGAATGCAAGACCTGCTCATCAAAGATTTCTGACATCAAACTTTGTTCATCATTTGAAGACTCATTCGAATCGGTAAGTGTCTGTGAGGGCTGATGTTAGCTAAATCTGCGCAGAATGTCTAGCTAGCCAGGGGCACAGATTCACAGTCGTTCTATCGTCTCGATGACAAAAAAATTAAGAAGGACGACCTTTGATTTCGATGTGATCATCCTGCTGATGACTGTGACGGATATATATATATTTTTTTTTTAATTGGCTAACTGGAACTATTTCTCTTTTACACACATTGTTACAAACATGTCATGCACGGATATTCAAAAATATTTCTTAAGTTCCAAATGGGAAAAGTTAGTTAGCTAGCTAACGTTTAGCGTTCACGGACATTGGGTATCAACGGCCCATTATTTTGAAACCCCAACAGTTTGAAAAACATCTGCCTCACGCTTAGGAATTTCAATGGGTAAGTGTCACGCTGTGTATTTTGTGAAATTAACCTATTTTTAAGGCCTTGACATTTTTAGCCAATGGGCACACTAAAAACCAAGCATACACTAAGATATTAAGGGCAAAAAACTCCAGGGAGAGTGTATTTTCAGAGCAATGGGCCTTCGGATAACGGGATAACGGGCCATTGGACTAATCTATTGGGGTTTCTGAATAATGAGCCTTTGGACCAATGGGCAGTCCCCTATTGTTGCTAGTTGCTTGCTAACACCAGGCTTAGTAAGTGATCATGCATTTATGCGGTCTAACACACCGCATCTTGGCTGGTCCTATACGATGTGCGCTGCCTGTCAGGGACGCAGTTTGAAACCCGTCTTTACCAGACCGACCCTGGTCGTCAGCCCCGATCAGGAGTGGCATTTGGCTGTCCGCTCCCAAGGGAGGGGGGAGTGTGGTCCGCACGAGTTCGTTGTGGAGCAGGTTAGCTCGGCTCAGAGACAAGACCCTTTTAAATCTCATATTTTGTAAATGCAACAACTTGTAAAAAGGAAATGTTTACGAATTTGGCCATGGTTACACCTGTCGTTTCAGTGTGATCTCAGTCATCCGATGAAAAAAACCTCTGAATGATTTCTGAGGTAAGGAAATCATTAGGAGTGTTTCGCGAAATCGCTGAAACACTCCTTCAATTACGTAATTTATAAGAGTTCCAATTTGAGCTAAAGTTGGATTAAATCTGTTATTGTTCTGTTACCTGACAGTTCCTGGCACAAGAAAGTTGGGTGATCTTATACATTATTTTCAGTTTGTTTAAAAAAATCTGATTCTATGTAGTCCACCGTCCGTCCTCTGGGAGCGAGACACACATTCCTGGCAAATTATTCCCACCTCTTCCGAGACGGAAATTCTTCCACGGACGCCTTTACCTTCTCCTCGACGGACTCGTGCCAGCTCACCCTCCCCCCTCCCCCGGAGGCGGACAGCCAAATGCCCCCTCCGATCGGGGCTGACAACCAGGGCCGGTCTGGTAGAGACGCGGGTTTCGAACCGCGTCCCTGACAGGCAGCGCACACCACACCAAAGTGTGGCGCATTAGACCGCTACGCCATCTGCCACCCCTGCAATGTTGTTTTTGATAAAACAAATTGGGGACAGAATATTTTTTGATTCAGAAGAAATTAAGAAATAAATAAGCTTTTATAAAGTTATTCTTTTTTGTTTGATTACATTTATTTCACTGAATATCAATAATTATAATACAAATTCTATTAATTGTCATACTTTTTGAACAGGCTAGATAGATTAGCCAATAATATCATTATTAGACAGGTACTAATACCTTGTCTTTTCTCTTTATAAAGACCCAATACTGCAGGTAAGACTGCAGTATCTTGGGGGGGGGGTTGAAAGTGACTTGACTTGGGACTTGACTTGCCTTAACTAAAGACTCGACTTGATTTGACTTGACATAACCTGTGACTTGACTTGACTTGACTTGCCCAAGAAAAAATGACTTGCTTGCGACTTGGACCAAATGATTTGAGACTTACTTGTGACTTGGTTAAGAGGGACTTGGTCCTATGTCTGCAAACTACCAACGACAACTGAGATGCTTCATTTCTGTTTAGGCAGACTATTTATGGTCCCAATAATCAGCCCTATAACTGCCAAAATGGAAATGTATGGTCATTTTATATCATTTTCTTGCCATGATTACCATAACTCAATGGCCCACAGCCGCAAGTTATTTTTTAATTACATTTTTTCCCTTTTTTCAGAGAGAGAGAGCCCCAAACCTAATCAGAAGATGCCTCACATGGTGAACTTACTGTACATGTTGTAGACTGGGAAAGAAATTCTGCTGTATTCCAAGTTAAGTCCATTACTAAAAAAATCAATTTCACATTTGCTAATTAAAATAACTCCCTGTGACCAGTGGCATAGCCAAGAATTCATTTCTGGGAGGGGGGATTACAGGCTGAAAGGCTACAATTGTGTATATGCATTTTAGGTTACGTGAACGTGGCCCAAGGTTAGTCACATAATTTACACACTAATGTTGATTATAGTTGAAAAGATTATGACATTATTATACTACCTCTACACTTGTAAAGGTGTAGATATAAATTGATACATTTATAAATGGCCGCAACTTCCTGTACATTTCATGTAGGTGTACCTTGTGTTTTCATAACAGAAATGTTCCTCATGTAAAGAAAAAGACATAGGAATTACAATGTTAGCAAATCAGCAGTATCAGGAAAGTAGTATAAAATACACATTTAACTGAATTATAATAATATAATATATAATGCAATATATATATAATATATAATATAATATAATATAATCTTTACATATCATAATATAATCTTACAGGACTGTTGGCTTTCCTGGAGTAAATCTTTCTGCTTCTCTGCAGTTTTCAGGCACAAATTCTGATTATGAAGTTAAACATTAATTATTCATTTATTTGTCAAGGACAATGTACAAAATTAGATGAGTATTGATACATTTGATTTACTATACCAGAGTTAGCAAACAGCTAATTTGCCTCTGCGGTTTTTGTGGAGGTGAGAGTATCACAGACAACATAAGATCATAAAGGTTGTATTGTATCTTAAAGCATACTGCAGAGTGACTTCAGCCCCAAAGATGTTCCCCAGGTGTGCCCTACTTGTACAGTGGATCAGTGCACCAGCTTCAGGACCATGTGGACCACTGATCCTAGGCCTGACACTGTACCTGCCCCTGGCCCCCACTGACCCTACTGGGTGGCCCAACTCTTTTACATGGCACAAGGAAGGGGTGTCCAAGAAACAGGGGAATTCATTAAGTTAATTTGCAATCACAAGGATCGGTTCTGGAACCTATGAATTTCCTTACTTACATAAATTATCTTGATAGGGATATTAGTAGCAAATTTGTTACATTTGCAGATGATAAAAAAATTAGGGGTTTAGCAAACAGTTTGGAATAATCAAATGTAATCCAAGATGATTTAAACAAAATCCAGAAATGAGCAGAAACATGGCAGATGACATTCAATATTGCTAAATGAAAGTTATGCATCTGTGAAATAAAAATATAAGAATAAGAATAAGTAAAAATAAGAGTATTTTATGGGAGGACAACATTTTGAATGTGTTCAATTTGAAAAAGACTTGTAGTTGTAGGATCAAAGTCTATCCACATCTAAGCAGTGTCCTGTAGCAGTGAAAAGGCCAACAGCATGCTGGTAGCAAAAAGTATTGCATATAAATCAAAGGAGGTTATATTGATGTTATAAAATGCCTTTGTCAGACCTCACTTAGAGTACTGTGTGCAGTTCTGGGCACCACAGTACAAGAAAGATATCAAGGCTCTTGAAAAAGTACAAAGAAGGGAAACTTAATCAGCACCTGGTATGAAAGGTAAAGGTTCTGATGCCACTAACCTGATTTAAAAATGAATTGTTCCCATCAAGCCTATCAATTATAATACAATGCTTCTCCTTCAAAATTCTTAACAAAATTATTCTCCAGCATTCACAATGTCCCAGTAGTGGCTGTCCCACTGTCAGGTCTTGCCAGAGAACGAATTCTAGAGTAAGTTTGTTCTATTAAAAGTAAATTTTTAATCAATTTTTGTCATTTTCAGTAAATCAAGATTTTTTATTGTGCTTTCTTGGTATAACTTATCAATTTCAAAAAGTTATTTCCCAAAAAGAAAATTTCCCAAATGTGGGAATCTGGGATAATAGCAACTGCATAATTTCTGGTAGTGGGGGACTGCATTCGCTCTCTGCCCTGATATTATGGTGAAAATCTTGTCCTCTTTTGCTTTGTAAGTCCCTGTTCTGAATTATACTCCGCAGTTGTGCGAATTTAGTACGTTGTGTCTTTTAAAGGAAGGTTTTTAGTTCATCCTGGGAAGAGCACTTGAAATGTATCGCAACCCTTTTCGACTGGCTGTCTAAGGCTAATATTACTTGGTGAGGTGCAAGTCTGGGCAAGCCACTGTTACCTATTTAGGGAAGGTGGTTGGGCAGGGGCAGGTGTGGCCTGTGCATGTGAAAATGGAGACCATCGACTGGCTTTTGAGCTGCAGTACCCACCGGGAGTTGTGTAGGTTTCTTTGGATGGCGGGGTATTACAGGGCTTTCTGTAAGCACTTTGCTGCTGTTGTGGTCCCTCTGACAGATCCAGTCCCAAGGTGGAACTTTCTTGGACTGTAAACTTTCAGCTTGCCTTTAAATGAGTTAAGGCTATTTTGATCAGTGTCCCAGTCTTCTCTGCCTTGAGCTTCACTTCACCCTTCAAATGAACGCATGCTGTGTTGCTGCAGAATGCAGGCAGTAGAGCACTCTGCGAAATGCAGCATGCACCAGAAGCACTACTGCGAGAGAAAGAAGCCTTGGAACTGGTTTTGGCATTGAAACACTTTGTGGTGCATGTCGGTGGTCCCACCTCAGTGTTGGTTTACACCAATGACAACCACGTAGTGTTACTTCTGTGGAAGAAAAAAAATATTCTGCTTGTATAATGTTGAAATGCTGGGGAAATATCCACAAGGAAATCATTGAATGTAATTGTTCTAGGTCTCTGTAAATAGCCACAGTTCCTGCTCTCCTTCAGACAAATGATCTTCATGCCAAAAGATCAGAGGGACATCTATCCTACATGGCGTAATCTCACTGCAGAGGACAACCCCACATTGGGGTCCGAGCTTTTGTCGCTTATTCTGTAATTTTCCATTCTGTTTTGCATACAGTGATACCCATGAACTGTTTTACATAAGAACGCCTCGTTCCCTCCACTTTTAGCTTGTTTACTATAAATATGGTTGTCACAGCCACGTGACAATCCCTGGATGGGAACAGAGCAGTTGGAGACTGGGTTTTGGGTCTACGGACCGGGCTTTTATTTGTTCCTATTTTCTCTTTTCCCAACACGGGAAAGAGAACGAGACTGGGCGTGTAAAATAAGCAATAACACTTCTTCATCCGTCGCCGTCACGGGTTCGGGACAAAAACAATAAACTAAATTAAATGATCCTGCAACAGAACTTTTCAGTTCCCCCTGTACTTTCACTTTTTCTTTGATTCCTTGGTCTCGACAGCCTTCTCCTTCTTGGTTCCAGCCACCTACTAAAGAGAGCAGAGCAGTTTTAAGCACACAGGTGTAATTGTCAAACCCTGGACCGGTGTGTGCGCTGGCTGCTCTGCCAGTAGGCATGGCCGCTAATCGCCCTGATTCACCGAGACCGATGTCTTCCACAATGGTGCTTAAATGTGTGAGTGGGAAATCTGATCTTGTGAGATACAGTTCTCCGTACAGCTGCGCATAAATAAAGCTTTATTCCATTCACGAATAGTTCGCTCCGATCCTAGTGAGTTTTTCCCCCACAACACTTCACCATATGTCCAACTCCAACGAGTGGTTGATGCTGATGGTTTGTTTTTGCAGATGCATCACCTGCAGATCCATCACATTTGGCACAGTGATGTTATCCAGTCCCGAATAGTGTTCAGTGATGATGTCATCGAGTCCCGCGTAGTGGTCAGTGATGATGCCATCAAGTCCCGAGTAGTGTTGGCTACCCTGGGGGTGCTCTGCCTGTGTATTCAGGGAAGTACCTGTTGACATAGTTTTCAATGTCTAATCTGCCTTTGTTAATGCTAATGTTAATGTTATTAATGCTAATGTTCCTATTAAGGCTAATGTGTGTTGTGTGTACAGTTGTGATTTCTGGGCCAATTAGCTATTGCCTGAGGGTGAGGGTGTTATGCTCCTCCCCCTCTTTGTGCCTCTTCAGACGGTGTCTCTGTTTTGCCGCTCCTGTCAGGAATGTTGTAGGTTTTGGAACAAAATGCAGGTGAGAGAGAGACCCAGGAAGCAGAAAGGTGTTTAAGGAATTTTAATAACTTAAACGCAGATTGAACTAAACAGTAATACAGTGTCTGAACTGACACTGAACAAACACTCAAAAATAAACCAAAACAACAAATGAACAGGAGAAAACAAAACAAGCGAAACTGTAAATACAAAACGTATTCCGGGACATGGAATAAACTAAACACTGAGATACTACAAACAAACAAGTACAATATTTTCAGGACGGCGAGTACACAAACACAACATGTAAGACTAGGTTAAGGGCAGTGAATGTTCAAGCAAAGAGTAGGGGCAGGCCAGGAGGTTAAATACCCTCCAGGGCTCACAGCTGCCAGTCATTGTCTTGATTGATTGGGTGCATTCCTTTCACTTCTCCTGCTAATTGGGGCGTGGAGGAAATTTGCCGTTTGCCGGTTGAGTCGTTACAGCTTCCCTTGATTGCGGACACCCATCACTTGTGTGCTTAGACATTGTAGCATCAAGTGGTTGTTCATCTACTTGAGCTGAATGCACTTTCTGTAAGTCACTTTGGATAAAAGCATCTGGTAGATGATTGTACTGTATTGTACCACTGAGATCCATAGATGTTGTTTCTGCAGCTGTGCGATGAACAGTGCAAACAGAGCAGACTTAACCCTCAGAGACCTAAGCTTAATTTGACCGATTTTCCCTCCTTTTACTTTTTGTTAACCCCAGTCTTGTTTGGTAGATACAAGGCAAGGTGAAGGTAGCCAAAACAGGTTGCGGAGGTCTTTACTTTGTCTTATGGTGTTTCTTTTTCAGGATGATGTTAGGTAAGTTGTTTTAGATCTCAATGTAAAGTAAGTCAGAATATTTTATTCCTGACCATGCCTACTGATTTGTGATTTGTAAAAGAATCCTAATTGCCACTTATTTTTGTGGTTCGTTACTTTATGTGTTGCCACATCATGACACTCTCCATTTATTGAAACATGGGGTGGCTTTGACCATAACAGTATTTATGGTCAAAGCCCATTGGCTTGTTAATGATTTTTCCTGAGTGCCACGAGGGGGTGGCAATTGGTTGTCCAATTTTATCCACCCCTGGGGGGAGAAATAAAAAGCTGAAGGAGACTCGCTACATATATGAGTGGTCGTGCTTCGGCCTAGCCGGAAATAGTGTATTTCTATCCGGTAATGTAACCTTAAAACATGCATTCATTATGTGGCATTCTGGAATGAGGACAGAACATTTATTGTGTGCCGTTAATGTTGATGTGTGAGAATTGGTATACAGACATATAATTTGAATGCATTGATTGTGGTAATGTTACATAAGGTGATCCTCATGGAGAATGTAGCTGGTGCCAACCCAGGCCCTGCTCCTGCTATTAGTTTCAACACTCCTGGCAATTTTAATTCAAGGTCTGGTCCTGGTTTTATTCACTTAAATGTGCGCAGTTTGATCGCAAAAATGGATATGTTCCGTATTTGGACACATTCAACTGATGCAGATGTCATTGTTTTATCTGAAACTTGGCTAAGCAAATCAAATATGAATAAGGATGTTAGCATTTATGGGTGTAATATATATAGGACTGACCGACCTAAAAGGTGTGGGGGTGTGGCAATCTATGTCAAAAGTAAGTTCCTTGTGAATGTGCTTCTCTCTACATCAGTGAGCAAGCAATTCAAATTTCTAGCTCTTGATCTTGAGGTCTCTAAAACTCTCCACATTACTGTCGTTGGTTGCTATAGGCCACCTTCAGCTGTTAATGGTGCTTTACCTGCTATAATGCAGCTTATAACGGGACTGAATTTTAATGAAATTGTTATTATTGGTGATCTAAATTGGAACTGGCTACAACCAGTATCTGATTGTGACTCGCTAAATCTTTTTCAGATTGTTGATGGCCCCACTAGACCAAATCCTAAATGTCCTGAAAAATCATCTCTAATTGATCTAATACTAACCAACGTTCCTCATAAATATACAGCTGCTTCTGTATTTGCAAATGACATCAGTGACCACTGTGTCGTTGTCACAGTCAGAAACATAAAAGTTCCTAAGACTAAGCCACGCATTATTATAAAGCGTAACAAGAAAAACTTTATTGAACAAGGGTTTTTTCACGATCTGTTTTATTTTGATTGGGAGAGAATTGACCTCATTGCTGATGTTGAAAATGCCTGGAAATTATTTTATCATGGTTTTATTGAAATTGTAAATAAGCATGCTCCCCTCAGAAAACATAGAGTAAAAGGACGAAACAATGCATGGTTTACGCCAGAGTTATCCAGCTCACTTCATGAGCAAAATATGGCATGGGCAAAGGTCAGGAGAACAGGTCTTGACTCAGACTGGCTGCACTTCGGGCGTCTGCGTAATGCATTTACAGTTGCCATTAGAAAAGCCAAAGCTGATCACTTCCTCACCGAAGCATCAATCAATCTAAGCAATCCATTGAAATTCTGGAAGACTATTAAATCCCTAGATGGAAATAAAAACAGCACAGAGCTTCCCCCATGCATTGTTAGGGACTCGCATAAAATCTCTGATAAGGCTGAAATGCTTGGTTGTTTTAACCCTCTGAGGTCCGTGCTAAGCTTTTCGATGTTTTTTGATTTTGGCATGGTCTGATATTTATCTCAATTTCATCAATTTAACACACATTTACTCCAAAGTGTTTAATATTTTTATTTGAAGGACAATCACAGCTACATTTGTATGCCATCAATAGTTTGGTCAGTATCATATGCAGCTTGTAAATCAAACACACAAGTTAAAAATAGTTAATTTTTCTGCTGTCACAAAAGTTGTGAAAGCACACACTAAACTATAGTGACGAATTGTTTTGCCAATGTGCGTTTGTTCATCAAGGTCTTGGTTATGTAAGGGTGTGAAAATGTTTTAGCACATATGAGATCTAAATAGCTAAAAACCTGTTTTTATCAGAACTGGTCACATTTATTTCAGGCTGTGGGAGGGCTATATGCTAATTTACTGAATATTCATGATCCACACCTGAAAGATCATATCAGACAAAGACATCTTGCAGAGTAGCCTATACGCATTTCTTGCGACCAACAGAAGCCAGTTTGACAACATCCAAAGTCTGGCATTGGGCACAGGCACATGATCAAAAGTTTAAGATATTCATCTTTAAACGCCTGTAGGAAAACGAAAAGCAAAATCCGTGTCTCACGAAGACACGGAAAGACATAAACAAGACAAAACAAAATAACCAACGATCAGGAACAAACAAAACGTATCCAAAATCTCGGAATAAACTAAACGCTGGGAATCTAAACCACAATAAGCACACAAACAAGTTCTCGAGAGGCAAGAAACATTAATCACAATAGGTATTATCAAGCTAAGCTAGATAATGTCCAAGCGCCGAAACAGAATGCCAGCTGGTTAAATATCCTCCCGTTAATTATTCGCAGCAGTCCGCAATGATTCTGATTTTTTCGTATAGTGTCACAAGACGCGAATTCATATATTTTCACGAGTATTTGAAAATATGGTAAATCAAATAAATATCAGCATACACCGTCTGTTGCTGGCAGCTCGCAACCGTAAACACAGACAAGATCCGATATAATGTCGGGACATTGTTTACGCTGCAATTTCACACACGGAATTCATATATTGAATACGAGTATTTGATAACATGGCAAATCAAATATAGTTACTTACTCTTCGTCAGTTATTGTCTTCGTCGCTTTCCATCGATGCTCTCAAACACTGCAGCGCAGAAAATCTTTCCATCTTGAATAAAATTGTATGTCTGTATAAAATCTTGCTTCAAATTGTCGGGACAGTTTGTGTTGTTTACGCCGGCGTTTCACACATGGCCCCACGTCCCTCCCCACACCTCCCGAAACTCGCACCTAGTTACCATGTCAATAGAAGGGGGACGTTACTAAAAGGTAAAAACAGAGTAAAAACAAGGTTTACTTTTGGTCTAATTAACCTAATTTAAAAAATCCCATTTGATTTGCCAGTGCTCAAATCGGAAAGTCGCGATTCTAAGGTTTCTGTCAATGTTTTTGTCGCGTGTGTATGATAAAATATCGCGAAATTAGAAATAGTAATATACTTTTATTGCTGCTGGGAGCGGCGCCGCTCCCGTCGACCTCAGGGGGTTAATGAGCACTTCATTGCCTCTGGCTCCTTGTCTCTCAACACTGATCATGGAATTTCTTCTGCTGGTTCTGCTGGTCATGTTACGGTGGGTCAAGCCTTTAGTTTTAATCTGATTATAGTTTCAGAGGTGCGTATAACCCTCAAACTTTTAGATACTAGAAAATCGGCAGGTCCTGTTAACCTGGAGCCTTACTTTTTAAAGCTAGCAGCTGACTTTATTGCACCACCTCTGACACATCTTTTTAATCTTTCCCTGGACTCAAACAAAATTCCTCACATATGGAAATCTGCTTTTGTTCTTCCCCTGCTAAAAGGGGGTGACCCTACTGTCCTGAACAACTATAGGCCAATCTCTAAATTGTCTGTCCTGGCAAAGATTCTGGAATCCCTTGTGAGTGAACAACTGAAGGAGTTCTTATCTACTAACAATATTTTATCAGATTTTCAATCAGGTTTTAAAAAAAACATAGTATAGCGACAGCGGCCTTAAAAGTAATAAATTATATTATTGAATCCCTAGATAACAAGCAACATTATGCAGCCCTTTTCATTGACCTATCTAAGGCTTTTGATACTGTGGATCATGCAATATTGATGCAAAGACTTATCAGTGTAGGATTGTCGGAACAAGCTGTCGGTTGGTTTGAAAGTTATCTATCAGGCAGATCACAGTGCATGCAGGCAGAAGGTATCACCTCTAGCTCCCTTGTTATATCCAAGGGCGTGCCACAGGGCTCAGTCCTGGGACCGTTATTATTCATTTGATATATTAACAGTCTTAATAAAAATTTCTCAAATGCAAAATTCCATTTGTATGCCAATGATAGTGTGATATACTGTTCTGCGTCTACATTACATCAGGCTCTTTGTCAACTACAACTTGCTTTTAATATTGTACAAAGTACCCTGTGTGACTTAAAACTTGTTTTGAACGCTGACAAAACTAAACTTATGGTGTTTTCAAATGTTAAATCCAAGCCACTGAACCCTCCTTCTATCGCCACTTTTCAGGGTTCCGAGATTGAGTCTGTATCTCAATACAAGTACCTAGGATTTATAATTGATGGTTCTCTTTCTTTTAAGCCTCACACTCAGCAACTAACTAAAAAACTGAAGTTAAAACTGGGTTTTTATTTTAGGAACAAGGCTTGTTTTTCCTTCGAGGCTAAAAAGAGGCTGGTTGCTGCCACTTTTATGTCTGTGCTGGACTATGGCGATGTTATATACATGCATGCATCCTCACAATTCCTACAATCGCTCGATACTGTCTACCATGGAGCGCTGAGATTTATCACAAATTTTAAAGCCCTTACTCACCACTGTACTTTGTATGCTCGGGTTGGATGGTCTGCCCTGTCCACCCGTAGACTCAACCATTGGCATATCCTTATTTATAAGGCTATCCTTGGACTACTGCCAACTTACCTACGGATGTACATCCGCCAAAAAAGTATGGGCAGTTATGATCTTCGTTCCCAGGACTTATTCATACTAACTGTCCCTCGGGTCCGTACTGAACTGGGAAAAAGGGCATTCAGGTATGCAGCTCCTTCCGCCTGGAATCAGCTACAAAACCACCTGAACCTGCAGGAGCTGGTCTCACTGGTTGCTTTTAAAACACTTCTAAGTGATATGGAATCCAGCACATCTGGTTGCAGATGTTCTGAATGATTACGAATGGTTCTGTGATTTGCCCTTGTTTTTTGTTTTAATTGTCATATGTTGGTTTTTTTATTTACTTTTGTCTGTAAACTTGTAATTGTAATTGTGCTGCTGCCTATCTTGGCCAGGACGCTCTTAAAGAGATTTTTAATCTCAATGAGACTATTCTGGTTAAATAAAGGTTAAATAAAAATAAAAATACAACGTGAATTCAGATAAACATGCTGTTTAAGTGGGCATTGCTTTTTTAAACTGTAGAAGTAAAACTGGGAAGTCATCATTCTCATTTCAGTCCACTACACTTAAGTTAGCAATGCACATCATAAGAACCAGGAGTGGGCGATACTGCAAATTTTGGGTTCAATACGATACCAAGTAATACTAGGAGAAAATATCATTGATATCGATACCGATACTTTTCAATAATAAATGCTGTTGTACTTTTGTACTGTTGTACCGAGTATGCCTCTGTGGCCCTTGATGTCCACATATCAGTGGTGAGGACAACACTGTTGGCAGTTTGCAGTGATTTCTTCACCTTCAAGTTGACTTTGTCATAAAGTGTGGGTAATTCAGTGGACGACAATGTTTTCTTGCTTGGCAGCTTGTAATGGTGGTCAAGGACCATCACAAATTCTCCATTATCTTCAACTACAGAAACGGGCTGCAGATCCATTGCAATCATTCTCACAAGGCTGTTAGTAATTTCCAGTGCTCTTGGAGAATCACCTAAAAAAATATGAAAACTCTAATGAAAAATATTTTAAATGGAAGTAGAAATATTAAACAGATGATGATGATTATTATTATTATTATTATTATTATTATGCAATGGGTAATTAATGCCAACCTATTTAGATATAATGGTAAAGGAGAGTGGATTTACTGTATTAGGCCTAACTACAAATAAAAAAGAAAAGGTAAAACTTTACATCAGTGCTCTGATTCCACTGTAATTACTGTGTACACACATATTAAACATCTGAATTACTTATTGCTACACTGTACTAACTACATTACAATTTTTATTCACATTAACCTTCCTAACCGTAACCTTATTCGTAGGTATTAATGCAGTAACGCCAGTGTGCAGTAATTAATACAATACTTGTTACACAGGAACAGAGCACTGTAATGTAAAGTGATACATTAAAGTAATGTAAAGAGAATATTAAAACATCTGGATAAAATCATATTAATATTTCTGAATAGTTTGGCATTAATCACCCTTTAAAACTGGTGGTAGCTCCTAGCTAGCTAGCATGTATTAAATTGGTTAAGCTACCTAGCTAACAAGTAGAGGTACTAAATTCAATATAGCCATGCTGCATGAACGAATTTGACTAAAATAAACTATCCACCTCTTGAAGACTGGCAAACGTTATCTGTTTGACTATATACCTGGATATGCTCTGCCTTTTAAAAATGACGCCCTCAGTGGACTCCCAGTGGACGTCTGAGTTCTTGGTGTGCTTCTTTGGGAATCTTCCTCCCTCTTTTTTGACTGGTTTTCTTCGTATTGATCGGGGTGTTTAAGTTTTAAATGTTTAAATAGATTAGTGGTATTACCAGAGTGTTGCACCATCGTGCTGCATGTGTCACAGCTTGCTCTGCTTATTCCACATGCCGTGAAGTAACACCACGCAACACTTTGCTTCGTTTCAGCCATTTCACATGGTTTTCGTTTAGGTCTCCTGCTCCCGCAAAGTTCTGTGAGGTGAGGAATCAATCAGGAGCAATCGCAGGAAGTTCATGAGCACTCGCGCTGCGTAAACGCTGTGCAGGAATGCCTGTACAAAGAATGAAGATACCTTTGCACAGGCAGCTTCAAAATGGATGCCCCTGCACACAACTAGTGTACTCGCGAGTTTGAGAAATAAACGTTTAATTTAGTGAAAGCAGTGCACTGGCTCAGCCCGGTTTCAGGTAAGCAAAGAGAAAAAATGTAATGAAAAGATTCCCATCTCGACGAGAGATGAGAGCAGGATCCGGTGGTCCACGGTGTCGAATGCCGCCGACAGGTCGAGGAGGAGGAGGACGGAGCTAAGGGATTGGGACTTATCCCTGTGAAGAGCCTCAGTGACCGCAAGGAGAGCAGTCTCTGTGAAGTGGCCTGCTCTGAACCCAGATTGGTTGGGATCAAGCAGGTCATTCTGTAAGAGATGAGCAGACAGTTGATTATAGACAGCACGCTCTAATGTTTTGGAAAGGAATGGGAGGAGAGAGACAGGTCGGTAGTTTGAGATGACAGCAGGATTCAGAGAGGGTTTTTTGAGGAGGGGGACAACATGAGCGCATTTGAGGGAAGAGGGGACAGAGCCAGAGGAAAAAGAGGAGTTAATGACATTGGAGACAAAGGGGAGGATGTCCATAGCAATGGACTGGAAGAAGGGGGAAGGAATGGGATCAAGAGGGCAGGTGGTGGGGCAGTGGGAGAGAACAAGTTGAAGGATGTCTGAGTCAGGAAGGGGCGAGAAGGAGGACAGAGGGGTGGGAGGTTTAGGTAGCGAAATGGGTGAGGGAGAAGTTGGGGGGAAGGAGTTGCGAATGACATCGACCTTCTCGTGAAAGAAGGATGAGAAGTCATCGGCGGTTAGAGAGAAGGGGGTGGGGGAGGAGGAGGGGTGAGGAGAGAGGAAAACGTAGAGTAGAGTTTACATGGGTTGGAAACAGAAGATGGAACAAGGAAAAATGCAGACTTAGCAGAGGAGAGGTTAGAGGAGAAGGAAGGCAGGAGTGTGTGGAAATCAGACAGAGCTACAGGGGATTTGGATTTTCTCCATTTCCTTTCTGCCGCTCGCAGTTTCAGACGGTTAGTCCGAATGGAATCGGTTAGCCAGGGGGTGGGGGGTCGGAGACGAGCAGGTTTAGTGGATAGAGGACAGAGTGAGTCAAAGGAGGAGGAGAGAGAGGAAAGTAGGGTGGATGATGCTTCCTCAGCAGGTAGCTGAGAGAAGGCATCAGTAGGGGGAAGGGAAGATAGAACAGTAGTTGACAGGGCAGCGGGGGACAAGGACAGTGGGAGCAGGTGAAGATGGTTTAGGCACAGAGGGGAGGGGGAGGGAGAAAGACAGAAAGCAATGGTCAGACACATGTAGAGGCAATACCGTAATGTTGGGTGAACACACACAAACAAACACTCAACACTACGTCACACCTCACATCAAACCAACACCACACGGTGCGTGCACACCCCCACATGTGAAAGGCTAGACCAACTCTCGATACGCACACATGAATGACACATGTGAATGACAAGACTAACAACTGATTCTCCACTCGCCCCACCTGCTCTTAAATAGGCTTGCTTTCTGCCAAGCCCAGGTGGGACTTGTCTGCCATTCACACAACTACTGACAATCAATTCACACAACTCAATTCACATACACCACACCCACTCACATTCTCACACACAAACACAATCAGTAAAGTGAAAGTTTTGGGAAAGTACAGCTGTTCCAAAGGTCCTCCACAGCCATTCTGTGGCAAAACAAAGGCAACCCTGCAACTCCCCTGTTACCAAGACTGACGCCCTCCACAGTATTTCTTGGAATGAGCAGAGGCCGTAATCTCCAAAGATATCACCTAAATTAACGAACCTTCTTTCCGACCACTGAGGCAGTATAATTGGGCGCCCAGCAATCAAAAACCAGACACTATTAAAAATATTAGTATGTACATGCCATCTTAAGGATATTTTAAAAAGATTTTAATTGGCTCGCCAAACAGGGATTAATTTGGAGACTATTGGGCCAAATTGTTATTTACACTGTTTGGTAGATATATTAGAGAAAAGAATATCTCCAAGCCTTCACAGATGCACTATACTTTCCTCCAGTTTACGCTATGAAAACCGTAGTGGGCCGTAGTGAAAACCCAACAATAGTTTAAAGTTGAATAAGGACAGCCCATCATCGCTCCTTTCTATCTGACTGATTGAAACTTGGATCCGGGGGCATTTCCCTCACCAAATAAATGTTTGCAGCCTGCAGTTCATCCCAGCACCCTATCGGTGGGGAAAGTGGTAACATTGAGCTAACAAAATTAACGTGGGGCAAAATATTAATTTTAATTGTGGAGATACGCGCTTGAAGAGAATTAGACAAGCTTGCCCATCTATCCAAATTTCTATTTATTTTGGGTGTTGTTCAAATAGTTTTTAGCTGTGATGTGTAAGGAGGGAAAAATGTAAATCCCTACCCAGCAAACAAAGAACGTTTCCGTAACCTTAGCTCAAGGTTCTCTTTTGGTTTATTTTTCGTGAACCTTCCCAGACCGTTCCGGGAACGTTACATTATGGTTTGCAATTAACCAAAACCATAACAGAACGTTCAAATAACCACTTAAAATAACGTTAACTTTAAGGAATATTTGAACTAAAATGGAACGTTCTCCTAAGGTTCTCCTTAGGTTGTCTGTATTGGAACCTTCCCAGGACGTTCTGGGAATGTTATAATATTGTTTGCAATGAATCAAAACCAAAAATCAGCAATGAGAGCTGAAGACTTTGTTAAGTTCACAAATTAGATGACCAACATTGTAAATAAAGCTTATGAGTAAGGGGGGCGTCCCAATCCGTCATGGCCATTATATTATAATATAATATATACGAATATATACAATATATATATTTATATAACCCTATAAGGGTACTCCTTAGAAGAAAAAAGTTAACGTAGAGCCCTGGTATGCTATGATGAATTACCTTTTATGTCACTAGCAATGGTCAATAATGTTATCAAAAAGATACAGAAAACAGCACAATTTATTTCAACAATTTATTTTTACAAAATCCAATGAGGGTCAGTAACTTGTTTTACAAATCAATAGATACATACAGGGCTAGATTTTAGTCTGTTTCCTTGGAAGAATTGAAACTCCACCTATTCAATGCTAATTAGAGTCATTCACACAGTCGAGCCCTTTGTCCCTAGACCAAACCAACAGTACAACATTGCGCGCCATTTTTTAAATTCTCTCTCTACTACAATCTATCGCAATGGCTGCACCGGGAAGGCGGCTCTCTTACAACACCACGGATTCATGATCGACTAGTTTCATCTAGTCCCGCCGACACAGAGAAGAGATTGTTGCATGCTATGACTGGCCTGTCTCACCAGGTGAAAGAGTCTTTGGAAGACATGAGTGTACAAGTGAGTAGAGGATTTGAGTCGATGGAGAATAGAATAGGAATTTTGGAGAAAACGGTGTCAGCTTTGGTAGCCCATAACGGTAACATTACACCCGTGGAGGAGATGAAGAGGAAAAGACGGGCGCAGAATCCCAAAATTGCGGTAAGAGAATGTTTGCAGTGATTAAATGTGCCTATAAACTGTTTAATTTGATATTTGTAGTGGGATTAGCCAACTAAGCTAGCTTCCAGCTGCTATTGTTGTACCAGCTTCAGTAAACTGTCTAGCTAGCTTCGACGGCGATTATCCGCGAATTTAGTTGATTTTCAATGTACCAACACTCAAATAAGTATATCTTTTATTTATAGATTTCGATGTATGACACTTAATTTGAGAGCGTGATTAAATACGCCTACAAACTGCATGAAAAAGATGATTTCTTTACTACTTTCTTTGTCTCCACTAGTAAATTGGAGAGATTCATTAAGTGACTTTAAATCTTGTATTTCATAGAAAGCAGCGCGTCGTCTCCACAACTCTGAGGGAAATAGCAGGCGCTACGAACCAGAGCAAGGGTAAGATACAAAATAAAAAGACTACATGCATTCTGCTGTATAAATGTAAATAGGTTCTCTAATATATTTATATTTTGTTTTCAGAGACTGAGCTCGCCTCGCAATGAGGCAGTCACTTCTTATTTGGTGGAAGCTCTAGCAGCAAGCCCGGATTTGCATAGTGTGGATAATGATGCCATTATGTGTAAGTATTTTACTGTTTGCTGTACTGTGCAGATTTTTCGTTTTTACTTTTAAAAGTACTTTTAGTGTGGCTATTTCCATTGTTTATGCATAGACTACCATACTCATTCAATTGTTTTCCAGCGGCCTGTAAGACCTACTATGAGACCGTACGCAGGAACTTCCGGTTCAGCCAACCGGACCTTGCAGTTCAGGCAGAAGCCGTGAAGAATGCAGCCCGCAGTCGACAGAGAAGAAAGGGTAAGATTTACTAGACAGTAGTACAAATATGAATACACTATAGAAGATATAACCAGTATAGACAGTGGTATAAATAATGAATAATATTGTTGGTCAATGTGACATTAATTTTCTGTTACATTAGTAGATGTCTTGTGTCAACACGCAGTGCATTGAGCAGTACTGATTGTCTATACTGATTGTGTTTACAGCTGCTGGAAGCGAGGCAGAGTGTACTAGTTCCAGGTGACATGGATTTCTGGAAGGGCGTCACTATTGACCTGATGTCCGATGAGGAGGACTGCATCCAAGAGGGGGTGTCTGGGTGGATTGTGCGGCCTCCATTATTTCGCAGCGAGGAGCTCTCCAACCTGTGCCAGACTGCAGGACTGCCTGGATTCTAATCCAAAGTACACGGCAACACATCGACGGCGTCTGCCCATTGTTGGAGCACATCCAGACAGAATGCCACCAACTGCATATCCATCAGAGGCGGCAGAAAGACATTTCAATCCCCTTCTGATGCCCCAGGCCCCTGCCCGTCATCGACTGTAATACTGTACCTTTTTTATACTCTGTATACTATGTATATCTGTATACTGTATACTTTGACTTGATTTGTCTTTGTTTTTTTATACTCTGTATATTGTGTACCTACCTGGTTGTGCCTTTAAAAAAATAAAGTCCCTTTCCAGAGCTCTTGTGTTTTACCTAATTTTAGCATTCATTACAACTGGGATGCAATTGTAACTTTAAGATAATGTTCCTTGCAAACCTGAATGCAACCTACACAGAACGTTCCAGAACGTAAAGAAAACTATACATTTTAACCTAAGCAGAACTATAAAACGTTCTGGGAACGTTTAGGAGACGCCGCAATTGCTGTAACTTTAGGATAACGTTCCCAGAATGTTCCTTGCAAACCTGAATGCAACCTACACAGAACGTTCCAAGAACGTAAAGAAAACTTTCCATCAGAACCTAGGGAGAACTATAAAACGTTCTGGGAACGTTTAGGAGACGTTGCAATTGCTGTAACTTTAGGATAACGTTCCCAGAATGTTCCTTGCAAACCTGAATGCAACCTACACAGAATGTTCATAGAACGTAAAGAAAACTTTCCATCAGAACGTAGGGAGAACCTAAAAAGGTAACGTTTTGCTAACCTTTACATAACCAAAAATAACGTTCCCAGAACGTTCTGGGAACCACATTTTGTTTGCTGGGTAGGCATCTAAAATGTCTGACTACAGGAATGGTTGGGGGCAAAATGGCATTCCTCATAGCGTCGTTCAGTGGTAGGAGGGAAGACTTCGATCAATTAACTTTAAAACCACGCAGATTGCCAACATTTAGAAAAATTGCTAGTAAATGTGGCACTGAATTAGAGGCATCTTCTATAAACAGCAAAACATCATCAGCGTAAAGTGAAATGTGATGTTGTGTATCATTAATGGAGATTGGAATAACCTTGGAAGACTGACGGATTGTCTGAGCTAACCGCTCAAACGAGAGCACAAACAGTAATGGGGAAAGGGGGTAGCTGGGTCATGTTCCCCTGGAGAAATAAGGCAGAGAAGTTTTTGACAGTTAATACCATTGCTGTAGGGTTAGCATACAATTCCTTGATCATATCAATAAATTCCTTACCAAACCCCATTTCCTCAAGAACCAACCACAGATAAGGTCATTCCACACGATAAAACGCTTTCATCTAAACACAACACTGCAGTGGGAAACTTTATATCTGTGGCCCCATTAACAATATGGAGCAACCTCTTAACATTATCGGAAGCAAGGCTGGTTCTAATGAAGCCAGTCTGATCATAGGGTACCCATCCTGGTCATATACAGTTAAATATGGCGAAACAACAACTTTGCAAAATTTTCACATCTGAATTAAATAACAAAAGGGGTCTATAACTCGCACACTCAGTAGGGTCCTTGTCCTTCTTTAGAATAAGTGGCATAATAGCTATATTCACATCTCTAGAGAAGGAACCATTTTCTATAGAAAATTGCATCATATGTAGTAAAGGACCCACAATATCTCAAAACGTTAGGAAGACCTCAGGAGTTATGCCATCCAAACCTGGTGATTTGCCTTTCTGCATGTCCTGCACCGCCTCTCTTATTTCCTCAAATGAAATAGGTGCACCCAAGGTCAACGATTCCTCCACAGAGGGTCGTGGCAACCGTAAATTCTTGAAGAAATTGTCACATAAGGCTTTGTCATGATTAATCTCAGAACTGTACAGATCATGGTAAAAGGTATGAAACAGAGTTGATTTGTTCTGGAACAGATGGAATATTGCCACCTACGGATTTGATAGTTGTAATGTCAGCAAACTGCTCATTCGCTGCTCATCTGCTCAAGTCTCATGGCCAACAAATAGTTTGGTCTTGATCCACTGAAGTAGTAATATTGCCTAGTTCTCTTTGAGGAATTCTGCCCGATGGCCATGTAACATGTTAATTTATTTTTGAACAAGTTCACGTTGTAGGGCTGCATGCTCTGAATAGTTGGACTGCAGAGACCGCTCTTGAGCTGATCATTTTGCCTCCAATTCATGCAATTTTTGTGCGCCTGATTTACAAAGATTAGAGGGAAATAGTGTAGCATTGTTTCTGATGAAGCCTTTAACTCTTGGATCTTCAACAGAATCACTATTAAAATGTAGAAATTGTGGGACCTCCCGGGTGGTCTAGTGGTTACAATGTTCGATGCTGGTCACTGCGACCGGGGTTCGATTCCACCGACCACGCCGACAGGAAGTTTGCTGCGTATAGGAGTGGCTCTGGAGTACCATAGTTACGGTCAACAGCTTAGCGAGTGCCATCTCGGAGGAGACGATACTTCGCCTTTGTCACTGCCGGTCACAGGGCTACGGTAGCAAACTTACAATGCGAGGGGGGGATTGACATGAAAAATAGAGGGTGTAATTAGCTACTGTTGGGAATCTTCTCCCTTTGTGGAATCAAGTCGGGACTGGCGAAGTAACACACCGGTGACCACTTTCTAATTGAAAAGGTCTTAATACAATGCGCAAGGGGAGATTTCCGAAGGCGCTGCAGCAACGTGTACCCAGTAAATCTTAACTCAGTAGTTGTAAGTGAGGGTTTAAGTACCCTTGTCTGAGGTGTCGCAGTTGCCCAGCATGCACATTCCTGGCAGGGAATATAATGACAGCGGCAGTGTAGTAGGATGGTTAGGAAACTGGGCTTGTAACTCAGAGGTTGCTGGTTCGATTCCCAGGTGGGGGCACTGCCGTTGTACCCTTGAGCAAGGTACTTAACCTAAATTGCTTCAGTAAAATATCCAGCAGTATAAATGGATTGTATGTATAGAAATGTGAACTGTGTAAGTCGCTCTGGATAAGAGCGTCTGATAAATGCCTAAAATGTAAATGTAATGTAAATGAATACACATTGCACCCAGACGTCCCGGAGGCACCCATTTGGCATACAGTTAACAATTGAATTGATGTGACCATTTGGCCCGAACAACGTGAGGGCTGTTGTGGAGAGTGTGTGTGTAACATGTGTACTGGAAATGAAGATAAAACAAAAAACATTTAATTTAAACAGGATAAAACAATCAATGAGGGTTATACTAATTCTCAATTTCATACCTCAAACCTATAATTCCCCCATTTTGTGTTGGTGGTGGGGTAGCATTCTAACCACCATTATTTAGATTCTATTCATTCTCCCATTTGCAAGATAATTGGTCAGATTGGAATAAGTCATATCATAATGCATATTATTGATTAAACTACACAACTTACAGGACATGCAAAGAACTAAAACAAAAGTTACAATACTAAGACCCCAAATACACTGAGATATTGCCAGATATACAGTATATCAATTAGTCACAGTCACTGCTCCTCAGTGCAGAGGGAAGCATCAGTAGCCTCCCGAGTAGAGATGAGAGCATGCTTAATTTTTACTCCAGTTTCCTTAACTAATCTCTCAATCAATTCTATCGGAAACTGCCATAAGAGCTCTCTCAGAGGAATTATTGGAGTGCTGGAACAGAAGTGATAATGGTGACATGAGGAGCGACTAGAATAAAGCTGATAATGAGAAGAAATACCAGTTGGGTTAAAGCAATAGAAAGTGTTAGTGGTAGAAGTACCAGTTGGGTTAAGTGTTAGGATCATGTTTTAGCAGAAGCAAGATGGTGAGTAGCTTGGTTAGAAAGTAGTCCTCCTTTTGCCACCGATATAGTACCTGTTGCTAACAGGTTGTCAGCCCAATCTCGATTATTAGATTCTATAGTTATTGAAATGGCGTTAGCGTGGCTCCCACCCATCCTGCAATATCAGAAAGCAAATCCCTATGTTTCCTAATTACATCACCTTTATAATTAAATGAGAGTGTCTGATTGATACACCTACTAGGGCGGGCAGAGGTTCTGCTTCAGAGGACAGTCCAAACTTAGGTCCATGATACAATTTAGGGCATGTGCCAGGCTTCTCTGGAGGTCTCATGCTTTCTCATGCCTTCTCCCACAGTATCTAGCATGTGCCTCACCTCTTAGCTGAAGGGCATACTCAAAAAAAAAAGAAAGTAATTTCAGGGAGAGCCAATATGGATTTCTCAAAGGGAAAAGGCTACAAAGAGGCTACAAAGTGTGTTGACCTGAACCAGGCTTATGATATTGTATATTTGGATTTTCAGAAAACATTTGACAAGGTACCACATGAGAGGCTCATTGCTAAAATGAATTCAGTAGGAATTGCACAGTGGGTTCAAAATTGGCTACAAGGACGAATACAAAGAGTAGCAGTAGGTGGGGCCGAATCTGACCTCGGTGCTGTGGGCAGTGGTGTCCCGCAGGGATCAGTGCTGGGATCTCTGCTCTTCCTTATTTACATAAATGATCTTGATATGGACATTAGATTAAATGCATTAAATTTGCAGATGATACTAAACTTGGGGGTTTGGCAAACAGTTTGGAATCGACTAAAGTAATCCAAGATGATTTAAACAAAATCCCAAAATGGGCAGATACATGGCAGATGACATTCAATATTGCTAAATGTAAAGTTATGCATGTGGGAAATAAAAACATTAGACAGGAGTATTTTATGGGAGGAGAAAAGTTAGTAGGTGTTCAATTTGAAAAGGACTTAGGAATTGTAGTTGATCAAAGCCTATCTGCATCAAAGCTCCAGCAGTGAAAAAATCCAACAGGATGCTGGGATACATAGCAAAAAGTATTGAGTATAAATCAAAGGAGGTTATATTAATGTTATATAATGCCTTTGTCAGACCGCACTTAGAATACTGTGTGCAGTTCTGGGCACCGCACTACAAGAAAGATATAGAAGCTCTTGAAAAAGTCCAAAGAAGGGCAACTAAACTGATACCTGGTATGAATAGTAAAAGTTATGATAGACTTAAGGCACTCAATGTATTTAAGCTTAGCAAACGGAGACTTAGGGGGGATTTGATTGAGGTTTTTAAATTCCTAAAAGGGATTAACAAAGTAAAATACCAAAGATTTTTAAAGATAAGTGGGGTCAGCAGAACAAGAGGCCACAGGTGGAAATTAGTTAAAGGCAAATTCTGCACAGATATTAGGACGTTTTTCTTTACACAGAGAGTTGTCAATGCCTGGAACAGCTTGCCAGGTCAGGTAGTAGAGGCAGAAACGCTTGGGCTATTCAAGTCCAGGCTAGGTGTAGTACTAGATACTCTTTAGATTAGGACATGATGAGCCTAGATGGGCCGAACGGCCCGTTCTCATCATTATGTATTCTTATGTTCTTATATATGGTCTTTGGAGTGGGACAGCCATGCTCCAGTCCTGCAACAGTTCTATTCCAATTAATTATAAAACATGTCGTGTACTGTAATTGTCTCCTCCCAACCCATTCCTGTATCAACCCACACGCTCGCACCTTCCAAATAAATACACACAGATCCATTACCTTTCACATCATTACAACATTTCTACTAATTTACCAGTGTTTCTTACACCCAGAGATGACACTCAGTCATTCCAAATCACCTTGTTGCACTGCATGGAGCCCCATCTGGTGCGGTTGATATCTGTGAGTCCGTCCCAGGTCAAGCTGCAGCCTGCATAGTTGGTGCACATTCTTGTACTGTGGATATGTGTGTCAGCTTGGAGACACATGACAAGAGAAATGGCCCCCAGGAGCCAGAAGGGTAGACGGGGATTATTATGCCCCATGTTGTGCCCCAAGCACTGGTTTTGTTAAACAAACTCTGACTAGAGTTCCACCTAAACCTTGTAAGTCAAGAGACTTATGTGTGAGTAGTAAACCAGCAATGTTGGTAATTGATACAGATGCTCCCGTGTCTATAAGGATATTACACAGTACACCCCCTACCCTCGCTTTAAGATATACGTTTCTACTAATCATCAGCACCTTTTGCAATGGGGCCAAAAACCTCTATTAGCTTGTAGCAATCTCACTAAGTGAGCTAATTCTTCCTTTGTCATGTCCTCTATCTGTGTAATGGGATGGCTGGGGATTTAGGTGAACCCAACCGCAGAGATGAGGCGGAGACAGAGATGCGATGAGAATGAGAATCTTTACTGAAATGATTAAAGTTCTAGGCAATAGAAACGTGACAAATGGTAACACAAACACTAAACTGAACAAACAAAAGTGGAACAAACAAGGTTCCCAAAACATAAATCTCGAAAACAGTCAACCAAAATAACGCGAAGACAACAGGGTAAACACGAAAAAGTCTTGGAAAGCAAACACACGCTGGTAGTAAGTCTAGGCAAGAGAAACTCAAGACTGAGCACAGATCAATGACAGCAGACAACTTAAATAGTGAACATAAATGAGACACAGGTGAAAACACTGAAACAATAATCAATTTAAACGATTAAGACCATGAAACCATGAAACAATAATCCAATAAAGCAATAAGGGAAAACTCAAGTGTCCAATGCCGCCCCCAATGCATCACCCATCGCTTAGGTAGACTCAAACCTTGTTGTAGCCCATGCTGAACTTCTGTAATTTTCACTCATACTTGACCAAACTGTTTCAGGACATTTAGCTCTAGTAAGAGTATGCACATCAAAGGCATGCAGACCACCCACGGCCATGTACTGTCCTATCTTACTCAAAAATGCTACATTTGGGTCCTGTCTGTTTTTTCCATACAATTCTTACGGCTAGTCCACCATGCGATCATAGCTTGAGCTAAAGTTTGATCATTTTGTGCTTACATTTTACATTTTAAGCATTCAGCTGAGCACTTATCCAGAGCGACTTACAAGATGTGCATTAATACATGGTAGGAACAATCATAGTGTGCGCACGAGATCAGTGGTGATGACAATTGGGTAGATGTACAGGATTCAGTGATAGTGGAGTCCTGAAAGGTGGGTTTTGAGTCTCCTGCGGAAGATCACAAGTGATTCTACGGTCCTGACCGATTGCGGAAGGTCGTTCCACCACCGAGAGGTCAGAGAAGAGGCGAGACCGCGAGGAGCGGCTGGCTGGGGCCCGGAGGGATGGGATAGTCAGTTTACCAGAGGAGGCTGAGCGGAGGGGTCTGGCTGGGGGGTAGGGTGTGATGAGTGTCTGGAGGTAAGGGGGAGAAGTTCCTCTAGCTGCCTAAAAAGCAAGCACCAGTGAATTGAATCTGATGCGTGCTGCGATGGGGAGCCAGTGCAGAGAGGAGAGTAGAGGGGTGACGTGGGTGAACTTCGGTTGATTGAACACCAATCGTGCGGCAGCATTCTGGCTAGTTGCAATGGCTTGATGGCACAGGTTGGTAGGCCTGCCAGCAAGGAATTGCAGTAGTCCAGATGCGAGATCACCAGGGCCTGGACCAGGAGTTGTGCCCTCTTTCAAAGGAAAGGGTGGATTAGCCTTAATTACGCCACTATACCTAGGTGTGATCACTTCCATGGCAGTTTTCCTAACCTCCTCACTTAACCCCCTGAGGTCGACAGGATCGCCGACGATCCCAGCACCAATAAAAGTATATTACTATTTCTAACGTCGCAAGATTTTATCATACACACGCGGCAAAAACATTGACAGAAGCCTTAGAATCGTGACTTTCCGATTTGAGCACTGGCAAATAATATGAGATTTTTAGGTTAATTAGACCAAAAGTAAACCTTGCCTTTTCCTCTCTCTTTTACCTGGAAGTACCGTCCCCCTTCTATTGACATGGTAACTAGGTGCTAGTCTCGGGGAGGGGCGTGGGGTCATGTGTGAAATCGCAGTGTAAACAATGTCCCGACATTATATCGCATCTTGTCTGTGTTTACGGTTGTGATCTGCCAGCAACTGTGTATGTTGATATTTATTTTATTTCCCATGTTTTCAAATACTCGTGAAAATATATGAATTCCGCGTCTTGTGACACTATACGGAAATAATCCGAAACATTACGAATAATTGCGAATAATTAACGGGAGGATATTTAACCAGCTGGCATTCTCTGTTTCGGCGCTTGGACATTATCTAGCTTAGCTTGATAGTACCTATTGTGATTAATGTTTCCTCTCTAGAACTTGTTTGTTCGTGTGTGCTTATTGTTGTTTAGATTCCCAGTGCTTTTGTCTTTGTCTGATGGCAGTTGAGAGAGAGATGGCCCATCTGACAGATCTTACAGCTGTGGATCATGAATATTCAGGAAATTAGCATATAGCCCTCCCACAGCCTGAAATAAATTTGACCAGTTCTGATAAAAACAGGTTTTTAGCTATTTAGATCTCAGATGTGCTAAACTATTTTGACAGTTTTGATGAACAAACGCATATTGGCAAAACAATTAGTCACTATAGTTTAGTGTGTGCTTTCACAACTTTTGTGGCGGCAGAAAAATGTTATACTCTTTATAACTTGTGTGTTTGTAGATCTATTTACAATCTGCATATGATACTGACCAAACTATTGATGGCATATAAATGTAGCTGTGATTGTCCTTCAAATCAAAATATCAAACACTTTGGAGTAAGTGTGTGTTAAGTTGATGAAATTGAGATAAATACAGACCATGCCAAAATCAGAAACCTTCTCTGAGCTAAGCAAGGACCTCAGGGGGTTAACATCTTGTTCTCCATTCCTGATCCAGCAATTGGTAACACTCAGATTTGCAGATTATTCATTCTGAAATATTCTACAGCTAGAACAAAGTTATTATAAATACGTCCCCGTGTGTAAGGGTTTCGAAGGGCAAGTAAAGTATGTACTTTGTATTTCATTGTATTAATGAAAATACAGGGGGAAAATACAGTACCCTAAGTGTACTGTCTACAACTTCAATGTCGCTCGAAAGCACCCGACAACCGCAGCGGTACTCGGAAGCACCCGCTAACAGTAACTAAAAATTCCCAAACGGCAATGACACCCAAAAGTTGACGCTTATGCGTCGTAGCGGCCCATGGAACTTGACACCCTTTCTCGGTGTCTCTTCGTCAACCACAGTGGTTCAATCACAACACCGTCCCTTTCCACACTTTTCTTTACAAAAGAATAGGAGTCACTCCACTATTTGGTTCAAGGACAACCAATACCTAAATGAGGATAGTCAATAAAATAATACTCACCCTCAAATTGATTATCATTGATCCAACAGGGAGATGTTCCTATCCCATCCTCGTCACCATGTCTGTTGGGAATCTTCTCCCTTTGTGGAATCAAGTCGGGACCGGCGAAGTAACACACTAGTGACCACTTTCCAATTGAAAAGGTTTTAACACAATGCGCAGGGGGAGAAATACTGAAGGCGCTGTGACAGCGTGTACCCAGTAAATCTCAACTCAGTAATTGTAAATGAGGGTTTAGGTACCCTTGTCCGAGATGTCGCAGTTGCACAGCATGCAAATCCCCAGCAGGGAATACACATTGTACCCAGACGTCCCAGACTGTACCCATTTAGTATACAGTTAGCAATTGAATTGATGTGACAATTTAGCCTGAACAAGGTGAGGGCTGTTGTGGAGAGTGTGTGTGTGTAAAATGTGTACTGGAAATGAAGATAAAACAAAAAACATTTAACCTTTAAATGCATTGGTGTGTCGCCAAACGTTCCTACATACCTCGGGTCATTAGCAACACGTTACTTATCTAACACAGATTGAGCTACAAAATAACAAAATACAATTTTTGTTACATTTATATATGTTTCTAAATATATGTTATATGTTATATATGTTTCTAATGGTGCAATGTGTATGTTTTTTGAAAGAACTTAAATGGCGATTCCAAATGTAGGCTATTTCTATGCCGCTAAATTCCGTTCCTACATACCTTGGGTTGTTAGCGACCAGTTACTTATCTAACGCAGATTGAGCTACAAATTGAAATAATACTGCATATAAACTTTTCAAAACACTTTATTAAAATAACAAAATAACATTTTTGTTACATTTAGATATTTTTCAAGAACTTTGCATAACGGTGCAATGTGTATGTTTTTTCTAAGAACTTAAATGGCGATTCAAAATTGTACGACATGTAGGCTATTTCTATGCTGTTCAATTTCATTTCATCAGGTGCTCACTAAACACAATTTGATTATTCAGTGCAGTAATCACAAATCACAGTCACTGTCTTGTGGGCATTGCAACATGGTGCTGGGCACTGCGCGCATTGGTCCACCGTTTTGCGGTCAAGCGTGGATGGGCAAATGTGACATCTCCGGCACTTTCGGGGTTGTTCTTCGGCGGGTCTTGCTCTGGCGAAACCACAGATTTTTTGTGCATCCTGCATTGCCTTTCGAAGACGCGGCACCTGTTTTCTTTTCTCCGGCTGTGGTCTCAGCAGCTGCATGCCAAGGCTCTCAATGAAAATGCAACGTCTGTGTGAATGTGCTTGCCAATTTGGAAACTTGGAGAGGAACGTAACTTGTGCATTTATGTCAGCAAGGTTGAGGCAGTTGTAGAAATAAGCTAAGGGCCAGCGCTTTGTTCTCCTCTGCACACTGTAGTTGTGACACAGTTGGTCTACACGGTCCACAGCTGCCTTCGTCTTATTGTAATTTAAGATCATCATGGGCTTTCCAGATCTCTCATCAACCTCCTTATTGTCATGCATGCTTGATAGAAGAAGGACCACTTTTCCCTTCTTGGGAATGTAAGACACCATTACTTGCTTCTGGCAAAACCCAAATAAACTTGACCTTGTAGCTCTCCCCTTAGCATCAGAAAACTCTGGCGGCACTTCTTGTTTATTTTTGCACACTGTTCCCAACAGTGTGATTTGTTTTGCACTCGTAAACCAATTGTCAGTGGTGACATTTATGCCTGAGTTGTGTACTGGCTCCACCAATTTATCCACAACATTCTCTGCCAGACCAACGCATCGCTGATTGCCTTCACGGCCAACATACGGCAGACCATTGAAAGTATATGCCGTCGCAACGTCACACGTCAGAAATAGTTTCATGCCGTATTCGTCTGGTTTACTGGGTATACTGTATATTGCCAAAACCCGCAGCGTCCTCTGAATGGGATGAGCTGTTCATCAATGGTCACGTATTCACCGACCATGTAATTTTTCCTGCAATTTTCAATAAATGCATTCCAGAGATTTCAAAATGGAGCAAATTTGTCATTGGTTGCTCTGGTCTGACGTGTGTCCTGATCCATCAAATCTCAAACATGCCAAAATCTGCTCAAACCTATTGATGCTGAATGTAGCTTTGAAGATTGGTCTACCACTGTGGCTGTTGGACCACAGAGATCTTAGAGACTCATGTTGTGCATGATAGGCAACAAGCAGATATAAGACTCCTATCACTGCTTTCATTTAATCTTCTTCAACTGGTGCCCATTCTCTGCCCTTTGACCCCATGTACATTCTCCTGTACTTGTTAGTGTTTTCAATCACCATATACAGTATCTCATTGTCAATGAAGCACGTACATGCATCCATTTCACTCTCCACTTGTTTTGCCTCCCCACACGGCCCTTCTCTGGTGTGACGTACATTGCAAGCTCTGGTTCTACTTGGAGGAGGATGGACTGATAACCACACAAGCCCATTTTTGCTAGTGCACGAGGTTACCTCATCTGTTGCAGCTTGAACTGGTTCTCTTGGGACAACCAGTTGACTGGCATCACTATAGTTGTCATCGTCGGAGCTCATGCCCTCTGAGCTAATGTTTTCACGTTCTGAGCTATGTGATTCATCACTTGGCACAAACACGTAATCGTCATCAGCAGTTGCTTCATTCACAACTTAGCTGTCAGAGCTATCTTCGTCAAAACTCCGCGAAACAATATCAAGTGCTTGAGAGCAAGTATAAATTAGACGTTGGGTCATACTGTGATACTATAATATTGTAAACTGACTTCAACTGTCACCCTCGCCTCTCAAATTCCTATATCAGTGAAACTACAATGCCACCTATTAGAAACACAACATTACATTCTATTAACGGCTTTTTAACGGCTTACACTCTTACATACCTCGGGTCTCTTTTTAAGAGAAAAAACATTATAAAAAATAGATTTTTTACAATTTTGACATTTTTAGTCTGTTAAAAACAAATAGTTTGAAGAATAGCAGGGGGTTGAGCGATTAACTGAAAAAAATGAATGAATGAATGAAATGACCCGAGGTATGCATTTAAGGGTTAAACAGAATAAAACAATCAATGAGGGTTATACTAATTCTAAATGTCATACCTCAAACCTATCATTACTAAATTCTGTGAAAATTTGATTAAATCTGAAACAAATTCTTAAATTTTAAAAAAAGAGTACAAATTGTAATATCTGTTCCTGGATTGTGACCTGAAATCATAATTTTTCAAAAATGGGAGGAAGTATCACAGAGTGACACTGCACATAGAACCCCTCTATGGTCAGATAGGATAATGGGTGGCAGAGCAACATTGTGAATTTCTTTGAAAAAATAATTGGAAGCAAAGATAAAATCAATTCCAGATAATTATTTTGTCTGGCAGAAAAAAATGATAAATCTTTAGCAGATGTGTTAACTGTATGCTAGAGATCTATGAGCTCAGTGTTACTGGCCCAAGCTCATAAAGCAGAAGAAACCAATCTTTGACCTTTTCCCTCGGCTAATCCTGTTCTATATAAGTTGTGCTCCCATACCACACTCAAATCGCCCCCTATCATACATTTTACATTTTAAGAATTAGCAGACACTCTGATCCAGAGCGACTTGTGCATTAAGATGTGCATTAATACATGGTAAGAACAATCATTGTTCGCGCAAGAGATCAGTGCAGTAATACAGTGATAGACATCATTGTTGGGAGCTGCATACCATACCTGTAACATTGGGAAAGAGATGGTAGTCAGACAATCCTAGCAAGGTTTCCGTCAGCATGTCGTAAAACTTCTTATCAACATGATTTGTTGCATACACTGAAACAAGGGGTTTTTACCGGCTAATTGAAATGTAGCAACTGCTAATATGAATCTGACACATTGTCTATCACATTCATTTTAAGACTGTAATTACATAATAAAATGTATTGGCAAGATGCTCACCATCTACGTCTAAAAGATGCATTTTCTGTAACAAGGTGATGTTGACTTTCTTTCTACGAAGGAGATCAAACATACATGCCCGCTTGTATGGCAAATTCAGGCCATGCACATTCCATGATAAGATTGTGAGTTCAGTCATGAGTATCAGCGATATGATTGTGGAGAAGCCAAGACTGACACCGCTGATAAACAACATAACAAAAATATAATAATGTTAAAGTACATTGACATACCAGAATGTCCTTACCCAACCCCCGTCCTTCCCAGGAACAGTAAATAACAGCAAATGTAGTTGTCCCTCCCCTTAACCCCCCTGTAGACAAACACAAATGCCCACGCCCCAGCAAAGTTTCAACACCCGTGACCAAAGATGGAAATGGGCAGCTAAAAATCAATACCTCCCTCATCGGTCATAACAAAAATCTAATTGACAACACAGGTAACATTGATGTAATGTTCATATTTTAAAAAACGAATAGAAACAGGTGACAACCTTGCTAGCCAGTTGCTAGCAAGCTAGCATTCAAACTCACTTCTGTAGTGATGATACGTACATTAGCTAACATTAGCTACCAAAAGGATAAAAAATGAGGAAAATAATAACCTGCCAGTCACACAACTCACAGCCATTTGCTAGCCAGCTACATCATCGATACAATATAAATTCACTAGTGAGCACAAAAGGAGAATTTAATTGAAGTCCATTTAATGCATTCAACATGTTTACCTTAATACGAGTCACAGTTCCATTGTTGGTATCTATGAAGCTAGCCAGCTAAACTGAATTAAATACTCCTGGCTTTGTATCTGAAAAACACCACTGGGACCAATAACCTGTAGCCTTAGTCAAGGTCTGAATCCAAAATAGCTTGAGATGTTTCACCAAATACTAGCCTCCTGCCATGTCTGAGGGATGATGAGTTGGTGGACTGTGTTGCTCCATGTCCCAGAGAGGACAAAAATTCCTTGGCCGTCTTTGGTGTTATAAACAGATGTGCTGTTGAGCCATGCAACATTTTGAGCATGGCAGGATACAGAAGAAAAGTCTGTAAGCCTTGGGTTCGGCCAAAGCCTGAGAGAAGCCCTTTCAACGCTTGGTAAAATCTTGGAAAAATGTAATATTTTCCAGAGTGGGAGGGTTTTTCCCGAAGCCTGGATAATTACCTGCCTATCCATGCAATGCAGAAGATTGAAAATCAATGTTCTGAGTCCGTCATCTCTTCTATTACTTTTGGTGTAGATTTGATGAGTTCCCATAATTTCGACACACTTGTTTGCGAGTGTCAGGAACCAACACGAAATAGACTGCTCGAGAAACTGTGCAGCATTAGAACCTTCCAACCCCTCTTCCAGACCGATGATACGGATATTACAGCGTCTATTCCTGTCTTCGATGTTGGCCAGTTTTGTTTCCAGGTATTGCAGTCTCGAGTCATGTCTGGTAACAGATTTTGAGCTAGCCTCCACCTTAATATGCAAGGAGGATACATCCTTCTTGATTTTTTTAAATGCTGCATGCTAATGTGGATAGTTGGGTTTGAATTACATTTAGTTTACTGTGCAAGTCTTTTTCACATTTCGGAGGCGGAGGAGTTGTGGTTCAAAATATCAATGTTGTTTCTCCATGCAAGCCTCAGCGATAGCCTGAATGTCCGCACGAGCACTGTGTTTCTCAGCTTTAGCAGGGGACAAAGCCTGTGATTATTCTATTTTTCGACGATTCAGGCATCTCCCAGTTATTAAGAATATTAGTTATATATATTATTATATTATTATATTGAAATTAGATACTGAGTGAGTTTAAATCTTAATATCAACTTTATTAACAAACTAGGGGAGATCGGGAGACAGCTAGAGGGCTAAGCCACCATTTTGTCCAGCAGATCACTGGAAGTCCATGCAATTAATTTTATGAAATGAAATATAATATCAATGCATTTTCTTTCAATAAAAATATAAGTTCATGTATTGAAAATGTAATTATTTTTTGCCATGGGCATGCCTGTGCATTGATGATTTTCGCTTTGTTAAATTGTGTACATGGTGATGTGTTCTTTGTTAAATCGTGTACATAGTCATGTGAGCTTTGTTAAATTGTGTATATGATCATGTGAGCTTTGTTAAATCGTGTACATGGTCATGTGTGCTTTGTTAAATCGTGTGGTCATGTGTGCTTTGTTAAATCGTGTACATGGTCATGTGCGCTTTGTTAAATCGTGTACATGGTCATGTGTTCTTTGTTAAATTGTGTACATGGTCATGTGCAATTTGTTAAATCGTGTACATGGTCATGTGCGCTTTGTTAAATAGTGTACATGGTCATGTGTTCAGTCCTTTTATGGGAGCGCAGGCCCTCCTGTATTGACACAGCAGCCTCGAATGATACCAAATTAAGAGATGAATTGCTCGGCTGCCACATTTGATTAATAGCAATTTTAACATACATGTTAAATGCAATAATAAAAGAGCTCATCATTCACATTACATATGGTCTGCCCATAAAATCACTGTGCACATAAATCACCATAAGAAACCTATTTTTAACTTGATATCATGACTTTCCTTGCTTAAATCTGCACACAAATATCTCTGCTGTGAAATGGCTGAGCAGTGGCCTATAGCCTCAGTGAATGTTTGCAACACTGGGCATTTGGAGAAAGCATGTTTGGAACTTCTTTTGACATTCATGAATTGTTTAGGAAGTGAATGACAACGTCTTCAAATAATCAGTGAAATTATTGCATTAAGATAATGGACGTTTTTATAAGTGTTTATTCAGCTTTAACTGTTCTTAGAGGGATAAGTGTTGTGCTATAACAGAGAAAAGTTGGCAGCGCATTAATCTAAAGTGGTCCTTAAAAGCAAAAATGCATCAATATTAATGGACATTAGGAAATGATGCCATAAACGTCTTCATACAATTTGACATAATTTAAGTACATTTTCCTCCTGTGATAGATTGCTTATAAGAACTTGCTTAATTGCAATGACATTAATATTTTTGAAATTATATTTTGAAGAAGTGTCTCCACCCTTGAAATCCATCTCCTCCATATGAAAAATAAATAGAAGGTTTAATATTTTTTTTAAATATGTGTTCATTTATTTATTTTCTTGCTTTCTTTTAAAAAGTACAATGTGCATTTGTCCACTTGTAGCTCACAGTCTGAAACTAGACAGGGCACGTGGTTCCACTACTCAAATATTTTCTCATACAACATTCACATTGTAGATTTTTTGGAATTATCTTTGTAGGAACATAACTTTGAATGATAGAGCTTCAGTTTCTTCTCCTTATTGCTTTCTATTATTTTCCTCTCTACCTCTAAATTTCATCTGCAATTTCATCCGAGCACTGGCATTCAAGAGTACATTAAATCTATTTTAGAGGTGTTGCGTATGTTTGTCAAATCCGTAAAAAATATATACACATATGCATTAGGGCTTGTAAATCTACCTTGCAAATACCTGCCGGATGAATATTTTCTTTATGGTGTTTTTCCCCCCCTGACAGCCTCCCTGTGCTTTCTAAATCACATTCTTTATGGGAAGAGACGCCATTAGGATCGTACAGGTCAAACACAGAGTCACATTGCACGATCCCTGGGCAAGGATGGTATCGCGGAAACGAAACATGCTTATCATAACACAGGGCTGCGCTCCATGCCACGGGATCCGATGGGACGCAATGGATTGCTCCGTTCACAGACACTTCATTAAAATACCAGCCGCCTACAGTGCCATAAACTCCAAAGTTTGTGTTAGCTGATAAGGTCCAATTGCTTTTAATTGCTCCACTTACCTAGTTAAACTAATATTATTGTAAGACACGATGTTGTGATGTGACATGTTAGTTGTGTCAGTCGTGTCAATTTTTACTCTGCTCAGTTGCAATAACAAGGGGACCAGATTGCATTAAGCACGAGAGCATGTTGTTTATCTCCAGTATGGGAGCGATTTTCTCCATATGAGGACTAACTCTGGTTTTAATGGCTGCAAGTAGTCAAAATGCTGCCAGGGTGAGGCTTCAAAAAGGGATGGACAGTGTCACTTGGTGGTTTGGGTGGGACCACGATGGCCCCTAGGATTTTTAATTTAGTTATAGCTACTAAACATTGCATTATGGTCAGGTCTGAGACTAAGATTTATGCCAAATGATTGTGTGATGGTGGGGCAATGGTATTGACATGTCTTATATTGTAAACAACTTCACATCATATCAACTCCATTTTATACTTTTCATATCCTATGTCCTATTACTTGTGTTACCAACTCTTCTGTGCAGACTAATAGTTCAATTTGTTTATCTGTACTGTCAATATGATTTACATAACACAGAAATACACTGCACATATATCCTTAATGAATGAAGCCCTAACTGTTGTGCCACTTCTGTGTTTGTAGCAGTTAGATGCTTTTCTCTTTTATACAGATAACACATACTTGAAGCAGTAGTTTAATTGGTAAAATAAAATGATACATTAAATAAATCCATTAGCCCATTTAGCCAGCCAAAACTTTTTGCTTCTTTATTCAATACAATAATAATATGCGCTGTTAGTATTTTATTGTATATGCTCTGACGTGATTCAACCTAGTGAATGGAAATATTCACTTTGATACCATTATAAGAAAGAGAATTTCTGATTCTGCACAACTACTGTATGACAGAACGTCCCTGCTTCTGATTTCTATCATACATTCACATAAACAATAAATAAGAAACATGCACATACAACAGAGAAAAATCAGGCAATCATGTAAGCAGGGAAACAAAATCGTTTATTGTTGTCAATACATGTTGTTAAATAATTAAATTTTGAATTAATTAAATTTTGAATTAATTAATGCACAAAGTAATTACTTGCTATTCTATTAACAATTATCTTTGCCCTGGCTATTTTTTACAGAATGCTGTAAGCAGACAATATTCTATATAGAACATATTGAATACATAGTTGATGGGAAGCTATGTGAGTTCATGGTGTTACTCTTAATCTTGCAAACTGAATTGTGAAACTTTAATTTCACATAGAAAACCCTGCTTTAATCCAATCTGACTACTTAGGTTACAAAATACAAGTTGGAGGAATAATTGTCTAACTACTTATTAAGCATTCCATCTTGGATATTAAATTATAACTGAGTTATAACTGACTGTCCACTAATTGGAGTTAGCAGTCAACTAGTGCCTAAAATGAACTGGGTTGTAGAGTATCTCATTAAAATAAATACAATAATAATCAAATGAAATATAAATGATCTAAACAAGATTTTTCTCTCTATTTATTGTGGGATGTATTGTGTCTTCTCTCTGCTTCCATATGTCACTCATTCTGTTTATTAAATAGGAATTGCTATTAATTATTTGTGTTTAGACAATAAAGCCCTTCTACACAACTCCTAATTGGCAGATTAAATAACTGTTTGAGATTTAAAATGAACATAATATGGCATATATGCATTCAAAGATAAAACAGAAAATTAAAAATATTCTGTACGGTTAGATGACAGAATTCTCTACTGTGTTCTTAATGAAGACTATTAATATTATTATAATACTATTACAGCTGTGGTGAGAAAAACAATGGGGTTTTGTCCTTATTCAGATTAGTTTCAGTATTTGGCAGAAGCGTGGAACCCTTGAACTACGTAAAGGAACATGTGCTTGAAACATTTACGTGTGAATTGATAGTGAACTGATTTATGGCCCTTATTGCATGGTATAATTAATTTTATGCATATGACTTCCGTTACAATTACCATTTGAAGCGATTAGAGAAGTTCACTGCTTATATGAAGCCATCAATAATTGTGCGTTCATGGCTTGAAAGCATGGATGTCTAGAAGGAAGATAAAAAAACGGGCTCTTCTTTCAAAACCAAAAAATTCTCTTAAAGGGCAAATGTTTCAGGTCGACTATATCTCCTAATGAACTGTGCATAGAACATTTGAAGGGCATTTTTCAAAATCTTCAGATCTTCCCCCACATTGTCAGTGTTGTTCTGTTCAGTTATATATATATATACACACACACACACACAGCCACACACATACACACACGTAGGTACATATGGTATATTGTGTTGTAAGTTTCTGGGAACTACAAAAATAATTGAGGGTGGCTTTGACAAACAAACAAAAAATCATAGTGAACACTGAAGCACATAAAAAGGCAAACTTGGCACCTTAAATTTAAGATCAGAGCAAACCTACGCGTTATGAATCTTCTCCATACCTAGTAATATGATTAATAGTTATTAATCATACCTCCATACCTCATGTCACTTGCAAACATGTCAGGAATGGATTGTGCTATTCCCTTAAAATTTGTTTTTTTTATTCAGTGAGAGAGAGAGAGAGAGAGAGAGTGAGAGAGAGAGAGAGAGAGAGAGAGAGAGAGAGAGAGAGATAGAGAGAATTAGAGAGAAATGGATAGAGAGATCATTTGGACATATGAGTCTGGTGTCTTAAGGCTTTCCCATCGTCTGTCTGTCTGAATTGCGGGTCTGATGATTCGATTTGAAGCTTATCACCCATGGGTGTAAAGTGTCCTAGTTGTTACTAAGTGACTGATGACCAAGTGGGGGTCAGGATTAATGAGGAGATTGGACAGCAGACAGACCCTTTGAAGATGCTTGTCCGGCGAAGAGAAGGAATAGTATACGATTCTGAGGCACCAACTGGATCTGCCTGCAGGGATGTAGACTCGGCTGGACTAAAAAGAGCAAAGGTCAGATAAACGCTCAGTAAGAAACCATCAGTGTGTTACAAAAGCAGAGCATATGCTAAAAGCCTCTCCACAAGCAACGCATGGCAAAGGGATCCCTGGAAGAGATTCTGGTCAATCGACTCAATTGTTTTAGTCTAGTTTACTCTTGGAAAAGTGAAGTTACAGTTTGTAAAATAGTTTTCCATGTGATTGTATAGGTTTAGGCAAGTTTTAGCCACCGTTATGTTACAGGTTAATGGTTGAGTTGGCCTGAATCACTGCCTCCAATTGGAGCTCCACCTACATGAGATTATGATTTGTTAGAAGTGTCACATTCCCTTTGTTCCTGTCTCATTTTTTCCTTTGTCTTGTTTCTCCCCTGCATTGTTTGTAATTGTTTTATTATTTTCTATTATTCAGTCAACCCTCATTCATCATCATGCTTGTTGCTAATTCTCCCGTTCCGGCACACCAGCCTCCCATCAAGATCATCAGCCCAAGATATATCTACCCCGGTTTTCCAGTCATTCATCGTCAGATTGTTGTTCTCCCTACCCTGGTAGAAACTGACTATAGAAATCCATGTTTAAACTCTGTGTTTACATATTCTTTGTGTTTCTAGTTAAATTCATGTTAACCCTTGTTCCTGTTGTCTCCCTTTGTGTTCAGGTCCATTCCTCGTCTGTCTTCCAGCTCTGTCCGTCCTGCCAGCCCCGCCTGCCTGCAAGCTTAGCTTGCCCTCCGGTTCCCTCATCCTGTCTGCCCAGTCATCTCGTCCACTCCTCCTGTGCATCCCTTCCGTTGTCCGGCTCATCGTTTCCACTACCTCTGTTATTATTATTAAATCATCTCTTTTCATCCAAACCCACCTTGTCTGTGTCTGCGTTTGGGTTCGTTCCTGTTCATCACAACAATCTGACCATTGGTTTATTAGCAAAGCACATCCCTGAAAGTTGCGTGGACTTATCTCACTTCAGTGTCAACCTGGTCAGGCTCATAGTATTGTAAGTTTATGGGCCTGACGAGTGAGGCTAAGCTTAATTAACAGAAGGTGCCCACAGGCAGGACAACACCTTACAGTATGTATTGCCAGACCTGGTCAGAGGAATGTGTTTCTGTTTTGTGCAGCAAAGGATACCATGATTGTATTTCTCAAAACCAAAGGGTTTTTTGGAAAGCATTGTTCAAATCGGTCTGTTGAATGGCACATTTTGGTCCATTTTGACAGATGTATAGTTTGACAGATGTACAGGCTTGTTGTACACCTGAATGTACTAACGAAAACATCTCAAGGATTTGTTTTTCACAAGGTCTTGCCTGATTGGCAAACTAAATATAATGAACATGTCCCTCAGAATGCACTGCTGTGTAGGCAGTTGTGCTCGGCAGAGATGTGCAACACTTGTTTGTGGATTAAAACATATTTTTTATTCCATTTGTTTAAAAAAATCATTGACATTTCGGCATTCATTTAGAATGAAACATGTAAAGAGACAAATATAAGAGCCTCCTAATTGTGTGCAGTAGGTTGCATTATGGGATGGCCTTGGTGAAGTGGGCGGGGACCAGGTAGGATGGGGCCAAGGGGACGGGATGAAAAAGACAGGGAATATGAAATGAGGTGTAATATGTCATTCTGCTGACACGTAAACAACATTTTGTGAGGAAGAATAACAAATTTAACAAAATATACCACTGGAGGATTAAGAAATAAAATACTGTATATGTTCGTATAACCAACATAGGCTATGTGTGTTTGAGGTGGGATCTTCTGTAAAAGTAACTTGTGGGAGGACCGGCATGTCAACAACACAATATTGTGGCTCGTTGAACCTGAGCAATGTGAGTGTGTCTTCAGGGAACCTATGCAGGTAAGGGAAAGGTATGGAAACAGGAAAAACAAGGGTTAAAGGAGGCAAAAGAAAAGGCATTAGAAGGAGAAGCTCAACCTGGCAGTAAAATTGAACAAAGAAGAAAATGCTCACAAATACCTGAGTATTTCTTATTGTCATGGTTGGATGTCCACTCGTTCGGTCTCTTTCCATAGCATGGAAATATTCATGTAAATATGAAAATACATAATATATGTAATATTTTGGAGGTACAATTTTAGATGCAATGACTTGTAACAGATTTGTAACTGTTCCCTCCCCAATAATTTCTCCTAAATATGTTTTGACAGCAAATGACAGCAAATGGTTATATTACTTTTGCTAATATCACAAAATAGTACCACCATCAATATCTATAAGTCCAGTCAGATAGCTAAGAACATATTAGCAACTATTCCCAAATGTATTTTAAGTCAAACTGCTAACTGGAAGCCTTCCTTAAATCCTTAAAAGTATTACACATTTCTTGTGTTGTATTGTGCTGCTTGGAAAATGAGCGCAATTTGGCTAGCAAGCTAACAAAGATTAAGGTCTAGAAAAGAAAGATATGATCAATGACATTTCATGTAGATGGTTCCATTTTTTCTTGTGACCTGTATGACGTGTATACTTTGAAAGGGTTTGCAAATGATCTAGCTACTCAGCTCAAGAACAGTAGCCTACATACATGTACTGCAACATTTATTGCACAAGTCACAAGTGGAAAAAACTATTTTGTAGTGTCAATCCAAACAGAAATGGCTGTTGTACCAAGGCCAAGATTCAATCTTACTGCAATGCGTGTCATCCTTAGCTTTGACAAATTTAATAAAGCATTCAATTTCTACACAATCAATTTGTATTATTATTACAATTTCTATTATTTAATATTTATTTACCAGAATTTTCCAAACTGTACTTGTGACGAAATACATCACAGCATTTATTTGTAAGGACCATTGATGATTGAATTTAGTCCTACCTATTATACATTTTTCCCCTATATGGTAAGTGATGTCCAAAACAAATTTTAAAAAATGTATTATACAATTCAGCAATAGGAAAAATACCATAAAAATAGATTTGTCTCATCACCTGGTTATCTGGTTATAGAGAATATATCTCTCAGAAATTAACAACAGCGGCAGCCATATGGGGACCACGCTGGGGAGAATTAGGTACTTTACCACATATTTACCCCTGTAAATCAACTTCCTGCCTGACATCTGACATTATGAAGTAATTGAAAACCCTTAAGGTCTATTGTTGCTAAATGGCATGTCACCTTGTGTATCTGGGAAACAATGATAAATACTGTATACCAACATATTAATGTCAGCACATCAGCATGTCATGTAAATACCTCTGCTGTTATTGCCCGGTGCCTGGAGGATAGATCTGTATTAAAATAAAATGAATGCTGAGGGAAACCCTGTTAGATGTATGACCTCCTTCAGAGAACACATTTTGACTGAATTGATCTGGATGATATGAATAATTTAGGAGACACTAAAGGAGGCAATATAAATGCACACATATATTTTAATCTTTCAGCCACTGTTCCGTAATACTCTGTTTTCAGGTCCCCTCCGTCTCTGGGGCATGGAACATTGCGGCTGCCCCCCGGGCTAAATTAATCCCGAAATGTATCTTCTCCTCTATTCCGCATTCAAAGTTATTCACGTACGAATGCATAATAATTATTTTGAGATTAAACTCAAGCAAGGATTTGTATCCACACACTTTTTGTATCACATGGAACTTTGTCTCTCTCTCTCTGTTGACCTTTACCTTAAGTGCAGTCACCCTTCTCAGGTAATTCACACTGACATCTCACTTCTGCCTTTACCTACAATACATCCAGCTGACAATTTCAAGCGTTTAGTTTAACCCCTGGTAAAAATCAATGTCCTCCCTTTGTCTCCTTTTTAAATCACCAGGGCTAAGCAGTGCTCGCATGAAGCCCGGCCCCATGAACGCCAGTCATTTTCCCATACAATTCCATTGTCTGACAAGCTTGCTTTTTGTTAAGCTTAATGTAGTAACTCTTTCTGTGCGTTAAAGCGGAGGCCATGCCATGGTTCACATATACTGTGCAGTGTACCCCTGGAATGCAGCAATGATTTAAAGGTCCCCTTATCTCAATAACTCAGTCTCAAGGATCTTACAAAAAAATATTCTTCAGGATGAACCTGGAGGAAAGGAATGTTCAATTGCTTTACATATAATTATTCCTTACATAGTTTGAAGCAAAGATACTCACACTGCAGTATATCAAACACACACCCACACACACAAATATTATGTATATATATATATATATATATATATATATATATTGGGTGACTACTGCATTAAGACAAGGGGAGGATGTCCACAAACAAAAAGGAATTCCGTGGGGTTGGGTGACTACTGCCAGAGGAGGCAGTAATACAAACAAAATACAAACAGTAATACAAACAAAACAATTACTTTATTAAAGGAATCTTGATAAACACAAAAAGGGTGGGTCTTCGGGGGAATTCATAACACACAAAGTTCACAATCCTTATATTTGTCGATGTCCGTAATCCAATCCAGTTCCTCAAACAGTCCAAAGTCGGTGCACAAACAGGGTCCTCAAAACAATCCACTCTAAACATGATCAGCAATCCCAAAAGTAAGTCTTCATAACACTCTCCAAAACACTTTCCACAACCACCAACTTACTCCCTCCCAGTGTGACACCCAAGAGACCTTTAAATAGACATCTAAATGGCCTTCAGCTGTCTGTAGTCCCAAATACTTAACTTGGTTCAGGTGCGGGACTGCGGGCTGCTGGGAACCGTAGTTCTTCCGGCTCCAGTGGCTCAAATGCGTTAAAGGTCCAGGCAGCCATTTCCTTAGGCAGCCCCTTGGGATGCCACAATATATACATTATAATATATATTTATAAGAAACCATCTGAAAGTGAAAAAATACACATTGTTCCCAAGTGATATCATATATAATATGCTTGTAAATTTTAGGAGCAGGAGGGGTAGAGAGGAGAGGGTTGGGGCTAGGGGCGAGGGATTGATAGTGTAGGGGTAGAGAAAGAGAAGGAACAGAGGATGTGTGCAGTTCATGGTCTGCCACAATGAAGAGTCATCTGGTAACCATCCAGCATCGCTCTACAGTTAAAGGAGCTTTCCTTTCTCTTACTTCTTTCTCAACATCCTAATGTATGTGCTTTCTAGCATCTTCATACATCTGTTTATGGTGTATATATATATGCTAATTAGCAGACACATTCCTTAGCCGCAGAATTTTTGTCCTCCCTGGGGCACGAAGCAACACAGTCCACCCACTCATCGTCCCTCGGACAGGACAGGAAGCTAAACTTTGGCAAGACATCTCAAGCTATTCTGGATCCAGTCCTTGGCTAAGTGGTAGCTTTCTTGGACACAAAGCCAAGGTGGAGTACTTAAGTCCTTAACCGTCACCTCCTATCTTTGGCATCCACGCCTATTTAGACATACCCAAATATAACAGTCCATAGTTCAAGAACTGTGATGGCCACATTCCCTGCATTTGGTATAATTTGAAAGGAAACACATTGTAGTTAGGGGTGTGGTCAAATAGCATGTGGACACAACACATCCCATAGGACTGAAGATCAAACATAATATAAAGTAGGCTTTTATAGTTTTCTTGTTTAACTATGTATGTGCAGACTTCTAAACCCAAGGCCTCATGAACTAGAGGCTTGTTAGTGAGTGGTGTCACCGGTGGTCTCCAAGTGTCCCAAAACCTATCCAAGGTGGCCAAATTGTCCCAATGATTTCTGTTCACTTCTGTGACACTGAAAAATGACTTTGATGACTATACAACCTGTTTCTAGCACCCAAACCATTATGGATTATTATTTTGCTTACAAAACAGATACTAATGTGATGGCTGAAAGTGTCTCCTAATGTCTCTAAGTGGCCCAATTCACTTCTGTGACACTGAGAATCACACTACAACCTGTTGCTGCCTATGAGACACACACACCAAAGTCAAACCAAAGAAGGATAGCAACAACAGTTTTTTTTTTCCAATGATAAAAAACTCCCAAATTTTTTACTTAAAAAAACAAAACAGCAACAGCTGTCCAAATGACCCCAAAAAAAAAATAATATATTATACTGTGGAGGACGTCGGTCTCGGCCACGTGGGAGTGGCATGGTTGTCTGTGTCTTTACATGTTGTGGAGGCGTTTGGAGCATGTAGACTTTCCGGGGGCAGGTTTGGCACTCTCACAGGGTGTGAGAGTAAACCGTGGCCAGGAAGGTTGCTCCAAAGGCCATAATTGGTTTAATTATTATTTAATTATTTCATTGGTGTCAATCAGTCAATTGATATGGAAGTCAATTGGCTGATTGGGTGTCTGTGTGAGTATGTGAGTGAATGATTGTGATTGGGTGATTGCCTCACGAGTCCCACCTGAGCCAGGCAGAAAGTGAGCCTATTTAAGAGCAGGTGGGGCGAGTGGGGAATCAGTTAGTCTTGTCTTGTCATTATGTGTTAGTGTTGAAGTGAGACTTGTCTGTGTCTTGATGGATGGATGGGTGGGTGTGTGTGCGCGTGTGTGTGTGTGCGCGTGCACATATGTTGTGGAGTGTTTGATGTTTGTGGAGTTTTGTGTGTTTGTCAAAAGTGACTGAGTAGAGTGCTTCCTGTGTGTGTGGAAAGAGGGAGAGGGGGTGCACTAAGAGTGTCCGCCTCTCTCCCTCGGTGTGATTGTGGAGGAGAGTGAGAGGGTGCCCTGAAAGAGGGTCCGCCTCTCACCCTCGGTTTTATTGAAAGAAAGCTCGCACTCGGCAGTGGAGAGTGTTTCAGAACTCTCATTGTGGGGAGTGGCGAGTGTCTCTGTATGAATGGGAAAGAGAACTCGAACTGCAAAGTTCGAGTGTCTCAGTATGCATGGGGGAAGCACTTGAAAGGCCACTGGATATGTGTGTGCCTGGGGAGGTTCCAGGGGAACTCCGGAGGAAGATGCGCGGTGTCCCGTAAGTTTTGATTATTTTAGCTTGTTATTTTAGTTCATTGTTTTTACTCAACAGCTTCGCAGCGATTAAGGTGAAGATTTTGTGTCTGTGTTTGTGTTTGTTATATGTTAATCTGCTACTCCCACTGTCTCTTCCCCATGTCTGGGGGGAGAGACAAGAAAAAATAAATAAAATCAGATCCGTAGACCGACAAACTCCACTCCGTGTCTCCAGTCTGCTCTGTTCCCATCCAGGGTTTGTCACGTGGCGTGTGACATATACCAATATAAATAATATACTTATTATAATATATATTGATAGGTATCTTCTATTGGCAGAGCCTTCCGCCTACTAGTTGACCGGTAGCTACTCACCGGTCGTAAACTTGATCCTGGCTGTCAAAACAGGTCTTCTTTAGGGCTTTTGGTATTGTAAAGCCAAATAATTCATCCAGATAAACTAAGGGAAAAGTATAAAGAGTTTTCCAAAACTTAAAAACATAAATTCTCTTCAATCGCACTTGTTCTTCAATAACAGTATACACAAAGCGCATTCATGATAGTAAAAGCAAACCAAAGGAAACCATATATCATTGTAAAGGATATCCCATTGGCTAGAACCCTACACCAAATTCAGCACATATGGAGGGAAGCAGTATCTATTATACCACTGGATAATATTACTGGGGGTGCTGGTTGGACACTCAGGGGGGCTGTTTGACCAATACTTCGGAGAATGACAGGAGTGGTCTTATTTTGTAACAAAGATTTACCATCATGAGGATATAAAACTTTCCTCTGTGAAATGCTCACGTATCGCATAGACCCAGGAGAATTACATCTTTGCTGTTGTTGGCGATACAAAGTGCCAACATTGGAATTCTCTAGATTTGGCGTGTTCTTGAGACAAAACAGTGTCACTTATAGTGATCAGGATGCCCACATTATCAATGATCTGTCATATTTGGGGAGTTCTAGACTTCACCAAAGGTAAGGAGCAGCTATTATCCTAGAGTACCTTGCCTTGAATTGGGACAGGAGGATTTTTTTGCGACATCCCAACTGATGTGAATTAGCCTCCGCTGCTGAAAAGATGAGATTCCACCCAATCTGTGCATACAATACATGTGGATATGTTCAGTACATTTAACTAAGATATTTCCAAAAGAATGTGCTATGATATAGACAGGCTGCCAGCGGACCGGTTACAGTAAAAGGGTTAACATTGGGAATGAATAACTTAAATAACTTATGTACCTTAAGATGATATAAAACAAGAAACATATTTTTATATTTTGTGCATAACAACATAATGAAGGTACATCAACTATCAAAATATCACCAGGGAAGTTTTATTTTGCCTTCAAATTTGCACAATTTTACAATGTCTCAGCTCCAATGCTCACAGTAGAGACGAACAGTACAGGCTTCACTTCACTTCTTGGGTTGGCTTTGTATCCAGTCTAGTTACATGTCTATGGTTAACATTAGGGTCAGTGGAGGTGCAGCACTGAGTTTGAAATGGCAACACGTACCTACGCTATACAGCTAGGTACTTAATATGATGTTTTGTCTATCAAGCTACCTAGCTAGCATTGGATCTATGGCTATACTTGGATATTCACTAACTTCTCTTCAGTAATATTAGCTAGATACTTACTCTCTTAAAGACATTTAACTTTAGAAAAATATTGCATGGTAACATGATCTTCCATGGCAGCTCCATGACGATCAGTTTGTCTGCACATCGTCATTGTGCAGTCTGAGGATTTAGCAAGATACGGGCTGAATACTTACTGAAACTACATCAATACCTAACATTAATACATTTTAATTTTACATTTTAAGCATTTAACAGACGCTCTTATCCAGAGCGACTTACAAGATGTGCATTAATACATAACAATCATAGTTAGCGCACGATATCAGTGCAGGAATACAGCAATAGACATCATTGCAGGCATCTGCGTACCATACCTGTAACACCGGGAAGGAAAAGGTTAGTGAATTTAAAATATATATATTTTTCATAGTATAGTGTTGAACAAGTAAACAGGGGTGAAGACAATTTAGCTAGATGGACAGAGTTCAGTGGTAGTGGAGTCTGAAAAGGTGGGTTTTGAGTCTCTTGCAGAAGATCGTAAGTGATTCCGCCGTCCTGACCGATTGCGGAAGGTCGTTCCACCAGCGAGGGATCAGGACAGAGAAGAGGCGAGACCGTGAGGAGCGGCTGCCACGCGCCTGGAGGGAAGGGACAGTCAGTTTACCAGAGAAGGTGGAGTGGAGGGGTCTGGGAGGTGTGTAGGGAGTGATGAGTGACTGGAGGTATGGGGGAGCAGTACCTCTGGCCGCTTGAAAAGCAAGCACCAGTGACTTGAATCTGATGCGTGCTGCGATGGGGAGCCAGTGCAGAGAGGAGAGTAGAGGGGTGACGTGGGTGAACTTCGGCTGGTTGAACACCAGACGAGCGGCAGCGTTCTGGACTAGTTGCAGTGGCTTGATGGCGCAGGCCGGATGGCCTGCCAGCAAGGAATTGCAGTAGTCCAGACGTGAGATCACCAGGGCCTGGACCAGGAGTTCAGTGGCCTCTTGGGTGAGGAATGGTCGGATCCTCCGGATGTTGTGGAGGGAGAAACGGCAGGTCCGAGTGATCGCTGCAATATGGCTCGAGAAGCACAGCTGGTTGTCCAGGGTTACCCCAAGACTCCTGGCAGACTGGGACGGAGACACTATGGAGCCTTCCACGGTGATTAATACTAGAATCGTGGCAACAGTCAAGGTGAACATTTTGTTTTTTATAATGCTAATAACACCGCTGTTGATAAAGTCCCCATCCTTGACTTTCCCTAAATATGTTTTGTTTAACAAAGTTTAATGTAACAATAGGTGTAATTGGATTTGACCAATCTGGCAGACAAACGGTCATTGTCATTTTTTCTCTAACTCAAATCAGTCTTAGATAATGGCGATTAGATAATCGAAACTCACCTATCACACTTACCATGTTATGCTAAACATAACTATTAGACTAATGGGCAAGGGGAGGAGAGAAGACGATACAGTATATTTGCATAGTCAACCATTATCAATGCACCAAGGTGGTGATGTAGCTTTCCCAAATGAAAAATGGAAATGCATAAGGCACATTTTTCCAGCACCACATGGGCACAATTAACATGCCCATGTATTCAACAAATTACTCTTATTTGCTTTTATCTACACTTATATTGACTCACACTTATAAGCTTTTATATTGTTTTGCATTAATTTCATAATATTCATTATGCACATCGTGGTGGAAAAAATACAGAGTATGTTGGAAATTACACACGGGACATATACAGGTATGGAAAAACAGTCTAAAACATTGTCTACCAATGTTTTGTTTTTTTACAGATTTTTCTATCTAGGCTCTAGTTTATAACACCACTATTGTTTTACATTTATTAGTATGAGTAATAGTAACATAGTAACTAACATAGTAAGAGTATAAAAAGTCATGCACATGCAGGGGCAGAATCTCCAGAGTTTGTGGTGTCCCACCAATTCCAGCCCAGAAGAGGATCTGGCCCAGCCCTTTGTGAGTGGGAGAACTGAGTTTTGGAACTGGAGGCTGTCATGTTTGATGGGGGTTATAACATCATTGGGATTGCAGAAACATGGCTTGGTGCAGTGGATGGGGATGAATATAATGTGGAGGGGTACAAATTGTTCAGGAAAGATAGAACTAATAAAACAGGAGGGAGAGTGGCCCTTTATGTGAAAGACTATCTTAATGTGCAGGAAATTCCAGGAGTTAACTAATTCATTCCTTGAGAGGACATCTGGATTAGACTACTGGGAGATCATGAGAAGGGCCTTGATATAGGAGTATGCTATGGACCACCAGCTTCAGACAACAACATAAATACTATGGTCTATAGTAACATAAAGCAAGCCTGGGGGGAAGGAGAGAGACGTTAATAATGGGCGACTTCAATTACCCCTCTACTTTTCACATTTACCCTGACCTGACACTACTTCCCCTTAATTAGGAAGTAGTGTCAGGTCAGGGTAAATGTGAAAAGGAGTTTTTAGATGTGGTTAATGACTGCTTTTTGATACAGTCCTCAGCCTACAAGAGGAAATCAATACTGGATCTGGTTTTGTGTAATAATTCTGACAGACTTTGCAGCTCAGAGGTAATAGAACCACTAGGGACAAGTGATCATAGTGCAGTTACTTTTGATATTTTTGGCAAGTTAAGACAGCCTCCTGCAACTCAAGAATCTTTAACTTCAGACAAGCTAACTTTAGAAAATTTAAGCAATATAGATTGAGTAAAACTTGAACTGTGAATGAAAAATGGACTAAATTTAACAGGGTTATTGTAGATGTACAATGTAAATTAATCTCAAATGTAAGGAAAAATAGAATGAAAAAACTGTCTCCACAGTGATAACTAGATCTTTATGGGAGAATTTGAGGCAAAATAAGTAATTGTACAGAGCATATCAAGAGGAAAACTCAGAGACAAACAGGGTAGATTATTGTAATATGTGGGATAAGGCTAAAAATGAAATAAGGGCAGCTATAATGCAGTTTGAAATGGAAATTTCCCAAGATGCAAAAAGTAATCCTAAGCAGTTTTTTTCAATAATGCAGTAGAAAAAGGAAAGCTAATGATGAGGTTAAGTGCATTAAGAATAAGGAAGGGGCTTTGGTTTATAATAATAAGGATATCGCTAACACACTAAACAGTTACTTGTTGAAGTCTTTACCAGAGAAGAGATTATAAATATGCCTAAATGTATAGCCAATATACCAAATGTTTTGGAGGACTTTGAGATAAGAGATGTTGAAATACGAGAAAAACTACAAAAACGTGAAACAAATAAGGCAGCAGGCTCCGATGGCATAAGTACTGAAATAACTTGGGAAAATGACATATAAACCATTGACAGATATTTTAATGCAATCCATAAACCCTGGAGAAATACCAGATGACTGGAAGCAGGGTATTATAATTCCAATATATAAGAAGGGGGCCGTACTGACCCAGAGAACTATAGGCTTGTTAGTTTAACTTGCATCTCATATAAAACACTGGAATGTATTATTAGGGACAAGTTGGAATCATTCTTGAAAAATAATAGTGTTTTAAGGGAGAGCCAACATGGTTTTCTTAAGGGGAGGTCATGCCTTCCAGTATTTTACATGAAATGCAAGTTAAACTGACAGGCCTATAGTTCCCTGGTTAGTCATACAAGATCATGTATATGTTCATCAAACCCTGTAAAGTCGCGTTTTGAATCAACTAGTGCAATGTATATATTGACATACAGTTTTTTAGATTTTAATTACTGTACTGTATAAAGTAAAAAAACAAAACATATTTACCACATATAGGATACCCTTCTGAAGTGACTTCTATTGTAGTTTTGCTCATTACTGTTTGGTACTGCTTAGTAGCATTCAAATTCAATGTGCACAAAACCCCTACGCCCATCCCAGGCTCCAGTCTGTCCTGTCCTGCATGCAGATCTTTCCTTGGTGTATGACCCCTGATCTTTACACTCTGTGGTTACTCAGCTATTAACCCCTTCAATTCCATAGGAAATTAAAAGTTGTGGGGGCCAATTAAATAAAGTGACCGCAAAACAATGTCTGCTTCGCTGCATGCTTATCTTGTCATTTTAAAACTAAATAATTATCACAAATATCAGTGTAACCATGACATGTGTGTTGCATGCACTGGCTGTGACATTTTCTTAGACAGAACAACAAGCTTACAGGGGAATGTGTTTATACTGTTTTTAACAAATCCCACATTTTTTTCCATGTGTGCTGTTGATTAAAATAAGTGACTTCCTGGAGTGTGAGCTCTATTTTTTCAATGCAAGGAAGACCACTAAAATAACCACAGGAAACAAAAGCTATATTTTTCTCTAGCAATGAGTATCGAATCATAAATTGTGTGATTCTCCCTGACAATTTTAAATTGCTTTAGTTTGAATTATTGATAATGTACAACATAACATTATATGTATAACAAGATAAACACAGCTAACATTCAAAATATTGTCAACGCAACAAGTGTATTATTTTTTACATAAATGAGTATGTTGTCCTTACCTCAAACCATATTTTCATTTTAAATACAAACATACATTGGCGTTGAGAGGGTTATAGAGGATTATACACAGGCCTAAATTGCCTGTGAGTCTGGGGGTGTGGGTGACTTCGAGGCGAGTAATGGAGAGGGTGGTGGTAACAGATGGTCCATGAAAATGCGTTCATGGACACCAACAAAGACCAAGGAATGATTTAATGATAATTTTTGACTCACCCATTATTTATATGGGCATATAATCAACTGACATGCAATATTTCATTTGCAAAAAGCTCCCTTGTAAACAGACAGCTACATAAGCTGAGTAATTCCACAGTCATTGTTCACAGGATGAGTAAAGACTGTGTGCTTTGTTAACCATGGCCATCATCACTGTTTAATATTATCTGTGATAAGACTCCATTTATGCACAGGCTGATTATTAGACATGTTTTTGTACCAGTCCTCACTTTCTTAAATTGGTGATCATATATTTACGTTCAGAAAGATGTGCTGCTGTCATTTGCATTACATGCATCTGGCTACCCAACATATGCCATTTAGCAGATGCTTTTAGCCAAAGGGACTTACAGTAGTGAATGCATACATTTTTCACTGTATGTGGTCCCAATGGTGAACCCACAACCTAAGCAACGCTTAGTCAATGCCATGATTTACCTACTGCGCCACACAGAACCACAGCCAGGTCTGTACTTTTGTTCATTACACAATACAAAGTAGGCAAACACACAGTGCATCACTTATCTAATTTAAGTCACAGTGCTTGGATATACCTTTGTAAACTTTAGAATGGGGCAGGTAACAATGGTGGAGAGACCCAGTCTGAGAATTAATGAGGGCAAGAGTGTGTCGCGTGTAGCGTGTCGAGCAGGCAGCCACGCTCCAACCTGAGGCACAGGTTAATTAATGAACTGATCCAGGCGCTGAGAGAGAAACATGGGGCTGCAGTCCAACAGGAGCAGTGGGTCACAACACTGACAGATGCCCTATTACAATGTTAATGATACCAGGGCCCCAGGTCAAATAATTATATTCAAAGCTTTTTCTTGTAAATTACAATAAGCAGCACGCTGGAGATGGCATTTGCGACAAAGTGGCCAGGGGTACGCAGTGGAGTGAACATTCGGTGCAGGCCCTGGGACTCCCCTAGTACCTTGGGGACCTTCACGCCCTGACAGGACACACCCCCAGCACGCCCAGAGCCAGGCCCGGGCCTCAGCTCTCTGATCCAGGCCCAGATAAGGGACTCTCCAAGGGACCACTGCAGGTCTTTAAATGGCCACGTGGGCTGGGAACATCATTGACAAGCCAATTCATTCCTTTGTTCCACAGGCAAGCAGGCGCATTTCTCGCCTTGCTGGTATCAAACATGTTGAAAGAAGACAATGAGAAGCGTGGGTGAGAGCGTGCCCCTGTGTGACACACTTATCTTAAACCCTGATGCATTGTCTGCACTAACAGGTGCATACATGCATTACAGAGGGCACGGATAAATGACTGGTGTGTTTAAGAAGATCTCAGTTATATACAAAACCTTTTTTCCCCCTCATTGTTTTGTACCGTAATGCAATTGTGGGATTGCAGACTGGGATTTGGATCTGTCTGTCTTTTATTGAGGTATGAACATGGTTAGCATCCATTGTGCTTGAGGCTGTTATGTAAAAATATACACAGGTTTCAATACAGAATTTTATGCACCCGCTTTTATGAAGGTGCTATGGGTTATTTATCAATATCAACAGGAAAGCATACAGGTGAGGACCTAAAATAACAAACTGAACAAAAATAATGAAAAATGTGAATGAAAGCAAATTGAGATAGATTCTTAACATCAAGAGAAGCATATCACTCAGTTTACTCATGTTTTATATGAATACTTATATATGTATTAGGGTTGTAATGGTACACATATTTGTACCAAACCGTTCGGTACAGGACTTTCGGTTCGGTATGCACTGTGAACCAAACAAATGCAATCTTGCTTTAAATCACGGTTCGGTACGTTTTTGGTACAGTGGGGAAAAAAGAAATGCAAAACATTAAATTGCTTTTCATTTATTATGAACTTTTTAAACAGTGGCTAATTGGCCATAATTTACTGAACAAAGTAAGGCACATATCTGTCTTAAAAAAATAATAATAATGGCCATCAATACTGCTGCAACCACACACCAAAAAAGTTCTGCACATGCGTTAGTGGTTAAAAACCGAGGTACATACCGAACTGTGATTTTTGTGTACCGTTACACCCCTATATATATACTGTATATATGTAAGGGCTATCCGTCTAAAAAATAGGATTCTAATACAGTTACCACCACTATATTAGTACTCTCATAATATCAGTATCATTAGGTTTAGTATATCAGTCTCTTAAGTATATCAGAATATACTTTACTAGAAATGTGGAATTTCAATTAGCAATTAAATTAATAATTACAATGAAAAATTACAATATTAATAGTCAAATCACAAATCAATAATTAATCAAATCACAACATCATACCTTTAGTTAACACCAAATTAATAATATTGATAATCTAACTAAAGGGTTGAAGGCATCAGGGAGTTCTAATCAGCAGAGGTTGGCTCAATTCAATACAAGTGTAACATTAAGACAGACAACCTTATATAATGATATTTATTGAACATAAAGCATCAAACTGGCAAAGCACAATTCAATACATTAATGAACAACAACTATCTGTGTGTGAATGCACGTTTGTATCTGTGTGTGTGTCTGTGTGTGGCGCTTTGGGTGCAGGCATTCTGAAATGCATGGCCTTGCATGCATGTGGGTGCTCTCTTGCGTGTGTGTGGATCACACACATGTGCATGCATGCTTTAAGCACGTAGTCATTGAGAACAAAGAGGAAAGATGGAGGGAAGTTTGAACCCAGTTTGTAACTAAGGAAAAAGGAAAGATGGCGCTTACTGTGCACACCAGAATAACTGTTTTGTTATTGCATGATAACTAGATAAGAAAACATACAATACCTGGGTCTGTGTGTTGTGTATTTTACTACTAATGCAAGCAGTGAATAAGCGGCTATGCCAGCTACACAAACAATGGTTAACATGGAGTGTCATGAACCATGATACACAATACAACAGTTTGTACATTCAGTCATGAATATTAAAAGTCTGTTGCGAAGTTATGCTATGTCTATGCCCAGTTTGTTACAGCCTTGCTTTTGTTTTGTTTGCTCCGCAGTTGGTGGGGTCCGATGCATGTTTGTCCGATGTTTCTTAGCTGTGTTCCTTGGAACTGTTCACGGTTGACGTGAAGTCTCTGGTTTGTTTTCCAGGGTGTAATTGTCACCGATGAGTCTTGAGGAAGACAGCTGGCCGCTTCTGTACCACTCAGATGTCCGATATTGCTAGCTGTGTCCTTTCACAGCTCTTCATGAATTAGCGTTGCTTGCGGCTAAATTCGTGGAGATAGCACTCTGTTGTGGTTCGGCTGCTGTTCAGAGAACCTTTTCTCTTGCACACTCCATGCTTCAGAGAGGACTTCCTCGATGCGTGCTTTCACAGGCTTGTGAGGAGAAAGAGAACGAGCATCATCTTGGTTGAGGCGCTGGTGAGAGAGGGAGAGAAAATGGCGATTGCGCTTTGGTTTTGTTAATCATGTGGGAGTTCTGTGTTTACAGTATCCTATGGGAAGGTGACAACGAGTGACACAAAGGGGTATTCCTTTGTTATAATTTCCTGTGGGTCATGTTTCAAGTCTTTTGGAAAAAGTGTTTGTGGTAAATAAAAACTTGTTCTTAATGGCTTGCCTGGTTAAATAAAGGTTAAATAAAATAAAAATGTCTTTGACAAAAATCATTAAGCACACAAAATTACAGTCAATGAATGGCATTTCAAACATATAATTTCAGCCTCAGTCCCTGTTCTCTGAAGAAGGGGGCACTCACCATACAGGTGAGAGAGAGAACAGGTGGGTGCAGGAGAAAGACCAGATCTTCCTTTTGTTATACAGTTTAATTTGCCTTGTGAACTTAGAAAGAGTCTTTACTTTGCCTTTTAGAGCCTTTTGCCTTATTTGAAACCTACCTTGTTGGAACCTTTTTGTTGGACCATTAAATCAATCATATTTTGGTAAAACCCTTTGTTAAGCTTTTCTTTTCCATCAACCATGCCTCACAACATTCCCAATCTCTCATGATGTCACATATGGTGGAGGATGCGGGCAAGCATGGTTCAGTGTGGATGTCCAGTAGAGAAGAAGATCTAACAAACCTTTTTTACCAAGCTATGCACCAGTGATTATCAAAACAAAATGGAGGGTCTGTTCAAGGCCATATTGGAAAGCAATCACATTCAACAGGAAACCAATGTAGCTGTTGTGGAGTAACAAAGGAGGGCAAACATGCTCAAAGCGCAGGAGATGCAACAAGGGGGGGATCTAACCAGACCCACAGTGTGGGCTAGTGAGTTAAGGCCTCTACATGCTCGAGCGACTGCAACATGACTGTGATGCGATTGCAACGCGACATCTGTGAAAAGACATAAAAAGACCATCCTTCATTTCCCTTAATACATTAACATTATTTTCAAGAGTTGTCTGCTGGTTCCTTTGTTCCACGTGAATTTACTCTATTATTTTAATGCTATAAAGGTGAGTTGCTCGCACACAAGCTGCTTTAATGACAGGCGTACTTCCTTTTTTTCAAAGGTTTTAAAGTCTATTGTACTGAGAGTACATTAAACTCAGAGATTCTGCAAACAACAAAGGATCAACTGTTGTCTTCATGTCCTTCTAAATGATATATTTAAGGTTGCAAATATCCAGATGTTTTGTGTTGTGCTTTAGATTACATATAACTGTAAACATGTCACTACAACACCTTAATTATATTAATAATATTCAACTAACAAAACAAAGAAAAAGCAGGGTGCATATACATTTTTTTAAGCATTATTTAAGCATATAGCAGACGCTCTTATCCAGAGCGACTTACAAGATGTGCATTAATACATGGTAAGAACAATCATAGTTTGCGCAAGAGATCAGTGCAGTAATACAGGGATAGACATTGTTGTTGGGAGCTGCATACCATACCTGTATATGTCTATGTTAACATTAGCTAAGCAAAACTATCAATATCTATCTAGCTAGCTAGCTAGCAACCTGGTATCATGGCCAAATAAACCTGCTAACAGTAGCCAACGATATAGATAGCTAGCATAATTTGTTCGACGCGGTATAAGATGAACCAGCTTCAGGAAAGATTGGCTGAAGAAGTTTGAAGGTACAGGAGTTTACCTGCTTTCATGAAAACTTTACCGACGTTCAATACATTGACGCCTACTAGTGTACAGAAGTGTAAGGACACCATGTTGCATTGCGCGAACCGCAAAAATGTTGCACAAGTTACACAGAAGCATGTAGAGGCCTTTAATCCCTAAAATGGGGGCCACCGATAATGTGGAGGCATTCCTACATGCATTTCAAGCCATAGCAACCAGGAAAAAGTGGTCTAGGGATCAATGGGTTGGGCCCCGTTCTTATCTGGCGAATCACAAAAAAACGTTCAAGATTTAAACCCTTTGACAGCCAATGACTATGATCTACTGAAAAATGAAGCCCTGCCAGGAAAGAGCAGCTAAGCCCCTCGGGGCAGCAAGGAAGCCCATGCCAATCTCTTTGCCTCTTTGCTAGGGAGCACAGGATCTCAGGCCCTCACCTGCCCCGTAACTGTGAATAGCCAAGATGTAGAGGCTCTGCTTGACTCAGGAAGTATGATTACCTTAGTTTGCGAATCCAGCTAAGGTGTTCCCAGACAACTCTCTTCCAGTTGCATGTGTCCATGGGGATAGTTGTGAATACCCTGCTACCATGTTGACATGAGTCACCACCAGAGGGAAGTGTGAGATCATGGCTGGTTTGGTGGATACACTGCTGGTCCTTGTGTTGAGGATGGGATTCTCCTATTAGCACCTATATTCCACCTTTTGTGACAAGAAACTCAGGAAATAATGACTAGGTTACCCCAAAGGCCCAGAAGTAAGACCAAATCTAAGAGAGCCAATACCAGTACTGGCCTAACTACTCCCTGCCTGCCAGTTCTCTGTTCTCCAGTTCATGCTCTTCCAGGTGCAGGGGAATCATCAGAGGAGGCGGAACCAGCCACAGGGGAGGCGGGGCCACCCCAGGAGAGTGACTCCCAGATGTCAAGTGATGATGTCATTCCAGAAACCCGTAGCCAGCTCCCTCTATCAGGCCAGTATGGTACTGCACGGTTGAAAGATCCCACATTGCTGAATGCATTGAAAGATCCCACATTGCTGAATGCATTGAAGTCTTCCAATTTTAGCCCGCTATTAAAGAAAGGGTGTTATTTTTCAGAGGAACCAGGACGTAAACTTCCTGACTGCCAACACAGCACCCAAACCCTCTTTTAGGAACCCCCTTATTCCCTGGCCAATCATTGTGATCCCTTTTGAAAGGGTTGGAATGTGCTCGGGGTCACCAGTATATTTGAGTTATATTAGTTTGTTAATTTTAGTGGGCTCAGGAGAGAATGACTAGGTTACCCCAAAGGCCCAGAAGTAAGACCTAAGAGAGCCAATACCAGTACTAACCTAACTACACTGTAGTTAGGCTATACTACATGCTACCCTGAGGCAGTACCCCTCCGAAAGGCCACAGCTAAACAAATTGCCAAGGAACTGTTTCTTCTCAGTAGCAGGGTGGGGTTTCCAAAAGAGATCTTGACTGACTAAGAGTGTCCATTCATTTCCAGACTCACTAAGGACATGTGCACCTTTCTGAGGTGCAACTGAGAACATGCTCCGGAAGGTGATCGACGGACAAAACTGGTACCAGCTCCGTCCTTACCTGTTGTTAGCAGTAGGAGAGGTTCCCCAGTCCTCTACTGGGTTTTCACCTTTTGAAATCCTATGCTCTCATAGGCCCAAAGGACTGCTTAACATAGCTAAAGAGACCTGGGAAGAGCAGCCCTCCCTCATTGCACTCTCATAGAACGTGGTGGTGCAATGAGAGAGAGAGAATAGCTGCCATCTACACCATTGTGAGAGAGCACATGGAGAAGGCTCAAAGGGAGCAGCAGGCCTCCTACAGCTGCCCTTCCTGAACCTAGAGAGTTCCAGCCAGGTGAACATGTTCTAGGTCTGGTCCCTACTGTAGAGTGAAGGTTTATGGCAATCTGGCAATGACCATATTAGGTAATTGAGAGAGTGGGGGATGTGAACCAGGAATGATAAAGCCAGAACAGATCTACCATGTAAACCTCTTACAAAAGTGGTATGCCAGAGATGCATTGTTAGCGTTAGCTGTCTTTCCCCCAGGGAATCAGGTGATCTAGTGATTAGTGGACTGCAACAAAGATGTGTTCTCCGCCACTCCAGGCCAGGTCAGGTGGTGCAGCATGAGATCCACACCTTGCCCAGCAAAACTGTAAACTAGCTGCCCTACATGGTACCTGAGGCACGGCAGGAATCCATCCTTGAGGAGGTAAGGAAGACGCTGGAGCTTGGGTCATTGAGGAGTTTCAGAGTGCCTGGGCTAGCCTCATTGTGCTAGTTCCAAAGTCAGATGGCACAATCTGTTTCTACAATGACTACAGGAAATTAAATGAGGTGTCACAGTTTGATGCCGATCCAATGCCACATGTTGATGACCTGATTGACCATTTGGGGCAAACTTGCATCATAACAACCATGGATCTACTCAACTCCCCTCCTCTTGTGTTTTCTTGACCACCATATGGAGTTTGCAACAAAGAGACATGATGTCATCTGTAAACTGCCTATTAGGGCTTCAAATGGTTCCAGCTGGGCAGTAATCATCTCCCAAGCCCAACAACACACATTAGTCTTTGTAGTCTTTATAGGGACTATAGTCTTTTGTAGTCCCTGCTAGAGCCAATTTGAGGGGATGTACTTCCCATTTATAACACGACCTCTCATGATGCCACAATATAAATATGTATATGTATATATTGATAAAATCATGTTTACATCTATTTGATAAATGAATTATTACTCTCTGACCATTATTCACGATTTAATATGCATAAGCACCACATCCCTTCATTAATCAGATGGGAGGTTGGGCACAGGTGATAAGGTGATTTAACTTGTTGAATCAAGCCTTATGAAAAAGGAAAAAATGAAAATTACTAATTGACTTCCCAGTTTAAGAAGCGAACAGTGCCTTTGTGCCATCAGTTTGTTGGTCAACAAACTGACCTGGATTCAATCAACATTTGCCCTTAACTTTGCCTCACGATTAAATGCAAGTGTTTTGTTTTTTTCACAAACACAGTTTGGTGGGTTAATTGTGATGATCACTGAACTTACTAAAATGAACACTTGCATGTAATCATGAGTGAAAGGACAAATGTTGATTGAATCTAGGTCAATCACTATTTGTGCTCACTTTCATCAATTGCACTTATACCTGAAACAAAATCTCTTAGGTGCATTTCATTAGTTATGGAAATTAATGTTTGTCATTAACAGGGTGCCTACTGTGAAAGCCATGGGCTAGTAGGTAGCCAACGCCGAAATAATTACAAATTGTACATTTGCATGCTGTCCACTTGATTCTGGTTGCAGAGAATTTCTTCTGGTATTCTGTCACATTTGTATTCTAAGGCCTGGAACAGTATGTGCCTCTCCACCAGTCTATAAACCCTAGCTGCTGCATGTCATCTCAGCTTTTCAGAAATATATGTGACTTGTATTACAATGGATTTCACTGGAGATAGTGTTAGTTATGCAACGGACTCCCTACTCATTATACTTGAGCAGCATTTACTATTTAGCATTTAATGTCCATTTAATTTAACTTACACTGATTATATCAAAACAGAAATGCCATAATTTCCTCAAGGTATCTGGGTTATTATATCAAAATATAAATGGGCAACTTCGCAATTTTTGGTTCAGATGTTTCTTGAGAGGTTATACAAATAAAACAATAAAAATGATAAAAATTTCACTTGAAGTTATGCTTTATTTTGAAGCTTTGAATGAGCCATGGCAAGGTGACTATAAGGATATCACATTCCAGAACGTTTGTCTTCCTGTGATTTTCCACTTATATGTTATTATTTTTTATAGTGTAACATTTTAAACATGGATGAAATATATTGAAAGTATATTCTTCCGACTGTTTGTCCTTAGCTTCACTATGAATGCTTCCACTCCAGTTCTGCAGTTACAGCCAACACTTTCAACATTTACATTATATAAGTGAAAAAAAAGTTGCACACCTTGTATTTCTTAGTCTCTCTTGGTTCAAATAGAAAAATAAAATGTGAATATTCTTTCCCCACCATTTCACTGGGTAGAAATTGATAAATTGTTAGCCTCAAAATGAGTGGATGGGAGGGATGGCTTTCAAGGAATAATCTCCAAGATCTTAATAAATCATGTTTGTTTCCTGCACTATGTTTATATTCATTAATTAGGAGATTATTACATTTCAATCTTCAATTAGCAAATCAGCAAACCATTTAGAATTATGTGTTGTTTACTTACATTACATAGTTTTAGACCTGTCTAAAATCTGCTTTTGCCTTTTGAGTTCTTACAAAACATGTTTATCTTAAAATATGATTGACTTAGTTACCAAAGATTTGCTGGTTCCAGTCCTCAAGGAAGGTACAGTCCTGAATAGCCTGAAAGTCCAGATCTTGTAATTGGATACTGTGTAAATGGCAGCGATATCAGACACTCTGATAAAGATTTATGCATAAATAAAATAAAAAAGAATTAAATTGGAGTGAACCAAATGTCTTGAAATAGGCAGGCTACACATTTATTTCAATAGGGTTTGACTCTTCAAACAGCAACTGAGGTCAGTAATGCTTTATGGAAAAAAAAAGCGATATATGTAAAAATGTAACCATAACAGCTGTGAGGGCAGAAACCTTAACAACACCTTTTCATAATTCAGGTGTGCTCTGGTGCTATCATCTCTTGTCCTGAAAGAAGTCATCACAAAAAAATAAGTAAAGGGGCGGGGGGCAGGGGGACAAATGGTCCACGATAAAAAAATGAACAGAGCAAAGAGAAGCAAAGAAGCATAAAGCGGGTGAAACGTTTTTTTTAACCCCTGTCCTTATAGCGTATTAATCTTCCGGCGACCTCCTGTTCAGTGAAGTGTCTCTGAGTGATTCCCTCTGTCTTGTGGTCCCTCTCTCCCTCACTCTCAACGAACATTAAATATCACCTGCTGTGATTAATCCGAACTTAATTAAATCCATCAGTGAGACAATGGCCAGGCAATGAGGTATGTAATCATTGAAATAGTAAATGAAATGATGTAAGGGGCCCTCCGTTTCTCTTATTGACAGTGATTGAGGGGATGGGTGGGTCCCAAATGGCCAGCAGGGGGTTCCGCCTGACCAGGCCATGGTCCGGCCTCCCTCGCACTACCCCACATGCAGGTGGAACTTTCCAATCTGAGCGCTCAGAGCAGGACGGTTTAAATTGATGGGAGACTCTCCTGCCCCTCCTCGCTGCCCTAGGTTTCTTATGGATGACTTCTATTTAAAAGCATGTGGGGAACACGTCTGTGTCACTCAGCTATCCAAAATGGTGTCATGCCTCTATCACCAGAACCCTGACTCTTTTGGCTCAAGTCCATCCTTCCTGTTTTCCCCATTTTTGGTTTTGGAATTAAGAACAATTTGTTTGTTTTTTTCGTTTTTTTTCTTAAATTTTCCCCCATTTTTCTAGAAATTGTGGCCAATTGTACCCTCTTGTAATAAAACTACCCTCCCCCTTGTACAATGATGCCGAACTGCCTCCTCCAAGACGGAAGTCACCAAGCTGTAGACCATACGGCCATAGACCATAACTCTGAACACACAGAGCCGATTTGCACGTGGTGAACTCATGCCGGCTTCCCTCCCCCTCCCCCAAACGGCACTCCCGGCCAGAGCTGGGCTTGCCCCCAGAGCTCAAACCCAAGCTGCAGGGGGCAACCTGCACTTAGAGCAAGTGCCTTTACTGGTTATGCCACCAGGGGGTTCACAATTTGTTATTTTGTAGTTTTACATTGGGGACAATTTCTGTCCAACTACACCAGACAAATGCACTGTAGGAATTGCATACTGAAAGTCTACACAAGTCTGAATGTTGGTTTCCCTTCCAATTAAAAAGACACTAATAGGAGAATGACCAGTCTTATCAGTATTTACCATATAGTTCATAACAATCCTATAGAAAACATTTTAGCTTTGCAGAGCTTGCATATAGTACATCCAAATATAATGGTCTAATGCCATTGAGATGGTCAGGTGAGACAGAAATTTTCATTAAAGTTTCCAAATTCACAACACATGTAATGTTAGGCTATTTAAAATGTACAACAGTATGTTGTTGTCATTGGTGTTTACCTTTAATTAATTCCCCAGTGTCAAAAGATATAAAGGTATTTTAAAATGTATATAAAATTGTAAATGTTAATGACACATCCACATCAGATTTGCCAGACTGAATGGTAGTGTTCTTCATGTCACCCTAAGTTTTACACTTATTGAAGTCCTGAAATTGAAAATGAATTTAAAAAGTCAGGACACAACATACCTTGGCCAGGGGTCCTCTGGTTATAATTATATTTATTTCTCCCAGTGACAGGCCAGCTACCCACAGGCTACAGGTTATCTTCAATGAGAAAGACACCTCTGCTCTGATTGGTGCTAGCTCTCCTATCCTACCATGTGGCCTGTATGACATAGTCACTGGACCAAGGGAAAGTGCCTCAGAGGACTGCACACATTTCAGCTGTAGTGCTCCTTGTACATGTTCAGGTAGCACGGTTGGTGATTCCAAATTGGGGAGAATGAAGACAAGAATAATTCTGGTTGTTCAAGACCAACATTTCCTAGCCTTGATTCCTGAGGTCAGGGGTGCAAACACAGTGGTAGCAGATGGTTCAGAAAGAGAGTCCTGCATTGATTGTTGTGTGTGTGTGTGTGTGTGTGTGTGTGTGCACGCGCATACAGGTGTGCATTATCCATTACACTGAATGCATAGGCAAAAACACCCACACAAATTGTCATAATGGACAAACATCAGCCACAGCTGGGATGTTAATACCAGCAAACAGGATTATCTTCAGAAAGGATTTCTCAACTAAGCATTTCCTGGTAATTAGATTTTTCCATCTCGGGAATGAATTGCCTTTTAGCAGTGAAAGCTGTCACTGAGGGAGCTGTTAGCTCCTTATAACTGAATTAAATGCATAATTAGTGATACAATTACATTACCTTTTGTGTCTTTTGTGTGTGTGCATGAGTGGATAGGGAGAGAGGAGAGGGGGTGTGAATTCATATTGAGGCAGAGGGAGAAGAAAGTGAGGAAAGGCTGGGTATTTGAGGATGGGAAAGGGGATGCAGAGATTTAGGTGTAGGACAGGTGGAGGGGAGAGACAGATGTACATTTAGATGTGGAACAGAAGAGAAGAGGGACTATTGTGGAATTAGGTTTTGGGCCAGAGGGAAGGGTTTTTATGATGGGGAGAGGGACTAGGGGCAGTTGTAGAAATGGGAGAGGGATATAGGAATGTGGGGGTTGTTATAGGTCTGGATCCAATCAAGTGATCTGTCTTTGACTGGTTTGACTTAAAAATATATGCAAGTGTTTTTTTTCCCTCCTCATTTCATTTTGATGGTTGCTGAACCTACCAAACTATATTTGTGGAGAAAAACTAACATTTGCATTCAATTGTGAGCCAATGTTTTAGGAGAGATGTTTCAAGAAAATGTTTGTGTTTTGAGGAGTGTGGTATGTTGGAGAGAGAATTGTGGTATGGTGGAGAGAGGAGTGTGGTATGTTGAGAGAGGAGTGTGGTATGTTGGAGAGAGGAGTGTGGTATGTTGAGAGAGGAGTGTGGTATGTTGAGAGAAGAGTGTGGTATATTAGAGAGAGGAGTGTGGTATGTTGAGAGAGGAGTGTGGTATGTTGAGAGAGGAGTGTGGTATGTTGGAGAGAGGAGTGTGGTATGTTGAGAGAGGAGTGTGGTATGTTGAGAGAGGAGTGTGGTATGTTGAGAGAGGAGTGTGGTATGTCGAGAGGAGTGTGGTATGTTGGAGAGAGGAGTGTGGTATATTAGAGAGAGGAGTGTGGTATGTTGGAGAGAGGAGTGTGGTATGTTGAGAGAGGAGTGTGGTATGTCGAGACAGGAGTGTGGTATGTTGGATAGAGGAGTGTGGTATGTTGGAGAGAGGAGTGTGGTATGTTGGATAGAGGAGTGTGGTATGTTGGAGAGAGGAGTGTGGTATGTTGGAGAGAAGAGTGTGGTATGTCGAGACAGGAGTGTGGTATGTTGGATAGAGGAGTGTGGTATGTTGGAGAGAGGAGTGTGGTATGTTGAGAGAGGAGTGTGGTATGTTGCGAGAGCAGTGTGGTATGCCGAGAGAGGAGTGTGGTATGTTGAGAGAGGAGTGTGGTATGTTGGAGAGAGGAGCGTGGTATGTTGGAGAGGATGCAGGGCGGAAGGCAGGGTTCAGCTGGCAGAGGAGAGTCAGGAGGACCAGCCTGGCGTGAAGGCGGCGTGGCAGTGCGGGGCTGTGCTGAGTGGGGCACAGCGGTGGCTGGGAGCGGGGTCACACATAGGCCTCAGCTGGCACAGAGGTCTGAGGGAAGGAAAGAGAGCCGGTTCTTCGTGCCCCATTCATCACCACGTAGTGGTTGACAGTGACGGATGGGCCGGGCCGGGCACTGGCACTACACCAGCTCAAGAATCATATGGGCCTGGGAGCAGAGTGACAGCTGGAGCTCCGTGTCAAGTGACAGAGAGACTGCAGCCATTAATAATCCATGTCACATGATCCTGCACGCCACGCGAGAGAAAGGGGACAGTGATTCAGACGTCGGCCAGGAAGGGGGGATCGTGTAGCGAGGAGATGTGACAGTCATGGAGGCCTGATCTTTAATCAAGTGCATGGATACGGGATGATGAATACACATCTCACAGTCGGGAAATGGGAGTGACTGATTTTTTTTTATGACCCTTTTGGGATATGGGGATGAGATACGAAAGCAAACACCCGCTGCAGTTTGCCCCATTCCTCATTTGTGCCAATAAATGCAATTTGTCATTTATTCAGCTTGTGGGCTCATAATCATAACATTTGGTAAACATTAATTGATGAAGTAATAAAAGTCCCCAGCAAGGTGAATCACTGACAGTGACCTCTGTACTACAGGGTATTTTAAACCCTCACTTCACTTCCACTTGACAACCATACTTCTAGAGTTACCCTGGCTCTCACTTTCTCCACTCGTTTCCCTGTTGCCGATGTTAAGCTACTGAAAAAAAATGTGAAGCCTTGTGTTGGAGACAAAAATAGGCAATTGCTAGAATCTTTGCTAATATACAATATTTTTCTTTTGTTTATGCTGTATTCAACATTTCATAAAAAAGGCACAAAATGGTTTCAAATTTACTTTAATAAGCATATCAATTATGGCAGGCAGGTGGACATGAACACACAGAGAAGGCAAAGGGCCACAGCTGCATGGGAGCGTGTCTATGTTCCCACAGCCCTATGTTCCTAAATATGTATAATGTTCTTTGTTCTTAAATAAAGACAACTCTCTGAAACCAAGATGATCACTATTACTGCAGCAATACGACGGGGGTTTTTTTTGGGGGCACGGGTTAAGGGGGCAACAACGTGTTATGTGCATTAGGGAATGGCCATACCTGTGCTGTGGGGATGTAGGCCTGAGGGAACATAGGGCTGGGGGAACATAGGGCCTAATTTTGATGGGGGAAAATTTCGTAGAAATGGGGGAACATGGGGCTGTGGGAACATAGGGCTGCGGGAACATAGGGATGACCCCAGCTGCATTACTTCTTGAGAAACTCCATTGTAGGGAAAATACCTACTTAAGGGATGCCAGCAGCTGCAGCACATCATATTGGAAATTAATTTGAGTATAATAGGACTTTAATGGGAACAAATATGAATATTACAAGAGAAAGTAAGAGTTTGCAAGTGTTTAATGTTGCAAGTAAACGGTGATGGACCAATGACCCGCTGATTGCTAAGGAGCCTTTAGCTTTCGTATTTGAGGGCAAACAAACTCAGAACAAATGTGCAAGATGCGTTTGTCGGTCTTGTCAACTTTTAATTGCCTTTCCTCTCTCCTTGTGTGACACACTGATGTATGCAAAGCGTGACGTTAGTGTGCAACCCTCTGTAGTTTAGCGTGCGCGTAAACCATTTATTTTCATGCAGTGTTTAGGACCCAAGATGATCCCTTAATCCAATTCAACACTGCAATCAAAGCCCTGCGAATCAAGCGTATTATAACCAGATGCGTGAGGATGCCAGCCACTCTGCATGTCATTATGAGGAGTTTGTGATAATGAAGTTGGTTTTAATAGGATTTTGGAAAAGCTTCCAGTCAAGGTATGCTTCCTTGCATCTCAGCTAATTTGGTTGAGAATAATTCATACTGAAGACAATCACCAAGTGTGTGTGTGGGGGGTTAGGTGACCCCCAAGGAAGGATGTCCTCAGAAAAAACGGAACCTGTTATTCAACCTTCAGAGCTGAAATCCCTATCACAGTTATTTAGGGGGAATAACACCCAGCCAAATGCAGATTGATGAACTTGATTGTCATCCACGTACTGGACTCACAAATGCAGATGTGGAAGATGTCTTAAGAGCGTGGCCATTTCAGGAGTTCTGCATTGAGCTGAAGATCAGTAAAGGTTCATTCTGGCTTTTCAGTGGTCCATATTAAACCAGCACAATTACAAGCACAGTCCTTTTCTCACTTTTTAGAACAAGATGACTAGTGAGATGGGATTCATTGGGTCTCTTGAACAAAATTCACCTTTTTCCCACATTTTTATTTTCTCTCTGGTTTCTTGATTTATTTATTCTACTTGATGTTTTTAGTCAAATCTGGAGGTTCTACATTGTACTGAAAATTGTTTTTAGTCTTCACATTTTTAAAATTCATATTCATTGGGTTTTTTCTTATTTTTTGTCCCCTGTTGTCTTTGTCTCTCCTGTATTCATTATGTTAATGAATAAATCATTATTTGTATTTATTTTCAGGCTTCCCAGCACAAACTAGACTGCACCCCACACATCTCTCTTTTCTCTCATTTCTAAAGCACCATTATAGACATACACCTTTTTCATGGGCAGAGGCTGTTACTGCTGTGATTGAAAAAAGACAAAAGTAAACCAACAAATGAAGTTAAAACAGGAGCAGATAGGATCCGTTTATAATTACTAGACCCAGAGAATGTTCAAGTAGCAGTATCAGCCAAACTACCTTTTTGATCAGAGCAAGCTGGATGCTGAAAATACAGCTCACTGACCACTTTGCCCATCCATTCTGACTGTGAAATCACTAACTGGTGTAATACCAAAGCGTAATATGTTGAGTACTGCTCAAACCCTGCTCATGCCCATTAATATTCTGGCAGAGACTGAGATAGGGTGAGAGGATAGGGGTGAGATAGGGAGAGAGGATAGTGATGAGAGGATAGGGGTGAGATAGAGAGAGAGGATAGATGTGAGAGGATAGGGGTGAGATAGGAAGAGAGGATAGGGGAGATATAGGGAGAGAGAATAGGGGTGAGATAGGAGTGAGATAGGAAGAGAGGATAGGGGTGAGATAGGGAGAGAGGACTAGGGTGAGATAGGATGAGAGGATGTGGGTGAGATAGAGAGAGGGGATAGGGGTGAGATATGAGTGAGAGGATAGGGGTGAGATAGGGTGAGATAGGGAGAGAGGACAGGCACCTTAGACCAAATTCTGACTGTGGAAGAGTAGCTATCATTGTGATATGAAATTCTACTCAAGAGCTCCCTGAATTAAATACATTGAAATGACTTGACACCTGCAATCTGGCCTTCCTAGAGGGGTCATGTGACACTGGGAGAGGTGGAGGGAGGAGTAGAGAGGGCTGCGCCTCCCTTTTGGCTGCTGTCAGGTGTTCCTGTTCCCTCCCACAGCCTGGAGAGGACTACAGGGCCTTGGACAGCAGCGGCCTCACTTACAGGCAGGCTTACCTGAGGCTAATGAGCAATCAACTCAGCTGTGAGCCATTGCCTTCATTAGGCCATTATAAAAGCACAGCCTGCCATGCCTGGGGGGAGAGTTTTGGGGCAAGGAGGTAGAAGTGCTGTTTTTTTTGTTGCTGTTACCCTCTATTGGATAGTTTTTAAGTTAGATGCTTTATGTTTGTGTTTTGTTTAATTGCTTTAAAAAGGGTAATAAATTGGCCGTTGGCCTATTGGAACGAAGTTTTTGTTTGGTCTTTCATCCACTCACCACCTGGCATGGTGGCCACCCCTGCCACCCTGCTACAGGTCATTTAATTGGTAAATTTGGAGATGTAAAGAAAAATGTAAAAACTGACAGAATTGTGACAAAATAAAAACAGAGCATCCATTTACAAAAAAGCCACATCATTTATTTATTAAATTCTGACACGCTTGAACACAATCACTCACAATTACAAACACAATCACTATTTTAAATCAGCTATGGAACACACTGACAGAAATAGAGGATCCTCCAATTACACAGATAACAAACATCACTCCATTATTATAGCCATTATTAAAACTTTAAACAGGCATTGCAACAAATCAGAGCATTCTCAGCCTATAACATACATTGGGTGAAGGCTCATCCTTCACAAGACTTGTTACTCATGTGATTTGGGCACCAAGTGTAACCATACAGTCAATAAAAGACCCAAGTGGAGGGAGATGTATATGTAATGTATGCCACAACAAATGTTATGACTCATGTTGACATCAGCTTCTCTCACATGCTTACTTACTTCTAGCATAGTTAGCATAATGCTAACTATACATCATGTCAACTGTGCTGTGTCAAGAGGCATTTACCTACATTCCACATACTGCATGAAATTACATTATGATACTAGTGTTATAAATACTGTATATTGTAATGACAAGTGACTTAATGTACTTTATCACTTGTAGCATAATTAGCATCATTTAGCATGCGACATAAGCTGTTATGACAATGTATGTCAAAGTTTATTGCTGCATAAACTGTAATTTACAGTCATACATTATGACTGTTATTTGTCATAAACTGTAATATGCTGTAAGGCCTATGACAAAATGATGTATGTTTTATGATATGTAGTTTAAATATATTTTAAAGAAGGTTACCTTCATTGAAATTATTTTAAGTCAACTTACACCTGTTGCCCAAAGGCAGGAAGTGCACTATAATTTTTATAATTATTATTTAATATTATGTATTATATAGGGCAGTGCAGGGTGGTTCTTTCTGTGTGCAGTTTGCATGTTCTCCCTGTGTCTGCGTGGATTTCCTCAGTACTCCGGTTTCCTACCACAGTACAAAGACATGCACATTAGGCTAATTGGAGAGTCTAAATTGCCCGTAGGTATGAGTGTGTGAGTGAATGGTGTATGAGCCCTGTGATGGATTGGTGACCTGTCCAGGATGTATTCCTGCCTCTCGCCCAATGCATGCTGGGATAGGCTCCAGCCCCCACAACCCTGACCAGGAATAAGCGGGTTGGATATTGAATGAATGAATGAATGAATGTATTATATTTATTTTTTCCAAGCAAGTCCTAAATAGTTATAGAATTGCATACTTAAATAAACAAATCTTCATTGTATTTAAAGTGTTTGTCCTGTTAAGTACAAGTACCGCAGGGATCGGTGCTGGGACCTCTGCTCTTCCTTATTTACATAAATGATCTTGATATGGACATTAGTAGCAAAATAGTTAAATTTGCAGATGATACTAAACTTGGGGGTTTGGCAAACAGTTTGGAATCGACTAAAGTAATCCAAGATGATTTAAACAAAATCCCAAAATGGGCAGATACATGGTAGATGACGTTCAATATTGCTAAATGTAAAGTTATGCATGTGGGAAATAAAAACATTAGACAGGAGTATTTTATGGGAGGAGAAAAGTTAGTAGGTGTTCAATTTGAAAAGGACTTAGGAATTGTAGTTGATCAAAGCCTATCTGCATCAAAGCAGTGTACTACAGCAGTGAAAAAAACCAACAGGATGCTGGGATACATAGCAAAAAGTATTGAGTATAAAACAAAGGAGGTTATATTAATGTTATATAATGCCTTTGTCAGACCGCACTTAGAATTCTGTGTGCAGTTCTGGGCACCGCACTACAAGAAAGATATAGAAGCTCTTGAAAAAGTCCAAAGAAGGGCAACTAAACTGATACCTGGTATGAAAGGTAAAAGTTATGATGATAGACTTAAGGCACTCAATCTATTTAAACTTAGCAAATGGAGACTTAGAGGGGATTTGATTGAGGTTTTTAAATTCCTAAAAGGGATTAACAAAGTGAAATACCAAAGATTTTTTAAGATAAGTGGGGTCAGCAGAACAAGAGGTGGAAATTAGTTAAAGGCAAATTCCGCACAGATATTAGGAAGTTTTTCTTTACACAGAGAGTTGTCAATGCCTGGAACAGCTAGTAGAGGCAGAAACGCTTGGGCTATTGAAGTCCACGCTAGATGTAGTACTAGATACTCTTTAGATTAGGACATGATGAGCCTAGATGGGCCGAACGGCCCATTCTCATCATTATGTATTCTTATGTTCTTAAGTAATATTATATTCTAACACACTGTGGAAAAAAGTTCAGCACTCCTGCTTGCAGCACTTTTTCCTGACAAAAACATGAAAATTTTTACATTTATTTAGGGAACAGCGGTGGGAAAATGAGTATTATTGGTTTTTGGTGTATTTGAGTGAGACAGTTTTTTCGAGTGAGACAGTTATACAGATGAATTACAGTACATGCATACACTCCACCACACAACCCCGGACCAAGTGGTGCGTTCAATAAGAAACAGAACACACTCAACTTGCAGGATATCCTCCCTTGTGTGGACACCTGCCAACAGCCTGAATAAATCGGTGGGTTAGTTTGGGAGCGGGGAGAGGGGGCTGAACTGAGGAACACTGGCTCCTTTTCTGTGAAAACCCCCATCTGTTGAGTGGTCATTGTCTGTAAAGTGTTACAGCTGTAAAGGAGCAGCATTGCTCCCTCTACACGAGAGCTCTTTAGCACATTCAGCCCCTCCAGCCTTTTATTCCTCTACATTTATTCTCCCCTCATTTATTCATTGGCTTTACTCCCCCAAAACAGACATGCTCTCCCCTTCTCCAGATACACCCCAAAACCACTCCCACCTACCCCTACCCCTTTTCAACACCGCCATCACTACCATCTCTCTCTCTTTCTCCTGCTCCGCGCCTCTCTCTCTCTCTCTCTCTCTCTCCCTCCTTCTCTCTCTCTCTCTCTCTCCTGCTCCACCCCTCTTTCTCTCTCTCTGTCTCTCTCTCTCTCTCTCTCTCTCTCAGTAGAGAGGAAAGCTCCTAATCTCCAGCATCATCAGGTTAATCTTCTCAGCCGAGTCCTGTGTGGACCAGACATCTGTTTCTGCGGCCACCGTGCCATTCTCTGATCAGCTCCTCACATCCTGCTTGGGGATTGTTCACCCATTAACTTGCCCTTTGTGGCCAATTTCATGCCATGTACCGCTGTGTGTCTCGTGCTTCATGAAGCTGTCAGCCGAATAAAAGTATCCTGACCGGGGTCGCGGTGCAATCGCTGGGAATGGGACGTCAGTGCTGGCCCTCAGAGCCAGCCCACCCACAGTCCATTGCTCCGTAGGGCTTTAATTTGAGTCCAGTTTTTATTATGCAGGCCCCCCTGAGGAGAGAACACTTTTACAAGGCCCCATAAAGCCCTTTTTAATAATGGGGCCGCCGCCAGTGCTGTTTGACCGCTCAGGGCTCGCTCTAAAAAATGTGCTCCATTCATTCGCCTCTCCCTTTCACTGAGTCACTATGGGGGGAATTTAGGGTAGGGTGCTTATGTATGGAGGGCCAGGGAAAGCCGGTGCAATAGATTTAATTGATCTCTCGATTCGGGGGTGCACATCTAAGGTGTCTTGACTTCCTGGTGTTTCCTATGCTTTTGTCCGAGTGTCGCTGTGTGTGTGATTACGCCACTCTCTGTTTGCCATCGCACACCGGTGTGTCCTCAGCCAATTCGCTGCCTTAAAACTGAAGTTATGCCCCCATGATTACAAATGAAAAAGATAACATGCCACAATGGGGGGTCATCCTTACAGCATTAACATTGTCTTATATTCAATGCCTATTCTTGATTCTGGATGAGCAATTTCAAAGGTCTTAAATTAGCAGAGAAGAGAAGATGTATTCTCTGTGAGCTGTTTTAAAAATATAAACCAGTTTAACTTAAGTTAATCAGGTAAACTTAAGACGATATAAAAGCTCCATGAATAGTTAGTTACAGTGTTTTTAGAACTGAAATTGGTCTCAACTAAGGATTGAAGCAGGCATCAGTCTATCTGCAGAAACACATATATACACAAACCTATTTTGTTTGACCGCACCCATAAGGGTGTTTGACTGGCCATTTACATGTTTGTATGTACATCTCACAGAGATGGTCAAACTTATCAGAACATTTGTCTCAAAATCCAGTTTTGGGATATTATCATTGTGTTCACATTGCCTGACTATTGAGCACATAAATAAAATAACTTACTCAGCAGGGCTAAACAAATTGATATATTGTCAACTCCCTGCCACGTTACATTGACACCACTACACCAGGCTGTAAACTAATAACATGACACAGCAATCGCCCTAAAAGACGTGATTAGAGGAGCATGACCATGTCAAAGTTGTGAGGTGCCTAATAGGTCGCTTCTTTGAATGTTGAACCACACAAACAGACAGCGTGGTTAATGCAGTTAAGAGGCCTACGGACAGCCTGGGGTGGTGTGTGTTAACCAATTTCACAGACATCTGTCGCGCACAGTTAAACTCTGAATCACCATATTTTAAGCAGAGAGACCCTCGGAGGCTGACCCCATGGTCATAAAACAGAGAGAGGAGGAGAGGAAGGGGGGGCGTGGAGGAGAGGAGAGAGGAGTAGAGCAGAAGTCATACAGCCCCACTGCTGTGTAGCAATCCCCAAGTTCATTCTTAGCAATGAAACCAGGCCGGCGACTTTTCTTCCCGGCTAATTATGTGGAAACAGCAAAGACAATAATGCATCTGGTGGTCTTTCTTCCCCCGTTTCAATTTTTCTCAATATCGTGACAGGCTGATCATTGTGTCCGAGCCTTGGAGCCCAACGTGAGCCGGCCTGAAAGGCTGGGGCAGGAAAGAGCAAATAGATGAATTTATAACTTAGCCTTTTCACATTTAACTGGGATATTGTTTCACTGGTGGGGGTCCTGTCCGCCCCCTGCCACTGTTCCACCCCAGAGCCCCCCCCAACCACGCCACCCAAACAGAATCTGTCTCTCCCTCTGGAAGCTTAGTACATTGCTGCTGGCCAGCCTCCCTTATCCCCCCCTCCCACCCAGCCCCCTGACACAGACTAAATGAAAGGGGGAAAAGAAACTAAACTGAGGCAAGAAGGGGAGGGGGGCGGGGTCACAGCCCTCTGTGATTGATAGGTGGCCTTCCTCAAGGCCCACACTTAATCCTTGCTGGCCTAAACTCCAGACATTGTGTAAAAAATAACCCAAAGCTGGCTGTGGTGCCTGTTTACCATAGACAGGAAGGGAAGGAGTGTCTTTAAAGAGAGGTCACAGTGGAGGAAAATTATTCAATATGACATCAATACTTATAATCATCTGTACTTTGTGACAACTGCTAACTTGACACAGAACAGCTGCACTGACTTCCCTTCCGACCAGAATAAACAGCATTGACAGAGCAGGGAGGTGTCAGAGGAAAGATGAGGTCGATTTCTTCTTTTTTATGCAGTCAATTGACTTACATTTCAAGACAAATAAACTTGACAAATAAATGTATCAGCTCACAGACCGTTAAACTACTGCTTAAATGGCTGGAATGTATCATGATATATACATTATTTTTAAGATTCAGAGACACAACTGCAATCTGTAAACATGAGGTGAGAGGATTTCTGCTCAGCTGACCCCTATGACCTTTATGACCAGCTGTGTGTGCTGCCCTTACACGTTATTGGCCAATATTCTTTATGCATCTGAGGCAGGCACAATGATAGTGAGCTCAGGGCACAATGGGGAATGACATTCGGAAGTGCCTCCATAAGACAGCCTGGATGCCGAAGCAATACTCCTAAAAACCTGCAATGGATGTCCTCTCTTACTCAAACCTAAGGTTCCGTGTCTGGACTTGCAATCTACAGTGGATTCGTGGGAGGTCTAAATAGCAGGAAATAGCAGGAAATTATAGTAGTCGACAAGGGGATAGAGCTGGCGGTCTTTCACGCGTCTCTCTTTCTTGCTCTGCTTCTGAAATGTTACCCCCCCATGTGGCGAGCCCTATCATATCAAACTCAGCGTTGATCTTCATGAGCCCTCAATTTCCCCTCTCCCCCCCCTAATTAAATGTGCACTTCATTAATGTAAATTGGGGGGCTTTAATGCCCTTGTTGAAATTCTGAAGAAAGTGCTGTGGCCTCGCGAAATGCTTCAGCATCATTGCAAATGAGATTAGGGCCCAAGACAGGCAGTAAAATTAGAATGATAATGGTTGATATGGCTGCCTGACAGGCATGACTATTCCAGGATCAATGGGACAGAGAACGCTTTCGTGAAGCCCGCTCTTAAAGGCTGGGACCAACGTCAGCCTACAGATGTGCCTTTTGGAAGCACTTTAAATTAGTTTAATTTGGTAAATGGTAGGGATTTAGAAGCTCTTAGCCAGGCAGTAACAAGACAAGAATACATTGAAATGCGCCCCCTCCATTAGCATAAAATAGGATTCGGGTGATTTGCATTCCAAACAATCCCCCCCCCCCATCAGTTTCCTCTTTTTTATTTAGGATCCTGTTTTCATCCATCCTCGACAGTCCTCAGAATGAACACTTTTTTCATCCCTCTTAATCCTTTTAATGGAGGGGATGGGGCTAACTTTATACTAACTAATCTAATCAAAGACACAAAATACAAGGTAAAAACCCCAATAGCTAAACATGGACACACGGACACATGACTGAGGACACATTCCAACTTGCTCTGCATTTGAGGCTTGTGGTTCATAGTTTTCACCGCTGCAACACCAGGGGATGTGGAGCCATGAGGACTCATACAGACAGACTGAACCTTAATCACCCCTGTCGCAAACTGTCCCAGGGCAGTAAGGAGGTCCGAGGGGTGACTCTGTTCCCCTCCCAGTGCAAACGGGTGGAAGTTGAACAGATTGGTTTCCAGAGATCCAGCTTTCATGTGCCGGCTGGTGACTTTGATTTGGACCCCATTCTTCCTGTAATCTGACATCGCTGGCTTAATAAGTTTACACTATGTGTAAACAGGCCTCTGCAAGTGGCTTTTGAAGAGGAGCCACCATGGTGTGTGTGTGTAGGGGGAGTATGGGTGGATAGTTGGAGGTGGCGATGGAGGGGGGTTTGTAAAGGGAAGTGCTTTTTAAATGGTTTGCTCTCTCATATTAAGCAAGTGAACATTCAGACACCTGAGAGAAATCGGTCCTCTTAGACAGTGGAGAACTTTCAGTTCTGCTCGGCAGGCGAGGCGCAGGACCGTAACACAGGACCGTGTTGGGACCAAGAGAGGACGAGGGGTGCGTGGAGAAGAGGAGGGGAAAATGGGAGAAGGGGCTATCGTACACAAAAATGTTATGGGAATTATGGGATTTATCGTGATTGTTGAGAGCCTTAATAGTTCATTAAATAGAAGATATGGGGGAGGGGGACGTATCATGGACTACAGCCACACATCCCTCCTGATCTCTCTGTCCCAGCCTCACCTCCCCACCACATATTTAACCAGGCCAAGTGAATGCTATAAATCGTGTCTTTTAAAAGCCATTGCAGGGAGGAGCAGAGGCAAACAGAATTCATTTGCTAATGTTCCTTATAGACCAGTGGTCCACAAACGCATGCCAGTGGGCATTTTCGTGCTCCCAAGGAGCTCTCTCGATTACTGTGCTCACGTCGCGAAAACAAAACGTAAATAATCTATTCCTGGCGCCAGGGTGGGGCTTGCTGGGGCTGTAGCCCCATCAGGAATTTGCATAGCACTGGCGCAGCCCCCCCAAGCATTTCCTTACAATTTTACATTTTCATTAAACACTTTAAATTGAAATAACTACCAGTCGGCAATTATTTTATAATTCCGTAGTAGAGGCCCTGTTTGTGTGTGTGTGTGTGTGGGGGGGGGGTCGCGAGACGAGAGTACCTATAACTAGCCTCGAAAGTAAGGACGACGAAAGTAAGGACATCAGCAAAAAAGAACAGGTGTCTGTGGTGGCACGCTATTTGCACAATGATGTTGCACTGAAAGAATTCCTACATTTCACTCCAGCCGATGGACTAGACGCTGATTCGCTTTTAAAAACAATAAAACTGACACTTAATAAATGCAATATTGACCACAATACGTGCGTTGCTCAATGCTATGATGGTGCAGCCGTTATGTCAGGCTGTCATAACGGTGTAGCAGATAAATTCAGAAAATATGTCCCACAGGCACTGTATATCCATTGCCACGCTCATCGTCCAAATCTTGTTTTGGTGGACTGCGTTAAAAACATACAACTGGCGGCAGAGTTCTTTGAATCAGTGCAGGTGCTGTACAATTTTTTTGGGGCTCCGTCCCTCATGATCTTTTCTTAAAAAGCTAAAAGAAATCGAGCCAACACAAGCTCCCGTTGATTTTGCAATGAGTGAGATGGTCTAAGCAGTGTTTATCTGTCATGTTGTGGCAATGTTTTCCTGGCTATTGGTATTGAGGGTCTGGGTCATTGTATTACTACACCCTCTGAAGCATTATTTGGACAATATTGCACTGCAGGAAGTAGTACATTGCTATCATAATGCTATACAAAGGAAGACATTCAGACCATTATAACCTTTAAAAGTGTAGGTCTTTCCTTTAGAGAAATTGCAAAGAAGGCCAAGGTGTCAGTTAGTACAGTTTCCTACACCATCAAAAGGCACATGGAAACTGGAGGAAACTCTGACAGGAAGAGGTCTGGCAGACCCAAAGCCCCAACAAAATCAGAAGACAAGTTTCTGAGAGTCAACAGGTTTGACAGGTTGAGTGGCAGTAAGAAAGCCATTGCTAAGATGGCAAAATAAGAAAAAGAGTCTTGCCTGGGCCATGAAGCACCGCCAGTGGACTACTGAAGACTGGAAGAAGGTTTTATGGACCGATGAAATCTTCGGTTCATCACACAGGGTTTTTGTACGCCGTTAAGTCGGCGAAAGGATGGTTCCTCAGTGTGTGACACCAACTGTCAAACATGGAGGAGGAAGCGTGATGGTCTGGGGCTCTTTTGCTGGATCCAGAGTCGGCCACTTGCACCCTGAACCAAAAGGGCTACCACAGCATTTTGCAGCACCATGCAATACCCTCTGGTCTACACCTAGTTGGTCAGGGGTTCATCCTACAGCAAGATAATGACCCAAAACATACCTCCAAGCTATGTCAGAACTACCTTAGAAGAAAAGAACAAGACGGTAGGCTTCAAATCATGGAATGGCCAGCACAGTCTCCAGACTTAAACCCCATCGAGCTGGTTTGGGATGAACTGGACAGAAGGGTGAAAGCAACACATTTGTGGGAACTTCTGCAACAGTGTTGGGAAGAACTTTCCGAACAATATTTGATTCCCATTGTAGAAAGAACGCCACGAGTTATATCTGCAAAAGGTGGCTACTTTGATGAGTCAAAAATGTAGATACAATTTTGTTAAACAAAACAATTTTTTAAAATCTTTTTCTTTTTTATCTCCAATTGTTTATTTGTTCTATACTTTAATTTCAGTACATTGAAACATTAAACTGTAAATTTCAATAAAAACTGGAAGGTGTTCTAAATCTTCTAATAAACTTGTAAACATATTTGGGCCTTCTAACGCTGTCCTCATGAAAATGTATTTTCTTTTTGCTTATGAATACTTCCTGCCTGAGTTCTCCTTTGGCAGGGCGGACTGTCTTTCAGCGTTTATTACTGCTTAAAGTGAAATTAAAGTGAGGTTAAGTGGCCGTGGCTCTCCCAGCTTGGCGGTCAGCTTGTTTTGTCATCTGTGCCTGTAGGTGCCTGGAAGGCGGAAGGGAAGCAGGTTGCTAATGAATACCTCAAATGCAGAATGGGGCTGCGCTCTTGGCACCTCTCTTCCTCACGTGTTATCTGGGCAGAAACAAGAGGTGCCATCTAGGAAGTTACTTATCAACCTGCAGCCTCACGATTGGCCATGCTCTGTGGCATCCATGGTGACCCCAGCTGGGTGAAATGAACTGCTGAATATGAATAGGGTTGTCCCGCATGGCTATGGCTCAGATGATGTTTACTTCTGGACGGGGGTGGGAGGATATGAGGTCACAGAAGGATGCTTTCAGTCAATATGGACAAGGGATACGTTATATCTCTCAAGGAACCCTTGATTTAAAAGATATGAATAAAATATGATGACAATAGCATTATAAATTGTGCACTGCTGGATTATTAAACACTGACAATTACTATGTTGTGACATAATTCTTCAAAATGTGTTTTTGTTGTATAATTCCAGACGTTATTTTGATCATAAACAGAACAAGAAAGGTATGCTCACACTCAGTAACATGATCTATCAAAGGTGATAATGCTAGGTCAAATGCAGCATAGTGTTCTGTAATTCTTAAAAATATGAATTCCATTATTGCATAAAAAAAAACAAATCTGGATCTGGAGGAAATGTGTGAGTCTGAAAATGAATTGCATTCCATTTTCTCTCAGTATGTATCTGGTTGAAACTTGCAAACCTGTATGCATGAACCAATTCCATGGCTAGAGCTGTGTGAGGGTTCGCACCCTCCAAGGTGTCTTTCATTTTAAACTTTTATAAGCTTCTGAGAATTTCCAGCACTCAGTTTAATATGAATGATATTTCATCTGCAAATATTTTAATGATGATTCTATTCACATGGGCCTACATTCACCAGGGTGTGGTTTAAACTATAAAAAATTAAAAAAACAGATTCCTTGATCAGAGAAAGTGCATCTTTCTGGCTGGGACACATTTATATTTACATATTGTGGAGGGCGTCGGTCTCACGGTGGATTATGTATTGGTGTCAATCAGTCAATTGATATGGAAGTCTATTGGCTGATTGGGTGTCTGTGTGAGAATGTGTGTTGAATGATTGTGATTGGGTGATTGCCTCACGAGTCCCACCTGAGCCGGGCAGAGACTAAGACTACTTAAGAGCAGGTGGGATGAGTGGGGAATCAGTTAGTCTTGTATGTCATTATGTGTGAGTGTTGAAAGTGAGTCAGTCTTGTCATGTCATTATGTGTGTGTATTTGAGAGTGAGTCTTGTCATTGTTCTGAGTGTGCACGTGCACGCGTATGGTATCGTGTTGTATTGTGGATTATTGTGTGATGTGTGATGTGACTCTGTCGGGCATGGTGGCGCATGTCTGTAATCCAAGCTTCTGGGAGGCAGTGTGGGATGTTTGTGGAGTTTTGTGTGCATTTGTCAAAAGTGACTGAGTAGAGTGCTTCCTGTGTGAGTGGGGAAGAGGGAGAGGGGGTGCACAAAGAGTGTCCGCCTCTCTCCCTCGGTGGGATTGTGGAGGAGCGAGAGGGTGCCCTGGAAGAGGGTCCGCTTCTCGCCCTCGGTTTTAGTGAAAGAGAGCTCGCACTCGGCAGTGGAGAGTATTTCTGAGCAACAGCCCAAGAACTCACTGAAAGAGTGGAGTGTCTTGGGGCTGGTTGCCAGAACTCTCACTGTAGGGAGTGGCGAGTGTCTCAGTATGAATGGTTTGGGGAAGCACTTGAAAGGTCACTGGATATGTGTGTGCCTGGGGAGGTTCCAGGGGAACTCCGGAGGAAGAGGCGCGGTGTCCCGTAAGTTATGATTATTTTTTTATTTGAGTTAGTTGTTCTTACCCGTAAGCTTCGCGGCAAGTAGGGTGAAGATTTTGTGTTTGTCTTTGTCTTTGTCTTTGTTATATGTTAACCTGCTACTCCCACTGTCTCTTCACCATGTCTGGGGGGAGAGACAGGAAAAAAATAAATAAAATCCGGTCCGTAGACCGACAAACTCCACTCCGTGTCTCCAGTCTGCTCTGTTCCCATTCACTGATGTTATTGCTATCATTACTGTATAATTATTATTACGATTATTCATGCTGTAAACGTGATAATATTATATACAAATTATTCAAATGATATTATCATAAATAACTCTAGATGTCATTGTAGCATTATTAAGGTGTTACCCATGTGATTAGTATTTGCTATATTTATATTTTAATATCCATCCTTATGTACTGGCAACTCCCAAAATAAAGGAAACACTTGAGTGAATAAGGGATACAAAGTATATTGAAAGCGGGTGTGGTTCCTCTGTTAATTAAACAATAATACTTGCTTAGATAACACATAATAATACAATAGTATCATGCTTAGGGTCATGTATAAAAATGCTGGGCAAGCCCAATTTCCCATTATTTTGGGTACTATGGCTAGAAGAAGAGATCTCACGCCTAAAAATGCATGTTTGTGAGAAAAGTGGTACAAATAACCCAGGCAGTGGTCTACTGAGCAGTGGAAAAAGTCACATGATCAGATGAGTCATCCTTCACCTGGTCTCAACAAGCAGATGAGTGCATGTGTGGTGCACGCCAAAAGAAACCTACAGGCCCGAGTGCTTAGTGAAGGGTTCTGGCGGCTCTGTTATAGTGTGGAGTCAATTTTCCTGCAATGGTTTAGGTCCACTCAACCCCTTAGAGGGCAAGGTAACCGGAAATAAATACAAAGCCAATGATGAGTGATTACCTTCATCCTATGGTGAAGTATTTCTATCTTGATGGGAATGGTCTCTTCCAGGATTACACTGCCCCATATCCACAGCGCACAAGTGGTCATTGAATGGTTTGATGTGCATGAAAATTATGTAAACCATATGCCATGGCCATCTTGGTCACCACATCTCAACCCAATTGAACATTTATAATAAGGGCGAAATCACATATTAAATATTAGGGGGGGACATAATGAAAGAAGCCCAGCAGCGGGCCACGGATAACTCTTTTTGCGAGGTCTTGAAAATACAAACGGAAACTCTGCTGAATCTACAGGATCAAGTGGAAAAGGTGAGTGAAGAGTTTGAATGTACAAAACGTGTCCCTGTTGTGAAAGATTCCAGCACCCAGGTGGAAATCTTGCAGCCAGTGGAGCCAGCAAGAGATGATGACCGATGTTGGAGTCGGAGCAGGATAGATGGTCCTCAGTCCCACTCAACCTGCAGGATCTTAGAGGGGGACTGGAGGAGCAGTTTGCAGAGGATGAGCTATGGTGGGGCCATAGCGTGGAGGAAAGCCTCCTGGGGATGGCTGAGGCCAGGTGGAACACCCAACCGTCTCGTGACGTTGTGAGTCCATCTCCGTCAATAAAGTTGAAAAGACAGAAAAGAAATTCTCGTTGGACGAGAAACAGGAAACAGAACAGGCGGATGGTTAAATGGAATGACCGTAAGAAAGGTTTATGGAAAGGGGATTTGAAGACCAATATGGAAAAGAAATCCAAGACTGAAATGAACTGTGTTGAGGAGCATTTTTCCCCGGTTGCTGAACCTGACCACCGGGAAGCAGAGTGGAAGTGGCGGAAAAGGCTACAACGAGGTCACCAGATTCCGAAACGGCACAAAGTGCACTGGTGGAGCCATGGAACGTTGGTGAAGACCAGAGCAGGAGCAGTGACCGTTCCGTCCTTGGAGCCCAGAGCCAGTACACACATATGGCCACTTGGAGGCGGTCAAGGTGAACAACTTGTGCCATGCACTAATGACTTTCAGATGATCATACAGCAGGTGAATGGAGACGATGGAAGCCAGACGTTTGATCCAGGTGGAAAACTTCCTGAGGGGACCTGGAGATGGTGGCTCTCCTGGTCACTGCTGGACATGTGCCGCTCAGCCCTCCCAAGGTCAGAGCTGAGGAGGAGGGTGTGTGGCAGCCCAAGGGGCTGCACAAGGAAATGGCTGCCTGGCCCTTCGACACATGGGAGCCAGAAACACTACATTTCCCAGCAGGCCACAGTCAAGCACCTGAACGGAGTCAAGGGATTGGGACTAACGAACAGCTGAAGGCCATGTGGAGGCCTGTTTAAAGGGCTGATTCCGACCACACAAGGAAGGAGTAGGAAAGAGTTTGTAAATGTGGAGAGAGAGAACGAGAACCGTGACGTCTTTTGGCCAGCCGGGAGTTAGAAAGAGAGAGTGTGAAAGTGAATTGGATTGTTTGTGGTGTTTTGTGTTTTTGACCTGGATTGTTTTGAGGACCCCCTTTGTGTACTGACTTTTGGACTGTGTGAGGAATTTACCTGGATTTTGGAATTGGATTATGGACATTGACAAAGCTAAGGATTGTGGACTTTCTGTGTTTGTATTCCCCCGAAGACCCCGCCCTTTGTTTTGTGTTGTCAAGATTAGTTTAATAAATTATCATTTTGTTTGTATTACTGCCTCCTCCGTGTTCTTTAACTTGCCTACGCCCTCTGCAAGGTCCGTGCATGTCGCCCAACCCCTAGGGACACCACAATATGTATATTACAATTGACGTTTGTATTCTATTGTTATTGAAGCACAAACGTGTGGATTGAGCCGGATAGTGTTACAGACCGACATGAAACAGCCTATATATGATTATTTTGTGAGTCATAGATTTCACAAAATGTCCATAATCAGGCTGGATACAGCTACACTACTTTTAGCTACAAATTGGCAATTGACTTCATTTTAACTGTACAGCACATCCACATGACAATCTTGTGCTAGTAAAATGTTTCTATCCATGCACTTGATGAATTATTTAATTCTAATTGGTTTAACAAAGATGTAAACTTCCTCTATAAGCCAAGCTAATTTGTAGGCTAGTTTGAAGGGCCTGTGAGCAGACATCTTTGTTAAATCAATTCGATTACAGGTTGTGAGGGGGTGCTCATGAAATGTAGACACCCGTGCAGGTCACGGGTGCACAGACCACTGCTATGAAGGCTACATTACTACGCATAATGTTTAAACCATCTAGTCAGATATTACAGCACGGCTACTACAACAAGCAAGCTATGCATTGTTTTAGCTTATGTACTGCCATCTCACGCACTCAAAAATGAATACAATGACCCAGACCCTCAATACCAATAGCCAGGAAAACATTGCCACAACATGACAGATAAACACTGTTTAGACCATCTCACTCATTGCAAAATCAACAGGACCTTGTGTTGGCTCAATTTAGTTTTTTATAAAAAAAATCATGAGGGACGGAGCCTGAAAAAAATAAAATTGTACAGCACCTGCACTGATTCGAAGAACTCGCTGCCGGTTGTATGTTTTTAACGCAGTCCACCAAAACAAGATTTGGACGATGAGCTATGGATATACAGTGCCTGTGGGACATCTTTTCTGAATTTATCTGCTGCACCGTTATGACAGCCTGACATAAGGGCTGTGCTGTCATAGCATTGAGCAACGCACGTATTGTGGTCAATGTTGCATTTATTAAGTGTCAGTTTGATTGTTTTTAAAAGTGAATCAGTGTCTAATCCATCGGCTGGAGTGAAATGTAGGAATTCTTCCAGTGCAACATCATTGTGCAAATAGCGTGCCACCACAGACACCTGTTCTTTTTTGCTGACGTCCTTACTTTCGTCGACTATCAATGCAAACAGTCCAGCTTCCTCTATTTCACTACTTATTTGCTCCCTAACCATATTTGCCAGAATTTCAATTAACTCGTTCTGTATATCATGGTGAGTATACTTTGCATTTCTGGGATTGTCTGATATTTTTTGCGCAACAGTTTTGTCGAACTTGCAAATAACGTGTAAAAGTTCAATGAAGTTTAATGTTCGAGATGGCAACATAACGTACGTAGGCTAGTTATAGGTACTCTTGTCTCACGACCCCCCCCCCACACACACACACAGGGCCTCTACTACGGAATTATAAAATAATTGTCGACTGGTAGTTATTTTGATTTAAAGTGTTTAATGAAAATGTAAAATTGTAAAAACATAAGAATAAGAACATAAGAATACATAATGACGAGAACGGGCCGTTCGGCCCATCTAGGCTCATCATGTCCTAATCTAAAGAACATCTAGTACTACATCTAGCCTGGACTTGAAGAGCCCAAGTGTTTCTGCCTCTACTACCTGACCTGGCAAGCTGTTCCAGGCATTGACAACTCTCTGTGTAAAGAAAAACTTCCTAATATCTGTGCGAAATTTGCCTTTAACTAATTTCCACCTCTTGTTCTGCTGACCCCACTTATCTTAAAAAATCTTTGGTATTTCACTTTGTTAATCCCTTTTAGGAATTTAAAAACCTCAATCAAATCCCCTCTAAGTCTCCATTTGCTAAACTTAAATAGATTGAGTGCCTTAAGTCTATCATCATAACTTTTACCTTTCATACCAGGTATCAGTTTAGTTGCCCTTCTTTGGACTTTTTCAAGAGCTTCTATATCTTTCTTGTAGTGCGGTGCCCAGAACTGCACACAGTATTCTCAGTGAGGTCTGACAAAGGCATTATATAACATTAATATAACTTCCTTTGATTTATACTCAATACTTTTTGCTATGTATCCCAGCATCCTGTTGGCTTTTTTCACTGCTATAGCAGACTGCTTTGATGCAGATAGGCTTTGATCAACTACAATTCCTAAGTATTTTTCAAATTGAACACCTACTAACTTTTCTCCTCCCATAAAATACTCCTGTCTAATGTTTTTATTTCCCACATGCATAACTTTACATTTAGCAATATTGAATGTCATCTGCCATGTATCTGCCCGTTTTGGGATTTTCTTTAAATCATCTTGGATTACTTTAGTCGATTCCAAACTGTTTGCCAAACCCCCAAGTTTAGTATCATCTGCAAATTTAACTATTTTGCTACTAACTTCCATATCAAGATAATTTATGTAAATAAGGAAGAGCAGAGGTCCCAGCACCGATCCCTGCGGGACACCACTGCCCACAGCACCGAGGTCAGATACGCCCCCACCTACAATATCCTTATTATTATAAACCTTCCTTCCTTATTCTTAATGCACTAACCTCCTCCTTAACTTTTTTTCTACTACGATATTGAAAAAACTTCTTAGGATTACTTTTTGCATATTGGGAAAAAAAAATTCAAACCGCCTTTTAGCTGATCTTATTTCCTTTTTAGCCTTAGCCCACATATTACAATAATCTAACTTGTTTCTCTCTGAGTTATCCTTTTTATATACTCTGAACAGTCGCTTCTTTTGCCTCAAAATCTCCCCTAAAGATTTAGTCATCCACTGCGGAGACAGTTTTTTCATCCTATTTTTCCTTACTTTTGGGATGAATTTACACTGTACATCTACAATAACCCTTTTAAATATTGTCCATTTTTCATTGACAGTTCTGCAATCTAGAAGTTTTACCAAGCTTACAAGTTTAATGTCAGCTCGTCTAAAATTAAAAATTCTAGAGTTAGAGGAGGCTGTCTTAACTTGCCAAAAAATATGAAAAATAACTGCACTGTGGTCACTTGCCCCTAGTGGTTCTCCTACCTTTGTGCTGCAAATTCTATCAGGATTGTTACACAAAACCAGATCAAGTCTTGGTTTCCCTCTCGTAGGCTGAGTAACAGACTGTACCAAAAAGCAGTCATTTACCATATCTAAAAACTCCTCTTCACATTTGCCCTGACCTGTCACTATCTCCCAATTAATAGAGGGGTAATTGAAGTCGCTCATTATTATCATCTCTCCTTCAGCACAGGTTTGTTTTATGTTACCAAAGAGCGTACTATTTATGTTACTGTCTGAAGCTGGAGGTCTATAGCAGCGGTTCTCAAACTATGGGTCGCGACCCCACTTGTGGTCACCAAAGGGTCATGGTGGGGTCACCAAAAAAAAAAAAAAAAAATTTTAACCATAAGCATTTCTTTACATTTTTTAAATGAAAAACAAATTGCGTTTTTAACGTAATTAACGTTACTGCACTACCCCATTGCATGTGTAGCGTGCCAATACAGTAGTCACGGAGTGGTGCTGGAGGTGAGTCAAATTCTAGCAAAAGACCAGCAGAAAATTACAAAAATACAAATAAAACAAAAAGGAATAAAATAAGTTATGAACCGAAATTCCTTACCTATGGCTTTACATGGACAGGACATGAGGAGGACCCCAGACCACAATGTGGGGAAGTTCTAGCTAACGAGAGCTTTAAGCCATGTAAAATGCAACGCCACTTGCAAACTAAACACAGCGCATTACAAGCAAAGCCGCTAGATTTCTTTCAGAGGAAACAAAAAGTTTTACAAGGACAGAAGACTAGCGCAACTAGTTCACCCATATTCAGAGTATTGTGCGACGAAGTGGGCTCTGATCACAATCAGCTGCTATATCACACAGAAGTTAGGTGGCTATCTCGGGGCAGGGTGTTAAGTCGCCTGTTCGAACTCTGAGAGGAAGTACAGATTTTCTTTGCGGACAAAAACAACCCTTTAGCCGAGAAATTTGCTGATCCTAAGTGGCTGGCCCAGCTAGCATATTTAGCCGATATCTTTGATCGCCTGAATGTGTTAAATGCCGGACTACAAGGTCGGGACACTAACCTTTTTGGTCTCACAGACAAAATTGAGAGCTGGATTAAGAAACTGCGTTTGTGGCACACCAGGGTAAACAGTGGAGATTTCGAGGCATTTGCACTGCTTGATGACTTATTGGATGAGAAGAACATAACAAAAGACGATTTGAAACCCATCATCTGCAGTCACATAGACGGGCTCATAGGACAATTTCAGAACTACTTCCCCGAAAAAGCGAGCGCAGACAATTGGATCCGAAATCCATTTGTTACTGACAACATAACAGTCCTACCACTTACCCAGCAGGAGGCCCTGATTGATCTTTCATGCGACAAATCATTAAAAGCCAGTTTCACGGGGCAACCCCTCGCAAACTTCTGGATATACAACATACCCTGAGTGAATACCCTGAGTTGTTTAATGCTGCATTGAGAAAGCTTGTCCCCTTCGCGTCAACTTACCTGTGTGAATCCGGGTTTTCGGCATTGACTTTAATTAAAAATAAATATAGATCGCGTCTGAGAGTTGAAGGGGTTCTCCGCCTCTTTCTCAGCCCAGCGCAGCCACGCATCGATGAACTGTGTTCAACACTCCAAGCACATCCATTCCATTAAGTAGGCTAAGCAGTCCGTTTTATTTTTCATAAAGATATAGCCTGTGAATGTACTGTATTTGCTACTATTAAGTCTGTTTTATTTGTTTTTCATAAAGATATAGCCTGTGAATGCATTTGCTACTATTTTGGAAATAGACCACCAATATTTGTTTCTGGACTAAAGTTTTTCAGTGTTGTAATAATCATTTATGTATGGGGTCGCGATTTTTCCCCACCCATGAAATGGGGTCGTGGAGTAAAAAAGTTTGAGAAACCCTGGTCTATAGCATTCTCCTATATTAAAGCCCTTCTCATGATTTCCCAGTAATCTAATCCAGATGTCCTCACAAGAAACTAATGAGTTTATACCTGGAATTTCCTGCACATTAAGATTGTCTTTCACATAAAGGGCCACTCCCCCTCCTCTTTTATTAGTTCTATCCTTCCTAAACAATTTGTACCCCTCTACATTATATTCATCCCCATCCGCTGCGCCAAGCCATGTCTCAGTAATCCCAACAATGTCATAACCCCCATTCAACATGACAGCCTCCAGTTCCAAAAAGTTATTATTTATGCTTCTCGCATTTAAACATATGAACTTCAGAGCTTTACTCACACTTACGTTGTCCTTCCTCTCCACACATAACTGTGCCGAACCACCTCTATTTACATTATGATCCAAAAAATCTTTATTAATTATATCCTCAGATTTATTATACTCTGCCCTGGTATCTTCCATCTGGGCAGTCTGTACCTCCCTATCCATAATACTACTACTACTAATTTCCCTCCCTGCCCCCCAGTCCCTAGTTTAAATATTCCTCCGCTAACCTGAGCATACGCTGGCCCAATGCATCTGTACCCCTCCGGTTCAAGTGTAGCCCGTCCCACTTGTACAGGTCACCCCTGTTCCAAAAGGAGTCCCAGTGCCCCATAAACCAGTACCCCTCTTTCCTGCACCAGGTTTGTAGCCACGTGTTAAATCTCCATATACAATTCTGCTTGCCTTTGCTAGCACGTGGTACTGGCAGAATTCCAGAGAAGACCACCGTGGAGGTTCTGCCGCTTAACTAATTCTGTAAATTTGTCCTGCAGAACCACAAACCTACCCTTCCCTATGTCATTGGTTCCAACATGGACCATGACCACTGGATCCACTCCTGCTCTGGCCAGGAGCTTGTCCCATCCTCCTCCTCGACCTGTCGGCGGCATTCGACACCGTGGACCACCAGATCCTGCTCTCATCTCTCATTGAGATGGGAATCTCTGGATCTGCATTGACATGGTTCGAGTCCTACCTGGCTGACCGGTCACACCAGGTGGCCTGGAGAGGATCCCTCTCCTCTCCCCACACTCTCTCTACCGGAGTCCCGCAAGGCTCGGTGCTAGGCCCCATCCTATTCTCCCTGTACACCAAGTCACTTGGTTCTGTTATTTCTGCTCATGGTTTTTCCTATCACTGTTATGCCGATGACACTCAAATCTTTCTCTCCTTCTCTCCATCTGAGACCCAGGTCCGGGCACGGATCTCTGCATGCCTGGCTGACATCTCCGCATGGATGTCCACCCACCACCTGAAGCTGAACCTGGGGAAGACAGAGCTGCTCTTCCTCCCAGCGAAGGGCTCCCCGATGATTGATGCATCATTCACTGTGGAAGGCTCCATAGTGTCTCCGTCCCAGTCTACCAGGAGTCTTGGAGTGACCCTGGACAACCTGTGCTTCTCGAGCCACACTGCAGCGATCACTCAAACCTGCCGATTCTCCCTCCACAACATACGGAGGATCCAACCGTTCCTCACCCAAGAGGCCACACAACAGTTGGAATCGGTTGGACACCACAATCTCTGGAGATGCCGCCCCTGCATGTGCGCGCCCCCTATTCTATGATAGCGCCCTACCGTCACCCAACTCTCTCTCCCTACCTGCTCTAGAGGCTACCCCCACCCCGTTTCGGCGTACAGGCTAACTCTAAAGGGCGTACTAATTAGTTCCTGGAACTCTACAAATTCTGCAGGGCAGTCGAGACCAGTTGGGCTTCAAGATCAAGAATCTTGCTCTCGAGATGCTTCATAAGCTAGCAACAGTCGCAGACTAAACCCTCCTGGAAGTCTCCTTCCAGAAATGCAATTCTACAACACTCGCACAACACTGCCGATGGCCACATTTTCACCCCTAAATATATCTACTGCTCTCCCTGCACTGAACAAATTACTGCCAAAACAGAGACACCAAGTCGATAAAAATACTATACACCAAGGTGGTTCCAAACAGTCAGGTGCAGAAATGTCTAAATGGAAACAACACTTAAAGCGAATGATAAAACTTTCGGTCCGGTTGTCTGTAGCAAGAGAGCTAGTAGCAGCCAACCGAAATGGCTATATGATCAACCCTTGAAATATAACAATTCAATTTAAGCCAATAAAAGCTAGTTAGCTATAGTATATTTCCCTGCTCTTGAATTTGCTCCTGCTTGGAGGGGCTGCGCCAGTGCTATGCAAATTCCTGACAGGGCTACAGCCCCGACAAGCCCCACCCTGGCTCCGCCACTGACCAGGAAGCAAACATCTGTAACTGCTGCTGCCTTAATTCATGAGTGTCAATAGTAATATCCTTATAATATAATGCATTCAGCTGTGGGGAGTACTTCAATATTACAACTCACAAATGTTGGTTTGACCTTTCCCCTGACACCACAACAAGTGAAAGTATATAATGCATTGTATTGTTATCATTATTATTCTTGTTCATTTATTGCATGAAGAGTTCATTTTACTAAGAAGGAATGATACTATTTAATTTTCCTCTCTCTCAACACCACCCCCAAACCCACCACCCTGCACCACAACACCACCCCAGTACACATTCGCATACACACACACACACACACACACACACACACACACACACACACACACACACATACACATACACATACAGATAGTCCATTGGTCGTTGGCAGGGATGCATGGCTCCCACAGCCTGGAATCAATGGTAAAAAGTGGAATTAGTCATTCTAAATCACGCAGCACCGGTCGAAGAGAGCTCCACCGAAAATCATTAAACAATCATGTATTCCTATTGATTTATTCAAAATACCTGGAAGGAAAGCAGATTAAACAGAAGGTAAAAGGAAGCTAATGCAGATTAAATGGATGAGGGATGTGTGGTCCTAAGGGTATTTTTGTCCTAATCAGGAGGAAACAATACTGGTGCAATTACCAGTCTAAAGGGGTCTATTAAGGGTCCTTCACTTGACATATTTATGCATTTAAAACACTGAGGATGCATTACATGTAGTTTATTCATAATATTTTTACATCTTTACTGGAACAAGGAGAACAATGTGTTTATCTTTCTGTTATTTTTTAATGCCACACATCCTTATGAAGCTGCTATCATAATGTCCATTTGCACTGATCTGATTCTCCATCGTAAACTCTGTACTGATAATCCATACATGTAACTACAACTGACATACAACTGACATTGTTAAAGGCAGAGATCTTTATACTTGTGAGGTCTTCGTAGGTGTAATTGATCGGGGGTGAATCCCCTAATAATGTATGGATCTTTGTGAATTAACGACCAAGCTAACGAACATGTGCTGCGATTTAACACGTGTCCCCCAGATGAGAATTTAACGATCGAGTGTCGGTGTGAACTTTCATATAATATAGCCTACTTTTCTTACGTTTTCAAATGATTTTTATAAATGATTTGTAAAACAAAATTATAATAATAAAATGTGTCAATGTTCAAATGTATAAGTACATGGGGCAAGACAGCAAAGTTTAATAAATTAATTTGGTGTGTTTAGTGGCCACTGTCTGCAGTGTAAGGTAATGCCACACATTCACCTACGATGCACTTTACTGATCTACGAGTGGTCTGGGTGACTCCTTAATTAACAACCAAAATAAAGAGCCACGTTAGCTGTGAAGGTTCCGGGAGACACATTCAAAATAATGACACATTGTATGATCGAGTTAAAGATGCACTTAGCGCAAAGATGCACTGAATGGTCTTTCAGGGATCCACCCCAGCACATGCCTTTGTGTCTGTTTCGTGCACAAGTAAAGGAGATTTATTTGTTTGCAGTGGATCAAGGTAACTTTGCAGTGATATTGTAAAACATAGCTAATGATGCTGTCACATGTCAGACAACATTAACGTAATGATACAGTTGAGTCAAAGTGAGTGATTCATAAAATATTTTGATCAGAAATACATCTACACTACATTTTTGGAGTGCAGGTTGGTTGAAAGTGCCCTTGGATTTTGGACTGGAGGTTTCTGTGTAAAACTCCTGGGCAACACACTGAGGCTGTGCCCCTGATCAAAGTACACTTCTTGAATTACCCCAGTTAAGTACTAAGCTGTATAGTTGCCTATCATGGTCGCGGTTCGAAACCCAACTGTACCAGTCCAGCCCTGGTGGGGATCCCCAATCGGGGGCGGTGTTTGGCTGTCCACCCCAAGGGGAGGGGGGAGGAAGAGCAGGAACAAACTCGCCGAGGAGTGGAAGGGCGACCTCATAAACAGGGTTGGGTGAGTTCCTTCTCGGAGGAGACGAACATTACCTCAAGGTATTAGCTCGTCCCGTGGAAGCAGCCAGCGAGTTCGTGGGGGAGGGTAAATTGAAAATAAATAAAGGGTATAATTGGCTACAAATTGGGAGAAAAACAGGGTAAGAATAAATAAAAAATACCAAGCTGTAAATACAGGTTACAGGTACAGTAATATAAGAAAAGTTATAATTTTGTTCCTGAGGTCACAGATCCCATTAACTTAAGACATGCCTGTGAGATCTTGAAAATTCCAAATAAAAAGTGAGCAGGAAAAAATAAAACAGACTTGTTAAATTTAAAATAAAGATACAAAATTATGCCTGCGTCTTTCATTGAGATGGGTGAAAATTGCAAAGCTGGTGCCAAGTAGCAGAAGCTTCAAGAGACATCTTGAAAGTGCTTGGCATGAAATCAAACCATTTTCATCGTATAACATCAATCCTACATGACTGATGTAAAGATTGACCAACCTGCTACAAGGTTTTTATTGTTGTTTTTGCTTGATTGTTTTTTTTAATGATCCAGAGTATTTGTCATAATAAAGTGAACTACCTTGAATATACGTACATCACAAAGGGCTCTAGGTTTGTTGTAAAGGCAAAGTCCATTCAGGTAGTTTAGTGACAAGAGGTGGTAGCGCACCTGCGACGCTAGTTGTAAAAGAGGTTGGATTAAGAAGAATAAATTACCTGTGGGTGTGTCAAGGGTTTGATTTCATTCGGGCCAATCAGATCAGCTCATTCTTTTCCTTTGACACCAGTGCATTAATGCCATAGCGAACTGCCAATTTTGTCATGTCTGATGAGGAGCGCCATGACTTGTGAAGTCTGAGACTTGCTTTCATAAAATGGAGCATATAACTGCACGGTGTGTCACGTGACCATGAGCAATTGCAGAGGTCTGAGAGCCACAAAGCGCACAAAGAGGAGGGATATTAAAGCTTCGGAGCATCACAAGTACATCAATGAAACTTAGTGAATACAGTTAGTAAATATGCTTTATTATATACAGCTTAGATGAAAATACACAAACTAAACTAAAGATGCCACACATCTTCCTCTTCCTTGGTCTTCCCCCAAAATAAAATGAACTTTTCTCAATAGGAAACTGATGTACTTTTCCAGGAAGAGGAAGACCAAAAGGTCCCTCCCATGTATCCTGTGCCTCGCGTAATACACCATCCAATGATGTACTCCATTTTATTGTTGTGAAAGTTTAATATTTAATATAAAATAAATCAGTGCACATATAAACATACATGCAGTGGGGTCCAAAAGTCTGAGTCCACTCCCAAGATCTGTTTTGTTTTCATCGTTCATCGAAAACTAACACAACATTTGTACTTGGTATGTATATTTGTTATTCAAGAATGTCATAAAACACTGATACAAATTTTAAAAAATGTTTGTTTGAGAAAAGATGGTGTGAAATTGAAATATCTATAAATATTTTGTTTGCACACCATTGCCTTTCATTTCTTCAAAATGTAACAATTAATACCGGCTATTGACGTAATTAATATGGTCCTCTATGTGTTCTTGTTGCTACTGCAGGTGCTTTAATCTTGAAAAAGGACACTTCCTTTGCAAAAGTTTTTGCGGCTGTTTGTAATTATGTCAGCTGAGCTCAGTGAAGTAGTTAGAGGTCAAATTGTGTACCCTAATGAAATAAATTATTTAATTGTGCCATTTCAAATAACTATGCTAAACACATTTACATATACTGTATGCTACCTCCCAGTATTTATATTTCAGCAAAAATATATTAATATAAAAATATATGGCACAAAATGTAGTGTATTACTTAAAAAAGAAAGACACCTGATAGAATTACATTTATTCAGCCATAATTTTGAGTGTTTGTCCATGGTGAGTTAACACCTAAATTGTTTACTTTCCATTTTAAGGACAAACTAAAAATATTGTATAAAATAGCACATACCACGCAGAGTATGCCACATGCCTGCTCCACTTACGTATGTGCTCTATAACATGTGAATAATATTTTTCTTTTAATATTTGATTTCAGATCAGATTATTACCTATTAAGACAAAGAGGGAAATACATTTCAGTTTTATCCTCATCAAAGCATGTGGTTAGCAGGAGTGGTGGGAGACCAGCATCTCAGAGCTATAATTTGCAAAGATTTAAATAACTCCTTCTTGTAATTTCCTATGAATGTGGGCATGAAACAGCAAGCACTTTAAAACCTCAAACTCATTCCCAGAGTAGAAATGTTAATGAAGACAGATTAAACTCAGAGGAGCAATGCAAAGGATCATATTTAAAGCTGTACGTGAATAGGAGGGGCATTTACATCCTAATGCAAGCCACTCATAACGAGACACTGCAGTGAAAGGGCCTTCACAATCCACATGACTCGATACACTGGGCACATTTTAGAGAAAGGCATGGGTCTGGATTTAACAAAAATGTTTCCTTAACATATGTCATATCGGGGGTTGGTTGTTTTGAAGAAGAGCATGTTCATTTGAATACATTTAATTTTTTTTACAGTTAAATATTTAAATATACAGTTCAAATATTCATACTGATACACAATGCATATTTGATTTGGAGTCCAAAGATTCTATGGACAATATGCTTTAGGCGGACAGTTTTGCTAGTTTTGTTTCTTTTTACATCAGATTATTACCTATTAAGACAAAGAGAAACAACTTGAATTTTAGTCATAATTCTTCTGACTCGTTGGCAAGACTGCATCTAATCATCAAATGAACATGGTGAACTCAAATAAAAACTGAATGAAATGAACATGGTGCACTCTGAATCAAATGAACATAGTGCCCTCTGAATCAAATGAGCATGGTGCACTCTGAATCAAATGAACATAGTGCACTCTCAATCTAGTGAACATAGTGATTGTTATAAAGTGACTCCTTTTATCATTTTTACATTTACTGTACATTTACATTTTAAGCATTTAGCAGACGCTCTTATCCAGAGCGACTTACAAGATGTTCATTAATACATAGTATGATCAATCATTGTTCGCGCATGAGATCAATGCAGTAATACAGCGATAGACATCATTGTTGGCAGCTGCATGCCATACCTGTCACACCAGGAAGGAAAAGGTTCGTACATTTTTTAGAGAAAGTTTTAAACAAGTATACATATACAAAAAGCAGAAGGAAGATCACAAGTGATTTTGTGGTCCTGACCGAGTGCGGAAGATCATTACACCACCGAGGGTTCAGGACAGAGAAGATATCATTTTAGGTATTTTCTTCACAGTGCAGGTGTGGTGACCATGCAAAAGTTGATTGAGTTGCATTTTGTGCAATTTGACAGCAGAGGACTCAATAGGGTCTTGAACTGAGCAAAGATCTATTGTACCACTCAGGCAACAGAGGTGATTGTGCCCTATTTAAACAGCTGTGTGTCAACAGCTCCATGCTCAACCTAATGAATAGCATCGTCAGCACTGTTTAACCAAGGCCCCCCTCCCAGTCCTCTTCTCTTACAGAAATGCAACACTGCCCATTTTTACAGCTTTATTCATCTGTAGTTATTGTGTCATTTTCACACAACCTCAACATGAAACAAAATCTTTTATGGATAAAGTATAATAAGAGGCTTCTGGCTATAGAGTAGGCAGCAATACATTTTCAGTTTGAATATGTAATGTTGAGCAAGAACTAACCAGGCATGTCACTACAAAATTGATTAACTGAAAAGCCTATTGATAAATTATAGGAGCACTTATGGGAAGACATTTGAGTTTACTCATGCTCACCCATATAAAATGGAACGTTTCCAGTTTCGTCACTTCTAGATTACTGTATATAAATTAATGTAATGACCTCAACACTATGACGAATCAATGATGCAAGTAGTTGGCCTGCTGAATTCAAACTAGGCTTACCTTTTAATGGATGGGCCCTGCCCAGGGTTCGGGCTATATCAAAATATGTATGGGGCCCCCCTATTTTGACCCAAAAAAAAAAGTAAAAACTAAAATTAAAATCGAAGCACGGCTGTACCCAAGGCATGGAAATTCAACTGTGCATGCACACACACGCACGCCTGCACGTGCTTACTTCCACTGCAATCAGAACCGAGACACACACAATTGAGTGATCAATTCAACTATTCGATTGAACGCCAACTTTGAAATTCATACTATCACAATGCATATCTGAGCATATCCAAACATTAATACCACCTATACAATAATCAGACAGAATCGGCTTTACTGGCCACACAAATGTTCTCTTTGTAGGTTTATCTGCTTTGCCATTATTAACATTATACAATTGAGTTATGCATTGCCAACACCTTCTTTATCCGATATAGTCAATAGTGCATATCAATTTATATTCAAAGTGCAAATCAATTTATACTCAAAAGTGCATACCATTAGTTACCGTTTAGTTTATTTGATTAAAATGTGGAATTAAGACAGCGATATCTGGAACATTGCCCATTAAAACCACGCTGAAACTTACGAGTGAGCAATATAATTAATAATAGTGTATGACTCCAGCTTAGCTTTGGAGTTAGCCTACTGTCTTGGCTAGCTAACAGTTCACTGGAACATGTAATTTAGCCTTCTGGCTAAACAGCAGCAAGTAAGCTAGCTATCAATGATAACTTATGATAACTCCTAAGAATGATAACTACATAAATAAGTAAGATCTGTATCTACCTTCTCACATTATTTATTTAACAAAATTGGGTTAATCCACGAAATGAGGCCCTTCCATTCATGTTTGCAATACATCTTTCTACCTAGATTTACTGCAACAGTGGAACATAGAACATTTTTACAAAAATGTGCAAAATATTGTAGTGGTCAATTGGGGAAGAGAGCCCACGTATGTTTGATTTTGATCTACGGGAGCTCTAGTCTCATTAAAGGGAGCTGAGCTCCCCCAAACTCCCACGTAACTCAAACCCTGGCCCTACCTGGATTGTGAAATAATTGTTAAAAGACTTTCAGTGAGATAACAACAAACCTCTCAGCTTCACCAGGGGAATCAAGTTCATCATCCCTGTCCAATTAGAGTTATATATTCTGGCTTGTTGTTTTCCTTTTCTCCATCCCATATCACCAAACAGGTCTTGATCCCGGGCGAGCATCGAAAAAAAAAAAGTCAATTCAGCTTTGATGAAATCGAAATTAAACAAAGAGCTCTGTTCTCTCCGTTGCGGGAGCAGGTGATAAAACAGCGTATTATATTGCACAGTTATGTTGGCAGATCGACTCACACCATGGGCTACTGGCATGGTGGGGGAGAGCGGATCGATACTTCTTTTGCGCAAACATACAAAATAAAAGCTCTTTCATGGGGTTGAGTGGCTCCTCCATGGGCTCAATCTGCATGGAAGCAGAATCGGACGTTCTGCGGGCTTCACTATTTGAGTAATCAATGACAGCGGGGGCTGGAATGTAATGATTTACTCGACCAGAAGGGTTCCTCAGGCATCGTGGCTGTTCAGTATGTGCTTGAATTGCTAAAGACGGATTTGTAATCCATATGCCCCTGCAATCATTTCTGAAACTTTAAATGTAATTCCCTGAAGGTTTTACAAACATATTCTTCTGGTGTCACCTCAATTATTTATTAACATCCTTCATAAGTCACATTGGCTGCTGCATATTTTATGATGGATATCATATGGACAGGGATGAGATTATATTATTTCTCTTGATATACACCAAGCATTTGGAGGGGGGTTTGCTTACAGCAATTGCATTGTGACCACAGTGAATCTGCGCACCGTAATTAAGTGATAATTTATCTCCTGTGAAATAATAATTTCTAAAGGTAATCTGCTTTATGAATGGATTTATGGATCTCATAGGAGATTCATAAATCCACAAAAAGAGGTGATAGCTGAATTATGAGGGGGCCGGGGGGTCCAGTTTACATCTTGCCACAAATGGGACCGAAGGAATGGTGAACTCGGGATTAGCCAGCGCTCACACTGTCCCCCTTATCAAACACATATGTGAATATGTACGTGTGAATATGCCCGAGATCTACCAGCCCTGAGCCAGGTACCCAGGGTTCTGTGTGTCAGGGCCCTCCTTGGGGCCTGTATTTCATTCGCTGCCAGTGTTCTGTTGACAAAAGTAAACTGATGACGTTCGGGAGCAGACAGCATTCATCGGTAAAAAAAGAAAAAATCTGTTGACCCTTCTAAGATTGAATTTACCGCAAGGCTGGATAGCAGCAGTTGTGGACATGATGGATTATTGTAATGACCACCCGATGGCCCTTTTGTCATGTTTAAATGGCAATAAATTTTACCCGGAAGAGGGACAGTTTAACAACTTATGGCTGAAGAAGGAAACTGAATGTTTGAGGTGTAAATAAAGTGTGTCTCATTAAGGACACACACACATCACGGTCCAGCTGCAGTGCAGACTACTCATATTTCATTGTTTCATTTGGATAAACCAGTGATGGAATATTCAATATTTTATTTTTCATTGGTTTACTGTTTGGAACACTTAACAGCTAGTTTATTATTATTAGGAAGATGACAGTGAGGGGTAGGATGAAGATTCATACTTTAATTATCAATAGCTGAAGCAGTAGTAGTATCAACCCTCTTGTATTCTCATCTGGAATTGTATGTCCATAGAACTACAGCTAAATAATAAAAAATCTATTTAACAAATAAGATCATCAATTCATGGAAATGGTATAGGTCTTATCTTCTTTCTTTTTAAAATAATATTTATAAATTACATCTCAATTCATTCAGTGTTTTCAAAATATATTTCAAAACATTTTCCTAAATGTGTCCATGCCAAAATACAGAAACACTGAAACAAGTGAACCAGGAACTGAAGGAGTGTACATGCTGCCAGGAACAGAAGTAGTGCACATGCCGTTAAGTTTTATAATCCCATTATCGTGGGATTCCACAGGTTTACTTTCTGGCAACATGGTCTTGTGAAAAATGACAGTGGTGTGTAACCTATTTGAGGAGCTGCTATTTCCATAAATAAAGAGTTTTCACTTGCTACTGTTTTTCTTTACTAAATATGTCTATTCTAGTAAAAAAGCCCTTAGAGTGTATGATGTACACTTCATTATCTCACATTTTACTGTTCACCCCCGTCACCTCACACCTCCACCACAGAGATATTCCCCAGAAATCTGTGAAATTACATGGAAGGTAGACAGCTTTAGTTAACAATGGAAATGGCCAGTTCCACAATCACCAAAATGAACTTGCCATACTGTGTTTGTGAAGAACACTTGCATGTATTTGTAAGTCAAAGTTAAGATGTTGTAATATAGGGAATTCTTACCATGAGCTAACCAGCACAGATAATTTGTGAATCCCAAATGTGAAAACGTATAGATATACATGAAAAATTTAATTTCCTTCTTTACCAAGGTTTGGACTCAGTTATCTTTGGACTCAAGCCAGTTATCTTTTTTTCACACAAGGAATACAGCCTTTCATACAATTTTAAAAGTACTTGGCTTGCCGTAAAAGAAAACACATATTGTGCACACTGAGTAGGAAAAGCAGTTAAATTGTATGATGCCTTTCAGACAATACTTCATTCAAATTTGACAGGATCAAATACATAAATACAATTTCAAACATGAAAATAATAAAGAAATATCTTTTCAGCTTTTGTTCAAAAAACATAAATATGTACTCAAAATCTGTATAGTAACAGGTTAATTATTTATAGTAAACACCTGAAAATGCTATTCAAACAGGGTTGTTATTAGACTATTTGTGGTGCAACAATTCTAAAGAGATCTGTATTCAAGTCTATGGATACATGTGGATGAATGTGAAAACTAATTTAAATCAAATAACAGTAATATGGTTTTTTTCAAGCATAGTTTGATGTTAATTTTGGTGATCACTGAACTCGCCAAATTGTGCTGGTGGGGTAAAAAAAACAATGTTAAACATCAGGCTTCCTTTACCGGGAGGAATTAAACTATTGCTGTCATTGATACCAACAGCTTAACTTGGTTGCAAGAAATAAGAGAAGTACGTATAATTCTGTTAATGCATCTGTACATGTGTGAAATAAACAGCATTGGGGAAGCATATGTAGGTTTTGTGATGGTCATCCCATTTCATTCAAGAAGTGGTTGGTCAATCGCACATCTGCACAGAGACAGGAGCACACACTTCCTTTATCTACTACACAGCTCCTACTTCAACACAAATGATTGAGTGTCTGGTATTACACCTTGCTGGGCTTATATCACAGACATATTTTCAAGGGCTGTGTGAATGATGCTTTGTTCCCACGTAACGCACATGGAACTGAAAATCTCATTTGTACATGGCGAGTGAGCAAAGAAGATTATATAAGCGGTTGTCTTGTCGCATTTCAGCAATAAGGCAACCAAAAATAGATCATTGCCTGCTCATATAAAATAACGTGCTAAATTAATTGGTACAAATTGTTTTTTTTTACTTCTCTTTATCCCACCCAATTTGCCTTTTTCACTTACCCCCTTCCCACTTGAAATGATTATAAGATATAGGACAATACCCTATATATCAGTAGTGAAGAGTTTGTCTGCTGGAATGGGAAGAGTGGGCGACAAGGAAAGCGAATGAACGAGACAGGTTCATCTATTTGGTGATAAACAGCAATCCCAAGCTGGGGAAAACAGTCTATAACAGCATGTAAATTAAGTAGCCTGTGCCAACAATCCACTACTTTCTCCGTATCATGAATAAATATTAGTAGTTCTCACCATCAACTTGGGCAGCTTGTTCACTCACAAAAGCCGTGTGTGGCGTTGCATTCCGCACTTGTGGGTTGCTACACTGAGCTTCTCTGTTGAAACGGTTGGAGACTTGGAACGGGAGAGAAATTCCCTTATCACAGGATAGACGGTAAACACAAAGTCATTAACCCACGACCTGGCTCCATTACAGACCTGGAAACTATTGTCTCCTCATCTGAGTGTTTGGAAAAGAGATTCCCCTGAGGTTTGGGTGCTGTCAAGAAAAGATGGTTTCATCAAACAGGTCTTATCTGTACACCGATACTGACAGTTGAAAACCTGTATAAATCTCCATTAATGTTGCCGATATGCTCCGGGGAGAGAGCACGCTGTTTAAATACGATATTAAATGGATCCATATGGACAGACTCAGAAGTTAAAGAAATAAAATCCCCCAAAATGTATAATGATTCACAGTTACAGAATCACTACAGTTATAGGAAGATAAAATTGGGAAAATAATTGAATATATAGTAATTTAGTACTGAAGGAGGGAAAATGAAGCAGTGTTTAATATAACATTAATGAAAATGCTGAGCTGGACCCCGAAGGCGTGATGTTGGAGGATTTGATTTGAGACAGCGTCTCTGGTGACAGAGTGCTGTCTCCTTCAGGGTTTGGTATAAATGGTTTCAGTGTCAGGGAGAATAGGTGGAATAAACTTCACTCTCCAATCCCCAGGCCCATTTAAGCAGCAGATGAAAAGCCAGACAGACAGGCAATACATGTTACTCCTCTTTTATTCAGCGGTCGTTGGCCGATAAACAAAACAGCAAATATCCAGTACATTTCTGACAGGCCCTTTTCACCTGTCACTCCACATAAGGAGGCAAGGCCTGATCTTCATGAGCCGCTTTCTCTATCACTGTCACCTGCAGAGGAGCATCCTAAACAAGGAGTTATTTTTCCTCCCTGAGACATGACTGTCTCTCTCTCTCTCTCTCTCTCTCTCTCTCTCTCTCTCTCTCTCTCTCTCTCTCTCTCTCTCTCTCTCTCTCTCTCTCTCTCTCTCTCTCTCTCTCCCCTCTCTCCCCCCTCTCTCACCCTCTCTCCCCTCTCTCACATTTTCTCTATTACTTCCTCTCTGTCTGTCTCCCCTCCCCCTTTCTCTCTCTGTCTCATTTTCTCTTTTTTTTTCTTGTTCTCTCCTTCTCTCTCTCTCTCTGTGATGGCACTGTGACAGAAAATTAATTCAAGTCAGCTGCTGAAAATAATTATTGCATTATGGGAACAGTAATCATTATTTAGAACATGATTAAATATGTCTGCATCTATTGACTTGGGGCCCCTGTGATTTATGTATTTGTTTAGTCAATAGTCTAATGTAAATGATGTAATTAATTATAGATGGTGGTGTCAGGTCGTCGGTGTGAACAATCTGCGAGGAACAAGGCCCCCTCTGACTCGCCTGACAGATGTAAGAAAAGGGATCAAAATGGTTCAGGGAATTCCTCAGTTCTCCCCCCCCTCACTCTCTCCTCTCTCCCTTAATTCCCTCTCTCTCTCTCTCTCTCTCCCCCTCTAGCAATCTGCATGTCTCCCTGCTGGGCTCCCTGTCCATGTTCGCCATTCATCCAGCCAAATTGAAAGGACTTGTTAAGTGGGGGGAATAGCGTGGCTCTGATTGCACGGGAGAGCTCCCACTACAGTGCACAGAGCAGGGACAGCCAGCTGACGGGGGCTTGGGGGAATGGGCTCGAGGCTGGGGGAGGGGTTCATTTACAGCTGTGTAAAATTAATGTTTTTGAAATGAAGCTGGAAAGGCAGAGAAACCATGAGAGCAGACATCTTCTGTGAGAGCTTTTTTGAGATTTAAGATTGGTGAACTCGACCGGGTAGGAAACTGAAATGATTGTACAATCTTACAGCTAAAGAATAACACACACATATTATAGATCCATAAACAAATAGACTGATATAAGGGAAGCTGTTCCGCCACTAAGATCATGCCGTGGGAGGTTTGGAAAATGACAGTGTGAGTTTGCTTTCCCATTCACACCACAGGAAATGCACATCACTCTTCCATATCTGACTTCATATCCATCCCATCCCAAATCCACAGAGGACACCCCTTCCTTCTCCATGTGGAACCGTCCCTGACAATTTCCCTCGCTGACGGATCATTCGGTCAACCACCAGTCTCGCTGGGAGGTCAGAGGTCACCCCAAGCCCCTTGTCAAGCTTCGGAGAAGTAATTTCCATTTTAATGTCACACTTCTAATCTATCAAAGATGCGATGTACAAGACACAAAGGGTTTAAGTGGTCACCATATATCACTGGGCCCCCATGCTTTCATCCAGGTAATCGGCACAATTGCTCCCCATATCTCACAATCTGTTGCCCCAGGTGCAATAACAGTGCTACTGGGCCGTAACTGACAGCCTCGACAGCATCTGAGATTTGTTGGGTGCCTTATCATCCAAGGGGGTCACAATTAAGCCGTTGAAATAGTGAAATAAGTTCAGCAGTCCCACACACATCGCTCAAGAGTATTCCTCTTCCCACACTTCACATGATGTGGCACTCAGCCTATGATTTAGCCCTCCCCAGAATTTACTGTTCTGTCATCTCTCTGGGTCAAGATGCAGCTCTCTGTAGCACAGAGTGACTCACTTCCCATTACTCAACATGCTCTACAATCACAAGGGACAATAATAAACAAATTATTATTATTATTATTATTATTATTATTAATAATAATAATAATAATAATATCATAATATCATTATCATTATCATTATCAAAGAATATAATTATTAATCATTATCAAATAATATACTTGTAATGTTGATTTATTGTTAATTAATATACTAAAATATTCATTTTAAAACCAATATAATATCACCAAATCTATTTAAGAAAATAAGTTTGCAATGCATTTTTATATAGGTAGTTAAATGCATATATATTCTTGTTGTTAGTATTATTGTAACTCAGGGTAATATTACACTGTTACCACCAGTACGGGCTAATAGTAATAGTATATATATTTTTATATTGGCATACAGTTGCTACAGATTTGTGACACAAAAATTGTGAAAGTAGAATATCTCTTACTATTAAAGTACTAGTCCTGGGGCTTAAACACTGTAATAGACGGTTTCACTGGAATGTTTGTGCATCACCTAGGCGACAACTGTGACTCAACAGCATGTCCATTTCGCAGACTCAACTGGCTAGCTAATCACCATATATAAGTTAGCAAGAGTCGGAACCTTATGTTTTCGTAGCTAGCTAACACCATAAGTTAGCAGGAGTGGTCACCTTCCGTTTTCGTAGCTAGCTAACACCATAAGTTAGCAGGAGTGGGAAATTCCGCTCGTCAAGGGCCTGTGTGTATACAAAATTTTGTTTCCAGCAGTTATTGTGGCCCAATTAGCTAACTAACTGTATAAATGTCACTTATTGATTATCCCATAGTAAAACTTTTCATATAGGGATATAAGAACAGTCTTCAGCTGGCATTTTTAAGCTGCTTATCAATATACAGTATGTACCTAAAATGTATATAATTAAGGGCAGAAGTTAGCATGAAATCCAGAAACAGATATGGCCCTCATTGCCCACCCCAGATATAATGCCATATAGCTTCCCTTTTAAAATAAATGATGAACCAAAAAAATAATAATTATAGGTCATGTCATTGCATGGTGTGATGTGCGAATGTGCGAGGAGGACGGGAATAAATGGAACACTGGTTAGTCTATTTGCTAGACTAGTTACAGCTAACTAGCTATGCTTATGTTGGCTTTGTAAACATGATTGTGATGTATATTTTTCTCCATTCATTTAGTCACATTCCCATAGCTAGCTAATATGGAGTACAGTAAAATCTCCCATATTTGCTATCTATCAGGGAATGTTAGCTACATCATGTATTCCAACCAAATAGCTCACCAAATTAAAGATTGAACTTTTAAAGATGGGTGTAAATATTCCTTATTGATTAGCTAAATTATCCAGCTGATTTACCCTTATCTATCTATTTAGCTAGCTAGTTATCCTGCCATGCAAGTGCAGTGCCCACTCTTGATCTCTCGATCTCTTAATACTGCTTGGAAAGTGTCTGACTGGCCCCAATCCCTCCAAACAGTATTCCGCCTGCAGCAAAAAGTGGAGAGATGAAAAGTGGACACTGCACTTGCATGCATAGGCGCCGATTTATGTTTCTGCCCGTGGGTGCCGCGCAGCGTATGCTAGGTGGAGTTTGCTATCAAATCAATGTAAATTTGGCTCCGTGCATAATTTTCCCCGTGGGTGCTTGGCCTTCTCCGTGGGTGCTCGGGCCCCGGAGCACCCACGGGATCGGCGCCTATGCTTGCATGGCAGGATAAATAGCAGGATGAGTAACGTTAGTTGATAAATAGCTAGATAAGGATTATTATTAGTGGAAATAATGGTAGGCATCCAACTACCTTCGACTCTGAATGCCTCCCTGGTGTAAACACACTCAGATTCAACCAGGTTCACAAATATTCTGAGAAAATACACTGGATCTCAATAATATATTTAATGGGTCTGGTAAACTAAGAGAATTTATGTTTAGTTTCACCAAGTAGCTTAGTTTTTCCTCATTTGGCAGTCTATGAAAATATTGACTAGAAATGTTGCTTGCTAACTAAGTAAACTGCAAACAGGTTTGTTTCTATCGTCTGTTTACAGAAGTAAACCAGATGTTTCGAGGGGTTTTAAATTCCGCTTGTGCGTAATGACAGTTTGTTATTGTTGTCAGTTTGAATCCGTCTATAATATGAAGGAGGTTGGATGATATACAGTGTATCATTTCTGTGGGACCATCAATGTAGAAAGTGAGATTTGTTGCTCAGCTCTGAGCCCATCTGGCCCGTGGTCAAGCTGTGGTGCTGAACAAACTGTGTCTGGGTGACTGGTCGTCTGGCGGCTTGAGCGCAATCATTTTTCCTGTCAGAGTCCAGACCGGAGAAAGAAAAAAAAAACCTTGGAGGAACCTTACCGTGGAATGTTTATATTTCATAAACAAAATGATGTTTTCAACATTCTGAGAGATGGGAGGTTCCAGTTGCTGAATTTCCCCAATGCCCCACACAGATTATTAATGCGCTCCAGTAACTGTTAATTTCACTTTGGGGGAATGATTTATGGGTAGGCGAAGAAGAGAGGCATATTCTAATTGAGATCAGAATGGCTGGTTCTCGCATAGTCACACTAGTGCCATCCAGATGGGCCACTATGATTAATGCCTAATGAGCAAATAATCTGTTAAATTAATAAAAACAATTCTTCAACATCCTGCCTTTCTTAATAGAAAAAGAAAAAAACTGGGTGGAAGTGTCTGTCTGTTTATTATTATTATTATTATTATTATTATTATTAGTAGTAGTAGTAGTAGTATGGAAGTAGTGGTCGTAGTATTAGTATTAGTATTCTAAGCATTTATAGTATCTTTAGAAGCAGCGATGCATGCACAATCCAAAAGTAACAAAGGCACAATCAGCCACTTATTGAATATAGGTCAATACGGACAAGTCAATATGCACGATTTAAAGGTGAAGAGATGGTACAACAAGAACATTGAGTGGGGTTTGCATGCAGGGTTACAAGAATCTGATCAATACAGCAGATAATTAATTTACCCATAAAAATTTCAAGATGCCCAACATCATTTTAAAATCAACATGTACATCATTACATTGGTTAAGAGTTACTATTCCAGAAAGCAAACAAAATCTATGAACCGACGACCCAACGTTGAAAGGTACACAAGTCAGTACTTAATTGCTGGGAGGGTTGATATTTTTGTCCTTGACTGTTTTAGACAAGCTGTCAGAAGACAGGCAAGGGGGGCCATGATTCTCAGAGATCTTCACAGAAAGAGTTTTTTATGAGAGGCAGCGATCAATACACTATGAAGGAGCAGAGAAGAGGCAATGGATCACCTGACCTCCTGTGGTCTCCCTCTCCTCTATTCCAAGATAGCACCCCCAAAAGCCCCCAATCCAATCTGGACAAAGGAGATTTTCACTTATCGGTGAGAAGGAACAAAATGTAAAATGAGGTAATCACCGTCATTCTTTTAAATTGCCAGATTTAATCATAACAGAGGCTTTTAGCTGACTGCTCACATTAGAGAATCCTAAGAATCTGAAATGAGCCATTTAAGTATACTTAAAAAAGATGTATGCAATGGAAAGAGGTGGCGTGACAAAATAAGTTAAACTTGCATTGATTCTCAAAAGTACAGCGTTTTCTTTTGGGGACAGGTGATGTTCATTTGTCAGAATAGTCTATGACACTAAATTTAGGCACCTTTCTCTGTAATATCCCATATTAATTTTCCCATTAAGGTTTAATTTTTTTATACGTAATATACACAGCACCATATCGCACCTTTTGCATAGATAATTCATCTGAGAATCATTAAAGGCATTCATCAAGCTGTTTAATTGCCACTCCATCATTGAGATGGGGCATTCACATCATGTAGGGGGTTAAAGCGTATCTCTCCTGCGACACAAAGAGGATTTGGGACAACTGAAAAAGTATCTTTCTCTGATTACATTACACTATTTATTTGCTGAGCGCCCTCCCCCCCACATAGCTTACATTTTATACTTTATCCATTTATACAGCTGTTTAGCCTTTGAAGCCTGTTAAGTTGTAGATATTCTCATTGTCTGGGCTTCTATGTACATTTTTAAACGGCTCAGGCTGTTCATGTCATACCCTTGGGAAAGAAAGTGGTCTGCCTTGGCCAGGTTTCCAGCCTCTTGCACATTCCACTGGAACAAAAGTGCAGTTCACCAGGATAAATGCACACAATAAAAGGAAAGAGTGTGCAACTGTGTGATTTAATGTACTTTTTGTAAAGTATATTCTGTCATCCTTATGGAAAGGGTGTTAAGTTATCATAAACTATGTTAAAAGTATCAGAACATCAGAAGTGCTACTACTGCTATATCACACAAGCAGGCCTGTCCCTAAGTTTGATGTATAAGATCAATGCTATTTATAACAGTGAATTTGTTCATGTTTACCCTAAGGCCTCTATTCAATCTGACTGCAAAGAGTTTTATTTTCATGCAATAAATTAAGAATTGCCAGTTACTGAAAGCTTTTTTTGTTATAATAAATTATTATTACAATTATTATTATTATTATAATAAACAATAAACAAAATATAACAATATAGAATACACAATAACAAAACAAATATTACACAAGCAGTGGTAAGAAGCCCCTAGGAGATTGTATAAATGCTTTAATTTAGTGTGAAAATTAAATCAAATAAATGCACATACAGCAAGACAAGACTGACAGATGAAATTGTGTAAGAAACAGAAAAATGTAAACTTACCTTAATTAATTTCTATCACTAGCACATCTGCTGTATTTTGTTTACCTTTGAGTTTGCATATACGGTTTTTAAAATTGACTACAAAACATACTCCAATACTCATAGTTTGATCTAAATTGCCAGCCACAAATAACAAAAGTATTATTTCATTATTTCATGTTCCTAGAGATTGAAAAAGAAAATGTTCTCAGCAAACCTGAGGCTCTTGTCTGCAACTTTTGATTCAGGTGAGAAGCCGATTCTGATGCAGGCAATTTCTGTATTCAATTTACTTAAAGTAAGCAGGTCTGTGCTTTCTACTCTATAAACAGCAAAGGATTGAATTGGACACACTTTAAGTCATTGGCTGTAAATGAGAAAGACTTTGGGGTCACCAGACTTTATAGACACATTATAATCTGCCTCTCAGTGACCTCTTGAAGAAATTGCAATGACTGTGTCGAGTATTGCACTGCTGGGCCAAGGGACTGCTGTGTTTTAATGCCCTTGTCATTGTCAACAGTGGGCAAACTGAATTATTTAAGGTCATTATCACATTAATTATCACATTCTAGGTCAAATGTATCGAACCAACCGAAACACCTCCTCCTCCTCCGCTCTCTATGGTGAATTGATGGCTTGATTTATCTATCCGAGCGGCTTTACGTAGCCTGCTGTTCTGTGCTGCATTGCTGCTTACTGACATATCTGTGGTACAAAGACCAGTGAAATGTGTTTAGATTCTGTGAGTCAGCAACTCGAGGGTTGGTCCGGTGTATCTAGGCATTCTCTAACAGGGCTTTTGTCATGGTGCGTGGTTTATATTCCACTTTTAATCAGTAACTCAACACTTGCCATCAAATAATGCTTGCATTTATACTTTGCATAGAATTGTTTTGTAATAATTGCATTGCGTATTTTTAAAGTGAGGACAAATACTATTTTGTTAAAGTTTATGGCATTCAGACAAGCGGTGTTTGTGTGCATGAGTGCATGAGTGTGTGCACGTGCATGTATGTGTGTTTGTGTGTGTGTGTGTAGTTGTGTGTGTCTAATTGTTTCCTGAGAGGCATGGAAGACTGATTGATCCATAAGGGATCTAATTCAATAATGGCTTGCTTTAAGAATATCTGGACCGCCCCTCTGTATCCTCTCGTCATTATAAATTGTTTATTATATTATATATTCCTCATCGGTCTAGAAGTTAGTATGGTAATCAAATTACAAATCTTAAAAATACAGGCCCTGCATCATCTACCAGCATTCCACTCTTTCTTCCCTACCTTATTTCTGAGTTCTGGAATTAAGTAGAAAGCCATAAAGTAGACTTCCATAAAAAGAGAATGAATATAAAATGATTCAAAAATTTGAAAGACTTTGCCGACTGTAGCACATAATGCACATAAATATTCCAGAATCTTGATTTGATTCTGGAGGGATCCAGCATTTTATTCAGCGACCATAATTCAATGTTGCATTCAATGCTCTATTGAATTCGTGATTACATCCATTATGTTGACCCAATATTGTCAGATGCACCAGACAAGCTACCCCACTTTTTCCATAGCTTTCGCATTCATTTAAAGCCACAAAAGCACAGAAGCCTCATGTTCAATGCAACCTTCAAAGCATTGCCCTAAGGATTACCCTGAGCAAGTAATTCAAGCAAGTATTACATTTTGGTTTCTTACATGACATCACAATTTTTCTGAAGATAAAATAGAAGGATCGTGTAAGAAACAAACAAAAAAAGCAAAATGCTTGCTGAAATTCTGAAAGTCAGTGGATTGTGTTCATACTGAACTACACCAGAATAGTTTTTCCCCTTGACCGCCATGCAAGCCAGTCTGTGTGACTGACTCTACAAAGGGGAGCAACCCCCTTCTTAACATCCAAGACCACTGTGAGACAAATTGCTACAAATGAGTATTTTTCCACTTCTAGCATTACAAAAGATCCCCCACTGAGCTTCCCCACTGCACACAGACAGCAGGGGCAGGAAGGGGCAGGCTGAGCCGCTTGTCAACAATGAGGCTTACATGGGGAACTATCTCACTGTCAGGTCAAGCTCTTCCTACAAGACCTGGAAATCAGCTGAAACTTTCAGTTTTCTGAGACCTGGAGGTGTTCAGTTAGAAATGTTGGAATAACTGCAAATACTATAAGACATATACCAAGACCTGTTTTAGTTATTTTCTTCGGTTTGTTTAGCTTAAATAGGTGTATAACTGGGTTAGGTCACTGTTCATTAAAAAACAGACAAACACGCACACACACCCACGCACACCTACATACATACACACACACACACACACACACACAAACACTACCAAGATTCCATTTTGAGGAAACTCCCCCTCCACGGATAGAGCAGGGGGTAAACAGGAATGCCTCACCTTGTCTCTCGTACATATCAGGTGGCACACTAATTCATTGTTGGACGTCAGATTTCTGTGGCGGACTGGCAAGTTGGGGTCATCCCCAAGACAGGGCCAGGCCAGGGTGATTTACGACCGTACTCGCCAGGGAATGTCCTGTTATGCACCTAATCCTGCCTGGGAAAGTTGGTATACATGAGAGAAAGTTGTCAGGTCCATGCAGATACGCCCGCAAGAGGCTGCACAGAACAAGGCTCAAATTGTCCCTTGTCTTCCCGGCCAATTCACTCGTAGGCTATAATGCTATTTTCCCATGCTTGTCAAGGGTTGGGAGCTTGCTTAGTGATGTCACAATTAAGTGTTAATGCCTCTTTAGTTATGTCACCCCGAATGGTTAGAGAGGTGCACAGGCGCCTCGGGCATTCCCGAGCAGGCACACTGGTGCCATTTCAAATGTGGAATTTGGGGTGCTGCTACTTGCAGGTCTCTGTGGGATGACCCAGGAGCCCCAGAGCTCAGCTTTACTTTGACTGAAACTGGGCTTTAATCTTTAGTCTGTACCATAATAATACACTTGAATATACATAACAAGATAACTTCCATCTGCTGTTCAACCTCACACTTCACCTTATAGTTGGAGGCATTTTTCACAGATATAAAGCTATGAGGTTCTTTAATGATAAAAATGATAAAGATATTCTTGACTCATTCTAACAGTAAGTAAATGTGGATAATAGAGGCTTCGAGGACAAATGCAATAAAACATACAGTAAAGCACTAAGACTAAGTAAATAGTCACAGCAAAAAAAACTGTGGCTATGATGCGGCTCTTTCGCAGTCACAGATACCGACACATTAACGACCAATTTACTAAGAGAGGTTCTAATTACGCCATCAAAGAAATCAAATGCCCTCATTCACAATTTTTGTGGTTGGAGACACCTATAAAAAAGGGTCTGAAACAATATGGGACGTCCATATCACAAACCACCAAGAAATGGATACGGGGCAGTGAGAGAACCACGAGAATAAGAAAATATACAGAACAGGAAATAGAAGTGATGGTCATCGAGGTACAGCATCACAACTCCGTATTACAACATAGGAATACAACACCAATGGGGAGGAGAAAGATTTGGAGGGACATCACAAAAAAAAATCATTAGGCATTAAAAACAGAACTGTATATGATGTAAAGCAAAGACAACATGATGATAGAGTAGAATATTAACACCAATAGCACCCACAGGTGAAACAATCCACATTGTAAAAACCTTGTTTTGTTAGATGAATATCTAAATGCTTTTCTGGGACCTTGGAGAGAACAATACAACACATGGATTGTGAAATTGGTTTAATTTATAAATATCATTGTGCCTTTGAGGATTTTTTCAAAATCCGTGTTGACTAATTGATTTAGATAATATTTTTCTGTGATAAACTTTTCTTTTTTTCTTTTCTTTTTTAGCTTAAATTTTTTTAAATTTTCAAACCAGTTCAAATTAAAATTACTCATGCGAATTAGTTCCTTATTGTGGTCATATTCCTTGAACAGTTTTAGAACATGAGCTAGGCTATATCAACACTCACAAAATACAGCCTACTTTCATGGGTTCTTAAAATTCACACGCAAACAGAAGAGTCACAATTAAGGCATGCTTTGGTAAATCAGATGGAATACCTAATTTACAAAATCTCTACCCTGTTTTAACGCATTAACCCCAGATATACATATGGATGAACAGATTTAACTATGCATCTCAAGGAAAGTCGCAAAGTGACGTAACCCCCCCAAATTACATCCTAGTGGGGCCTCCCGCGTGGTCCAGTGGTTACAACGTCCGACGCTGGCCACGGAGACCGGGGTTCAATTCCCCATCTCGCCAAGTGTCGGCTCTGGCCGGGAGTGCCACCAGGGGGCGGCGATTGGCTGTCCGCCCCGGGGAGGGGAGCCGAGGGGAGCCGAGGGGAGCCGAGGGGAGCCGAGGGGAGCCGAGGGGAGCCGAGGGGAGCCGAGGGGAGCCGACGTGACGTTCGCTGCGTAGAGTGGCCCTGTAGTACCAGGTTACGGTCGACGGCCTGCGGGTGCCGTCTCGTAAGAGGCGTCACTTCGCCTCGTCACTACTGGTCGCAGGACTACGGCAGCGAACTCACATTACTAGGGGGGGATTGACGTAAAAATAGCGGGTCTAATTGGCTACCAAATTGGGAGAAAAATGGGAGAAAATCTGAAACAAATTTAAAAAAATAATTTACAAAAATTACATCCTAGTAGCGACGGTTATTAGGATGTAATTTGCGACACATTGTGCAAGTTACATCCTAATAACCCATTGTGATCATTTAGCAAATCTGACGTAGATAATGCAACCTCTAAAAGCGCAGTCGCGCTTTCAACGTCCGACGCTGGCCACGGCGACCGGGGTTCAATTCCCTGTCGCGCCAGAGTCGGCTCTGGCTGGGAGTGCCACCGGGGCGGCAATTGGCTGTCCGCCCCAGGGAGGGGGGAGGGAAGCCGACACAGTTTGAGGGGATTGAACTAAGCACAGCGGGAGTAATTGGCTACCAAATTGGGAGAAAAACGGGGTAAAATCTGAATAAATAAATTAAACAAATATATAATTGCAGTCGCAATCCTTTACTAAATCTGGCCCTGAGATTACATTAATTAATCATCAGATTGTGTTTACATTTCATTTCATTACATTTCAGGCATTTAGCAGACGCTCTTATCCAGAGCGACTTACACAGTTTACATTTCTTTATGTACAATCCATTTATACAGCTGGATATTTTTACTGAAGCAATTCAGGTTAAATACCTTCGGCTCAAGGGTAGAACAGCAGTGCCCCACCTGGGAATTGAACCTGCAACCTTTGAGTTACAGGCCCAGCTCCCTAACCATTACACTACACTGCCAGCCTATAATGAATATCATATTTGTTTCTTATACACTTTTTTGTAGAGCACCAAACTGATATGTATTAAAGTTAGGGTCATCAATCATGATCATCAATATGGGGATTGTTATCCATTTCATAATTTTTTCAGATGATGCTCACATCAAGGGAAATTTACAAAACACCCAGTAGTACACCCTGGTCATTCTGTTACCCACAACCAGGACTTTGTTTTATGGGAATTAATTGAGGGTTCAACACCAGCCCACCACCTGCGACTGTGCTCATGACCCTTAAGACCTATGCCATAACTGATACTCCCCACGGCTGGCCTTAAACTGCCTCTGTGACTGTACTGCAGTGCGTCTCCCAGTCTGGCTCATTCCCCTCACACACTGTGAGGTAAGTGCTCCCAGCCCCATTATCCCAGCTGCCTCTATGAGTAACACTCCGGGTGCCATAGTCAGCCGTTCGCCGCCAGGTTTGAGCAGGAACAATTGCTATTGGATTTTATTAATAGAGTCATTTGGGCCACAGTTTATTTCCAGCTCAATATTCACAAATGCATTGATTGAATCAAGTTGGCGATTCCCCTGAGCGAGGCGTACGCACATGCACGCGCCTGCAAGCACACACAGACACACACACTGCAGGGGTTGTAGTGGGCTAGTGCAGAAGGCTTTCTCGTCTTTGGCAAGAATGTCTCTCAGTGAATGACACCTTGTCTGATGGCATGCCATGGAGTCCTTTCCAGTCCTTTCCATCTTTATTCTTAGTTCCAGAAATAAAAGCATTAGCTTTAATTTTAAAATGTAAGAATTGAACAATCTAATGCTTGCCTACATTGGTTTCTCAAAATGAAGGACAAAATGCTACAGATTAGGTTGAATGTCTCCCTATATTTCAACCTCACCAATAGCAATGTTGTTAAGACTATTTATTTAGCTTGTAAAGTGCTTTGGATTTCAACATTTCAACATCACTGTTATGTTTATGAAGCAAATGCACATTACAAAACTAGTGCAATAACTAGTACATCCTAAACACAAAATCTGAGTAATCCCAAGACTATAGGTTTAATTGTGAATTGTATTTGACAGGGTGAATATGGATTTACTCATATTTCTATGATTATAATATAAATATGAATGGCCTTATGTTTCAAAGCAATAATGATGCCACAGCCAAGCTTTAATGAGTAAATTTGTGTTCCATTTTACATGAAAAGCGATTAAATACACATATTAGGCATGTTACCACTTAAAATATGTCAATAAGTGATAAACAGAAAACACAAAAAAGTGTAGCAATGTCTGTTTTAATGGGTCATTGTGTCTGCACAAGCACTTGTTCTGATCCATTTTGCGGTTCCATAAGCCGTTGAGTGCACCAGGCAGAGTTCTGATATTGTCCTGCTTGTTTGCTTTATTGACTGACCACAGACAACAGTTGTACATCCTATGAGCTAAATGGGTTTTCATTTTTTATTGGCAGGCAGATGACTGAGGTGTTTTATTGGAGCTCTTTTAAGAGTTTAACAGCCTGGGGCATCAGTGGGTGTGCTTTATTGGTACTAAAATAAAACGAAATGAAATAAAATTAAAAGAGTGGGAGGGGGAACTTTGGAGAGCGGACGTCTCAGAGCTTTCCTGGCACAAGGGTCACACACCAGCGGCCAAAGACCAGCCACTTTGTCCTGTTCACTCTCTCCAGGAAATGCCTTTTTAATGAAGTGCCAGAAAGTGACCACCGCTTCCTTCACTCACGCATCATACTTCTTTCAGCCGTTCATCCCAATTTATCTCCACGTGACACAAACATCCCAAAGCGCAAAGTTACCTGGGCAGGGCTTTGCTTATTGGCCCTGCAGAAGTGAGAATGACCTGAGACAGTGGGGAAAATGAGGTACCCCAGGCCCGACCTCTCTCACTCGCGGGGCGGGGTCACTGGTGATCCTCACGTCCCAGCTCCACGGCGACAGGTCACCCCAGGACAAAGAGCCACCGTGCCAGGCATCGCAGACTTCCTCGTGCCGAGGTGACAGGGCCACACAAAGCCGTGGTTGCCATGTTGAACCTTGAGGATTCAGCCAGCGGTGTCACCGTCCGATGCTGGTAAAAGCGGTAAATAACTGGGTGAAAAATGAGGAGGGAGGGAGGGGTTTACAACCTGCTGAACTTGAGCTCCTTTGTCATCGATTATGGAAATCTCCCCATCTGTGATGTGGCATGTGATGAGCCTTAAGCATAGATTAAATACACCCAAAAACAACTCTGACAGTAAAACCAGAGTCCCCCCAACACAGACACAAATTTAAAATCGCTGCCATTTAACAGGATTCGTTTGTTTTTTTTCACATGCATGCATTTCGCTGTCCGGAGATTAAATTACCCTGTGCCATTGTTAATGTTGAGTGGCCAGGCCATCTGACCTCTGAACTTTGACATGGTGGAGTGTCTGGGCCGGTGGTTCATGCCAGGCAGTGTGGGGGAGGGGGAGGAGGGGTCAAAGCAATGCACTTAAGCCCTCCTTTCTCCATCTTGCCCCTGATTCTGCATGACGAGGTTTCTCGTGATCTGGCATTCAGATCAATAGATTTTCAACGATTGACTTCATAAGTGGGTCATAAGAGGCATTTGGGATATTAGCACTGGACAAAGTGAGGCTTTCTGGAGTTCAAGTGGTGGCCTCTCGCTTGAGCTCTCACCAAAGTAATAAACCGGAGCAGGAAAACAAATGTGAATCACCCCCCAAAAAAAAAAAAATCAAACCCAGCTGCAGAAACCCAGCTACCAATGTTATTGCAACTGTTTACAGTGTGGCAGTAAGGCTGTGTTAGGCTGTGGTGAATTACAAAACGTAGCAAAAGGTTAAAATCATTTAGGTTGTGGAAAGTTATGGAAATGTGTTCTTGTGATTTTGTCATGCCGCAATCAAATCCTTGAATGGAATCTTTGCAAAAAATAAAATGCTTAAAACTTAAATAAATCACTAAACAGGGGCAGAGCAGTGTAGTCACATGGGGGGTGAAGACCAATCAGAGGAGTAACAAAACAAACCCTGATGTCAGCAAACGTCAGCTAATAGTGATGAGCGAGAAACGCCTCCTCTTGCTGTCAAAGGGGAAATATGTGACATCATCGTCAAGGCCTAGCGTTGTCAGTGAAATTACGTGGATTGGTTGTGTACATACTGTATTTGCCAACCTTGAGACCTTTTCTGTTTTATGCAGTCAGTTGGTCCATCCCCCAGAAAAAAATGAGTTCATGAGAGATCATTTCCTGTATTTCTGTGTTAAATAACCACCCAAAAGGTCCAGAAAAATACTTGTAATTTTACTTAAATTAAAACAATATTTAATATTAAACTGAATGCAAAATTAAAACAATATTTAATATTAAACTGAATGTTTCTTTTGTTTCTTTATGTAAACTGTGTAAGTTGCTCTGGATAAGAGTGTCTGCTAAATGCCTAAAACGTAAAAAGGTAAACGTTTATGATAACGGTCTGCATTAATGTCAGTCATCTTAAATCAGCACTCCTGCCAAAATCCTGAATTTCATCTCCTGGATATTAAGAAAGGTATTGTTTTCCCACCTATATGAGTGTAGCCCCTGTACAGTCACGTATATTTAAAGGTATTTCATTTGAGCTGGTAAGAAAAGTGGAGGTTAGTTAACCGTGTTAAAAGCCATGTCAAATAACAATGCTTGCTCTAAGAATTACAGTTAATTTTGAAAGCGTAGCTGGGCTATATTTCCACAGAATGCGATGTCCTGGAATAAGAAAGCTTTGAGTAATTATTATAGTTATAATTATTATTATAGAGTCATTATTTCCACAATCCCATGCTTTATAAGCCCACATATGCCATTTTGTGTTGATAAGAAAATCAAAGGTTATTTAGCTTTAAAAAACAGCAATATAATTAACTATGCATACTTTGTAAGCCACTTGTACTTTGTTATTTTTGTTATTTTGGGGGCTATATTGATGTTAGTTCCTTTACTTTTCAAAGCGAGTGCCTGTGTGCCTGCTCCCATATTAGCCTGTAGTAGCTGTGTTGGTGTGGGTTGGTGGTGGGGGACTGAATATCATCACCACATCCATCCAGTAGTATGTTGTATTTCCCATGTGAAAATAGGCTTAAACAATGATTATTGATGATTGCCAAAGATTGGTTTTACAGATATTAGATTCAGACCCATGTCAAAGGGTGGACATGTGGCTAATTTCCAGTAACGCAGTGTAAGTGAATTAAAGTAGCCTAATCTAGTATAGGTCTTGTAAATATTATAGAATATTATAGCTAGCTAGTAAGGAACAAACATGGACTACCCCACCTAAGGCATCAACTTGGTTCTGAACTATTAGTGTGTGTTCTTATTTCTATTATTCAATATCACTATATGAATAATTCCAGTTTGCTAACCCACCAGTATGTACACAAAACACCTGAGTTTGATATTTTGTCATGCAACAGCAGGACCAGCAACAGGTACTGTCCACAGATAAAGAGGGGACAGGGACAGAACGTAGAGAAGTGAGATTTAGATTTATAAATGATGACTATGTCCAAAACAAAGAGCAAAAAGTAAGCATGTACTGCAGTAAGCATGTGCACCGAGTTTGCGGGGCAACAGGTCTTTTGCCCTGCAATCTATATGTTTCAGGAGTTGGATGCCCCCCTGAAACATTGGATGCCCCCCAATGTCAAGTATAAATATGCTTCACTTATATAGCAATCATTTAGTTTTAGTTTATTTATTTGCATATTGGTTTAAAAACAGAGGACATAACAGAAAAAGAAAATATATAATCACATAAACAGTGCAGGATGGGGTTAGAAACCCAGACGGGTATATGGTGCCTCACCCTCAACAAGCAACAAAAAAAGAAACAAAAAAAAAGAAACACACAAACAAACAAACAGACAAATAAGAAAATACATTATGCTATAAATAAAATAAAGAAAACAAACAAACTAATTTAAGTTAGTTAGTGTGTGCGCGCATGCATATAAATGCAGCATGCGTGTATGTGTGCATTGTAGCCTAATTACTGACTTGGTTAATCAGAAAGGTCCTTAAGTTCTTCTTGTAGAACTTGTTGAGAGAGGAAGATTCTAAAGCAATGTTAAGATGATTGTTCCAGGTTATTGCACCTTATTGTATCTAAGAGAAAACTGACTATGGGTGGTGCGATAACAGGGAGGGATTTGCTGAGTGTGTTGTATTGTAAATGTAAAATGTATTGAATGTGTGAACTTGAAAAATCCTCAGAAAAAATTTGTAGATTAAAATGCACATTTGTAAATCCATCCATCCATTATCTAAGGTTTTCCTGGTCAGGGTCATGAATCAGAGAATATATGTTCACATTTGTAAATTAAAATGCACATTTGGTATGTATCTGAAAAATATGAAAAATTTATAATGTCTTAAGTGTAATGAATAGGGATACAGAGGGATCAAGTCACTTTGAAAATGTAGTTATTCTAACACATTTCTTCTGTATTAGATAAATGTTATGGAGGTAAGAGGCATATGTACTGGCCCACACAACATTGCAATATATGAGATATGGATAACACAAGCTGTAATACAATGTAAGTAGACAATTTTGATCAACCAAGCTACAAATTTTCCTGATGACACCAAGTGATTTTGAAAATTTGCCGTATACAAAATTGCTCTCTCCAGTTCAGCCTCTCATCAACCAGCACTCCAAGAAATTTGGTGGAGGAAACCTGTGAAATTTCAAGCCTGTTAATTTAGATTTTAGCGTCCTTTTTTGCAGTATTACTTGTTTTTAACCAGAGAAAATGATGAAATTTGACTTGTGATGTCCCCAGGGGTTGGGCGACACTCACGGACCTTGCAGAGGGCGTAGGCAAGTTCAAGAACCCAGAGGAGGCAGTATTCACAAACATTACATTATAGGCATTTGGCAGACGCTCTTATCCAGAGCGACGTACAACAAAGTGTTAACGATAGTCAAGAACAGTTTAGCTGAAAGCCACTCTAGTGGGAAGTACAATTCCTAGGTGCTAGGAGCAACCACATAGTTAAACTAGGACCCTGTAGGTAAATCTGTAGCCACAATTCAGAGGTAGCAGTAAAGCACTCAATGCAGGAAATAATGCCTAAGCCTAATACAATACATAAACAAGTAGACGTGTAAACTAAGCAACCATGTCCCTAAGTTAACAAAACCGGACTACGGGGAGAGGTGCACCCTGAAGAGGTGAGTCTTCAGTCGTCGTTTGAAGGTGGCCAGGGTCTCAGCTGTTCTGACTTCCACAGGAAGGTCATTCCACCATCGTGGAGCCAGAACCGACAGGAGACGTGACCGGGAAGCGCAGGTGCGGAGGTGCTAGGCATCCTGAGGTAGCAGAACGGAGAGGTCTGGCAGGTGTGTAGGGTTTGGAGATCTTGAGGAGGTATGTTGGGGCTGATCCCTTGACTGCCTGGTATGCTAGGACCAATGTCTTGAATTTGATGCAAGCTATAACAGGCAGCCAGTGGAGGGTAGTGAGCAGGGGGGTGACATGGGAGTGTCTAGGAAGGTTGTAGACCAGACAGGCTGCAGCGTTCTGGATGAGTTGCAGGGGTCTGATGGCAGATGTGGGAAGGCCAGCCAGGAGCGAGTTGCAGTAGTCCAAGCGGGACAGTACCATTGCTAACAAAATGATAATTTATTAAATAAATTCTAGACAACACAAAACAAAGGGTGGGGTCTTCGGGGGAATACAAACACACAAAGTCCGCAATCCTTATCTCGTTGTCAAAGTTCAATCCAATTCCAAAATCCAGTTCCAAGTCCGCAATCCAGTCCGTAGTCAAATCCAAAGGGGGGTCCTCAAACAATCCGGTCATACACAAAAAACACACTCCAACACTCTCCTTCTACATCCTGGCTGGTCAATGACTTCACAGGTATATCTCTCTTCAAACGCACACAGCAACTCTTCTCAAACACTTTCCTACTCCTCTCCCAGTGTAGTTACAATCAGCCCTTTAAATAGGCCTTAAAATGGCTTTCAGCTGGCCGTTAGTCCCGTTGCCTTCACTTGTCTCAGGTGTGACTGTGGCCTGCTGGGAAATGTAGTGTTTCCTGGCTCCCATGTGTTGTAGGCCAGGCAGCCATTTCCTAGTGCAGCCCATTGGGCTGCCACAGACTTTTTAACATTTAAACATAATTGATTTAATTGAAGCCATTTTTATATTTGTTCCGTACCAGTGTTTGCGTCAGCGATAAGTGAGTTACATTTTTTATGTGATAGGAACAGGTTGGTGTCATCAGCAAAAAGTTAAGAACGTAAGGTGAAAGATACAGCAGCAATGTAATTGATGTATATGAGGAACAGCAGAGGTTCAAGGATTAATCCCTAAGGAACACCACATGTTCCTAGCCCTGTCCAATGCCAAACCATTAGCATACACAAACTGTTCACGGTCGTGCACATAACTTTCAAGCCATTTGTATGAGAGATCATGAAAACCATAATGGAACAGTTAGGAGAGTAAAATGTTGTGATTGACAGTGTCAAAAGCTTTAGCTGGGTCAAGAAATATACCAAGAGCATATTCATTATTGTTAAGGGCAGTGCAAATTTTGTCAACAAGTTGTAGTAGAGCAATGTCAGTTGAGTAATTTTGGAAATCCATACTGATGTTCATAAAGTATACTGTTGTTGGTTAGATGTTGTAGTATTCTATTATATATCAGCTTTTTGAGAATTTTGGAGAAACATGTAACAGATATTGGATAATGCCAGTCTCCATAGATACAAAAAAAACATATGACAGTGGCGGCAATGGCGGAACTCACCGTTTTGATCAAAGATGCACCTATATCATCATGACCCACTGCTGAATTCTTCAAGTTACAAATAATTTCTTTAACTTCCTTTACATCAGGTGGATCAAACTGTGGAAGAGTAGAGTAATGACCTTTGATGTAGTCTAGAGGACTCCCATCTGACACTTTAATTTTCTCTGGGAGTGCCCACATTTACAAATAAGTTATTGAATTAATTTGAAATTTCAAAGGGATCAGAAAATGACATATTACCGTTTTTAAATTGTGATGGCAGAATGGGAGAGGCTTTATTCTTATTCAAATGTTGATTGATGATTTTCCATGTAGATTTAATATTATTGGTTGATTCCTTAAATTTGTCAGAATAGTATATTTTCTTAGATATTTCTTAGCATTTCCTTTTTAATTACCCTTAGAGTGTTGTCCTTTATAAATATCCCGTGAAATCAGAGAGCAATATACATTTTGCATATGTATCACTAAAATACTATGGGCCATCCCTAATATTTTAGTGATTAGTTTATATTGCAGTCAGTGTACACCAACACTTGAGTTTAATATTGTATCATCATTTAACAGTAGGACCAGCAGCAGGTACAGTTCATAGGTGCAGACAGAGAAGGAACAGGGATAGAAAGTGTAGAGGTGAGATTTAAAATGATAAGTGATGGCTATGCCTAAAACATTTTCTTTAGAGTGTAGCAAACGCATCGAGTACAGGGGGCAGCGGGGGTTTTGCCTCTGCAATCTATATTTGTACCCCCATTTGGAATCAAGTCTACACCCCTGTACATAGTTAAGTCTGGTCATGCATATGTATAACTGGGATGAATGCACTATAACATAGTAGAGATTTTGTAAATTGGACCGATTACGTATTCTGTCTGATTTACTAAAGCATGCCTTAACTGTGACTCCCATCTTTGCATGAGAATTGTAGGAACATAGCTCACATTCTATAAACAGTATGTTAATAAGGAGTTCTCTCTCAAACATAGCAGCAGTCAGAATCAGGACCAAACAGAATAAGACAGGAGAGAGTCTGTCGTCCAAGATAACCCTCTTTCGATTAACTAAAGAGCAAATAGTGAAACGATACAGGTTACACAACCACACATTAATCTCACTACTGGAGGATATGAAAGAGGACCTTGAGTCACGCACCCAAAGATCAAATTCCCTGCCAGATATGTAAGTTGCTCTCAACTTTACATTTCTTGCATCCAGATCTTTTTAACGTACAGTTCCCTGGGTTGCAAGCATTTTACAATTCACATTTTGCGCTCTCAAAGATGCAATTCACTTTGTCCCTGCTGGGAAATGTAATTCCTCTCCAGTGGCTCCCAAGAATGAAAGAGGCAGGCCACCATTTCCTTCTCCTGCCCCTTGGGATGCCACATGCCCTCCTCCTCAGCTCTGACCTAGGGAGGGTTAAGCGGCACATGTCCAGTGGCGACCAGGAGAGCCACCATCTCCAGGTCCCCTCAGGATGTTTTCCGCCAGAATCAAATGTCTGGACTCCTTCGTCTCCATTCACCTCCTGTACAAGCATCTGACAGATATTAGTGAATGATGCAAGTTGCTCATCTCGCCTGCCACTAACGGGCCACATGCAGATACTGGATTTGGGCTCCCTGGACCAAACGATAACCCCTCGGGCTCTGGGGTTCACCAGCTTTCCATGTCTCCTCCAGTGAACTCCTCCGTTTCCTGATCTGGTGTCCTCTCTTTGGCATTTTTCGCCACTTCCACTCCTCTTCCAGGTGGTCAGGTTTAGCAAACTGGGAAACCAAGATGGTTAGTTTTATCCTTAAAGTTATTTTCCACATTCACATTGCCTCGCCATAAACGTTTCCGATGACCCTTTCCTTTAACCATCAGCCTGTTTGGTTTCTCATTTCTCTTCAAGTGGGAACCTCCAATATCCACTTTTCTTCTCTCGCTCCTCAACTTTAGGGAAGGAGATGTACCCACTACTTCAGGAGAGGATTGGGTGTTCCACCAGGCCTCAGCCATAGTTAAGAGGCTTTCTTCCACCCCATGGTCCCACCACAGCTCATCCTCAGCATGCTGCTCCTCTCGTCCCCTTCCAAGGTCACGCAGACTGAGTGGGGTTGAGGGCTATCGACCACACTCCGACCTCAATGACTGGTCATCGCCTCCTGCTGGCTCCACTGGCTGTGAGAACTCCACCTGTGTGCTGGAATCTTTTATGACAGGAACACATTTTGCACTTTTCAGTTACTCACTCAGCGTTTCCAATTGATCCTGTAGTTGCAGTAGAGTTTCGGTTTGGATTTTTAGTACTTCACAAAAAGAGTTATCCGTAGCCCGCTGCTGGGCTTATTGTTGGTCCAGCCTCTTGGTTAAGTCACACAGTTGCCCTTTCAGAACAGGAAGCTCTTCATTTTCCTTTTTTCAGTCAGAAGGGCTGCAGAGGTGGTTTGGTGCAGTTCCTGCAAAACAAAAATCTCTTCTTGTTTTGTCGAAAGGTTCTTCAGATTTTAAAATTCTCTTGGACTCCCTCTAGCTCTACAAGCTGCCCTGCTTGTTCTTTTAGTTGAGCCCTCACCTCTTCCAGCTGTTTGATTGATTGATTGATTGAACTCTTCCAGCTGTGCCTCAGCTCAACCACCACCAATTCCACCCACTCTGCTGCTCCTCACCACACATCAGATACACAGTGGAGAGGCAAGGAGGGAGGGAATTGCTCTGCACTTAACACCCTACTCTTATCGGAAGTGCCATGGGATCTTTTTGGGCCTCCGTCCCATCCGCTGTAGTCCTCAGCTCTGCCTCCTTCTACAGGAGGCTGTGCCTGGTCTGCTGCATCCCACAAGTTGCCCTGGCATATTCCTCTTTAGCCTGGTCCTGGGCTTTCTGGTCTGTGTCCAGACCCTGGCATATTCCTCTTTAGCCTGGTCCTGGGCTTTCTGGATGTCCAGACCCTGCAGATGCTCTTCTTTAAGTTTTCCTGTTATGTTTCTCACCTGTTCTTCCAATTCCAGTCTGTGAGCCTTTACACGTCTTACCTCATTTGTAAGAGACGTTTTATTCTTCTCGAGCTCCACAGCCATGTTCCCAATCTTTCTCAGGGAGTCAGCATGCTCCTCCAGCAGTTGCCCCACAGCCAGCAGGTGGCGCTCCTCTGAGGTCCCCAACTGAGCCTTCATCCTGTCCAGCTCATTCTGGGCACTCTTCAGCTCTGACCTCCTGGAGAGTGACTCGCCATTGGTCCTCAACAGTAGCCAACCACCTTGGTTTCTTCACCAGGTCTTTCTTCTGGTCATCACAACGCTGGTTTAGGTTAGTCATCTCTTGCTCGTGGACCTTCCTTAAAGCTTGCACCTCTCCTAAAGCCGCCTCCAAAACAGCACATCTCTCTGCTTCACTGGTATGCTGTCATTTTCCTTTTGGACTTGTCTGTCCTTTGGGTCCTCCCAGCCATATTCTTCCCTCTCGGAACACTGGCTGGGTTGGTGACCATACTCAAGGCAGCATATACACCACGGGGCACCACTTTGTGCCAATTGGGCCTGCTCCTTGTCCCAAGCCTCCATGTCTGGATCCACTGTCCAGTCCTCTTCCATCATGGAGTCTTTTCCTTTAAAAAAACAACAACAAAAAAACAAATCCAACTCAGTTGCACTACCTCCTCATGCCTATAGGTGATGCCCTCTGCCCGCATTCTCCACCTTAAGTGGTGTACCTAGGTGTTGGGCAACACTCACGGATCTTTGCAGAGGGCGTAGGCAAGTTAAATAACTCAGAGGAGGCAGTAACACAAACAAAACAATAATTTATTAAACTAATTGACAAACACAAAAAAGGGTGGGATCTTTGGGGGAATTCAAAACACAAAGTCCACAATCCTTACTCGTTGTCTTTGTCCAAAATCCAATGTCGCAATCCGGGTCAGTTCCTCACACAGTCCAAAGGTCAGTACACAAAACAGGGTCCTCAAAACAATCCAAGTCACAATCCAAAACAGTAATCCAACAGTAATCCAACAGTGATCCAACAGTGGTCCAAAAGAAATCCTCACCCATTCTCCACCACTCTAACCCACCACCCTACTCCCTCCCAGTGTGACACAAACAAGTCTTTTATATAGGCCTCCAAATGGTCTTCAGCTGTCCGTAGTCCCAATCGCTTGCCTACGTTCAAGTGTGGGACTGCTGGGAAATGTAGGTTTTTCCTCTCCAGTGGCTCCCAAGATTTAAAGAGGCAGGCCGCCATTTCCTTGTCCTGCCCCTTAGGATGCCACAATATGAAAATGTAGTTTTATTGAAAGGATGCAGAATTTCTATTGACCAATTTGTCATCAGCTAGCAGTCAGCATAAAAACAAAGTTCGGAATTTGAACAACTGTCTTATTGTGCGTATGGGGTGAGCAGGGTATAAAATGAATTGTGATTACAGTTACCTTCAGATAATCTGTAGCCTTCAATTATCTGAACTTCAGCTGTATCTTTCCTCGATTGGACCACCACCTGTGTCTTTTTCTTTTAGTTTGTCTTTTAGATGCCACCTAACATCTTTTCTTTGTATCGTCTACTTTTGGTTTTATTATGCCTAATGAAGATTTTTTTGTGATGTCACTTCTTTGTGACTATACCTCATTGACCATTGCCTCTATTTCCTGATCTGTAAATTTAAATGTTCTTTTTATTTTGGTTCCCTCGCTACTTCTGCCTGTTTTTATGGGTGCCTCCTACCACAAAATTGCGAATGAGGGTGTTTATTTTCTTTGGTTGCATAATTAGAACCAGTCTTAGTAAATTGGTCGTTAATGTGTCGGTATGTTCGACTGCAAAATAGCCGCAACAAAGCAACTGTTCTTGTGCTGCGACTATTTTCTTAGTAAATCTGGCCCACAGTCAGCTGAACATGTAGTATATACATGTAACAGACACAGTGTTTAGCACTTGTAATTCTTAAGCACCGCCCCTTGTATGACGTAAAGTACTTCCTGGTCAGGTAAACCATTTAGGCTGATTTACGTGTGTATATAAAGACCATGGAAACGCTTCCTAATCAAGCTGGTTTCCTGGTTCCGGTTCTGCCCCATGGTGTTTCAGGTCTTTTGTTATACTTGTGAGGTATGTTTACATTTGCCAAACAAGACTTTGCTTGCTTCTAAGTATATTTAATACATTAATGTATTTGTAACATGTTGCAATGGGAATTAATAGCTAGCCTAGTGATCACAGTAGTGCTTAACATTGGCAGGACGAGACTCCACACCAACCGAGGTAACAATATTTTGGTGTTTTATTTAGCGGTACATGTATGAGTGCGCATTGACTCTGAGGTATGTGTTTTAATTATTTGTATTAAAGTGTATTCAAGGAAAAAAATTTCCGAGGTAATGTCAATGTTAGCATTGTCAGTAATAATGTGCTTTGTATCTCTGTTTCGAGGCTCACAGCTGCTGTTTTGTCTAATTAGCATTTTTGCTTTTCCGTTGTGGTTAACCAATCCCCATTTCTCTGAACTGCTGTTGGTTTGGTTACTGAATGTTTGCAGTATGATTCAAACCATCTAGTGCTTAATCTAGTGCTACCTATTTATCACTATCACTAGCCTTTCTCAGCATAGACCGATTTGAGTCCAGCCATCGTGGTCTGTTTTCCTGCACTAGTGCAGTTCGCATGTCTTTTGTTTATTTTGATGAAGCCAACTGTTTCTCAGTGCATATTACATTTTAGCACTACATGCATACTAACATTGTATATTTTCTAGTGGCCTGCCCGAAGAGCCGAGCGTCCAGACTAGTGGGGGTGGTTATAGAACAGGAGGCCCCTTCCCCTTCACTGCACTGCATGTTCTTTTTTTATATTTACCTCTAACACTGTCTTCTACATTTTCTTCATAGAGTGCAGTGTGTGCGTGGTGTGTGTGCATGTGCATGTGTGCATGAGTCATCAGAGCACAAGCATGATTGGTGTGTACCTGGAATAGCCCCTGGTAGTAAGTATACCTCCCCCTAGTTGGGCCATCTCGCTCCCCTTTGTGCCTTTGGCAACTGGTTTCTGTTTTGATTTAGGACTAATCCAAATCTGGAATTGCCCTTTTTATATTTGCTGTCTCTGCATTGATAACAGATATTTGTTTATAATGAATTGATACTCCTTTTTGATAATCTGCATCGTTCCTGCCTCTTCTTACTTATTACCCCTTTTTTTCAGGTTCTTGAAATTCTAAATAAAATTGAATATTTTTCACTTTGAACTCACGTCTCCGCTTCTTTCATTTAGTTGAATAGACCTGTTGAAACCTCTGCTTTATCATTAAAGTGTTAAAAATATTTATTTGGAGTGCAAGTCCCATCTTGGCGTAGTCTGGCATAGCTATTGGTTCTGACTGTACTACTTGGTCACATACACATAACATTACATTTACTTGTAGTAGGCTCAGTAGGTAGAGCATGGCATTGGTAATGCTTAGGTTGTGGGTTAAATTCCCGCTGGGGCCACATATACTGAACAATGTATGCATTCAGTACTGTAAGTCGCTTTGGATAAAAGCGTCTGCTAAATGGCATATAAGATATAGAATGTAAAACAATTTTTTATTTTATGAAATTGTTTATTGAGTCATTTTGTGGGTAGGTTATGAGAGGGGCAACTGCTATAGTCTGTACCTGTGGAATTTCTGCTACTGATTTATGGTCAGATAACAGCTAATATAGTTATCATAGTTTCAAATTAATATTCTAATATGTAAGGTATCATTAGTTTACAAACCAACCATGAGTTTAAATATACTTTTGCCCACTGAAATAGGTATCCAGTTTGATAAATTAATGACTGGCCACTGTAATTTGCTTTGCTACCTTTTAAACTCAAGTTAGCAGAAAAACAGAACTCCAGTAACAAACCTCCCAAAACATATTAATTTGGATGAGGTAATTGAACTGTTTCTCAAATAACTGTTTCTTGTTATTGATAATTTTTTCCCCCCAAGGGTTTCCAAGAGGTGGGGGTCGCAAACCATTGGTTTACATAACTTGCTTTAGAGTGTTCTATATATTTTTATGAGCAATTTGAGGGGAACCCCACTCCCCTGTCCGATATACTAATGAAGTCACCAGTGAGAATATCAGCGGCCTTAAGGCAGGCGAAGCCTCGCAATCCGCCAGTGCTACCTACACATGGGGGAATTACTCATGATAATCCAGCCTGAGCTGTGATAACAATATTTCTGTGAGAGGACATTCACATTCCTCATCCATCGCAATATTTAATGCTGTAGCTCGGAATGCACCGGCAGTCACATTAAAATCCTGTCAGTGGCCATGCACGTGTCACGGAGCCTCTATTGAGTGAGCTGTCTTTCTAATGGAGTGACAAGGCCGCGGAGACACCCACCCTCTCCCCCTGAAACACATTTGGGCGAGGGCAGCCTCCGCTGTTTGTCATGTTCCACGTGCGGGCGTGGCACACTATGTACATAATTCACGTGTTACATTTGTCAAAAAATGGGGATGCGTATGGGGACTAATGACCCGCGTTAAATTAATGACGCCATAAAAAAGAAAAATCCGCCGTTCGTGGAGGCATGACAGGATCTGTCGACTTTGATAAACCGTAAAACGACAGATAATCAGGGGAGGCAATCAGGCCTGGAGTGGCTCTCTCCCAAAAAAAGTCACGTCTTCCTAAATCTTGCATTTGGAAATGAGAAAAAAACACACAAAAATCACTTATTCTTTTTCTAGGACACCATATTAATGCGGTTGTTAACAAATCATACCGCTCATGCCAGAACCGCAAATGTAAGACATTTGTTATATGGCCTTGTATGGACAGTATAAGCTGTGAAATGGCTTAATAATTCTAACACTCTGTTACTGATCCTTTCCTTCTCTCTGCTCTTGAAACTAGGGTCTTAGGTTTAAATCCTAATTAATAATATAATATAATATAATATAGTGAAGATATGTCCTGCCATACCTTCAACAGATGAAGTGATTGGTGATACTTCATCGTCGCATAGTTGGAGTTTTTATTGATTTCATTTAATCTCTCTAGGTTCATTCTATTTGATTTGTGTTCACAGATCATTTTCTTTATTAGTTTATTCTGCTCTGGATTATACACAGAGGTCAACTTTGACAAACCACTTTTTCGAACCCCAGACCTGTCAACCTCTCTAAGCATCCATTACCTTTATGGTGAGTGACAAGCACACCATGCCAAAAGACTCTGTCCACTGTTGGAAAAAAACATATGAGGATGTTTGTATCAGGAGCAGAACTATTGATTAACATTAAGGAATGGTTTACCCAATCCACATTTCCATGTCTATGGGAGAATCTGCCACAGCAACAGCTACATCATTAGATAAGGACAAGGCCAGTTTTAATGGGTTTATGATTCCCGGTACATTTCTTCCATTCTGGATCTGGTACATGTGCTGTAATGTGTTATGTCATCTCTTTTTTTTTGTTGAATATGTTCTGGACCGATCCAGGGTGAAGGGTCTCAACCAATATCCGCCTAATGCATTATTCTGTATAAACACGGTGTGTGTCTAGCCACATAACACACCCATTCACACTCAGTCAACCTTCAGTCTAACACTTCTCTGTTATTGGAAATAAAATAAACAATGGGCAGATTATCTATCACTGGAAAAAGTATGAAATTATCTTTATTTTTATGTATAAACTGATGTGTTATGCCCAATCACAAAAAAGTTGCAATTGAAAAACGTAATATACAAATTATGAAAATGTGAAAATATGTATTTGTACATAATTTACAATAATACATCATTTGTGGAGATATATGGTATGTCATATCAATTAAACGTTTTAACAAATTAGTGTTATTATATACAAAATATGTGTGTAAATTATATACTGATAAATTCTTACAATCTTACATTTATTTACATCTACATTTACTGTACATGTAACCATTTTGAAATGTGACATGTTGAATTTAGTTTGTATCATTCTCTGTAATGTCACAAGTTCATCTCATTCTTCATTTTGTTATTAATTCCAATTTTTTGCATGTCTTTTGTTTGTTGTGTCTGTTGGGATCCTGTTGAGTTCCTACTGCTTTCCTGTAGCTTATACCTATAAAGTTTGTTGATAGAGACTCTGAAGTCGCGCAATTTCATCTTTGTACTATGAGCTTTATTGTAAACAATGCAAGCATTTAGGATAGCAATGTCAAGCATGTACCAAATGATTTCATAGTACCACATTAGTGACTTTGTCTCTTGTAACAGGCAATTGTTTTGTCAGCGAAGTCTACACCCCGCATGTGTTTGTTATATAATGATATAATATTTGGATGTTGCACCTCAACATGCATTTCAATTTCATTGAATTTCTGCTATGGGATTTTCCATAGGACCGCGACTGTAGAGTTTGTGCGGTCTGTGGAATATCCCGTAGATCGGTGAATGAAGGGTTTGCGTGGTCCACGAAAATCCAGCAGTTTGGTGGATATGGATTAACTACAGACACAAATGCCATGCTCCATGTGGGCTTTAAACCCTCTTCTAATCCACTACCGTGATCCAGACTCCAGGCTCATACCCGTTTAGTAACAAGAGCAAACTAAATGCACTAAATGGAAGATGACACTGGCCCCCAGAAAATAGGAGCCCTCAATCCTCTCTGGATTCACCAAGACCTTCACTAGTCTCGCGAGGTGATGTATAGTTGGCCATACCTTCGAACAGTGAGGGAGGATTTCATTCTGCAGGGTGTTCGCCAACTCATTGCACAACATCGCCTCCTCTGGACGATCAGGGACCTGCAGTCTGCCTGCCCCAGCTGTGCAGGAACATCCTCCCTCCTCCTCCGGCTCAGCGGCTGCGTAGAATGAACAGAACTGGCAGCTGATGGAACACACTTAGGAGGACATACTTTCCTGATCTGATGGAGGACGTCTCAGTGATGGGACAGGCTTACAACTGAGACTAGCTGTTCCACATTTGAGTGAAAGAGTGAAAACAAGGACAACCATCACCATCACCAATAAAGATTAGAAAACATGAGGAACTTACTGCCCTGCTTCCCTTTATAAAAATGAGACCGGCTCAGAGGGCCCTCTGCTCTGCCCTAATAATGACGCTTATTCATCACACAGGTACACTTTCAGGGGACTCTAACTTTTAGACAAGGAGGGATATGTGTCCAGCAGGAAATTAATGCGTAATATGGCTTTGATTCCAATAGCAGACCAGGGCTCCTCAAGTGAGCCAGCAAGAAATCTATTACTTTACTGCCATTTTCCTAAGTGTTTGCACCCTGTCATGACCCTGCCACTTTATCTGTGGGTTTTTATTTTCAGAGTGCATGCTGTCCATATGTTACTCTAATAGTTGCTATAATTCTTGGGCAATAGGGCTCATGTTTTATTGGTCCCGGGTAAAAAAAAAAAAAAAGGAGAGAAGAATGCATTTTAATAAAACCCCTTAGCAATACACTAATGGGCTGACACTGATGTATTTGCATAGAGATGAATTATACTGGCCCAGCTTGACGTGACTTTTAAAATATGATTGAGGAGGTTATTATTGCTGCACTGTGATATGTGTTAACAGGTTATTTTAGTGCGGCTAGTGCTAATAAAATTCAGAACAAAAGACTCGGCCGATGAGGGCTATTTTTTTCCTAAAGGCAGAGTCTACTGAAGGTGCTCATTTTGTCATTATTTCCCCCCAACGCCCCCTGCCACCCCACCCCCTCCCCTCTGAAGGAAGAGAAATGACACAAAGTCTTTAAGAAACCAACAAGGCCATAACAAACTTTAGCCTCCTCATCAATCACTGTGCTTTGTGTCCTCTTTTTTTGATGGAACAACACCGATAATAGCAGCTGAGGGGAAAAAAATGCTCTTATCTCTGCGCCGCAAGTAGAACAGATGAGAAATAAAACAAAAAAAACACCTTGAGGAGTGACCAGTCCTCTCACATCCACTGCGTTATTTTCTGTGGGGGGAATATAAAAAAGGATTAGGTGCTAAGTGAATGTTTGGTGAGCATGGCCCTATAGAGATATTGGATGTGACTCTCAAGATTCTATTTACATCTGTTCATGAGCTTCCACTGATAACGCTGGCTTTGAAGAATAAAGAATACAAAATGTCATAAGAGGAGATTATCTGTGCATCAGTTGCTGGCAATGAGCATCCCACCCAGGGTGCCCCAGCAAACAGCAGGGGGGACAAGAAGATAATGTATTTATGGTGAAGATCAGATCCCACAAATGCACTTAAGACAACAGCATCACCTCTGCCGATAAGTCACGCTCTGATACGCACACACATCAGTACCTGGTGAGTATGTTTGGTTGGACCTGCCCCATACTTTAAGCAACTTTGCAGAGGCTAATCATCATTAACCTTATTTGTAATTTACTCTCTCTCTTAAATGTAAGTAGGCCCATTTGCATTGATTTCACTCTACATTACCCACAGCCAATTGATCATTGGTCCCAATGTTCTAACCACTGTTACACATTGCTGCCAAAAAAACCTAGAAGATTTGATGCTTACCTTTGCAAACATTGTTGAGCCTGTTAAGACAAACAGGCGGTGAGTAGGAACATGTTTACAGAACCAGTCAAGCATGCGGAAATGCAGTGAAAAGGGGGAAATCTGCCTGCATGTCTACTTCATTGCCTGGCAACCAATGTGTCGCCCGCTGGCCAAATTCCAATTTCTAATAGCAAATCCCAAGCCACTCCTTATCAGAAACCTTCAAATTGGTGGGAAAAAGATAAGAGCACAAACACATGTAGGGCGGTGTTCTCTCAATGGGATCATAGCCCCCTGTGACACATGGCCTTGTATGTAATCTCTTGTAGTACATGGGAAACCAAGAGCATGTCAATGGGGCCTTTCTAAAGACAACAGAGAGCTAACACAGCACTCAGCTCCACTTGACGGCAAAGTGATTTGTCAGAGATCTGCCATCGGCCGAGAAAAGACCTGGGACAGCGCATGATGGGAGACAAACTGAAAACCGGTTATGAAAACATGTGTAATAAAGATCAACGCATCTTCTCTGTCTCTCACCAGCCTTTCTGTTTATTGTTCCTCTTTCAATGTCCATAGGAAATGTAATTTATCAGCCCTTTTTGGTTCCTAAAGACTGCTGAAATTTTCCACCGCAGCACTATGGAGTGAAATGATTAATCAAAAAGCATACAAAGTCATAAACACAAAAATAATAACTGTAAGGAAAAGTGGAGTGATATGTATTGAGATCAAAAATGCTAAAAATGAAAATGAAAAATGTACAATTGTAAACCAAAAACTGGAGTTCAAATGTTTAAAACGCTAGCCAGAGCGGGGATTGATCCAGTGGTCACGGCTTATCTTGGATGCTATTGCCTGATCGATTGATCTGTACTCTGTTACTCTGTACTGACTTGTTCGTGTTTGTTCAGAAATCCATCTGTGTTGTGCTTTCACTATTTTTGTGATTATTGGGATATTCATTTGGTATTTTAACTTGAGTCTATAAAAAGGTAAGTAGATCTGCTCTTAAGGTTCTAAACCTTTGTTGACATTAGGGGATAGAGAGGGAATTTCACACTTTTTCCTCCGTCTATCAATGGGTAGTTGGTTAAATAGCTAACTGCTTAGAAAATTCAGTACTACATTGAACTGACGAGAGGTTTTTTATGGCTTTTTGCCTTCTCTGGAGGAAATCTAAGAGAGGAAAATATTAGTTAGCTGCCTTTAACTGAACAAAAGTGAAGTTAGTGTTAGGGTTAGTGTATAATACTATTCCCTTGCAACAAACAACCGCGGTACATAGCGAGGTCCTATTCATCTTTGAAACTGCTGTTGGAATGCCGATTCAAAATTACATTCAATAACACTCACCAAAGAAGTTCAACATAGTCAGGGTATCTTTGCGTTAGCTGGCTACACAAAGCCTAACAAAGGCAATTGTGGCTAACTTGTCTCATGACAGTGGTTATCAACTCATTCTGTCGACCCTGGTTTTTCCGATCAAGCTATGAGTGCATGCACACAAAAGGGGCGGCGTTTGTAACACAGCCAATTGCATTAAACATGAACAGATCCAGAGCACTGCTTCACGAATCAGGATTGGTGGGTTAGCGCGCTAACTTTGGGCTTAACCCTGGGTTTTCGCTCTCACGACTGTGACTCACCCAGGGCTGCGGGTGATGGGAATGTGAGTGCAATCTATTGCACCAATCACTCGGGAATCATAGGAAAAAATTACACCGCATTTAATATGCAACAGTACATTTTATTCACTATTGATAACTATATACATATAACTATATAAACTATATGTTTGCTCAGGTTCTTCGCATCACCAACGGAATACGAATATGTACCGGTGGCTAGAAAACTACAGTTTGCTTCACTGTGATCACATGGCTTTGACGAGTGGCATTTGTGGCATGCGACTCTAGAAGCTTGCAAAGATACAATATTCCCTCAACTGAGAATCTGTATCTCTGATATAAAAATGATTACTCAATTGTCTGGGATTGGTGAGACCATTTTCCAGAGATCTGATTGGTGAGGGGGCAGGCTTTTTATAGGATTTGATCCGTTAGCCTGAATCTACTTCGGAGCAGGTTCGGTTTGTAGCACAAGCTACCATGGCGATGTAACCCAGTAACAGGTGAGCCACAGTCATGAGACCAAAAACCCAGGTTTAAACCCAAAGTTAGCTCACTAACCCACTAATCCTGCTTCATGAGACAGACCCCAGGTCTCCACAATGGATAAATAATTGTTTACAGGAGATTTTGAGAAAAAGAAAAGACTGTACAGAATATATAAAAAAGACAATTTGGAGAGAAACCATTTTTTCAATATTGTAGTAGAAAAAGGAAAGAAGAGGTTAAATGCATTAAGAAAAATGAAGGAGCTCTGCTTTATAATAATAAGGATATTTCTGATACTGAAACTTTAAGATTAAATCTCAAGATTCTTTCTTGAGACCTTTACCAGAGAAGAGGTTATAAATATGCTTAAAAGTACATGTACAGGATCTCTTAGAGGATGGAAATAATTTAGATTTCTTGCCACTGATCAACACAAAATACTCTATAATGTCAAATAAAAAACAACTAAAGCTTTTTGTTAATTAATTACAAATTAAAAAAACAGACAGTACATTTTACATTTTATATTTTAAGCATTTAGCAGACACTCTTATCCAGAGCGACTTACAAGATGTGCATTGATACATGATAGGAACAATCATAGTTTGCGCACGAGATCAGTGCAGTAATACAGCGATAGACATTGTTGTAGGCAGTTGCATACCATACCTGTAACATTGGGAAGGAAAAGGTTAGTAATTAAAAAAAGTTTTTTTTTTTTTAATTTTTTTTTAAATAAGTAGGCAGGGATACATATACAAGAAGTGTAGGCAGTGGCGATGACAATTGGGTAGATGTACAGAATTCAGTGGTAGTGGAGTCTGAAAAGGTGGGTTTTGAGTCTCTTGCGGAAGATCGCAAGTGATTCCGTGGTCCTGACCGATTGTGGAAGGTCGTTCCACCACCAAGGGGTCAGAACAGAGAAGAGGCGAGACTGCGAGTAGCGGCTGCCGTGCGCTCGGAGGGATGGGACAGTCAGTTTGCCAGAGGAGGCTGAGCAGAGGGGTCTGGCTGGGGTGTAGGGTGTGATGAGTGTCTAGAGGTAAGGGGGAGCAGTTCCTCTAGCCGCTTGAAAAGCAAGCACCAGTAATTTGAATCTTATGCGTGTTGCGATGGGGAGCCAGTGCAGAGAGGAGAGTAGAGGGTTAATGTGGGTTTACTTCGGTTGATTGAACAATTGGTGCAAACAATTTTCTCAAAAGCACCAATCGGTAAAGATATAAGAAGATTTCAAAGACTTTGAATATCCCCCAGAGCATCATAAAGAAGTGGAGAGAATATGGCACAACTGTGAATTTGCCTAGAACAGGCCGTCCTCTAAAACTGAGCATCCGTGCGAGAAGGGCACTTGTTAGGGAGGCCACCAAGAGGCCTATGGCAACTCTGATGGAGTTATAGTCTTTCATGGCAGAGATGAGAGAAACTGTCCATGGGACAACAATAGCCTGGGGGCTTCCCAAATCTGCGCTATATGGGAGGGTGGCAAAAAGAAAACCATTGTTGAAGAAAACTCTCATGAAATCTTGCCTAGAGTTTGCCAGAAGACATGTGGGAGACTCTGAAATATTGGAGAAAAACCTACTGCAGTCTGCAAGAAACCCGGAACTTGGGAGAATATTTATATTCCAGGAGGACAATGACCCAAAGCATAAAGAAAAATACACATTGGAGTGATTTAGAAACAGAACATTCAATGTCCTGGAGTGGACCAGTCAAAGCCCAAACCTCAATCCCATTGAGAATCTGTGGAAAGATTTGACCACCGGTCCCCATCCAACCTGATGGAGCTCAAGCAATTTTGTACAGAAAAATGAGTGACAATTTCAATGTCCAGATGTGCAAAGCTGGTAGAGACTTACTCAAACAGAGTCACAGCTGTAATAGCAGCTAAAGGTGCTTTTACCAAGTATTAGGTTAAGGGAGTGAATACCTATGGAATCAATGATTTTGTTTTTTAATTATAATTAATTAAGAAAAGACTTTGGAGTTGTTTTTTTATTTGACATTATACAGTATTTTATGTTGATCAGTGGCAAGAAATCCCAATTAAATCCATTTGATTTCATGAAATAAGAAAATAAAATGTGAAAAAATATATACTTTTTATACCCACTGTATCCTAGACTACTCAAGGATTATTTATAAACTACTGCCAGATATTTTTATACAATCCCTAAACACTGGAGAAATACCAGATGACTGGAAGCAGGGTAGTGTAATTCCAATATATAAGAAGGGGGACCGTACTGACCCAGGGAACTATAGGCCTGATTAAATTGCATCTCATGTAAAATACTGGAATATATTATTAGGGACAAATTGGAATTATTAATGAAAAGAAATATTATTTTAAGAGATAGCCAACATGTTTTTTTCAGGGGGAGGTCATGCCAAATAAACCTCCTGGACTTCTTTGAGGAGGCTACACAGTTTTGACTTGAATCAGGCTAATTATATTATGTACAGTATTTGGACTTTCAAAAAGCATTTGACAAGGTGCTACATTGTCAAAATGCATTCAGTAGAAATTACAGGAATTATTTCACAATGGGCCCATAATTTGTTGAAAGGTAGAATAAAAAGAGTAACAATAGGTGGGGTCGTATCTGACCTAGAGGCTGAGTTCTGCAGGGATCGGTGCTGGGACCTCTGCTCTTCTTTATTTACATACATTATCTTCATAATGGATGTTAGTAGCACAATTTTGGGGTATAGCAAACAGTTTGGAATTGACTAAGGTAATCCAAGATGATTTAAACAAAATCCAAGAATAGGAAGAAACATGGCAGATCATATTCAGTATTGCTAATTGTACTGTATTTATGCATGTGGGAAATCAAAATAAAAGACAGGAGTATTTTATGGGAGGAGAAAAAGTATGTGTTCAATTTTAAAATGTCTTTGGAGTAGTAGTTGATCAAAATCTACCATATCTATGTACTGTGCTGTAGCAGTGAAAAAGGCCAACAGGATGCTTGGATATATAGCAAAAAATATAAAGTATAATTAATCAAAGGAGGTGATATTGATGTTATACAATGCTTTTGTTAGACCTAATTTACCACCACAAGAAATCTCTTGAAAAAGTACAAAGAAGGGCAACTAAATTGGTAGGTAAAAGGTAAAAGTTATGAGGAAATATTGAAGATAGATTTACTAAGGAAATAGTCTCATTCCTTAAGGCAATAAAATAGGATATAATGCGGTTATTTTGCTGTCGCAGATACAGACACATTAACAACCAATTTACTAAGAGAGATTCTAATTACACAATCAAATAAATCAAACTCCCTCATTCTCAATTTTTTGGTAGGAGACAATATGGCACACCCAGATCACAAACTGCCAAGAAATGGATACGGAGCAGCGAGGGAACCACAAGAAAAAGAAAATATACAGATCAGGAAATAGAAGTGATGGTCATTGAGGTACAGCATCACAACTCTCTATTACAGCATAGGAATACAACACCAATGGAGAGGAGGAACATTTGGAGTAACATCACAAAAAATATAATTAAGCATAAAAAACTGAACTGAAGTGACCTGTATATTATGTAAGGCAAAGACAACATGATGATAGAACTGAATATTAACTCACAGGTGAAACAATTCACATTGTAAAAACCTTATTTTGTTAGATGAATATCATAGGGCAGTACAAAACATGGATTGTGAAATGTCTGTAAACCGCAAAAAGTTCAATTTATAAATATCAAATGTGCCTTTGAGAATATTTTTTAAATCCTTGTTGACTAATCGATTTAGATCATATTTTTCTGTGATAAACGTTTATTTTTTAATTGAATAAAAATAAAAAAATAAAAAAAATCTAAAAATTCAGACCAGTTAAATTAAAATCACCCATAAGTATTAGCTCCTTATTGTGGTTACATTCTTTGAAGAGTTAGAATGTGAGCTAGGCTCAAAATTTCAGTGCTCAAAATACCACCTGCTTTCATGGGTTCTTAAAATTCACAAGCAAAGAGAAGAGTCACAACTAAGGCATGCTTTAGTAAATCAGATGGAATCCCTAATCGGCCTAATTTACAAAATCTCCACCATGTTTTAGCATGCTCACCCCAGGTATACATATGCATGAATAGATTTAACTATGTATCTAAAGGAAAGTTGCAAAGTGACTTAACCTCTGCAAATTACATCCTAAGCAATTTGAACCATTCGACCAATTAGTAAATCAACATAGATATATTGATAGATACGTAGGTATTGTGACCTTGTAGTGATTGCTTTTGTATTTGAAATGCAGTCACAATCCTTTAGTAAATCTGGCCCATAATCTATAAGCGTATCAAAAGGAGACTAAGGGGGAATTTGATTGAGGTTTTTAAATTCATAAAAGGGATTAACAAAGTGAACTACCAATGATTTTTTAGGTTGAGTTCAAGTAGTAGAACAAGAGGGCACAGGTGGAAATTAGTTAAAGGTCAATTCTGCACTTACATATGATGAAATGAAATTTGTCCAGGCCCTAGTTATAGGACAGTTCTTAACACCAATTTTGCATTCAATTGGAAACAATCCGAGAGGATTATTCAACCTTGTTTGGCAAATACAAGTTGCAGCATTAAAACTGGGTTCTAATTGGTTCTGAGTCTAATTGGTTCCAGAATAATCCTGCCTTGTTAAAGTGAGCACAAAGCTAGTCTACAGAAATAATTTGCCCAGAATGTCGAACACTGCTCGTTGTTGGCCACTTTGGAAAACAAGGCCTCAGGTTCTTAATATTATGTACAGAACTTTGTCTTTGAACATATGTTTCATTAATAACTACTTCCTGCACGGTCTTTCCAGGTGTTCAGCAGGTTGGATCCTTGAAGCAGTGACAAAACAGTGTCTCCTGGAAAGAAAGTTCAGGGGTCAGGAATGTAACTTTTTTCCGCTTATATGGATGAGGCATACAGCATTGATTCATTCGTTGATTCATTCATTATCTTAACCCGCTTATTGCTGGTCAGGGTTGCGGGGGGCTGGAGCCTATCCCAGCATGCATTGGGCAAGAGGCAGGAATACACCCTGGACAGGTTGCCAATCCATCGCTGTATTATTTATATATGATATATTATTTTTAAAATTATATATTATTTATATTGGTGACATACGTTTTATTTATTTTGCTAATGTTGACAGTTGTTGCTTTTTTTTAAAGTTGATAATGGTAAATGCCTGTTGGTAACCATTTTACCATTGGAAAAAATAATTTTGTTGTTGCTATCCAATTCTTTGGTTTGACTTTGGTGTGTGTGTATGCGTCATAGGCAACAACATGTTGTAGTGTGATTCTCAGTGTCACAGAAGTGAATTATACCACTTGGAGACAGTAGGAGACACTTTGAGCCATCACATTAGTTTGTGTGAGCAAAATAACAATCCATAATGGTTTGGGTGGTAGAAAAAAGCTTTATAGTCATCAAAATGTTTTTGTTTATTTTTCAGTGTCACAGAAGTGAATAGAAATCATTGGGCCAATTTGGCACCTTGGATAGATTTTGGGACACTTGGAGAGCACCGGTGACACCACTCACTAAAAGAGTCTTTGGGTCATATTATCAACATCACCAATATCATAAAATGTGAAAATGTAATTTATTGCTTTTAAAACATGAGATTATACACATGAAATCTATCAAAGCCTACTTCAGTCCTTGTGTTGTGTCCACATGCTATTTATTATCACACCCCCATAAACTACAATGTGTTTCTTTTCAAATGATACCATATGTAGGCTTGTGGCCATCACAGTACTTGAGCTATGAACTGTTATATTTGGGTATGCCCAAATAGTCATGAATCCCCAAAATAGAGGGTGATGGTTAAGGAGTTAATGGCAATACAAATGAATACTCTTGAGGTAAGAAGGGGATTCTTCATTTTGGGATGAACTATCACTTTAAGCATTTTTGTAACAAGACAGTATCAAGATGAAAATATAATATGCTTGAAACAGCAATGACCTGCCAGTGCAGGTGAGAAGACAGAGAGGCACAGCAGTTATTTTTGACTAATTAACCCCACCTACAATGTGTTTTTGATGGAGGTGACCCACTGGCCCGGTGGCATCTGGACTGCCTCTGCTCCAGGGTTTGCGTTGGTGCGAGCTCACTGCCGCGCTGGTGGCGTAGTCACTCAACAGATGCTGCCGACTCTCCCTGAGGCTTGTAACCGATGTTCTCAACACCTGGATCGTGCTGACGGCTCATATTTCCACCCAGATCAGGACAAAATCATGCAAGGGGGGGAGTTGCGACTGTGTGTTCGTGGCAGACAGTCTCTCCACTCGCGATTGATCATTTTGCTTCCACTAACCAATTTATATATTCTGAGGAGGTAAATTTGTTTTCCATTTAATTGCTGCACACCCAACAAAGTACCTGTAATATCTAGGCATACCTTTATGCACTGCCCGTCCCCAAAAAAAAGTCACACACTCTAATATTTCGTTGGACCGCCTTTAGCTTTGATTACGGCACGCATTTGCCGTGGCATCATTTTGATAAGCTTCTGCAATGTCACAACATTTATTTCCGTCCAGAGTTGCATTCATTTTTCGCCAAGATCTTGTATTGATGATGGGAGAGTTGGACCTCTGCGCAAAGTCTTCTCCAGCACATCCCAAAGATTCTCAATGGGGTTAAGGTCTGGACTCTGTGGTGGCCAATCCATGTGTGAAAATGATGTCTCATGCTCCCTGAACCACTCTTTCATAATTTGAGCCCGATGAATTATGGCATTGTCATCTTGGAATATGCTTATGCCATCAGGGAAGAAAAAATCCATTGATGGAAAAACCTGGTCATTCAGTATATTCAGCTGACCTCATTCTTTGGGCACATAATGTTGCTGAACCTAGACCTGACCAACTGCAGCAACCCCAGATCATAACACTGCCCCCACAGGCTTGTACGGTAGGCACTAGTCATGATGGGTGCATCACTTCATCCGCCTCTCTTCTTACCCTGATGCGCCCATAACTCTGGAACAGGGTAAATCTGGACTCATCAGACCACATGACCTTCTTCCATTGCTCCAGAGTCCAATCTTTATGCTCCCTAGCAAATTGAAGTCTTTTTTCCAATTAGCCTCACTGACAAGTGGTTTTCTTAAGGCTACACAGCTGTTTAGTCCCAATCCTTTGAGTTCCCTTCGCATTGTGCATGTGGAAATGCTCTTATTTTCACTATTAAACATAGCCGTGAGTTCTACTGTTGATTTTTTACGATATGATTTCACCAAACGTTTAAGTGATCGCCGATCACGATCATTCAAGATTTTTTTCTGACCACATTTCTTCCTCGAAGATGATGGTTCACCACTATCCTTTCAGGTTTTAATAATGCGTTGGACAGTTCTTAACCCAATTTTAGTAGCTTCAGCAATCTCCTTAGTTGTTTTCTTTGCTTGATGCAGGCCAATAATTTGACCCTTCTGAAACAGATTAACATCTTTTCCACGACCACAGGATATGTCTTCCGACATGGTTGTTTAAGAAATGAGAAGCTACTTACTGCATCAGTTAGGGTTAAATAACTTGTTGCCAGCTAAAACATATTAATCACTGCAGTAATTATCCAATGGAAGGCTCTTATCTATTTGCTTAGTTAAATCCAAGTGGTGGCTTTTTTTTGTCCAGGCAGTGTACAGTACTTGGATTTCTTGGCACGTGGTTAGATCAGTTACCAATCCGATTCAGATTAAATGCACCTTTAAGTTACATGAGAGGGGAAGCGAGCTGTTGAGGAAGTGGGCGTAACCATTCCTCATAGCCCAATAAATAGGACATAATTGTAGGTTATAAATATAACATAAAGCCCTATTTTCAGATATGAAATAACTTGTGAGACATTTTATGTTATGTTTTTATGTTAAGCAAAAAAATTATTAATTAACTCAACCGGTTATTAAGTCAAATAAAATGATGAAACTGCTCCTGATGGTGGCTGCAGGGGAATTTCTCAGGCCAACATGACCAGCTGTCATTATTAATCATGGGCACCTTGCGTTCAGTCCACGTAGTGTTCAGAACCCAATTGAACCCAGTAGCCTATGTAGCAATTAATACTCTGTAAAAGAAACAAAAATCTGAAGGTAATCAGAAGTTATTATAAGTCAGGATGTACTGAGCCTTGCTTCTCGTCACTTCCTGTTCTTGATTCAGGAGTTGTTCTTGTTGCCAACATGTTATCACCGGCTATTGCTCCTAAACAACATGAACTTTTTCATTCTATAACAGCTTGAAATACTATAGTATTGTTGTTTTTTGCAAGACTTATTTGTTCCGTATCTGCATTTGTTTTGCTGGATTTAAACAACATTAAGCAGAAGAAGCTAACCGGCAACATAAGTCAATGGCTTCTCTTGGTTGTTCACATTGTAACATGTTTACATTTAGCTCTGTCAACATTGGTTCTATGGATAGGTTTGTTTGTAGTATATGTAGCCTTAATAATGTATTGGCAGAGAAAGTAGTTCAATTGTAAGAATGCATCCAGAAATTGGAACAAAATTACCCAATATTGAATGACCCAATATTTAAATTTAAATGCTTAATAGCATAATGCCAATATACCCAAATTCAAGGGTATCTTACACGTCCAATTCAATTGTTTGTGCTCCAAATTCTGCATGATCTTTGAAGACACCTAGGATCATGCAGAATTTGGAGTGAAAAGATTGAATTGGATGTGTAAGACACCCTGAAGTTGGGTATATTAGCCCTTTTCTATAATGTGTTTATATGGGCTATTCAAAAGGCATTTTCTTAAAAATTACACAGTAAGATTGGATCGTTTTCAGTGTGTGCATACATTAGTAGTAGTTCTTGAAGAATCATGCAGCATTTGGAGCAAAACAATAGAATTGTATTGGTTAGACGCATTTTAAGTTGGGTATATTGGCACTATTCTATTAGTCATTTACATGGGCTATTCAAAAGGCATTTTCTTCCAAATTCCATAGTAAAAGAATATCAATTATTATTCAAGGATCATGCAGAATTTGGAGCAAAAAAATGAATTGCCAATGTAAGAGATGCTTTAAGTTTAGTATATTGGCATTATGCTATTAAGCATTTAAATACTGGGTCATTGAATAGGCACTTTGTTCCAATTTCCACAGTAAAATTGTCTATATACCTTTGTAATTGGTGTTAAGAGTCGCTTACAATTGTGTTTAATTATAAATTATCTTAGTCAATTCCAGTATTTAAAAAAAAAAATTATTCATAAATAAATATTTAAAAACACTTGACGCAGTTGCGTAAGGCTCCATTAAACTACAGATATTCTACTTAGCCTGCAAATGAAGTCTAGATGCTTTTAAGCTTGCTTTTACCCCTTGCTAGGTCATCACACTTGCCTAATTTTATTGAAGAGAATAGGAATAATCCTAGATTTCTCTTCAAAAACTGTGGCTTAGCTAACTAATAATCAGGCAGCAGCTGACCCTCAAATTCCAGTGTGATGTAGTAGCAATGATTTCATGAATTTCTACAGTGGAAGAATTACAGGAATCATAGAAGAACACAAGCTACTACAAACTTAGACAACATTATTCATGCAGAGTTGTCTCCTAGACACAAAGAACGCCTTAGTCTTTACTCCCATATCTTTGAGCCAATTAGTCTAAATAGTTTCTTCTTCTAAGGCAAGGATTTCAAACTAATTCCATCGAGGGCCAAGTACATGGGTTTATTGCAACCAATGCACTATACCAGGTGTTTTCAATGAGGTCCCCTCTTTGGTTGAAAAAGTGAGCTAATTAGTGAAATCACCTTGTGTAGTGCATTGGTTCCAACAAAAAACCCACAACTACTAAGTTACCGAAGGAGCTTTTACCTTTACTGGGCAAGCCTATGTTAGATATCATAAATTCATCCCTATTATCAAGGTATGTTCCTAAATCACTCAAAATGGCTGTAATCAGACCATTACAGTGTCAGTTAGTGTTATTTAGTCAGGCACAGCAGACAGCACAATGCAAGAGAAGCTATAGGTTATTTTGGTTGTGCCAGTCATTGAAGCAGTCTCCGTCACAGGACATTAACTTGATAGGCGTCTTTTCGTGGTAGAGCCGACACTTCTGCCTATTAGCTGATCAGTAGCTACTCACCGGTTGTAAACGGGGTCCTGATCATCGAAATGGGTGTTCCTTGAGGCTTTTGGTATTGTAAAACCAAATAATAAATCCAAATAAACATAAAGTATATAAGTATAAAGAGATTTCCAAAACTCTGAAGTTTTCATTAGCATCACAATGTGTGCAAAGCACATTCAGACCAAGGCACAGTTTTATGAGCTTTTTGACTTCTTTGAACTGACCTCTGGTTGGTGGATGAAGTTTGGTGAAACATGAGGCAATCTCTGGGACTGTGCTGCATGGGGAATCTCTAGTTATCTCCCCCAACATTATGAGCTGCGGGTGGCCTGTGTCCAGCTGTATGGAAAGATGAAAGGACTATTGGTGGGCTCCCCTTTGCTGCATCGACAACCGTCTTCTCTCTGCATGCCACCATCCTCATCCTATTTTGGTCCAATATCCTCTTCAGTTCCAATTGAACCAAATCCACACTTCATAAGACTTGCACCTCCAAATAAGTTCACCTGTTTCAGCCATGGCCAATTCAGTCTCCATGGTATGGCAATAGTGGGCTGGGGTTCTGCTCACCCTGAGGGGCGCAATGTCTGTGGACATCTTCAATCAGATATAGCCGGTCATCTTGGCTGTCACCTCTCAGTGCCCTACCTGTTCTCTAAGCACATTTGCACACTCAAGGGCATGGAGAGCAGTTCCCTTGGTGCTCTGTAGGCTTCTGGCCACTGCATCACAGGAACCAAATAGTGTTTCACACCCTGAAGAAAGTTGAATGCCTCAACCACAGGGCTCAACTCCACTTGCAACACCAGGTCCAGTGAGTGGTTATTGTGGTGCACAAACAATCTGGACATCCTTCAGTTGTGCCTGAACTAAAACTGGTTAAAACAATATCAAAACAATATCCGTGAAGGCGCTCAATTGGGATGCAAAAACCATCCTTTACACACAAAAACAGAGTGTCGGGGGCATTTTAAAATCCCCTAAATTCATAATGGGACTCAAGGTTGCATGACAACTGTTCCATTGTACTGAAGTCTATGTAATAGCATGTCGTAACAAAGAAGGCACATTCGGATGTGCAGGATACTAGCTCCCTCTGTACAGCATGGGCAAACTCTCCTATGGTCTCATTTTGCATTGTTTCAGACATTCAGTTGTCTTGCATCAATTTGCAAACCCCCCTTTGACAAAATGCTGTCTAATCTATCAATGTCTTCGTTCATCAGTTTTTTATCCACTGCCTAACACAAGAAGAGCATAGAACATGATCACTGTCCATCATATGTAACTTAGCCACTGTTATTTTTTGAACAAAATGGCTTAAAAATTAAAACATTTAGTTCCATGCATCTACCTGGGAAGTTAAAGTCCTTAGGCTGGCAAGGCTGATCAAATGCAGCAAGGCTAACTGCTACTGTCCTGACTGCAGGCATGTTGATGTTGGCCTGCTCCTGGACAATTACACTAGAAACAGTAACATGCTCCTCCTCCCAAAGGAGCATGGAGCTGTAGCGGGTGGAATTAGCATGCTGCTCTGATGCTAGCGAGGTGATTTTGCCTTACACAAGGTAACTACTTGTTGATTCAGACTCAGGGTGCTCTTCGCTTTACGCTTGAGTAGTAGGTTTTTTGGGTTGGGTAGGATTTCTAAAGAAATCAGATATTATTTTCATCCATGCTTGCGATAGCTAAAACATTTGCGTGGTGCTTTGTCAATGCTTGTTAAAAAAACTAATATTTTTATAATATTTTTTAAATTATGCCATTTTATTTTCTCCCTACGGACAGAACAATAGAACTATTTCAACAATACAAACTTCTTTATTCAAACAGTAGTTACTGCCATTCACTGATTAGCGGGTGTTGTAGAACATTCAGCACTCCTACTTCCCGCGGCTATGCATATAGCAACCAAATACTTACCTAATTTTCCTACCAATTAAGTCCTACATTCATCTGAAAATAATCTCTTTGGTTGTTGAGAACGTTTGATTGAATCCTCAGCACCCTGCCCAGTGGTGAGAGCATGTGGTGATTGAAGTAGACCAACATCGTTATAGTACCACAGCAGGTATCAAAGCATTGTGTATTGGAGGATTTGTCGGGGGACTCGTCAGGTCAAGATAATGGTTGAGGTACTTGTGTGAATTTCCTTTCTTTTTCTGCTTTTCCAAACATTATCTCTCACTTTAAACATAGTTTTGGGTTTCATTTTCAGACCTTTTTCACTGGAAGGTAATCTACATAAGTAATTACTTACATAAGGCTGTTACCCATAATTGTGTATATAACCAGTACAGTGTGTTACACTTAATTTATTCATGTTCCCACCCGCCTGCTCCGTAAAATACGGAATCGTTCCGTAATGATGAGTGAAATGTTGTGTTCCTTTTCAAAATGATAAGGAATGCGATTTGTTCCGTATTTTCCCTGTGACTTGCGCATGTTTATAAATGTGGTTTTTCAAAAGCAGTTCTGAATAGTACATTGGTCATTTTTAATCAGACGTTAAAGCAGACCACAAACTAGACTCAATAATTATTTCCTGGTGCCTGGTGGGTAGTGGGGTCTTCTCTGGGCGATGTCATGAGAAACATGTCATAGTTGTCCTAGTTACAAGCAGTGAGCCTGCAAACTGTCCTCTCCACCTGTGAAGTGGAGAAGGATTCAAAAATATTGTTGTGAATAGGAAAGCCAGTACCCCTGGTCTGGATGACATTTATAGAGTGAACTGTTCACTGTGTCATTGTGTGTTCTCTGTTGGCCACGGTGGCATATGTGATGTCAATTGTACGCTGTATTTATTTCTGTATTAATATGTTATAACTTATATTTCAGTTATATGTTATCTTAAGTTGAGAACTGTGTTGAGCTCCTATAAAGTGTTGCTTAATAAAGTACTTGAAGTATATTTGTCAATTTGAAGTATAATGTTTTTAATATGAATTAATTTTCATATGTACTTAAAATATGTGTTATGCACAGAGCCGGCCCGTGGCATAGGCAATATAGACGAATGCTAGGGTCACTGTCCATCCATAGGGGGCGCGCCAAATGAGGGAGAGAGAAAAATATAAAAGGGAAAAAGAGAAGAAAAAACACAGTGTCACCCTTCTTTAAACAAACTGTTCTTAATTCAAATACTATTTCCAATACTATTTCCCACCCCCCACCCCCCACTCCTAGTTAGCGTTACCTGAGTCTGGGGGCAGGGTTCACAGGGTGGCAGGCTTGCCACCATGACTGCCACCTCATTTGTGGTGGCACAGGGTGGCAGGAAATGTCTTGCCACCAAAACTGCCCACAGTCACACCTGAGCAAAGTCAAGCAATGGGGACTAACGACCAGCTGAAAGCCATTTCAAGCCTATTTAAAGCTTATTTCCATCACACTGGTGGCGAGTTGCTGTGTTTGTTTGGAGAGTGAATACCTGTGAGGTCTTTTGACAGCCAGCCGACTCCTGACTTCACTTGACACAGACTTTGTGTGCATTTTTATGTGTTTGTCAATTAGTTAAATAAATCATTGTTTTGTGTTTGAATACTGTTTGGGTTCTTGATGTACTGCAAGGTCCGTGAGTGTCCCAACCACACCACAATAGGATCCCTCTCCCAATTTGTGAAGTTCTTAATGAAATGTTCTTGATTAAACAACTGTAACCCGATACTACAGGGCCACTCTTACGCCCGTCATTGTTATTTGCAGTCAATTGATTTTTAGAGTTGCTTGTCTGTTTTGCCTTGAAATTTCAAAACCAATGTATTGTTATTTGGCATCATTGGTTTTGAATTTCAAACCAATGTATGGGCATCATGGTCGACGAGTATGCACTCTCGACCACAGTTGCGTCTAGTTGATGATGTCTTTCCCTCAGACTTTCATGCTAACATCACCTATCCACAGGATATTGCTCTGGGAGTTTTTCATCAAGAACAGCATGGAGATGTTTTCCTTGTTGGTGTCTCCCAGGCTCTCCATGTAGAGTCTTTGGATTAGATAACTAAGAAGTCAGTCATCTATCTTGCCATTTTTTTTGCTCTGATCAGATTCGGTATTGTATGTATTATTTTAATTATTATTTTAAATAATTCAATCTTTCCAAGACCACATTCTTGATGTTTTTATTAGATCACTCGGTTCTTAAACACTCTTGGATGCAATTTTCTTCAGAGGTGTTAAGAATCCAACCCCTATGTTTTTTGTCACATTAACTCTATTGGTCAACACCAAATATCAGCACGTGGGCCAAACACACATTATCTCAAAAATGATTTACAAAACAAGTATGTCACTACTGTTGATAGTTATCCAGATATAGAAACAGATCCACTAAAACATGAACACAAGCCTATGGCAGCTCTCTTCTGTTGGATCTACACCAGTTAGAGGGGGTTCACACTGAGATAAAAGTGTATTGCCTTTCTTAAGTAGATTGTGTAGATTTGCCATAGATATTATATTTAATTGAATAGAAATTCTGCTTGGTTTGCTTAACATTGAACATTCTGTCCATTGTTGAAGCTAAAAGTTAAAAGCACTAGAACCTCCGAGATACTGAAGTACGAAGGATTGAAAGAACATAGAGCCAAATATCTGTTCAATACATAGAATATCTGTGGTGTCATTTCTTGTCAGCCATTCAACTTAACCTAGCTTTAAAATGGGATGTTACTCTGCTGATAACACCCACAGACACAAGGTGAACACATGCACACACACTCTTAAAACAATGTTAAAAACAACTTGTTGTGTTGCACTGAACTACACTCAGAATGTGTTAAAAATAACACAACATGGGGTGTTTTTAACACATTAAAAGAATGCACACACACACACATTTTCCAACACCTTCCACCAAGAGCAAGGTTTTGTACTTGGCATTTTATGATCTGAAAATTCCACGTTCTCACCTGCAGTGCAATCATCAATGATACTTGATGTTTGTGCACAATATGACCATCAAAATCAGGCCCATTGTGTTAAACAATGTCTTTCAAGAGCTTTTCAAGTGTCCATTCCAGTGTCCAGCACCAGTTTTTAATTTCTCACTCAGAATCCATTTGGCAGGGTGGACAGGATGAAGTGGTCGGTGACTGGTTTTGGTGTTAGGTGGCATTATAGCAGAGGCATTGAAATTGAAAAGCCACAGCTGCTGGAATTACAAGCAGCACAGCCTTGACCCCAGTGGCAGCTCAATGCCAGCTACACTAAGGAGCTATCACTTTTATGGCACTAACATGACATCGCCTCATATCACTCCAATCTGAAATAGTTACATTGAGTGTGGCTGCAGCAACACTCAATTTGATAATAATGGAGTGGCTAGTCATCCTAACCATTTTATTCATGGCAGTCGCCAGTCCGCACACAGTCCACTGTTGTATTACAGGTGGGATTAATTTAAGATAATTAATTGCAGTTAGTGTGCTCGCTGAATTACTTGTATCACAATCAGCCTAAAAATAATTTTAATAAACTGAATTAACGTAGAATTTACTGTTCTTCTCCCATCACCGTTTTTATTCCATTTTATTTTATTTTAGATTTTTTACCTATTTTGACAAGCAAAATAGTTTTGACAAAACTATAAATAGTTTATATATCATTTATATGTAAATATAATTTCTCATAAGAAAGATTAGAAACCGTTTCCATTAGAAACCATACTGTAATCAGATGTGGGTCAAATAATTATTTAAAATGTATGTATTTGATGCAGTTCTGACTGGAATTTCATCAAATACTTTGAATCTATGAGCATACAAAAAAATATTTTATTAATTACCTTTGCAATTCAGGCATAAAATGTGAATATCATTGTTGGCACAGCTGAACTACAGAGGGAAATGGAATTACTCTGCCCCCAACATTATAGTAAAGCAAAGCTTTAAATGGGCTTTCTTATAATCCCAATTTGTACATGTAAGGACAAGAACATAGTTTAGCTCCAGAAAATCACATTTAAAATTTTCACTGGGCAAAACTTACAGTACCATTGCTTTAATAGCACTCAAATTGAAATTTAAAATGACATGGGATACATTTTCACACATTACTTTTTTACTTTTTGTTGATCTAGTTATTAGGATCTATGTGTAAATCCTGTTTATTCATTTGTAGAAAGTTGGGAATGCCAGGAACAGTCCAGCATCAGTGGGCTGTGGGCCAGTGTGTAAATATAAAAAATGAACATTGTAGCAGTTGCTTGTATTTTTATTATAGAAATACCATACATAATGTTACAGGCATTGTTCAGATTAATGCAGGAACAAATATGTGACTAAAATGAATGAATGGAGGGTTGAAGCATTTAGCATATTTCTGCTACTATTTATATACCACATTTGGGATATAAAGATTTATTTTTCTCTTTTCTCTTTTATTTTTAATCAAGTATTCAATTAAGGCCAGAATAGAAGGATTGGGAAATTCAACTAATGTGCAATTAGGGTTGCATAGACATATAAATAAACACATATTTTCTTAATATTTAATGTGGTAGAATAATTGCTTATTGTCTGTTTATAACAACAATGTGGATGAATATAATGTGGAGGGGTACAAATTGTTCAGGAAGGATAGAACAAATAAAAGAGGAGGGCCTTTATGTGAAAGAAAATATCAAAGTGCAGGAAATTCCAGGAATTGGCTGTCTTGTTCCTTTTGAAGACATCTGGATTAGACTAGGATTATTTCACAATTGACTTTGTCATTTGGATGCTCATGGCTCACAGGGAAACAGACATAAACACAAAAGTATGAACAATGCCATGTGGATAGATAAACAAGACATATAAGTATTACATCATGAAATTATGGATTTTGGTTGAACTGCTCCTTTAAAACAGGAGTATTTTAAAAGTATAATGTGTTCAATTTTGGAAAAAAGCTTGGGAGTAGTAGTTGATCACAGTCCATCAGGATCTAAGCATTAAAACCAGCCACTGTGATGCTGGGACCTATAGCAAAAAGTATGGAGTATAAATCAAAGGAGGTTATATTGATGTTATAGGCTATGATGCCTTTGTCAGACCTAATTTAGAGTAGGCTACTGTGTGCAGTTCTGGGCACCACACTACAAGAAACAAATAGAAGTTCAAAAAAGAGAGAGGTTCTAGTCACGCAATCAAAGAAATGAAACACCCTCATTCACAATTTTATGGTAGGAGAGTGGCTGTCCGCCCCAGGGGGAGGGGGAAGAGTGAGCCGGCTCAAGAAGCACGTAAAGGAGTCTCCAGAACGTGGGTGGGCGAATTCCGTCTCGAAGGAAGCTGAGTTTATTGTCCTCGGAGAATTAGCTTGCCTTGTAGAGACGAGCGGCGTACTCGTGTGGGGAGGGTAAATCAAAATAAATGGATGGTGTAATTGGCTACTAAATTGGGAGAAAAAAACGAGAAAAGAATCTGAAACAAATTTTTTTAAATTAAAAAAGGGTCTGAAACAATATGGCACGTTCACACATCCAGATCACAACGCACCAAGAGATGAATACGCAGCAACCAGGCACAAGTAGCGGGGAAACACGTGAAAAATAAAACTTGCATTTACAGATCAGGAAACAGAAGTAATGATCAACAAGGTACAGCATCACAACTCTGTATTACAGCATAGGAATATAACACCAATGGAGAGGAGGAACATTTGGAGTGACATCACAAAAAAAGTTGTGATAGGCAAAATGAACAGATATGATAGGCCCACAGATAGGGGGGGGCTTGAGCCCCTGCCCTTTTGCTCTGAGAGTCAAAAAGTGCCCTTTTTTTGGCTGGTGTTGATTGTATTTTATTTTTTCTTTATTTGTTATTGAAATTCTATCAAATATAAAGAGGGAAATGTACAGTAGTATTCACGAAAAAATACACATTATCAATTTAAAAAGTACTCCATTCCCCAACCCCCCCGCCCCCCTTCCAAATGGTTTTGTCTCAATCAATCAATCAATGTTGCATCTTCCAACATTCCGAATACAACTTGTCATGAAAAGCACCGTATCCCCAGCCCCAGTTCAGTTCCGGTGAATGATATCACTCAGGTAGATATCCGTAAAAAAATACTATGAAGGTCAGTAGGACTTGCCACTTTCACGCTGTAATTTCGTCATTACTAGCCTCGGTACTCGCGAGCAAGTAAACTAGTCTAATTATCATTAAAACGACGTTATCTCTGTTATGCAGGACAACTTACAAATATGCAATTACTTTCTGAAGCAGGTAGTTACGTTTTGAATAGTTTTGCTAGTTTAGTGTAGTCACCCCTTTTTCTTTATAGCCAGTTTTCTAAAAACGTGATGTTTAAAAGTGTATTATTGTTTGGGCATGTAGCAGTGTGTTTCCCTGTTAAGATAAAAGTTTAAATCAATCAATCCATTTTGATTGGGAAATAAGAAGCAGCATAAACACTGCTAGAAGAGGCAAATACACCTGTCTCCAATGAAAGGCAAAATACTTCTCACCTCCCTGACCCTGGATCAGTTTTTCAGCCATATGCATAGATGTAACAAATATATATGATAAGAGTGGTTTCTTTTCCTCTCAGTGTGATGCTCAAAACATCAAACTATAGTGTGTTTAAGTAGTGTTTTATGAACATAGTGTGTGATTTTTGGCGGCGGTAACATCGGTGCATGCGTGCGTTTTAAGATTTAACTATTCATCTAAAGGAAAGTTGCAAATTACATCCTAATAGAGATTTGACCCATTGCCACCGATATACACTACCGGACAAAAGTTTTAGAACACCCCCATTTTTCCAGTTTTTACTGAAATTTAAGCATTTCAGTTTAAGTCCAGTGAAGAACCTGAAATTGTACAAAGGTAAGCGGTAAACTGCCAGAGGTTAAAAAAAAAGTTTAGGTTACCAAAAACTGAAAAATAATGTAAATAATGTAGCCCTCCTAATTTTTTATCAAATGAGGCTGCTTTGGATCAGGCTTTTATAATAATATCATATATCTACCATTTAGCAGATACTTTTATCCAAAGTGAATTACAGTTGTGAATGCATACATTATTTAGTCTATGTGGTCCATGTGGGAATCGAACCCACAATCGAAGTGTTGTTAGCGCCATGCTCTACCTACTGAGCTATACTGAACCACTTAAACTTTTGAAGTAGCTACCAAGATCAAACATACAGGTAACTGGTAGTGATACAGCTGTCCTGACGTCAGTGGTTAGTTCATTCCACCATTGTGGTGCCAGGACAGAGAAGAGTCATGACAGGGATGAGTAGCTATTAGTCACTCGGGGTGAGGGAGTAACCAATCACCTAGAGGCAGCATAGCGCAGTGGTCAGGCTGGGGTGTAGGGTACCATGGCCGAGAGGTCGGGAGGGACTGTTTCATTCACAGCCCAGTAGGCCGGCACCAGTGTCTTAAATCTGATGAAAGCGGCTACGGGGAGCCAGAGAAAGGTAGGGAGGAGTGGGTGTGGGAAATCTTGGGAGGGTTGAATACCAGACGGGCTGCAGCAACCCTCCTGCGCAATGTCTTGCATATAACTTATTTAATAAACCTATTTAATCTTTAATCCTATTTGGAGTTAGTATTGACTTGTGGGTTGATTTTACTGTTCAATTAACCTATCAACTATTTTGGATTATTTTGTTCCTTGTTCCCTTGGGGTAACTTTCAGAGGGTATAAGGGGATAATTAATAGTAGACATTGACTGGATTCAGAGCTACCACCCCCTAAATTTGAGAAATTCTTCTTGCCCAACATTGTAACCTTGCTATGCCACTTGCTGTCTCTCTTGTAACTGTTGCTGTCACTGGAACATTGTAAAAAACGTGGTTCTAGACACCAGCTACATTCAACATGAGTCAAAATGGGAATCAGTGCGAAAACAGGTAACAAAATCAATCTAAAAACTATAACTAGCCAATCTCAACCTAGCTTGTTATGTCCATGCTCTCGAGGAAGCTAACAACTTGATAGCAACTTGTACTGTTTATGCTACCACTGTACAATATTTTGGTTTAATGTCCTTACAAGTAATGATCAAACTGTACCTAGTGAACAGAAAATGTTCAGCTGTGTTTTTTTATATTCTTTGATATTTTAGTCAATTTCAGCAACCACAGTATTAATTCAATTGTGTAAATTATGTCAAAGGTTGAATTAACTATCCAAATTTCAAACTGTTTGATTAAATAATGATCCTTGACTACAGAGCTTATTATGGTGCCTGTAAATTCGATTTGTTTTCCCTTTCAATAATATAACCACTAATAATAAAGATCGTTGTTGTTGTTGTTGTTGTTGTTGTTGTTTAATATTTTTAAATAAAGTAAGGTAAGGTAAGGTATCCGATTTAAGAATGAAAAACTAAATTTTGAATGCAGACACAAAGATCTAGTAGGCCAAGTACATATAAAAATACATATAGACAATATTTTAATAATGTGACATTATTAAATGTGACAGTGGGAATGAGTGACACCTAGTATAAGAACAACAGCTGTGTTCTTCATATTGGTTGAGGCTGTGTGGCCCAAGTATTTGAGGCATATCACAAGTATTTCAAGAAGTATTTCACACACATGTCTATACACACAATGAAGATGACCAGTGAGATCAAGCAGTGTTGAATGTGTCAAATGTGAGATGGGTAAATGCTATTAAAGGTTAGTGTTGTGTTACAAACATGCTTGGCTTTCATATTGGCACTAGCCCCATTATGAGCCTGATCTGGTCTGTTTCCCAATAATGAGAGAAACTGACAATTAATGAGGAAACAAAAATGTTTGCAGCTTTGTAAGCAGGAACTCACTAAACATTTGTCAGAACCTTTGTTAGAACAAACTCATGAACCTTTGTTATCTACCTCGCTAATTCCAAGGGAGGGTAGTTTATTATATGCCATTTATTTGTAAATAATCAATAGCTTCACTATTAATTCTTGTTTTAAAGAAGATGCTATGTAAAAAAATAACAAATACGGCTCATATTACAGTAGAGACATTTATATTATTTATATAATATTATGTATTTATTTACTTATATATTTAACTGAAATGTACAATATAGATTGAGGAAACCAATTCACAAAGTAGCCACATAGCTAGCATGGTAAGACATCTAGAAGTTAAAATAAAATATGTAAATAAATCAGGAGACCCTGTAAAGGGGCATATTTGGATGAAAAGAAGAAAGATAGAAAATAAAAAAAAAAAAGGACTAGTACAACAGGTATAAATATTGTATCTAAATACCACAGCACCACTCATGGTTTCTTTTCATTATCTCAAATAATGCAGACCATTTGAATGCATTTTAGACAATTTCAGGTTTAGGTTTATAAACTAGAATACATGCACATAATGTACATCATGTAAATACACAAAGGTAGTGTGTATACAGATGTGATATCATGCACAGAAAATGAAAAATGATTTTTTAAACTTTTGGAAGCCTAAGTATATAAGTGATTTGCTCAGCAGTTCACTTGTGATAGAAATATTTGTAAAAATCCATGTGTATTCTTTGTTTCCTTGTTGGTGCATTGGGGTTTGGTCCAATGGCTACTGAAGGCCCTGAAGACACCCCCATACAGGAAATGCACTTCACTCTGATTTCAGCATTCATGCAGTGCAGACCTCAGTTCATCAACCAGGAAGAATATATTTGCATTTGTTAAACTAAAGCTCCTACAATTGCTATTACTTCTTAATGATGTTAATATGCATGCTCATCTAAGTATTACAATCTATAGCAATCAGAGAGTAATAATTGCATTTACCTGATAATTAACCTTTGCCACTGGAGTAATTTAATGTATTAATTAATACACAAGACAGGACCATTATCCTAGTCATAATATGATATAGCTTATATGAAGAAATATTTATAAAGATTTGACATATACAGCCATGAAATTCAGGTATTCCTGTTTCTAAAATAAGAGGAAGTATAAGTACAGACTACAGGTTTATGATTATATTTGTGGAAATGTGTTTTTTATTTGAATGTTTATAATGAATCATATTTGTATTTGTATCTTGTTAAACATTTCTGATAGGACAGATGAATTAACAATAATTTAAGTTTGCATAAATGGGTTGTGCACAATCTGTGTTATGAAAAAGTAGGCACAGAGATGGGAGTTGCACGTTTGAATTGTTTTATGTAATAAGCAAATCGATATTTCTGGATATAATCAATGATTAAATTGCTTAATATAATTTTTAAGAGTTTATACATTTGAATGTAGGTTATGTCCTAATTTCAGGCTTTGCTAAATCGAATTTTTGAGGGTGTGAATGGACCTACACGTTTTCTAAAAGCAATATATTCATTGATAAATGTCGGTTCATTCATACAAATAAAGTAAAACTCATGAGTCAATATATCGATTTAAGTCCATTCAAGAAGATAATTTGTATGGCCTCGCGTAGGCAACAATACACAGATGTGGGCACACTATGTAACGCAGGGGTCTCCCGTCTTCTCCGAGAAGGGCTGGTGTGGTGCAGGGTTTGTTCTGTCCCAGCACTACAGCATCCGATTAAACTAATCAACTAATGTTATTCAATCAAGACCTTGGTTATTTGAATCAGGTGTATTAGTGCTAGGCTACAACAAAAATCTGCATCCACACCGGCACTTTTCTGATAAGTTTGGACACCCCTGGTGTAATGCAACACTATGTGTATTCGTTTTGTTGAAATCAATATTGTTATATGTATTTATACAAATGCACTACCTAGATTTCCATTATGTATGACTACTGCATGATTCACATGATGTCTCATGCAGTTATTATGCGTGCAACGATTGATCATTTGCGCGCGTGTTCCACTTCATTATAGCCTACTACAAGCGTCTTCAGTCTTGAATGTTACAGATGTTACACGGACTGCTTAATGCTATTCTTAGCTACTAGTGGTAACAGTAAGGATATTTTAAATAAACAATATTTCAGATAATTAATTACATGATGGTTAAGTCCAAAATGTCAGTTATATGCTTTGCTATACACCTGCATCTACATGGTGAATGCAGACTTCAGACCTAAGCAAAAACAGATTTTTAAAAATCTGATTATCTGGAAAAAGCTGCTTTTAGATTAGAATTTTCATAGTTTCATAGCTTTATTTTCTCTTCATTAAAATAAACAGTGAAAAGTACGACACCGCTGACATATATATGTTTTTAGGATAATAATTTTAAGGATCTATGTCCAATTACATTGATCCGATTACTATTATTATTGTATTATTGAATTTTTACTGTTTTTACTTATACAGTAACAATTATTAGCTTACTGCTTAATATTTATAATCAGTAGTGGTAATGTGTCATTTTGTAGGGCTCGTTTTTGTTGTTATTGTTTTTCTTGCTATTGCTACTCCTCATTCGACTCGCGGATTGGCTGCTGTTGGCGGATTGGCACGTCGCTGTCCTCCGCTGTCATCCCACGGCTGACACACGTTTCTCTGCAGTCTCTAGCTAAATTAAGATGTAATAAACATTGTTATTGGACAAGGAACAAAAAAATGCAGAATGTTTCTTCACTAATCAATTTGAAACGGACATCTTGTGTAGACAGTGCTACTATACGCTGTCGTGAATCCCCAACCACAATACAAAACAGCATCCTCTGCTGGCGCGCCTGCTTGCCTGTCGTAACTTCTGTAAAACAGCATAATCCCAGCCCCAAAAACTTCACCCTCCAGAGAGAAAGGGCCCTGTGACGCTTTCGATCACCACATGGGCCAAGAGCGAGTGCGGGGCTTTCGCGAGCTCCAAAAAGAGTGTACATTGTTGCGTTTTTGTTGTTGTTGAAAACACAGAAACAAGAGTAAAAAATGGCATTTGTATACGGCATTTGTATACGTGTGATAAAACTAGAGCCTTTCACATAGCCTATTACAGGAGATATGTGATGTTTTCCACATGTAGGCTATATGGTGTAGAAGGCAGTCCTTCTCAGTTTTGTGTTATTTTTGCTAGAGTCAGCAGTAGTTGTACCAAATTTTAATTTTGCGATTTTCAGTTATAAATAAATGATGACACTGGATAGTCCAAAATAAAAAACTAAATTTAAAACTTTAATTTAAAAATATGTTCTTCCTTGTTGGTTGGCGATTCTGTTTCGCCCAAGTGTGTTTCAAACGAGAATAGTGGCAGTCTGGAAATGTTCCAATTTAAATTTCAGGACTAAAAAAAACATAAAAACATGCGCTCAATTAAATGTCTATGAATGCCTACGAGAATATGTGATCAGTAGGGTAAGTTTGATGTGGACGGATAAATGTTTAACTGCCAAGTCATCGCGGGGTTTTAGTAGAACGAGAGTAGCCTAGTTGCAAATATCTTTCATTTTAATAACTGACGTGTAATTCATCAATATGATGACATGATGGCTTAACAGTTGTTCTTTGTTGTTTTAAATACTTGTATAACATCCCAGATTGTATATCACATGCTGTTGGAACGCTATGTCTCAGTGAATGTTCAGCCGTCGCTGTAATTGTAAGCCACAATTTTAAGAGCCATGGGAACACTAACTGTCAAAGCATGCCCAAGCCTATCTGCTGAAACTGAAATTTAAGTCAACGGACCTGAATAAAATAACACAGTGACAAATGAAAGCATAACCAAAAGACACAATGCAAACAAATATGGTTGTAAAATATCAAGTAGGCTATACACTTCAGAAGACTATTTAATATGGATGTTGTATTTAGTTAATTCTTAAACAAAACAATGTATAAAGGGGTTAAGGATAGGCTATGAATATTTTGCAAATAAATGTTTAGAAATGCAACACTAAATCATTTTTATTACGATTTTTTCAAATAAATCACCCAAGTGTGAGAATAGTGGATGCGCTGTATGCTAGGCCTACACATTAAATGATTCTCAAATCAGATGATTTCTGACACTGCTGGTGCATTCCAAACGTATTTGGCGATTATTGCATCTTTTAAATTCACATCTGATAAATTAAATATTTACTAGTTGCATGCGGGCCGGTTGAGTGATTTCCAATTTTGAAAGAACATGCTGATGTAATCATGCGAATCTGTAGACGTATAGACACTGCGGAGTGAATTTCTATGTTCCTCCCAATATAAATTTATTATGAGTTTTTCAGAACATATTTTATCTGCGACCTTTGAAATGGTTCCTCTCGGGCTGTTTCTTTACTAGGCCGTGTGAGTAACCATAGGTCTCACAAACTATTACCCATCTATTCATACAGTTTTTACTAAGAGCATATAATATTTGATTATAGAGTCGCGAAGCAACTCCATGCGTCCCGTTTTGTACTTTGTGAAGTAATGTGAAGTTCAGATTTGATGTGAAGGACATTTTTAGAAAAGATTAGGCTAATTTGGTTTATAAGTAAGAATAATATTTAATAGCCTATAAATTGAACAATATATTGAAGCTGCTAATGAACCTGCTACCAAGAGGCTGACTTTTGCTTCCCCGTGTTGAAATCACAATAAATTAAGGGGGAAACTATCTTTGCGACAGTTTGTTAAAACAAACACAAAAACAGCGTGTGAAATCTGTTCAATAAATTGCACCGGAATGACAAATGACAGAATTTGAATGTAACACTTAGCCTACTCATTGTTTTGTTGTTTATTATGTTTGCGAAATTAATTTTGATGCTTTAAAAAATGTAATAAACTGTGAAAATATTTTACATGTAATAGCGTTGTACATCTGATTTCATTCATGGCCCTATTTACTGCTCAAAATATTCCCATGTGAGTTCATTATTCCTTAAATGTGTAAGCGTCTCTGTGTGCAACTGATGATAAATATTTTTTTTGCATACAATGAATTAATTAATTTGTTTCAACAACCAGAGCAGCACAACGTTCTCATCACTTTTTTATTATTAAATAAAGGTGCAATACATATGAACCTGCAATACACTTTGTTGCAAAATTCAAACACTGTTACAAACTTAAACATTATATAAATTAAGTAAATTGTGAAAAATGCAAAAAAGAATGAGATCCAAACATTGACATGGGGAGACAAACACTCATTATATTACAAATATACTTTCATTGAAAAACAAACTGTTGTTTTATTTTGTATTTACATGTGAGATAAATGGCTCGTTTTATTGTGTTAATATTTAAATTGAGATTCAGTTTTTCCTTCAGAGACGTGTGTTGTAGCCCTATTTTGCATTTTCATCAATAATCATAATGAAACTATAATTCGAGGAGACACTTAGAAATAAAAAGTTCAACAAGTTCTTAACGGAAACATTCAGAAGCAGCCAGAGTTAAACGTTCACGACAGGCTACAACATAATTTGCAGTTTTAGAAAAAATAATAAAAGGGACAAATAGACTCCAATACCTGTTGTGGTTGCAATTCACAAAGCCGAAATGGTATGTTAACTGAGATTGAGAGCCTCGGTGGTACTTTCTATACAAAAGAGTATTTTATTTTACACATAAATATTCACAGTAATATAATTTCTATTTAGTAACTCACGCTTCTATTTACAAGTAAGTACCTTCGTCGCAATGTGGAAATATTTATAAATTGCCGTGTCAGCTTTTCGGTCGCTGCTCCATCACAATCAGCTCGTAAAAATAGTGTCCATCCTCCCGAAGTGATGTGTGTCCTTCCTTCTCGTAGAAGTTAAACTTAATTTCAAAATGTCGACGAAAATAGGCCACTGCTTTAGAGCAGTTCAGTGCTGGGTTTCGTTAAAAAAATCATTTCGGCTTTTTCTTCTTTGTTTCTATGAACTTTCATTTTCTGACGTGTGGATGTGGAGAGAGGAGTTTGGTTTATGTTTCTTCAATAACTGTGTTATTTTTTCGTCGTCTGAGTTTGGGTCCAATGGCTTGTTGTAATCGTCGTCGTCATCTTCGTTTTCCGAAGCGCCCTTCAGACGCTCTGTCTCCGAATCCTGCTTCTTCTTCGCTGAGGCCATCTCGGCCGCGTGCCTCTTCCTCCATTTCGTTCTTCTGTTTTGAAACCAAACCTGAAAATCGAAAGGAGTGACACATTTTTTAACGTGAAAAAAATCACCTAAAATAGAATAGCCTATTTCAAATATTCAGGACCTAAGCCAATAACCTAACAAATCGTGTCTAACAGGGTGACACTGCTTCTAAAACAAATTATGATTTTAAAATGTAAAAATAAATGTAAAAGAAAACTGCAATAACAAATCATAAAACATATATCCTAGATCTGAGTTGAACAGGAAATGTTTGTTTGTTTTTACATGTTTTTATGTAGGAACTGAATATAATTAATCAGAATAATCATATTTTGCTCATTATAAACGTCAATATATGCACTTCAATTAACAAAGGATATTAATCATGTCGTCTATGAACATATATTTTTGTCAAATTAAATTAAATATCTGCATAGGCTACTAATTGTTTGGATGTATCGATGCTTAAGGTGTCTATTAAACAACATGGTCTCAAACATTTTAGATCTGCAATCCTCATATTATATTTATCACTGAAACTTGCCAATGATATACAATTTTGGAAAATTATTCCGTAATTTCAAGTTAATTTAAAGCCATTATAAGGCTTGCCTTTTGTGAGAATTTACAATGTTCAACACATGATACATCTGTTACAGTAGGCTTCAAATAATCCCAATCCTTTATTTAAAAAATGTTACATCATCGTCTATTTTATTCTGACCACCTGAGTAGCTACCGTTATGTATGAAATACCGAAATGTATGTAACCTGCCCTTTACACAGTTTTGTTATTTTTGCCTAGCCCACAGTCAATAATTCAAATCAGAATTAAAACGTTGGTCATTAATTTAATACATTGGTAAATGTATACATTAGTGACATAAATATTTCAGGGTGAATTAAGCAGGCTACATTTAAAAATGTGGATATTTAGATCAAAACAAATGAAAAAACAACAACAACAGAACAAACAAAAACATCAATATAACAAATAAAGAAGAATGGGCTACCTTGTTATTCTTTGGAGACACGTTCCAAAATCTGTTAAATCTGGCAAGTGGATTCCAAGCGGATTTTGTGTTTAATCTCAGTAATGTGTGATCTTTATTCTCTTATCTAATGTTTGACAAGATAATCTCACCTTCACTTGGCTTTCTGTCATACCCAGTGAGTAGGCCAGCCGCGCTCTCTCGGGCCCCGCTAAATATTTCGTTTGTTCAAACGTCTTTTCCAGGGCAAAAATTTGCTGTCCAGAAAACGTGGGTCTCGTATGTTTCCTCTTCCCATCTTTGTCCAGCAAAACCGAACCCTGGTCTGCAAATAATACAACGTTTTTTATTAACCTTCAACTCAACATTTAATGGTCACAAGTTATTTGCATTTATACATTAACATTCAACGTTATCCGCGCCTTGAAGAAACTTGATCAAAACGGTCTAAATACTGGCATGCACTATATTATGTAGCCTATTTTACATTTATAATTATTTCATGATTTTATATAACTGGTGCACAAGTAGGCTAATGCCATTTTTATAACATCCACATTTGATATGCAAAGATCGACCATTTATTATTGAGTCAATATAGCCTAACCGTGAAGTGCGCCTGTGTTATAGGCTATCTTTATTTTCCCGAAGTTTCTGTGCAAATAGCCCAATTAACAATGGCTTTTATGATGAGCTTGGAATCTTAAGGTGATATTTGGAGACTGATTTATCTCAGGCGTATACAGGCTACTGGTGTGAGTTCATAAATAAGTAAGCAGCTAACGCCTCGGGTTGCTTGGTCAGCAAAGTAAGAAACATGCACATCTAAATTAAAAACTTACGGGGTGAGCACGCGAACCTGGCGTCCCTCCAGTGCGGGCTCTGCATGACTCCGGGCCAAAATATAGGGGTCCTGCCTGGGAGGTCCGTCAGGGGCTTTGGGTAGCGAGCCACTGCCACCGCCGCCGCGGCGCCGGGGCTAAAATAGAGCCCGGGGGGAGGCGGGGGGCTCAGGCTACTGAAGCGGGGCAGTCCTGACAAGATTCCGGCAGAGGAGGACGCGGCCACGGCGGCCGCAGCCCCCGAGGCCAGTATCGACGGACGGCTCAGGATGTCATTTATTCCATGGGGGGTAGCGACCGCGCACTGATGGGGCGATCCGAGAGAGGATAGTCCGGCCGATGGTTTGATCCCCGGGGAAGAGACAGGGATCCCACCAGGATTTGGGGAGGTTGCAGATGGGGAGGTAGACGAAGCAGGTCCGCTGGAGGACAAGGGATATGCTGGGTACAGTGGAGTCTTCATTTCGGTCATGCTGTGTAGAGCAGCTAAAGGCGGGGTGCTGAGGAGAAAAGCGCTCTGACGGGACCCGTCCATCGGCCCCACCGCTAACATAACCGGACAAATTCAGCTCAAACTTAAAATAATCCGTAACACTAACCACTTCCAAACAATTCAACTGTAAAATCTATTTTAGTCGACTATTTCTGCTGATGAAAGAACCGTACCAGCAAAATAACCTTTATATTATACAATCTCAAACTGAACGCATAACCTAAACGGAAATGTCTGGAGTCTCGTTTAAGAGAGAGAAAAATCAAAATATTGTATTTCTCATAACACTGTCATATTAAGATTTTGGTACCTTCTTTCCGTACTAAATTCCAAATGTATTAACACCCAAGCTTTATACCCATCTCTAAAGGAAAATAATTCCAATATCTTCCTTTCTTCAACCTTGCATATCTTGAGGAAGCATAGCCTACTGTTTCAAAGGTGCAGACGGTATTGTTTAACGCTTAAAATCTATAAATAAAAAGGCACCCTTTCTTGACGAAGCACATGAAGCTCTCGGAGATAATAAAACATTTTCATCACTTTCTACTGTCTTTTGCCTCAAAAGTCAAAACTTTGAGAATGTCACTCAGAAAGCGGAGGAGGTGTTTCTGTTTCTATTGGGTAAACACTATGATGACGTCAACAGCGTGTCAGCTGCGAGCGCCAACTGAATTTAGGAGTATGTTCTGATTGGCTCTCAATCATTGCTTTAATTTGCACATTGAAAGAGTTGCCATTCGACCGGCTCTTACATACAAAAAAGTACAAAATCAATCTAGTCAATTTGAGATCCATTTCTTAAAGAAATTAACATCTGCTAACGTTTCTCAAGTGAAATAACATCTAGTATTTTCGTATTAATTTAGCTAGACTGGCTCTTAATTCCAGGGCACTGTTCGGAGAGAACCGTGAGCCTATGGCCCGAGATAGGCCATGAACTTATTGTCCGTTTAACGAGCGCAAATAATTTCGTCTTCGATTGTGACCCAGACAAGATACTCTCTGATAAGCGTGGTTCTGTAAAAATGGTCTGCTTACAAATAAGAAAAGTGTCATATTGACAATTGATAACCGCATATAAAGCAAAGCGATGTAGGCCTATTTTCATTGTTAAAAAGAAAAAAATCTATGTCTTTAAAATCAAGTCGGGTAGGCTTTTTAACAACGTTTAATACATTTCGTCGGGTTTAAAAAACGCATTTACTTTAATTTTCAGTGGATAATTTCTTTAGAGCATTGTTTGGCTTACATTGTTTGGTATTACTGTGGGTTTCTCCCTACAGTTTTTGGCATTTAATTTCTGTATATTGCATTATTCCGTGCTAACGTTTGAGGTTAAGTTTTTTTCTAAACAACGCCTTTTGTTTTTTCTGGGAAGTGTATGTCTTATCTTATGCACTTTTTTAAATTTGTGGACATTCTGGACAATGTTTATGTAGGCTACTGCAAGGTTGCAGATAGTTTTATTTCTGTATATTAACTAGCTACTACAGACAGCCTCCTTTTAATATTTCCCCCATATTTTTCATTTGACGGCAAAGCATAAATTAACTAAGTATAAATATGTATCTGTATATTTGTTATAGATAAGTCGTGTTGATATTATAGCCTAATTTCATGTTGGGCAATACAAAATTGCCCAGCAAAAAATCTAACCAAATCTAAAGAAATATCAGAACGAATATATATATTTTATATTGAATCATCTTACATCCTACATCACTTTCAGTTTCGTAAAACATTATGACATCTAGGCTAATTGTACCCTCATTATTGATTTTGTACTTGTTATTGTAACAAGCCAGTTAAAGTTGGTTTTCGATGGTAAAATCCGGACGGATAATTCAACACTTATTTTAGTTTATGCCTTCAACAATGCTTGTGAATTGTCCATTATATTTAATGCGCAACTGTTTAACCATTTTGACCATTTCTGTATTAATAATGAATCTGGATATATTGATGACACGTTACAATTGAAAAGTGGAATAGCATACTGCTCCATTACCGCTACGGCAACCATTATCAGACACACTTCTGTACCGTTACTTCCGAAGAAGAAGCAGATGAAGAAGAGGAGGATGTGGAGGAGTAGATCCCTGATCATTAACCATGGTTAATGTTTTGTACGCTACTACAGTAGCCAAGTACGAAAGAGTGAGCGCGGTGTACGGTCGTTTTCGATTCTATGTTGCCCACCGACGCCACTCTGTGGAAAAAGGATAAATAGCACTTTACTTGAGAAAAACGGAGAAACAATTGGGTCCACTTTTGTATTTATTTATTGCCAATCAAGGAGGCACATAGTGTTTTAAATCAAGAGAAGCACTGGTGATGCCTTCTTTATTTAAGAACACAATTATTTTTTATTAATATTAGATCTTCAAAAATGCTCACCAAATCAGTGTGTTGTGGCAGAGTTGGACAATGTGGTTCTGAAAAAGAATGACTATCGACGATGACATGGATGGTCACATGTCTAACTGCTCCCCATTGATGCATCTGAGGAAGTCATCTTGTAATTTCATTAGAAAATAATCTTTTTTTTAGCTATAAAGAAATGTAAATATAGACAGATAAAACCCCATTTGCAAAGATGAGCCATAATAACAATGTTCCCATTTCAGGGGCATGCATTATTATTAATGCCTTGGTTTTGTTACTGTTTGGACATTGAATTGTACATTATTGCTATTGTTAACAGCTTGATTGCTGGATGAGCAAGGATGATGCACTCTTACTACAATCATGGGAGTTTAAGATAGTATTTATTGTAAATGGGACTTTACAGGTACCAGCTACAACTGATGAAATGTAAATGTAAAATGTAAATGTAAATATGCAGGTACATGTCCACACCAGTCACATGCGTTGGATCACATAGTGTTCTTGGTCTTTGAAGAAACAGACCCCATTCCATGATCTGACAATGTTTTTTGGTTGCAACTGAAGCAAGCCTAGAAATTACACTTTCCCACACAGTGACTCCCCACAAATGTAATGGCAGAAACAGCATTTTAACACTTAGCAAAAATGCTAATGATAACAGCAAAGTCTATCTGTTCATTTCTTTTTTTAAAGAAATTGCACAAGATAACATCACGTGATATAAAGTATATCTGAAGTTCTGGAGAATCCAAATAATTCCCTTCAAACAAACGTTACCAGACATAATATTGTTGACTTTGGTCAATGTTGGCACACTGTGTCCACAGTAAGTATGTATGTATGTATGTATGTATGTATGTATGTATGTATGTATGAGAGACCAACCTCAATGAACAGTGTTTATTATTATTATTATCACCTGTACATGGGAGACACCCAGTGGGGACAGATGGAATATAACACTGGGCTATTCAGTGACAAACAGGTCTGTAACTCTGAATGGTTGCACGGTGTTTACATTCAAAATCCCCAAATCTCCTCTTTATGCCATTCCAGCACCAATGTAGTTGGGATTGTTTTGTATTGCAAAATTTTGCACTCTACTACCATCTTTTTACAGTGTTATACAGTTACCAAATTAGAACACCAACTTTTAAAACAGAATTTATTTCTTCTGAGGAAGAAGCCATTTAATGTGCCGCTATTTTTATTAAAATTCAGAATTTCAAAATGGTGAAAAGTTGGCTTGTGTTTTTAGCAAGGTAGGCCTTCACTTAATTACAACAATGTTGGAAACTGGAAGCCATTGTAAAGAGACATTATTTATAGCCAAAATGGCAGCGACTAGCTGCCCAATTTTAAAGATACATTCACATGGAGCTTCTTGTTGACAAAAAACTTGACACAATGCTTTGTTTTTTGGGGTGTGCCTCGAACTTGTCAGTCAAAAATAGCATTTATTAAGGTGGGGATTAAAGCTGATATTGATACATTTAATGTAGTCTACACCTAAAAACAGAATAGAGATAACATTTTGCTACATAAAAGATGGAATTAATGGAAGATGATGTGTATGGTCATGTAGCTAGCTATACACCACCAAACTATGTATGGTTAATTTAATAAATTAATAAGTTTCTACTCAAGATGCAATCTAGCTAGATAGCTGACCTGCTATCTTGATAAACCTAGTTAGCTAGCTGATGTATAAGCTACCACATACACTACCGGTCTAAAGTTTTAGAAAACCCCCATTTTCCAGTTTTTACAGAAATTGTTTAGAATGTAAGCTAGGCTATATGAGCAGTCAGCAAAATACCACCTGCTTTCAGGTATTCTTACAATTCTCATGCAAAGAGGGGAGTCGTAATTAAGCCATGCTTTAGTAAATCAGATAGAATACCTAATCGGCCTAATTTACAAAATCTCCACCCTGTTTTAGCGCATTCACCCCAGATATACATATGCATTAACAGATTTAAGTATTAATCTAAAGGAAAGTCGCAAATTACATCCTAATAGCGATTTGACCCATTGCCACCGATATACACTACCGGACAAAAGTTTTAGAACACCCCCATTTTTCCAGTTTTTACTGAAATTTAAGCATTTCAGTTTAAGTCCAGTGAATAACCTGAAATGGTACAAAGGTAAGCGGTAAACTGCCAGAGGTTAAAAAACAAAGTTTAGGTTACCAAAAACTGAAAAATAATGTAATTTCTTTTGGCAGTGAGTAGTTTCCGACGCCATAAAAAGGCACTTGGAAACTGGAGGAAACTCTGACAGGAAGAGGTCTGGCAGACCCAAAGCCACAACAAAATCAGAAGACAAGTTTCTGAGAGTCAACAGCTTGCGTGATAGGCGGCTCAAAGGACAACAGCTTCAAGCACTGCTTAACACTGGTCGAAGTAAGGAAGTCTCAGTTTCAACTGTGAGGAGAAGACTTAGAGCTGCAGATTTGACAGGTCAAGTGGCAGTAAGAAAGCCATTGCTAAGATGGCAAAATAAGAAAAAGAGGCTTCCCTGGGCCATGAAGCACCACCAGTGGACTACTGAAGTCTGGAAGAAGGTCATATGGAAATCTTGAAATTTTGAAAGGTTTTTGTAGGCCGTCGAGTAGGCAAAAGGATGGTTCCTCAGTGTGTGACGCCAACTGAAGGACGCGTGATGGTCTGGGGCTCTTTTGCTGGATCCAGAGTCGGCGACTTGCACAGAGTGACTGTTAACCCATGTTAACCCATTACTTGTTCCCTGAAAAGGGCCTTTTTTTATAACTCTGAAATTGACATTATTTTTCAGTTTTTGTTACCCCAAACTTTTTTTTTTAACCTCTGGCAGTTTACCGCTTACCGCTTACCTTTGTACCATTTCAGGTTATTCACTGGACTTGAACTGCTTAAATTTCTGTAAAAACTGGAAAATGGGGGTGTTCTAAAACTTTTGATCGGTAGTGTATTTCAACTAGCAGAAACAAATACGTTTGAGTTATAGTAAAAGCCATGTCCTGCAAGTTATAACGTTAATGATACTTCCCCATGACACACAACTCATTGTCAGTCCCTGCAGTACGGGGTCATTGCCAAAAGTAATGACCGAAAAACATACAAGTAGCATCTTTGATTTCGCAAATCATTTTTTCTCCTTCACTTTTGCTTTTTTTTCTCTCTTGTTTGATTTTTGGCACTATTTTTACATGGAGGTCGGGAGAGAGGCGTGTGTATATGGAGGAACTTAGAATGTTGCGCGTTTGTAGAGCATACTACAAAAATATGCAATAATTTAACTCGATAGCAAATAATGCATTGATAATGAAGTGCTTACCTATTAGGAAAATAATATTTCAGACATGCACATTGTTTAATACAAGTAAAAAAGTTCATGAAGCATCAGGTAAAAGGGCATGGGTACCACAAAAAAAATAGCAGAAATAGGATCCATTGGGCAGTGATAGCTTTAGGGATGAATGACAGTTCTCCTCTGCCAGTATTGAGCTTAGTAGTAGTAGTAGTAGGCTTTATTTAAGGTACTATATAGTTTCCAGGAGGGGAGCAACTGTAACTATAAAAATAAGCGTTGGCCAGGGTCTGTTGGGATGTACCCTGCTGGAGAATTTATTGCCTGTAGAACATAATCTGTATATTGAACATACAATTACAGTATTACTAGTATTACTGAAATACTTCAAACTTTGCGTAGCTTATTAACACTGCCTGTCCTAAGGAGAGCTTGTTTTCTATTATGCTAGTTGGAGATATATTTCTATATTACTGTACCATTCATAAGCCTTAAAAGCATTTTAAACAATCTATATGGCAAAAATTCAATTTGATACACATCAAGAGCTTTGTGACCTTCCAATGACCCACTTGTCCCCTTCACCCTACTTATATCCCTTTGCAAAGCCAATCAGCAAACTATACTTCATTTCAAGTGCCTTAAATAGTGAAATCCAGAAGGATAATTGAAATGCCAAGTCATAACAGTATTTTTGCTTCCAACTGCTGCCACCAATGTTTGTAAGCTGTGACACAGTACTTCTGGTAATCGTCTTGTGATCAGGGAGGTTATTAAAGTCCCGTGCACCTAACCTATAATTCTTCAATAAATACCACACTGTAAATGGATAATATGTGAGCAACACATAGACAGACAGTTGTGACACTGGGAGAAGTGGAGGGACATTCAGACATTCAGTCTGATCTCTCTGGAATGCATAGAAGGCCTTCGATCGACTGGAGTTCTATGACACCATATTCTATGGTTGGCACAGGTGGGGTCTGGCTTGTCTGAAAGATTTGTATATGGATAACAATTTTGCCTCATTTTATCAGCTATCCCAAATGTTTAACATTCCCCATTCACATTTCTTTCATTTTTTAGCTAGCTGGAAAGATATTTAGCCTTTCAAATTGTATTTCCAAACCGAATTGCCCATCCTTGTCAGCTGTGAGGACTGCATGGGAACAGAACCTAGAAATCTCCCTCCCAGATGGCACGTGGGATTCGTGCTACATAGGATTCATTCCTCATCTATATGTGCTCGCCATTCACTTATTCAATTTAAGGTTGTTCATAGAACAGGTTGTTCATTTCTAAAACAAAATTGGCCAAAATGTACCCTGATGTTGGACCCAGTTGTGATAAATGTAAGGGGATCCCTGCTTCTTTGGTCCATTTGTATTGGCTGTGCCCTGGGGTGGAGGGAATTTGGTGATCGGTGTTCAAAACCCTTTTTCGACTATTTAATTGCCACATTGAGCCATAGCACTCTTTCCCTAGAAGAAATCAATCTATTTACAACACAGCGGGAATTTACCTCCTTGCTAGCTTGCCCAGTGAATTTAATGAATTGTATTACGGTTCCTTGTATGTTTGTGCTTGGCCCCTGTTGCTGTTCTCTGCTTTTTGTCTTTCTGTGCAGGACAGTGTTTGGCCAGCAGGTGGTGGGGCTTAATTAGTCGATTGGAGGACCAGAGCTATATAAGGCCAGACGGTGTAGGCAGTCTAGTCTCTCCCGGTCCAGCCGAATGGACGTCGCCACGTTATTCCTTAATCAATGCTATTCTTTTGTTATTAGTCTACTGGTGTAATAAATCCCTTTTTTGCCACAAAAACTCACCAAGTTTCCACTTTGTTGAGGATCACACCAATCACACCAATCACATCCACACCTTCCACTTTCACTACCAACTCCATCACTCATGCATTGCTCCTGTGGATCCTCAATGATCTAATTATCCTTCCGAAAGTAGGATTACATGTATTACAACTGCAGTGCTTCTTGTGTGGCAACGGACTCCAGAAGTACAACTGGCAATTCTAAATCAGGCAGAAAAAAATGGGACAAACACCTGTCTCTACTTCCAATTTAAGGGATATCATTTGTGGAGGACGGTAGCAAAAACACACCTGGACAGGAGTGTAATTTCTAGTTTCAGCTGTCACAAACAGAATATTTCTCGCCTCCGCCCAGTTTGGTAGTTTCTTGGTTGGCAATAAAGGCATTTGCGTCAACATGGGTTGGGCAGCACAATGGATGGTGTGTCAATAAAAACATTAGTCACTGTGCAAGTTTTGTTAGTGACAATTCCTCGCTGTTTTCTGTACGAACAGATAGGACAGATATGCAATAAATACCTCATCACACAAGACATGTTTTGTGGATGTTCTGTATTTCACCTCACTCTGAGGCAAATCGTTCAATAAACCACTATTTCAACTAAGGAGTTCAAAGTATTTGAGTTTTGCACTTGTAAGGAGTATTTCAATGCATTTGAAAGAGAGAAACAGTCTCTATACCCCTGTAATTGTGTAATATATGTAAACCGGGGGCACACTGAAATTAGTCCCAGGGGCAGGGGGAGGGCCTCATGGAAAGGGGAGGGCCAGGCCCACCCATCGTTACCAGCTGTGGCACCACTGACGGACACTCGCATTACTGCACGATTTTAAATTAAATTAAATTTACTCAAGTGTTTCCTTTACTTTGGCAGTTAACTGTATGTACACTACGTATGACTAGTTTCTGTTATGTTAAATATTAAATGTTCACCGCAATAAAATGTAGGCTACATAATTTATTGGTCTATCATGGGGCAATGTCCTGAGTGATTGCAGAATTTGGATATGATTACACGTGAGAAGGGGGACATTAAAACTAAAAAAAGGAATAATAATTAACGAAAATTAATGAAGCGATTGCTGATGTTATTATTGAGCTGTGGGATGGGGATGATATCCGTATTTTATATCCATAAAAGTATATTGTATTTCATTTAAAATGTGGGAATAGTCAAAATAACAGTGAACGAATTCTGAAACAAGTTGGGAATCTCTGGATCTGCACTGACGTGGTTCAAGTCATACCTGGCTGACCGGTCCTACCAGGTGGCCTGGAGAGAATCCCTCTCTCCCGGAGTCCCGTAGGGCTTGGTGCTAGGCCCAGTCCTATTCTCCCTGTACACTAAGTCACTTGGTTCTGCCATCTCTGCTCATAGTTTTTCTTATCACTGACACTCAACTTTTTCTCTCCTTCTCTCCTTCTGAGACCCAGGTCCCGGTGCGGATCTCTGCATGCCTGGCAGACATCTCTGCCTGGATGTCCACCCGCCACTTGAAGCTGAACCTGGGGAAGACAGAGCTCAATCACCACGGAAGGCTCCATAGTGTCTCCGTCCCAGTCTGCCAAGAGTCTTGGAGTGACCCTGGACGACCAGCTGTGCTTCTCGTGCCATATCACAGCAATCACCCGGACCAGCCGATTCTCCCTCCATAACATCCGGAGGATCCGACCATTCCTCACTGAAGAGGCCACACAACTCCTGGTCCAGGAGGCCCTGGTGATCCTACCAGCCTGTGCTATCAAGCCACTGCAATTGGTCCAGAATGCTGCCACACATTTGGTGTTCAATCAACCCAAGTTCACGCACACCCCTCTACTCTCCTCTCTGCACTGGCTCCCTATCGCAGCACGCAATATATGATTATCATATTGCTTCATTAACTGTCACTTAGGAATGTCACCTTAAGTAATTAATCAAACTATTTGACAGATGGGTGTGTGACCTATTTTACCTTAAGCCCTAGTTAAGATTTTATATTGTTAGCCTTAAAAATTGTGAACCAGTGAGCAGAGTCCATTTTCTCTCCGTCTTTTTAAATGTGACCATCGTATTGCTCCGTCTTTTGAAACTGTACCAAATTAGGCAAGGCAAATTCGTGTCTTTTGAAATGCTATCAAATTAGCCAACGCAAAAAAGTTGAGGCCAGCGACGACTAACCATTTGTTTGTAATCTGGCAAACGCATAATTTAAATTACAAACACATATTCTTTGAGCTGTTTACCCCCCAGAATCACTCCTTGAAGATATAAAAAACATCTTTAAGGTGAACGGAGGTACTTTGGGGCAATACCAGGTCTTGTAAAAACATTAATGCAAAGGCATCACAGACACCTCTAAACAACAAGGCAAATTAGATCCTTCAAAGGATAATGCAACATGCTTTAAGGTAATTAGCAAAAGGCAGAGGGAGGGTGTGTTAAAGCTGAATAAACAGAGCAAGGGTTGCATCAGTAGCATTTAGATATTATGAACGGGGAAATTGTGTTGTCTAGTGCTAAGCTAGATACAAAATATTTACTTGGAGGGGGACAGGAATGTTTTATTTAATGTTTATTGTTTAACTCTTTTAGTTTAACTCTTCTAGTTGCTTCGGCAGGGGTAAACAAGCACATAGGATCGTTCGTTTTTGAAACGTCTGCAAGTGAACCATTTTTCAACTTTTATGAACGGGAAATTTGCACTTAGTGTTGATTAAGGGGGTATCCGCCCACTTCGGAGACACTGGCTGCATCACTTCGGCATTAGCTTCAACAATTGTTGTTTGCGACAGTTGGGTAGAACTTACGGTCGTATAATTGCAAAGCATGAGACGACTTGCCCCAGTATAAATAGACACACTGAATAGACACAAAAAGCTTTGTGATATTAGGTTAATTGAAATGTGTTTTTGAAGGAAGGAAGGAAGGAAGGAAGGAAGGAAGATGGTGATAAATTATAAAAGAAAAACAGAGAATGGCAGCACACCTCCTGACATAATGTTGAAGGCAGTGAGGCAGGTGAAGTTAGAGAAAAAATCAATCAGAAGCACAGCGAAGGATTTCAATATAAATTACCGTACTCGGTATTGCGAAAAGGTTACCAGGGAAGAAATTGTCAGTCAGGCAAGTATTTCCACCTGATTTGGAGATGCAGCTTGTTCATTATATCGCTAGGTCAGCTGACATTTATTTTGGTCTGTCGCCAAGTGAGATCAAAAGACCTGCCTACTAATTTGCTGTGGCACACAAGCTAAAGTTCACACCAATGTGGGCAGAAAAAGAAAAGGCCAGCTCGGAGTGGTTAAAAGGCACCCAATGCTATCGCTAAGAAAGCCTGAGGCAACTAGCCTTGCCAGAGCTAGTAGCTTCAACCAAGAAAATGTTAATGCCTTCTTCGACAATTTAGCAAATGTGCTAGACAGACATCAATTTGGACCAGGGGACATGTGGAATGTCGATGAAACTGGGGTGACCACGGTCCATAAACCTGACAAAGTAGTGGCCAGATGCGGATTCAAACAAGTAGGGTCACTGACCGCTGAAAGGGGAACGCTTGTCACACTGGCCTGTGCTGTCTCAGCCACAGGAAATAGTATACCTCCATATTTCATATTTCCCCGTGTCAACTTCCGCGACTATTTTATAATCAACGGACCACCTGGCAGCAAAGGAGGGACAAATCCCTAGGGTGGATGAAGGATGTGCACTTTGTTGACTTCCTGAAACATTTCATTGAGCATACAAAATGCTCAAAGGAGAAACCATGTTTACTCCTTTTGGACAACCACGAATCTCATATGTCCATTGATGGACTCAATTATGCCAAAGAAAACTGCATTATTATGGTGTCATTCCCACCCCACTGCTCTCATCGGCTTCAACCCTTAGACAGGTCTGTCTACGGGCCGCTAAAGAGGCACATCAACACAGCGTGTGATGCCTGGATGAGGAACAATCCTGGGAAAACAATGTCAATTTATGACATTCCTGGGATTGTGGCAATCCTGTGGCTGCAACCCCCTTGAACATTCAGGCTGGCTTTAGGGTAGCTGGGGTACAGCCTTACAACAGGGATGTATTTTTGGAAACTGAGTTTGCGCCATCCTATGTTACAGATCGCCCTGCCCCGTCAGGCCCCAGTACCAACCCTGCCCTGCCAGGCACAACCACAGACGCAGACCTGTTCAGTTCCCATGCCAGCTCACCCTTACCCAGCAATGCCAGTGCTGGCAGCAGACTACCAACTCCAGAAGACCTCTGGCCATTTCCAAAAGCTGGTCCCCGAAAACAAACTAATAATGGACGAAAGCGGCGCAAAACCGCAATTCTAACAGACACACCAGTGAGGCAAGCACTACAAATGGAAAAATCACAATCTAAAAACAGGCTGTTTCTGAAGGAATGGAAGCAAAGTGCAAAATCTGGATCTGCCGAGAACAAAAAGTCAACAAAAAAAAAAATCAGATGAAGAGGAGTGCTTCTGCCTAGTCTGCATAGAGCCATTTTCTAACAGCTGCCCAAAAGAGACTTGGGTGCAGTGTGTGAGATGCAAGAAGTGGGCCCATGATGCTTGCACCCCAGGCCAGATGAGTTCTTTAATGAAATTTATTTGGTTTTTGAATTTGAAATGTAAAAAATTATATTCTCAATTATTTAGTTGTATTCTTATTTGTTGATAATCCAATGTGACAACTTACCCCACATACTATGACATAGTGTGACAACTTACCCGCTGATGGGGTAAGTTGTCACAAGTGCACAACCTCTATTTAACTGTCTACAACTCCATACTGAAATAAGATATGAATATGTAATGAATACAAAATATGTGCCCAAGACTTCCACCTTTCATTTGGTATGACATTTATACCATTGCGATGTATTGCGCCCAGTACAGGTAAGACAGAGTGAAAAGTGTGACAACATACCCCGCTCTCCCCTACTTTTCACACCAAACTGAGCCTCCGAAATCTTTTTTTCAACAGTTTTATAAATAGACCTTGTAAATAGCTGGTTGGTCATTATTATCTTGTTAGTTGTTTAGTGCAAGTGAAAAAAATTCAGCTTATTAAAACACACAAGCAGTTTTGAAGCACGTGGTAAATCAAATGATGTAGCCTAAATAAGTTATTCTTTAAATAATATAAAAGTAACATATATATGTCCCCTTCAGAAAGTGTAATTTTTGTATGTTTTGAAATGTTTTGAACGTACACACGCAGGTTGTATGGTATGAGAGGCTGTTAAGTATGAGAGGCCTCACGTACAGTGTTTAAGCAATTGACTCTTTGGGAAATGTTTCCACGAAATATCATTGCTTAAGTAAAAGACTTGAAATATTGCAACATGAAAGATCTGTAGGCTACTATATCAACACAATGCACAGTTGTCGCCAGATTATTTAGTTTGTAAAAACAAATGGTCTTTTACAATTTAATGTTTTGTGTAATTTAGGCCATGTTTTGCGTACATTTTGTAACACGCAGTCTTTCCATTAAGTGAAAGAGAGGAATTATATTAAATTAAATCTCAATAAGAGCAACCATAGGTTATGTAATGAAACAAAACAAAAAAGCCAACACATTTCAGGACAATGATCATAGGTTCATGGGAACATTTCATTCTTTGCTTGTTTTCTTTTTACTGTTTGAGCAGAATGACAGGAAAGTTCCTCATACTTTATCGTGTTTGTGTCTTGCTACAATTTCTCAATAAAATCAGTCATTTGAAAATGTTAACTCTATACAGCATAGGCTACTGGAAACCCCTCAACATGTTAAGCCTCTGACTTCATTATTTAACCTTTAACACTAATGATGAAATGTTTAGGTTTAGCCTTACAAACAGTTTCCTTCTCTATTAAAACATCTTGCAAAATTGAGAATGGATATCACAACACATTTTTGTAAGCATAAACATAAAAAAGTTTACAGGTATGTAAATAAAACCTAAAGGTGATATAATTAGTTTATTAGACAAGTTAAAACATTAAATGTGTCTTCTTGATACATTACTGACAAGCCAATTGTTATTATTTAAATAACATAAAACTAACATATTTATTTTCCCATCAAAAAGTAATTTTTTTTACGTTTTGAAATGTTTAGAACATATGTGTACTTGAGCAGATTATTGATATCTGTTAAGTATGAGAGGCCTCACGTGCAGGGTTTAAGTAATAGACTGCGAAATTGGGAGAGCTATTCTGTATAATGAAACCTTAATGGTCTCATAATTTATCAACATATTACCACAGTTGTCGCCTGAGTGTTTAGTTTGTAAAGACAAAATGTATTTCACAATTTAATGTTTTCTATAATTTAGGCCAGTTAAAACATTAAATGTGTCTTATTGATACAATACTGACAAGCCATTTACAAACATTATTTGAAGCAATCACATTTTAAACCATTTCTGTAGTTTCTAGAGATAATTTCTTCGTTGGGAGAATTGATTCTCTGATGTGAGCTGCGATGGCGTTTAAAATATTTTACCCCCTCGTGCAAAGCAGTATAGGTAACTGAGTGTTTGGCTTTTTGAAGTATGCATGAGGCGAAAGACTTGACTCGATATGTTTAGAAATAGCCTACTTAAGAGTTTCTGTTGAAATGTATTTATTTAGAAGAACACTTACCCTGTATAATTGATCCAACAAAACTGATGATGAAAACAAGTCAGAACCATCTAGACATATTTTTAGAAGAACATGCAATAAGATCATACAACATAAATCACACTTCGGCCAACAAATAGGCCTTTACTATACAAATCTGTTTACAAGTTCTGGTGTGATGTAAACTGTTTCAGACTTTTTCTTTTTTATTGATTGATGTATTTACTTACGTAGTATGTATAGTTGTAAAGTGAACCAATGTGTCAGCAGTGGTGCCGGTAGGGCGGGGCTTGCCGGGGCTATAGCCCCATCAGGAATTTGTATAGCACTGGCGCAGCCCTTACAATTTTACATTTTCATTAAACACTTAACTCGAAATAACGACCAGCCGACAATTATTTTATAATTCCGTAGTAGAGGCCCTGTGTGTGACATTAAACTTCATTGAACTTTTACATGTTATTGGCAAGTTTGACAAAACTATTGCGCAAAAAGATATCAGACAATCCCAGAAATGCGAAGTTTACTCACCGAAGTTCTGACAAGTTCTGTGAAGTTCTGACATACAGAACGAGTTAATTGAAATTATGGCAAATATGGTTAGGGAGCAAATATGTAGTGAAATAGAGGAAGCCGGACTGTTTGCATTGATAGTTGACCAAAGTAAGGGCGTCAGCAAAAAAGAACAGGTGTCTGTGGTGGCACGCTATTTGCACAATGATGTTGTACTTGGAAGAATTCCTAAATTTCACTCCAGCCGATGGATTAGACGCTGATTCGCTTTAGAAAACAATCAAACTGACACTTAATAAATGCAACATTGACCACAATACGTGCGTTGCTCAATGCTATGAGGCTGTCATAACGGTGTAGCAGACAAATTCCGAAAATATGTCCCACAGGCACTGTATATCCATTCATCATCTAATGACTGTATATCCAAGTTCATCGTCTAAATCTTGTTTTGGTGGACTGCGTTAAAAACATACAACCGGCGGCAGAGTTCTTTGAATCAGTGCAGGTGCTGTACAAATGTTTTTCGGGCTCTGTCCCTCATGATCTTTTCCTAAAAAACGAAATGAAATCGAGCCAACACAAGCTCCCATTGATTTTGCAATGAGTGAGATGGTCTAAGCAGTGTTTATCTGTCATGTTGTGGCAATGTTTTCCTGGCTATTGGTATTGAGGGTCTGGGTCATTGTATTCATTTTTGAGTGTGTGAGATGGCAGTACATAAGCTAAATCAATGCATAGCATGCTTGTTGTAGTAGCCGTGCTGTAATATCTGACTAGATGGTTTAAACATTATGCGTAGTGATGTAGCCTTCATAGCCGTGGTCTGCGCGCCCGTGACCTGTACGGGTGTCTAAATTTCATGAGCACCCCCTCACAACCATAAAGCACCCCCGGCCTTAGCACCCCCAACCAAAATTTTCTGACTCGGTGGCGGTGTGTGCGAGAATTCTGCGCTGCTGTAGAGAAGGTACTAGTGCCATAACTGATTCGATTTCCAAACCAGGAAAGTTTTGAGGAAATGGCTACCTACTTTGAGCGTAGATGGGGGTACCACCATTGGTCACACATCCCCATTTTGGCACCAAATAGTACCACTGTGAGTATTTCAACCGTAAGGGCTGGCATTCCGTCATCCTGCAAGGAGTTGTAGATGGAAAGGGACACTTCTGGAATGTGTTTACAGGGTTGCCAGGGTTCTACGGTTGTCAACGTTGTGGGAACTAGGTAGCAGTGAAAACTTTTCCCAGACTGCATCAGGAACACTGGCGGGTGTGATGTAGGCCATTACATCCTAGGGGATGCTGCCTATCCCTTGCAAATCTAGCTTTTGAAGCCATTTTCTGATACTGGGTGACTGACTGCAGAACAGCAGCTTTACAACAAAACAGGGCAGAGCAAGGGTTGTTATTGAGAATGCCTTTGATGACTAAAGGGTAGGTGGCATAGCCTTATTAAATGTAATGACTGATTTAAATCAGTGGTACTGATGTCACGGGGGTGACCAGCGCTTCCACTTAATTAATCATTCTTACTCTCCTCTTATTTATTTTGGGTTGAGTGGCACACCTAATTGGGATTTTTAGTGATGGGATTGGCTAGATGAGGTTAGAGACATGTCTTATGAGGTTGTGGCTGCATTACCAGACCAGACATGTTGTTACTGACTTTTGTATGATCCAGTGTGTAAATAAAATTGGGTTAATATGTCCCTGCCTTCTGTCTGCATGTTCAGAGGTCCTCCACTCTAATACAACTAGGTATACGAACCAGGAGCCTTGCCGCTAAGTTTTACAGGGCTTTGGGTCCTAGTGCCCAGTCATCGCTAGGTGGCATAGTGGAGCAGATTCACATTTGTCACCATGTGACACTGACATGCTGCGCTCTGCACAATCTTTGTGAAACCCATGATGAAGACTACAGACAGGAATGGGATGCCCCTGCCACACTGGAACAGCCTATGGTGGCACTGCCACATAGGGCTGAGGGTGAGTTAGTGGGTGCATGTGAAGGTCTGATGAGCTATATGAACACACTGTAGTTGCAATTTTATTTTCTACGTATGTAAAACTTGTAAATTGCTTGTACTATATATGAATAAAACCTTACTAGTAGTAGACACCTGTATTTCCTCCTATAATGAAAAGGATTGTTTATTCAGCCTTTCACAACACTGCCATCTGACAATTCATTTAATTGGTTTGTTTTTGTCAACTTTATGGTTAAGCAAATATAGTTAGGGAAATGTAGTATTTTCCAGTATTGAACAAAATTTGAGTAATGAATAAATACACAGTGTGCGCAAAATAACAAAAACACTTTATTATATTGTATTTTCCGTGTATGATTGGGGTGCTGGCATGGTCAGTGCTAACCACTGCATAATTATCTTTAATCACTTTCATCCTGTGTTACAGCACTTCTTTGCTGATGTGGAGGTTCCCCCCCCCCTCTCTCTCTCAATATATATATATATATAGTTTTAGATAAATAGTATTGTATATAAATATTTTGGGCATGAGTTGATTCACTGCGGTGGAATGGTGTTGCATACCTACTACAGAATTTCAGGTGCTAGTTTTTCACAGCACAGAACTGCTTTGGCTGCATGTGGTGGCCCAACATATTATATATGACTTAATATTGGTGTTACCACCTCCATAACAGGTTTCAAAAAAGGTGGAAACTGGTAAACTGCTTTGAACTGCCTTGTCCAGGCGCAGCTGGAAGTGCTTCTCTGTGCATGGGCCCTTTCCTGCTGCTCTTGGTTAGCCGACTCCATCTCCCTCAGCAACGCCAAGCAGTCAGACTGGTCCCTTTTCCTCTTGCCTGGAAAAATGTAATACATTTAAGTCGGAGGGGTAGTCGACTGTATACAGCGTTCAATGGGGCATCAAGAAAGCAAGGGTAGCAGCCAAATTTAATTTAACAGTACATTCAAATCCATAGCCCCAGTCAGATTGCTTGATTACATGGCCTTTTGTTTGCCATTTTGTTTAATAGTATGGTAGTCGCCTTGTATTGCATCTGGCAAACAGAATCAGTCGAGTTTTGTTAATAAACTACAACTAATAGTAAACATTTCAGCTCAAGTTCACAAAACCAGAACACTGCTTTCCCCATAACATTAGCTACAATTGTCTTACCTCCATCTAGGCGTTTGGGAGTCATGTCAGGGACAGAGTGCGCAGGAGGGTGAACACTCGGAATTGGACTGAAACTCTCGTCGCAGCCGCTACCACTTTCTGCCTCGCGTCCAGTGAAGCTAAAGACACCAGGCTGGACAGATTCTGAAAAGCAAGAATCTGTTGACACTGATTCCTCAAGAAAGAGGGGCTTGATTTAGTGTACAACAGAGATAGCCGTAGCTATAGCTGTAGCTGTAGTTAAGCTATTTTTTTCACCATGTGGCTGGGTAGCTTGACAAAAGCTACACCACGTTTTCAGTGGCACGTCAACATGAAATAGCACAACAGATGAGTTGAGTGTAGTTTATACATCAGATAAAATAAGTCACCATTTCTAGTTTTTATAGTGATATTTGCCTACAAGTATGTTTTATTCAATCACTCAATGATGGCAAAACATGTGCTTAGCTAGCTACGTTTCTCCGAGGGAGTTCACGTAGCTGAGCTATGGTTTTTGTAGAGTAACTGGTAGCTTAGCTTCCTACATTTTCCAAGTAGCTTGCCCAACACTGGTAATGTTACGATTAGTGGTGGGACTCGATTAAAAAAATTAATCTAATTAATTAGAGGCTTTGTAATTAATTAATCGAAATTAATCGCATTTTAATCGCATATCAATATTTGACACGAGAAGCAACATTTTTCAATTCAAATGGATTTTGGTATACGAGTGAATCAATGAATAGACATATACATAAGTTTAAGCAGCAAAATCTTGTTTATTTTAGCTACTACACAGACCAGTGCAATTTTTAACAAAGTGCAGCAATTTTAGGAATATGATAGTGCAAAGGACCTTTGGAAGAAGCTGCTGGATTTTTTTCGAAATTGTCTTTCTGCATGGCAGTTCATAAATTGTGTCAGACGACGCAATCTGTAGCACCTTTTCCCTTATCTTCGACCACCGAAAGTGGTCTACAGTCCACGGCAATCCAGTGAGCCAGTGAGTTGGTTACTTTGTTAGACGTGGTCTTACTCATCTGGTCGAGTGTGGGTTGGCGACTCTGCTTGCTCCTACTAGGACTAACGTTAGCCTGATCAGCGTTAGCTCTGGCTTCCACGCTAGCTGCAACATGTTTAGCATTGAGGTGATTTAGCGGTCTCATCTGGTTCTTTCATGTTAGCCTACAACGCTCTACTCAGAGTGAGGCTTTGTTGTCTGACGTCACTCAATGCACGTTGTGCATCGGTATGATCGGTATGCCTGGAATTCGTCCACTGAGAAACGTTCCGTGGTGTCTGGAGTGCAAAAATATAGTGCGATTAAAATGCATACATTTTTTAACGCGTTATTTTTTCTGTAATTAATTAATCGAAATTAACGCGTTAAAGTCCCAGCCCTAGTTACGATATATATTTTAAGGCTAAAATAACCTACCTGTATTCTTTGCTTGCCTCGATAAACAATGTCCACATCGTTGTCGGTCTTCATAATTGTCTGCAAAAGTGTATTTCTCTTTTCAGGTGTCCTCTTTCTTGCATATTTCAGCTCCACAAGCTTCTAACCTAGCCCTTCCAGTGTCTGCGTTTCTCTAAAGCAGTCATGTTCCAATAAAACCAAATCACAATGAAAAAGTAAATTGCAGAATGCAGAAATTTCTCACGTTAACAAGCCACATGTCACGAAAATTGGTTGCGAATTAAGCGAGTTACAGTAGAATTTATCAGGGGAAGTCTACATCTCTCAATACACATGCGTTTGTTTAAACACTGATCTTGCCCACCCCAATATAACGGCCGTGCAGCCGTATCTGAACAGGGTGAATGAGGCATCTACGTTTCTATGGCTCGCTGTTGACTACAGCAGCAATGTTGGCGAACTAGCTAAATATTTTATGAAAGCTTTGTCACAAACCCTTTTTGAGGCTGTGATGCCACATAATTTGGCATAACAAATTTCTCAAGATATAAAACAATCAAGTCATGTAGACATAAAAGAAGAAAACTTTTGCCCTCAAAGATTAGATTATCTTCTTTAATGCTCAGATATCACTTGAATGCATTAGATTTAGGTTATCGTGGCAGTGTTAGCATAATGGTTAAGGAACTGGGCTTGTAACGCAAAGATTGCAGGTTCGATCCCAGGTGGGGCACTGAGCAAAGGTACTTAACCTGAATTGCTTCAGTAAAATACCCAGCTGTATAAATGGATTGTATGTAAAGAAATGTGAAACTGTAAGTCGCTCTGGATAAGAGCGTCTGCTAAATGCCTGTAATGTAATGTTATCGTGTAATGTTTGTATGGGATTGTCCCCCACCCCCACCAGATCAGATGTTTACTCACTGCTGATGTAAATTAGGGGTCAATGTTGGGGGTGATCTGTTGCCTAAAAACTAATAGGTCGAAAGCAGGTGTATTGATGCATTGATGTCTAGCACACAAATAAAAAAAATTAAAATGTGCATGAGCCATATCAAATTGACACTGACAACCTTTTTTGAGGTAGGTCCCAGGGAGAAGAGGGTTGTTAATTTGCAGCCGGAATTGCCATTTAAGAATGGTCTTGTTTCGCTATCTCTGGTCCACTACGTAATTGCGTTCATTCCATTGTGAGCCGATGGCTGATGTTCTCAACTGGAACGGAGATTGCTTCCGATCTCACAGAGATGTTGCAGATGTATCTGTGCCATCTGGGATGATCCTTCTCTTCATTTAGTCTTGACATGTCCTTTTAATTTCATTAGTTTTTCATGCATTGTATGTTGCTCAGCCATATGCTTTATAATGTAGTCACTAACAAACAAAACATTTATCACTGCAATTAATAATCTTCATGATTGATACATTTTCCTGATTATCATCACCTTGATGTGCGTTTTATGGCCTTTCAATGTTTCAAATCCATGATCAGCACTTCTTGGACCAAAACAAAAATTCACATTTAATTGTGATTAATGGTCAGATTGGATAACCAATACAGAATGTGGACCAAATTATCTTGACCTTTTCAAGTTTTGAAAAGCTTAATTTGGAGATTTAATCCAATCCAAATGGGTCTTTGTATTATACTATACTGTGGACGTATACTATGCCTTTATACTAGAATACTTAATTTTTCCAGATAATTGTGCTTTTTAAGATTTAAAATGAGAAATTCTGTTACAATTTTGTTTTACTTCATTTTTTCACTAAAAGCATGCAAACCTTTCCATGATTCATCAATGACCACCAAAGATAATTTCAGATGGAATACTGAATCAATAGAACTGCACACAAAAAGGGCCACATTACATGCACAAATCCATGCAAGCTGTTAAGATAAAGGGGCCCAGTCTCAAAACTAGTACATTTTTAATAAACCAAATTTAAACTACCAGTTCTGTTGCAATCAGGGCTGTGATAGTATGAAATGTTCATGGTATGATAATCGTACTACTCCATCACGGTTTTCAGTACATCACGCGATCAGTTTAAACAAAACAAAAGTATCAAAGTTACAGGGCTTTGGGTCCTCGATCTGTTTATTGTATGGCTCTTTGATTTATATCTTTTCTTAATTGAAAAATAAAACTAAGAAAAACTGAATATAGTTCACTCCTTGTAATTGTATGTTTAATTCAATTTAAATAATTTACTTCGCAAATTAAGCAACATTTTGCTTTAACGCGTCAGCTTATTGGATCTAGTACTACATTTAGCCACTCACTTTTTCCCCATTGTGGCATAATGTGAAGGATGATGCTCACGCAGGTGGAATGCAAGGTTTGACATGTTCCCTCCCGTGGCCAGTACAACATTTCCCAAATTCTCTACAGATGGGAGATTCATTCTCAACACCACCATCTTAAAAAATAATAATAATCCATAGCGAGTCCACACATGAATGAGTTCACTTTTTGGGGGGATATAATTTGTCATTACAGACAGCCTCAACATCGGAATCAGTTTCAGACATTGCAAGTTAGAAGGGACAGCAAATACATTTATGCTAGCTAGCTACCTACCTACCAGCATTGGTAAATGTGAGGGAGTGGTCTGCACGTGCGCAATTGCATCATACACAAAACAAAATGCAACAGCAGCCAAAGAGGTAGTGGGATTAAATGACATTAGCAGACACCCCAGGTCCATTATATTATTTAATATGGGTTATTTTTTGCACATGATTTACTATCAGGGTATCACGTTAAGTTTATGATAGTACTATTTCATATTTGAATATCGTTGTATAGTCATACCGGTATACCGTCACACCTAGCTGCAATAGAACTTAAAAGCTACTTTAAGTTGAAACTGCATCTACAATTTACAATCTTTCCAGTTTGTTGGCATTATAATAAATATTGTCTCACTTAATAGTAAATGGCACGGCTAGCAAATTAGAAAGATGTACATTTTGCCAACTGTAAAAGTACAAACTCCTTTTAATTTTGGGCAAATTCCCATTAATTTAAAAGGCAGTGGAATGACTTCCCAAGATGGAATGCATTTGTTTTTCTCCAAAGACAATGAGAACACAGTGCTACAATACAAGGTAATTTGGCTTTCTGGATTGTTCCCAAACCATACTGTGCCAAACTGAAAATGTAATATTCCGAGACAGAAACCCAACAATGATTCAACACTGCTGGCAGTCGTCTCCATGCTCAACTGCCTTGTGACCAAATAAAAGATTCAGAAACCAGATTCCTGCAAGATCACAACATGCAGGGTCAGACACAGACAGAGCTGGCAGTGACATTACCCTCAGATTCTAAAACCAGTGCGAGAAACCACTGCCCAGTAATCTTCCACAGTTTACCACATCTCGTTTGAAAAGACTAGCCTAGATGAGCTGAATGGCCTGTTCTCATCATCATCCATTTTCATGTTCTTAAATGATGGAGTCTAGCAATTCTGGCTTGGAAAGAATTGGGTGTTTATTGTTTGTACATTTACTCCCGAGCCATGAGTTTCTGCTTCTTCAGCTTCTTCTGGGAAACCTGTGGGTACAAGGGCCAAAATGTAATATTCGCCATACCCCAAAACCCAAGGCCTGATTAACATTCTGGATGGAGTCATGAAATTCAAGTTTCCAGACTAGATTTTATCTGAAAAAATTACATCTGAACATTAAAACCAGGGAAATTTCCTAAATAACAAAATTGCACTACAATAGCTGGCATAGATGTCCATTCAAGGCTAAATCACAATTTACAATAAGGCTATACAAACCAAAATTCCCTGGATAAAATGATGCTTGCTCCCATTAATACATATGAATGATAAACTTACTAGCAAATTATTTTTCAAGTAATATCATAGGTACACTAGAATATGCCATACTCAGTGGTTGCTCAGATTTTGAAGTTATTTTCATGGGTTATCCAAAGGTGTCCTAAGTAGTCATCACTGCAACCAACTGCCTTACAGCATTCTGCATTTACAGGCACACCAACTGCTAGTTCATTTCAAGTGCATGACAACCCAACAATGGGCTATCCGTTTGTATGTAGCATTACAATTTCAAGTGTAAACTACCATGAAGGACAAATACTTCAGAGACTTCAAAAAGGAGAGCAAATGGACATGACATGTTTTGGTCCTCTAACACAGGCGTGTTTGTCCTTGTAAGTGTACCTTTTTCTTCTGAGCGACCTCCTCCTCGGGTTTGGGGACAATCTGCTCCTTCTCGGTGAGGATCATCTCGATGTGGCAGGGGGAGCTCATGTAGGGGTTGATGCGGCCGTGGGCACGGTATGTTCGCCGACGCATCTTGGGGGCCTTGTTCACCTGGATGTGCTCGATCACCAGGGAGTCCACATCGAGGCCCTGCGTATCCCAGAGACAAGAGATTCTCAATTAAACCCGCAGGGCTTCACTGCTTTCCAACAGACACGTTCCACAGACACTAACCAACCAAATACATTATTTCATAAAAGTTTAGAATGAAAACTTCAGAGAAAGCTAGTTTACACATGGGGAATCAGGGTGTATATATAATTTTGCAATGGTTGCTCAGATCTTGTGAATTATTTTCATTTGGTATCCAAAGGTGTCCTAAGTAGTCATCATTGCAACCACTGATCTACAACATACCATCAGTCTCACGTTTTACATTAAATGAACCCCAGCCACATATGACACCATGACCATGGGCTACTCAAATAAGCTTGAACAGTGCAACAGGGTCCAGAACCAACCATCCATTCATGTTCCAGCATCCAGTTGAGCACACCAAATGGTATTGAAGCCCTACTGTGTTCAAGGAAGAACAATCTCCAAGCATCAGCCATGGAAAAACAAACTTCTGAAAAGCTGTGTGCACCTTGAGCTCAGCATTGCTCTCAGCATTCTTCAGCATGTGGAGGAGGAACTCAGCGCTCTTCTTGGGCCAGCGTCCCTGGGTCCAGTCCCACTGCTTCGCCTGGGGGTGAGAGAATAAGGCAAAATTCAGCATTTTCCACCTACACTGGGACTTCTACAAACAAAATGAATGCTCACTGGTTTCAAAGATGCTCAGATCGATAATTGTTTTCATGGTTTGTTCCAAAGGTGTCCTAAGATTGTCATCACTGCAAACAAGACTCCAGTGGCATTCATTTGCTGGCCTGAACAGTAAAACTTCAATGCCAAATTAACACTCGTCCGATTACCCGAGACCAGTTAAAATGGTTGACCAAATGGTTGCCTAAAACAACCGTTGATTTCCAAATGGCCATCCTGCAGACTGAATTACTCTACTAGAATAGGTTTATGAACATGAATTATTTGTTTTACACCCAATGCCAGCGCATTATAATTCATAGTTTTCTAGTACAGTGTTTACCTACCCATTCCTATACAATGTACAATGGCCTGGAAGTTTTAGTTCCAACCTTTCCCCCTATCCCATTACCTGCATTGTTAGTCTAGTCAAAACGTTAAAACAATGTGTCCAGTTAACTAGTACATTTGTAGGACAAATTAATCTCCCAAAGTTGAAGGCAAACATTCATACTATTGTTATGTTAATGTAGCTGCATTTCCAGTGAGAGAATGTGATCACTGCAAGCCAGTACAGTACAGAAGCCCAGTCTGAGATGAAGTCATCTCAGTGCATAGGCATATAAACATGGAAAGAAAAGTACACAATTTCTGAACACAGTAGTGAACTGAAATTGGTCTTGACTTTGCTTTAGGGCAGTATTTATACAAAGCACATAAAAACAGGAAACTTAAACTAACATTTTAGTGCTGTTGAACTTGAGGGATCAATAAAGTAGCCTACTACCCATCTATCTGTCTAGATAGGCTGTAGATTAATATAGATTAGGCTACAGTGTGCCATTAGCTCAGATAGCCATCAATCCCTGGTTGAAAGTAGGAATTATTATCTGAGCTAATGACAAGGTAGCCTAATCGGCACCCTAGTCCTCATCAAATTAATGGACTATGATAGTCAGACATAGAATATAACACGTTTCTGTGTTCCTTGTGCATACAGTAGGGTAGAACAAGTAACACTGTTAGAGCATGCCTGCCAACACTCCCCTACTTCTCTTGTCTCCTGTATTTCCACCCTGCTCCGTATAATGATTTCCCCCATATACTGCTGAATTATGACTTTTTAATTAATACCATGTATGCCGTCGAGCCCACCTATATATACCATCAATATTAAGACATTATAACAAACCCATTGAGCATTCTGTTTGAACATGTTAAAATAGACAAAAGTGTCCAACTCAGTGGTTAATCACTCACTTCGCATTAATTACGTCCTGCCACTAGTATATTTTATGGCGTTTTCCCACAGACAGCACAGTACAGCACAATAACCATCCATACCCGTAACTATCCCATTCACGGGTCGAGTCCATGTCATTGTTCCACAACACAACAGAACCGTGAAGATAGGAATTATCTGAAGTGACAAAAAAGAATGCGACCATGCAGGACCCATATCGTGCAGGTCGCTTGGAGGTGGAAAAAGCGACAAAACACCGGATCGCGGATTGGTAACCATACCCATACTGTCCGGAGGAAAAACGCTATTAGTTGTTTGCCTTTCTATTGAGGAAGGGGACAACAACCTTTCACCATGTTCAAAATAAATTAAAGCATTTAGTCTTTTACAGCCCTATGGCAATTGCTGCAATGCAAGAAGGGCAAACAATTTAAGGACAAGCATCTTTTCCAAGATACTAAGTATGTAAGTACAACTTTTCCCTTAATCTGGGCCACTGACAAATGGCAAGATTCACTCGACGTCAAGTTGAATGATCTCAAGTGGGCAAAAATTATGTTTTTAGCCAGTCATCTCACCTGGGCACACCTGCCAACTCCACCATTGTAGCGACGGAAGGGGACACACTGGCGTTTGACCACAACGTCCTTAAGGTACTTGGAGGCCTTGCGGATGTGCATTCCTTTGATGGCCTGAGCAGTCTCACGAGTGTTCTGCAGGCACAGTTTAAGGCTCTACATTAGCATCAATAACAAACAAGAAAGCTTTTCTTCCAGCAATAAACATGGATGTTAAGATGCTCAGATTAAAATTTGGTTATTGTCATATTTAACTCCAAAGGTCTCCTAAGTTGGTCATCATTGCAACACTTAACACCATGCATTTTCTTAGCCTAAAATGCTGATTATTCAAGATAATACAACTAACTCGGTCACACAACCCACTCCATCTCTTTATACTCAAATTATACATTTTTTCCCAACAGCCGTTTTTTAATTTTCTGCACTAACAATGATTGTACATTTACACGTGGTCTGTCGATCAGTTTATTCCAAATTACATAGTCGTGGAAATCCTTGACAGTTGTGCGATTTATTTCAGGTCCCACATTTTGCTAGACAGGCAAGTCTTTTCACAAGGCGGGTTTTCCAGCTTTTACAGGAACAAGGGAAATTGGCAAAATGTACAAAATAAATCGTCTCTCGATAGTTACCTTGAAATGAACCCGGAGATTAGAACCCCTGGACTTGCATGCTGCATGAAAAAGCGAGAAGTCAAATCGAGCTGCTCCTACAAACTCAAACTGATCTGCGTCAGTAAACGATTCTGACGAGTGAAAAGCAAAAATACTACATTTACAATTACCATTTTACAAATACTCACACTTGGTCGGATTCTCGGGGTCGAGCGAGTAGCGGACCATTTTGAGAAATCTGCAAGAAATTAATGTAGGCATTAGCCGCTATAACTAGCCAACGCCATTAATTTGTCTGCCGTTTGGATACATCTATAAATATGTTTGCCGGTGTGTGAAGGGAAATGAAGACCACCACGAATGCTAAAGCCTCTTATTCAGCTTGCGAAGATGCTAGCCCGAATACAGGCCTGCCATTTTAGAGGTGACGTTAATATGCGAACTAAACATACAAGAACCATTCGGTTTCTTTTTCAACACCAGGTTATGGCAGATTCGGACTGGTTTAATAGATTCCCTTCCTTCACTCCTCGAAATTACACCCCCGGTAAATGCTAGCCATCATAAATGATTAGTTAAGAATGGCACGCTACTGTACAGGCGAACAGCAGAATAAACATTGAAATCTCACACCAAATGTACACATACATGCATGGATATAGTCCTCTTAACACTACATATTCTTTGCGATATCAACGTATTCAATCTGTGCGGAGATGTTTTGGATATTTAACAGATATAATTTAACTTCTTCTCGCCATCGTCTCTCCATCATTACTTACTTTCTCGGGCCGCGGAAGGAAAGAGGAAGTCTGGTGCATTCTGGGAGCAAAAATGATGTCGCGAAGAATCGTGAGACTTTGTATCGATAACGAGATTTCATATTTAGGTCCGTCCTTCCCAAACCGTGGCCCCACAGCTGTAACGCGGTAACAGCATTTTATTTTTTTGATTTGCTTGATTTGCTTAGCCGTTTTATTTTTGTCACCTATAATGCTGTTAAATCCGGGATTTTTTTTGTAGGCTAATTATTTTTATATATGCATGAGTGTGATCAAACTTGATTGTGGCGCAGAAGACGTGTCCGGTTACGGGGTGGAGAAACGGGATTAGAGTTGCCGTTTTCGGATGCTAAGCATTTTGTTTCTGGGACGGAGTTGCACAAATATGCATTTTAGTAGTCCGCTGCGATTATCTGATGAAAGTATGAATCTGTTAAAACCCTAGCCTATATGCTGCAGGTTGCAGCCTATATGCAGCATTGTCCAGAATAATATAATAATGCCATTCAGAAAGCTGGTGGACAATGTTTTTCTTTCTTTATTACACCCAGAAATACACATGTAATGGTGATTGCCTTGTTATTTCAACACCTACCAGCTAAAAAAAAAATAATAATAATAATAATCTTTTTAAATTATTTATCTTTTTAAGGTGGCGAATTTTATTTATCTTTGCAGACCTTCATCAAGGGTAATTTTGAGGGTTTTGAACAACGTTATTCATATTTTTTGGAGCATTTTCTGAGCTAGGTATATTAGCAAGAAGTTTGCAGACCAGAAGGTCATCAAGGTTTTTCCAGGATAATTTAACACAATATCCAAGAAACACTATTTTGGTTTTTACCCAAAGAGATCAACTGACATCTCATGTTCTAGATTCAAGATTCAAGATTCAAGATTCTTTATTTGTCGTTTTGTACACAAAAAAAACCCCCCCAGCCCTCAGCAGTACTACAGTAAAAGACAACAATCACAAATAGTAAAATATTAAAACATAAAACATAAAACAATTGACATAAAAACAACAATGGAAGCTAGCAGTACAGTATTTAGCAAGTATATTGAGTATGTAAAGTCAGTTCAGTTCAGTAGCAGAATGTTTTAAAGTGATCATCACATCCGGTGCAGAGGCAGATGTGTTTTTGGGGGGGGGGGCGTGTCAGGATGCAAACCATCCTGACAAATAATCACAATATTTTCCAAGGAAAAACACTATTTTTGAATGGTTCATTGGTTGTAGATCTCCAAAGAGATCACACCTGACATCTCATGTTCACAAGTACATTTTCAGCTACATATTATATACAGTGTGTTCAATTAAAATACACAGAAGACAGAAGAATAATGACCCTTTCGTTATAAATTTCACTAAAGAGGAAATACTTCTTGATTACTGTTGTGTTATTTGGGCGGAATTTAGGAAATTACAAACTGCACAGAACAGGGCAGCAAGACTTGCTCTTGATTGTCCCTATAGATCTAGTGTTGACCAAATGCATTCTCACATTAGATGGCCTAAAGTTATTAATAGGTTCTCTATCAGTTTATTGTTATTTATTAGAAATATTATTTTCACCCAGTATCCTACAGCTTTTGCTAATCGAATTGGTTATAGTTCTGATGTTCATCAGTACAGTACTAGAATCTCAACTCAAGGATTACTTACATTACCACGTCCAAGAACTAACGCAATGAAAAGCACTGTACTATATAGGGCTATTTCTTTATGGAATACTCTTCCTTTGAATGTTAGAAACATGCCAAGAAAGGAAGCATTTAAAAGACATGTAAAACTACTTCTGCATGCTTGAGAGTTACTGTTGTCTTTGACCATTATTGCCTTTGTAATAATTACTATGGATTTTATTGTTTTCTTCCCCCTTTTTAAAAATATTGTAACTGTATTTGTGTATTATTGTAACCTGCGTATTTGACTATTAACTATGTGAACTTTGACTTTTATTGTAACTTGAGTATTTTACTGTTGTAACTTGAATATTTTATAAGGACCCCAGGAAGACTAGCCTGTCGTTTGCGCGTCGGCTAATGGGGATCCTGAATAAACAATAAACAAACAATAAACAATAAACTTCATTTATTCAGCAAAACATTTTCACCTCAAACGCCTGTCTGAGAAAAATGGTTTTAAAAAAACAATTATCTTCCAGTGTTTAGGTATGTCATTAAAACCGAAATATATTACCATAACAGATCTTGTGATGCTTGAGAAATATGCTATAAATGGCTGCAATAACACAAAGGGCTCTAGTATTGCTGTCAAAGCACAATGCGCAGAAGGCATTCATCCAGGATGAAGGCCCATTAAGGCATGTCCATGTCCATTTTGGTAGATTTGTGACAAGAGATGGTAGTGCACCGCAGTGCAGTTGTAAAAGAGGTTGGTTGAAGAAGAATACATTACTTGTGGGTGTGGTGAGGGTTTTGTTCAGTATGGCCAATCAGATCATCAGCCTTTTTTCCCTTTAATAGCGGTGCCATATATGTCTGAATTCTGTGTGTTTGCAAGATGTTACTGTTTGTAAGGACTGAGAGTCTGGTCATTGTAGTTATTTCTGTGGGAGACCCTGAAAAGTGCCAAACTCTCAGTGCTGTATAGGTGTGGGGTATACCTGCCATCCCAATACTGGAAGTGTGAGAGTAATAAAGATTGATGATATCTAAATCTTGGTGAGGTGTTGTGACTCATGGTGACTCATGACTCATGGTGCCCTAGACTATGACTCGTTATAGACAGACTAAATAACCCAGATGTTGAGCAATGCGTGCTGACTTAGTCCAGATTCCAGGATATCATTGACTCAATGCATTATTCCCTTGACAATTTGAATCAATTATGTATTTTCTGTCGCTTTCAATGACAGTCTACCTGCCCTTTCTGTAACTAACGCAAACTTTTTTTTGTTTGTAGAATTTGTTTCTGATTTTATCCTCTTTTCTCCCAATTTAGTAGCCAATTACACCTTCTCTTTTTCATGTCAATCCCCTCCTCGTATTGTGAGTTCATTGCCGTAGCCCTGTGACCGGCAGTGACAAAGGCAAAGTATCGTCTCCTCCAAGACAGCACTCGTCACGCCGTTGACCATAACTCCAGCACTCCAGAGCCACTCCTATACGTAGCAAACTCATGTTGGCTTCCCTCCCCCTCCCTGGGGCGGACAGCCAATTTCCGCCCCTTAGTGGCACTCCCGGCTAGAGCCGACTATGGCATGTCCTGTGGAATCAAACCCTGATGGCAGTGGCCAGCGTCGAACGTTGTAACCACTAGACCACCTGGGAGGCCCCTAACTAACTAATTAAATTACCGTAAAGTCACATTTTCCATAAGCCAAGGTTGGCGTAACCCAACGAGTGTCTGGAATTACTTTTGTGACTTTGTGCTTTAAGAAAACTTTTTAAATGTCCTTTTTGTATCTGCTACTTTCTAGTGCCAGTATCAGCCACTCATCTGAATGGCAATATCCATCTTATTGTAGAGCATTTTTGACATGAGTATGTTTTTTCTTTCTTTCTTCAGCCCTTCATTTTAACACTCGATTCTTGATTTGTTTTCTTCTGCAGGGACTTACCTAAATGGTTCATTGGGCCTGTTTTGTATTGGTTCAGTGTTTGCGATTAATCAAGTGAAGTGCACAAAACTTAATAGGATTCCAAAACACCCATTTTAATCCTGGACGGAAAAAATATTGGAAAGTGTTCAAATATCACACTTGAATAGTTGTGCAGATTTAAATTAAAAAACAGATAAAGTAAAACAAATAAAGTCCATTCTTAGGTATACAATGAGTGAAATACAGGTAACTTACAAAATAAAGTTCAAATATCACACTTAAATAGTTGTGCAGATTTAAATAAAAAAACAGATAAAGTAAAACAAATAAAGTCCATTCTTAGGTATACAATGAGTGAAATACAGGTAACTTCCAAAATAAAGTTCAAATATCACACTTAAATAGTTGTGCAGATTTAAATAAATAAACAAATAAAAAAATTAATAAAGTCCATTCTTATGTTTACAATGACTGAAATTGAAGAGTTTGAAGAGCTTGTTAGCTTCTTCCGAAGAGACGACCAGGAGACTCAGCAGTCTGACTTGAAATGCAAGTTTATTACACACAGCGGTCCACAGCGAGTTGGTAAAGAGTTTAAAGTGAATGAGTCTTTTACCTGAATATATACATAGGGACAGATGATCAGTTTATGAGCCTTTGTGCTGCTAACAAAGCACCAGTAAGGAAGCCAGGAAGTGATAGCGTCTGATTAGCTCATTCAATAAAAGAGGCACTGTTTGCTGACAAAGCATCGGTAATCAAAGACAAGAACTTACTGTCTAATCAACTCACTCATTCCTATGCAGATGACCTCGTCAAAATGGCACGGTTAATGTATTTTACAACAGACAGCATACAGCATACAACAGACAGATTCTTCAATCCCCCATTTGATCCTCCCATAAGAGAGGATCACAAAGAAAAAGAAAAAGGAAAGTCACAGTTCATCACACATACGATAGGTTGTAGTGTTTGGCATTTGTAGCATCATGTAATCTGTGGCATATATTTTAAAAAAAGGAAAGTCATTTCAAAATGTGATGTAGTGTTTGGCATTTGTAGCTTTAATCTATTAATATTAACAGTGACAAAAAATAAATTATGACAATTTCACATATTTCTACAACATTGCTCCAGAAGGGACCCACAAATCCTCCTAACCATGAGGTATAGTCTAAGGCTACTATTTTGAACACATTAGCCCTAGAGTTACATTTTGGAGGTTGTGGCGTCGCCTTGCGAGTAGACATTGATGAAATAAGTGGAGAGGGTCTCATACCTTTGTGCTCATCATTGTTCACATACAAAATTACATCAGGAGTAGTCTTTAGTTTGGCCTGATTTTTCTGGCAATGATAAGCTCCTGCATCATGGAGGCCAGCCCGCAGAATTTCCAGCTTACATCCCGCGGACATTGAGCAGCTGAAAGTAGTGTTCATAGTTCTCTTCGAGTGAACTATGGTCCCGTTGCCAAAAGCCATTGCTACTGGTGTTAGTTGATTGTCATCAGCTCTATGCCATACTGTGCAGACAATGTCAGCCTTGCACATATAGCAATTAATTGGGTCACAAGGCAGGCCTGCTGCCTGGGAGATATTCACTAGTCGTGATCTCATCAGTGTTTCCGGTGGAGAACACTGGGTCCGTCTGCCATCTGTGTGGGGCAGACAGCACATGTAAAGCAACACCAGCCACAAGCTCATGGTGAGAGGAGGATGGTCCACGATGAGGTGCTCCTTAGGGATAGTAGCAAAGAGCCAGCCGGTTTCCCAGATGTTGTCTGGTGAGGGGCAGGTTACTGAGGCGTTTCTTCCACCAGTCCCATCCAACAGCAGTTGCAGCAGGCACACTGGACACTGGGCCTGTGGGAGAAACACACACACCACAGACACAGAAAACTTTCTCTTCAGCAGCATCATGTCTTTGTTATTATTATTATTATTATTATTTATTTTTATTGATTCTCTCCCCCCCCCACCTTCCCCTGTTCTCTCCCTCAGGGAGTGGTGTAAGGAGGAGAACCGGTGAATAGTTTGAGTCTTCACCCCGTAGGTTGGCCCCCAGTGCCTAGAGCCTCTGGTTCTTCTTCTCGGGGCTCCGGTTCTCTGCCGTTCCCTTCACTGGCCCTGTTCTGTCCCTTCCTGCCCTGCATATCATTTTTCTTTTTCCTACAGTCTCTTACCCAATGGCCGTTCTTACCACAGTAGTGGCAAGCATTACTAAGGAGCTGGTAGTGGACTTCCGATGGAGCAAGAAGCCCCCGAGGGGCCCCCCAACCCCCATCACCATCAAGGGGGAGGAAGTTGAGATGGCAAGCTCATGCAAGTTCCTGGGAGTGCACCTGAACAAGAGGCTGGACTGGACGGACAACACGGAGGCCCTCTATAAGAAAGGACAGAGCAGACTGTACTTCCTTAGGAGGCTCAGGTCCTTCGATGTGTGCAGCAGGCTGCTGAGGATGTTCTACCAGTCCGTGGTAGCCAGCGCACTGTTCTTTGCCATGGCCTGCTGGGGTAGCAGCGCCAAGGCTGGGGAGACCGACAAACTCAACAAGCTGGTGAGGAAGGCTAGCTCTGTTGTTGGCCAAAAACTGGACAGCCTGGAGGCAGTGGTGGAGAGGAGGATGAGAGACAAACTGTTGACCATCCTGAATAACCCCCCCACCCCCTCTATGATGAGCTGAGACAGATGGAGAGCACCTTCAGCCACAGGCTCATCCAATTCACATGCAGAACGGAGCGGTTCAAGCGCTCCTTTGTACCAGCAGCCATCAAACTGTATAACAATGAACATTGAACACTGAACACTCTCCTCTCTACTGCTGTACCTACCCTACATTCTTTGCACATCTCACTGCTGCCCCGATTGCTACTTGATTTCATTTCTCATATTTGTTTTCTTAGTACTTCAGTACACTGGTATGCGCTGTCTATCTGGTGGATTTGCACTACCTCCAGTATGATCGCTGATAGGTTGTTTTGCTATTTTTAATTTTTTTAATTCTTGTATTTAGCATCTGGTATTTCGATATACTATGATGTTCTGTATGTCTGTATAGCTGCTAGGTTTTTACTCTGTTTTTAAAATATATTTATCTTGTATTTATTATTCAGTATGCTGTGATGTCCTGTATGTCTTGTGTGTTCTTTCACTCCTGTACCATTGCTGCTGTGACAAACCAAATTTCCCCGGATTAATAAAGGCTATTCTATTCTATTCTATTCTACTAGTACTCTGCGTCTGATTCCCCCTTTTGGAGAATCCTCTTTTATTGAATTTGGGCTTAGAGTAATTCTGATTAAGATATGCTACATGGATTAGCGGTATAGCTGAAGCCCCTCCCTGTTGGAGGTCTCGCTCTATTTCAGCAGCTAGTGTAGTGAACCCTCTCCATCTTTTTATTTTCCAATCGCTGGCTGACAACACTATAGACTGTTTGACCTTGGGGGACAGACCCTCATACCACTGATTATGAAGCGGGCTTGGCCCATCTAAATGACCAATATTTTGTGGAGTGATATTTGCTTAACCACTATGTGCCAGAAAAACTTTCTGAAATCTATTAGTGATCTCAGAAACAGTTTCTTCCTTCTTTTGCACACAAGTGGTAATCTTAGACCAACTGCATGGATCAGCACAATTATGACGTAGCCGCCCTTCAATTTCTGCAAAACCTCCCTGGGTATTTTGCAAATTAGGACCCAAAGCTACTTTTACAGCTTGTTTTAATTCATTTATTTCTGTGGTTAGTTAAGTGTTGAGATAACAAACTCAGCTGATCGAACAGGTGTAGCTGGTACAACTCAGTTTTCCTGTTCATCACATCAAGAAATACTTCAACTCCCATTTTACGTGGGTGATCAAACTCTTTAGATAGCCTGCCAATCTCTTTTGGGGACATTGGAGTGTACACCTTGTGCATATTCCTCTGCCCATTTTCAGTTTTACTGTGTAGCGTTACGGGCACAGCTACGGCTATTGCAACCTCATCAGCATCAAGTCTGATATTGTTATCAATATTGCCACAATACCCTGCTACCTCTCTTAGCTCATCTAAAGGGTAAACAATAGGATTTATCGGTGGGGGTCGCTCATACTTCTCTGCGCTAGTATTAGCACTTAGATCCTTCGAGCCTCCCTCTCTCTAGGGCGCAGCTCCAGGCTGGATCCCTTTCCGCTGAGTTCCTTCCCCCTGACTCCTCTGAGTGAAGGACCCTCAGCCTCTCTGCTTCCCAGTATTTTCTTTAAGAAAAAAAAAACTGATCACAGAAAGCACTACTCACTTACTAACGCATTCGGTTTCAGCTTATAGTGGCCTGACTGTACATTGAGCCGGGCACGGCGGCCATCTCTTATGGCCTTAATGCCATCTGCGATCCGACCGGCCGGTGACCCAGTCGATAATGATCCCTAGTCCTGCATCTAATCAGGACCCCGTAGTAGCTGTTAACCACCCGGTTAGGAACCGACGGTCTGATCCCTATCCCACCTTGCTATGGGTATAGAAACTTTGACCGTTTTCACCAGCCTTGCCTGTTCACAGAGGTCGTCTCTTACGCCCCTCTGCTAGGTGTGGACTGTCATCCACATACCACGTACTGCCTGCATACTTTCATGCGACAGCCACACTGACTAGACGGTACCATGGCAGTATGCCAATTCATACTTCATCAGACACAGGGGCCTTCAGTCTTCTCCCCTGCACTATATACCTCTTTAACGTGCCCTCGGAACTTTGCAATTCCGCCGCTGCCTGTTGGCAGCTAGGTTCGGGGTGCCTAATCCCCTGCCTAACTGGCTGTAAAACCGACTAAACTTCTCTTCAAGATCATTAATTTTCTTCTGTAAGTCTTTGCAAGTGCCCTGTGCTAATGTGGTAGCACGTCTGCATTTAATTATCTCATCTTTCAATTTTTCATTCTCTGATTCTAAATCAATTTTTTGCTTTTTCAAAATATCGCCTCATAACACAAAGTATCATCCCTGTGTCTTTCTTTCGCAAAGCATATCCTAACGCTTTTTTACATTAATCAATACACCATACTTTTTCTGGGTGAACGGGCAACTTTTCCTGAAAATACATATGAGCCCAGTTCAATGTCAACAATCCAAATAAACTGCTCATCTGTCCACAACGGTGTACCTCGACCCCCTTTCAAAGTGGTCGGAATCCCTGGATCACCCTTCTTTGGATCACTCTTCCCTGCGCCAGAGGCTTCCCCATCTTAAATGGAGGTTAACGCTGGTCCCTTGTGTCAAAAACAAGAGGGATACGTCTTCCCTTACTAAGACTACAACTTAACAAGAGGATACCAAATATACCAGTCTGCCTTTGTTAGAGAACTTATTGTTTTAACAAAGGGGCTCCCTATCAGAGGCTTCCTAACTTCTTACTGGTCTCTCAACAGAAAACAGCAATCCCCAAATAATTTTAGATGGGAGCTTGCCAATGTTTCTTTCAAATGGTTAGTCGTGCCGTGACTCATCCGAGTCACGGCACCAAATTGTTAGCTTCTTCTGAAGAGACGACCAGAGACTCAGCAGTCTGACTTGAAATGCAAGTTTATTACACACAGCGGTCCACAGCGAGTTGGTAAAGAGTCTAAAGTGAATGAGTCTCTCACCTGAATATATACATAGGGACAGATGATCAGTTTATGAGCCTTTGTGCTGCTAACAAAGCACCAGTAAGGAAGTCAGGAAGTGATAGCGTCTGATTAGCTCATTCAATAAGAGGCACTGTTTGCTGACAAAGCATCGGTAATCAAAGACAGGAACTTACTGTCTAATCAACTCACTCATTCCTATGCAGATGACCTCATCAAAATGGCACGGTCAATGTATTTTACAACAGACAGCATACACACAATTCTTCAAGCTTGACTTGAGTCCATCAACGGTCCTCACTCAATCTGACTGAGCTTGAACAGTTCTGTAAGGAAGAATGGGCTAATGTTGCCCAGGGAAGCATGACAGCTAACAAATCTGATAGAATCTGGACAACCTGTTTCCAAAAGTCTAATATATAATGGCTGCACAGTGATTTAGAGCACCCGAGGCTCATGTCTGTTATGCTGATTTAATACTTTAACAAACCTTTTTTTTTTCTTCTTCTTTTTTGATCCTGAACTTTATTTTGTAACCGAGTGACTTTACTCTTGCAGAACATTTTTACAGTTATAAAGTAACCTCATTATTTACGGTCAGTGCGCGCTGAGTAGGCTATATGGCTGGCCAGGAGACAAAAGATCCCCAAATCTCCCTACAAAATGTTTGGGATGCCATCCAAGAAATTAAATCTGATATGCTGAGACATTTCGATGTGAAGGTGGATCCTATACAAAATAGTTTGATTAAGATTGAATCTTCGCTAAACATTTTGGGTGACCATGTCTCTGAGCTGGAGCAACGTGTCAGTTCAAATGAGGACAATGTTCTGGATCATCAAACCCGGCTACTGCAACTTCAAAAGAAAATGCTTACTTGGTCGACAAAGTAGACGATCTGGAGAATCGAAGCCGATCCTCAAATCTCCGCTTCATACAGGTTCCTGAATCGGCGGAAGGCCGCAATGTCATCAGCTTCATGTCCCTCCTGATTCAGGAGCTTCTCGGGCGAGACAACTTTCCTGAGCCACCGGTCATTGAAAGGGCTCACCGTAGCCCTACCACCCGGCGAGATGATAGATCCAAGCCTCGGCCCATCCTGATTAAACTCCTCAACTTTCAGGACAAAGTTAAGATCTTGCGCATTTCCAGAGAAAAGAAGGAACTGCGCTATAAAGGATCGCGTGTATACATTTATCCTGATTATAGTGCTGAGTTGATGAAGAGGCGCCGCTGTTTCGACATGGTGAAGAAGCATCTCTTTGGACTTGGCTTGAAGTTCTCCCTCCGCTATCCATGCTCACTGAGTGTGGTTGTTGATGGCAAACCAAGGTTGTTTCTCTGCCACAAAGAAGCAGAAGCTGCCTTTAATATGCCCTCCTCATCCGATTCCTCCATAAACTCATCAGGATAATGTGGACTTGCAGAGATGCTGTTTTCTTTCATTTCTCTCTCCCTCTCTTCTTTTCCTTTAAGCTATAAATACACTTGTTTCATCTGTAGGCTATTTTCTCGACTGCAGACCTTTAGACTAGGCTTATATAATGCCTTTCTATGTTTAATTAGTGGATAGGATTTATTTATCCCCTGTTTCTGTTTAGTTTTGGCAAAAAAATGTAACGGTAGGCTATATCGACAGACCTATAGGCTACAACCGTGCTTTTCGTCTCTGGATTGTTTACTGCCGTAAGTGAGTCATGTCGTAAAGCACTATGCCGGTAGTCGTAAACATTGATTGTCGCAATGATCCCCTTGTCGTGCGTAACTAATAGGCTGTTTCTCCCTCTCTCCTTATTTTCTCGACTGACTTTTTGAATCAGTATTTTTTCTGCTCCATTGAGCTGCTTTTTTTCTCCTTACAGACTGAGCTTTAAGGTGCAGTGATCTCCTTAGAGATCTCTTTTGTGTGATTTTGAGATGCCCAGGCCTACTGGTTTTGGGTCTGGTGTTGGGCTGCAATCCAATTTGTTTTTGTTTGTGATGTGTTTCATGTTTTTGTGTTTTTATGTTATTAATGTGTTCTTTTTTTGTACAACCTTTTCAGTATGGTCAACTAGCTTTTGTTTGAACAGTGTCAGTGCTGATTATTATATGATTATAAAATGGATAATATTAAAGGATTAAAAATTATACATATGAATATTAGAGTCTGGTACCTAAAATTGATTTACTTCGAACATGGGTCACCTGTCACAAACCATCTATAATTACAATTTCGGAAACGTGGTTGAGTAGCAAAATTGCAGATACTGAAATCAAACTTCCTAATTATGTGTTATATAGAGCTGACAGATGTAGTAGAGGTGGTGGCGTGGCTACATACGTCTCATCAAACTTAGCCTCTGAATTAATAATACCTAAAGTAGAAGCAAAATACTTTGAGTGTCTTTTTGTTAAAATTATTCTTCATGAGAATAAGTATGTCACTATTATTGGTAATGTGTATCGACCCCCAGCCTCACCTGCAGAGTCATCCGATTGTTTGAGTTCAACTATTAACTCTATTGAATCTAACAACGAGTTTTTAATCTTAGGGGACTTCAACAGAAACTGGTTAGATAGGTCTTCCAGCAGAGACAAAACCGTGTTTTCTAATTTGAATTTAACTCAGTTAATAAATGAACCCACTAGAATCACTCCCACCTCTCAGTCTTTACTTGACTGGATTCTTGTATCACACTCAAATAGAATTTTAAAAGCCGGTGTTTTATCAGATTGTTTCAGCGATCACTCCGTAATCTATTGTGTGTGGAAAATAAAATTACAAAAATCCCCACCAAAACTGATTAGAATTAGACAGTATAATAAAATGGACCAAGACACATTTATTTTTGATCTAATTTCTATTAATTGGGAAAGATTCCATTTAATACCCGATGTTCAAAATGCTTGGGATTTATTTCATTCAGAACTCACAAAAGTGGTGGACAAACATGCTCCATGGAAACTATCAAAAGTTAAGGGCAAACACTTACCATGGATCAGTTCTGAACTTATATCTCTTTTTAGGCAGAGGGACAAAGCATGGGCAACATTTCGTCAGACAAAGAAACATGCTGACTGGGAATTGTACAGACATTTAAGAAACATTAGCAAAACTCAAGTTCGTAATGCCAAATCAAACTATTACAAAGAATGTCTTAATAATCACTTTAAACACCCTAAACAATTTTGGAGTAAAATGAAAGACATTTTTAATACATCAGATAAATCTTCTGTAAGTCAGTTAAGAGTTGGCGATACTTTATTGTATGATCCCTTACTTATTGCAAGTGCATTCAGTCAGCATTTTCCTCTGTCTGCTCTAATTTAATTTCAAACACTACACACATAACTTCTAATGACATTTCATCTTGTCCCAGTTTTTTTAATTTTAATACAATTACTCCTACTGATGTTTCCAATGCCATTCATGATTTGAAAGAGAGCGGTGGTCCTGGGCTAGATGGAATTGAACCAAAATTTATTAAATTAGCATCCGATATTCTAATTTTTCCACTGGCTGATTTGTTTAATCTCTCACTGTCAACATATGAAATGCCTGCAATCTGGAAATCAGCACGCATTACACCTCTTCACAAAGGAGGTGACGCACTAGATCCCAATAATTATAGACCTATCTCAATTATATGCTCCATTGCCAAACTATTTGAAAAAATTATTTTTAATCAATTATCACATTACCTTAACAGTAATAATATCCTTTCTCAACACCAGTTTGGTTTCAGATCTAACTTTTCCACAACTACTGCTCTCTTGAATTTCACTAATGATGTTTTCTCTGCTTCTGATCGGGGTCATCTTACAGGAGCAATATTTGTTGACCTCACCAAAGCCTTGATCTTGTCGACCATTACCTTCTGTTGGATAAGCTCCATGCCATTGGGTTTTCCCATCATGCCCTAATGTGGTTTAATTCATATCTCCACAACAGGAAGCAATGTGTTGTTCTTAAAGGCTGTAAATCAGATCTACTTACCCAGCAGAGAGGTGTGCCTCAAGGATCCACTTTAGGACCACTTCTTTTTTTTATTTTTATTAATGATCTCCCTCGTATCTTTTCTGACTGTTCTGCACAATTATATGCTGATGACACTATCATTTATGCCTCTAAAGCTTCCATTCCACAAATTCAAGAGTCCCTGCAATCTGACTTTGATATTTTTCAGACCTGGTTATCAACTAATAAGTTACTACTTAATCAAACAAAAACATACTCAATGCTTTTGGGTGTGCGACAGAACCTCAACTCCAAACCTAATTCTTTGGTACTAACCTATAATGATGGTAGAGTTCTTGAGAGGGTTGAAAGATATAAATATCTTGGTGTGTGGATTGACTCTGCCCTTACCTTTAAACCGCACATCGATTATGTGACTAAAAGGTACATTTTGGTGTTGGTGTTCTGTTTCGCTCAGGCATTGTTTTCATTTAATGTTAGAAAGAGGCTTATTTCACAACTAGTTCTACCAATAATTGACTATGCTGACATTGTTTACCAGAATGCTTCAAAACTGATCTCCAGTCCCTTAATGTCACATATAACAGGCTCTGTAGATTCATACTAGGTTGTTCCTTTTTTACACATCATTGCACTATGTTTGACTTACTCGGGTGGCTTCCTCTTGATAAGAGGCGTCAATATCATTGGTTCCAATTTATTTTTAAATGTATCAATTTCAACTATCCGTATTGTCTTAAACAACATTTTGTTCCCTATACATCTAACTATTCCCTCAGAAGCTCTGACCAGTCTCTTTTTACAGTCCCCTCTGTTTCCAAACATGTTGGCAAAAAAGCTTTTATGGTTCGGGCTCCCTCAGATTGGAATAGGCTACCCATAGATATTCGTTTGCTGACATCTTTTAGTGTATTCAAAAATGTTATTTTATCCTATCTCAAATCGGACTGTCGATGTTTCCAGTGATACAATTCAATGCATTTTTTATTTATTTTTTATTTTTTATTTTTATGACTAGGTTGTAAATTGTTTTTCCTGTCTGTTGTTGTCTGTGTTGTTTGTCATTGTTGTATCTTGGATTGTATTGTTTATGTTGTGATTGTTTGTTTGGGACCCCCTCTAAAACGAGATGGTTCATCTCAAGGGGTTTATCCTGTTTAAATAAACAAATTTCAACTATCTAGGTGTGCAAAGCTGGTAGAGACATATCCAAACAGACTCATGGCTGTAATTCAAACAAAGGGTGATTCTACCAAGTACTAACTCAGCGGAGTGTAGACTTATCAAAGTTATTCTAGTTTCTTATTTTTAATTAATGTTCAGAAATGTTGAGAATTGTTTTCACTTGGAAGTTGTAGGGTAAAATAGACAAATAAAGGTACAAAAAGTCTGAAAATATGTTTTAATTTCAGGCTGTAAGGCAACAAAAGGTGACATTTTTTAGACGGGTGTAGACTTTAAAAGGGCACTGTATATATGTGTCTGTGTGTATGTATGTATATATATATATTTCCATTTGTACAGCTGAGTAGTTTACCACAGGTCCGCCTTAACCAGGAGAATAAAAGTACACAGAACAGGAGAGTACTGAAAGCCATACCGGTTTATTAAGATTTGGTGCTTTTCATGGTCATGGTGTGAGATGGTTTGACCAGTTATAAATATAGCTATGCACATTCTCACATTGAGCATATTACCCATGCTGAAAACTTGCACAGTAAATAATCCTGAATGAGGTTGATAACAACTTGAGTCCTTTTACAAAAATAAAGATATTATATACAAAAAGTGTATCAACTGTTTTTCTTAAACATTTTACATATGTTTTGTAATATCTACTGTGTTGTATTCTTTTAAGATGATTCTTGAAAGCTGAAAACAAAGGCCGGACAAATTGTGAAGATTAACGTTTGAAGCAAATGGGAAAACTTCTCACAAATCCTGTTTCATCCCATTCATTCTCCAAAATATGTTTTCGGACAACCTTTAAGACAAGTTATGGAGTCTTCATACATACAGCACTCAACAATTGGGCCAGGGATCAGCTAGATTATACAGCAATTTGCTTGAACACCTCTTGTTCTATTTCCAAAATGTATTAGGTTTTTAACCAATGATTTTAGCCAGGCCTCAATTTCTTGATGCACAAAGCAAAAATTCCACAGCAGAACCATGATATATGCACAAATCATACAAACAACATTTAGTCTCAGTAAATAAAGTAACTCTGTACCAGGGGTGTAGAGTGTGTTGTGTGTGGGCGTAGAGTGTGTTCTCAATGGCTAAGTGCTGGGAGGAAATGGGGACACAGTTCAGGGTATTTCACTGAAAAATGAGCAATAACTTACCCTACTATTATAATTTTATATTTAAATTTCATTGTAGGTGTAGTCTCAACCCCAGATACTCAGTGAATGTCTGGAAAGGGGAGGTACAGTTTGTGAGATTGGTTTCCAGCAATATGATTGGTTCTAGTAAGTTTTAGCCAACATTGAAATATACAGTAGGTCGAGTTGACTGGAATCGCCACCTCCAAATAGAATCCCAGCTACACAAGATCATGATTTGCCAGTAGCTGGCCATTGGTGCAAAGATGCCTGTTTGTACCATTCACTAGTGTGGACTGGATTTTAGAGGTGCATGGTTTTATGTGGCAACTTTTACTGCCTCCTCAAGAAACTGCAAATGCTTTGTGCATCAAGAGATGTTTATAGACCAACACCCAATGTCAGCATTAAATGCCACTGCAGACTGCAGATGGTGTTGTCCTCTGGCTCTACCATGGCCCAGTCTTGTGCCGTTGCCTAAACCTCTCTTCCATACTGCCTATCAGAGACTGCCGTGCTGAGCCCAGACGATCACAGCCCTATTACCTGATAACTGTCCATTGCTGCGGTTTGATTGGGTTTACACCCCTTGTCCTGGAAGCATGGCACTTCAATGTTACTCCCTCAACCTGGCCACTGGCACCCATTCGGACAGGACTAGCAGCATTGTGGGTAATGAAAGACGACTTCCAAGCCCTTCCCCTTGACATTCTCCCAGTCCTGAGAAAACCCTGTTACATCAGACTAGATACACAGCGCTGAAGTTCTTCCCTTCCTCCTCTCCTTCCTCTACCCCGAGGGCATTGAAGCTGGTGTGATGTTGCACTGATGTCCCATGGAGGCTGGAAGCAGATGGATGCACAGTAGGCCTTGATGCAGAGGCGGAAGAGTGACTGTGGGGTAAAATAATTGGGTGTCCATGGATCTTTGGGTCAGTCTCACGTCAGTTTAGTGGGCTGCCTGCTTCCAAGTTTTGAAAACTGCTATTTTTGTGACAGTTCTGCATTCAAAGACAAGCTGAGCCAGGTAACCTACAGAGGGGGAAAGAATCAAAGAAGAAAAAGGGACACACGTGAATAAAGCCCTTCTTCTTGCATGACAGTTTCACCTGAATCATACTTTTTTTCCCACAAGGTTTCTGTGCTTACCCATCCACTCAGGCCATCAAACCCTGTTCCAGCTGGATGAGGTGGACAGTAGGGGGTGCAGGGCAGAGACGGGGGCACCTGGCAGAAGTGGGCAGAGGCTGTAGTGTGTGTGGGCCGGGCTGGGGGGTGGGTGTTGTGGGGCCGGGCAGAGGTGGGGCTGGGGGCTCATTTCAGGCAGGGGCTGACCACGGTGGGTGTGGGCGGATACACCAGGGCCACGTTAACCCGCTCCGAGCCGTTCTTTGGACAGATGATCTCGGTCAATCCCTCTGGCCGGGGCTGGCTGAGGAGCTCACCTGTAAGAGGGGGTGAGAGATATATTACAGCTATATTACATAACTTAATATTCACATGAAACAAGGTCAGCCTTAGTAAATTACTTTTTAATCGTGACAGACTCACACATATAATGTACGTACACACAGTATGTCATGTGGACCAAATATTATTTCCTATAAAAATGTTGGGAACACCAGACATATTCCCGAAAGAAAATTAAACACCAAATTTGACCGAATGACGACAAAAAGAGATGTTAGCACAGAAACATAAACAGAGAACAATGATGAACAGCATATGCTAGGGCTTAATGTACAATAGAGGCAAAAACCTGTGGGTCGTGAGTTAAAATCCCTTGGTGGGATACTGCTGTTGTGGCCTTTCTTGGGAGGCTTCACCTCAATCACAGCTATTCAGATGGGTTCAAAGTAAGGGTGTCTGCTAAGCACATGAATACTGAAATAATGTGACTAAAGGAATGAGAGACAGGAAGGAACAGACTGAGATGGCAGTGTTGGGATACCCCCTCATACTGCTGTGCTTTGGGAGGTTTCCCGCTTCAAGACTTTGCTCCCATATTTCACATTAGCAATTTATGTAGCTGCCCAAAGGTTACAACTGAAAAGCATTTACAACATTCTGTTCATTCATAGATGAACATACGGAAATGTTTTCAAGGGTGATGTAAGAAAGAACAGAGAGAGGTAATGCGGGTATATTGTGCAAAGTTAGCAATGTTAGCTAGCTAAGACAGTCAGCTAGGCAAGATGAAAAGGTATCTAATTTGTAGTGTAAGCAGTCAATCGAATCAATCATAATAAGACTGTATTTGATCTTAAAATAAGAATTGCAAAATCATGCAAATCTGATACTTTCTTTCCTCATATTGCAAGTCTGCGTTTGGACATGAGTAGGTTGACCAGATTCATAAAACCCATAACAGAAATGAAACACTACAAATCACCACAGATTTCAATGGCAGAGTTGAACCTCCAAAAACAAGCCAGATTTACAACCGAAATGCCACCTGTTATCACATTAGCACTAAAATGATCATGCTATGTCTATAGAAACCTTTAATTTAAAAAAAATAGAAACATAATAAGTGGAAAATTATATAATATGCTGTTTACGTAAATATTAAATATTAAATTAGTGGTGTTCAGGGCCTTAATTGGAAGTTTTGGTGGTTGTTTTGATTCCTCTGGGAATCAAGGGCAGAAGTGATCACTCAATAGTTTGATGAGCATGAAAACAATGTAAACCATATGCCATGGCCATCTCAGTCACCAGATCTCAACCCAGTTGAACACTTATTGGAGATTCTGGAGCGGTGCCTGAGACAGAGTTTTCCACCACCATCACCAAAACACCAAATGATGAAATTGATTTTGGACAGAGATTTTATATGGAGATTTTTATATAGTCTCTGAACTACTTCCTAAATTGAACTAATCTCACTTGCACTTAGAATTCAGACTTTTAGCTAAGCCACATTTGTATATGTCCTTTAAATATTAACAGACTTTTAATTCCATCCTGAATCTGGGATTTATTTACAAAGTCTTTACAAAAGGTGCATATTACCTTAAATTACTACTACAGAAATAACACATGCTGAACTGTTGTTCAGAATACATTTATTTACATATAAGATTGTATTAATTACCAAATTAAAGTTTTGATTAAGTCTCTCTAGTAGAAGTAGAATGCATTCTAATGAGAAATCCTGTGGTCCATTTTCTTTGTCAGACAATATCAGTTATATTAGGTAACACAGCAATGTCAACTACAGCGGTCATAATATGTAAACGTGGAACACCGTGCCTGTCTCTCCTGAGTGATCTCCCACCCACAGTCTTTCTACAGCCTTTCTGTTTAAACAGACATTGACACTCTGCCCTTTTCACCAAAAGCCCCTCTTAGCCACAATGCCAGATTCTCTATCACCATTTCTATTCATACTATTTGCTGGACTTCCTGTCATCTACTGTGCTACTGATTTTCCACCAATCATAGCGATTTTGTTGACATTGTTTATATGGACAGTTTTACAATGCAATCCTGATATACCGGTTATGGCTCAAAATGGCACAGAAATTTGAACAGCATAATTATGTAAACTGTACAACATGTACCAACAGGATTTCTCAAATATCCAAAGCCTGAGATATTAAAATGAATCTTTATCTAGGTATGCTTTACAATTGAAACACTAGTGCATGCAGTTGGTGCCAGTGTTGGCGAGGCGCTATACTGACACTGTCCTTTGCCTTCTTTCTGTTTCCAATGATTTTGTTAGACCACCAGGGGGCATCTGCGCTTCACTACCACTGCAAGCCACAGTGCAGTAAAATTAAACCCTTTCCCTGGACTTATGAGGAGAGGAGCTCTGCAAGGCTTTGTGTTATTGCCCCTGAGACAGAAGCAGATTTGAGGGGGGGGGGGGTGGGGTGGTGACTAAACTCTAAAGCAGGTAGTGCGGGTGTGACTGAATACACATTAATCATCACTATGGCCATGTCCAAATTCATTCCCTCATTCCTATTCCCTATTCCCTACATAGATGAATCTATATAGAACAATATATGAGGGGTTGGGGCATGAAATACGATTTAAACTATTTTGCTACCATTTAGTCATTATTTGAGCTCCATTAGCTAATCAGAAATGGCGGCACATAAACACGACATGATGGTACTTTTTTTAGCCACAGAGGATATATGGCTTCACCACTACAATTGGCAGTGAAGTGTAGGATATTTCTAGTGTACTATAAAGTGGATAAAATTTATTTTTGAGAATTCAGACGCCACTACAATATGCCTGACACCCGAAATAGTGGACTATATGACATACAGGGGTTGGTTTTGGACGCGGCCTATATGCACCCTGTACTGTATGGCCTCTTTCTGAGTGGGGACAGAGCACAGGCCGTTCGGTGAGGCACCCGGGTGGCGGGTCACATGCTTGGTCCTCCTAATCATGGCAAAAAAAAGCAGAACCGCTCACTGTTCCAAACAATGGGCCGTCTGAAGGAATGGGCCATCTGCCAACGGCCAACGCCCTGCACGTATAACGCTGTGATCAAGAGCTCCTTTACTCCCGTAAAAGCTAATGTGCTAATAGTTATTAGTTTAGACTGAACACAGAACACATTTATTTGGCCTTGTTAAAAGACATACTATTCCTGGTGTGGATGGCCGCAAAACGTCCCCTGGCCACCAGGGGGCAGAGGGAGCACAGTTGGGCGAGTGGGTCACTCCTTAATCGTGCTTTCTAACAAGTGCTTTAAAGCAGTGGTTCCCAAACCTTCTTAGCCCACAACCTAATTTAAAAGCGAATATATTTTCTGTGGCGCCTTAAAATATAGCCTAGCATATGTTCAAATATGAAATTCACATGTTTTAAACATGTGTAAAAACAACTGCATGTACACTGCAACTTGTGCTGTGCATGTAACTACAGCAGAATTTAATTTCACTGTGAAGGTTAAGGAAAGTGCATGATATACAGACCCTCTCTCCTCAACCCCTCTCACAACCCACCGGTGGGCCCCAATCTATAGCTAAGGAATTGCTGTTTTCCAATGCTCCTTCATAGCAGTGTGGAGGGAAACTGCTGTGGTGTTGTGCCAAATGGAAGCAGAATGTCCAGTAACCTTCACAATTCCCCAGAGCATACTGTCGACTAAACTTGATTAGCCTGCTAAGATGTAATCAAAGGTCTCTGACAAAATCCAACCATTCTTTGAGGCAGTTCTTTTTTTCCAGAACAATGTTGAGGATGTGAGCAGCGGTATATCTGACATGCCCACTGTGTCAAATCTGCACATCTAATAAATGACATGCAGCTTAATGCAGACGGTCCCCACAACCTACAGTCATGGTCATGCTGCAAAAGCCAAACCCTAAATTAGCACACATTATGACATCACTGAAACCCATTATGACATCACAGATTACCCCAATGTACTGATATTTTATTTTGACATTTTTTCAGTTACAGAAAAAATGGCAAGCTACATACTGTATAAGCTCTATATGAGCATCCACACCGACGACTTAAAAAGAGTGAATGCACAGTGAATGAGTCACATGATGTGGTCAGTTCAAGGTCTGTGTTCACTGTGTCAACAAAAGTTTGACACAGTAACAATAGCTTACTGATTATAGCTTCTGATGTAATATATTTCAAATCCTTGAGAGCTTTTTACAGAGCAAGATTGAAATCTGCTACTTGCAGGATCTGTCATGGTCACTGCAGCACATCCTATGTGACAAGAGACCAGAGATAATGGACAAAGAGAGAGGGAAACATAGGTTCTACACAGATAAGCTCAAACTTTCAATGGCGACAGAACTTCAGCTGTTGTGCTAGCAGAACTGCACTATGTCATCATTGCGGTTAACACAGGTCAGCAAATCAGTCTGAGATAATGTTGTAATGAGGACAATCCACTAAAGAGAGAGAGAGAGAGAGAGAGAGAATGAGTGAAGGAGACAGAAAAAACTGATCCAGCCAATATGGCATGTTCAGAGTAGTATATAATTTGTTCTAAACCCTGGCACTGCTGTTACTGGTATTTTTAAGTTTAATGAAAGTAGGTGCAACACAAATAGCTAAATGTTTATTAATTACATAATTACAAAAAATGTTTTTGCTGTTGCATTCGGAGGAAGCCCACCAAGGCCAAAACTTCCATGAATTTTAAGATTTTTAACTCATACATAAATATGTCATATATATATAATTAATATAGCCTACAAATTTTCTAAGGTTCTTTAATTCTGACCCATCAAGTTTGGGTAGCACCTGGACCAGAGGTTGGTCGAACAAAACTTAATCTCAATCAGATGTGTTTTCAGAACCCCCTGCAGGCATGATAGGAGCATCATACTGTCCTGACCTCACCTTCATGGGCGGGTGAGGTATCATATTGTCCTGATGTGGCCTCCATGAGTGAGTGAGGTATCATACTGTCCTGACCTCACCTCCATGGGCGGGTGAGGTAACCATAGCCCATGTGCTAATGCACGTGGCATGGATCCAGCATAATTCAATGCAGTGAGTGATGTCACATAATAAGGACCTGTTATACTCAAACGGGCCCCTATTATTTGCAGCGCAGACTGACATACAGAACAGGTACCCTAACATGTGGTCCAAGGCAAGGCTTCAAAACCTGCACCATTTTGCTCTGGTTTGAGGAGTGCAAAGCACCTCTGCAAGACAGCAAAGAACAAAAGGTGTCCAATGTAAATATAATACAACCACCACCACTGTGTATCTATATATTCTGGAAAACCACTGAAAAAAACATTCTCCCACCCCCTGTATTTTTCCTGAAACTATAAATCTGTTCCTAGCAGCACTGCGATGGGAGGGAACTCTGCTTCTAAAAATAGGCCTTGGTAATGCAGGGATCCTCTGACCCAGTCCCTGAGCAGAAACAGGGCATGATGGGATTGTTCAGGGATCAGCCCAGCTGAAGTGACAGAAGTGAATTACATCATCCGCCTGTTTACAGACATGCGTTTAGAGTGGGCCTGGACCCTGTGCTCTTTATACTGTATGGATGTGATGATCAAATCATCCATGTCTACCATCAGTCCATTCAGATGATACCAAGGTCACAGGATCTTCACTGCTCTGAACTCATACCTAAAAACAAGCCAGCATGACCCCCTCTCATCAAGTTGAATACTAGGGAGCAGGCTTGAGACAGACTGCCTCATAGCCATGCACAGCACATTTCCAGCAGCTCAGTGACCACTCCCACAACGCAGAACAAACTAACGGCCAAGTCCACACCAACCAGGTCCCTCCCTGCACTATATACACTACCGGTCAAAAGTTTTAGAACACCCCCATTTTCCAGTTTTTACTGAAATTTAAGCAGTTCAAGCCCAGTGAATACCTGAAATGGTACAAAGGTAAGCAGTAAACTGCCAGAGGTGTAAAAAAAAAGTTTAGGTTACCAAAAACGGAGTTATAAAAAAAGGCAGTTTTCAGGGAACAAGTAATGGGTTAACATGGGCTAACAGTCAAGTCGCCGACTCTGGATCCAGCAAAAGAGCCCCAGACCATCACGCTTCCTCCTCCATGTTTGACAGTTGGTGTCACACACTGAGGAGCCATCCTTTCGCCTACTCGATGGCATACAAAAACCCTGCGTGATGAACTAAAGATTTAAAATTTTGATCAATCAGTCCATAAGACCTTCGTGACCCAGGCAAGCCTCTTTTTCTTATTTTGCCATCTTAGCAATGGCTTTCTTACTGCCACTCGACCTGTTAAACCTGCGGCTCAAAGTATTTTCTTCACAGTTGAAACTGAGACTTCCTTGCTTCGACCAGTGTTAAGCAGTGCTTGAAGCTGTCCTGTGAGTTGCCTATCACGCAAGCTGTTGACTCAGAAACTTGTCTTCTGATTTTGTTGTGGCTCTACCAGACCTCTTCCTGACAGAGTTTCCTCCAGTTTCCAAGTGCCTTTTGATGTGTAGGACCTTTTTTTATAACTGGCAGTTACCTTTGTACCATTTCAGGTTATTCACTGGACTTGAACTGCTTAAATTTCTGTAAAAACTGGAAAATGGGGGTGTTCTAAAACTTCTGACTGGTAGTGTATATATAGTATACAGGACTCTAACAATATTAATTACGGGAATGGATCAACGGATGCATAATGTATTCACCATAGAGCAATATATTCAACAAGTGGAATCTAAAAATCATATGCATCAAATCATACACATAATTTGGACAAAGTAAACGGACACATTTATGTGCCCCCTCAAAGTGAACAAGCATGAGGCCATCGGTCCCATGGACGGCCTGGGGGGAGTGAAAAGACCCAAGGTGTAATGTGTCTGCACAAACTTACGAGCGTGTGACGGTTTCAAAGACCGCCATGGGACATGAATTTGATATAGCATGTGAAGTATGCCACACTGTATTATTGCGTGGGAGTGTTCAGTTTTTTCCTCTGCTATTTTATCCATTAAGCATGAGCTCCTGACATCTGACACCAATCTAAAACATTTGCCGTAGTTCTGTGCCAGCCTTGCAACGTGTCTCACGCAGTCGCAGTTTAGGGCTCAACGTTGGGTTTCTCGACATTGATTCAACGACCCCTCCTGATTGCTTCTGCGAGTCTGCATTTAACAAAAATGGTTTGTTTTGGCATAAAGCAGACAAAGGTTTGCTAATCTGCTTTTGGCCCATCAGTCTGTATCAGACCTTGGCTTTTCCAAGGCAGGTGCAGATTGGCCAGGTTAATATTTAACGTGCTTAAAATCTCAATCTGCCACTTCGGTTGTGGCAGACAGCTTCAGACACAACATGCCATGTTATTGCCAATGCCCCAATTTGATCCTCTTAGCAACGGATATATTAATATGCATCCTTGATATAAGGTTTGATCCCTCACTTATAGAAGAAATTCATAATTAGCAATTGTTTTGTCACTCTCACTGAATTAATCTGAAACTACTCCTATCAATTGGACAAACCAGGTAATGAGCACCAAGCTGCTGTGTTTGTAACCATGGATCAGTCAATAAGGGGGCATTTATAATTAAAAAATGACAGCGCTCGAAATATTGAGAACCCTTCCCCAGAGCATGTGTCCCCTAGGTCTCAGATAAGCTACTGAATGATTGTAATGGTCCACTGTTGATTTAATTCAAACATAAATACCCCTGCTCAAGCAAAGGGTTAGCAATCTATAGCATTAGCATCTCCTTCCAGCCTGTTTTTTGCGAGGCTGAAGGCATCAGGCCATTGATTGTCTGCTTCCTCGTCCGTCACAACAGCACAATGATAGAGGGTTAGGGTTAGAGAGAGGACACCCCGCTAGCTCAGGCCGGCAACTTGGCCAGAACACCAAGGCCAGGGACAAATGAGTAAAAAAACTTTCACCAACCCTAACACTAACCCCTAATCTTAACCCTAAACCTTTCACCAGCACTAATGCTGCAGGGAGGGGAATGGGAATGGGGAGAAATGCAAGGGACCCCATCTTGGCAACCAGTGTGTCAGTGATTACCGGCCTGAGGGTAACACACCAGCACCTGATCGCAAACTTAACAATGCACCGCTCACTATTTCTGCCAACTAGGCTGTCCAAATATGTCAATACAAGTACGCATTTGGGATGTGTCTAGGTATTGCAGTGATGGGTCTCCCTCATTCTGTTTCTCCAGGGAAAGAGAGTTAACAGAAAGTTAGCCCACTGCTTCAGTTGTCCATATACAAGGAGTCTGATGCAGGGAACCAGATGTGACCATATATTATGCTGAGTCATGCCTCCAGTCATTTCAGATTTTCTCACAATAAGAAATGTAACACAGACCAGCTCTTTGTCTCACAATACTCACATGCCCAATTTGCCAGAGGAATGTGCCTCGTCTTCACATTTACATATTCATATGATCGGTGCCTGATCCTTCTGCTGGACTTCCAGTTACCAGGTAACCAATACATTTCAAATAATATACCCTTCACAAGAGTCCAGCAGTGCTGCAGCCATGTTACATTTCATAACCAACACAAAACATTACCAAATACTGCATATACCCTCTCTTCTCTGATGTGCGTTAAACCCTCCTCTCTGCCAAACAGCCAAGTCCCCTGCTTGAACCTCAAAGTCCCTCCCCTCTACTGTGTTACCCTACGAAATAGGGGGCGGTGGTGGGGCGGGGTTGAGGGGATTTGGCTCTGACATCAAGGCACTAGAACGTGCTGTTCTTTTCCCTCTCTCTGAAATAATACTACCAGGTGGAGTAATGATCCACATTCCTCCTGTCCGGTCCGGTCCAGTTCTGGATGTTCCTTTGCCAGCCATTCAAGGACTTTTTAATATATTTTTTTCCTCCTCCAAGGAAAGCATTAAAAGTGCCTTAAAAGGAAAACTCCTGACTCTTCCGAAAAAAAAGAAATCTTTTCCTGTCACAAGGAAAAAAAATCCTGGCAGGATGCTGGAAGTCAAGCAGAGAGGTCAGGGCCCGACACTCTCACAATGGCGCCCACGTCCTTGGCTCTCAACATCCTTCCCTTTGTGAGAGGCCCAGCTCCGGACAAAGGAGATCTGGCAGCCTTTGTGTCCCATCCGGCCAAGTGACAGGAATAGATGGGGAATGCGCTCCCATCTGGACGGCACGCTTTGTTGGTTCACATGTGAAAACATGCTAAGCATTGTTCACTTGCAGGGTCCTCCCACTCTCTTCTTCGAATATTTTATGCCTTTCAGCAAAAACAACCACTGGCCAAACTGCTTTGAAGTGGGAGCCATGGAAATCATCCCAAAATATGCTGCGACGTGTTGCGAAATCACTTCCTGTTTTGTGTCCCAGGGTGGCGAACCGGGAGAGAGGCCTCTCACACATCTCTGTGTGGTGCTGCTGTGCCACTTCCTGTTTCACTGGAATGGACCACACACAGAAAAGTTTGAATATAAATGTTTGAATTGTTTAACTGTAAGTGTTTATATTAGAAAAATTGGAAATAAATAAGACTGTGCATGTGAAAGCACCCCCCATGGCCAGTTTTTTAAGGACATCTAAAAACGGATGACTTTGCAGCATCACCTCGCCCAGTGCATTAACTACAGTCTCCGCTACAAATGTCCGTGGTAAATCTGGCAAATACTTCATCCTCAAAACCAAAACCAAGGAAGGAACATGCAAGTAGGACAAAACAAATCTATAATTTAAAAACTATAAAATAAAGAATCGAAGTAGAACATCACCTACATTTTCAGGTCTTTATTTAAGAACTATAAAATAAAGAATCGAAGTAGAACATCACCTACATTTTCAGGTCTTTATTTGTGAAGCCAAATCCTGAGCCGAGCTCCTCAGAGAAATCACAAAGAGCTCATTTGCATTCACAAAGCACACCCCATGGTCATCTAAGTAGAGCACAAAGTGGAATGCACCTAAGACTGCACAGAGAAACTGCAACACTCATCGTTGATTAGGGGGGGGGGGACTTAAAACCACCGTGGCAAAGCTGGCATCACTCCAAAGTCAGGACAATGAAAACGGCTTTGCCGCACTCTGCTCGGCCACACATTGTTCCACGACAGCGCGTTCCGCAAATACACTCTCTCTTTTCACTGCTCCATTTACAGCCAAGAGAACGTTCATGGATGAACCGCCCCGAGATATTAAAGGACACGTGATGCACGTCTGAACAATAACACAGCAATAAGCTCCTGTACGTTTAGCTGGGGCAGTCAGAAGGATTTGATTAGTACATGAAACATTTACTTGGTCGTGTCGAATAAAAAGCTGCTTATTCCTCGCAGAGAAATTTCAGGGAGAGCCAAATTGATGGTTAATTCGGTGCTCCCCATCCCACAGCTTTGCCCAACGTCGAAACCAGCGGGCGCAAAAGCCCCACCCTGCCAAGGTGTCCCGTCTGCATTCATAAGGGGTGCCTGCAACCCCAGACTGGACAGGGATCTGGAAAAGGATCATTTCAACTGAATAATAACAACAACTGCTCCAGATTCATTTTAAGAGACTCTCCCCCTGCGCCAGGGGGGGCTCTTATCAATTAATAACACAAAGGGGCCTATTCTTGGCTCAGCAAAATCGAATAATTCAGAAATGAGAAACCCATGTGTGCTAAGCAGACGGCGCCTGAATACAAAGAGGAGCGGAGGAGTGCCTTGGCCCAGTCTCTGAATCCCTGTAGAAGACTCTCCGATGGCCAGGTGTGATATACATATGAAGATCGGGCCTACGGGCTGGCTGTCTCATGGAATTCACCAGGAGTTTAACAGTGTGAGGCAGACACAGACCTCCAGAGTGCAGGACTTTAAAAAATACTGGCCTTTTTTTTCTCTCTTGCTCAGAAAAACAGACCATTTCTAAAACATCTTGTTCCCTTTGAGAGGTCACGCAAATATGTTTCCCCCCTTCCCCCTTTAAATCTCACCAACACTCACAGCATTCCTTGAAACGTTAAAGAAAATCTTGTTTAACCTTTCTTTTCCCACAAAATATCATTGATATTTTAATATTTTTCTGCAAAAGAGAATCTGGATTAATACATAGCATGTGAAAATCAACCTTGACCACCCAATTAATTATGGTACATGCTGCACTCAACTGACAGTTGAAATTCATTCAAATTACATAAAGCACAGGAATATTGTTTGTCTGGAAGATCCAAGGCCATCTCATGTTGTCTTGAATGTACTGACAGCTTTTGTATGCATACTCAAAAAAATGTTTTCATAGGTTTCAATTTTTTTAAATCACTTTCCAGGGGAATTAAATATCTAAAAACAGCTTCTGGATCTGTGTGTTTAAAAGAATGAGGCTTCTACATTATGTTTTTGAATAAACACTGTGGAGTCCTGATACCCTTTTAATTGAATTATGGATAGAGAATGGAATGGATCCATTTTGGCTTATCTACTAGGAAGAATAGGACTGGATATCAAAATAATATTAAATATAGCATGTGAATTGATTTTTTTTTAAAGCATTAAAAAATTTTTTTAAAATTCACTAACCTTTTCCTTCCCGGTGTTACAGGTATGGCACGCAGATGCCTGCAATGATGTCTATTGCTGTATTCCTGCACTGATCTCGTGCGCTAACTATGATTGTTCCTACCATGTATTAATGCACATCTTGTATAAGAGCATCTGCTAAATGCTTAAAATGTAAATGTAAAATGTAATATTCTTATCCCATGTAAACATAGTGACAGATTTGGGATGGAACTAAAGGGCCAGATATGCAAGCGCTGTTAAAAACACTCTCCACCCCCTGAACCCATCTTCCTCTCCTCCTCCTCTTGCCCAGGATTCTGCTAGGCCTTCCTAACACTTCATATGACTGCCACGTCCATGATGTGACATGCCGCAACTACATCTTTGAACAGACTGAAATCTGGGTCAAATTGCAGGTCATTCAGGAATGTAGTATAATTACAAAGCCAAGAGGGCATAGAGACTGTGTCACGAACACAATTCTAAGGTGCTGTGTGTACCTGGCCATACCTTCACCCACAACCAAAAACTCTGACTAGGGGAGCAACCCATTTCTGGGGTCTTTTGGTTAAAGTTAGCTGACAATTCAAGCACAGAGCTACGGTCAAAAGAAAACTCCAAAAGTCTGCAACACTAACTCCTCACCAACGCCTCAAACCACCTGGCTGTTGTGGGAAAGGGCACAGCTAAAGGCAAGCAATGTGATAAAAATGGAAAATGCAACCATTTTGCAAAAGTATGCTGGTCTGGAAAAGTGAAAGAAATGTACGCTGTTAGTGATGAGAGAAGCAGACAAGTTTCAGATTCAGAATGTGACAAGCAAAAAAAACCTATCCTGCCTTTTCTGCTGAGCTGTGGAGAAAACAGGCAGCTTTCAGTGAGATATGATCCCGGCTACGAGAGGCAAACGTGAGGAATGGACTGCTTTTCCCCTGTAAGCTGATTGCCACCTTTCAAGCATCCACTGTATCATTCATGGACCAGGTAATTCAACCAACTCTAGCCCCAGCAAAAGGAGAATGATCCTATAGCACACTGAACTTGATGAGCCTGACTGCCTGTTAGACAAGATATTACTTTTCAGCTGGACGGCAATGATTATCGGGACATCGTTATGTGAATATCTTGGGTTCGGAAAACAGAGAGGATGGAGATTTTTGTCCATCCGGCGATGTATATATATTTTTTCTTTTTGTTATTAAGTGGATGGTTGGTTGGCTGGGACCTATTAGTGGTTGAGATGTTATATGCCTTGTGTAAGGCCAGGTTTGTTCATCTTGGGCCTTTGGCATTAAGTTTAACAGCAACGGGATAGGTGAATACCAGTCTATTGCAAGGAAATCTGTAATAACACTATTGCTGGCTTTTACTAGCATGGCTTGAATATTATTAGCAAATTTAATTTACTTTTTGAACAACAGAAATAAAATTAAAGGCAGATTATAGTTGATTTTTATGTATTTGATCATTGATATATATATACATCTTCTTTTGGATTTAACCTTTGGAGAGAGGTGTGGCAAACCCAGTAATGCTGCTCTCCTGCTTTTGCATAGAGGGAGTTTTCCTAGGGAGTGTGAAAGGGGGAGGGTTACATGCAGTGGCGTAGCGTGGGTTGCCAGCACCCGGGGCGAGGCACGTAACGGTGCCTTTTTTGCACCACAGACTGGTTTCATGCAAGACCATTTTCCGCGGACCGGGGGGGGTGGTACACGCGAAAAAAAGCTGAGACCAGTTCATTTATTTCCCGGACCGGGGGGGGGGGTGCACGAAAAAAAAATTGCGCCCCTCGGAATTTTACACCCGATGCATGAAAAAGAAAAGGTTGACCGCTGCCCTAACTGTTTTTTTCGTATCTGAAATTTACTGCAACCGCACCGACCCCCACGCTACGCCTATGGTTACATGTTATGTGTTTGTGCCAACTACCTTCATCAAACATGTGTGAAATATCTATCTGTACAGTGCGACATATATGGTGCGATAGACCATTTTTTTCTCTTGCATATGAAGTTAGATTCTGTGTGACGTGAATTAAAGTGCCTCGCTATTCTACTTGGTAGTTGTAGTCTATCGTGCGGTCCCCGTCTACGTAGAGTCCACACATCCAACACCAAATCCCATAATTCCTAACGAACAAGCCCATTTTCCTCTGCGATTCGAGCGGGCAAGACGAAGAAGACGATGACAATAGAAGAACGGAAGATGACAAAATGAAGAGATATTTTCATGTCCTAAATAAAAGTAACGATAAAGAAGCCGAAAAAGAAGCCGATAAAGAAGCCGAAAAAGAAACACCCAAACGAGCCCACGTGGAACCACTGCCAAATAATGAGAAACGAGAGAAAACGTACAAGTATAATCCCGAGTGGAAGAAAGATTTCTCGTGGCTAATTTATAACGAAGAGAAGCTGTTCTGTGCCTGGTGCAGACTTTGAGGTATGTCGGGAATATCTAATGTTCTTCAGAATTTGCAAAGTCATGTATTCTGTAGAATAAATAAATTGAGTTTTACTCATACTTTTATTTCAGAATTTCCTGCATAAATTGGCTGAAATACTGCTTATTTCAGAATTTCCTGCACTTGTGATGCCAATGCTCTCCTCACTCAGTGTGAACGGGGATTTTCAGCACAAAATCGCATCAGAACACTACCCGCAGCAGCCTCCATGTCTCCACTACTGAAGTCCTGATCCGGATCAGCACAGAAGGCTGTCCATTGGAGGAGTTCAAACCTAGCCATGTAGCAGCAAAATGGTTGTCGTCTTCTAAGAGGGCCAGGAGGCCAAAAGGGAAAATGTGGCCGGCAGACATGCCAAATCTGTGACTCGCACACACACACATATGTTGGCTTTCCATTTATATTGATTAGAACGTAGACTAAACTGGCAAGAATGTGATGCACACACACACATACACAAACATGAAGGCATCCCTGGCAAGAATGTGATGATGGTAAGTGCTATTTGATACTATGATACATTTAAACTGAGATGTTCCCTGTAATTTAATGTGGCAAATAAAGCAAAATGTTTGTCTGAAAACATTTCTTGTTACGGTTTGTATTTTGTGTACCCTTAATGCTACATTCATGTCTTTTGCCAGTAATATACCCGTTTAAGTCATGAACTGCACTACTGGTTGTTTTTAGAGATTTTAGAGACGTTTTATACTTGTGCTACAAGTTTTTGGCCTGTGCTACAAAACTATCAAACTCTGTAGCACCAGTGCTACGGGCAAAAAAAGTTTACGTACAGCCCTGTCTATTCTAAATAAGTGGTCAGGTATGGTTAAATACAAATACAAAAATACAATTATTAAGGGTTTGGGCAGTCTGTTGAAAAGGAAGAAAATCAGGGTTACCTCAGATAAAGAAAGGGCGGTTATAGCCGAAGAAAAACATTTTTTACCCCTGCTCATGAACGGGGGTATTCTAATACACAATATAATATATAATTTTTTCCAAAGGTAAAATCAGATGGTAATCCACAGATGTCTTTGGAAATTTAAGGGAGTGGTGGAGGGGGGGTGGGGGGGTGATGGTGTATAGAAGAGTGTATATCAGACTTCCCAGCCTCAATTTAGCATGCCTAGATTGAGCAGGGTGTCCTCGTCGAAGGCTGGTGTGTGTGTGTGTGTTGGGGGGGGTGGGAGTGGGTAATTATTGTTGGTGTCACAGTTGTATGTGTGGAGGGACCATGGAAGCAATGTGAAAAAGAAATGGGGGAGGAAAAAAAACTTTGTGAAAAAGATTTGGGTAAGAATTATTTTGTTTATTCAATAAAAATATACTGAATAACTGAATGTGATGAGCTGTTCATTGATTCAGTCTCACATAGGACAGAGAGATCAGAGACATAGTAAGCTTTTGCAGATATTGAAATTGGATCACATTTCACAGAGTTGAAATTCTAATTAGACAGAGGAACTCAGGTGAATGTCATTCCTGAAGAACAGTACAACAGCCTGAGAGCGAGATTTTCAGCCCACCACACACTGTCTTACAGTGGAGAGCAGCTTGATGTGAAAGGCACCTGTGAGCTGAAATGCAAGTACAAGAACATTGTCATGAGTTTGGACGTTTACATTGTTGATACCCAAATCAAAAGGCATGTTTAGTGCCAAACTGGTGCCATCTGTGACTTCACCTGAGACTGACACAGGGACAGTAATGGAGGAGTTTACACAGGAATTCGATTTTTCCCAGGAGAATGTACCATTTGCCTTCATCAAACAGCGCCCCCTGTTGTGTACCCTCCAAGCTCTTCGCAACCATTTAAAAGAATAGTTGAACAGCATGGAAAAATCTGTTGGGTTATTGTCAAAGTTACTAAACCAACTGACTGGGTCAAGGAACCAGGAACAAGGCAATGAAGCATCCTCACGATCCCCTGCTGACAAGGGATGACATCATTCCCAAGCTAGTTGGAACACGTTATTTTATTACGTGTTCACGCTACTTGAAATTTGACAATAAAATCGCTGGGCAAATGAGGTCAAAGTGAATGATTTGTTCTGGAAATGAGGTTGAATTGTCTGCTTTAATCAACAGTTGCTTTCAGCCTGTTTGATAAGATCTGCACAGCATTAAAACAGGAGAACTGATCACTGATGAAAATGCACTGATTTGATGACATTTTCCGTAATCCCTTATTGCAGGTGTAGTTCAAAGCTTGTGATGTTTTGGAGTGATGCATTCCTTTAAATAATTATATATTTTTGTACTATGGGGATAAATTCATATAATAACAACAATAGGGTATATATTGTTTTTATATGACCAGTTCGGTCTGTTTTTGTGTTCGTTCTTTTTTTAAATGCACACTATTGTACAGCACTTTAAGATTATAAAATGAAAAGCGCTTTATAAATAAAATTATTATTATTATTACTATTACATATCGGAAAGGAATATCAATGTTGTGTTTCTTTTTTCTTGTAATAGATTTTATATATTGAACGTTAATGCTGAAGTGATCTCTTTCTTCACGTCAGTTTAGATTAGAATTTAGAATTTAAATGACTATGAATGGTTTAATTGAATACAAATCTACTGAATTATTTCATAGCATAGTCTACACTTTAACTCCTCTGTTAACTGTGTAGCCAACATAAAAACACAACAAAACAACAAACTTCAGTTTGGTGAAAATGTGCATGGTTTTTTATGAGCATTAAACTGCTTGATCTGCACAGATCAGATTAATGGATATTTACGTTAAGTCAATATTGAATTTGGGCATGGAGAACAAAGAGTAGTCTACATTATACCTATTGGTATTGATTATTCAGCAAATTAATTGTTTGATTGATAATCAAGGAATGGAAATGGAAATAGGTTGACAGTAATCACGGTTTAAAGGTATGGGTTTCAGCCTCCTTTATGTCAAGCTGATGAATCACTACTGACACACACACATACACACAATACTGCAAGTACAGGCTCATGGCGTCCACTGTTCATTCTAACAACAAAATGTGCAGCATGGACGATATATTATGTTCTCCAGCTGCCCTGTAGTTTATCGTTTGCCTCATGAGGTCTGTGTAGTCTGTGCCGATCACAGAGAGAAGATTGTCCATCTGCTCAGCACTCATGCATAAATACTGGCGGTAGTGTTCGCTGTCCAGACGCAATCCATTTACCAAATGATAAAAAATCTCCCTGTTGTATTCTCTGAAGATTTGCAGGATACACCCAAATCCTCCTCCCGAGACACCGAAGTAAGAGAACAAGCGCAAGTGTTTTCTTTCAATCTACGACGCACACTGCCCAAACAAATGAAAGAAAAGAAAATCTAATAAACAAAACTTCATAAAAAGAAAGGTTTAATACAGTAGGCCTACCTGCCTTAACCTATGAAAACTGAATGACCTATTTTGAACAATCGTGTACAACTTTAGGAGCAAGCAACGATACAATTTGCACTTATTTACATGAGTTAACATCTACATTTCATGAAAGGAGAAAAACTCCTAGTAGTCGTAGGAAAATACAAGATTACTTCATTATTTTTTTATAAGTGATGTTTAGACTGTCATTGCCCTCATATGATAAAGTAAACATTTAACAAATTATTATAAGAATATAATAGTGAACAGAATATGAACAGAATAGTTAACCCTTACATACTGTTCGGGTCAAATTGACATTCCTTTCCTAAAGTGACCCAAAATCTACAAAAATAAAAATATTTCCAAATGTACATGTACAAATGTAAATGGCTATAAATGTACCCGAGCTCCCATTTCACTGATTAGCTGGAGTCATGGCAGCAAGACTTGCTGCCCAAGAGGCCATGGATCTCTTCTTCCAAGATGAGCAAGCATACAGTGAGTTAGAGGAGGATGTGTGGAAAATACATATGCAAAGGCTACACATTCAAAGTTTCCTGCTACTGTCCTGATTGCAAAGACTAATGTTAGTTTTGCAATTTGGTTTGTTTGATTTTGTTTGTTGTTTTGTTTGTTGGGTAAGCTAGTCAATGTTGTATTGATAGTGTAGTAGTGAGAATTATGTTGTAGCAGTAATGTAGCAGTGAGGGCATATATAATGTTGCAGTGTTGATTGTTTATTATAATGATTATAATAAACCCCACAGAATGTTCTTGCCTTCTTCACATTCAGTAAAATTCATTGAAATCATTATGGCTGTTATGTTCTCCTGTCTTACGTAAAATAGGACCATAATATTGTGTGATAGTGGATGTTTTTTCTCCATAAACGAGTGGTGTAAAACCTAAAGAATACACTCTTCCTGCTCTTTGAAACACTAATTAAGAATGAACCACATTGACAAACAGTTGCAACCTGAAAAAATCTGAAAGCTGTACATGCACTTTGTGTACAAAGACAGCAGCAGCGGAAGAAATACTATGACAGATCAGCCAGGCTGCCACCAGTACTGCACACTGGTGAGTCTCTCAATTGCCTATAAGATCATGGCTAAGTCACTGATGAGGAGGTTCCAAGACCTACTGCCACTGGTGATCATCCGCACACAGACATGCAGTGTTCCTGGGAGGTCCATAAATGACAGTCTGCTCCTTGTGAGGGATATTATCATCCACTCCACGGAGCATAGGCCTTCTCAGTTCAGACCAGGTTTAGCCACTTGTGCCTGGAGAGGGCCCTAGAGAGGTTTAATTTCCATAGCTCTCTCCTGCCCTAAACCCAGATTGCCTGATTGCTTGAAAGAAATCTCAGGCAGAGTGGTTGTCAACAAACACCTCTCTTCCCCTTTCACCACCAGGTCCGGAGTCAGGCAGGGATGCCCTCTCACACCCCTCCCGTATGTCATTTACCTTGAGCCTTTTCTCCAGGCCATAAGGCAGAACAAAAACATCAGGGGCTACCCACTGCCAGGAGCCCAAGGAGAGTGGTTCAGGGTGATTGTGCACATGGATGACATTACCATCAGCACAGACAGTCACTCCATCACCACTGCTACCAAGGTGGCGGAGGACTTCTGTGCAGCCACGGGTGTGCTGGTCAAGAGGGCAAGAGCAAACTTTTTTGTGTCGTCATTCTGGTGTGAGTCGCTAAACAGATTTTTCTCTGTGCGCTGGGACAACATGAAGCTCCTTCGAGCCACCATCCAATCCAACTCCGCCATGTCCAGAAAAAAATAGAGAGCTGGAGTACATGGTCACTCACAATGATGGGTAAGATCCTGGTCCTGAAGGCAATAGTCTTCCACTGCCTGCTTTACACTGGCCAGGTCTTTCCCACAGACAGAGCCAATAGTAAAACAATCACTAGATTGGCATTCCATTTTGTCTGGGGGAGGAGCATGGAGAGGCTGGGGAAGATGACCTTTCTGAAGGAGGAGGAGAATGGGAGTAGGGCAGTCCCCCCCATCACTAACAGCATTCTGGCTCAGGGTCTGGTTGCACTAACAATAGCTAAGTACTATGCCACTCTCCTCCTGAGGACTATGAGCCTGGGTGGGCTGGACCTGACAATGCTGTATAGCTGGGTCCTCCCATACGCACATACAGCCTTGAGGGATTTTGCCTTCAGGATGGGATTATCCAGGGCCGGGCTGCCCTCGTGAACATATAAGAACATCATAGCTTATTTAAGATTAAAAGAGACCATGTCTCTCCCGAGAGGCAGACTGACCCAGAAAATATATGTAAAAACATCACCCATAAATCATTAAACAATAAACAGAAAGCCTTAACACGGATGTCTGCTCACAGGTGTCTCCCCACCATGTCATTCATGTTAAGACGGCACCTAGTCCTGACGGAGAGCTGCCCCCACGGATGCACTGGGAGTGCTCTGTGACCAGATGGGTCTGGGGCCTTGTTGTCTCTTCTGTCTCCCTAAACAGGCCCTTGCTGAGATCCTTCTTGAAGGCTGAGAGGATCCTCTACGGTCCACCTGGGGGACACAACAACCTAGAGCTCCAGCGCCAGGGGAGGATCATCAGCACCATGAAGCAGGTCCTGTGGGAGGTGAAGAACATAAAGGTCTGCCAGGAGGATACACAACATCCTCCAAGAGCCAGCACCGATCGGTCAGACCACAAAATTCAGCCGGTGACATGTCTGATACAAGCATCACCATCGCTAAGTGACAAAACGTCTTGTTACATAAGACGTTAAGTTAGACCAAGAGCAGTCCTTGACTTGTCTAATGTTAAAAGGTGTAGGCGGACTGCTGCCCTAACTAACAAAATTAATTGTTTAAATGTTTCATATTGTATTACTAAAGTGAAAAGAGTCAATGTGCTACAATGAAAAGAGTCATGAAAATGATGTTGTTGTTTGAAAACATTGTGCCAAAGCATATTTACAAAGTGCTTAACAGTTTTAGTTTTTCTATATCTACATACAGCATATATGAAGTAAAATGCATGTTAAATTCTGTTTTGCAAAAGCAAGCTATTAACATTCCATATCCTTTTGTAAAAGAAGGGAGCTTTTTATGGGTTTTTTTATATATCAGTAATCAGTCTTGTCTTTGGTTTACTTTAAACCTTTCACAAGTGTTCTAACAGGTATGAGTTAAATTAGACACAAATTAATAACATTATAAATTAAATAAACCAATACAAATAATTTATTTCAAAAGACCTCACATTCTTGTCTGATTTTATCTCTGTTCACTAAAACCATGGTTGGGGATAGAGTTGATCAATGTCTCTACTTTCCTCAGGTGTGTTTGCATGTTTTGTGCAGTATACTGATTTGTTAAACCTATGGTTGTGAGGCAATATTAGCCAGAATGAAGACAGCAATAAACTGGCAGAGACAGTCATATAAAAGTCATAAAGAATGACAAAATAATAACATCAGGAATACAGACATGAAGACTAGCATAGCCAGAGAGAATCCCCTGTGGATCATACACATTTGTGAATGTGTGAATGTGTGAATTGTGAATGAGTTTTCCTGCAATAACTGCTTATGAATTCATCACTATATCAATTACAAATACCTACTGTAGATACAGGCCTTCTTCAGAAGCCCACTGGCTGATGTCAGTTCAGTTTGGGTTTAGGTTGGGTAATGGTTAGGAACTAAGACCAGGTTACAGGGTGGGGTGCCCCCGACTGGGGCAAAAGGCTTTGAGCAGCTGCTGAAAGAGCTCAGGGTGGAAATTAACACCACAGAGTGTTAAACATAGTCAGGCTCACAGATTCAAGCAAATCGGCAAGATTCTTGATCTCACCCTTTCTTTTATACTTTATTCTCATCCACCTGCCCAACTTGCTGGTCTCGACTGCCCTGCAGAATTTGTAGAGTTCCAGGAACTTATTAGTACGCCCTTTAAAGAGATAGTCTGCACGCCGAAGCGGGGTAGGGGGGAGCCTCTAGAGTAGGTAGGGAGAGAGAGTTGGGTGATGGTAGGGCACCAGCGTAGAAAAGGGCGAGCACATGCAGGGGCGGCATCTCCAGAGATTGTGGTGTCCAACCAATTCCAGCCCTTGCAGGAAGAGGATCTGGCCCAGCCCTCTGTGAGTGGGAGGACTGATGAGCCCCAGGGCACCCTGGCGGCCATGCCACCCAGGAAAAGGGAGTTAATTGTAGTGGGGGATTCTATAATTAGAGGTATATACAGTATAGTCTGTTCGCGGGAAAAATAATCTTGCATGGCATGTTGCCTGCCTGGTGCTCAGGTTGGAGACCTTCTGGAACACGCGGACAAGCTCCTGGCCAGAGCAGGGGTGGATCCAGTGGTCATGGTCCATGTTGGAACCAATGACATAGGTAAGGGTAGGTTTGAGGTTCTGCAGGACAAATTTACAGAATTAGGATCAAAGTTAAGGGGCAGAACCTCCACGGTGGTCTTTTTATATGGAGATTTAACTCTACAAACCTGGTGCAGGAAAGAGGGGTTTATGGGGCACTGCTCAGTACCTGTACGTGGTTGAACTAGCAGAATTAGGCAAGCAGAATTTTAAACTAGGGACTGGAGATTTAGTAGTAGTAGTATTATGGATAGGGAGGTACAGACTGCCCAGATGGAAGATACCAGGGCAGAGTATAATAAATCAAACCTGGTGACAAATGGCCGAAAGAATCGGGACTTGATCCCGATCAGGTTTATGGGGCACTGATCAGGACTCCTTCCTCAGTATGGAACAGGGACGTGACCTGTCACAAAATAAGTGGGGAACAACCTCGGGGTGGTAGTGCTAAACACTTGAACTGAGCACTGGTTCGGAGTGACAGATGCATTAGGATAAATTCATCTAGCGCTAAACCACAAATGGTGTATTAACTGTGTTGTGCATGAAGGTACCAGCTGGAGAAACAGAATATTTTTGAAACTTTTTAGGGACTGGGGGGGCAGGGAAATGGTTTCAAATTAAACATCCGTAGTAGTATTGCACTATATAGTATTATGGATAGGTTCGAGGGGAGGAGGAAAGAACAAAATACAGACTGCCCAGATGGAAGATACCAGGCTCTGTCAGTAACCTGTATTTTGAAATAAATCTGCTTCTGGATATAATTATTAAAGCAAAGTAAAAAATGTTTATTTTTTTTTAGGGAAAAAAATCGAATCGGCCAAAATCGGTAATGTGAATAAAAATTGAAATCGGTGGTTCGGCATCTCTAGTTAATGATTTTTGGATCATAATGGAATAGGGGAAGGACAAGGTAAGTGTGAGTAAGGCTCTGAAGTTCATGTGTTTAAATGCGAGAAGCATAAAAAATAGATTTTTGGAACTGGAGGCTGTCATGTTGAACGGGGGTTATGACATTGTTGGGATTACTGAGACATGGCCTGGCACAGCGGATGGGGATGAATATAATGTAGAGGGGTACAAATTGTTTAGGAAGGATAGAACTAATAAAAGAGGAGGAGGGGTGGCCCTTTATGTGAAAGACAATCTTAATGTGCAGGAAATTCCAGGCATAAACTCATTAGTTTCCTGTGAGGACATCTGAATTAGATTACTGCGAGATCATGAGAAGGGCCTTAATATAGGAGTATGCTATAGACCTCCAGCTTCAGACAGTAACATAAATAGTATGCTCTTTGGTAACATAAAACAAACCTGTGCTGAAGGAGAGACGATAATAATGGGCGACTTCAATTACCCCTCCTTGCGAGATAGTGACAGGTCAGGGCAAATGTGAAGAGGAGTTTTTAGATATGGTAAATGACAATGCTTTTTGGTACAGTCTGGTACTCAGCCTACGAGAGGGAAATCAATACTGGATCTGGTTTTGTGTAACAATCTTGATAGAATTTGCAGCACAGAGGTAGGATAACCACTAGGGGCAAGTGAGCACAGTGCAGTTATTTTTGATATTTTTTGGCAAGTTAAGACAATCTCCTCTAACTCTAGAATATTTTATTTTAGATGAGCTGACTTTAATAAAATGAGAGAGAATTTAAGTAATATAGATTGGGTAAAACTTCTAGATTGTAGAACTGTGAATGAAAAATGGATAGTATTTAAAGGGGTTATTGTAGATGTACAGTGTAAATTCATCCCAAAAGTAAGGAAAAATAGGATGAAAAAACTGTCTCTGCAGTGGATGACTAAATCTTTACGGGAGATTTTGAGGCAAAAGAAACAACTGTACAGAGTATATAAAAAGGATAACTCAGAGAGAAACAAGTTAGATTATTGTTATATGCGGGCTAAGGCTAAAAAGGGAATAAGATCAGCTAAAAGGCGGTTTGAAATTAAAATTTCCCAAGATGCAAAAAGTAATCCTAAGAAGTTAATAATAAGGATATTGCTAACACACTAAACAGATACTTTGTTGAGAGCTTTACTAGATTATAAATATGCCTAAATGTATAGACAAGGTACAGAATGTTTTGGAGGACTTTGAGATAAGGCAAGTAGAAGTACTACAAAAACTAAAAAAACTTAAGACAAATAAGGCAGCAGGCCCTGATGGCATATATTCCAGAGTACTCAAAGAATTTAGGGAAATTATATATAAACCATTGACAGATATTTTTATGCAATCCATAATCATTGGAAAAACACCAGATGCCTGGAAGCAGGGTAGTATAATTCCAATATATAAGAAGGAGGACGTACTGACCCAGGGAACTATAGGCCTGTCAAGTTTAACTTGCATCGCATGTAAAATGCTGGAATGTATTATTAGGGATAAGTTGTAATCATTCTTGAAAAATAATTGTATTTTAAGGGAGAGCCAACATGGTTTTCTCAAAGGGAGGTCATGCCTAACAAACCTCCTGGACTTTTTCGAAGAGGCTACAAACTGTGTTGACCTGAACCAGGCTTATGATATTATATATTTGGACTTTCAGAAAGCATTTGACAAGGTACCACATGAGAGGCTCATTGCTAAAATGAATTCAGTAGGAATTGCAGGAGTAGTTTCAGAGTGGGTTCATAATTGGCTGCAAGGGCAAATACAAAGAGTAACAGTAGGTGGGGCCGTATCTGACCTCGGTGCTGTGGGCAGTGGTGTCCCGCAGGGATCGGTGCTGGGACCTCTGCTCTTCCTTATTTACATAAATGATCTTGATATGGACATTAGTAGCAAAATAGTTAAATTTGCAGATGATACTAAACTTGGGGGTTTGGCAAACAGTTTGGAATCGACTAAAGTAATCCAAGATGATTTAAACAAAATCCAAAAATGGGCAGATACATGGCAGATGCCATTCAATGTACTACTAAATGTAAAGTTATGCATGTGGGAAATAAAAACATTAGACAGGAGTATTTTATGGGAGGAGAAAAGTTAGTAGGTGTTCAATTTGAAAAAGACTCAGGAATTGTAGTTGATCAAAGCCTATCTGCATCAAAGCAGTGTGCTTCAGCAGTGAAAAAAGCCAACAGTATGCTGGGATACAGTATTGAGTATAAATCAAAGGAAGTTATATTAATGTTATATAATGCCTTTGTCAGACCTCACTTAGAATACTGTGTGCAGTTCTGGGCACCGCACTACAAGAAAGATATAGAAGCTCTTGGAAAAGTCCAAAGAAGGGCAACTAAACTGATACCTGGTATGAAAGGTAAAAGTTATGACTTAAGGCACTCAATCTATTTAAGCTTAGCAAACGGAGACTTAGGGGGGATTTGATTGAGGTTTTTAAATTCCTAAAAGGGATTAACAAAGTGAAATACCAAAGATTTTTTAAGATAAATGGGGTCAGCAGAACAAGAGGCCTCGGATAGAAAATAGTTAAAGGCAAATTCCGCACAGATATTAGGAAGTTTTTCTTTACACAGAGAGTTGTCAATGCCTGGAACAGCTTGCCAGGTTGGGTAGTGGAGGCAGAAACACATGGGCTCTTCAAGTCCAGGCTAGGTATAGTACTAGATACTCTTTAGATTAGGACATGACGAGCATGACGAGCACTGATCTCTTGTGCGAACTATGATTGTTCCTACCATTTATAAACATCCTGTAAGTTGCTCTTGATAAGAGCGTCTGCTAAATGCTTAAAATGTAAAATGTAAAATGTAATGCCTAGATGGGCCAAACGGCCCGTTCTCGTCATTATGTATTCTTATGTTCTTACGTTCTTATGTTCTTTTTATACTGCAATACTGAAAAAACTGTTAAGGGGAAATGTTCAAGCCTTTTAGCTGCTCTTATTTCCTTTTTAGCGTTAGCCCACACATTACAGTAATCTACCTTGTTTCTCGGTGGAGACTGTTTTTCATCTTTTTTTATTTTTCCTTACTGTAGTCCACAAATTTTACCCAATCTATATTACTTAATTTAAAAAATAAATTACTCAATTTCTTAAAGTCAGCTCGTCTGAAGTAAAAAATTCTCTAGCAGTCTAAACTTTGCAAAAAATATCAAAAGTGACTGGACTATGATCACTTGTCCCTAGTGGTTCCACTACCTGTGAGCTGCAAATTTTGTCAGGATTACTACACAAAACCAGATGCAGTATTGATTTCTCCCTCTCTTTCATTCTCTCTCCCTCTCTCTCACACACACACACACACGCAAACCCACACAGAGCTTAGCAGCTGACTGGTAAGCAAAAGTGCCTCAATCAGTGCTTTGCTTTCATGAGATTTTCATGTAGCTATCTGACCAGACTGTGTTGTTGAAAAGGCCAACAGGGCAAGGTCGGAGTGTGATCTCTTAAAGAAATCATGATTCACTGAAAGTGTTTCTCTTTGTTCAGAATGTGGACAAAAAACACAACTCAATAATCCCAGTTTCTGACACACCCTAAAGCCAGAACAAACTATATATTTTGGAGTATTTGTATCCATCTTATAACCGCATTATTGATTATTCAGTTAAACTTAGATAAGAACAAAGAGAGATGGGGGAATCGATAGAGGGTACAATTGGAACCAAAATAGGAAAAATGTCTTTTTGAAATGACCGCATTAGTTTCAGACATTTCAAAAATTGGCATAAATCGCCATTTGATCTCAATGACAACCGTCTTCTATACACAAAGTCTGTTAGTTATTCAGCTCCCATTTTTCCATTTGATCTCCAGGAACCAGAGGTTAAGAACAAGCAAAGCAAAAGCAACTTTTGGTTCTCTGTGGCTCAGTAGGTAGAGCATGGCGTTGGCAACGCTTAGGTTGTGGGTTCAATCCCCACTAGGGCCACATGTACTGAAAATGTATGCATTCACTACTGTAAGTCGCTTTGGATAAAAGCGTCTGCTAAATGGCGTATATTAACTTCTCCCAAAACATTACATTATTTCATATATAAATTACAGACAAACACTGCATTCATCTGTCCAATGCTTCTCACGTGTAGGGGATAAACAAGATGGCAATTCAGTTACAGATTCTGTGTTCAAATCAAAATACCAGCTTCCGAACAGAATAACTAAAAAGCATAGGCTGGCATCTGCAGACAGGCTGATGGAAAACACAAGGAAGTTGATCATTCTCACAAAACATAGACCAACAAAACTGTGGTGCTGGCGTACGTTAAACAGAAACAAACTTCATTCAGACGGATGGGGAGAAATTGTGACAGTTGCTTAAACATTTTACATTAAATTAATCCTGCTTGAATAGCAGCTCCCCAAAATGAGCTGGAGGAATGTGTGCCCTACTTCCAGCATGAGCCACTATTTCAGTGGGGTGATGGCAGCCAGAGGCAACAGCCCAGAAACAACCGATTCTGGCCATTCATGTGACGGCTGCTGTGGAGGCCTTCATAACGGCCGGGCCTTGTAAAAACCTGGCAGTGCTGGAGACAGCCTGTTGGGGTCCTCAGAGGAGAGGAGGCAGACAGCCAGCTAGTCAGGAGCACCTGCAGGTTCAATACGTCTGCTGTTTATGTAGCTTAGGTTGGGGAGTGTGGATTTGAATTCCGCTAGCACATTAGTGCAACCCCCCGTCACAGCTGCAGTGTGTAGGATAAGTCAGTAAGACTGGGTGAAACGCAAGTGATTATGTCTACATCATGTCACGGGAAAAGTAGGTTAGGATATTTAAAGAGGCGTCAAGTTAAGTCTCAAGTTAAATTGAGATCAAGTTAAGTCTAAGATCTCAATCTTTTCACCTCTAAATCATTTTCATTAAGCATACAAGCTATTTATAAACAGTGGCAGCAGATCAGCTGGGTTATGAGAAATACCAAAGCCAAGAGGAGTCATTAATGATTAATGACTTATTTGTCATTCATGACTCATTTACTGTAGCTCAAATATCTAAAATAGCTCAGGTATACATTTCATTGTTTACTTCATACAGCTTTTACAATCGAAGGTTGTGTGATCACTGTTATTGCATATTATGAACCATATGACAAAATACTAAGACCGTACCCTGAAAGGGATGATCATTTCTTCATCTTTCTCCATGCCCCTGTTTATCCATCACTCCCTGCACTCGGAGAGGACGGATGTGGCTCCTGGTTTTTTTAGGACTGTCTTCACATGGGATCAGAGGTTAACATCTGGTGCATTATAAGATTACTGGATGGTGATCATCCACTGTAGCGTTTCACTTCAAATCCCATCAGCCCCCTTTTTTGCACCCCATTCCTTCAGCTTCTGAGGATAGAGCTCTGTGGCCCTGTCACTGAGGGGAAATTACATAATAAGGCCCCTGATTTTAGGATGAGCTGTATTAACAACAAAACGAATCCTGTAACTCAGTGACGCTTTCAAATGTAAGATCAGGGATCATGAATGGGGTGTAAATGTGCCTATTCTAAACCAGCTGTGAACATTATGACTGGTTTAAAAGCTGTCCCTAATACCCATCCTCAAATTACTTCACAAATAGTGGTCTAAACACAAGTGTGGACATGATGGGTTCATGGGAAGAACATTGGTTTGCTTAAAACCAAACATGTTTCAAACTCATCTGACAATGCATGTTGTTATATATTATTGCATGTTATATATTAAATATACAAATACATATTAAAAACTTATATTAAAGCTCCAGCAGGACACAGCCTAGTAAGAGGACCATTCAACATCCTGTGTATTCAATTACAGCCCTTTAAAATGAAAATGAATAGCTAAATTAGACTATACCTTTCAGCTTGTTAACAGTAAGCATGTTTACATACAGCAGGATTACCTGCTGTGTGTCAGGGCTGACAGCATGCAAGGGGATGACTATACTCTAAACTAAGATGAATGCACAGATGTAGAGCAATGTGCATTTCACTCGATCAATGCCCAGGGCATGGTAGGCGATTTTCATTACATAACAGATGTGTGGGTAACAAGCAATGCTCCTCTTTGCTTTTCACATATCCATATCTCAGTCAAGCACACGTGAGGGCAGTAGACGTGTGAAAGGCAGCCTGAATGGAGGTAGGGCTGACACACAGCTGGTGTGGGAGGCTATTCTCAGGCAAGCACAGAACTAACTGAAAGCAACTGGGAGTGACCGCAACCACAAGACTCTCAAATGTGCTCCAGACACCGCAGAGGCTATGAGAGAGACAGACAGAGGGAGAGATGGTAACTGGTGTAAATTATTAACTTGATCCGCACAAAATCATAAGAGCAAATTCCACCCTTGTGTAAATATCCTGTCGCATATCCCACAATTTTATGTCTACCGGTAAAGTCAGTATAAGAGAATGCACAAACGTCTTTGCAACCATCAAAATAAAAAAAGGCCAAGGACGTATTTTCGATTTCCGCTGATAAGGACCAGTCTCCCACGGAAATATGTGGACAAATAAATAAATAAACTGCAATCCACAGTGCATAACTCAAAGAGGGCTCCCCCTTCCTACTGATCAGCAGGTCAGGAAGGGAGCGCAGCTCTAAGAATAGCTCCTGTCCTAGGACGTTGGGGAGGAAACGGAGACTGCACGCATCCCCAAATCGCAGGGATCCCGGCTGCCTTTCAAGCAGGGCCACCGTTCCAGAAGGCAGTGCAGCCCACACAAGGTCCGGGCACAGCCCTGACCTCCTTCTGGACCCAGAGCCAATGATAAGCCAGTTATGTAACCTTATGCAGATGTGTGGATTCCCATTGTACAGATATTGACAGTTTAAAGCTGTTTAACATCACTCAATGGACATGATTTCCATATCTCCCTAAAGAATGAGGAATACAGGCAAGAATGAGGCAGTTATCACGACACATTCGGCTAAATATTTGAATCATGGTGCCAAATTTGTACAATTTTCCTCAGTGGGCATTAGAACATGGCATATCGGACATTCTGAGAGTTCATCTGTCTATTTAGGATTGGAAAAAAATCTTACAAAATAACATTTTAAAGTTTATGGATTTATTTCACTCTGTACTTGACTGAAGCTTGAATAGTACTTGGTTTATATGTTTTACACAGGTGTTAGGCATTGTGGTGCATCCATAGTAAAAAAGTCTACTACAACTTAGATTTCAACAACTTAAATATCTTTCCGTTGAATTGTAATGAATATTTTGAAAGAAAAAATGAATACTGTGACTCATCCATATGACATATTGATCAAATATCACTCATATGCTTACTACAACTTTTATTTTTTTAAATATGCTTTTGTTGAATTTTTATGAATATTTGTGAAGAATAAACTAAAACTGTAGCCCATCCACATTAAACATATCTCAAATCACTTGACATTGAGTACTTGATCTCTCATTCGCACACTATACTAACAATGCCAAACAGTTGCAATGTATTGTTAAGGAATATTCATTAAAATTCAACAAATGCATATGTAGTGTGCAAATTAGATAGTAAGATCATGAGAGGGCTCTGAGCATACTACAAGTAACTTTTGATCAATATGTCATAAGGATGGGCCACAGTATTAATTTATTCTTAAAACGAATAGATTAAAATTCAATTAAAGCACATTTTTGAAAACTAAAAGTCATAGTATGCTGAGTAAGCCTCTCGACATACTGCAAATGACCTTTAATATTTAGGTCACACGCATGAGACACATTTGCCATATATTTGTAGGAAATATCCACTAAAAAACTATTGAGGTTTATGTTCAAAATCAACTAAGCCTTATGTTAGAAAAATAGTACAATCAGTTTACTCATGTGATTTTTTATCAGTATGTCATAAGCAGTCACAATCCTTTAGTAAATCTGGCCCTCAGTTTCTTCAGCATTAGTGTAATCACTTAGGGCAGGGGTGTCCAAACTGTTTCCACTGAGGGCCAAATACAGAAAAATATACGAAAGGCTGGGCCACTATTGGGGGGGGGGGGAGGGGTGCTACGCGAAAATAATTATTGTCAACGGGGGGTGCTACGCGAAAAAAAACCTGAGAGCAGTTCGTTTATTTCGCGGAGTTTTCAATGAATACGGGTGGCTCCACTAGTGGTGAAACTAAGAATTACAACTCAGTCAAGTGCAAGTTTCATGCGCGGGCCATATTCCTTATATTGGAATGCGGCCGCGGGCCAATTAAAAATGGACCGCGGGCCGCAGCTGGCCCGCGGGCCGTAGTTTGGACACCCCTGACTTAGGGGATATAAGAGATTTCACACCCAAAAGTGGGTGTACCTTGAGGATTTCTGGGTTAGGATTGTTGTGTGAAGTGTATGAAGAACAGTGCATGCCCTGCCCTATCAGATATCTATCAGAACAGGGTGGCCTCGAACAACCCTTGTGCCTTAAGTCCTTTAGTTAAATACCTCTTCGGTGTCTTTGATGCAAATGACATGGAAACCCAACTGAGCTTTGCTTAAAATGAAATCTGAACAACAATAATTTGGGATGATGCACCTCTGGTCAAAGCAAGAAATGTGAACCTATCCTGATGCTTTAGTTAGGAAGTGGAGTACACTGCTCTAAGACCCCGGCACATTTGACCTTACTATTGTGGAAGATTATGTGCAACTCAAGCAGGTGCGGATATTCTGTAGAGCACCAGTTAAGAGTGTAGATCTCTGAAATCCTATGTCAATGTTTGGACGTATGTTGCCTCATGCTTGTTGGAAGTATACTCACATGACTAAGTCAATATACACTGCTTTACAGACTGCACACAGATAATGTGAGCTCTGAAGCTCTACTCATTGGCACTTGGTAGGAAAAACAGGATAAAATACCAAGTGTTCTGGACCTGCCTTTATTCTAAGAATATAAAAGTGGCTACCTTGTAAGTTGTATAATGTGTGAATAATTGTAGAACATAAAGGCCATTTGGCTGTTTGGTAATCAGGATCTTTTTATTTGAAATAACCCACATAGTATAGCATTATCTCTTGGCCTTGATAGATTCAGCCATTTCAAATCTGTTGATGGTAGCAGTAGGCTTTAGAGTAGAATGTAAGAAGCATATGGATGGAAAATGCACAATAGCCACCTTATGCCAGGACTGGGGCATGTGGGGCAGACACCCAAACCAGGGCACAGCTATTTACACACAGACTCACCCACAAAGCAGCTCAAACCCGAGGCTCAGCTCAAAGCTCAGCCTCAAAGCCTTGTCTGTTTAAGGGAATAATCTTTACAATCATATTAACCCAGATATATTCGAGAGCAAAAGAGCAAGAGCAAAAACCATTCAGGGGGGAATAATGGAACACCAAAAACGCCAGGATTCAAACATTCCTCTGCAGATAAGATGGCCCTGCCTCGGGCTCGATCTGGATATCAGCCCAGATTATCACAGCCAGTCAAAATGGAGGCATTCATATGACCACAGTGACTTCCTGTACAGTATAGCACTCAATGTCCTTTCACTGAAGCACTACCCCGCATATTCACACCATCACTGCCAGGATGGCACTCACAATAGTGAGCGTCTCACAACAGCACAGCCATATCGTGTGACATTCTTATTTCCTGCTTTGATCCAAAATCAACATCTACTCCAACGTTTCACCTACAGAAGATAGGTAAGTATAGTCATGATCGAAACTACTGCTGAGTTTCAAATATAGGTGTAGAAGCACAAAAATATACACAAACAAATAGCCATTTCTTTGTCTACAACAGTATTTTTTCTTTCCGGCTAAGAAAACAAGTTGGCCAATGCACTGTCTACAACAAGGAAGCAAATCAGCTGAGTTCTCTGAGACAACACACAGTCAAGTCACTGTGTTTCTCAGACAGGGAGAAGTGGGCCATGTGGAGAACGTGGATGAGCATCATGACAGCGAAGGCCCTGACTGCCAGGCACCAGAGGGGAGCTCATGTTCCAGTGTTCCGCGTCATCAGGCAGGGAATTGAGTATGTGATTGTGTGAGTGAGTGTGCGTGTTCAGAAAGGGGGCAGAAATCAGGAAACAGGGCAGGGAGGGTGGGAAATATAGGCCAGGAGGCAGGAACCCAGGGCAAGGAGAGAAGGACAGCAGGACAAGGAGACAAAACTCAGAGGGCAGCAGGGCCAGGACACAAGGCACTAAGAATGGGAGAGGAGACCATGAGACAGGCGACAGAAAACAGGTAAGGACAAAAAAAGCCTCTGCGTTGAGCAGTGCTGATCCCTCTCGCTGATAAGTACCGCAGGGAAGGCAAGCCTGAGGCATTATCAGAAGAGAAGAATCTGAGATGGACTGCGCTGCATGTATCTCTCTGTACCCATCTCATATGTGGAAGACTGCAATAACAATGTGTTGGCTAAGGCAGTGAGGCCGGCATGCTAGTGCACACACTTCCTGTCCACAAGCACAATGCTCGCTCATGTCCTACAGAAGCTGAGGTCTCCGGGCTCTCATCTACACTATAAATCATAAGAGCATTTGGCTCTGGCCTGCTCCATGTAAGGGCAGAGAAGGGAGAACAGCACTCAGGGAAGGACTCAATCAGCATATAAAAACTCGGAGAATGGTAAGATATTTAGGCCAAAACCCAATAGGAATCCGTAAACAGGCTTAGAAGAAGTCAGCAATAGCCTCTTTTTCAACTAGAAAATAAATAGGGCAAAATAAAAATTATATTTTGTCTCCTTGGCTCCCCTGTGGTTGCCTGTGCTTTTGCCAAAAACCTGTTCATAAAAAACCCCAAAACAAAACAGGATACACCTCCTTTAAAAGAGAGGCGCATTACTCAGACCAGCTTCTTGCATGCATTAGGTCTCTTGGATAATACAGCAAGCTTGTAGGGCAGAACATTGTCATCCGGTTACATAACAGGATTGAAAGTCATCACAAGTAGATTATTATTTTGTTTGTCAGAGCCACATTTCATAAAGAAATATGAAAAAAAATGTTCAAATGGAGTGCCCATTGCATTACACCGCTCGCACAACAAGAGGGTGGCTTTGATTGGCCCTCGGGTTGTGAGTGTGGCTTTGATTGGCCCTCGGGTTGTCCCATCTGGTGGCTGGCCTGATCGCAGGTGAGGTGTAGTTCTGTCCCTAGATCTCCGGAAGGTTAATCAAGGCTGTGTAGGCTCTCCCATCTCTGGGTGAGACCTGGCAATGACTGCACACATGTCACAATTCACCCTTACACAACCCAGAATCCATTCCAGCATCATTTGCTTTGCATACATTCATATCCACAGAAATTCACATTGCCAACTTTTGAACTCTAAATGTAGGTTTCCGGAAGCAATTCAGGCCAGATTGGATGTCTTGCTCAAGTGTACACATAGGTGTCAACCCATATGGTTTGCATGTAAAAAATATGTTTTTTCCACTATTTTGGAGGTACACGGGCATATAAGGCTGGTATACAGGAAATTTAGCCTGATACAATTTTTCTAAATAGTGATTGATTAACTTAGTCTATTCAATCGTAAGTTAATTCAGTTGTAGCAAGCACATCTCTCTCCATCTAAAAAGATGCCAACAGGATTAACCTTTACATTATTTAAACTAAATGTGCCTAAATTGTATAATTTCACATGCAAATGGACTGAAATATGTTGTTTTGTGGACTGTTATCTTCTAAATCTGTACACAAAATCATTTTCTAATCGTATAAGTGAAATCTCAATGCAATCTCAACACCAACAATACAAAAACCAAATACAACACAGTATGACAGCAATAATGAATCAAATAGACAAAAATAAAGAGGAAATGAAATAAATACCAAGCCAAAAACCCCACATACCGTGCGCTCACATATGTTAAATTAGTATGCCAGCTGTGGTCTAGGGACCTGATATAAGCTGGATGTATGTATGACAGATTTAAAGAAGGGTCAGTATGAGAAGTCCTCCAAGAAAGGGGAGGGAGTGGGGAGCATGCTGATACCATGGGGGAGCCCTCTCTGGCAGTAGTGACCATTGTGCTAGATGCCTCATACTATCGGCACAATGATCAAATAAAAGCTTAGGGAGCCCTAACCCTCCTCCACAGACTGGTGTAGATTCCCCAGAGGCATCCGGGGACGTCAAACATTCTACATGAACACTTTGCATAATATTTCACTGGAATGTCTATTGGGAGTGACTGAAGTAAATAATAAATTTTGGGAACACAGATCATTTTAAGGATATGCGCCTTACCCCAAATGGATAGAAAAAGGGAGGACCACCTCTCCACATCAGCAGATATTCTTTTTAGAAGAGGGTCAAAATTATCCTTAACTATATCAGTTAATTGTTTAGTAAATACGTTTTTAAAATAAGGGCAGCTCTCTCTAGGGCTTGACACCTATGGGTACAACTGTAGATCCCCACCTTTAACTGGAAGGCCGTAATTGGAACCAGAACAGTGAATGATGGGAGCTGTAGGTGTGTCACTGTCATTTTCACCTCCACTATTGACAGCCAGCCAGGGCACCCGGCCAACAAGAGCCATTAGAACTGAACCATCCACAGGTTTCCTGTATGGGATATAAGAATTAGACCTGAATTAAAGAAACTGAGCTTAAAGTCAAAGAGTGCCCAATCAAAGCCAGCAGAAGCATTCTGTTGAAACCACAGAAGTACAAAATGACCCCACATTACTACTGCATGCTTCCAAGATGAATCACTTCTGGAATTCCAATGAGGACAGTCAAGGGCAAAGCACTTTCCTTGGAATTTTACTTTCCCTATATTTGGCACTTTATTAATATGATTTCTGCTTGCACCACTCTGTAGTTTAATTTCTGGTCAGAAAGCTGTAGTTTCATCAGTTTCATGGAAAGGTTGAACATTTCTCTACATTTTCAGCTCTCTGATATCTTACGATATCTAAAATACTGTAAATTCTCAGACTCTTTTAGGCTTGCTTTTAATGCACTTGGTATGTCTTCAAGAGAAAACAGTCCCCTGCACTCCAGTGGGAGCTGTTAATAACAGAGTAAGACCAAATGAAGGTTGTGGTGTGGTGTGACCCCGTTCATTGATAACATGCTTTTGTGTGTCATTTCCCAGCAGCCAGATTTCCCCATCACAGCAGAGAGCATTGAATCATGACTTCCCATAGAAATCAGAGCACTGAATTTATACAAATCTGAGCACCAAGGAAAAAGTTAATCAATTGTTTGAAAATGTGGAGATGCTTAAAATCTATGAAAAGGACTTTCTAGTCTATTTTTTTTAAAGTGTGCTGCCTGTCAAACCTCATTATATTTCCAGCACAATACTTCTAGCTTACTTTATGTTTCGCAACACCCACAGTTGGCCACAGGAATAGGGCTCAGGGTCTGGTCTTGTCTGGATTGCTTCTTTTAACACAATACCTTAGACTTTCACAGGTCCATACACGCAAACTGGCACACTCATGGAATGTTCAGCTCCTAAACATTGCTTCTGGCCCCTCGGGTAAAAACACAACACTAAAGGGCAATCCATCTCTCATCCTGCTAGTGTGTGGTAGCTTTCCTTAATGAATCTCATGAAATGTGTTCTGTCAGCTGGGCTGAGAAGACATAAAGTGAGGACTGATTTATCCGCCTTTAAACATTTATATGAAGAGGGGGAAAAAACAACAAATAGGTGGTACCCTGTTGAAGCATGAAATATTAAGGCAGCCGTTCGTGGAGGCCGGGTAGAAGCCAGTCTCTGTTGTAATTTCTATGAGTTGCCTTCATGGACATCAACAGTTGGATTACTACTCATAATGCACCATTACTAGAAAACAAAGGTTTCAAACGGTCTCTCTAGACACACACCCCGAGCAGCCTACATCCAAGGAATATTACAGGAATGCCCAACCATTTCATTAGTGCATATAATACAACAATAGCAGCACAGCGTGCTATATGGTAGGATGGCCTTTGTGCTGCCAGTGCATTTTCTTATGCATAAATATTGTTGTGGGGCCTCCCGTGTGCTCCAGTGCTTACAACATTCAAACTCATAGCACGAGGGGAGGATTGATATGAAAGTAGCGGGTGTAATTGGATACCAAAAATTTAAATAAACAAATAATAAAATTTGAAAATTTCCTTTATAAATATTGTTGTGTACTTGTGGGCCCTAATTTTCAAGCTTATGCCAATACCACACCGTGGTTGTTATAAAGCAGAGCATTATTTGTTGTACAGCACTTACAAGCAATTTAAGGTGTTTCTCACAGGCCAGACCATATTACGGTCAAGAGTAGGTGTTTATTTGGAATTTCCATGGGAACTAAAATAAGTTCTGTATATGATACATATACATGCCAGAGATATAGATTTACTGATTATACATTGCTGTGATAAAGCTGCTGGAATACATTGTATATGTTCCTAACTCTGTCATACATCCTTTGAGGAAACTGAAACCACAGTAATGAAGTAAAGAAGAGAATTCAGGGAGAGTAGCGTAGCGGTCTAACGCACCCGTATCTTAGCTGGTCCGACACAAGTGTGTGCTGCCTATCAGGGATGCGGTTCGAAACCCGTCTCTGCCATACCAGCCCTGGCCGTTAGCCCTGATTGGGGGTGGGGTTTGGCTGTCCGCCCCAGGGGGAGGGAGGAGGGTGAGCCAGCTCGAGTTCCCCATGAAGCATGTGAGGGAGTCTTCAGAATGTGGGTGCGTGAATTCCGTCTCAAAGGAAGCGGAGTTCGCTGCCCTCTGAGAATTAACTTGCCTCGTAGAGACGAGCAGCGGACTCATGTGGGGAGGGCAAATCAAAATAAATAGAGGGTATAATTGGCCACTAAATTGGGAGAAAAACGGAAAAAGATTGTATTTGCTGAGGACTCTGAGTTCTTGACCTAGTCTTAATTTTCAGTCACCTGCCAGTCCGTGCTCACTGATGGCCAAATCCCCAGGGATCTGCTAACAGGATTATGGAGGGTGGGTCTCGCCTGAGCCAATCAGAGAGGCTGGTGCACCTACTGTGACAGTGAAAGTGCTCCAGGATGCTGCTCCCCCCACGTCAGAGGGAATGGGATATAATGACTGGATGAAGCTTTGGTTTCATCCCTACTGCAGGACCCCACTGTACCCTCTCCTCGTCTGTACTGCAACCACCTCTGACACACACGAAGTAGACCTATCTTACTACATATCCACTGTGACCAAGAGAGCATGCCATGCTACCCTGACTTAATCCCTTTCAATTCCAATACCCTGCTATCATTATTAGCACTGTAAACATTTAGTAAGATGCTTTCTGTCCTTTGATCCAATTCTGTGATGCATCAATGAACTCAAATGTACAATGCAAATCTTAGACTTTAGGATACATACTAAGGGTGTTTTAATGAGTGTATCCTTAAAGGCAGTGGTCCCCAACCTCGGTCCTGGGGGCCCACTGTGTGTGCTGGCTTTCGTTCCAACCATAATTGTAGCCTCTCTATTGTAACTAGCTGTTAATTGTTCTTAATTAGACACTTTTCATTTATATTAAAGCATGATTTCACACTGTTAAGACCATATGTCAGAAATAGCTATGCATGCCATAAACAATAAACGTCCCATGTTCACATCCCAAGACATTTAATCAGTCACTATTGCTCTCATTTTCTGTAATGCACTGTATGACACATGATTCCTTACATCTTTTAATTGATTCAATTGTAGACAGGTGAAATCAGTGGGGGCCTTATTTTTTAAAGTGAACAGCTGGTCACAGAAACCATTTGTGGAAGAATTCAATGACAAAGCAATTGGCAATGAGCCAAACCTGCATTGTGTTAAAATAAGTTCAAAGAAGAAAATGGTAGAACTTACACAGATGTTTTCAACAACCTTAATTGATCAAGAGACTAGCAGGAACAAAAACCAGCATACACAGTGGGCCCCCAGGACCGAGGTTGGGGACCACTGCTTTAAGGGATCTAGTTTGGTCAGGACAGTATTGAAAATGCACCTGGGTGGTAGTGTAATTGCTAGCTTTTGTCGCAAACTGAATATTTATCACTTGTGCCCAATTTGGTCGTATCCTGGTCTGCCTCAGCGAACTTCAGAGGTTGGACAGACTTTTATCTGCTGAGCATCACAAGTGCATCAATGAATGTTACTGAACAGTGAATACAGTTCAGGTTTTAATACAGAAGGCTTAGATGAAAATATACACAAACTAAACGAATGTGTGCTGCACCTCTTCCTCATCCCAGAAAACTAGACAGTATAGTACAGTACAGTATACTATACAGTATATCAAAAGCGATTTTCTCCGTAGGAAACTGATACACACACATTCGATTTAGGGTGATGAGTCTAAATGGCAAACAAGCAGGATAATATAATATAATAATATATGCCATTTAGGAGACGCTTTTATCCAAAGCGATTTACAGTAGTGAATGCATACATTTTTCAGTATATGTGGCCCCAATGGGAATCGAACCCACAACAAGTGTTGTCAGCGCCATGCTCTACCTACTGAGCCACACAGAGCCACAGGATGAATTTGCAGGATAGGAAAGGTGGAATAGAAAAGTAAGGAAAAATTTTTTTGCTGATGATATTGTTGAGCTGTAGGGTAGGGGGGATCATATCCAAATGTTATATCCGTAAAAGTTTGTATTCTGTTTAAAACCGGTAATATTCAAAACAAGGAAGTGAGAGAAATCTGAAAAAACATTTATTGACTAATCAAACTGCAGGACATCTGGTCAACCTCATTAGTTTAGGACATCTGGTCACTCTTGTCAGTTGAGTATCATACGCCCTCCAAATATGCACTCAGTTATTTTCTATTGAAAGCAACTGTAACAGTAACTTGCTCTTCACACGACATGGCACTGGCTCATCACAAGCCATGATGAAATTGCCAGTTTGCTATAGCAAAGGCATTAAAGGTGAAACAATCTGATCATCTGACCATACTGAACCAAACCCACAGGTAATTTATCCTCCCTAAAAATTATGAAATAACTTAAACATGTTGTCAACAACCAGCACACACAGGAGTCCCCAGGGCCAGGATAAAACCAGCATACACAGGGGTCCCCAGAACACATAGTGTAAACCAGCACACACAGGGGGTCCCCAGGATACATAGTGTAAACCAGCACACACAGGGGGTCCCCAGGATACATAGTGTAAACCAGCACACAGGGGCCCCCAGGACTAGCACACACAGGGTCCCCAGGACCAGGACTGAAAACTGCTTCCCTGGAAGACGGTGTTCACTTGGCTCCCTCTCGTCTGCTTCACTGTGAAAGGAGCGCACCGCACCTGTTCTCATATTCATGCGCAAAATAAATGTGACGGGACGTACCCGTACAGGTGACTTACCTTGGGTTATAGGAGACTGTGATTTATCATGGGCTTTCAGTAATAAAGTTGATCAGATTTTTGTCTGGTTAACACATTCTTAGTTATATTGTGATTATTACATATTTATATTGTACTCAAAAGCTACACAGCATATAGATTAAAGACATCATGATTTAGACATGTTTCCATGTACAGTGCATTAAATAACCAATGCATTTCAGCCTGCAGGTGTAGGGATAAGTGTTGTATAAAGGTGTCAAATGTTAATTATTTTATAGAGGTGCAGGAGCCTTGACATGGTTTGGCAACCCCTTCCTTGTTGTCATGAGTCAGAGAAAAGAATGTTGCCACACAGTGAGACACACACAAGCCTTTGGCCCCACTGTTTGAGTAGCACAAGGAAAAACCATTAATAGAGCATTAATAAGTATCCAACTTGTCCACAGTTCAACTAGTCAAAAGACTGGTTGTAGTGAGCTAGTAGTTCATTTTATCACCAAACACACTTGCCCACTGCAGCCAGGGCCGCTCAGGGGGTGGCGGCTGGCTTTCATTGACTCGTTGTTCTGCATCCCACAATGACGGATGTTGTCTTGCATAAAATATATCCATAATGTTATTTTATTCAATAATATCTGTTACCAGGCTGGCTGTCGACCGGGGGGATAGCATAGGGCGGGTCTAAAAGCACCAGTTCACTTTGGCTGGTCACCCGGTGTGGTGTGATTCTGCCCTACTGTCAAAACTAGACCGCCCACGGCATTTGCCCGGACTTCAAAAGCCCGATCGGAGGCGGCGTTTGGCTGTCTAGGGTGAGCCAGCATGAGTCCGTCGAGGAGCAGGAAAAAGGCGTCCATGGTAGAATTCCGTCTCGGAAGAGGCGGATAAATTCGGCCCGGAAATAATGTCTCGCCCCGGAGGATGGGCGGCGGACTCGTGGGGGAGGGGAAATTGAGATAAATAGGGTATAATTGGGTATAATTGGCAACCAAATTGGGAGAAAAACTGGAAAAAAATAAAAATAAACACATAATAATATCCGTTACGCCCCGCTCAACAATATCATCGCCCCCATGTCAAGAAACCTTTCATAACTATTTCGCTGTTGTTTTGACTATTACCGCAATTTAAATTAAGTACAAACTTTTGCAAATACAAAATGCAGATATGATCCTCGCACTAGAGCACAACAATATCATCAGTAATCGCTTCATTATTTTTTGCTTGGTATTATTCCTTGTTATAAGATCCCTCCTCTCATGTGCAATCATATTGAACCTCTGCAATCGCTTAGGGCATTGCTCCATGATACATCACTTATATGTCACTTATATTTTATCACACATGGAACTTGCACAGCACCTAATGTTTTTATTGACACCCCCCCAATGCACTGCCCAACCCATGTTGATGCAAGTGACATTATTACTGACCATTATTTTTTTTTTTTTTTTGTGTGTTTTTCAGATTTTATCCCATTTTCTCCCAATTTGGTAGTCAATTAGACCCACTATTTTTATGTCAATCCCCCCTAGTAATGTGAGTTCGCTGCCATAGTCCTGAGACCGGTAGTGACGAAGGTGAAGTAACGCCTCTTCCGAGACGGCACTCGCCAAGCCGTCGACCATAACCCGGTACTACAGTGCCACTGTTATGCGCAGCGAATGTCATGCCTCCCTGGGGCGGACAGCCAATCGCCGTCCTGGTGGCACTCCCGGCCAGAGCCGACTCTGGTGAGACGGGGAATTGAACCCCGGTCTCCGTGGCCAGCGTCGGACGTTGTAACCACTGGACCACGCGGGAGGCCTTACTGACCTTTATGACTGACCACAAACCCACCAAACTGGGAGAAATATGAGGCGAGAAATATCCCATTTGCAATGGGCAAACACTAGCAATTACACTACCACCAGATGCATTTTTGCTACCGTCCTCCCCAAATGATGTGCCCAAAATGTGACATTTCCATCTTTTTAGGCTTTTGCCAACCATTATCTCTCAGTTTTTGGGTTTAATTAAGTTTCCAATAACACATTAATTGTTTTCATAGACTACGGCTTGCTAGCTGAGTAATTTAGGTAGCTAGTGTAGCAGTCCCCATCTTACCTCTGTTCACACTGGTCATGCACATGTTCACAGTTAAGGACACACTACACCGCAGGCATCGCAGAAGCAATGCAGCAGCAAACCACACTAATTAAAACTGTGGATGTGGTCATCTACACCACAGACTAACCACATATTAAAAAGGGGTTTGGTTTTTGGTGCATTTTTGGTTTGTTACCTTAACCTGTCATTGTGCTCCGGTCACAACAAATGCAGCCAATGGTCCTTAACAGGAATCATCATTATGCTCAAACCATACAATACAATACAATACAATCATTTAGCAGATGCTTTTATCCAAAGCGACTTACAAAAAGTGCATTCAGCTCAAGTAAATGAACAACCACTTAATGCTATAATGTCTAAGCACACCATTCGTCAAGTACGCCACATAAACAACACAAGTGCTAATTACAAGGAAATTAACAATATGTGCTAAGTTATAAGTGCACTTCTTATTTTTTAAATATAGGGATGGGTGGGTTAAGGTCCAAGGTGCAGTCTAAAGAGGTGTGTTTTCAGCCCGCGGCAGAGGATGGGCAGTGATTCGGCTGTCCTGACATTAGTGGGGAGCTCATTCCACCATAGTGGTGCCAGGACACAGAAGAGTTGTGACCGGGATGAGGGGCCATTGGTCACTCAGCATGAGGGAGTAACCAATCACCTAAAGGCAGCAGTGGTCAGGCTGGGGTGTAGGGTTTGACCATGGCTGAGAGGTAGGGAGGGGCTGTTCCATTCACATCCCTGTATGCCAACACCAGTGTATTAAATCTGATGTGAGTGGCTACAGGCAGCCAGTGAAGGGTGTGGAGGAGTGGGGTGGTGTGGGAAACTTGGAGAGGTTGAATAACAGATGGGCTGCAGCATTCTGGATGAGTTACAGGGGTCTGATGGCACGTACGGGAGCTCCACCCAGGAAGGAGTTGCAGTAGTTCAGCTGATGACGAGGGCCTGGACCAGCACCTGCGCCGCTTCCCTTATGAGGAAGGGGCGAACTCTCCTGATGTGTTATCCATGCAAATGTGTTTTTATGGGATGCATGAGTTCATCAGAGAATTCAAGATAACCAACTCTTTATGTGCTGGTAAATTCTGAAAGCACTTCTACAGATCTTTGAGAATTTTCATTGGAACTTGTTACTAACTAAAACTAAACTAATCATTCAAGAAGGATTTTGTTTTAATATTGGTGAAAATATATGTTGTTTTTAAAATTGTCAGTAATCTGCAGGAATTTTAATGTAGTTTAAAGGGTTTAGAAATTTCACATAATTATTGTTGCTTTTGTTTTACACCGTGCTCTGCTGTCATACATGTCTTACTATGTATAAAATTACAATGATACTGGCCTCTTTGCTAAGTCAGCTGTGTTTGACTCAGTGGGCGGGGCATGTCGCATAAGGAAAGGTGGGGGCTGGGCGGCTGTTCCCGGGCAATCAGGCTCCCATTTTGCGCACGTCTCACACACTCAACAAGTAAAGGGCAACTGCTCATACAGCAACATTGTTAGCCTCTGTATGTGAGTTTAATCCAAACCACATATCCAACTAGCTCTTCTGTGTCCTCATCTTAACTCATCCCACTTCAGTTCAAATAGACCACAATAATAAAATCCCTCTAGACCAGACTGTTATGAATGGATAAAGATATGAGGATATCTGAGGCAAAGTCATTGCCAAAGTCAAGACCAGACACCAGGAGGTCTTTTTGTATCTGCACTTGATACTTTGCAAAACACAGCAGAAGTGTTGAGCTTACAGCATGTCAATGGACAAAAATACACCTGGTTCCAAGTCACTCATATAAATAGCCATTCTGTGACTGGATACATATTTGAAACTTTGAGATTTTGAGATCTTAATCTGAAGATCATTTGATAAGTGTTAATGTATCAAACACACCATCTCTAACTCCTAGTTGGCTATAGGTATCTCCCTGTTGACATGGGGTGGGTTTCGAAACGACCTTTGTGAAAGGAATCACTAAAGCAGGAGCAGGAGTAGTTGTATGATCATTTTTCCTTTCACACAGCTGTCTTTAAATCAATATGCAACCGTAATAGATCCATCCTACCGTGGTTAAAACTGAAGAGCTCACATTCGTTTCTGTGTTTTCCCAACAAAAACAAATGTCATTTCTAGTGACAACAGCAATGGGCAACCCTTTTGAGGTGAGGCAGGCCTGGTGGCAGGGGGGGATTGTAAATTATGAATTGTGAATTGTGAATTGTAAAACTGGGAGCAGCGTGTTTGAAGCCATGTGAATTGTCATGTTAAGTGGTGAGCAGAAAAATTGACAGCAACATTGCTGGCAAATTAACAAATGTGAATAGTACTGTATATTGATCCGGTAATGTAATCATAAAACGTGCTGTCACTGTGTGGCGTTCTGGAGTGAGGACACAGAACATTTATTGTGTGCTGCAATGTTAATCTCAAGATGTGTGAGAATTGGTATACAGTCATATATTGGCACAGATCATCTAACTTTAATGCATTGATTGTGGTAATGTTACATAAGGTTACATAAGGTGAGGCAAATTTGTTTACTCCCCCATTTTCCCCCCATTAGTTAGCCAATTGCATCCTATTTCTAATTCAACTATCCCTTCCCTCATACTACGAGCTCACCACTGCAACCCTGGGACCCAGGACCTGTCTCCAGGAAGTAGGTGGGCAAGTTCTGTCTCGGAGGAGGCGGATCATCGCTGGCCTCTGAGAATTGGCTTGACCCGGAGGATGGGTGGCGAGTTTGTGGGGGGGGGGGAGGGAAATAAATATAATTGGCTACTATTTATAATTGGGAGAAATACAGGAAAAAATCTGAAACAAAAATACACTTAAAAAAAAAAAATTGCAAAGAATGCATTGATGGTGGTACTGTTACAGAAGGGTATCTTTACTTACGGAGAATATAGCTGGCAATTCTAACCGTGTGTGTTGTACACTAATTGTATCCCATGTAACATGAATTAAAATAAGCATGCAGTTTTTAAGTGAACATCGCATTATTTTAAACTGTAGATGTGGGAAGCCATCCTTCATCCCCTTACATTACATGTAAGTTAGCAATGCATGTCCTGAGCTAGCGAAGCTCCATTGGTGGGGAGGGAATACAGCCAGCAGTAGATAGCTAGCTAACAGTATAATTATGCCACTGGAAAGCTACTAGTGTGCTGTTGTTAATGAACCTATCGTAGCCAGCTGGCTAGGTAGTAAGCCAGGCAGCTAATGTAATTGGCCACTCTGCTGAGGTTAATGACAGCATATATTACTATTACTGTCTAGCTAACTACACTTCAGTAGTAAGTGAACTGACGGAATCCAGCAAGCCGAACGAAACAGGGCATATGTGGTTGTCTAGCTGGCTATGCCTACCTCTTATTGGTTTAAGAATCCAGGGACTTAGGGCCTACCTTGTAGTTACTGCAGCTATCTGAGCCATAAAACAATATGATGCAGGATTTACATGTGAACTGATAAGAAATACATTATAGAAATTTATTTTTGTTGGCTGTAGATAGCATACATCTCTAAAAGCAATAATATTAATGTTTTGGATAGTATTAGATTGCAAACAAGCTACTTCCCACAGAAAAGCAATACGGCCTATTTGCTGAAATAGCATTGCATGTGCACATCCATATATATGTCGAAATAATGATGTCACCTGCTGCAATATTCCTGGAGCCAGGCCTGATATGAAGGAAGAGATGAACACTCTAGCTCTCTACATTTATTCCTGATTCACTCTATCGTTCAATGATGGTTTGATTTGAACTCCCCAAACGAGGCAGACGGCGCTCACCAGGGTCACCATCAGAGTTGGGATTTTTCAGGAGCAACAGTGACAACAGCCGGGGAAAGATGGGAATGGCCAGGAATGATCAGGTAACAGGTCAGAACAGAAAAAGGACAAGCAACTCTAGATCAGTTAAACCTGCTGTGTTTAATCTGTGCGTGAGAAAACACTAAAGTTATAAGCAAGAGCAACCAAAAGTATCATGCCCAAATTTGGAACAATTAAGAGCTGTGCGGTCCTTCAGTCATAACTTCTGAGCAGAAGGCTTTTCAGATTCTGAATTTTATTACAGGGAAAACTATACGCCATGGAGATCTTGGTTGATTTTCATTTAAAAAAAACACATGTTTTATCAAGCAACCCATTGTAGCAGCATTTAAGTGATCATAACTTATTCCTGATATGTATTAATGATCCTCGTTTTCGCTTATTGACTCATTTAAATCTCATAAGATCTGCATGAATACATACATTTATAGAAATGGAAGTTTAATTAGTTTAGATGTTCCCTAAATATTTGCAATAAATCTCAATACTTAACACATGGATCAATTTAAATCATTTTAATTTATTTGTTTTAGTCACTGTATCATAAATGTGCTTTCATAGCTAATGCTTACAATACATATGTTTGCAGAAGTTGATCAAATTATTCATGTCTGCTGATGTTGCTGGGATTCCAAGAAAACACATTCAAAGTAGAAAACAAATGATTTCCATAATTATTTTACTAATGATTTAAAATGATAATTAAGTCTCTCTATGGAACATCCAACAGAGGGAAAAAACATCTGTTTAGTCATAGAAATGTTGAATAATAAATATTTGCTCGATTTTTAGCTTGCTTCTGTATTTAAGGCCGACAGTGAACTCTGGTAAAGTAAGTTTTTGCTTTTGGTTAAAATGAGACTAGCTGATGCCTGTCCTCTCTTCACATCTTATTTAAATTATTTTATTTAAAGCTTTAAAACTTATTTGTACAACACTAACTTATTTTTACTAGCAATATCCCAACAGAACATTCATTAGACTTGGTAACACTGTATTGTTCTTGCTTTTTAAATCGTGTTTGTGTGTGTGTGTGTTAACAGCAGATCTCGTGAAAATGCTTTTCATTGTGCAAGGTAGTATAACAACAAAATGGCAGCATTCATTGTTTTTTTTAAGCAAATAATGAGTATTCTGTGTTTCCATGGCAACAGACCAGCTGCAGCTGGAAGGTCTCAGGGCTCAGGAGATCGCCCAACATCTGTGAATCACAGTGTCTGCATGTCCTTCACCTGAATCTGACACGTGGGGGAGGGAGCAGGGTGTGGCGGCGACTTTCAAGTGCTTCAGGAAGCAGGGAGCTGCCAAACACAGACAGCATCCTGGAAACTGCACATGAGAGTCCTCTATAAGGCCTGCATGTATATATATATATATATACTGTATATATATATATAACCTCATTATATTTCACTGAGTCAGTGCAGTTGGCAATCTCAAATTGTATGCAGTCAAACTTGAATTCGCAGGTAACCTGGAGACCGTACACAAAAGTGCACAAAAACGGAAATCAAATGGATATATTTTCCAAATATAAAATATAACAAGCTGCTTATTTAATAAATATATATCAAACAGTGTTGATTGTTAATAATGTATACTTCAAATTCCTATATGTTTACAAATAAACCCCTGTGTCCTCTTTCTCCCCCCACCTGGCATCACTTGTTAATAACACGGTGTCATTGAGTTCAAAGGCAGACAGTTTCCCTCTGTATACTGGCTAAAGTGGATTTGTCAGCACTAAAATAAGAGGCCTGCAGTTGGCAGTTGGTGAGGGGAAGCCTGGAGCATTGCTCAGAGTCGGGTTCCATTGCTGACATTCCAGTCACCTAACCTACGGCACCCCCACCCCCGCCCCATACACCATTCTTGCCAATTTCCAGGTCAGCTTCAATGTAACTTCAGGGCCTTAATTGGTCACCACAACAAAATCTGCAGCGGTGTAGGTACATTTTGTTCCAATAATACAACTTTTTTGTAGGCTATTTGTAAGTCCATATTTGTAACAACAGAACAAAAATAAATGTAATGTAATGTAAATACCTTTCCAGAACTTTGTTAACCCACTGGAATTATGGTGGAAGCGCTTGGGTGGATCCAAATATTACACAAACAAACTAACTTCATGCCTATTAACTTTAACCCCGCCCCCTTACCCAAGAAATGCTTCACCAAACATAACAGCCAAAACAAAATCCCTGCCCCAACGGACAATTGAGAAGGTTAAAAGAGAGGTCATTTTCTTTGGTCCAGTAGCTAAAGAAATAGTTTTCTTTCAGCTCGCGCCAAACCATCAGCATACGATGCCTCATCAGGTCCTGCCTCATTACCCAAGCTGAAAGACTGGCTTGTGTCCTCTGTAACTCTCTCACTGTTATCTAGACAAACTGAGAGTGATGCATGCCTCCAAACATGCCATATTTACATCAGGTGAACCAAATCATCATAAGCACATCATCCTCCATTTTGTCCCTCTGCTGTTTTCAGTTCTGTTTCTTCCATATAAGGTTAAGTTACAAAATCACCTGCTACATTAGCCCCATGCTTTTTTTAACAGAAAAGTGTAACAAGTATAATAAGCTAAATGAGGCAGTTGCTAATTGAGGCACACTTGTCACATGAAGAAAAACACTCTTAATAGACTAGATTCAATCAAACACACTTAGAGCTGTTTCGTCGTCAAAGCGCAATGCATGGACAGTAGCAGCAATCAAGGACAAAGGTGCATTAAAGCATGTCCTTCTCCATTCCAGTAGTTTGGTGACAGTAGGTAGTGCACCGCAATGCAGTTGTAAAAGAGGTTGTTTTAAGAATAATAAATTACATGACATTACAGGCATTTAGCAGACACTCTTATCCAGAGCTACTTACACAGTTTACATTTCTTAACATGCAATCAATTAATACAGCTTGATATTTGCTGATGCAATTCAGATTAAGTACCTTGCTCAAGGGTACAATGGTACTAACCTGCGAATCGAACCTGCAACCTTTGTGTCACAAGCCAAGGTCCCTAACCATTATACTACACTGTTCCCATGCCTGTCACTTTACCTGCCGAGTTACCTGTGAGTGTGGTGAGTGTTTTGTTCATTATGGGCAATCAGATCAGCAGCTTTAATACCTTTGCCATAGCGAACAATTTTGCCATGTCTAGTGAGCTATGAGACTTGCAGCAATATGAAACAGAACTACACTAAAAGCTCTTTTCTCAGTAGGAAACTGAGAGAATAGTTTAGTTTAGGTACTTTGATCAAATACACATATATTAAAATCTGTTTATGAACAATATTAACTACGTTTCATTGATGCACTTGTGATGCTCCACATAGGGTGACCAGATGTCCTGCATTTTGACCCATTGTCCCCATCCCATAATGACATACTTTGTCCCGCATAATAATATATCTCAGTTTTACTATTATTTTATTTTATTTAGTAGTATTTGTTACCACCACTCCACAATATCATCGCCATGTCAATAAACGTAGTTTTAGAATTGCTCGCTGTTATTTTGACTATTAGTCTCCCGAATTTTAAATAAATAACTTTTATGGATATAAAATACATGGATATGATCTCCTGTCCCACATCTCAACAATATCATCAATTGCTTCATTCATTTTCATTTGTTATTAGTCCTTGTTATACGATCCCTCTCCCGTGGAATCACCCAACCTCTGCCATCTACAATGTCCAATTTCTCTGCCAATCCATCTCTCAGAGCATTGCCCCATGATACACCAGCCAAGTATGTAACCTACATTTTATTTCAGCAAATGTTTAATAAATGTTTTGTTTAAAAACATGATATTACACATCTTACACAATAACAAGGGTGTAGAGACGGTGTCTCTCATTCAAGTGCATTGAACCACGCCCTACAAGTGCAAAGCTCATAATTTGAACTGCTTAGTTTTTTCAACGTTTTTTTTCATTTTGTTTTTTATTTTATCTCGTTTTTCTCCAAATTTGGTAGCCAATTACACCCGCTATTTTCAAGTCAATCCCTCCCTTGTAATGTGAGTTCGCTGCCGTAGCCCTGTGACCAGTAGTAATGAGGGTGAAGTATCATCTACTCCGAGACAGCACCCGCCATGCCATAGACCGCAACCTGGTACTACAGAACCACTCCTGTGCGCAGCAAACACCCTGTCGGCTTCCTTCCCCCCTCCCTGGGGCGGACAGCCAATTGCTGCCCCCGGTGGCACTCCCGGCCAGAGCCGACTCTGGCGCGGCTGGTGGAATCGAACCCCGGTCGCCGTGGCCAGCGTCGGACGTTGAAACCACTGGACCACGCGGGAGGCCCCCGAACTGCTTAGTTTAATACAGATTGTATTTCAAATAGTCGTTTATTGAACGATTTGCCTAAGAGTGAGGTGAAATACAGAACATCCACAAAACAGTCTTGTGTGACGGGGTATAGCATATCTGCCCGTTCTGTTCATACACACTTTGAGGGCCTGCATGGCTGCAAAAGACTGTCAGTCTGAACGGTCCTGCTGGTGAGCTCCTAAATAATTTCACTAGAATAATTCCCCCTGTACAGTTTTACTTGTTATTTTCTTCAGTTTGGTAAAGGAAATGCCAGGTCTCATTGAAAATGAATGGCTTCATTTCAGAGATCCATCCCAGGCGTTTATTGACTTGAGTTTCATTAGAACACGACAACTGACTAGAAACAGCAGGCCTGGGACTGAACTCCTTTTATGGAGTTAAATTCAAGGTTTATGAAGGTAGGTGATTCATGCTGGAAAGAAGCTAGTCCTGAAGCTAAACCACACATTTTCAATTGGGTTCAAGTCTGGACACTGAGGTGGCCTCATCTCATGAATTTTGGACCATAACACTCGGTTCCAATGACAGTTTTTCATTGTGTTATGGTCAGATAAGACAACAATTCAGCCTATGATGAAATATATTTTTGCATCTACTGGTCCTGGGGCTCTTGTTAAGGTCAATGGAATCATATAATCCATCAAATACTAAGACACTTTTGCCCAAAATCTGGATCCCTCTGCCAGGAAACTGCAATTTAGCCGCAAATGGATCTTTCAGCAAGACAATGATCCCAAGAAAAATGAACCAAGAGATGGATAATGCACCACAAAATTTGCAATGACCTGTTTTGCAATGGCCATTTCAGTCTCCAGACTTAAACCCAACTGAAAATGTGTGGTTTTAATTGAAGAGAGCAGTACACAAACACAGACCGAAGGAACTGAAGGATTACTTGTTCAATCTTTTTCTCCCAACAATTGTATTGGTATTAAAGAATATAATTTTCCTATTTTTTTGAGTCTCGTGTATGTCTGTTCACTGGTTTGTTGTGCTTTTATAATGTGCTGCTGGTGGCAAACTAATTCGCCACTTGGAGATCAATAAAATCCTTTTCATTCAACATGTATATTTTTTCGCTGTAGTGTAGTACCCTGCACCCTTGGTGCTGTCGGTGAATGCACTGTACTGTGCTGCCACGGCCCACGACAGGCCATTGTGTCTTACGCCTTATCTGCTGCCTCGGTTTGAATGCGTGTTTTGTTGCCATGGCAACATTCTCTGGTGCCAAGTCAGAGCTAGCCAGTGCTGTCAGCAGGAAGGCAGACTGTTTTGGGCTCATTTGTGTCTCTAGGTGGGGCTTGCAGTCCACTGGGACCCCTGGGCAACCGCCTCTGCCTGCCTGCACAGCGCCTTTGTTTAGCTACCATCCCCCTTGACCTTACTCCGAATCACCATTTCACAGATCAGCACATAGTTCTCAATATGACATTGTATGAGGGCAGCAAAGATAGAACTGCTGTGGCTAGGTATCTTAGCTTTCAGCAGACACCGCACAAGTGCACTCTCAGGATCTTAGGGAGCATTCACTCAAAACGTAGTATTTAAAAATAAGCAGCTTGTTATTTGCATTAAGCTATGCCCGTTAACCATGAGGGAGACAGAGCAGTGCATATTTCAGACTCCATCTGTAATGCTGCACAGCTGACTGTAACTAGCATATGAGTGCAACAGTATCAGCATGAAACCTACACACAGACACTCAAGGCACAAGCACAGTGCACCACTGCTGACCTTATTTCTAAAGAAAAGGCTGTGTGCAAAACAGACAATACAAATTTGGGCTGGATTAAGTATGTCATCCTGTCCCTTTGCTGTTAACCTTTAAAAAGCATAAAATTTGGCTGCAATGGTTTAACTTGCAGTATGTTTACATTGCATGCTACAGAGAGTGCACACAGCCACAGTGTAGCCCAGTGTTGCTCTACAGGAAGGTTAAAAACAGGCAGCATCCCATGACTTCATCACACAGAGCCAGCTCAACCCAACACGGGCTCCACAATTTGATCCTATATCACGCCATCGCTCTACACACAGGAGGCCCTCCTCATTGGCAAACATATATATTGGCAGAGGGTAACACACCAATCCCCAATACACAAGCACAGACACATAATTAATTGTTATATACAATTCTAGGTATGGTGAAATGGTGAAATGGTGAGAAAACATGTTACTCACCTGGAAAGGTGTGTGGGTTGGGCGACCCTCTCTTCAGGCACTTGGAGCACAGAACATGAACAGAGTAGTAGAGCCCTGGCCACTCATGCAAAAGGACGTTCAGCTCTTCCACTAAGGGGGTAATAGCTTGCCAAGCAGTCCAGATATTTGGCAAAGAGGCATGGCTGGCAATAGAGAGGGTCTCGGCCTGCAGCCTGCTCCGGGAAGGTCGGTAGCTGACAACCACAGGCACTTTGCCCCGGTAGGCAAAAATTTGGTGCTTGCCATCTGCACGTTGCACCACGTGGGTGTTTATCTGCACACTGTATCGGGCAAACAAACCCGGGGGAAAAAGAGAGGGGAAACTGTACTCTATCTGCAGCTGCTCCACAGAGAAAAGTTGGCCGGTGAGGGCTGAGCCACCATTCACCCAGGCCTCAGCGTGTGGTTCCTCATTGCTGACGTAGCTGGGGAACTTGTACCAGACAGTGGCACCGTTGAGTAGCTTGCTCCTGGGTTTGTTGATGCAGTAGCAGATGCCCATTTTCTCTAGCAGCTCAAGAATGAGGTGCAAGTCCTGCTGGGTCTGGATCAAGGGACTGAGGAGGAGGTGGATGATGTGGGAGGGCAGAAGACCATGCAGCAGGAAGCCCTCCACGTGGTGCTGCAGCTGGGAGGCCTTCACATGGTCCCCTTCCGCCCCGGCCCACAGTTTGTCCAGCAGCGTTGATGAGTCCCTCTGGAAGAACACGTTGAGGATGGCAATGAACCGCGGCAAGTTGTGGAAGACATACTCCTTGAGCGTCAGACTGTCCTCAAAGTAGAGCAGCTTGCCACTCTCATGTAGGTAGGACAGGGCACTTTGTAAGCGGTCCTCTGTCAGCCCTGCCTGCAGGCCCAAGCGGGCCGAGTCCCACCAGGAGAGCCACAGCTCACGGGGCTTAAAGTGCAGCTCCTCCAGCATCTGCCAGGATTTAGGCAGCACACGGTGCAGGTTGGGGAAGATCTCCCGGTGGTCGGCCACAGACATGAGCTTCTCCTTCAGCCGCTGGACATTCCTCTGCACCCCCACGCAGCTGACGCACAGAACCGGGGACAGGATCTGCAGCCGGTGATTGAGCAGGTACTGCAGCTGGGATTTTTTGCGTCGCAGATTCTTGTCTGACACACCATAGAAGAGCACGTGGGGGCTGGTGGTCCTGATGTCATATCCCTGTCCCAGAGCCTGGTCCACCTGCCTCACGATGGTGTACAGGGACTCCGTGTCCCTCCGCTCCTGTAGGGCGATCTGCCGGTGGATATCCAGGCACTTCTCCTCCACTTCCACTTCCTCGCACAGGTCGGTGTGCGTTCCCACGATGCACACAACTGCGTGGGGTACCTTGGCGCCGAGCAGGTGGAGGAAATACCCCACATGGGTGTAAAAGGTCCTGGCTGTGTATGTTTTTAAGTTCACCACCAGGATGTACAGAGCACCGGGGGAAAGAAAGAAGGGTTTGATAAGGTCATAGTTCAGCCTCCCGGACAAATCGTACACAATAAATGTGAGACTCCGATCAGCGTCTGCTACCCAGTTCGTCACATCAATCCCTTTATTTCCTGGGGCACCCTGAGCGTCCTGTGGTTTGCTAATGATGCACTGCCTCAGCCTGGTTTTCCCTGCATTCTTCAGTCCCATCAGCACCAGTTTTAGCCTTGGTTTCACAGCTGGCTGGGAATGGGCAAGCTCCTTCTGATAGGCTGCTATGTAGGGGATGCCTTTCATGCAGACCTCATAAGGAGGCTGTATGAGAGGGTTATCCTTAACTTTCCAAATGTTAACTCTGCCAAGTTTTCCAAAGTTGTCAGGAAGTATTGCAATTTGGTTGCCTTGTAAAACAAGCTCCTCCAGTTTCCCCAATTCAACAATAGAATCGGGCAGATATGTTATTCTGTTATTATCCAGCCACAAATTAGCAAGCTTAAAAAGCTGGCCTATCTGTTCTGGGACTAATGTCAGTTTATTTCTGCTCAAATACAGCTCTTCAAGGCCTGTGATCTGGAAGATGACAAGGGGGAATTCCTCGAAGGCATTGGAGGAGAGGTTGAGCATCTTCAGCCTTTGCATCTTGCCGAAGGAGTGCGGCAGGGCCGTCAGGTTGTTGCTGTCCAGCATCAGGCTCTCCAGATTGCTCAGGTTGCAGAAGGTGTCAGGCAAGGACGAGATGAGCGTGCCGCTCAGCCACAGGATCTTGATGGACTGCAGCTTTGTAATATCGCTCGGCAGACCCTCAAATTTGTTTCCGGAGCAGTCCAGCTCCTCCAGGTCACCGAGCAACAGGACATCCGGGGGGAAGTACTCCAACTTGTTGTGGTCCACGTCTAACGTGCGGAGCTTCCAGAGCTGAGAGAAGGACCTGGGGAAATCCTGCAGCTCGTTGAAGCTGATGTCCAGCTCCTCCAGGCACTGCAGGGTGCCGATCTGTGACGGCAAGTACTGGATCTTGTTATGGCTGAGGCAGAGCTTCTTCAGCCCCTTGAGGAGGCCGATGTCCTCGGAGAAGTGGCCCAGGCAGTTGTGACTGAGGTCCAGCTCCACCAGCTGGCCCAGCTCGAACACGGCCAGGGGAACGGTGGAGAACTTGTTCCTGCGGAGGACAAGGATACGCAGGTTGGCAAGGGCGACGCCCAGCCCCTCTGGCAGCTCCTGGAGGGAATTGTTGCCCAGATTGAGCACCTCAATCTCGCTAATATTCTCCGGCAGTGTAATCTTCTGGCTGTTTTTAGTGCTGAGGGTGAGCTGTCGCAGGTTACTCCGCAGCTTCCTGGAGCGCAGGGCCGCATCCCTCCACAGCCTGGCCGTTTTCACATTACTGTCCCTCTCAGCCATGGCTTTGCAGGGAGACCCCACCTCCTCCTGTTCATTGACAGAAATCATCTATTATCCTGACAGCATGATGGTGTGTTCCCTTGCATCGCCAATTTGCGTGTTCTGCATCATAGTAGTCACAAAGTCAACATCAGCAAAAGAAACACTATAAAAAAAAATTCTAGACGAAAAACGTAGGACTTTTCCATCGCATCGGGACGGCAAGAACAAGGCAGCAGAAGCATTTCACGCATGCTCCTTTTCCGCGTCTCTGAATGCAGAACAACAGAAGCCTACCGCAATGAATAGGTCCAGTTTAAAAGTACGAACGGTCCCGTTTGAAAGGCAGGCGGGTTGCTTGGCACCGCCAGCGCGTCCTCCGGTACCACGACATGAACACTTCCAGATTTTTATCAGATAGATTGGAGTGAAACAGCAGACGTTCCTCGTCTCCTCGCCGCCTGTGTTCGCAGACTGCAGCTGTAGCTCCGCTCTGAGCGAGAAGCTGCAGCAACGCCTAGAAAATACTGCGTCAGAATCCTGAGCCCACCTTCCTGGAGCACAAACAATAAGAGAGAAAATAGCCGTCGTCGTGAAACAAAAAGCCTCATAAGTGACTATTCATTTTCTTAATCTAAACTAAATACTATATTATGTATTTTTTTTAAGGCCACATAATTAGCTACTTGAGATGCTTAATATCCGGGTGTTTAGGAAATTAATCGCACAGCATGTCTACAACACTAGTTTTCCAGTTATCAATATATTTAGCTTCCGAAACGGAAGCCCAGGCCATTCACTCTTGTAAATTAGAAAAATACATGTCCTTTTATGATGCCTGGTATTTTCACTGTTAAATACGCAACCTCGACGTGACATACAAATCTATTCCCTAATGAAGCTTTATAAACACAATTATCCAGAGGTATATCGATGCGGTAGAGTACTGTTTTCGTATGGATGTATTAGGCTATTTCCTGAATGCAACGTTTGTGATGTTACTAAGTAAATTATGTCTCCAAAACAAAAATATCTACATGATTTGGTGAGACAACCGTCCTTTGTGATAGAAAATTGTTCTAACCTTACGTAGGGCAAAATTAAGCTTCCATTCACCTTGAAATATCCAAATAGTCCTTTCAGTCTCAAAACGTGTGTGGAATCTGTATTTATCGTTTCAATGGTAGCTGCAATCTATCGTAGCAATGTATGTTCTCATATCTATAATACAGTTCGATATGATTGACTCTCAATTTCTTGCTTTCGGTTTGTAGGTAAACCAACATTATGACTCGTTGTGTGCCTAATCTAACGATGTTTTGCTAGAGGTATATGCAGTCGAGTGTTATTCAACAGAATTCTGCAGGTGAACTCGGAGCGCCTGCTAGTGGACAAAGAGGAGCAGTACAAGTGAGAACAGCCAGGCTCTACATCTATAAAATGGACAACAAATTCAAGATTAAATTAAGATAGCATTACACTGTCACTCTCAAACGAATCTGTGCTAACACATATATGGTGTACATATAGATGTAACATAAATATGCCATCTTTTTAGACCTAAGGTAGTAGTTTGATGTATTGGTTGCCCAGAATTATTATAATTAATTATAGTTCATTTTAAATGGTAAGATGTTTTCAAATAAATTGAGATCATTACAACTGTTATATATTATAACCTATAGTTACTCTATTTGTAAGCTGCATACTGGGCCATTTCAATATAAACCTGACCACAGATGTGCTATCACATCATACCTGAAAATAATTCTACCTTTGACTCTGACATTAATGCCCACATTGTTGGAATTGCTCCCATCTACAGATTGTAGATGAGTGATAACACTATGGTAATGTCTACTCCACATTTTAAGGGCAATAGTGTGACAGTGGTTAAGGAAATGGCCCAGTGACCATACGGTGGTGTGCTTGATTACCAGGTTCTGCTAGAGTTCACTTGAGAAAATATCTTAACCTCATTTGCTTCCTTAAATGGATGCAAGCGGTTGTCAGCAAAGCAAATAACATGTGGATTCTATTTTGGTGCTGTCAAAGTTTGATCCCTATTGTTAAACCATTTTCAGTACATTTTCTTCTCACTTTCCTTTTACATCTTTTTAAATGGCCTACCAATTCTGTTAAATATCTTAACTTGACCCACTGCGTTATTTTAAATGAGCTTGAAAAGGCTGACATTTACACACCAACTTACTCTTATCCTTGAGAGACACCTAAACGTCTGACAGAAGGACTTCTTGCTTAATGTAGTCTCACAATATAACATCCTCCACTGACAGCTTTTGAAATGTGTTCATTCCTCCTGCATTTCTGTCACTGATTGCCTCAACTGTGGGAACATCTGGTTCATCCCCCATCTTCAACTGAAGGATCTTGGGAACCATGCTGTTTCAGATAATTGTAAAATACCACTGTAGCAATGATACAAATTCAACATCTTGGATGAGACCCCAATTGGAAGTGAAGAGTTGCACCTTTACATTGAGGAACAATATTTGAAAATTATGGAGTGCACACACACTATCTAAAATCAACAATTCCTGTACTTCCTCTGCGTTTGTTGTGGAGGGACACTTCATGGTATTGAAATACATTGTTGCGGTGCAGCTTACTTGCACAAAACAAATACACAATGAAACGTTCCAGATGCCAAAAACATTCAAAGTAATGAACACATGTAGATTAAGGGGGATAGGCCTCCCCCTAAGTCACATGAAAGCCTTGGTTCAAACAATATTTCAACTGCATTGTCTTTCTACATATGGATACTATTGTGGAAATTAATTTGAGCAGTCACTCATTGGGTTGTTCCAGTCTATAACTGCTCTTCTGGCTGGCTGGCCTGAGTGCTGGTTATCATTGACACAGTCCAGATAACCCACTGCCCTCCAGTGCAATGAGGACAATGTATTAATCTGAAGATAAATCTACATTTTTTATTATTGACATCGCCACCTGGTTATTAATGTAGCAGTAGTATGTGCAACACAGAAAAATGCTTGGTAAACATGGACTTATGGAGTAGACAGTAGACAGAAATGTAAATTAAAACAAAATTATTCTGGATAGTTCACCATAGGTTTGGTTCTCTGCCCTGAAATCCTAACCACATCATGCTTATTTTAGAGGTAAAGATACAGAACAGGATGAACCTGCTGAAACTGAAACCACCCATCCTTTCAATTTGAGCAGGATGAACCAGGCAGTTCCAGTCCCCCTTTGTAAATCAGGAAATCGGGAAAATCTATGAAACTGTTAACTTTCATTAAGACGTAACCAGGGACTGGGGTGCTGCAGCAAAGACAAGTATTAGGTTTTTAAACACTAAACATTTGATTTTCATCTTCCTACAGCTTGGCTGGAGGTGAATTTATATATCATAAAAGGTGAAAAGAGAAAGCACGCACTAATCTAAGATTTGCAGAGGTTTGTTGGCATTAAAAAAAGGAGAAATCAGACAAACAACTGCTCATAATTCCAATTTGTCCATCCACCCAACTTAATAGCTTACTACTTCTGCGCTTGAAACACAACTGTCATGAGACGATCATAAAAAAGTATTTATTGAGTTATAAATTTTTCCTTGTCGACAGCTCAAAGCCTTCAGAATAAATATTAAAAGACCATTTGAAACTTGGAAACTTTTAATTTTGTGGTATTGGACTGAATTTTTTAGAGTACATATTAAAAATGGAAGGAAGAAAATAGCCTTGTAGGTCCTACTCAGAAACCACAAAATATAGTTATTTTGCAGACACAGCCTACCATTCCATTTATTGATAGAAGAGCAGAACATGCTGGTGGCTAATTTCACAAAGAGAGAAACAGGTGGCATTTAAGGCCAAGGTCAAAGGTCATCTGAGGTGAAGAGGAGGCAGGGGGACAGTACATTTCTGGTTTGTTCAGAGGTAAGGAGACCGTGAAATCCTGGTTTGCTTGCCAGTGAAATTAAGATCACCAATAAGCATAAAACAGTGAAAACTGGCAAAAAATAAATTGTGCAATTAAAAGGGAACATTGCAGCATGCTCTAAAGAAAGATTTTGTGATATGGCACATTATCCATGGTGGTCAAAGTAACAGCGCAAGAATCAAAAGGCTCCGTAAAAATTAGACCGCTTGTATACCAGCCAACTTATGAAGCTGCCACTGAAAATCACGGCCTGCGGTATATTCATTTCCATAGTGTCCATTACTTCCAAACATCCAGGTCTATTCCAACACAGGGAACTTTCCACAAACATGTACAGTACAGAATCAAAATGGGGAAAAGAGCAATGCTATGCAAGCTATGCAGAGATGACGATTTCAGGAAAGAAAAAAAGAAAATAATGTAAAGACCACCTTCTTGATATAAGGCCTTGTGGCAGGTCCCTGATTGTGGTGTGTGAGCGTGTGTGGATAGTGGGGGGTGCTAGTTCCTGCAGCGTGGGTTGTGTGGGGGTGGGGCCCCCTCTACAGGGGCGGTGCTGGGCACGCTCAGCAGCTGGCCAGCGTGTATGCGCTCGTTGACCCGGAGCTGGCAGCCATCTTGAAGCATGCGCAGGGCGATGCGGGCGATGTTGCGGGAGTCGTCGAGTCCGCAGTGAGGACGGCCCTCGTAGTGCAGGCCCAACTTCTCCAGCATGATGCTCAGCTTGGTCTGCGTGCGGGGAACCTGGCAGGGGCCACATTTCAGAGCCTGTGAGTGTACACTCTGGACAACCGTGTCACACCCTGGATAACTGTGTCGTGATAACTGTGTCACACCCTGGATAACGGTGTCATACCCTGCATAACTGTCACAACCTGGACAATTGGACACCAAGACTTAATTTACTCCCTCCGTAAGTGTCATTTAATTTATTTCACTCTATGGCATAAAGGAACTTTTTCATATTGTGAACATTCTCTTTAATCAGCTGTTGGATCACACCTCATCAACGACATTTTTGCGACACAGCAATAGGGCGCGTACATTGTTAGTACTGCGTTTAATGTAAAGTTTGATCTTTTTTTTAACGTTAAAATTTGAGTAACACATTCATTGTGGTTGTGTTTCTTTGCACTTGTTTTTACAGGTTGTTTTGGGTGGGGGTCCTTTTATCCCTTATTTGGAGTCACCTGTTGCTATGGCACACGCACCTGTGCAAGACCAACTGCAGGTGAAACACAATGCTTCTTTGTCATTGTTTTCCATACAAAAATTTTGAATCATTTATTAACCATACATACACACGTGTTACACTACCTGTGCGTAAACTACCTGTAGGCTAAATTCCACACCAAGTATGTGATTTATGGATTTTGGTGGGAGTGCCCCTTTAACATCCTTAATCTAAACACTACGTAACAATATTAAATTCTGCAGATCAATAAAAAGTGAAGGTAAAGCCACCTTGTAAAAGTTCCCGTAGGATTTTCGGATGTTGATCCATTTTTTGGCAAACTGGGGATATCGGATGCCACTCACATGGCACTGAATGTTCAGGAACTTGCTCATGTCCCAGGACCTAGGAGATGAATAGATGGTCAAGACAAATGCTGAAAATCAATACACACATGACAGTGCAAAGCCATTTGCCACTCAGCAGATAAACAAATACACAAAAAAAGAATTTTCTTAAGTTTCTTTTATTTCAAGCAAATTTGGGTTGCCTGGATTGCACGTCTTGCCAACTGCTTCTCTGTAAAAAAATAAGTTGTAAAATAGTGTTAAACAATTTTTCACCTTAAAGTTCAACTGCTGACAGACTACATTAGTGCCTGCACAATAAACTATTTTCTCATGCCGCAAATATTATCACATTGCTTGACTATAATGTGCTATACTTTCTACTCTTATTTATCAGATTTTTCACATTTAATGCAGACTGACAACCAGTAGTTGTCATGACAGAATAGAACTCATGACATTATTGGTTAAAACACAGAGTTAAAACATGGCAACAAACATTCTGTCCGTTTGTGCATCCAAAATCTGATGAAATTTCAAAATAATATTTGGGCCCTTTGGTTTGGACTTTGGTTTCTTTTTCTTTTTTTAAAGGTTAATTTGCTTAATATTTATGCACTTTATACTCTGTACAGCACTTTGGGTATATGAAAAGCACTAATGAAATGTGTTATTATTAGAATTATTAATAGTAGTACTACTACTTGTAGCAGTGCTAGTCCACAGATGGTTAAGTGGTCGTACCCGTCTGTCAGAACGGCATATTTGTACTTGGTTCCCAGCTCTTTCTCCTGCAGCCAGACCACAACCCTCTTTAGGACATCGGAGAAACTGTCTGCTTTATCCACCGTTTCCTACAAGACAAAATAAATACATTCGTTCTTTCATTTTCATGCATACTTCCTTTTTATTAAAATATCGCATATTGTGCTTGGACAAAAATACAATGTAATTTACTCATCTGTTCATTGATTATCATTTGGTACTGTTTGCCCAATCAGTCCAATTCATCGTAATCAAATAAAAATAATGAAAAGCAATCAGTTTTGAATCAAAAGGTTGTTATCATTTGGGTGATGGCAGAAGGTGGCCACAGCAAACCTGTGTAATTCCTGTCAATCGCACACAGAAGTCTGAAAGCTGAATGTTCTTCTCTGGTTTGACATACTCCTGAAATGTGTCTTCCTGAAACAGAATGAACAGAATAAATAATGAATCATTAACAGCAGCATTGCTTCAAATCTTTCAGCACCCTCTTTCAGTATTTATTTTGAAACAAAGCCATTTGGAAATTACATCATCACATGGATTGCAACAAACTTGGCTGGTCGTCTTCTACATCTTATATACCTTTCAAATTTGTTTAGTAAATATAGATTGTTAAGTTACCAGAAAAAAACAACAACCTGACCATGAAAATCTGTGAACATGTATATAATACTCAAGTCACAGGAAAAGAGTACCACACAAAATGTGTTGCTGAAATACCCAGCCAGGTTAGAACACACCCGTATCATACCACTTTACAAGGAGCATGTGCAAATTATTTATTATTCTTTCCATTTTTTTGATAAATAGGACATGGGATATTGTTATGAAATAGGCCTTCGTCTTGATTGTTGCAAGACCTAACAACATTACACATATTGTGAAATGTGACTGAAATTCCCCAGGCTGTACGTGCAATTTGAAATGTGCGTTTTGCAATTTATATTTTGAAATCAGTGCAAATACTCATACTCAATACTCATGGATACAGGTGTCAGGTCTGAGCTCAGTGTGTCTTTTATAAAGAGCCATTTTAATAAAGGGGGGAAAAAAGTCCTTTGATGCAAGGCCCATAAGAATATCACTGCTGAATTACTCAAGACCCCTGGAGCTTGGACATCTTAAGTTATATGGTTCTTTGAAACAACTGTCTCAACAGTATACATTTATGCAACATTTGCAGTTAAAAATGTGAAGGAAAACCCCTCCTTTTCTTTCCCTGTGTTACAGGTATGGTTTGCAGCTGCCAGCAATGATGTCTATTGCTGTATTACTACACTGATCTCTTGCACTAACCATGGTTGATCTTACCATGTATAAATGCACTTTCTGTAAGTTGCTCTGGATAAGAGCATCTGCTAAATGTCTAAAATGTAAAAATGTTAATTTATATTGGCTTTTGTTTTTGTATAAACATAATATCCTAACTTTTCTTTCATTTTTCGCTTAGATAAACGACCAATACATCAGCCAAATCATCAATTAATATACATTTAAAGTGTGGATTAGTGAATTTTAAGCCAAACTAAAGATTGTACACAGTGGTATTGTAGTTAAAAGGTGCAATAGGTTGAGCAAAAATATTTTGCAAGGTTTAAAAATGAAACATATTCCATTTTGAAGCATAGCCAACACAATGGCTGGGAGAACAAAAATGTACCACAATGGATTTAATGACATAAATGTAAGCATAGACCTATGAGGCCAGAGAACTAGAAATCAAAATAATCAATGCGCAGTGACAAAGCAATGTTTTTCGAAAAACGTATTTGTGACGTTTGTTAGTGCTATATGCAATAATGCAATGCAGATGCCTTGGTTTACATTAAACATTTTGAAATCAGGCGCACTGTGCTTTTCTTTCACCCATACCATTACTTTTGGAAAAAACTGCCATCTTTCCAACCCCCTAGTTGCCACAGTCAATCAACTAGACCATAGTATACCCATCTGTGAAGTGGGACTGTTCTTGACGAAACTGCATGCTCATGCCCTAGATTGAAATTTGCAGTCAACTGATTCAGAATTGCTCATCTGTTTTGCCTTGCATCTGGAACCACTGCACGGACATCACAGTCCAGTCCAGTCCAGTATGTGCTTTGGACCAGTTTCTCCTAGTTTTTCTTTCCCTCAGACTTCTATGCCAACAGCACCTTAGCCACTGTTCCTTGTGAAACATCAGCAAGTTGAGCAGTCTGTCACTGAAGCTCCTGCCAAATGTACCCCAACAATCACCCCTCTTTCACTGAGATCTCTTCTTCCAGCCATGTAGGCCAAAATAATGGGCAACTGGGCCTGCCCAGCATCTTTATACATGACCCTAAGCATGATGGGATGTTGACTGCTTAATTCACTCAGGAACTACACCTGTGTGGAAGTACCTGCTTTCAATATACAGGGGCCCAGATTAGGATAAAAGTCATACTTGTCAAAGGGCAAGTATCTTAGAAAAGGTACTTGTCCTTCCTAAAAGTTACTTGTCCTTAGTCTATTCACCTTCAAATTTTCCTGGAAGGTGCGATCTCTGCTCTCTGAATCATATTTTCGCTGAGTTTTTAGCTGATCTTCTTTGGTTTTAGCCTTTTTAGTGGGGGTGGACTTGCACCCTCAATAAATCTCCACATCTTTGAAAATGCGATCACTACGTCGTATGTAGCCCAAAGATAGACACGACGGTTATCATTATTTATTTTCTACATGGATATTTATGTTTGACTTGTGCAGCATGTGCTCATGGGACTGTGTAGCAGAGAAGCTCTGACGGGTGCCCGCAGGTGGCGTTAGCGACTAGTGTTCTGACTGTACAGTATATCATAAAGTACACTCTAGTCGGGATTCAAACGAGAGATTTTTCCATTCCCAACTGGAGTGTGGTATGGCAGCTAACGTAATAGCTAGCTAATCATTCCTAGATTTAACCGAGCAGGGATGTGGGAATGATTTGTGCTTGGACTGTAGGACGGAGATGAGAAATCACTGCAGGAAAATCACAGCGATTCTTTAGCCTGACGGGAGGGCTCAGTGAACTGAATATAGACAGTAACTAGCTAGCTAGTGTTCATGGATATTGCTTGCCAATTCAAGGCCTGGTAAGTGATAAATGCATGATCACTTACTAAGCCTTGTATTAGCAAGCAACTAACAACGACAAATATCGATATCCAATGCCCGTGAACGCTAACGTTAGCTAGCTAACTAACTAGCTGGTTCTTGACTGCTGCAGAGTCTGGCATAGCAACAACAACAAACGCGGTGAGCAGACTGCATGCAAGTGACAATGTGCCGCTTTTCCCATTTGGAACTTCGGAAATATTTTTGAATATCCATGCATGTCCTGTTTGTTACGATGTGAGTGTAAAACAGAAATAGTTCCTGTTAGGTCATTTAAAAAATAATAAAATCCTAAACTCCTCAGCAGGACGACCACTTGGAAAATCAAAGGTCGTCCTTCTTAATTTATAATCGCCTGAGACGATAGGACGACTGCTAATCTGGGCCCCGGAATATAATATATATCCCTCATTTACTCAAGTGTTTCCTTTATGTTTGCAGCTACCTGTACGTACATAGAAAATGTTTGTATTCGAATCCCAATTCAGCATTCGGATGGTTAGTTTTTTGTGTGTTTTTTTAGCACAATAACAACTTGTTGCAAAATTGGTTCATTAAGGCCAATAACACAATACATTTTTGTCAGCATAGGTCTAATTATTCTTAGTAGATAGGCCTATTATTAATTCAACTGCGGAGTTATAAATAGCCATGTATGACCGCTTTAGTTTCTCACCATCGGACGAGTACGTAAGGGACAAAGGTAAGTGGACCCTGGGCTACTTGTGGGGCGGCAAAGAAACATGTACCACTATCCACAACTGGCGTTGGCAGCCAAACACATTCTTTGCATTCCTGCAAGCTCAACGGCTGCAGAGTGAATATTCTCCAAGGCTGGTTACATAGTCAACAAAACAAGAAATATATTGCTGCCAAAAACTTGTGTTCCTGTTGCATAACCTGAAGAGAGTGGTCTAGACCACTAAAAGTAGGCCTTTCTATTTGACTGTGCTGTACAGTCTTTTTGTTAACTTTTCATTTTGACTATTTATTTATGAACAAAATAAATCATACTTGAATCTATAGGCTAAGGCGAAGCCTAGTTGCTCAATTTGAAAGCTAGAGAATAGGATATAAGCTACTGTCGGTTTTTTATATTAGCCTATTCTAATAACTCAAAATGTTTCTGCCTTTGTATTTGAGCAGATTGGCCCCATTTATTTATTATATCCATTGGCTAATTACGAAACGTTATTACAATTTTTACAGGTGTTTTTGACAACGAATATTGGAGTATTCCCAGCCCAATCCCTTGCTGACTCACAATCTCTAGCGTGTGCGTGTTGACCAGGACCATGGGGAACTCAATGATCTCGTGTAAGAAGTTGGGTGGGTTATTCTCTTCGCAGGTAGCCTCAAAGTCCACAATGCAGATGTAGTCGTAGTAAGTGTCTGTTGGCCCACGCTCCAGAACGACCTGCATCAGCTTCTGCTTCTTGTAGTAGCTCTTCAACCGTTTCTTCAGCACGTCCTTCACCCCCCTTATAGAGCAAAAGGTGTTGCAATCATGTAGATTAAACATGCAAAGCTGTACAAGAGACACAACATCCTAAACTGTGAGGACTGAGCAAGTACTGAAACACAGTGAAGAGTGGACTACGTGTGCAGGAGATTCACACTTGCAAATGCTCCGTGTCTATCGGTGGAGTTTGAAGACGTGTTTGAGGTGGTGCATCAGAAAATGTCATCCGCACAAATGTATGTGAAATGCACATTCACAAGTTAACACTGACATAAACCTTGTTATAAATGTAGAATGTAGAAATGTAGAAAAGCTATCCTGCAGACATGTAAAGGTGCTCTGTAAAACATTTCGCCCCAGTGGCAGTGTAGTGAGCAGCTTCTCCCCCACCCCCACTTGGCTTGACTGAAAGCCACATTGAAAGTTGCACATCCTAGATGCCTCTCACAGCAAGAATCTTGCACTCGTTTGGCACAAGGAAACTGCACAGGTTATATCTGTAATTCAGTCAATAAAATGCTTTCCACCAAGGTAACTTGGTTCCCAGACTTAATAGCAAAAGTAATGTGTTCCTATTCAGCAATGGTTACTGTAATGTAACTTTAACCTTTAGCTAGGTTAGCTCAAAATACTGTTTGTTATTCAAGCTAGTAAGGTACACTGAGTAAGTTCCTTGCACCTAGCTACAGTGAGCCAGCTAACATGATTATACTAGAGGCTTTTTACATAGCTAATTTGCTAATTGGGGGCATGAAATTGCAGTCAATCAAGCCAAGCAAGGGCAGGGGAGAAAGGCAGGGAGAAGGACTCGCAATTCACTAGAGAGCTAGCCATATGTATTCTGGGTCTGTGGGTGGGCCTTGTTACAAGTTACACACCCACAGCAAATGGTGTATGGCCAAAACCGTCCCAAATTTCAGTTGAATCGATGACAGGCAGAAGGGCAGGGCCTCGGCAGGTGCACACAGTCACAGAACATTCATGTACAGGTAGGTGCCAAAATAAAAGAAACACCAACATAAAGTTTCTTAATAGAACATTGGGCCACCACAAGCTGCCAGAAGTGTGTCAGTGCACCTTGGCAGATTCTACAAGTATCTGGAATGCTATTGGAGGGATGCAACACCATTTTTCCAGAAGAAATTCCCATTTGCCGTTTTGTTGATGGTTGTGGGAAACACTGTTTCAATTGGATTGAGATCTGGTGACTGAGACAACCATGGCATATGGTCATAATTTTCGAGTTCATCAAACCATTCAGTGACCACTTGTGCTCTGTGGATGGGGGGATTGTCATCCTAAAAGACACCACACCCATCAGGATAGAAATGCTTCACCATAGGATGAAGCTGATCACTCAGAATGGCTTTGTATTTATTGACGTTTACCTTACCCTTTAAGGGCTTGACCATATGCCACCATGCCAGAAAAATGCACCCCACACCATCACAGAGCCACCAGTATCACTCAAATGTTTCCTTTATTTTTGCAGTTACTTGTATCATAACTAATGATTTACCATGGATATTTAATCACACTTTCAAGGAAGAAAAGCTTTATACAGCACCATTAAATGCTTCTGTGTGCAAAAAGTCCCAGATATGATGGTTCTGTGTGGCTCAGTAGGTACAGCATGTTGTTGGCAATGGTGACCCATGATGTGGGTTTGATTCCCACTGAGACCACATATACTGAAAAATGTATACATTCACTACTCTAAGTCGCTTTGGATAAAAGGGTCTGCTAAATGGCATGTATTATATTATAAGCCAAGGTCTGTCAGGTGAAGTGAACATAACATTGTAACAATGACGGCCATATACAGTGCATCCGGAAAGTAGTCATATCGCTTCACTTTTTCCACATTTTGTTATGTTACAGCCTTATTCCAAAATGGATTAAATTCATTTTTTTCTCAAAATTCTACACACAATACCCCATAATGACAAAGTGAAAAACGTTTTTTAGACATTTTTGCACATTTACTAAAAATAAAACACTCAAATATCACATGTGCATATGTATTCACATCCTTTACTCAATACTTTGTTGAAGCACATTTGGCAGCAATTACAGCCTGAAGTCTTCTTGAGTATGATGCTACAAGCTTGGCACACCTATTTTTGGGCAGTTTCTCCCATTCTTCTTTGCAGATCCTCTAAAGCTCCATCAGGTTGGATGGAGAGCGTCGGTGCACAGCAATTTTCAGATCTTTCCAGAGATGTTCAATTGGGTTCAAGTCTGGGCTCTGGCTGGGCCACTCAAGGACATTCACAGACTTGCCAAGCCACTCCTTTGTTATCTTGGCTCTGTGCTTAGGGTCGTTGTCCTGTTGGAAGGTGAACCTTCGCCCCAGTCTGAGGTCCAGAGCGCTCTGGAGCAGGTTTTCATCAAGGATCTCTCTGTACATTGCTGCATTCATCTTTCCCTCAATCCTGACTAGTCTCCCAGTTCCTGCCACTGAAAAACATCCCCACAGCATGATGCTGCCACCACCATGCTTCACTGTAGGGATGGTATTGGCCAGGTGATGAGCGGTGCCTGCTTTCCTACAGACATGACGCTTGGCATTCAGGCCAAAGAGTTCAATCTTGGATTCATCAGACCAGAGAATTTAGTTTCTCATGGCCTGAGAGTCCTTTAAGTGCCTTTTGGCAAACTCCAAGCGGGCTGTCATGTGCCTTTTACTGAGGAGTGGCTTCCGTCTGACCACTCTACCATAAAGGCCTGATTGATGGAGTGCTGCAAAGATGGTTGTCCTTCTGGAAGGTTCTCCCATCTCCACAGAGGAACGTTGGAGCTCTGTCATCGGGTTCTTGGTCACCTCCCTGACCAAGGCTCTTCTCCCCCGATTGCTCAGTTTGGCCAGGCGTCCAGCTCTAGGAAGAGTCCTGGTGGTTCCAAACTTCTTCCATTTACAAATGATGGAGACCACTGTGCTCGTTGGGACCTTCAATGCTGCAGAATTTTTTTTTGTACCCTTCCCCAGATCTGTGCCTTGATACAATCCTGTCTTGGAGGTCTACAGACAATTCCTTTGACTTCATGGCTTGGTTTGTGCTCTGACATGCACTGTCAACTGTGGGACCTTATATAGACAGGTGTGTGCCTTTCCAAATCATGTCCAATCAATTGAATTTACCACAGGTGGACTCCAATCAAGTTGTAGAAACATCTCAAGGATGATCAGTGGAAACAGGATGCACCTGAGCTCAATTTTGAGTGTCATAGCAAACGGAGTGAATACTTATGTACATGTGATATTTTAGTTTTCTATTTTTAATACATTTACATTTCTAAAAAACTTTTTTCACTTTGTCATTATGGGGTATTGTGTGTAGAATTTTGAGAAAATAAATACATTTAATCCATTTTGGAATAAGGCTGTAACATAAAATGTGGAAAAAGTGAAGCGATATGAATACCTTCCGGATGCACTGTAAATGGACAGACAGGTCATTTTGTATGAAAACATTAAAAAATAAGGCATGGAAACACGTATAACTCATACAACACCAGCCATTATTCAAATAATACAAAGAATGCATAATTCTCCATTAATGAAACACAACAGAGAGGGGCCTTGCTAAAAATCTTTTTTTTCCCCTCCCTGTGAAACTGCAGCTACCTTCATGCATCTTCTTACCGTGTGTCAAGCTTCAACTCTGCTAGCTTTGCCCGAAGTTCATCTTTATTCATGCGGTTGATATGACCGTTGGCGAGGGCGATCTCTTTATACACAGGGTCGCTGAACTCGCCTTTGACTGAGGGCGCAGGAGTTTCCACATCTTCTGCATGACCACATATCCGGCTGCAAGGTTTGGCCTGATGGGGGACAGAACATACATTTTTGTATGGTCTGACAAGAAATTGTATTTCTTTATGACCAACTACACTGAAGCATTTTTTAGGTATGATTGTCTAAAAACTGTCAGCAGTCAGGAAAACCTTGTGACCATTACCCTCTTCGGTTCGGTTGGTCCAGAACCTAGATCAACTGGTGACGTCATTGTCATACCCAAGAAAGACGCAGCACTGCACGCTGCTGACTAGGTAAAATCACAATTACACATATACTCATTAAAAACCCTAACTAGGTATGGATAAAGGGTTAATCATTTCGCTTTTGATAGTTACTTAAAGTATTGCTGGAGAAAAATTAAGTATCTAACATAATATTAGCGATAATAAGGTAAAATCTACAACTTTTTATCTCATTGTCTGAACAAAAGAAAGTAAAACATTTATTTATAATATTAGCGAGCTAGCTATGGTTGCCAAGTGGCTCACGTGTCAAAGGTTTGACTAACTATAGCTTGCTATCTACGTTAACGTGTGGGTGAGCCATCTAGAGGTAGCTAACAAGGTGACGGATAGAGTAATTTAAACATAAGTCAACCTTCGCTAGCTGACTCCAAATATATACAACGTAAACTGATTAATTTGACGGTCACGTTATTATCTATTCCCGTTGTTTCGGTTACAGCTCATCTCTATACGGTATTGTAGCTTAGCTCATAGCCATCTACTACTAGGCTGTGCAGATATAACGTTAGCGATCTAGTTGATACGTACATGAATATGTCGGTCTTCCTCTGGGTCATGACACACTTTCACATTTCCATCCGTGTCAAATATATTTTCCTTTTGATCCTCCATAATGAGCAAGTACGTTTAATGTTAATGTTTAATGATCTGCTGCTGATAAGCTAACTAAACCCGTTTATTATGGTCAACTCTTCTTCGCGCGCTCTTCCCGCCTAGTTACCACTACTTTATCACAGCGCCTTACCAGCCTAAATTAAGTTGTAGATTCTGTCATATACAAGTAGAATTAGTCTCTACAGCTTCACATGGCGGAAGGTCTAAATAAGCTATAAGACGTCGTTACTTTTATTTAAAATATAATTCCAGCCCTTGCCGTTTTCACAGTTGACCACTATTTGAAACAGAACCGTAAACAGTACCCGTTTCCGGTTCCGGTTGGGTGTGTAATGCGCATAGATATAGAAACTTAGATCCTCATTGACCCTGTTCAGATGCCTCTGCGCGGCGGCCATATTTGCGCGGACAAGATCCGCGTCTAAACAAACGCTTGTGTATTAAGAGATTCAGACTTCCCCTGATAAAAATCGACTGTAACTCGCTGAATTCTTAACCCATTTTCGTGAAATTTGGCTTGTTAGCGTGAGACATTTCTGCATAACATAGGGGTTACTTGATTTGCAAATGTCACAATTCCGCAGAACCCGGCAACCTAGTACGTTTATAAGAACCACCTGCTTTCTTGGCAGCCCCAAACAATAAAAACGTAATACGCTCTGATATTTTGTATAACAAAACTCATGTATAACAGTTAAATGGGCGTTTTTACAAATAGATGGTCTGTGAAATCAAGTTCTTCTGAACTTTCATTTATAACCAGCCAAATAGAAAATTGGATGAGGATTAAGCGAGTTAAGAGTATCAGGGGAAGTCTACATCTCTCAATACACATGCGTTCCGACGCGGATCATGCCGGCCCCAATATGGCCGTGCAGACGTATCGCTGCGACATACAACAGCAGCCAATGCGGTATCTACGTTTTTATATCTGTGATGCAGAACATAATGTAATGTGCTGCACTTCCAGTTGAGACGCAGAAGGTGTTGTTGCCAGATAGCATATAGCATTTTGGGACGCTGTGCGCCAGAAAAGCTTCTATGGAATTCAACTATTTAATTACAAAATATAACGTTACAAAAAAAGTTGTTTGGTAGGCTTTTTCAAAGAAGATGAGTAAATAGGGGCAGAGGAAAACCACACGAATGCGGGACGATTTGTGTAAGGAAAGGGTCGCGGTTGGTTATTTTGGCAACCCTGAGACGGAAATAATTTATCGTGCCAACTTGTTTAAAAGGATCACAAGCACGAAAGGACCTAGGATGGTTATGAGAAGGGCCAGCGATTTTCTAGCTAGGCTATACACAATCTAATTTCAAATAAGTAATGCCCTCATATGTAATATCAATATAAAATAGAAACACAATATGTAATCCATCCCAAATGTAAAGCAAACAGAATATGATAAATTTAACAATTTTCTGTCTCTGAAGTTGTTGGTTTAGATCAATTAAATGAAATTAGTAAACGACGTCAAAAATCTATCTATATTCCTATCCGTGTGTTTGTAAGTGTTCAAACACAAAAAAAACCATACAAGATATTCACTACATTGTTCATTTATAACGAGGACAGGAGCTGTTTAATCTCTGTTAATCTCTGATAACGTGACATATTAAAACTAATCTTAACATCTTGTGCCCCACATATTCCAATACCATTGACCTTAATCTTAATCTTTTGAGAAAGGGTGTGGTGTCGTCCCTGCGGATCGTTACCTTGAGTTATCCATTTCAGATTATTTCACAATTTCATACCACGCATGAAGCCAAATTCCCACGCCAGTAATTAGGCGTCTTTTTTCACAATTTCTAAACGTGCTACAGCACGATGTTGAGAGATTCTCACACTCATGTCTAGCTATTTCAACAAGCTGTTTTTTTCCTTGCAGCAACACGAGTATACAAAACCCAGCCCAGGTTCCAATGACAAATTGTGATGGCAAGGGATTTGATTAACATGTGTAATCTCTTTTTTTAAATTCTGCTAAAATAATTCATTCGAAATTGCATGGTAGCGGGTTAATTTGTACCAAGGTTTACTCTACAGTGTAGAATAAAGTGACTGATGTTTTAAAGATTCTACACATGCTGGACTCCCTTATTCTGAATGTAGGTCAGTGAGTGAATCTTTGCAGTCAGCACTGGCCTTGCTCTCTGATAAAGCATGCTGCAAATGATTAAATAAGGACAGCAGCAGGACAGTTCTGTGTCAATACATTTATATTAACTCCTAACCTAAGGTAGAGCCTGTAAAAGCTCATTTAATCCACTGTATGAAACAATTGATTGCTGCCAAGTCTTTTTCATATAAAGGTACCCGATAAAGGTACATATATCATTCTCCAAAGGGAAAATGCCACCTCAGAAAGAAGATTGAGATTTCAAATTGTTTTACAATTTTTTTACAGTAAACACATTTTTTTACAGTAAACAAAGGACTTAAGTTCCATGAAGCATTAAAGCATTTCAGGGCATTAAAACACCTATGCAACCCCCCTCAAGTTAAAATGTGCAAAAGTTGGCTGCATTGGTATGCTCTGCCCCAGTTCAATTCTTGGGTGTGACTAAGTGGACAGTGGGTTGAGAGCTTTCTCCTGGTTTCAACTTTAATTTTGTCAAACTAAACATATTCAGATTATGAGACGGGGCCATTGTATTATTCCTTAAGAAGAAAATCTGATAACTGCATTCCAACTGTTACCTGGAGGTAGGCTAAATGTTTAAATGGCAGAGTGGAATGGTAATACAGTTCCTGACTGTAAAGTGCTGCATTCCTCATGGTGACAATGAACCAACATCAAGGGAAATGCGGAAATATTCTTTATTTCACTTTAACATTTACAGTCAATTCAATTTTCAATTTTTTACATTTTTCCTGAGAAGCAAATACCTGCTATTTCATAGTACGTCTTTTAAAATCTAATTTGAAACAAAATATACAGGGCATTTTCAAAAACTGACTTTATTTACAAAAAGCAGGAAAGACTAGTGAGAACCAGATTGAACACAAACCATGACAATTTCAAACAGAACGGAAACAGTTTTGCATAAACAGTAAAGGGGGAAAAAACAACAACAGTGAAATGAATAGTTTCTCAGACTACACCACCACTGAATGAACACCCATCACCACTGACCATATAATGACCTGAACTACAAACTACCACTGCATGGTTCTGATCTTACTGACCATTCTATATTTATGATGTTCTTTTCAGTAAATTAGTGTTGTGGTTCCCTTAAAGTGCAAGGCAAATTTAAACTTAAATTAACACATTAACACATTAACACAAGGAACAACAAGAACTTCCCATCAATACCTAAACATTCTCAAACACAAATAATCATAGTGAGTTAAGATTATACTCTATGAACACTTTTTATGTTGTGGGAGACATTTCTTTATCCAAAGTATATAAAACATTGCAGTTACTGTGGTAAAACTGAAAAACCAAACAAACTAATATAAAACCTTAACTTCTTTACAGTTTAACTTCACATATTAATCACACATAAAACCGAATACTTACAATACTGGGATAATGTCTTGGGACTCTACAGTTTTGTTCAATATTAACAATTAAAAAGGCTTTCACAAATAATAATATTCTCTTAAAATTAGTTTTTTTTAAGATCCAATCAATTGTGCTAACTCAGCGGACTCAGTGGAACACAATGATTCCTGTGCCAGAAAATGGATAGCTCTTTCAAACAGATATGATTTTACTTCAGTTGAGATAATGACATCTTTAAGCAGCCCATGGTAGTCACCTCAGTTCTTACTCAGCGAGTCTCTTATGTTTCAATGAATAAACTAAAAGAGGAATTACGCTGTGAGAGACATCAATTAAATTCTCAAAATGTGAAAAACCACATCCTAAAAAGCACATTACAAGTTACGGTGGCATATAAATCAATTACCTGAAATGTGCATTAGTGGCATATTCTTGTTGTGACAAAGGCTATAAGTGTAGAACATTCAAAGATCATCAAATGGGTATATCATCTATGAAATATTTTGCTGTTGGTAGCTTATAGTAGCATTTATAGAATGGACAAAGAGCTGGCGAATTGCTCATGCTTGATACCCTAATTGAATTGGGAAGTATAGTTGAGCATTTGGTCACCATAGAATACATTTAACCTCAAGTCCATTGAACCTCAAACAAGATTGAAATGTTTAAGAAGAGGCCAACATAGACGCATCTATTCAAAGACATCTCTTAGGACCACGACACAATAATCCAAATCCTACAGATCCCAACATTGGACTCTCCAGTTGAGATCACATAACTTTCTGTAGCAGGACTGGATGGCACTTAAATCGGATTATTTGTAGCAGGTCCATGATTACTTCAGTAGCTATGCTGCCATTAGAATAATCAGTCAAATACCCATCTCCAAGCAGCCAACTCGCTCAATCTCGAGTCACTGCCTGTCAGCCATCCAGGCCGACATCCCACAGACACAGGTCTTTAACACAGCTTTCTGTCACGTCCACAAGCTGTACCCTTGCAGACCTGTTCTATTTTCATCATGATCTTTCACATAGTTCTTTTTTTATTTTTTTATTAAGACTCCCCTTTTCCTTTGAGCCATTGTGGACAACACAAAATCACATTCTTTAAATGAACAAAGATTTCACAAATGGCTTAACCATTAACATTTTCTGAGCAGTGGGTGTGTTTTAAATCCGTTACCAGGGTCAGTAACTTCGGGAACAATATTCCACGACACATGGAAGACATCTTTGGACTTGCATAGAAATACTATTTTGTTTGCAGCATGCACTACAAGCAATCACTACTAGGGTGAAATACACTCATTGACATTAGCAGCAGACATAGCAGAGTTGAACATCCTTTTCTGTTACGCTTTTGCTCTCACACACGCACATATACACTTGTGCACGTGCACACGTACACAATCTTCCAAAAACCCTTATTCAGTCTTTCTCATTGAGAACAAGAGCATTCTTGCTACAGGGGAGTCATTGGTTTAGCATTTGCATACAGCACACATGAAAGGTAGGAGGGTGAGAAAGGCTGTGAGCAGATGGACTCTGACGCACAACACACTTTCACTGAAATCCTAAAACAAAAACGCATGTCTGCAAAGGATAGAAGGATGTGTTCATCAGTCAGGCTGTTGTTCCCATATTATGGCTGGAAACATTTGCTCTCTTGGCACCATTAAATACTGGCTTTGTATTGCATGTTCATATTCATAATGTAAGATTTTATGATATTGCACTCGGCAATGTGACGTAAACTTTTAATCTCTAAACAAGCGCTTCTACTTCCTGGTTGTTTCCCTAAGGTCCTTAGGCTACCATGAGCTTGCTGCTCTCAAAGTATCTATTGGCTCCAATACTGAGGAGAGTGCCCATTCAACTGGGATTTCCATGTTTGGTCAGCTGACTGTTCAGCATCACTCCTAATGCAACGTCTTTTTCCTTTCTCTTCCTGTTTAGTAGATCAGTATGCGTTTAAGCTACTGGAGGCTTAAGTTTGCCTCTTCTCAGACCTCACCTCTGAACCTAATCAGGCATCTTAGTAGTAAGGCCCGATTTCCTCATACGCCATGTAGCCTGGCCACTCCGGGAAGATCCTGTGAGAGCACTGAGGGCTTCCGTATGGGTCACAGTGAACGCCCAACTCACTCAGGCCCTGCCGCCGATAACTGCTGACAGGGTCATCCTTCAGAGCCGACTGAATGATCCTGTAGTTCTGGCCTTGGTTGCTGTCCCAGTAGGTGCGCCCGTTGACCTCGTAGGAGATCGCAAACTCCACACGCTCATTGGGGCGGAGCTGGCCAGGCAGGCCTACTTCGAAGGAGAATGTGTCGCGGTCGGCGCCTGTGTAGGTGTCCTTCATGTACTGGCACTCCACATCAGTGTGGGTCTTCCAGGTGTCAAAGGTGATGCGCACCTTGACCGCCTTCTTGAAGGACAGGTTTTTTACCTTGACTGTGCCCGCCAGCACAGTGTTCTTCAGTGTGCAGTGTTCCAGGCAGACGCGCAGGCTCTCCAGCTGCTGGCGGAACAGCAGGTAGTCCGAGGAGGGCTGGACGAAGTCCAGGAGCAGCCTCTCCTCGTTCATAGACAGGTTGGCCACGGAGCTGAGGAGCTCCCGAATGTTGAGCGGTATGTCGATGGGGTCCTCGAACTCTGAGAAGACCTTCACCATGGTCAGGGCCAGGCCCTTGTGGTCGGCGAAGGACACCTGCTTCTTGGCTTTGCCACGGTTGCCAAGGGTATCGCTAGCCTCTCTCGGTTTGTGCGGGACGGGCCGTGGGAGGCTGGCGCATGGGAGCAGGCATGGCCGCAGGGCCTTCCCCCTCTTCAAGCTCCTCCGCTGGTGGAAGTCGTCTCTCGAAAAATATAGCGGCATGGCCAACTCGATTGGCATGGTGGATTTCTGAGCGATGAAGCTGAACACACTAGAGGGCAAAACAACACAAAAATTGAGAATTACGTTTTTTACATTTTCTCTACAGATCTGTCAAATTATATTGCCAATTGAATAAATAAAAGCACTGTATGTCCTCTCTAAAGACACAATGTAGCAAACAAAAGGTTGAACTACTAAGAGGCAGAAGCTTCTGCATAGTGACAATTGTAAATATGGCTCCACTCTGAAATGTATGCAATGTAATCCAAACAACCCTTGCCATACTTAACCACTGGCAATTTGGCAAGGCCCCCTACTGGATGAAAAAGTTACAATTTGATATGTAAACATGATAAGGTGGTGCAGTCTGCAGGAAAAGGTATTTTTGATGCTTTACTCTGTTACACAAAACCTGAATCAAGGCATTCGTATTCAGTAGCGTATAACAAATAACTGCCTATCTTTAAATAAGGTTCCTGCTCAAATCAGATTTATATTTTCCATAACATGTTAAAGATGAATGCATGAATTTCAAGGATTTATTTTACTGCAGAGGTTAGGCCTACTTTGTGCTATAGAGCTTCATTGGTGAAGTAGCAATACCTTTTTAGGAGCAATACTTTTGATAGATTTTATGTCTACAAATGTACACACTCCAGTGACTGAATAATTTTAGTTATATAATTAATGTTCAAACCAGTGAGCTGTCCAATTAGTTAGTTAGCAATTAGAAAGGATGCATTTTACTTGCTGAAAAGGTTTTTCCTTTTAAATTTGGACTTTTCAAGGGAAGTGGAATATTTGAGCGCTTTCCATTACTTTCAAGAACAAAAATATTTTCAAGGATTTTAGAATGATGTCTATCATAAAGCCACCTTCCATAAAGAATGGATCCTACTGTGCCCAGTGAAGGCAGCAGTGCAGTCACCAAGTAACAGGAACTGGTCATCTTCAATGACCAAACCACATCTCAGTCCTCAGTCACTTCTGTACTTTTTTATACTGTCTGATTTGACATTTTTTATAAAACATTTACAATGTTATACATGGATAAATAAGCACTAAATTGTAAAGCCTGATATGACAACATTTTTCATGGTACAAATGCTAGCCCTGCATAAATAGCACAGCTTACAAGACAGTATGAGTTCAGTCTATGAATATGTTGTGGCAAATATGACTTTTTCCCCCCACCGTGTTCTTAATTGCATCAGCTGCACTATGTGCTAATCGGTGAAATACAACATATTTGGTGCCAGGGCGCCCTCTGGTGTTTATGTTTGCAGCTGAATAAATCATTTGGCATACAGAACTAATGTTGTGTCATGGTCTCCATCTGCTTATACAAATGTTTAGAGAAGATGGCAACCATGGGCTAATTGTAGACTTATGCATACACATATTTTGTGCAGTGACTTGAGCAATTGTCCTGTAGAAAGTGGCCCAATTAAGCCCGCCATAATCTAAGTTTTAAATGTTTTCTGAATGTTTTCATTTGAATTATTTCCCAATAAATTGGGTATCAAATTGACGATTAATATCTAAACACACCTGGCAGATTTAGTCATAAATGTATAAATGAAACTACTTTTCTTAACTGCAAATGTGAAAAGTCCAGACTGGGTTTATAAGGTACATGTGTACCCTTTAAACCCACATGTGTCCTATATAAGCCAACAAGATTATATAGACATTTTATTTGATTAAATACTTGATATTTTATTGATTTTAAAATGCAGACTTAATCAATTAACATTCATTTTAACTGCAATCTAGATCTAAGCCTTAAAATACTACATTATAGGCTGAAATGTCTCCAGCGTTGATGTACATTTTCCATTTGAGGTAAATAGCTATAGGCTTGTTTCTCAGCGCAATATTGTTATGTATTAACCATATTTCCAGCCGAGTTCACTTGTGTAAACGGTGCATGCATTCCTGCCACAACTGTTTTGTCCCAATGAAAGCACTCCTCCGAGTATGTTACAATGTATTTTATAGTCATTCATACCACACTACAAATGCAATTAAGTCATTAGTCAGCTGGCGATAAAACAGAATTGTAACAGAACCGTGCGCCTCGTAAGAAACAAGCCCCATGCCTATAATGGTAAGCATTTCAACCACTGCTACAAGGTTACAATAACTAACAGTGTAAACAACCATACAACACATATACTTGGCACTTTCTTTTACATTTTATTTTTCACAACTTTTTATCCTTTCCTTAGTGAACTTAGTCTATCTGGAGGGTTCCTGACTCTTAACACTGTCCCTCTAACTTGCTCTGATGCTAGGCGTACCCTCAGTAAGTCATGCTGTCAGCTACCACACCATACCTTAAGACATGCAGTCTACAATCTTTCTCTGTTTCTGCATCAAGGTACTGTCTTTCCCCTGGCTGTGCATCAACCTTGACACTGTCCTTCACTCTCTGTCTCAGGGCCTCCTATCAACGCATTTCTTTGCCAATACAGCCAGATTGTGACACTTTCTCTCATGAAACTCACTGCATGCTTAGGCAGTCCCTATAATTTTTCCTCTGCCAGCCCATTGCGTGAAATGGGTTGTCAGTGATTATATGGAGAAACCACATACTACTCACATCTCACAGTTTAATTAACATGAAGAAGTTAAGTGACTACAACCGATCATTATAAGAGTTAGCCATCTAGTCAACTAAAAGGTTTAACATTCTTTCAAATAGTGTATTGACACTTCGGTACATTATCTCATGAACTGGATCACAAGATAACTGCGCTAACCATCTTTAATACTTTAACCGATGGGAAAGGGGAAGACAGAAGGCACCTAGACAGTCATTTATTTCGGTTGTTTTACGCACAACAAATACAATTCCTATACTAATCTCCGCAAAACCTCCAAGAAATCAATCGAATTCGATTTTTAAGTGCATAACTACCTTTAGATGTTAATTTTGCTGTCCTATGTACAGTCGATGGGATAGCCTACTTCCTTCGCTGGTATCCGGCTTCCTGGTTTTAACAGTGTAGCCAAATAACGTTCCGTATTTTTAATTCGTCATTGCGGGGAAAATGGACCGGCAAAAGTCCAGCTAATCACAGATGTTTATTCACCAAGTTCATTTTGAAAACTGAAACTGACTGAATGCGCAACTGATAAAAACAATTAGTTTCCACGTTGGAAATGCAATTGTTTTATGGGCTATTCGCCTGCGCCTCTTCCTGTTCTACCGGCAGCTATATTTGCATAAAGTTTCTGATCGCTGTTGATAATGGCACTGGTCAGGGACAGACTACTGCCCACAGCCCATAATATTGGGCTATACTTTAGAACGAATAGCCTACTTGATAGGACAGCAACTGAAGAACTACGGGAGTCTGTTACATGTAGGCTAGCTAACGAACTTTAAACAAATAATGTAACAACAACGCACGTCTTTCGAAATACAATGTATAAACATACAAATGATTTGATTTGATAAATGCAGTGCACTCGAAAGAACGTTTCTTTATAAACGTAGCCCGATTAAATCGTTGACAAATTGTAAATGTAAAGTCCTCCGCATAATGTGTCCCTATCTGCGATCACTCAGGTTAATGTTCGGAACGATTCTTTATGTCGACATTTTGATACGGATAAAGTAGACTAATAACTACTTCGCAGGTTGAAAGCACCCAAGAAGCAAGTGCTCTTTTAAATTGTCTAACTTTAAAGCACATATGTGCGAGGTATATGACGTATGAAGTCGATGAGGAAACCCCAAGATAAAAGTTTTGGTTACAGTAACAAAACCTGGGTTTTGTTTTAGACGATGAAACGTAGCCTACCTGGTGCACTTCCTCTGAAACACTGCCAAGGGACAGTGGAGATGAGTGGAGTTAATGCTTCGCAGCGTTATTGGTCCATCATGCTTTGATTGCTCTTTGAAAAGTCCTGAAATGTACATTCCAGGACTACAGCTTACTTTAAAATGTTACATGTGTAGCTATGTCCACGCGTGGGCTTCCACGCAGGTCAGTTCATTGATGAGACTTCCACAGCCACGCTGTCACAGACGGGCTTTCTAGATCAAATTGCCTTCACGTGAACTTGTGCTGAGAGCCAATCACCGATCGGAACAGAGGCATGGGACCAATGGGAAACCGCAGCGGGAGAGTGGTCGCAGCCTCGTCACGTGACTGGCTCGCCCGCCTGGGTCAAGGACTCACATGAAGTTATATTTACATTTAAAAATGCACTGAAATCACTTTTTTAGAAACTCGGACATACCTCCGAGAGTCATCGTTCAAACGTAGATATTTCCAGTAGGCATATCGCGACTGCGGAATATATGTGTGTGTGAGAGTGCACGTGTATTCAAACAAACATAGCTAAATAGCTGAATGTGAGTTCATTAATTTCATTTAAAAGTTCCCCCTGCGCTACTCAACACCTTGGTTAACCTCCGTCTGCCTGTCTGGCCAAACACACACGAGAGAAACACCATTGAACACCACGAATAACATGCTTTTCGCCTAAAAAGGCTACTGTATTTCTACTGGAAACCAACAAACTCATGAGGTGATAGACAGTTTTTTATGTTGCGGGTGACCTCCTGGCAACGAAACTGCGTATGTTATAATTTCAAATATGTATTCTTAAACTAAACACGGGCTATTTAAAAGATATCACGTTTAAGTAGAACGATACTGCCTATGCAATAAGCAGTACAAGTAGCTACAGAATGACTACCTCACATGACTTTACATTTGCATGAGAAGAATAATCAGTCCTCTCATTTTGGCAAGTTGTACAGTTGTGTTGTTGTGGTGTCCGAGGGTGCAATTAGTTTCAAAACGGTGTATATGAAAAATATGGAAAATCGTTATTTTCCAAAATATTTCATAGTAGAATTTATCTTGAATAACCTATTTGATAAAAAGGTTCCGAATGTGCGTTGGTGAATAAATTCTACCGAAAATATCAATATATCAATATATACTCAGTACTACCATAGCTACATTGAATAACAAAATACACGCATTTAAACATAAATAAGAACTCAAATCGGAGGACTCTAAAACTGTAATTTTGTTTGAATCAAAACTTCAGAACTATTATATCCAGATCTTCCTTGAGGAAGAGTAGGCTAACACAAAACGGATTCAAAGCTCACAGAAGGGAGTGTAAATATGACTTGTACGGAGATAAAGGTCGTTACAGTAAGTCATGATATTAAGAGGAAAACATGGTGCGTCTCTGGACGTCATTTAGACACTTGTTGCAATAAGTCAGTATACAGGGTTTTATGTGGCTACTACTTGGTTTTGTTACAAGCATCCACTGGTAGCAGGTAGATAGCTATGAATGATTCATACTGGATTTGATAAATGTAGGGATTTTATTTAAAATGGCCTCTACAGGTCTTATTAAATGATACTTGTTAAGTGTTTATGTTTTATAAAATTGCCTTACCCTAGGTCATGTTAATACACTGTAGTGGACTGTAGTGTTGCTACTTTTTGTTTATTTGAAAAGTACTGTTTGCATTTCTAACCTTTTATGCTTTGCAAGTTGGTCCATTTTACGTAAATCATTAGTTTAGATTACTAGGTTTATAGGTTTCATAGATTACTACATTTTGATCATTTTAATCTGATTTTAAAATGTACATAAAGTTACGAAACACGTAGCCACAAAAATATATTTTTGAATCATTTTTGATGTTCTAATGCAGTTATATGTACATCTTTATAATACAATGCATCATGGAAACATTCGCCCTATTTAACTATAACACAGGAAGAATCTCAGCGAAAATGTTTTTATGACAAATAATCAACTATGATGATAAGCTAGAGTACGCAAAAATGGAGGGATTCCAACCTTACAAATAAGTATTGTATGCACGTTTTGGTTTCAAGTTAGATGCCAAAGGAAACGTAAGAGGAAGGTGTACAAACGCTTTCATTCAACGTCAGTGTGTTAAATTTATAATAACATTTAAGAGCCAAGTATCTTCATAAATGTGAGCCAAAAAAACTATGAAAACCGCGTGTGAATCTGCTTTATAGGTTCAGTTAAGAGCCCTCTAACGTCTGACCTTAATTATAAGCACTGGCTAACAGTTTAAATATACTAGAGACTGTAAACTAGGCTACATATGTACATCGCAAACTGTGCTTGTGTGTTTTTTTTTGCTTTTAATCGCTACTCTGCTATTTTTGGGGCTGCGGGATGGGGGCAAGCCACTCGGGGTCTGGAACAGAAACTTTAACAAAAATAACTGAAATCATTTTTTGTTAATAATCTTTAGGGGTGGCAATAATTTTGACACCTACGTTTTTTAGAGAAAATTAATAATTGCACTAGAATAAAATAATAGTTTCCCATATGTTTGAGCACACAATCATTATCTGTATTGTTTTTTTATGCAGCATTTTCTGCTAATTTTCATCAAGGGTGCCAATAATGCTATACCTCACTAAACACATACTTCATATACCCTGAATTTGAAGAATTACACATACTTTCCAGTTTCAAACAATACAATGAGCAAAGGAACAACCATTCAGAACAACACATTGTTATTATGAACACATATAAGAACCACAGGTTTTGCCTAAAAATACAGAAATGTATTTTTATTCTGTAATAAATGTAATACTATATGGAGCTAGTTGATGTTCTGTTATTATTTATAATATCTTTACTGAGCACAAACATAACACAGTAATCCTACATGAATATATAGTAAATTGGCGTTATGGAAAATGTACTTAGTTTTGTCATGTAACACAAAGACACACACACACACACATATATATATATATATATATATGCTATACGATGATAAAATGTTGAAAATGAGTTTAAATAGTAATTAACTTGAAAACATTTATTTACATATCACAAGCACAGATATCTCCTAACACTTGGCAAGATTGCACACATTGATAACACCCATAGACTACAATATCTTGAGATGGAATACTCATGAAAAGATGAAGAAACACAAGTTACTGAATGAATGTAGGATGGGAAGCAATTATTTGGAGCAACAGTAATGTAATCATAAAACGTGCATTCACTGTGTGGCGTTCTGGAGTGAGGACAATGAGCATTTGTTTTGTGTTGCTATTGTTATTCTCAAGATTTGTGAGAATTGATATACAGTCATATATTGGCACAGATCATCTAACTTTAATGCATTTATTCAGGTACATTTATATAAGGTGATCTTTACTTATGGAGAATGTAGCTGGTGATTCTAGCGATGTTAGTAGGCGTTGTATTTGTATTACATATAATGTAATTTGTTCATTGAAATAAACAGGCAGCTGAGGTTAACTAGCTAACCAGTTGTTTTAGCAGGTACTGAAAGCGTTGCTGTGAAATTAATAAATGTGTATAATAGTGCCTACAGTGCCCTCCAGAATTATTGGCACCCTTGGTAAAGATGAGCAAAAAGGCTACAAAACAATGTCTTAGTTGTTCATCAGTTTGATCTTACACTCAAAATATGCGAGAAATCTAACCTTTAATTGAAATAAAATTGTAAAATTTAAAGGAAAAATAAAATAAAATATTTTTTTTCCTCAAAAACACATGTGGATGCATATATCGGATATACACCACATATATCGGATATACAGAAATCCGATGTGACACCTTTAACAAGCTACATGCCACAGAAAAGCAATTTGGTGTCTTTCAAGTTTTTTTGAGCATGTTCTATTGGCTGAAATAGAGAATATGTTATTGGTTTAAATATAGATTATATTTTTGGTTGAAGTACATATTGACCAATGGGGAGAATTAATAATTGGGGGCAAGGAGCATTTCTGATGATGTAATCGGGAGGAAAATTAAGAAGGAGAAGCAGAAGATGAAGGACTGGCAGAGGATAAGGAAGAAACACTAAATAACTCTGATTTGGGGCTTTATTGTGTGGCCGTGTGAAGTTGTATTTGAATTCTGTGTTTACATGAGGTCAGAGGGTACAGAAGTTAATGTTTGTAAGGACTGAGAGGCTGTGGTCATTGTAGTTATTTCTGTGGAAGACCCTGAAAAGTGCTAAACTTTCAGTGTAACCTGTCCTGTAAGTTGGCAGATGGTCAGACCTGTAACTTGGCAGATGGTTAAATGAGTCATCATTCACTCTGTTCTCAACAAAGGGACAAGTTCCTGTGTTGCGCACGCTAAAATAAACCTACAGGCCCGAGTGCTTGTTTCCCACAGTGAAGGGTTCTGGCGGCTCTGTTATGGTGTGAGGTGCATTTCCCTGGCATGGTTTAGGTCCACTCAAACTAAGGTAAACGGCAATAAATACAAAGCCATTCTGAGTGATCACCTTCCTCCTATGGTGAAGCATTTCTATCCTGATGGGCACAGGGTATAAGTGGTCACTGAATGGTTTGATGAATATGAAAAAGATGTAAACCATATGCCATGGTGGTCTCAGTCACCAGATCTCAACCCAGTTGAACACTGTGCTGATTTATGGCATGTGTGCATGTTCTCTATTTCACTGAGTTATAACCTGTTACTGGTGTTAACGAATGGCATACAATTGCTTGTGTGTGGTTGTTATTTTGAGAGACTATTGGCTCTATTTTCATGGTTACTTTGAATAATTGCTCTGAGGTTTATTTCAAAATGATGTAACATCACGAGTAGAATGCAACAGTCACATGGCTGCAATGGTTACATTCCAAACTATTATTAAAGTTAACTCAAATAAAGTTAATTGTCCTCAAATAGATATCACACAAATATGGGTTTGCAAATAAATTATGCACTTATTACACAATATATTATGGTCTCTTTTTAGCATTGTGCCATGCGTTTGGACTGTCAAAATAGAGCCCCATGACTGAGTGGCATTAGGTTTTGGGAAAAGAGGAGGGGCTGCAGTGAGCCACCAGAATACATAGTAATTGTGATGTTGAATTAATTTTGGTTCATATCTTAGGAGATGGAGATCCCACCCCAGTCCCCATCCCCAGAATCCCTTTCCATTAGCACAACAGCATCCAAACACTGTCTCGTTCCCAGGCAGAGGACAAGCAGGACCATTTACCATCTGGTATGTGGATTAAAATGGATGTGTTCTTATACCCTGCAGTTCTGATGGAAATTAATATTTTACCACTGTGGAATTGGTGAATCATTACATTGAATTAGAATTTACAAACGCTTCCCCCAACTTTAGAGTCAGAGTTAGGATTCTTTCTTTTGCATTTAAGTTATTTGAAAAGACAAAATGAGCCCATCTCAGCTTTAACCAGACTTTAGTTATGATTCTATTAATTGAGAATAAAGTCACTGAGCTTCTTTAGGAGAAAAATATGGCTTATACATTCATGAGACCATATAATAGTCATAATCTTTTTTTTTTATTGTGGGCAACATCTTTTGGTTCAATAAATTGTTTTGAACACAAGGGAGTCGCAGACCAAAATAATATTTTCAATATTTTTGCACATTCCATAGATCTTTTTGTAGACCTATAAATATACTTCACTGTTGAGGTACCAATTATGTTATATGTTATTTATACATGTATAGTTCTGTTATAAGTGCTGAAACCATGTGCTCTATCTTACAGTGTAAGCGCATAATGAAACCTGTACAAATGGAGTTACTGCTCTTGGCAAAGAGAGACCTCTCCAGATGGCATAAGGAACTGCAGAACTTCCATCACTGCATTCGGAACCTGGGTCATCATCTCCAGGCTTGTCTAAGGAAATTCTGCAACCTCCAAGAAAGGGAAGACTGGGAGGTGTAAGTTTTTCACCAAAGAGAACTGTATATTTTTATATTTCCACATACATCTTAAATAACTATAGTTATTTAAAGTAGAGGAATCCACAATGTGTCGAAAGACAACAAATACATATATTAATTCTAGTCCACACAGAACAACTAAGTAGTATTATTATTAACTTATTTTTTTTTACATTTGTTATTATTTAAGAGCTATTTAAGAACATAAACTGCTACGTTGCTGGGTGGACCAGTAATATTATGAATGGAACTATAACACGATAATTGCCCATCTTTTTTATAATGCAAACTGTAAATGTCAGATTAAAGAGATGAAAACTGTAAATATGTTTATAGGTATAGACGGATAATTCAATGCTAGTTGCAATAGAAGCACAATAATATTTACTTTATTTACAGTGGGTTTAAAAAGTATTCACCCCTTTGACACTTTTCACATTTTATGTTCTTACTTTATGGAATCAAAATGGATTTAATTGCAATTTCTTGCCACTGATCAATACAAAATACTCTATAATGTCAAATAAAAAAACAACACTAAAGCTTTTTCTTAATGAATTACAAATAAAAAGCAGACAATATTTAATTACATAAGTATTCACCCCTATTGACTTAATATTTGGTAGAAGCACCTTTAGCTGCAATTACAGCTGTGAGTCTATTTGAACGAGTCTCTACAAGCTTTGAACATCTGGATAAAATAAAATAAAAACAGAAACAACACAGTTATAAAAGGCAATACACAATAAGAGGAAGGTAAAATGAAAGTTAAAAAAAAATAAGTGCAGTAAAAATCTATATAAAATCTATGATAAAATAAATATAATAATTAAAAGCCGTCCTAAACAAATATGTTTTCAGCAGTTTTTTTAAAGACAAATTTGCAAATCTGATCCTGTTAGAATTATTTTTATTTATTTTGGGGCTAAACCATTAGTGCGTCTAAAATAAGTAAAATGAAGGCTCTCAGGTGGCACATTTGGTAAAGGCACTTGTTCTAAGGGCAGGTTGCCCACTGTAGCCTGGGTTTGAGCCCTGGCTGCGCCAGCCTGGCTCTGGCTGGGAATCCCTTTCGGGGAGTGGCGTTTGACTGCCTGCCCCCAGCGGGTGAGGGAAGCCGGAATGAGCAAAGAAGCTCTGTTTGTTGGACAGTCGACAACTTGGCGAGTTCCATCTCTGACTGGGTTTGGTGCCGGGGGCATAGGGTAATTGCCAAACTTATAAATGGTATTGGATCAGCTTTGTGTGACCTGTGAGCTGTGAGAACACATTGCTGCTCTGGTCCACCAGCTCTTGCACCTCCTGGCATTGCTGGGGGCTCAGGTCGACACCAGAAAAATAAAAAATAAAACACAGATGCAAAAACCAAATGACAAAAAAAGAAAGTCCGCCTGTAATTCTAGGCAGTCCCTTCACGTGGGCCACTGCTTTTTCACAGACAAGTAATTAGGCATGCTTCAGGCATGCTTGGCGTGGGCATGACCACTTCAGGGACATCCTTTACGTTTGGTTTAAATTGTAGTGCATCAGGGCCCAAATCTATTTGTTGTTCCTGAGCATTTAAGTCTATAAAGTATAACCCTGTCTTTTCTCATTAAGCTTAAGGACATTTTTATACCTCCAAGTTTTGTCTGACAGTTCATTAGTGACATAACGGCATTGTCAATAACTGTGTGTCATCGGCATAGCTATTTTATACCATGCTTGCTAATACTTTGGGGAGCATACATAAAGAAAAGGGTAGACGCCCAAGAATTGATCACTGTAATGTAATATCAGACTTCTTAGATATATAGTCACCCCTTTATAGTCCTGGTGGGTGACATAGTAGTTGCACTCAGCCATGTTGAATGTCCTGCTGTAAAATGCCACCACCCTCTCTCCCTCCCTGAGACAGCACGTTACCCAAGCCTACATTACTGGAGTCTGTTTCCATAGCAGGCTGAGGTCGAGGGGAATGAGCACCAAGGCCTTAGTGAGAACTCTCTGCAGGGTGTGAAAAGCAGACTGGCACTCCTCAAGCAGTGGACTCCCTGGCAAACTCCTGTCCATCTGCAGCAGGTGGAATGGGGAAAGCAATACAGGAGAAGCCTCTCACAAACCTCCTGCAGTAAAAAGCCAGCCCCAGGAATGTTTTCGGCTGCAGTGTGTTGGTGGGGGTGGGCCAGTCTCGGACAGCATGCACTTTGTCCTTTTCAAAGCAGGAAAAGGAGGCACTCAAACCCGTTTACGCCACCATCTTTGCAGTAGTCACCTTCAAGCTGGCTTTATGCTCTCATGACCTCCGGAAATTCCTCTGCCATGGCCTCCGATGTATGGCCACAAGCACCCTCACCATAATCCTCCTTCCTTTTCACTTTTTAAACCCCTGATAATTTGCACAAGCATGCTCACCGCCCCCTCACTCCGACCAGTCCCAGGGAAGCGACGCAGGGCAAACTGCATTGGCTTCTCCATTAGCTAGCTAGCTACTTCTGACACCAATGTAATGATCTTTCTAATAGAGAAATCGGAATGTTCACATGTTCAAAGAATTGAACAAATTCTCGGTTTATCCGTAAACATGTGTTTGTAACCACAGACTATTGTATGGCCATAGCCCACGCCAACTAAAACTCATTCTTTTTAAGAGGAACAACAATACCAGTCCACTGCTCCCACAGTCCCTGGAGATGACACAATAAAAACCTTTAAAAACCCCAGTGGCCCCCATCCATTGAGCCACTGAAAGGGTGCCCTGGCAGCCAATACACAAGGCCCCCTGCATTTGGGAGTTAGTGGATGATTGACAGACTAGACCCCCCAGAACATCACCCAGGCATAAACACATAAACACATACATTCATCCCACCTTAGTGTCTATGGGGGGTTGCTACAGTATCAGCAATGCCATGTGGATGCATCGACAAGACTGAAAATCATGAAATTATGGATTTTGGTCAGAGTGCTCCTTTAAGATATGTAGTAATCGTCTCTGTAATAACTGGGATATCCTCTGTTTAGCAATCTGTGGGAGTATGTGTCCCTATTACCTCTAGCCAGTTTGGTACACCGTATTTGATGGTGTGGTAAAAACATTAGGTGATGTGCTTTTGTGTGTGATAATTTGTTTGCGCATCCTGTACAGAGACAGCAACAATGACTTTAACATCTTCAAGGTAAAACAATGTAATAAGAGGTTTTCTTTTTAGCAAAGCAATTTAAGAAGTCATTTCTAAATAAAGCCACAGACTAAAGCTGGCATTTACTTTGCTTCATCATATAAAGAAATACATTTTATTTTTATGAAATATTCAATATTTGATTTAAAGGCAGGGAATTGGAAGTATTCTGCTATTCCTGCAGGTGGATTTGCTAAAAAATCTGGACATGTTGCAATACATCTCTTCATCATCCTCATGCATGTTAAGGCTTATTTACCAACTTGCAACTGATTCTGTGTATGATACCTGATGTTGTCATGTGTCTTTGTTGCACAGGTGACGTACGAGAAACTTCGCTTTAATTTCCTGGCTACCCAGCTGCTGATTGGCTCCTGTGACCTCCAGCAGCTGTATCGAGCCTGGGGCCTGTGTGGAGCCTGCACCTGCTCTGACAGTGGACTGATGTCGTTGAATTGCATTCCACAGAGCAGGCAGCTACAGAGAGAAATTAATGGGGAAGATACCAGGTCAGATAGCAGAGAAGGCTTATTGAAGGCTGCGGTGAGCAGTGCAAAGCAGCGGCAACGTGGGGGCTGTAGTCCAGAAACATGCGCTAACAGCCGACAGAGTACGAACGGCCCGAATACTGAGGGAGCTGCCAGTCACGTCCTGAAAAGAGGGTAAGGAATTAAGATGCTGGCGAATGGAGATGGGCTGCTTTAACCTTTGACTGTTCACAAGGAAAGGAGAAAAACTGAAATATATGTTTGAAGTATCTATGGTGTAGCCTCACTTGTCTGGCTCTTAACCTTACATAACATCTTAATCCTGACCAGATTCACACTCTGATGTGAGATAAATCCACCAACATTCTGGGGATGCCCTTTGCTAATGAATTGATTGTTACTTTTGATTAATCATAATATTGCGTAGATGAGGCTCCAATTGAATGCTGCACCTCTATCCAACTCAAATATTGACCTACTGTATTACATAATGCTGGCTAAAACTTGGTAGGAACAATCCGATTACAGAATCCCACAAACTAACTTCCCTTTCCAGACACTCAAGAAAGAGAGCTGGGGTCTGGGCTCAAGACGATCTGTGGTGTAAATCAATGGGCAAGCCAAAAAGTCTTCAGTCATGGATGAACTTTCAATTGCCAGATGTGTCCAGGACCAAGAAGATTTACTAACAATTAAATAAATGCTTCATTATGAGGTGAGCTGTAGTATTATTTGTGTATACACAATGGAACCACAATGGTTGTATGTAACTCTTATGTCATGTGATTTTCAGATCCACAGAATAAAGAGGAGTCAACCCAGAGAGCCGACACACCAGGAGAAGACTGAGGCAAGAATACTGCAGGAAGGGATACAAAAATAACACCCCAAACATGCCCACAAAATACACAGAGTTCAAAAGTAACCCTAATGTTACCACCCGCTAAACTGTTTGAGGAAAATGAGTGAATAAGTACCAGAAAATAGCTTCCACTGTGACCTTTCTGAACTTGCTTTCTGTTCATAATGTTGCAGTGCATCATTGTACAAATGCATACAAGCTGCATTTCAGATGTTTAATCCTGAGGAATTATGATATAACAAATAAAAGCCTTATTGTGCCAATAATAAATTAGGCTACCACTTAAAGTAGTTCTGGCTTGGTGTACAACATGCTGTCCTGTGGTACATTTGTACATGCACCCTCTTGCATGCATGCATTAGCACACATCAGGAAAATTCCAGAATTCCATGATAGTTCTATTGACTGTTACAGTCAATGGAAACGGTAGCCACATTGCGCAAAATTGCAAATATATTTTTGCTAGCTTATATTAAAAATACACAGCAAGCTAGCCGCAATGCTATCAGGAGCGGCAAGGTGAAACGTGAAAATAAAGGGGAGGAGGAACATGAGCGCCAAAGAGGGGCATTTGAATGCATTTTAACAGCAGTTACCTTAAGGTCTGGGCTTAGTTAGCCTATGCCTAATCTGGCCATAGATGGGAGACCTTGGAAAACAAAGTTGTTGCTGCTGAAAGTAGTATTAGTGGACCAGAAGGGGGCAGTCTTCCCTCTGGACCAAGAAGAAAACCAATGCCCCAGGCTATCGAGAATCATCCAGGTGAGTCACAGGGGTGGGATATGAGGCCAGACTGTGCCTCCTCCCCCAAGGTTTGGAACCCAGGACTCTGTTTGCAATTTAGAATGCCCAATCGTATTCTCAAGCCATGCTTGCTACCCCTGCTATCAATTCAGGACAGTGCAGACAATCATGTGTTCTCCTCCAAAACTTATTTTCACACCACAGTTCACAAGTTAATATGCACAGACATGAGTTGGAGGAAGACACTTCTTGTGCAGCTTTGTAGAGGCAGACTGTGGATGCCAGACTGACCAGCGACCCACCGATTGAATCCCTCTTAGGCGACGTGACTGCCAATTATACACCGTCCCACGGGACTGCTGGCCACAATCTGCACTGAGATGGTCCGGATTTGATACATAACAGTGCCTTAACACCCATTTATTTCTTAAAGCCGATCAACACGGAGCGAGACAGAGGACTCTATTTTCATTGTCAAGGCACAATGTTAAGATGCTAGCATTAATCAGGATGGTGGCCCTTTAAAGCATGTCCAATTCAATTGTGGACATTCATGACCAGGAACAAAAGCGCCACCCTACGGCGCAGTTGTAAAATAACTTTCATTCTTAATCACCATGGAAGGCTCCATAGTGTCTCTGTCCCAGTCTGCCAGGAGTCAGAGTGACCCTGGACGACCAGCTGTGCTTCCCAAGCCATATCGCAGTGGTCACTCTGACCTGCTAATTCTCCCTCTACAACATCTGGAGGATCCGACCGTTCCTCACCCAAGAGGCCACACAACTCCTGGTCCAGACCCTGGTGATCTCACATCTGGACTACTGCAATTCCTTGCTGGCAGGCCTGCCATCAAGCCACTGCAACTAATCCAGAATGCTGCCACACGTCTGGTGTTTAATCAACCTAAGTTCACCCATGACACCCCTCTACTCTCCTCTCTGCACTGGCTCCCCATCGCAGGACGCATCAGATTCAAATCACTGGTGCTTGCTTTTCAACCAGCTAGAGGAACTGCTCCCCCTTACCTCCAAACACTCATCACACCCTACACATTTACATTACATTACATTTTAAGCATTTGGCAGACACTCTTATCCAGAGCGATTTACAAGATGTGCATAAATACATGGTAGGAAAAATCATAGTTCGCGCAAAAGATTAGTGCAGTAATACAGCGATAGACATCATTGCAGGCAGCTGTGTACCATACCTGTAACACTGGGAAGGAAAAGGTTAGTAATTTTTTTAAACATTTTATTAGATGGAGTAAGCAGGGGTATATAGTATTGAGCAAGTAGGCAGTGGTGATGACAATTAGCTAGATGTACAGAATACACCCCAGCCAGACCCCTCTGGCAAACTGACTGTCCCATCCCTCCGAGCACCCAGCAGCCGTTCCTCGCGGTCTCGCCTCTTCTCTGTCCTGACCCCTCAGTGGTGGAATGACCTTCCGCAATTGGTCAGAGACTCAAAACCCACCTTTTCAGACTCCACTACCACTGAATTCTGTACATCTAGCCAATTGTCATCACCACTGCCTACTTGTTCAATGCTTCTTGTATATGTATCCCTGCTTACTCCTCTTTAAAAGAAAGAAAGAAAGAAATACAAATTGACTAACCTTTTCCTTCCCAGTGTTACAGGTATGGTATGCAGCTGCCTACAACTACGTGTATTGCTGTATTACTGCACTGATCTCTTGCGCGAACTATGATTCCATGTATTAATGCACATATTGTAAGTCGCTCTGGATAAGAGTGTCTGCTAAATGCTTAAAATGTAATGTAAAATGCAGTGTGGTGATAAAACGGGTGACAGGGCAAGACATTGTTTTGCAAAGATATACAACTACACCATGGCGGGCCGGCCATAAACATGCAACAACGAGCTGGCACCATTTTTTTCAGTGACAACATGAACTAACCACACATCGAGGATGCTTAATGTGAGGGATGTGGATTATAATAGCCCAGAAATGCAACTATATGTGAGACCTGTAGGCATTGTCAAGATGAAGCTGCTTGAGTTTCTGGTGGTCAGGCCTGGAGAAAAACATGCTATTAGTCATAGTTGATGCCCATTCTAAATGGCCAGAAGTTATCTGCACACAGTCCACCATGTTAATAATAATATAATAATAAACTTTATTTGTATAGCACCACAATTGTAAATAGAATTAAAAAGCAGAGATAAATTAAGACAATAAAAAATGCATGGGTAGAAGCATTCAAGGTAGACATTAAAATAAATGTAATAAAAAAATAAAAAAATAAAAATACATGACTGCATAAAATACAAAAACCGTGGAATAATACACACTATTAATTTAGCCAGTATTTAATTTAAAAGCCTGTTCGAACAGGTAGGTTTTGAGCAGTTTGAAAAAAATGTTCACAGATCTTACATCTCTGATGTGTCTGGGTAGGGTGTTCCACAGTTTTGTGGCATAGTAGCTAAAAGCGGCTTCCCCGCTTGTTTTGTGGGAACGGTTAGAAGGTCAGCACCTGAGGACACGAGGGATCTTGCTGGCTGATACGAGATTAGAAAGTCAGAAATGTATGTGGGTGCTGTGACATTTATAGCTCTGTAGGTGAGTAAAAGTACCTTGAAGTCAATTCTAAAGAAAACGGGGAGCCAGTGCAGGGTGGTTAGGACAGTCTAGCAGACAAATTCTGAATAAGCTGAAGTTTCTCTATTGACTTTGCAGTCAAGGGGGCATTGCAGTAGTCTAGTCTGAGAGGAATAAAAGCGTGAACTAATTTCTCTGCATCCGCTTGTGTTAAAAATGGCCGTACTTTGGCAACATTTCTCAGGTGGAAGAAAGCTGTCTTTGTCACCTTGCTAATATGGGCCTTAAAGTTTAAGCTGGAAGCTAAGATGACACCTAGTCTTTTTACTTCTGGTTTGGTATGGGGAGCAAGGTCCCCAAGCTTACTAAAAAGGGTTTCTCTGAGGGTGAGCTTAGGCCATCTGGGTCGGGCTCCGTTGGCTCAACAGAAATGTATAATTGGGTGTCATCTGCATAACTATGAAAATTGACACTGTACTGGTTGATGATGTGACCTAATGGAAGCATACAGTGAGAATAGTAGGGGACTAAGACAACTTCCCTGAGCTACGCCAAAGGGTAGCTCATGTTTTGTAGATACATGATCGCCCAGGCTAACAAAAAATGTTCTCCCAGTTATATAGGTTCGAAACCAGTTTAGAGCATTTTCTGAGAGACTAACCCAGTTTTCAAGACGGTCGATTAGGATGTTATGATCAATGGTGTCAAAGGCTGCGCTTAAATCTAAGAGGATGAGGATTGACACTTTATTAGAGTCAGTAGCAAGTCTAAGATCATTAACTATTTTGACTAGAGCCGTTTCTGTGCTGTGATTTGATCTGAAGACTGATTGAAACTTTTCTAGGATATTATTCTCAATTACAAAGGTATTAAGTTGATTAAAGATCACTTTTTCTAAAACTTTGCTCGTGGATATAGGTCTGTAATTATTAAGATTGCTATTATCTAGATTTGACTTTTTTTTAGTAGAGGCTTCACTACTGCTGTTTTGAAGGCAAAGATACAGATTTCTAAGGAAGTGTTGATTATCTTTAGGATGGAAGGAGACAGACTACTATAGATGTTCTTGAGAAATTTACTGGGGATTGGGTCAAGAGCACAGGTGGAGGAATTTGTTTGAGTTATGATCTTGCAGAGTTCAGTTTGCGTAATATTTTTAAAGCATCTAAGAGTCGGCAGATTATTATGAGGTGTGTCAGACTTATTAGTTGTTATGGCAATGCCTGTCCTAATTGAGGTAATTTTATCTTGACTTTAGAAAAATAGATCTGTCTCTCAGTGTGAACAGTTTTATCGTAGGTGACAATGCTATCTTTCAGAATGCTACGGTGGACCTCCAGTTGAGTTTTTCAGCTAATGTTCTTTCAGCTTTTCTGCAGGATCGCTTTAGGTCACAGGTAGTTCTGTTCATCCATGGTGTCGCCTTGACATGTGACCTTTTTTGTTTTTTTAAGGGAGCTACTTTGTCAAGCATGACACTCAGTTTACTGTTGAAAGCATCTTTTCATTTAAGGGATAGTTAAAGATATCTTGATCTAAGGAACTTGTGAGCTCAGCAAACTGCAGTTTTGCTGTTGTGTCTTAATGGTGTTTTTTAATTGTGGTTTCAGAATTATTCCTTATTGTATCCAGTAGGACATTGAAAAATACAGTGTGGATTCAGACACTTCATGTCCATCAAGTTTTCCTACCAGAGAGAGAGAGAGAGAGAGAGAGAGAACCTGTGAAGTCTATTGACCAGCCGGGATTTGGAGAGAGAGTGTGGATTGTGGATTGTGGATTGTGTTTTGACCTGGATTGTTTGAGGACCCCCCTTTGTGTATCGACTACTGGACTGGATTATGGAACTGACCTGGATTTGGAATTGGATTTTGGACGACGAGTAAAGATTGTGGACTTTATGTGTTTGTATTCCGCTAAAGACCCCACCCTTTTTGTGTTTGTTGAAATTAGTTTATTAAATTATTGTTTTGTTTATATTACTCCCTCCTCCGGGTTATTTAACCTGCCTACACCCTCTGCAAGGTCTGTGCATGTCGCCCAACCCCTAGGGACGCCACAATATGTATGGGTTGGTTAAGGTCCAAGTTGCAGTCTAAAGAGGTGTGCTGTCAGCCTGCAGTGGAAGAGGGGCAGTGATTTGGCTGTCCTGATGTCAATGGGGACCACCTTTATCTTCACAAAAGTGGTGCCAGGACAGAAGGGTGCTCTGCTCCTAGGACAGGTAGTCATGACTGGGATGAGCGGTCAGTGACCACTTGGCATGATGGAGTAACGAATCACCTAGAGGCAGTGGAGGCAGCAGGTTGGGGTGTCCTGACCTGGGACCGTTTTTCTCCCCATGAATTCACACACTGGCTGGCGTTTACATCCCGCCGCAAGCTGACGTGCATGGCCATGCCAACAGAGAAGCAGTGGAGGAACTGCGTGACTGCCTGGGAAGCACAGACTGGGATACTTTCAGGACTGCTTCCAACAACCTGGACGAATACACAGAGGCTGTGACGTCAGAGGGTGAGTTACAACAATGACAAACCCTGGTTCACAGCAAGACTCAGAGTTGGAGAAGGAGAGGGCTTTTAAGAGTGGAGACAAGAGGTAGGGAGCCCCCCCCCCATCACACCTCTCTCCATTTTGGAGAGTGAAGTCAACCTGAGGCAGAACCCCAAGGCTAACCCCATCCTAGAGGCAGTCCAACAGGTCTGTAGGTTGGGACTCAACTTCATCCTTCAACATCTAGACTCCCCGGCACCTACGCTAGGTTTGTGGACACAGAGCTTCTCCAGGACAAACTGACCCAGGGCGTGCCTGAGCCCACATGCCCCAATACACCAGCACCAGTGTCTTAAAGATCTGATCACCAAGCGCCTAGCCACCTGGCTTCCTGGTGCAGCCAGGGAGCCAGCGAAGGGTGTGGAGGAGTTGGGTGGTCTGATAGCATGTCTGAACCCTCCTGATGTTGTAGAGCATGAATCTGCAAGAGCGTGTCACCGCTGCAATTTTTGGAAAAAATGACAGCTGGTCATCCAGTGTCACATCCAGGTTCTGGGGACACCACAGAGTTGTTGATGGTGATGGAGAGGTCTTGGAGTGGGAGAAAGAGCAGTTCTGTCTTACTGAGGATGAGTTTCAGGTGGTGTGCAGACATCCTGTCTGAGATGCCTGTCAGGCACGCAGTGATCCGTATCGCCACCTTTGTGTCAGAAGGGGGAAAAGACAGAAACAGTTTAGTGTTATCAGCATATTAGTGGTAAGAGAAGCCATGTGAGAGTATAACAGATCCAAGAGACTTTATGTAAAGGAAGAAGAGAAGAGGACCTAATACTGAGCCCAGGGGACACCAGTGAGGCTGCGTGGCTCAGACACCAACACTCTCCATGCCACCCGGTATGGAGAGCGACCCATCAGCTAGGGTGTAAACAAAGAGAGTGCAGTTCCTGAGACACCCAGCCCCTCAAGCGTGGAGAGGAGGATCTGGTGATTAACAGTGTTGAAGGCAGCAGACAGGTCCAGGAGAATGAAGACAGAGGAGAGGGAGTCAGCTCTGGCAGTGTGGAGTGCCTCTGTAATTGTGAGGAGGGCTGCCTCAGTTGAGTATCCCATCTTGAAGCCTGACTGGTATGGATTCAGGAGGTAATTTTCTAGGAGATACAAAGAACATTAGTTAGAAACAGCACGTTCACATGTTTTGGATAGGAAGGTAAGAAGGGATACTGATCTGTAGTTTTAACATCTGGTGTTAGTTTTTTGAGAAGGGGTGTGACTCTGGCTGTTTTGAAGGCAGTGGGAAAACAGCCTGTTACCAGGCATGTGTTGATGAGGTGGTTGAGGAAGAGGAGGAGGTCGGGGGATAAAGACGATGGAGTGAAGTGCACAGGTTGTTGGACAGTTGGATGGCACGAGGTTCAGGATTGTGTCAGGGCAGAGAGGAGTGAAGGTTAAGTCAGAGGGATTATTAGCGAGTTTGAGATAGGTAGTCTCAACAGGTGGGTGGGGATTGGAGGAGCAGATGTATTTGACCTTCTTTTCAAAGTGTCATGTCTCGTGTTTGTGTTCCCCATAATTAGGTGTTTGTAGTTTATTCCATGTTTTCCTGGTTGTCGGTCCGTGTTTTTACTTTCGCTTACCTGTTCCCAGTCTCGTCATTGTATTATCGTTTTCACCTGTTCTTCATGTGTCTGATTGCAGTTAGCTGCATTCATGTTAATTCCTGATTGTTTCTCGTTATGTCTGATGTAGTTAAGCTGTTCGTTTCCCATGTTCATTACCAGATTGTCTCGTCATTGTATTTATCGTTTTCACTTTTTCCTCATGTGTCTGATTGCAGTCTGCTGCATTCATGTTAATTCCTGATTGTTTCTCCATCCATTGTCTAAGCCGCTTATTCCTGGTCAGGGTCGCGGGGGGGTGCTGGAGCCTATCCCAGCATGCGTTCCGGGCGAGAGGCAGGAATACACCCTGGACAGGTCGCCAATCCATCGCAGGGCACACACACCATTCACTCACACACTCATACCTACGGGCAATTTAGACTCTCCAATTAGCCTAACGTGCATGTCTTTGGACTGTGGGAGGAAACCGAGTACCCGGAGGAAACCCACGCGGACACGGGAGAACATGCAAACTCCACACAGAAAGGCCCCCGGCCTGGATTCGAACCCGAGACCTTCTTGCTGTGAGGCGACAGTGCTATCCACTGCACCACCGTGCCGCCACTGATTGTTTCTCGTTATGTCTAAATGTATATAAACTGTGCGTTTTCCCATGTCCGTTGCCAGATTGTCTTGTGCTTTGCTTATGCCTACACAACTCTCCAGCGGTTTCTCTGTTTACCTGTGTTTTTGTTCATCGTGTTTTTGTTCATCGTGTTTTTGTTCATCGTGTTTTTGTTCGTGCTCCCGTATTCGTCTGTGTCCCAGTCTCGTTCCCGACCCACCTGTTCGTGCTCCTTGTGGTCCCAGTCCCGCTCCTCTCTGTGTTCCCTGGACTGATTTCCCGTTATCGACCTCCACCTGCCCATTGACTACGCCTTGCCTGCCTCTGACACAACTGAAGCCTGGAACGAACTTTGCCTGTCCCCGACCACTCTTTGGATCCCTGTATTGCCCTGATTGCTCCTGTGTGACCATTGCCTGTTTATGCAATAAAATACATTATTGCATTTCTGGGTCCGCGCCTGGTTTTCAGACACCGTTCCTGACACAAAGTAACTGACAAAATCATCTGGATGTAGGGAAGAGGGAGAGGGAGGGGGTGGGGGGGCAAAGAGAGAGGAGAGGGTTGCAAACAATCATTTAAGGTTAGAGGCAAAGGTTTTAATTTTAGAGTGGTAGAATGAGACTTTAGCAGCAGACAGAGGGGATGAGAAAGTATAAAGAAGAGATTGAAAAGTAAGAATGTTCTCAGGGAGTTTAGTGTTTCTTTATTTTCTCCAACCATTACCCAAAATATTTAACGTCTAACCAGACTAACACATAACACACTTCAAAGCCATGCCAAACATCAATACTTAACATTTCCTAAGTGTGTTTTTAGTCTCTTCCTATGTTTGAGATGATAGCTCTGAGGTGTTTACTGGTGCCTGTGAAGAGTTTTTTTTTGTTAAGGTCTAACAATGTCTTGTTGACAGACAACTGACATACTCTGCAATAATTTTACATTATAATTGTGTCAATGGTAGAATTTACAAAATAATTGAATAACCTTTGGCCCTGACATGAATTGCAATTAGTCTTTTCAACTTGCCTGTGAAATCTGACACAACTGTATTCATAGACAATGTAACTGTATCCATTCTGAGGATTGACCCAGGGTTGAATACCAATGGACATAATGCTACTAATCTCACTGGGTATCTGTGTTAGTGGTGCTAGAAACTGCATACTTCATGAGATGTAGATCAAGAGATGTGTAATGGGGGGTGGGGGAATAAGAAAAAGCCATAAAACCGCCAGGTTGGTGTACAGGGTAACAAATGAACAGGGTGACAACAATGTGAAGACTCCCACAAAAAAACACTGCACACTCATCCCATTAAAGCCAATGCAATATGCAATTAGTTTAACATTGACAACAAAATAAACTGCCATGACCATGATTTGATCTGTGTAACACCATAATGTTTGTTAAGATCAGCAAGTGAAAAGCCGTTTTGTAGTTTTTGAGAGAATATATGCAACACCCACACAAAAAGGCAATACTGTACGCACAAGATGTAAATTTCCACAGAATAGTCACACACAAAGAATGAGTTGAATGCTGGATTTTTATTTATACAACTGAACCAGGTAGGGGTGGCAGCTGGAGGTGCAGCTCTGCTTGACCACAGATTTGAACAAGTTTACACTGTCACACAACACCACAATCAATATACAATTTATCAAGGGTTTCAAATGCCATAAAGTACTACCCACCATTTGTTAGTCAATTAAATAGGAGACATAGCACCATAAATACAAAATCCACTGCAACACATTTAAATTTGACAAACCAAGCAGGCTGATATTCAACCGCATCACCCTATTGTACTGTTATTTTCAACAATGTCAGCTGAACCTGTGTGCTGAAGAGAAACGGATGCTCAAAGTGTTCTTAAGAAGTGTGTGGGATTGAGGTGGCACTGAGCAAAGAGAGGGGAATCTGCTCTGGTGTGTTCTCCAGGACATTTAACTTGTGGATGCCCTTACTGTCCCTCACCTGTCACCAGTGGTGAATCACCTCGGCCTTTAATTAATTTATTTAATCTGAATATTGATACCGGCGCTCTGGCTAATCCAATTATCCAATGACCTTTTTTTGCCCATTGAGGAAAAGTTCAGCCCTGATCAATAAGTCCTCGCAATGCTGCATAAATCTAAAGTGAAAAAACCCCCCAAAACAATCCAAAATGATGTGTCTTGGATTAAGCTGTGGATGACAATCCCCTAGATTTAGTGGAGCTGAGACACTAAAGACAAGACCAAGACCACTCTAATGCTTGCCTGGTTCATTACTCGTTCGTATATCTTTACAAGTGGTGACACTTCATCCAGCTATGGATTTAAAATTGGCCTGTCATTTGGCATGTGTACATTTGCTGCGTACACAGGTAGAGTAGCTTTCTGCCACCTATTGGAAACCTGGGAGCTTTTTCTTGTAAATCATCATTTTTATTTTCATCTTTCAGGATCTTTCTGCCTTTATCTCTTTACTACAGAAAAACTAAACACTTACCTCATGCAGCTTTTAAGCAACATGCAAAAACTTCACAAAGTACTATATCCATCCTAAATTGATGAATGGGTTTGTCAATAGACTTTGGGTACTATTTTTGTTATGGTGCAAAGCAATAAAAATCTCTAACGCAATCTCTAACAATTGTTATTGTTAATTTCATCTGGCACACTTATAGCGGAGTTCAGAGATGTGATTTAGCACGTGAATGTCTGGTACAGAATGTAACATCACCCCTGGATAGGGTGATCATATGTCCCAGTCTTACCAGCACAGTCCTTTCTTAGGAGGAATTCTACTCATATCCACAACCTCTCCAATCTCATCCATCCTCCTAGATCCACCAGTGTCGACGTGGTGGTAGCAGGGGGACTATGGAACTGCCAGTCCGCTGTCTGGAAGGCCAATTTAATCTCGGCCCAGACCTCCCTACTCTCCCTGTAGTTCCTGACGCTCACTGAGACATGGATCACTCTGCAGAACACGGCCACCCCTGCTGCTCTCTCCACTGCCTACACCTTCTCACACACTCCACGACCCACAGGAAGAGGTGGAGGGACAGGTATACTGATCTCCCCACTGTGGAGATTTGGTATTGTTCCTCTTCCTCACTTCTCTCACCCTCCTCCTTTGAATTTCATGCTGTCACTGTCACTGTTCCATGTAAACTGCACATCATTGTTCTTTATCGCCCACCAGGTCCACTGGGGAGTTTCCTAGATGAGATGGATGCCCTACTCAGTGCCTTCCCTGAGGATGGCACTCCCATCTTACTCCTCGGTGACTTCAACCTGCTGCTGGACACCCCTCAGTCCTCCGCATTTCTCCCCCTCCTTCAGTCCTTCGACTTCACCGTGGCTGAATCCCCATCCACCCACAAGGCTGGTAACTAACTGGACCTGGTCTTCACTAGGAACTGCACCTCACCCAACATTACAGTATCTCCTCTACATGTGTCTGACCACTGCTTTCTGTCTTTTTCCCTCCCCCTCCCCTCTGTGCCTAAACCATCTTCACCTGCCCCCACTGTCTTTGTCCATAGCAACCTCCGCTCTCTCTCCCCCGCTGCCCTGTCATCTACTGTTCTATCCTCCCTTCCCACTACTGATGCCTTCTCTCGGGTACCTGCTGAGGTAGCTTTTATATGCCATTTAGCAGACACTTTTATCCAAAGTGACTTATAGTAGTGAATTCATACTTCTTTTTTCTCCAGTATATGTGGTCCCAATGGGAATCAAACCCACAACCTATGTGTTGTTAGCACTATGCTGTACCTACTGAGCCATACAGAACCACTCTGTGTGGCTCATCTACCCTACTGTCCTCCCTCTCCTCCTCCTTTGATTCACTCTGTCCTCTATCCACTAAACCTGCTGGTCTCCGACCCCACACCCCCTGGCTAACAGACTCCATTCAGGCTGACTGACTCAAACTGCGAGCAGCAGAAAGGAAATGGAGAAAATCTGAATCCCCTGTGGCTCTGACTGACTTCCACACACTCCTGGCTACCTTTTCCTCTAACCTGTCCTCTGCTAAATCTGCATTTTTCCTTTACAAGATTCAATCTTCTGCTTCTAATCCTCGAAAACTCCTCCACCACTCCCCTCCTCTCTAACCGCAGATGACTTCGCATCCTTCTTTCGTGAGAAGGTCGATAACATTTGCAACTCCTCCCCCCCATCGTCTCCCTCATTCAACCCTCCCTCACCCACCTCGCTACCTAAACCTCTCACCCCTCTGTCCTCCTTCTCGCCCCTCCCTGACTTGGACGTCCTTCAACTTGTTCACTCCCACCATCCCACCACCTTCCCTCTCGATCCCATTCCTTCCCCCCTCTTCCAGTCCATTGCTATGGACATTCTCCCCTTTTTCTCCAATGTTATCAACTCCTCTCTTTCCTCTGGCTCTGTGCCCTCTTCCCTAAAAAGCGCCCATGTAGTCCCCCTCCTCAAAAAACTCTCTCTGAATCCTGCTGTTATTTCCAACTACCGACCTGTCTCTCTCCTCCCTTTCCTCTCCAAAACACTAGAGCGGGCTGAATATAACCAACTGTCTGCTCATCTCCTACAGAATGACCTGCTTGATCCTAACCAATCTGGGTTCAAGGCAGGCCACTCCACACAGACTGCTCTCCTTGCGGTCACTGAGGCTCTTCAAATGGCTAAGTCCCAATCCCTTAGCTCCGTCCTCCTCCTCCTCGACCTGTCAGCTGCATTTGACACCGTGGACCTACCAGCCTGCACCATCAAGCCATTGCAACTAGTCCAGAATGCTGCCGCACGTCTGGTGTTCAATCAACCAAAGTTCACCCACGTCACCCCTCTACTCTTCTCTCTGCACTGGCTCCCCATTGCAGCACGCATCAGATTCAAATCACTGGTGCTTGCCTCTCAGGCAGCTAGAGGAACTGCTCCCCTTTACCTCCAGACACTCATCACACCCTACACCCCAGCCAGACCCCTCCACTCAGCCTCCTCTGGCAAACTGACTGTCCCATCCCTCTGGGCGCCTGGCAGCCACTCCTCGCGGTCTTGCCTCTTCACTGTCTTGACCCCTCAATGGTGGAACGACCTTCCGCAATCGGTCAGGACCGTGGAATCACAGAGACTCAAAACCCACCTTTTCAGACTCCACTACCACTGAATTCTGTACATCTAGCCTATTGTCATCACCACTGCCAACTTGCTCAACACTTCTTGTAGCACAATGTATGTACACCTTGAGCATGCACATGACCGACAACCGACCTTCAAAAAAATAATCATATCTGTCACTGTCAGATGTCTCGTTAAAATGCCAAAGTGAAAATGCGGATTAAATATAACATTAAAGCTTCAAAGTGCCTGTCAAAAAGTGAACTGTTGAGGCATTTTTATTTTTTATTTGTTTCTGATTTTATCCCATTTTTCCTGAATTAGCAATTTTTTATCAAACCACTGCATGAACCCCGGTCTCCGTGGCCAGCACGTTGTATTGGACCAAATTATGCTAAACCGGTTAGTTAGCTGGTTAGTAGCTAGTGCTAGCCTTATGTGGTTGGATTTATTTAGCATGTAATAGTATTTGCTAGCTCGCTAACTACAGAATGTGAAGAGATACTGATAATTAGTGATGTATAGGAAAAGAGCAATAAAGTTTGCTAACTTTGCTACAGAGTGGGGAACAGGCCCACTTACTGAGTTTTGACAGAAGTTACATTAGCAAATGTTAGTAGAAACTTGTGATGCAACTGACTTTCTCTTAAGTAAACTTTGTAACAGCTCTATGTTCTCAGGATTGTACATAGAAGTGTCACAGCTGCTCTTCGCCGCTAGAGGGCCTTATTGGACATTTTAGTGTTCCATTATTGTTGTCATTATGTAATTGTATTATTGTTTAATTGTCTTGAGTGCTTCCATCTGTGTCTTGTTTCGCCTGATTGAGTGCATTATTGTCTTTGTGATGAGTGTGTGAGTGAATGGTGTGTGTGCTTGTCTTGGTCTTGAGGAGTCCAGCACTGACCAGGAATTGATAATGGATGGATGGATGGATGGATGGATGGATTGTCTTGATGCTTGTCTTGGAATCCTGGATGAGTTTGATGACTCTGCCCATACGGAAAGCAGTATCCTGCTTCAACAGGAGAGGAGGATGATTTGAATGCATCCAATAGCATCATGCCCATTAACTTTAATTAAGAATAGTCAATTTATTATGAGAAAAGTGTGTGTTTGAATTAAATATCAGACTAAAGAGTCTGGTTACATTCAGTGGGAGGGGTTTTGGAATGCTGATAATCATTGAGCTCGCCATGGATGACCTGAGACACGGTGCAAATTGAACCATTAAAGCTCAAGAGTCCATAATATTTAAAACACTAAAAATCATCTACGTCAGAAAGGTCTGAAACGTGTTACAGAGGTTCATTACCCCCAAGAGGTTAAATTCTGTATAGTTTTATGGATGTCTGCCATCTGGAACTGTCTGCTATTTAAACCTTTTTTTATTTTTTTTTTTTTTTTTTATATTTGTTTCTGATTTTATCCCATTTTCTCCCAATTTGGTAGCCAATTAGACCCGCTATTTTTACGTCAATCCCCCCCTAGTAATGTGAGTTCGCTGCCGTAGTCCTGTGACCGGTAGTGACGAAGCGAAGTGACGCCTCCTACGAGACGGCACCCGCAAGCCGTCGACCGCAACCCGGTACTACAGGGCCACTATACGCAGCGAACGTCACGCCGGCTCCTCCCCCTCCCTGGGGTGGACAGCCAATCGCCGCCCCCTGGTGGCACTCCCGGCCAGAGCTGACACTTGGCGAGACGGGGAATTGAACCCCGGTCTCCGTGGCTATTTAAACATTTTAAAAGTGCAAAGCATTTGGAAGCACAGAACTCTTGACACGTGTGACCAACATTCACTAAACTTGGTACCTTAGGTTACTGTCTTTACACAGAACATATATTCTCAAGGAACCATTACTGCTGTCATTTAGATTTTCTGCCATTTCAATTTTTTTTCAAAATGCTTGAAATACTTATTTTTCTCCTGGACTATTTGACATATCAACATGCAACTCCCACCAATTTGTTCATTGGAGTCGGTTCGAAAGCCGACTGTACCAGACCAGCCCTGGTGGGGAGCTCTGATTTGGGGCGGTGTTTGACTGTCCGCCCCAGGGGCAGGGGGAGGGAGAGCTGGCACGAGTTCAGGCGAGGCGAGGTATTGGCTCGTCCTGTGGAGGCGGGCGGCGAGTTCATGGAGGAGGGTAAATCGAAAAAGAAACTGAGGCTATAATTGGCTACCAAATTGGGAGAAAAGTGGGGGAGAAAATCTGATTTTTTAAAATAATTACATTTGCTACTCAAAAACCATGGTTGCAGTAAACCAATAAACTTGGCAGTGGGAGTGGCTTAAAAATCCCAAACAGTTCAGTATAAAGAGATGAATGTACATTGGTATGTACATTGACAGCCTCATCAAGACACCAGCCCGAAAGCACTGGCCCAATCAAAACACATCATAGCACAATAGAGCTCCATATATCTAAAAATCACTGTTCCTTTGCAGAGATTTATAACTTTCTGCAGTAACTAATCCACTCATTAGGAACATGTACATGTGCCCTATGGGTCACCACCCTCTTCACTGGTTTAATTGTGGCTATGAGTGCTTAGACCCTTTAATAGCAGCTATATTTATTGTTGTTATTATTATTATTATTATTATTGTTTATAATTTGTCTTCTGTTTGTTTAATGCATTACAAAAGACCACACCATACTGAAGTGGAACAAGAGCTAAAAAACAGGAATATCTTGAAATCAAGAAAAAAAATCCTTCCTTTCCTCATATTATCATGACTCCATACCAATCAATCATCCTTCTCAACCAGTACAGTTTATCCAGAAGGCCCTACCTTGTTCACTGTTTCTTAGTTAGCAAGCAAATCTGTTTATGACACTAAATTATACATTTGTCCAATCCTGTCACCCTCTTGAAATTAGAAGCAAGTAGTTTGAGTTAGCTAGCTAGCTACTACCCAGCTTATGTTAGCTGTAGTAGGGTGTATTTAGCCACAGTAAATTTCTAGTTAGGACTCTTCAGCTATTTGCTTCTGTGAGCAATTGTTATTAACGGTACCCATCAACCGCACCCACATTTAACCTCTGCAGAGTTTCTGTAGTGGTTAAATGTTATTATGGGGAAAATAAAAAACGAATCTTTCCGAAATAATAATAGTTTTGGACGGCTTTTACCCAAAGTCACTGCACTGTACTGTACTTCATCCACACAAGCAGAAAGTAGTTGGCACCTGATCGATCGGTGTGATCGGTGTCCAATATTGGCTATGTTGATTTTTATGCTCATTGCTCAGGTTTACCATAGAAATAGAAATTGCAGGGTGTTTTATGGTTTCAGAAGTCTATAAAAACACACAGTGGGTCCACCAGCAACGGCCGTGCTGAGTATTTGCAGTTCGCCCACTGAAGTGGAGTTCTATAAAAAGTGACCCCGCTGATCCTGGGGTGTGGAAGATCTGACCCCACCCGGGGTTCAAACTTTCCTGCATTCTTTTTGTAAATGGACCAATGGGAGGAGAGCTTCCTCTGTTCACACGATAGCTGCATGATTGAAACATTGGTCTGTAGGACTGAGCTCACTGAACCCTCATGGTAAGCATGGCCTACACATGGGCTTATTGCCTGGGGCTGTAGGAATGAACTCACTGAACCCTTAGTCCTCATTCAGCCACCCATTACTTACATGTCTCTGTCTAAATACGCTACTCACATTTGCAGCCCGTGTTTATTTAATATCAAAGTTGAAATGCACAATGGTTTTTAAGTGTTCCAGGGAAGTATGAGGACTTCGTTTAAAAATGTATGGTAAACAGTAACGATGTATCAGAAATGCTTGGAAAGATACATAGTGTAAATGTACTTTATACATGCCATGGATACATCAATTTATTTCCAAAACATGAAGCGAAACGTAGCAAACATTTGAATATCTCTTGAACACAGTGGGACTCCAGGCTAGATCACAAAACAATTCCCTTCCATGCTCAGGGTTTACTGTAAACATATTATTTTTGCATTTTTCCAAAAAAGGAGGAGGGATGTGTTTTCTCTGACATTTAACTTCCATAAGTCGTAAATGTGCACCTACAGTGCACTCAAAAGGAGTTCAGTGCTCTAATGTAGCCACTGCCTAAGGCAGCATCTCAGAACTGAGCTTATGGTTGTCATGTTGTGCACACTTATGGGCTAATTGGAGGAGAGATTTGTCTGCTCATTTCATAGCTGCATGAACAGAGCATGGCTTGAGCATGGGATCGATACCATTGGCTGCTGGAGTAAGCCAGCTGACCCCCTTTGTCCAGTTAGAAGAAGTGCATGCCCAGCTAACAACTTTAGGCTCCCAGAACATTCCTGGAAATGTAGGATTTCTATTCCAGTTAAAAACTAATATGAATATTCTAAGGCTGTTCTAAGGAACATTCTCATCATCGTGCCATCTTACAACCAAATGGGAATCTAATCAGAGTGTTCCCCCGTGTTCCTGAGTTTTTTGTGTAAGCTAAGAGACTTTATTTGTGCATTCTGTTTATGTTTATAAAGATCAAGGCCAGCGCAAGGTAATTTTACATTTTTGGATTCCTTCCAAAGAGGAATCACTGCGATGCTCAACACCCTTAACCCACCCCCCACCAAAAAAAAAATCAACACATTTTTAACCATATTTGGGATTCCTGTATTATTCATAATAGTACAGCATGAGGTCAAGCACAACGCATGTGAAATCTCACACCGTCATATCCTGAACACTCGAGTATGGTGCATTTATCTTTCTATGTCACCACTGCTCTTACCTCTGGTTGCTGAGTTGTTGTGGTCCCTTATGGGTGAGAATTATCACCAAAATCTGACACCAATCTACTTTGGTCCATATTACCATACCACTTGCATTTGTAATTAAAAACAGTGGGAATAAAAATTCATTCAGATTTAAAAAGCAATTTTTGTTTCTCTCAGTGCACATGAAATTTCATATTTTATTCAACAACACACCTGATTGCTGACTTCAGACAGCAAACAGCCAAACATGCCATGATTTTGTCAATAAAATTAGAAGTAAATACAATTAATTGCCACTTGTAGGTGGTACAGGATATACTGTACAGTAGATTATCTGACTGGATGGATTTTTGAAGAAGTTTTAACTTTTCACCTTTGATGATTGTACAAATTTATGACAATATACTAAACAAAATGAAAATGTATAACATTATTTTACAAAGTACTTATCGCGAATCTATTCAAGACCAGTCGTTGTGGGAACACAGTGACCCTCACGATCAATACAAACAACAATCTTTGTTTTATGCAAAAATATTTCCTTCAAAGGGATCAATTTGGTGGGTCATAAGTCCTAGACCACACAAAGGCCAAGTGCGCTCAAAAGGAATGTGCAATCCACTGTGTTAACGCACTGCTCAAGGCTGATGTTATTGTTGTGGACCAATGGGAAGAGAGATTCTCCTGTCCACTCAGTGGCTGCATGGCAAGAGCATGGTCCATGCATGCAGTTTCTACCTTGGCCTGTGGGAGTAAACCCACTAACCCCCGGTAAACCCACAGACCCCAGGGAATGATATATGCCAGTAGTCCGCTGCCTGTAGAAACAAGCACATGGCTTGCATGGTCCGGTCACAATTCAACCTAAAATTACATCACAGGGCTAAATTGACACACATATTTTCATAGCAAATATTTGTAGGTGTTTGCAGTTCAGCACATTTGAACATATAAATTATAACATATACATTTGGACTTATTCACACAGAATGTCTGTGGCTCAGGGAAAATCATTAATCATTAAGTAGATACCTGGCAGGAAAGTCAACCAACAGTGAAAAAAGGACCTTGGACAAGAATATCAGAGGATAGAGTGGGAAAGAGATTAAGTTTGAGATTTTGTTTAAAACTTGCAGTAAAGGCTATGATGTTGTAAGCACCACGTTTGTTATTAAAGTTTTACATTCAGGAGGATTATAAATTATAATTATGAGAAATTCTTAAAGCACACCTACTGCTTATTTAGGGCTGTGATAGGCGCTGTTTATATTTTGTTTGAAGGGAATGCTGAAATTTTTAAGTTAAGCTTCATATACAGAGAAAGAATCAGCTCATATTTTTTACAGGAATAACTGCTAATGTATCTTTCTGGAGAAATGTCATGTCATCTGTGCTGTAATTGTTTGAAAGAACTTCACATTTCCTTTAATCCTTTATTTTTCTTTTTTCATATGTGCATGATTTTTCCAATATCTACAATATCTTTTCCAGTCTATAACACAAAATAAAGCTAACATGGCTTCATAAAAGTGTTTTTGACTTTTTAATGACTACATTTTGTGATCTCTGTCTTCTATAAGAATTTTAATGCGTCAGTTTAGCACACATGCAATTGCAGTGTTTGACCCACATTGTGAGAGAGGTGATATAGCAAGAGGGCTCTCTGCTGGAGGAAAGGCAGAGGTGCGATTAAATTGCAGATAACACATACTGTGCCCATTTGGTGGTGCTACATTATACATTTCACTAAAGCTCTAAAGCAAATGCAATAACTTTAAAATAATTTTGACTTGCATAAATGCATATTAATAATTATTTTCATTGTATATTGTCCCATTAACACACATTACTTTAGGCTGACAGTTTTCAATTGAGGGGTGGGGGGTTGAAATGCAGATGTTTTTTAATAACGGATTAGTAATTGATCAGAGCCCCATTGAGGTTCAAAGTGAAAGGAGCTGGGGCAAAGATTCCACTTTTCCTCTCTCTCTCTCTCTCTCTCTCTCTCTCTCTCTCTCTCTCTCTCTCTCTCTCTCTCTCTCTCTCTCTCTCTAGAGACAACTCTCTGTGTAAAGAAAAACGTCCTAAGATTCCATAACTAATTTCCACCTGTGGCCTCTTGTTATGCTGACCCTTTGGTAGTTCACTTTGTTAATCCCTTTTAGGAATTTAAAAACCTCAATCAAATCCCCCCAAAGTCTCAGTTTGCTAAGTGCCTTAAGTCTATCCTAACATAACTTTTACCTTTCATACCAGGTATCAATTTTATTTTTCAAGAGGTTCTATATCTTTCTTGCAGTGCGGTTCCCCGAACTGCACACAGTACTCTAAGTGAGGTCTGACAAAGGCATTATATAACATTAATATAACCTTTGATTTATAATCAATACTTTTTGCTATGTATCCCAGCATCCTGTTGGCCTTTTTCACTGCTGTAGCACACTGATTTGATGCAGATGGACTTTGATCAACTACAATTCCTAAGTCTTTTTCAAATTGAACACCTACTATCTTTTCTCCTCCCATAAAATACACCTGTCTTATGTTTTTATTTCCCACATGCATAATTTACATTTAGCAATATTGAATGTCATCTGCCATGTATCTGCCCATTCTTGGATTTTCCCAAGTTTAGTATCATCTTCAAATGTAACTATTTTGCTACTAATATCCATATCAAGATCATTTATGTAAATAAGAAAGAGCAGAGGTCCCAGCACCAACCCCTGTGGGACACCACTGCCCACAGCACCTAGATATACCTACGTAGCCTCTTCAAAAAAGTCCAGGAGGTTTGTTAGGCATGACCTGCCTTTAAGAAAACCATGTTGGCTCTCCCTTAAAATACTATTATTTTTCAAGAATGATTCCAACTTAATAATAAGTTCCAGTATTTTACATGCGATGCAAGTTAAACTGACAGGCCTATAGTTCCCGGGGTCAGTACGGTCCCCCTTCTTATATATTGGAATTATACTACCCTGCTTCCAGAATAACAATGTATTCAACTGAATTGTCAAATAAATTAACAAGTAACATTGTAGATACACAAAATATCAAACAGAAATCAAGAGAAATGTATAAACAGCTTATTTGTAGTGCATTTCAGAATCATTAAACTAATGTCTTTAGTAATATAAATAAAATGAACAAAGAACATTGTAACGACATGAACAATCTGATTAATTATTTAGCTTCAACACTTAAAAAACAAACCATATATCTCCTGAACATGAATACTCAAGTTAAGGTGTGAATCACACAAACAGCCTATAAAAATGTACTCCACAAGCAGCACAGATTTGAAATCCAAAATGTTCAATCCAAAAATAGGAAGAAAACAACAGCCTTCATTCAATATTTGCTGAGTAGCCTCTCTCTGCCAACAGAAATGTTGGGAGGCAATCCATGAAGCTGATCATTTCGCTCTGAAAGTGAAGACAGACATAACAAGCTAAATTAATAAATGCAACATATCCCCACCAGGGAAATAGCATGAGTAGCATAGTAAAACTTTCCCATGGGAGAGACATCGCACTGCAGTGTGTCTTATCCTGCATCCATTTCTTTGCACAGCTGCGCGAACAGACGAGACAGTGGCTGTAGTGGCTTTGATTTCACGTGATTAACCACAGCTACAACATTACTGAGAATAGAATGCAGTTCAGGGGCCATGGCTTTGGATGCAAGAGCCTGCCTATGCAGCATGCAGTGTGTGGCTACAATCTGCGGATTTAGCGCCTTTATTCTTGCAACCAATCCGCTCTTGCGGCCAGTCATGGCAACTGCGCCATCAGTGCAGATAGCGATGCAGTGTTGCCATTTCAGACTTGTTTCACTCATGAAAGTATCAAGTATATTAAATATCTCCTCACCTGTTGCTCTCCCAGTCACCTCTTTACAAAACAAAAAATCATCCAAAATGAATCTACCCCATGGGTAGCGAACAAGCGCAATGAGCTGGGCAGAACATAAAAAAACACCTGCTTTCCTTAAAGTCAGGATGTTTTGTATCCAGATCTCTTCAGTTTAGCAGGCTTCATCGCCTCATTAGCAAGCACCTGTAGACAAATTACACACTTCGGTCTCCCTTCTCTGGTTTAAATGAGGCCAAATTCAATATACCTATCGTCATATTTTCTGACCTTTCCTGACATTTTTTATGGTTCTCCATGTTTACTAGTAACTTTAGATCCCGGTCGTTTTACAAACTTGTGCATGATGACAGCTAGCTAGCAAGAAGCAGCAAGAAACTTTACCAGACTGCTGTGTCACTCAGTGCTGAGGCACTGTCTTTCCCACAGAAACAGGTGTGCGCGCATGGTGGGACTTGTCGAAGTCAAGGATACCTCATGGTATATTGTATAAAAATATTATATATTTTATTATTATTATGCATTATATTATTATATGTTATATTATTATAATATTCTATTATATATTAAAATATTATATTATTATATATTCAAAATTAAAAGATGTACCCCTTCAAAGTACACACCATTTTTTAAATAGCCACCAGAATGACAAACTTTTCATGGACCCCCTGGCTAAGTGCCACGGACCCCTGGGGGTCTGGGGACCCCACTTTGAGAACCACTGGCCTAGAGGCAGCAGGAGTGTAGGGTTTAACCATGGCTGAGAGGTAGGGAGGTTGGAGAGGTTAATCAACAGACGGGCTGCAGCATTCTGGATGAGTTGCAGGGGTCTGAGGGCACATGCGGGAGCTCCAGCCAGGAGGGAGTTGCAGTAGCCCAGCCGCGAGATGAAGAGGGCCTGGACCAGCACCTGGGCTGCTTGTCTTGTGAGGAAGGGGCTAAGTCTGCTGATGTTGTAGAGCAGGAATCTATAGGAGCGTGTCACCGCCACGATGTTTGGAGAGAACAACAACTGGCCATCCAGTGTCACACCCAGGTTCTTTGCAGTCTGAATTGGGGACACTAAAGACTTGCCAGCGGTGATGAAGAGGTCTTGGAATGGGCATGCCTACCCTGTCAGGAAGAGCAACTCTGTCTTATTGAGGTTGAGTTTTAAATGGTGCACAGACATCTAGTCTGAGATGTCTGTCAGGCACGCAGAGATCTGTGTCACCACCTGAGTGTCAGAAGGGGGAAAAGAGAAGTTGGGTGTCATCGGCATGACAGTGGTAAGGGAATTAATGTGAGAGTATAACAGATCCAAGAGACTTACATTACATTACATTACAGGCATTTGGCAGACGCTCTTATCCAGAGCGACGTACAACAAAGTGTTAACCGTAGTCAAGAACAGTTTAGCTGAAAGCCACCCTAGTGAGAAGTACAATTCCTGGGTGCTAGGAGCAACCACATAGTTAAACTAGGACCCTGTAGGTAAATCTGTAGCCACAATCTGACTTAGGGCCAGATTTACAAAAAAATAGTTGTAGCGCAAATATAGCGCCTTTAATGCGGTTCTTTTGCTGTCGCAGATTCCGACACATTAACGAGTAATTTACAAAGAGAGGTTCTAATTACACAATCAAAGAAATGAAATTCCCTCATTTGCAATTTTGTGGATGGAGACACCCATAAAGGGTGAACCACCACCAGCCTGAACCGTTGACACAAGGCAGGATGTATGCATGGATTCATGTTGTTTACATCAAATTCTGACCTTACCATTTGCATGTCGCAACAGAAATTGAGATTCGTCAGACTAGGCAACGTTTTTCCAATCTTCAACTGTCCAGTTTTGGTGAGCCTGTGCCCATTGTCGTCTCACTTTCCTATTCTTAGCTGACAGGAGTGGAACCTGTTGTGGTCTTCTGCTGCTATAGCCCATCCACTTCAAGGTTCAACATGTGCGTTCAGAGATGCTCTTCTGCATACCACTGTTGTAACGCGTGGTTATTTGAGTTACTGTCGCCTTCCTCGCAGGTTGAACCAGTCTGGCTATTCTCCTCTGACCTCTCTCATTAACAAGGTCAATGGAAACCCTGTGTCCTTTCAATTAAACAAATATATGTAAAACATATTATATCTGAAAATACATGGAAGTTAATCAATATGTATGCTATATAAGATATACTCTCAGTGGCCACTTTATTAGGTACACATTTATAGTACTGGGTAGGACCCCCCTTTGCCCCCAGAACAGCCTGAATTCTTTGTGGCATGGATTCAACAAGGTGCTGGAAACATTCCTCAGAGATTCTGGTCCATTTTGACATGATTTGTCAGCTGCACATTCATGTTGCGAATCTTCCGTTCCACCACATCCCAAAGGTGCTCTATTGGACTAAGATCTGGTGACTGTAGAGGCCATTGGAGTACACTGAACTCATTGTCATGTTTGTGGAACCAGCTTGAGATGACGTATGCTTTGTGACATGGCACATTATCCTGCTGGAAGTAACCATTAGAAGATGGGTAGACTGTGCCTATAAAGGGATGTACATGGTCAGCAACAAGACTCAGGTAGGCTGTGGCATTTAAACAATGATCAATTGGTATTAAGGGGCCTAATGTGTGCCAAGAAAACATTACACCACCACCACCAGCCTGAACCGTTGACACAAGGCAGGATGTATGCATGGATTCATGTTGTTTACATCAAATTCTGACCTTACCATTTGCATGTCGCAACAGAAATTGAGATTCGTCAGACTAGGCAACGTTTTTCCAATCTTCAACTGTCCAGTTTTGGTGAGCCTGTGCCCATTGTCGTCTCACTTTCCTATTCTTAGCTGACAGGAGTGGAACCTGTTGTGGTCTTCTGCTGCTATAGCCCATCCACTTCAAGGTTCAACATGTGCGTTCAGAGATGCTCTTCTGCATACCACTGTTGTAACGCTTGGTTATTTGAGTTACTGTCGCCTTCCTCGCAGATTGAACCAGTCTGGCTATTCTCCTCTGACCTCTCTCATTAACAAGGCATTTTTGCCCACAGAACTGCCGCTCACTGGATGTTTTTTGTTTTTCGCACCACTCTCTGTAAAATCTAGAGACTGTTGTGCATGAAAATCCCATGAGATCATTGATTTCTGAGATACTCACACCACCCCGTCTGGCACCAACAATCATTCCACGGTCAAAGTCACTTAGATCACATTTCTTCCCCATTCTGGAAAAACTATTGAACCTCTTGACCATGTCTGCATGCTTTTATGCGTTGAGTTGCTGCCACATAATTGGCTGATTAGATAATTGCATTAACGAGCAGGTGTACAGGTGTACCTGATAAAGTGGCCACTGAGTGTATACAGGTATTTACAATTCTGAAATGATACTTACTAGGCCCTACCTAACAGCTAGGTTTCTCCATAGTCCCTCCCCATTGCTGTAGATTCAGCTACTCGTTAAAATAAAATGTCGCTGTTGTGACATGAACCAATGTAATTTGCAACAACATTTGTGATTATTTGTTTTTCATCACTGGGACAAAGCGAATAGCACCTTGGAGAGCACAATACAAAGTATGGATTGTAAAATACCTACAACCCGAGCAACTGTACTTTTAATAGACCCGGACGCAAGAAAAATCTGCATATCTGGCAAGGAATTTGATCTCTGAGTGCATGGCCCTAGTATAGTTCCTTCTTTATATCCTCCAATTGAGATTAATGCACAATTAATGTGTGGTTGTGTAACCTGTGTCGCTTCACTATTTGCTCTTCAGTTAATTGAAAAAGGATAATTCTTGGACGAAATATTTTCTCCTGTCTTATTCTGTTTTTCCCTTTGTGTCTTTGACTGGCTCTGATGACTGCTGCTATGTTTAGATGAGAACTCCTTATGGACATACCTTTTATACAACATTAACTAGTACTCAAAATAGCGCCTGCTATCAGGGGTTCTTAGAATTCCCATGTAAAGAGGAGAGTCGCAATTAAGGCATGCTTTAGTAAATCAGACGGAATACTTAATTTACCTAATTTACAAAATCTCCACCCTGTTTTAGCGCGTTCACCCCAGGTATACATATGCATGAACAGATTTAATGATTCATCTAAAGGAAATTTGCAAAGTAACTTATGCCACGCAAATTACATCCAAATAGCAATTTTACCAGTGGTGGGCCATCAGGGCCTGCAAGGCCTTCTCTGCTGGCCTAAAAAATATCTGAATCACAGACTGATGTTAATTATATTTTGTCCATGAATACTTATTAAATAATTCCAAATGGTCTGTTCGCTTCCTTTCATAGCTGTTCCCCTGGTTGCGCTGCATCCAGACGTGTATTTTCATATTAAAGCATTTAACCAATCACATTTTAGCCATCATTTGTTGCCAGGGTCAAATAAATCTGCCTGGAGGCCTTCACAATCAGTTCTGCAGGCCCTGTAGCATAAAATAAGTGTTGATCAAACTGTTGCTTCAACCAATCAGATTTTGAGTTGGGGACATGAAGGCCTTCTAGAAGGCCTAGGTAACGTCAGCATATTCACACCCTTTGATTGGATAGTCAGAGAGTGTCTGACTATGATGTAATGTGATTGGTTAAATGCTTTAATATGAAAATACACGCCTGGATGCAGCGCAACCAGGGGAACAGCTATGAAAGGAAGTGAACAGACCATTTGGAATTATTTAATAAGTATTCATGGACAAAATATAATTAACATCAGTCTGTGATTCAGACATTTGGCCGGACATTTTCAGCCCTAAAGCGAATGAAAACTTATGCCAGAAATACGACAGGGCAGGCTCGACTTTCAGCATTAGCTTCGATGGCGATAGAAAAGGACTTCTTGATGGAACTGAAACACACGGATAATCTGTACGACAGAGTAATTGAACTCTTTTTGAGGAAAGAAAGGAGGATGGATTTTGTGTACAAATAATAAGATTTTTGGTGAGTAAAATTTTGCTATTTTCCTAAATAATATTGCAATTTTATGAGGTTATTATTGCTGCTTTTTTATGTGTGTCGCAGCTGTAGCACCCCAGGTTTGTTTCTTCAGTAAAGGCATTTATTCTGGATACACGAGTTATCTATCTGCGATGCAACGGCAACGGGTGTCTGTTCGGTTTGTTTTTGCACTTTATTTATTTATCTTTCTTCAGTCATGTTTCATTTTCGTTCTGTTCCCCGTCTGTCATTGTTCCTGTTCGAGTTCCTCTCCTTGTCTTGTCATGATCTGCGTGCGAATAAAGCGGAACGTGAGAAGCGTACAGAGATAGGACGAGAGAGAATGGCAGCGATAGTTAGAAGCGTGAGATAATTAGTGATTAGTAGTGTTAGTAACTTAATCTAAATCCCTAATGTTAGTAGATTAGTACTATATACATCTAACTAATATATACAAAGTGTAATTAGAAAGTAAGAAGGAAGTAAAACGAGATTAGAAACGAAGACGGAAAAACCGAAACATAGAATTTCCCGAAGTGCATGACAGAACGAGAATTAAACATGACTGAAGAAAGATAAATAAACAAAGTGCAAAAACAAACCGAACAGACACTCAAAACATAACAATAAGATGGCTTTTATAGCCATAAAATAGTTATTGAGGGGTGGATTGATTCAGACGGAGCACTACTGAAGGCCTAGGTGTGAAATGCACGGCCCGCCACTGTTGTAAGTAGAAACAGATGGGGAATAGCAGTATGTACCATCATTAGTATGATGATTCACAGATACCAGATACATATATATATATACAGTCAAGCCGGAAAGTCTGCAGACCCCTTTCACCCTCTCCACGTTTCATTGCGTTAGACTTATTCTACAATAGATTAAGTTCATTTTTTTGGTCTCAAAATTCGACATAAAATAGCCCATAATGACAAAGTGAAAACTGTTTTTTAGACATTTGTGCTATTATAAAAAATCTAAATGTAAAATATCATATATACACAAGTGTGCACACCTTTTGATATGACACCCAAAAGTGAGCTGAGGTGCATTTTGTTTCCACTGATACTGCTTGAGATGTTTCTACAACTTGATTCTAGTCCACCTGTGGTAAATTCAATTGATTGGACATGATTTGGAAAGGCACACACCTGTCTATATAAGGTCCCACAGTTGACAGTGCATGTCAGAGTAAAACCAAGCCATGAAGTCCTAGGAACTCTCCATAGACCTCCAAGATAGAATTGTGTTGAAGCTGGGGAAGGGTATAAAAACATTGCTAAAGCATTGAAAGCACCCAGGAGAACAGTGGGCTCCATCATTGTGAAATGGAAGAAGTTTGGAACCACCACAACTCTTGGCCGTCCGGCCAAACTCAGTAACCGGGCAAGAAGGGCCTTGGTCAGGAGGTGACTTCAGAGTTCAATGAATGCTGGTGCAACTCTAAGAGAGCTTCAGAGTTCCTCTGCAGTGATGGGAGAACATGTTGTGTCTGGCAGAAGGACACCACCATCCAGCAATCTGCACCACTCCTGTCAATCAATGTTGTTCCAACATCTTGATGGGAGAGCCTAGACAACCATCAGATCTTCAATGTGTTCCAACATGTATGTAGGCTGCCTCAAATCCTTCTCTCCATTTGCAGAAATGCAGCCCCAAACTTGCAAGGAACCTCCACCATGCTTCACTGTTGCCTGCAGACACTCATTGTACCGCTCTCCAGCCCTTTGGTGAACAAACTGCCTTCTGCTACAGCCAAATATTTCACATTTTGACTCATCAGTCCAGAGCACCTGCTGCTGTTTTTCTGCACCCCAGTTCCTATGTTTTCGTGCATAGTTGAGTCGCTTAGCCTTGTTTCCACGTCGGAGGTATGGCTTTTTGGCCGCAATTCTTCCATGAAGACCACTTCTGGCCAAACTTCTCCGGACAGTAGATGGGTGTACCTGGGTCCCACTGGTTTCTGCCAGTTCTGAGCTGATGGCACTGCTGGACATCTTCCGATTTCGAAGAAAAGTAAGCATGATGTGTCTTTCATCTGCTGCATTAAGTTTCCTTGGCCGACCACTGCGTCTACGGTCCTCAACGTTGCCCGTCTCTTTGTGCTTCTTCAAAAGAGCTTGAACAGCACATCTTGAAACCCCAGTCTGCTTTGAAATCTTTGCCTGGGAGAGACCTTGCTGATGCAGTATAACTACCTTGTGTCTTGTTGCTGTGCTCAGTCTTGCCATGGTGTATGATCTGTGACATGAAACTGTCTTCCACAACCTCACCTTAGTAGAGTTTGGCTGTTCCTCACCCAGTTTTAAGCCTCCTACACAGCTGTTTCTGTTTCAGTTAATGACTGTTTCAACCTACATATGAAATTGATGATCATTAGCACCTGTTTGGTATAATTGGTTAATCATACACCTGACTATAATCCTACAAAATCCCTGACTTTGTGCAAGTGTACCTATAAGAATTGATGCTGGTTTGAAGGCAAAGGGTAGTCACACCAAATATTGATTTGATTTAGATTTTTCTTCTGTTTGCTCTTTGCATTTTGTAAATTGATAAAAATAAACAATTAAAATGTATATTTTTGAAAGAATTCTTACTTTACAGCATTTCTTCACACCTGCCTAAAACTTTTGCACAGTACTGTATATATATAAAAATACAAACATGAATTATACACTGATGTTCTGCAGCGCTGCAATACCCCTGTTGTGCACAACACCCAAATAAACCAAATAGTAAACCAAAGAAGATCTCTCATTGGGGCCCTTAACTGGAACAGTCTTACTTGAGTAAATCCATGAAGTGTTTCCTGGCTCACAGTTCATCGAGTTCGCCAGCAGAGGGCGATACGCAGTCAATGATGGATGATTACCGAAGGATGAATCTGTTTGTCAACATCCGCTCGCAAAGTAGAATGGCGGGAAGATGCAACCTTAGTGATTAGGTTGTAGCTCACGTCCAAACCACCAGTTAGTTAATATAAGAAATTAAGTGTTCAGGCACTTGCTTGCAATCACGGTAACAACTGGTTAACTGCCAGCTCGCAGAATGTAATGCAGAGAAAACCCAGTTTAGCTGCTATTTCAATATACATCCTACGCTTGAAGTTAACAAATAAAATTTCCACCTAAATATTTTCTACTCAAAACCTAAGTGAACATTTGTAAAACATTTCCAATCAACCTCTAGAATTTTAAAAACCACAGTATAACAAACTCATTCACATTTGACCACACATTTTGTAATGGTTAAACAGTGCACAACACCAGGTGATTTCAATTAGTTCCCCTCCTTGGTTGAAGGAAGCCAACCTTAGTGAATCACCTGGTGTATGCACTGGTTGCAAAAAACCTGCTGTAAGTCGCTCTGGATAAGAAATGGAATTTTGACAATGTAATGTCTAGAATATTTTAAAACCTAATGCTAATAATACACAATTTGGTGGGTAATGCTACTAACACAACCATAAGACTAGCAACCGTAGCCACATCAATGTTGCAATTATATTTACGAACAACGATATTTAAACTTTTACTTGCTGGGTACTTGAGATATTCAACACAAAACATGTTACCCATGGTACTAATAAGCTTACACATGCTTACCTAATATAATTTTAAAAAATGTTTCAGGCACTTGCTTGCAATCAAGATAACGACTAGTTAACTGCCAGCTCGCAGAATGTAATGCAGATAAATCCCGCCCACAAGCCTGAACTTTAGCGTCATGGTCCTCTTAAAGTGACAGTACTGACTAGACATAAGATACCCATAAATGTAAATGAACCATTGCAATATGATAGGGGGGTTACACATTCATGTTCATGAACGTTATGCATAATCTAATGCAAATTGATTAACGTTAACCTAAATGTTAGTCTGTAGCTGGCAGTCGTCCGATCGCTCTCAGTAGAAAATGCAACATAACGTCGTTAGCGCTATTGGCAACAAAATGGAAAAGAGGTGAATTGATACGGGCTCTATGATTTTCCCAAGCCAAAACAATCCCATTATGTAATGTTGTCAGCTTATTATTCATACCTCAGTGACTGCATCGTAATTGCTAGCTAGAATAACGTTATATTTTCCCTGCCGAGATATGATTGAAGAATTGTGCGCTAAACCATAAATAGTCTGCCTTAACACAGTTTGAAGAATAACCTGCCTACTTAGCTAGCTAGCTAACGTTAGTAGCTTGCTAGTCTCTGGCCACAACATATTTGTAGTAACGTTAGCTTGCTAACTAGCCAACATTATGGTTTTCAAGCTGTTATGAACGTAAAGCTAGCTAACCGTTAGCTTGTACGTCTTTGCCTTGTACCGATACTAACGTTATCTAACGTTAACGCTATCATGCTAACTATGCTGTATGCTCACATAGTAGCCTACATTAATAACAACTTAGATGCTTGTGGTGAAAATTTTCCCAATGCTTAACCAACCCTCACCTCTCAGTTCAGGTTCAAAGTCACGAGGGCTTGTTCAGGAGAACCTCGCGCCAGGTCTCAGAATGGGCATATTTGCGCATTGGTTTCTGTATGGGTGTATTTGTGTGGTCTCACGAACCTGGCAGCAAACGCTATTAAATGTTAAGATAAAATAAAATAGTACAAAATTCTATAAAAAATAAGAGTTTGGGCTGGCGGATGGCCCAGCGGTCTAGTGCTCCGTGCTTTGGAGCGGTGTGCGCTGCCCGTCAGAGACGCGGATCGAAACCCGCATTTCTACCAGACCGGCCCTGGTCGTCAGCCCGATTGGAGGCGGCATTTGGCTGTCCGCCTCCGGGGGAGGGGGGAGGGAGAGCCGGCACGAGTCCGCCGAGGAGAAGGTTAATGGAGTCCGTGGAAGATCTCCGTCTCGATTTGGAGGAATAGTGAGGGTGGGGAATTTAAAATAGAGGGTATAATTGGCTACTAAATTGGGAGAAAAACAAAAATCAGAAATAAATTTAAAAAAAAAAAAAATAATAATAAGAGTTTAGGGATGTAAATGTGTTGTTGTGGGCTTTTTTGTAATATTTGGAAATAGTATTTGAATTAAGAACATTTTGTTTAAAGAAGATCGACACTGCATGTTTTTCCTCCCCTCTCATTTGGCGCGCCCCCTATGGATGGACAGCGCCCCTAGCATTCGCCTATATCGCCTATGCCACAGGCCGGCTCTGGGATCAGTTAATGACAATTGACCAAATTTTGCATATATCTTGCTTGTTCACTCTTTGGGAGACTCAAGAAGTAGGAGCTCGTCATTTTGTTTATAGCGCCACCGGAAATGTTCAAGGAACGGAGATGCGCAGTAGTTTTGATATTGTTTACCTCATTGAAACGGTCTATATTGTTATTATTAGATACATGGCTGGGAAAATATAATCAAATAAATAGATTTTAAAGTCCTAATTTATTCTCCGACACGATAGATGGCGTAAATGCACGTGGTGTGGCGTGCTTAATACACTTACCTGAACCCAAATTAGAGGGAGAGCGGAAGTACGGGCGGCCATTTACCGGAAGTTCAGCAGAGCTGTTTTTGTTGCCAGAGGGACTGTTGTGAAAATGGCGACGCCTCGTCGCTCTTCCCAGCAGCACCAACAGCACCAGAGCCTGTCTTCTCCGCGCAACACTCCTCTCTCCCTGACTCCTCCGGGCTCTCCTTCGACGCCGGTGGGTGCAGCATTTTCGGCTCCAACCGGCGCTGAGCTGGATCGCATTGGGGCTCCAGGTGTATCTCCGGCCTCCCCGGATCTCCCCGCTCCGGCCTCCCCCGATCTCCCCGCCCCGGCCCTCAGCACCAGCAGCAGTCCCAGCTCCGCGTCCATCGGCGGGGGCTGCAGCGGCGGGACCAGCCCGGACTCGGGCAGCGCCAGCCCGGTGGGTTGCGGGACCAGCGGAGCGTTCAGGGAGCTGTTTGAGGCCTGTCGCAATGGAGACGTGTCCCGGGTGAAGAGGCTGGTGGATTCAGTGAATGTGAACGCCAAGGACATGGCTGGCCGCAAATCAACCCCGCTGCACTTCGCTGCAGGTCTGTGCATCGGCGTTAGTTAGACAGTTATTTAAGATAATTATAATTCCTATCTAACATTATCTACATATAAACCGATTTGAAGTGGCGACACTGATGGGCAGCTTGCTGTAAAAGTTTTGATGGAGCCCGCTAACTAACCTGGCTAACCAACGGTAGCGAGCACAGTTATTAGCCAACGAGGCTACATTTGCTATTCAGAAGGGTTTCTAACGTTATAATATCATAACCGTTACGGCAGGTTTGATAACGTTATTATATTATAACCGTGACTGCTCGCTAGCGCAGCTGTTTCTGCGTATTCGCTACAGCTAGTGTACATTTGCTAACACTATCTCATGTTCGATTTAGAGAAGATAAACACGAACTAGATAACATTAGCTATTAGGATAAAAGTTGCGCTTTAGTGAACTGGTAGGATAAATTGGGTAGCGACGAGGCGAGCCAATAAGCCATATCTTGAGTTTTCAGCAGTTGTAGGCCTACACATTAACTTCGCTATATGGCTGCTTGGCTTATTGTCAATACAAATGTTTGTTTTGTAACTTTAACTAGGTAGCTAGATAGTTGACAAATTGTCAACCAAATAAATTGTTGATAAAACTCAGCTGATTATGTTAGTTGTTACAGCGTTATGTAGGGTTTTGTTTTCGTGCTGTGATGATTTTGTTTAGCTAGCAAGCAGCCTTTGGGTCTTGATTATCATCGCTATGGCCCTATAGACTTCCCTTCTCTTGTGGTCATATCTCAAAAAATCGCCGTGTAGTGAGAAACTTGTCAAATTAGTGTCATCATTCTGATGTCTAAATGGATCAAATAAAAAACAACAACAGTTGTCCCACGGAATTCAACCTTTGGAAGTTTTTCACGAAAGCAGTCATACAGTCATACATACGTTGCTGTACGTCGCTCTGGATAAGAACGTCTGCCAAATACCTGTAATGTAATGTAATACAGCTACAACCTTTTGGTCACTAACAAGCGAACAACCGTATCACAGAAAAAGGGGTCCGCCACACAGTTGTTGTCTTAAACTTTAGAGCACAGATAAGAATAATACGCAGGATGCCTTTTAGCGATGTCAATTGATGTCTTTACAATCTATCCAGATGTCGGGCTGTCAGAATTAGGCTATTTGATACATATATTAAGCCTAGGCATTTAAGTGAATACTTCAGTAGTTGTAAGTTATAAATCATGAAGGTATTTTGATGTATCAATCTTTTTGGTAAAAGGATAACATTGCTGTGTCCTTTTTTCTGTTTTCTTGAGAATACAGTGGCTCTGGTGACTAAGTCACCTTGGATAAAAGCGTCTGCTAAATGGCACATGTATATAAATATCAAGATGTGTGTATTTTTCTTAGTGTTGAAGTAATTCATAGCATTTTGTTCCTTCCCAAGACAGGGAGTGTACAGGGAATGAAAATAAACATTCCATCCTTTGAACAAGAATAGCATCAGTTTATTCCTTCTCACTTTAGGGTTTGGCAGGAAGGACGTTGTAGAGCACCTTCTCCAGACGGGGGCTAATGTGCACGCCCGTGATGACGGGGGTCTCATCCCACTGCACAATGCCTGCTCCTTCGGACATGCCGAGGTGGTCAGCCTTCTCTTGTGCCAGGGTGCTGATCCCAATGCCCGCGACAACTGGAACTACACTCCTCTACACGAGGCAGCCATCAAGGGGAAGATTGACGTGTGCATCGGTAAGATGTGTCCCAAGCTCTTAATTTTTCTCTCTCTTCTCTCTCTTCTCTCTCTCTCTCTCTCTCTCTCTCTCTCTATCTCTATCTCTATCTCTATCTCTATCTATCCATTGCTTTTACTGTCTCATAATGTAACGCAACTCCGATATTGGGGCAAATGTCTGTAAAGAGTGTATTTTTTCAGACCAAATTAGCAATTTGTCATGCTCATGTGGAGCTTTGTTTTTCCCCTCTGTGTATCCACCAATATATCGATCTGATGTTGAAGCTGATGTTTGTGTGGTAATTGGAAAATTTGGATTGAAGTGTGGCGGTGTGCGAATGGTGATATGGGGAGGGGCATGTTGGGGCCAGAAACCAGATTCTTCTGACTTGTAGCTTATTCACAGTTCTTGTAGTGAGTTCAGGGCCTTTGATGCGTTGATGCACCAAAAGCCCTGAACGACAGGCAGTATCTAACACGGAGACAGGGTTTTAATAATATGTCCATTAATTTAGCACATCTGCACTGATCCAGTTCTGCTGTTTCCCGTTGGTAGATTTCTGTTAGGAGTCAAAAAGAGTCAAATAGAGTACTTTGCTTGGGGTGTATGATTGTATGGCAAACCTTCGTTAGTTTCTTAAGAACTGATGACTAATGCAGAATGCATGGGCTCACAGCTCTCTTATTACGGTACCACTTTAAAAATCTGGTGTGATTGTGATGAGATGTATGAATGATTATTCTAGTTGAAGCATCATAAGGTTATACATAAAATAATTGTGCTATCGACTCTCATTGCTGATCTATATTATTAACACCCCTATGCATTTAAGTACAGGATAACCTGCCCAATCAGGTTTAAATTTGAGGTCTGTAAAAAGGTAACTTTTGCAGTTACATGTGTATTTTACTTATTAAGACAACCAAATGAAGGTGAAAACACTACAAACCAGTAACTGGAAATATATTTTACATCCCGGACTCATAACTAGTGAGGTATGAGTACGGGATGTAATATATATATAAAAAACACTTCTTACATTGAGGTAGCTTTCAAAGTCTAATACACAGTAGGGATGTTTAACCCCATAATTGTCACTGGCCCGCCGGCAGGCCGTCTACATCACATAGCATGTACAACACAGCTCCTTTAAATAGCATGGTTAAATGGAAGCAGTGATTAGAAGTTTCATTCCAATTAAATTGTACTCCTCTTACATTTTGAAGTTTGATGTAAAGGTTGCTTGCGGAATAACACCATGGTGTTGCAATGTTTGCTCCTGCAAAGTAATCCCACTGTAAAGTGTTTCAGTATTTGTGAAATACTTTGGGAGGTGGATAAATGATTAAGCGATTAATGTGCAAATGATATTGAAGATGGCTGCAGTCACTACAGTTTTAAGATTTTGCGAACAGACCCCACGCAGGGCTCTCTCTCTTTCTCCTCTCTCTCTCAGTATCGCTCTCTCTCTCTCGCTCTATATATATATATATATATATATCAATTCTATTGTTTTACTGCTTTTTTTTTTAAACACTGTTTTATTTTTTATTTTCAGCCTTGTGCAAAACTATAACCTAAACTTAACTTGCTTATCGTAGAGCTAGAGAATTTACAAGATAAATTTGTCTAATGCAATGAAAAATGTCACTCTAGCACTGAAGCTGTCAGTTTCCCAGTATAAAGTTTGTTTGCACTGACATGGGAGGGGTGGCTCTAATATGGGTGTGTTTATGAAAATAACCCGGCGAAGTGCTAGTTTCACCTATTTCACCAACCTTACGCCCACCAAAACCACCTCTTAGCACTAGCTCAGTGCACATTTGTATTACATTTCTACAACACAATTGCAAGTCTCTCACATGTGCACTCTTCATGTTATGAGAATGAACAGTTTTCCCAGTGCAAAAGTTATATATTTTTTGCAGTCACACCTACAGGTAATATGCAATTTATCCTCTGTGAAAAAGGTCAAATGATATTCTGACATTCCCTCACGTATTTGCGTTGCTCTATAGCTTTATGATCAACCATAGCGTTTGCATTGTCAAAATTGATCCCTTTGTCTACACACAAAAAAAAAAAAAAAAATACATTGGGGCATAGGTGGAGGGTGAACCAACTGCAGGGTAAAGCTATTGCACATGCGCATTTGAAAGTCTAGGCGCATTCTCTGCGAATGCACTATATTTAGATGGCAGTGTCAAGCAATTATGATGCAAGTTTGCCATTCCTTTATTGCACTACCAGCGTTATTAAAACAAAGCATTGAGATGCTAGGAAGTACACAGAAAACACGACAAACGCACGGGGGTCATTCTCTACACATACACCTACCATTATGGTGCACAACACAAAAGGTCACATACAATAACTCTCTGTAACAGGGGAGGGAGAGACTTTCATACAAGCACCATTCCACAATTATACAAATAGTAAAACGTTAACATAACTAAATAATAAATAATAGCTGTAGCGTTCGCAATAGGATCCTGTAACAGACATAAAAAAGTGTGCTCCAGAAACTGTAAAATGTAATTTCTCAATGTACGTTGTATATAGCATCAAGTGACTGTGAATTACATTTTTGTCTACTCTGCATCAGCAATTGTCATTACTAAGCAGGGTTCATTTTCTTTTGATAACTTTGAATAAATGGTATCCGACTATTTGTGATTAATATACTGTAGCTAATTAGCAAACTGGTTAACTTGATTAGCAGCTGAGGCCAAATAGGTAACGTCAAATAACTAATGAGGATTTAGGTAGCAAGCTAACGTTAGCTAGCTACAAAAGTGGCCCAGCAGGAAGGAGGCCTTCTGTTTCACTGTCAATTCATCTGAATTAACCCCCATATTTATTTGAATCCGCTGCCTTTTTATTTACGGAAACCACCAAAAACCAAGCTGATTATTGGAGAAAAAACATTTTTATAAGTGATTTCTTTGCATCCGCTTGATTAGTTTATGAAAATGTATGGAAGAAACAAATCACCACAGTGCACTTATGATAATGCACATTTTTAATAGCATTGCTTGTCGTCCTGATTTGACTCATTCATTGCAGCGTGATACTGTCCATTTTCCCACAAACACTGCTACATCGTTATTTTATTTGTTTTATGAAAGGAGAGTAGTGTAAATCCTTTCATTCTTGCTCTTGTGTGGCATCTTGTGTGCTACTTGAAGTCCTAAAAAGTTGTCTGGGTGAAGGTGAGCACATTGCCTTCCTTGTCAGGATGGAGAGTTGGTGGACCATGTGTTGCTTTTTATGTTTTTGCCTCATAAATGTCTGTGTGATATTTTGAGGAACACCATGCAGAGCGATGGCGGCCAGGTTCTTAAGTAATATTCCCAGATCAAAGTGTATTAGACCTGCTGTGCCACATGAGGTTTTTGGACCCTTCATAAAAGAAAAAGAAAATGTAGGCCTGTCTGCTCTTTTAGAGGGTTGTTTTATATTACAAAAGCAAGAAGATGCACTGCTTTGGTGGATGTGCTTTTTTTAGTTCCATTTTGGGATCGAAAAGGGAAAATGAGGTTGCTCTGGGACACGGTCACTCCATCACTTTCATTTCAAGGGGTGCTCAGCCACAGCGAAAACCAAAAGAATGGCAGCCTAATTCAGAAAAATTGTGTTCTATGGACATCTCAGTATCTGCACCTTTTAAGAAAACCCTAAGATGTATGACTTTCATTTCAGCTGTGCATGCAGCCTCAGGAGCAGTTTTCAGTTAGTGTTAATCATGCGCCATTCTTCTGGATTAGCTGCTGAGGTGATATCATTCTGAACTCATAATCAGTACTGCAATGCACTGTATTCTGGAGAAATGTGAAGTTCCTGCTGTGAAAATAACATTGTTAAAGCTATGAAATTCAAGGGAATTGTTCAGCCCTGCTTCCCAATCTCCACTTCCTCCTCCCCCTCATCCTCTCCTCAATGGAGTGTACAAACTGTAGGCATACTGTAGGTTTATGATTTGGGTTTTTTTTTTTCTTCAGACCGACTGAATGCCTCCTACTCTCTTCATTAAAACAAATCTGGTGAATCATTATTTATAATTGAACTACACTTCTTAAGCTTCTATTGCCTTTCGGCCTAAGCTTGTCTTGGAAATATTAAAGAGCATTAAATATTATTTTTTATTAATATTAAAGAACATCTTGAAAAGGATCCCCACTTTTGGTCATACCGGTGTATTTAATATATTATAATTACACTTTAATTACATTGTGGACATTTTAACTAATACGATGGAGATGAGCACTATCTGCCATCATCATAACTCTAATCTGGGAGAAATAATATAAAAGTGCACATTTCTCCAGCAAAGACATGAAAGTATTTGGAATTAACACTAGGAGCGCCGGCTCTGCCCACGCCTTCGAAATACCTATGACCGCTGCCTGTCTGGTCAAAAGACCGCTGAGTCTACAGACAGAGGCACTGGTGCTGATGCAAAATGTTTGCCAGATGGCGCTTCTTACACAGTTTGTAGTCTAAAACCCGGAAGTAAGCCTAAGAGAGCTTCACGTTTTATTCTATTACATAAATTACGCACGTTCGTATCTCAACTGTGAATTTTGAAGCTGTTATGTGTTTTTTTAAAGTAAGCTGCTAACAAGTTGCTACATTCAAACTACAACTGTTGTCGGAATAATTAAACGTCATTACATCAACGCTCGATATGCTGTCCCTAATATTAGTAGCTTTTGGCTCTGCCAGGTAGCTAGTTACCGATTGCTGAAATGTACTAGTTGGCTAGCTACGAACATAATATATGAATTGCCTGCTCAGTTGGCTAGTATTTTGGAAATGTACAGCTAGCTGGCTGGCTAAGAACATAACATTGCCTGCTCAGCTGGCTAGTATTTTTGAAATATACAGCTAGGTGGCTAGCTATGAATAAGAATTGCTTGCTCAGCTGTACAACTAGCTAGCTGGCTAGCTACGAACATAATATATGAATTGCCTGCAGCTGGCTAGTATTTCTGAAATGTAGCTACAGCTAGTTGGCTAGCTACGAACATAATATATTAATTATAATACATAATTATATTATAATTATATAGCCAGCTAGCTATGAAGATAATATGCATTGTCTGTTTAGCTGTACAGCTAAGTTAGCTGCCTAGCTACGAATATAATATATGGATCGCCTGCTTAGATGGCTAGTATTTTGTGTCACTTTGTGTAATTTTAGGTAGCTTTTGGCTCTCCCAGGTAGTGGAAGGTGCAGTCAAGCTACGAACATATTGCCTGCTCAGCAGGCTAGCACGCAACTGCAATTATAGGGGAATTGGTCAGATTAAGCTAAAATATACAGCTAGCGAGCTGGCTAACTACGAACAAAATAAATGCATAACCTGCTCAGCTTTGGTCTTCTGATTTGCTGTCAAACTAGCTATTGAAACAGCCATGATCACCAGCGAGGTTACAGCATAGCTAACAGAGAAACCAGCTAGTTCAACGCAGGAGGACTGGGCAGGCTAGTATGAAATGAGTGGTGGTGCAAATTAGTTTGTGGGCAGACAAAAGAGACAGCAGGTAGCCATTTCCCTCCAAGCATTCTTGAAGTTATTGTGGGATAGCTACCTAGCCAAATTTTTATAATTGCGTTTTGTTATCAGAAATGGCTGTTTATATGAACCTTAATCTGTGTACAAAATATTTCTGGTATCAGAATCTGAAATCATACTTTTGTATGTAGCAGCGGGTTGTAGCAATTATCGGTCTCTGTGATGACAAGTTGCAATATAACAATGTTTGTGATCAGTTGCATGATCCAGTGGTACAAGACGTATCCAGTGTATAAATTGGCAAAACAATGCACTTAAGAAAATAGCAATCAAATTGATACTTTCCACATAAGTTACTATGTAGCTAATCTACTATTACGCCAGGTATCATAAGAATAAAGTGAATGTGTATTTTTTTGTTGCGATTTTAGTTTTTGTTAGTTTGCGCCAAATTCCTTTGTAACGCGTAACATGCAATCGACTCAGCAACAAGACTTTTACTCGCTGTTTATAGAATATAGCTCACAATTAGAGAATATGGAATGAAGGAAAGATTTCAAGCAAAATACAACAAGACACATTATGTAACGCTGTTTATTAATATACTCACATGAAACATAAATCCATACATTTTAAAATTATATAAACCAAATTTCTCTCCGAAAAAAATACACGAGACTTCTCATAAGATTTACTTAGTTTTGCAAATTTCCAGCTTTCTCTCTTGAATAGCGATTCCAAAATTACATTGAATCCTCAACCCCGAACACATTTACGCACTCAAAATTTGCATGGAGATCCTGCACTGTTGTTTTGGAAAAAGCTTTCTTAGGACCGCGTAAAATACGAGTTAACTATAGCAATGCTTGTGCTGTCATTCTCATATCCTAAGTGTTCTTTTGGTACCAAATGTTCTTGATTTCTTGGTAAATAACTCCTGAAATTTAACATTTTCTTGTACCGCGAACACATATTTTGATCATCGATAGCCATCTCCGATTGCAGGTCCGGCAGGTCCGGCAACAAACACGAGAGAGAGTTCGCAAGTTTTGCGAAAATCGAAAACTTTCTGATGTTTAATTAGTGACTTTGTGAAGTTGTCATTTTTTCCTTATGTTACACCTTTGTACCCCTGGACCTTTCGGTTGAACTGTAATCAACAGGAATGTCCTATAACTGTACTGATGGTTGAGGGTCGGTTATTTTTACCCTTGTTTTATTTTATCCAGCTGCACAATGGATATGTAGCGTTATGAGGAAAAAAACCATACATCTAATCTTTGGTATAGACCAGTGTTTCTCAAATAGTGGGTATGATTTCAGAATGCGATGCCAGGGGGTTCGTGACCAGAGGCGTTATCGTGGGGGACTGCAAACCAAGGCGGTCGCACCAGGCGCAAGATTTTTGATAAATTTAAGAAAAGGTTAAAAAACAACCTTTTTAAAATGTTCATTTTGTGGACCGGTTCCGAAATGCCATTCTAGTTAATTATTTTTTTATTATTATTATTATTATTATTATAAAGCTTCTGTAAAATAGAGACTCCATCTGGTGTGGTGAAAGAGAACTGAATCGTTGGTCGGAAGATGAGCGAGACGTAAAAACACACACTGAGGGGAATAAAAGCATTTTTGCTTTTTTCCAAACGTGATTTAGAAATTTTTGTAAAGAATAAATATCAAGGAAGGTGGATGCTGTAACTTGTTTGTAACTAACGTAACAATTTTCTAAATGTGACTAGACACCAGTACCGGTCAAATGACCGGTTTCAGCGCTCCTAGTGTTAAAGATGGGTATTTTTCTTGCTTCTTAGTATTGACAAGTTAACTAACAAGTTAACAGATCCAATTACACACAAGTTTATATGTCTTCAATGGTTGAAAGGCTTGATTGGAGAAGCTTCATATGACCATGCGGCCAGTAGACTGTGTATTAAAAGTAAAGTCAAGCATGCCAGATTTGAAGTTTCCACATCTCATTGCCTCAGAGATATGATTGTTTATACTAAATAGTTATGGGTTGGCAGTGCATACCTATACAGCCCTGAGAGATTGGCACTGTTCAGGGTCTCAGTCCTTACAAATATTAACATATGTTTTTTATGCTTCTCATTTTTCAGTAAGAGTCCGAAGTATTATTTATACTCTGTTTGGGAGGTAAAAGCATGAAAAAATTACTCATTTGATAACAGTCAAGCCATTTCCAGTCAAAAGACTCAAATACTGCACATTGTTTCAGGCAATGCTGAATGCTTATTATTGCACGATTATTCCCTCACAAATAAATACACGCACATATTGTCTCTGGGCATATACTGTATATCTTTTTTTTTTTTTTTTTTTTTTTTTTTTTTAATATGTGGAATACAAACACCAAATACAAAGTCTGAATGAGTTTTCCATATGGATACAGTGCCCCTTGAAATTCTACACCCAGTCTCAAAAATGTGACCCTTTGTTGCCTTACAGCATGAAATTAAAACATGACAAACAGACTTTCCACCTTTATTTCTTCTTCTTCGGTCTGCTGGGTCTTTTGACATAATTGAGTTCACCAGTTGTTTTTTTCTTGTTAATGATGAACCAAACTGTTGACTTGGGCCTGCCCAGGGTTTTTGCAATGTTACTGATTGATTGATTTTCATTTCTTAGCCTTATGATGGCCAGCTTAATTTGCATCAACACTGCTGTCTTCCTCATGTTGTCACACCCCAACAACAATCTCCAAAGGCAATTGCAAAGTCTAGAATCAAGACTAGACATCAGCAGCTCTCTTCTGCATTCACTAATCCTGCATTCATTGTATCCTTCCAAACTCAAAAGTGCTAGAGTACAGAACCAAAATAATAAAAAGTGTCACTGTCAAATGAATTATGGTGCTCACTCTATATCTTTGGCTGTATAGCCTTTTTTCTCCAAAGTGAGAGCATTGAACCACTAATAATGTGAGGCTCTTATGTTGTTACTATGTTGATTTTATTAAACACAACACAACACACTACAGTACAGCGTTGCGAGTCTAGAAGACACAGTAAAACACAGCTGCTTACTGCAGCTACTCATGACTCAAAAATAACAATATGCATATAGATGAATTTAAAGATGTAGCTGCATATATTATCCTCTGGGAGAGGGTATTATATTGTTGGTTGAAAATTCTATAAAACAATCATTTCAATTATAATGTCCAAGGTCTTTTACAATTGGTCTGCCAAAAACTATGACTATAACACAGTGGCGAGCCGTGACTATTGGACCTGAGCGTTCAGTGGGATCAGCAAAAGATTCATATACATAACATGAACATAGCATCACTTATAATTAGGGATGCTAATTTTAAGAAATGTCCTTGATCGATCGACGCTCAAGTTAACAAACAATTAATTGATTAATCTTTTAAAAAAAACAAGCAAAAAGTAGCGCATGACAGAGAATACAAAATGCATGTTTTTTCCCCTCAATCAAAGCTTTATTCAAACTTTTGAGACAAGCGCTTATTTTAACAGCATAAAAAAATATGAATTATGAAGGAAATGAAACACCATTCAGTAGGCCTAAAAACAAAAATAATATCCCTTTTGAAATGAAAAGTGCTGTCCAACAGCGGATGCTTGGAAACTTGCGGGGGAAAAAAATAATAAAAAATTCACCAAAAACTCAGAAATGTGGAAGTAACGTTAGGCGTGCTTAGCGAATTCAAGAGACCACACTATTGTGTTGTTACGCTATAGAAAATATAACAAAAATGTTTTGTCGTTGTAAATTGTTTATTTTGTGAAATATTTCTAGATATATTTTATAAAATCAATGTTTTTACTGTTTCAAAGCAATATTATTACACTAGTGTAGTAAAAATACACTAGAGTTTGTGCTATTGGATAACTCTGCTGTGATGTGATACATAATCGTTAGTTTGACATGCTTGATTGATCAAATTCTTAACGGCGATTAATCGCTCATCGATTAATCATTAACATCCCTATTTATAATGTATCACACCATATCGTCTAGTCACACCATTCTAGCTCTAGTGCAGGAAGATACTTTTGATGACTTGAAAAATCATGACATGAATTATCCTAATAAAACCAGGCTGAGGCTGTGCGCACAGAGCCCCCACCGGCACCGCCCAATGAAAGAACAATCACACTGTTCAAGCAAAACTCACAACCTATGGTAGCCTATCACCATCACACTGCCACCAATTGCAACACAAAGGATGTGCAGAAAGGACAGCCACCTGAATACCTGTGCACTGCATGGTGCTGATGTAGAGCATGCACACACAACATCGAAAAATTAAAAACAATAAGCAGTCCATTCACTCTGCTATAACCAGCAGCTATCTTGTTTCAGAATGCAAACAAATGAAAGACCGCCCACTGAATTCTAGCACATTCTCAAAACCTTCTCCTATTGGCTGATGCATGTCAGAGCACGCTCTATAAAAAGTTCAACTCTGGTGGAAAAAAAACTTGTGCGTGTATATAGTGAGTGTCAGTGTGCGTACGTAAGCTGCTGTGACCAGCTGCTGTACTCTGTGCAGTCTGCCTTCTCCACCTGCATGATCGTGACTTGCTCTTGTATTCCCAGCGCTTGTCTCCATGTGCTGTTTGCGCACACATGTGAGCACGCTGCCCTCAGAAAGCCATGGCAACGGGAGAGCGTGTCCGTGCCGCAGTGGACGGCCGGGTTCGAGCGGCAGCTGGAGAATGATGTCGCTCGACACATGACAGACAGGCGAGCTGTCAGAGGGGACCTTCTGAATTTTAATCATCCCGTCACTGTCACACTCTGTCTGTGGGGGAATACACATGCTCCTCGAACAGTGGCACACAAATACAGCCTCTGTTTTTCTCAGTGTCTTTCAGAGCCAAAAATGCATCATCCATTTGTCAGAGGAGCCTTGAATAATTGGTGCTTAATTAAAATATATATGTCAATGCGCATCTTCTGTGCTCTATACCAGTCCTGGTAATAAACAGGCGTGACTTGTTAAACAAGTGCTTTTGGCTTAAAAAAGGTGTTTGAATCTCTGTCCTCACCTGGTCACCAAGCAGCTGGGATGGGGGGTGGGCGGTGCAGTGGGGAGCCAGTTCTTGATAACAGAACTGTTACCCAAATACTAAACATCGAACAAAAAGTTTGGAAATTTGTGTTTGGTAGATTATTTCTCTGTTGTAACAATGCTTCTTGGCAATACATTTGGAAAGCCTGTTTATTTCCCTTTTAAATGGTGCCCATTTGTAAGGAACATGCATTTGTGGGATGAGCAGCACAGCTGAGTATGTGGGTTGCGCCCATGAACAATTTGCCAAATCTTCTCTGCCAATCAAATCAAATCAAATCAAATGTATTTGTATAGTGCCTTTCACAATAGAATTGTCACAAAATGCTTGACAGAGGGGGAACCCAGGCCTAGACCCCCACAAAAGCAAGCCTAAAGGCAACAGTGGCAAGGAAAAACTCCCTTGGTAGGGAGAAACCTTGGGAGGAACCAGACTAAAAAGGGGGGGAGCCCATCCTCTTCTGGCCGGCACAGGGTATGTCCAAAAAAGACCATGTCATGGTCAGTCCAAGGTGGCTCAGGGCTCAGTGCAGCAGTCAGCATAGCGTTCTCCACACTTTGACCAAACGATCCAACTTCCGTAGGCAGAATCTGGACTCATTGCTGAACATAACGTTCCTCCACATGTTCAGGTTCCAGTGCAGGTGTTGCCGACACCAGTGCAAACAGGCCTGATGGTGAAGGGCAGTCATGGCAGGCCTCCTGGCAGCCCTATGAGCCCGGAGATTGGCTAGGTGCAGTCTGTTCCGGATTGTCTGGGCCGAGAGCCGTGTGCCATATCGTCCTGCAAACCTTGACTGCAAATCTGTAGAAGACAGCCTACGGTTCCTAAGTGCTGAAAGAGTGAGGAACCGGTCTTCTTGGGGTGTCGTCTTCTTGGGACGCCCACTTCGCGGTCTGTCTCTGACATCCCCCGTTTCATGGAACTTGGCCTTCAATTTGGAGATGGTACTAGGGCTCACTCCAAATAATGCCGCAACTTGCTTTTGCAGAACACCAGCTTGAAGTTGCCCTATCGCACGGGCCTTATCGAGATCAGACAAACGTGGCATGCCGATTCTTGGAGCAGACGCCAATTGACCACTGTAGCAGGGCCCATGCTCACAGGTGCTGCCAATCAGGCACCTGATTGTCAGCACCTGGGGGTACCGGAAGCTCAAAACAAGAACAGCAGAATAAGCTGTTTGGCATTGGCAGAGAAGATTTGGCACATTTTTCATGGGTGCAACCCACATACTCAGCTGTGCTGCTCATCCCACAAATGCATGTTCCTTACAAATGGGGCACCATTTAAAAGGGAAATAAACATGCTTTCCAACGGTATACAATTTATTACCAAGAAGCATTGTTACAATAGAGAAATAATCTACCAAACACAAATTTCCGAACGTTTTGTTCGATGTTTATATTCCTAATTGGGGTGAAGGTCATGCCCTTGACTTCTCCGACTGTCTGTCAGTGAGTGCATCTGTGAGTTCACAAATTGCATCTGCGTGTCTCTGTGTCTGTGTGTGTGTGTGTGTGTGTGTGTGTGTGTGTGTGTCTGTCTCAGAGTCAGAGACAGTTCGGGGACACTGCCCGCTGGGAGTTACTCTGCTCAGAGCCAGTGGCTCCCTGGCTGAGGGAGATTAAAAGCAGCCTGCTGGAAAGCGCTTTCTCTCCCCTTCCAGGGAGGAAAGAGAGAGCGAGAGAGAGAGAGAGGGAGGGAGGGGGAAGAGTGGGGAAAGAGCTTTGATATTCTGCTCTCATACCTGAGATGCAGTCACATGGTCCTGCCTGGAGTCTGGCTCTCTTAATAACATGCCATGTTGTTCTCCTCTGTCTTGCTGCAGTGCACATGGTGTGTTTCTCCGGAGCTCTGTTTGTCCCTCTCTGGCCTGCCGTGTGCGTGTGTGATGTATGATGTATGTGTGTGTGTGCGCCATGCCGAGGACAGCGCTGGCGGCCAGCAGCGGTGGGAGCAGTGTGTGTCTGCCTGAGCTCAAGTACTGCTTGTGTTTCCCCTGCACAGTGCTGCTCCAGCATGGCGCCGACCCAAACATCCGCAACACCGATGGAAAGTCTGCCCTGGACCTCGCTGACCCCTCCGCCAAGACTGTCCTCAATGGTGAGTCAGTCTACTTCCCCCCACTCCCTCAGTCTGTTTCTCTCTCTCTCTCTCTCTCTCTCTCTCTCTCTCTCTCTCTCTCTCTCTCTCTCTCTCTCTCTCTCTCTCTCTCTCTCTCTCCCCTGTGCTGTCTCTCTCCCCCTCACTCTCTGTCATATGTTCTCCTCCTTTCCTCCCTGTCTCTCCTCCACTGGCACTGTCTGTTTCCAAACAGTTAATTTCCACCCCCCCTCCTCCTGTACCCATCTCTTCCTCTCCTCTGTGTCCCTGAAATTGTGAGTTTATTCACCTTTGTTTTTGTTTGTGTGTGATGCTTGCAACATTCATTGTGAATATGCTCCTGTCTTAGCACTGGTGCTGCTGCCTCTCTTTCTCTCTCTGCTTTTTGGACAGCCCTCTGAGAATTACGCATGACACGGTCGTGCTCACAGTGCCCTGTTTGTCTTCAAATGCGCTGTTTACGCTTGGTTACGTCAGGTTCCCACACTGGCAAATGCTTCACGTCGAAACAGGACCCGTCTTCCTGGTCCTGAAAATATCAGCTGGTCTTTTTCTGTTCACATCAACTCATTACAGGGTCAACTCGACCGTGGTATTGTTACTGCAGCTACACACTACAGTAAATAAGAGTGTGACCAGTTCTTGCTGCCTCGTGATTACACAGGTGCACCTTGTCACTGGCGCTGGCTTGAGGAAGTTGCAGTAGTAGAAGATTTTGGTTTGAAATGGACATGAAGCTTAAATGCATTTTTGTAGTACCCTAGACAGGTCCCCACTTCCCATGCAGGGCTTGTCAACAATTGCAGTGAAGATTATCTGGTAAGGACAGGAACAAGCTGTTGAGTTTGCAGATAACTCTTCTCGTGTTTTTAAGTAGTAAGAAGTAGAGGGAATACTATGAGCTTGTGCTGGGAGGACTTGAGTAGATAATTGTTATATATTGACTTCCCTGATTGGTCTCTACACTGGAAGCCTGCAGTCAGATGGACCCTGCTGTGCTGGCTTCTCCATAGCCAGAGACGCCTTATCTATGAAATATAGAGTGCCTTTTATAACTCACCTTATAAAAGGATGTGACTGGAGATGAAAGCATAACCATAATATTAAACTGTGTATCCCCTCAACAATCCCCTCAATCAAGACAATTTATGTAATTCAGATGCCATAGATTTTTATGTAAAAAATCTTCCATTTAAATATATTCTCAATTTTGTGCATTTTAACAGCTCGATTTTAAAACAAAATAAAAATTGATCATGAAACAAAGCAACGCGACATTAATGGAGCATCTTTTTACTGTCGTATGAATTTAAATAAACACAGATTAGCATATTCTTTGATTCACCAAATCATCATTTTTCATGTTCTCAGATCATGGCAAAGTGGTTGTGAAGGGTTGTTATTAGTTTTCCTCCCAAAGCGCAGACTTTGCAGAAAAACATATCTGATTTTAAAGATTTTGTTTTTGATTTTTTCCCATTTTCTCACAATTTAGTAGCCAATTACACCCCCTATTTTCATGTCAATCCCTCCCTCGTATTGTGAGTTCGCAGCCGTAGCCCTGAGACTGGCAGTGACAAAGGCAAAGTACCGCCTCCTCCGAGCCAGTACTCGCCAAGCCATCGACTGTAACTCTGGTACACAGAGCCACTCTTATCCACAGTGATGTCATATTGGTTTCCCTCCCCCACCCCTGGGGCAGACAGCCAATTGCCGCCCCCTAGTGGTACTCTCAGTCATAGCCGATACTGGCGTGGTTGGTAGAATCAAACCCCGGTCGCAGTGGCCAGCGTTGAACGTTGTAACCGCTACACCACCCGGGAGGCCCCATAACTGATTTTAAAACATTGCCTGTTACTCAGCGATTAATCCGTTACTGCTTTTATGGATAGGGTGTCTGATATTGAAAGACATTATACTTCAATAGGATCAGCTCCGTTCCACACACAACACATCCCTTCACTTTGTCACGATGATGCTGTTTTGGAATGCGATCTTCTGCAAGAGACTCAAAACCCACCTCTTCAGACTCCACTACCACTGAACTCTGTCCATCTAGCTAAATTGTCTTCACCACTGTTTACTTGTTCAACACTATACTCCCAAAAAAGGAAAAAAAAAGAATTCACAAACCTTTTCCTTCCGAACAGAAGTTACAGGTATGGTACGCAAATGCCTGCAATGATGTCTATTGCTGTGTTGCGTCAATCTGGTTTAAATGTTCAAACTTGAATGGAACGGCACCATCATTTATTTACAGGCTAAACTGACTGAAACCACGCCAAATTTACTCCTCTGACAATGCTGCGATTGACTAGCTATCACAAGCACTCGGCACTCCACGCAGTCTTGCACAAGATACACACTAGATCTGGGCGAAATAGCCCAAAATAATTCGCATGATATGTTGACCAAATACTTTGATTATGATATTGTAATGATAATTTGTATGCAGAAAAAAACTGAGTATAAACAGATATCCAAGCACAACTTTATTTAACATTCAATGCTTGTATGTGCGGTAGGTTTTATATTCGATGTATTCCCGTCTGCCGCCGGGACCGCTTTCTTACAGTACTTGTAGAACACGCTTCCTTTCTGGTCTCTGTCAGCTTGTTTGTAACCAAAGTAACCCCACACTGACGTGCAGCCTTTCTTAGAGACTAAACTCGGCTCATCTTCAATCTCGTTGTCACGTTTAGTCTGGGCCTACCCTAGTTAGTGGGTTTACTGACTGAAAAAATTCACTCCATGCTTCGCTAGCTCCAAGTTTGGCGTTTTGACGATTCTTCCCTCTGGCTTCACTGCAGTATGTGCTTCATATCAAGGCTGGCTGTGATTGGCTGTGTTTTGTTGGTTGTGTTGTTGGATGGAAAAAGGCCAAAACGAACACAGAAATTATTCTCCTCCACACAACAATGTTATAGCCTAACCGCAATCATCGACATTTGTAAATTTGCCACGGTTGATAATTGAAATTACGATAACGGTGTAAAATTTGGTTATCGCCCAGCTCTAATACACGCTTGCTTTCAGACGTGCTATTTTTGTTGACACTGTCAAGCGAAGAAAATGCCGGCTGTGTGGGGTCATTGCAAGGTGTTGGAGAAAGACAACCAATTTGCTATTTGTAACAAATGCTCCAGTGAGATTTCAAGAGGAGGAAAGGGTGTTAATAGGGTTTTAATAATCTGATCAGCAATTTACAAGTAAGACCTGTAACAGTCCAACGAGTATGTGAAAGAATGTTACAATAAAAGCTGTTCCATACATTTGTATGATTGAATTTGTGCCCATTGAAAAGTATAATGAAGGGCAATGAATTTTTTTGCCAGGGCACAATTTGGACAATAAATAACAAATTATCGGCATCAGTATCGGCTGATTGTGTTATTTGATTTATTGGTATCGGTCCAGATTTTTCATATTGGTGCATCCCTAATGTCGAAGTGTTGGTCTTCTTTCTTGCTGCAATACAGCTCCCACGATCTAGCCCCATGAACGCACTGGTTCAGGCAGCATGCAGTGATAGAGCAGATTTGGATTCAGCAGCCCAACATTAGCCAAAACCAGTTTCCAAATTCCATGCAAGAAATATATATATATTTTTTGTAGACCAATGTTATTAATCATGTGCATGGATAGAAACATTTTATTGCCAAAATTGTCATGCAATAGACTGTGGAATGCACTGTACAGTTACAATGAAGTCAAGTTCGTAGCTAAAAGTAGTGTAACTGTATTGAGCCAGATTATGGACATTTTGTTAAGCGACTCACAACATAAGGTAGGCTGCCATTTACTCATTTATAGTTTCTTTTTAACATTTGTGGTAACGGTCTATAACAATATTGGACTCAATCCACACTTCTGTGCTTCAATAACAATAGAATACAAACGCCAATTGTAAAAAAAAAAATCTTTATACATCATTACTTAGTTTCATCACAAGAGGAGGGGAAACGTTCTCACTGTGATCTCTTTGGCCTTTTATTTGGTCACTGCTGTTCAGTCCACAGGATGCCACCAACGGGCCTGAATATAGAGACCTATGAACAATATGCTTTTCCACGAGTTGGAGGTCTAATGACGCAATCTTCATGCCCACCTCTCTATTGGTTTTATGAATTTGTGCCTGTAGAAATGTTTGCTGCGGCCCACTGGGCTACATGTACTTGGCGACCCCTAAACTGTGCTTTTCACTTTGCTGTGAATCTTGAATAACTGCTCAGCGCTTAGAAATACACAGGCCTATGTGTGAGTACAGTAGTGCATCTACTTTTGAATAACCATCAGTTTTGTAGCACTATTTGCATTTTCAAAATAATGTACTTGAGAAAATGACCTTTCTTTCAGGATTTTTATAAACTCAGAACTTAAATTGAAATTTTGTTCAAATTACAGTTAGTATCTTTTTTTTGTCAGTGAGTTTAAACTTAAAAAAATATCTGGGCACAAATATCAGAGAACTAACATCAAAATGGCTACATTCCTTAAATTCCCGTTTGAGTCCACCTGCTGGAAACTAGGTTTATCTCATAATTGACAATGCTTTACACCGTATACGTGTAAAACACATGTAACAATGAACAAAATGAACATCAAAGAAATGTTCAAGAAAATTATATTGAAAATTGAATCTTGGATTCCTCAAAATAGCTACCCGTTGCCGTGATAACAGCCTCACAAACAAGGGCCATTCTGTTAATAAGTTTCAGCAGGAAATCACCTGATATGTCTTCCCAGCTCTCCTGCAGCAATTCCCAGAGAAACTTGTGGGTTGCTTTGCTTTGACTCTTTTGTCCAGTTCGTCCCATACAATTTCTATGGGATTGAGGTCTGGACACTGGGAAGGCCAGGTCATCAGTTTGAGTTGTCCTTCACGTTCCTCCTTCACCAGGTAGTTCTTGCACAACTTCAAGGTGTGTTTTGGGTTGTTATCTTGCTGAAGAATGAAGGAATGCCCGATTAGCCGTAGTCCAGAGGGAAGGTGTACTCAAATGTTTGACTGGTACTGTATATTCAATTATATTAGTAATATTGATGTAAAATAAAGCATCTGGGGTGGTTTTTATTGAGCTGTTATTTGATGCTCCTGTCTTGTTAAATAAAACTATGCACACTGCTTGATTATATTGACCTATAAATTTCTTTTGGCCGTAATTCTGGGGAAATTAATCAGGAGCTGGGGACTAAAATCTCAGAGCCCTGACAAATGTATATGGAATCTACCTGAGGTTTAAAGCATATCTTGGAAAAAAGTAACATACAACCTATTTCCAGTTGGTACGGTGAAATTAATTTTAATACCACTGCAAAAAAGTGATGATGTATTTCAGATTAACCTGGGGTTATTTTTTTGTTCGATGAATGGAGTGTATACAAAGTAAATCCTCTTACACCTCTTATAAGTTCATGGTTTGATATGGCCTTGAAGAGATGAATAGTTATTGAATTGATTCTTGCAGAAGTATTATTAATTATATGATCAATATCGAAGAACAGTGAGTGTTGTGTCTTTGGGTGTGTAGTATAGGATCCTGCAGTGTAGGCCTGAATCAAGCCTGAACAGTCTGTCTTTGGTTACGTCACAGTGTTCCATAACTTAAGGCCCGGTCTCCAGATTCTACTCGCACAAACATCTGGCTGTTCATCCAAACCGACAGGGGAACCATGAACTATTATGAAATGAATTATTAATTTAATTTGCCAGGGTATTAATGGAACATAAAGGAAACCTTAACATGCAACCCCACCATGATATCCCCCTCTGTGAAGTTCTTGACAGACTGTTCTTGATGAAACTGCCAGCTCACGCCCTAGATTGAAATTTGCAGTCAACTGATCAGAGCTGCTTGTCTTTTTGCCTTCCATCTCAAACCAGTGCATGGTCATGGAGTATGCGATTTCGACCACAGTTGCCCCTAGTTGATGATGTCTTTCCCTCAAATTTCCATGCCAACAACACCTTAGCCACTGTTCCTTGTGAAACATTAGCAAGTCGAGCAGTCTTCATCACTGAAGCTCCTGTCAAATGTGCCCCAACAACCAACCCTTTTTCAAAGTCTCTGAGACCTATTCTAGCCATGGTAGCCTAACTAATGAGCAACTGGGCCTGCCCAGCATTTCTATACATGACCCTAAGCATGATTGGATGTTAATTGCTTAATTAACTCAGGAACTATATCTGTGTGGAAGCACCTGCTTTCAATATACTTTGTATCCCTCAAAGTGGGATTTACTCAAGTGTTTCCTTTATTTGGCAGTGACCTGTATCTGCTGAGATTGTAAAGGCAACAAATAAGAATAAAATAGTGCTAAACAACAGAACCGCATTGCATGTGACTTTGAGGGAAATTAAACTAAGTAGGCTTTACAAGTTGCAGAGAAATGGAAGGTCTGCTCTTCAATTCACTCCAATCCTCAAAACAATAAAGCAATTCAAAAATGTTTCATCATCATTTTTATTCTTTCATGTTTAAATGGGTCATTTCTGCTCTTCATTGTAAAGCCAGTTCAAGTTTGAAGACTGGAAAAGGATAAAAGTAAAGAAAATATCTTGTCAATAGGCTTCTGAGAGCGAGAGAAACAAAACACAGATAATGATCATTACATTATTAGACCGAAAGGATTCAAGCCAAATATCTGCTTTCTCTACAGATGAAACACACTGACCTTGGAAGATGGACAGATTGGTTGTTTTCCCTACATTTTTAAAAGGGAGTCTTTTGAAATGGCTTGTCATGCAGCTGATGATAAGGCTCATAAAGGAAAAACAAACATTGAATTAGTGTCTCCGAATTCCTGCACAATCAAACATCCAAGGATGATTAAAACAATCTGAGCTTCTTCAAGAGCGCAGTCCATCGACAGTCCCCACACAATCTGATTGAGCTTGAACAGTTCTGTAAGGAACAATGGGTGAGCGTTGCCTTATCTAGGTGTGTAAAGCTGGTAGAGACATATCCAAACAGACTCATGGGTGTAATTCAAGCAAAGGGTGCTTCTACTAAGTACTAACTCAGCAGGGTGTAGACTTGTCAATCCAAGTTATTCTAGTTTTTTTAATTTGCAATTAATTTTGAGAATGTTTTTCACTTGGAAGTTGTAGGCTAAAATGTGTAATATAGGTGGGAAAATTCTGATTTAATGTTTTCCTTTTCAGGCTGTTAGGCAACAAAGGGTAACATTTTCGAGACGGGGTGTAGACTTTAAAGGGGCACTGTGCATGTGCGTGCATGTGCGTATACGCATGTTGGTTATTACAATAATTTAGACACAGGTGTAGACAAAATAATGGAAACACCAAATATAAATATTAACTAATAAGGAATTTGCCCACCCTTTGCCTTGAGAAGAGCTTCAATTATTCTTGGAATTCTGTTATACAAGTTTTGAACTGTTTTAAGTGGGATATTGGACCATTATTCAATAAGGAAAGTTGTTTGATAAATGAAGTCATTGGAAATCTACTCCACACTCTACATTCCAGAACTTCCCATAAAGGTTCACTGATGTTTAGATCTGGTGATTGCGGAGGTCATGGAGGGTGTTCTTCATTCTGGTGTTAATTAAACCACTCTTGATTCTGTTTAGCAGTGTGTATGGGGGCGTTATCATTTTGGAATATGGTAAATCTTGAGGAAACAATGTTTGCACCATAGGTGCACCTGGTCACCTAAAATAGCTTTGTATTTGCCTTAATTCTATAACAGATCCACCACCATGTTTAACAGTTTAGAGCAGGCAATGCGGATTGAAGGCTTCCTTTGGCTTTCTCGAAAGCCATACCTGTCCAGATGTAGGAAAAAGGGTAAAAGATGACTCATCGTTCAGTGTTTCCATTTGTTTTGTCTACACCCTGCATATTACACTTTACACTAGTGTTAGTCACATTGAGATTAAAACCTGTATTGGTTACAGAGCCATAAGACATTGACAGCACACACCTGATGATGCAAGCTTTCTTCATGTATCAAACTACAAAAAAATTGACAATATTATATGTACACCGATCAGCCACAACATTAAAACCACTGACAGGTGAAGTGAATAACATTGATCATCTCGTTACAATTGCACCTGTCAAGGGGTTGGATATATTAGGCAGCAAGTGAACAGTCAGTTCTTGAAGTTGATGTGTTGGAAGCAGGAAAAATGGGCAAGCGTAAGGATCTGAGCGACTTTGGCAAGGGCCAAATTGTAAAACGGCAGGTCTTGTGGGGTGTTCCCGGTATGCAGTGGTTAGTACCTACCAAAAGTGGTCCAAAGAAGGACAACCGGTGAACTGGCGACAGGGTCATGGGCACCCAAGGCTCATTGATGCACGTGGGGAGCGAAGGCTAGCCCGTCTGGTCCGATCCCACAGAAGAGCTACTGTAGCACAAATTGCTGAAAAAGTGAATGCTGGCTATGTTAGAAAGGTGTCAGAATACACAGTGCATCGCAGCTTGCTGTGTATGGGGCTGCGTAGCCACAGAGTGCCCATGCTGACCCGTCCGCTGCCAAAAGCTCATACAATGGACACGTGAGTGGCAGAACTGGACCATGGAGCAATGGAAGAAGGTGGGTTGGTCTGATGAATCATGTTTTCTTTCACATCATGTGGATGGCTGAGTGCATGTGCGTAGTTTACCTGGGGAAGAGATGGCACCAGGATGCACTATGGGAAGAAGGCAAGCTGGCGGAGGCAGTGTGATGCTCTGTGCAATGTTCTGCTGGGAAACCTTGGATCCTGGCATTCATGTGGATGTTACTTTGACACGTACCACCTACCTAAACATCGTTGCAGACTAAGTACACCCCTTCATGGCAACGGTATTCCCTGATGGCAGTGGCCTCACTGCAAACATTGTTCAGGAATGGTTTGAGGAACATGACAAAGAGTTCAAGGTGTTGAATTGGCCTCCAAATTCCCCAGATCTCAATCCGATCGAGCATCTGTGGGATGTGCTGGACCAACAAGTCCGATCCATGGAGGCATCACCTCGCAACTTGCAGTACTTAAAGGATCTGCTGCTAATGTCTTGGTGCCAGATACCAAAGGACACCTTCAGAGGTCTTGTAGGAGGGGGACCTACACAATATTAGGCAGGTGGTTTTAATGTTGTTGCTGATCGGTGTATATTGCAATATATGTATAGGATTTTTCAGGGGGCGTTGTTCTCTTTAAATTATATTAGAATCTGTTTTCTCTTTCATTTTCTATAGTATGCATTTTTTTCTTTGTGGATGGAGGCAGTTAAAGAAGAAATTAAAGGTGGACTATTGTCTATTGAGAGGATTAACCTTTTCACCAGAGTAGCGCTCTTCTCAGCCAATGAGAGCTGGGACCGAAGCGCCAAACGATTGTTTGCATTTGGGCGCGCTAATCCATTTATCCACCCTCTGCAGTGGCAGGGAGGAGATCCTGCAGCTCACTCAGGCTCAGGGCAGAGAGGCCTCTGATTGTCTCCCTCTCTGTGAAGGCCACCTGGTGTTCATTTACATTACATTTTAACCATTTAGCAGACGCTCTTATCGAGAGTGACTTACAAGATGTGCATTAACACATGGTATGATCAATCATTGTTCGCGCACGAGACTAGTGTAGTAATACAGTGATAGACATTGTTGTTGGCAGCTGTATACCATACCTGTCACACCGGGAAGGAAAAGGTTAGTATTTTATTTTTTAATTTTATTTTTTAAATTTTTTTGAGGAAGTAAAAAAGAAAAAGAAATTGAAATAGTTTGGAGCTCCCCCTCGTGTCCCCAGGTGCTCATTAGCAGCCCTCAGCAGTATGGAGGGAGGGAGAAGGGCATCACACTCTTCAGTTGATTCACGGGCCACAGCCCCGTCAAGCATCGTACAATCCCAGAGGTTGCAATTAAGTGGGTTTGAAATAACAATTCGGCACAATTAAGACCTAGGAAACCAACAAATTTCTTTAAAGTGGACACAATTTGAAAACTGTTCTCAGCCAGGCCTGAAAATGATTAAATAAAAGATAAAAAAATAACCCTCATATCGGTGTCTAAGAATCCTTTTAATCACTCACTGGCTTCCTTAGCATATTGTAATTTTAAGATTGTTTCAGGTGTTGGGTCTTATTGAAAACAGGGAGGTCAAAGGGTGACATTTAGCTAGTTGCCAACTTAATATGACTTTTAACATTTTTGTAGATGTTCTTAGAGAAGGTGACATATCACATATTTGTACAGCTAGACTTACTGAAGCAATGACAGCTGAGTACCTTTTTCTGCTCAAGGATGTAATAAATGCAGTGTCCTTCCTGTGGACTCCGGTTACATTTGTGCTCAGTTGAAACCTTGTAATTGCACTGAATACAGTATGAAACGGGAGGCAGGATAGAGTCCGTTGAGTCCATCAACACACCAAGTCTTTTGATGGGAGTAGCATGGCTAGCCTTGAGAAGATGCACAGCTGAGAAGCTGAAACCTGGTGACATCTGATCTGGTTCTTTACCTGTGACCAGCTTCATAATGTATGCCTTAACACCCGGATGTTCACTAACATGAAAATACAAACAAGTAGACAAACATGAATAATCATTCTGGAAGCTGTGTGTAGGCCTTCAGGAAGCTCTTTTCCCTTATTTATGATTCATTTTTTTATTCATTTTTTTCCCCGATTTCTCCCCGTTTATCTCCCCAATTTGGAAGCCAATTATACCCTCTATTTATTTCGATTAACCCTCCCCCACGAACTCGCCGCCCGTCTCTATGGGGCAGGCTACTCTCCGAGGCCGGTGATGATCCACCTCCTTCGAGACGGAACTCACTGACCGCCTTCCTGGAGACACCCTTACGTGCTTCACAGCGAGTTTGTGCCGACCACCGTCTCCCCTCAACCCTCCCTCAGGAGTGGACAGCCAAATGCCGCTCCCGATCTGGGCGAACGGCCAGGGCCGGTCTGGCAGAGACGGGCCTTGAACCGCGTCCCTGATAGGCAGCTCACACTCATACAGGACCTGCCAATACAGGTGCATTTATTTATTATTAATTTCATTCTCTTTTCCCTTATTTATGATTAATTTAATTGGTCTATCAGTTACTTTTCCAACTTAAGGCGTTCCTTCTACATAGTTTTGCATTTTCAGTTTTCTTTCCCAGAAAGCTTCCCAGCATATGAAGATTATTATTATTGAATTCATTTATTAAAAGTAATTGAGCAAATCACATTGGTTTTGTGTGTGCGTGTGCCGTGTGCACACTGTTTGTGTGTGTGCGCGCGCATCACATGGTCCAGATCCACATGCAGTATACAATTTACACAGCAGTGTAAGCTTATCTTGACGAGGTTGATCTTGCGTCTCCTTTCTTCCAGTTTGTTGGACAGCGATGAAGCCATCTCCGAGGAGCTTGCTCCCATTTCTCCCTCATTAACGTGCTGCAGAAATGACCCGTGTATGCTCGAGAAGGCCATACTGTTGTGGTGGACTTGAGTCCGAATCCCACCCTACTGTAGCTCTGTCTCTGTTCTGTCTAAAGGGGAATACATTTCTGTGTAAAAATGACACTCGATTTGGGCTCTTTCCCTAAAGAAACTCCATTCCTCCACACTCCGAACAAAGTGGATTTCTGTTTGCTTGTAGAGCATTCTTCAGGGCAACAATAATAGGAGTTCACAGAGCCATTTTAGAGAAAAAGCTATCACAGGCAACATTAACTATTAACAGCATTGACAATTAATTACCTCTCTTATTGGTATTCACGAGCCAGCTGTGTGTGCAAGTGGGGGGTGGGGGAAATAATTTTTCTTTGGCAGACAGTGGTCTGCAAAGGGTGTGATGACCTCACTCCCCTCACAACAACCAGAGTTAACATCTCTGCTGTCCCGGCCCCTTCTGTCTGCCCCCCTGCCCCCGAGCAGCCAGGAACAAGGTGAAGCCATTCGAAACCGTGGTCAACAAAATATCACATTTCATGCCTTGGTTGTTAACGGTAACTTATCAAACCATTCTCTTGACTTCATCACAGGTTGATTGAAACCATCTTCACATGCCTTGTTCATTTTGCCTGTAGCTATTATGTCCATTGATCAAATTGTAATGATGAATCATGGCAATAAAAGTCTGAATTATTTATAAGAACTCTTATCTGGTGGAACTAATTTCTGGTTCTTGTGTAAAATTGGGCCAAAGTGAATTGTGAAAGCCCATTTAATATTCTGCCCGCTTCGTAGAGCCCCTTCCTCCGAGCAGGCCAGGTGATGGGTAGTCCAGTCTCACATCCCCTCCCCGGTTCTCAGAAGCACATCGAATTCCCCCTGGTTATTCAGAGCCAGAAGGCGGTTTTGAATGAATGCATTGAAAAAGGATTATCGATTGAAACACCTTTTGTTCATTAAGCACCTTTACCATTTCCTGATTGTTTCAAGCGGTGCGTGGAGTAATTGCAAAGTTGAACAGAATCAACAGCAGCTGTGTGCCTATGATCTCACGCTGGTTCAAGGCTTTCGAGAAGGCAGTGGATTATCTCTACCCCCCCCATGCCTGGTCCGTGTGCATTTAAGCAACTTCTCGAGAGCCGTTTGAACGAGAGCAATTCTTAAATTGCGTTAGCCAACAAGATTATTCACTTTAGTAGAATGCTATGAAAAATAGGGATGTTAATGATTAATCAATGATCGATTAATTGGCGTTAATCTCAGCCGACAATAGCGTGGTCTCTTGAATTCCCTACTGGGCTATTGAAACGCTATTGAAACAAGTTTTTGGTGAAATCTATTTTTTTGGGGGGGGCACGACAGTATTTATGCATCCCTGGGACATCGGGTCCATCGGTATGGGTGTTCTCAAAGGCTGGTAAACAGGCTGCGCACACGGCTCAACCCTGAACACGTGGATATGCTTATATTCTTAAATAAAAACCAGAAAGGTGACGAGTCGGGACTCGAAAGTTAGGAGATCAGACAGCCCTTTTCATTTCAAAAGGAATATTGTTTTCATTGTTACTCAACTCAACTCAACTCAAACTTTATTTATAAAGCACCTTTAAACAACCAAACAGTCGACCAAAGTGCTGTACAGTAATAAATAAACAGTAATAAATAAACAGTAATAAAAACAGTACATGTAATACAATACAATAAGAAAAAGAAGAAGGAAAAAGAATTCACATAAAAGTACCATAAAATTGTTAGGCCTACTGAATGGTGTTTCATTTCCTTCATAATTCTTATTGCTTTTAAAATAGGCTTGTGTCTCCCAAGTTTGAATAAAGCTTTGATTTAGGAAAGAAACGTGCGTTTTGTATTCTCTGTTATACGCTACATTTTGCAGTTTTTTTTTTTATTTTTTAAGATTAATCGATTGAAGATCGATAAAAGATTAATTGTTTATTAACGTGCCCGATGATTGATCAAGGACATTTCTTAAAATTAGCATCCCTAATGACAAACCCATGACCTTCCCATAAGCCTAATAGAATGTGCGCTACATAAGAATTGTTCAGCTATGCAACCCTAAGAGAAACGGACTGACATCAACACAACACTGACTTTCCGAAGTTGCATTTTACAGTCATCTGATGTTTGCGTTTTGTTTGTTTAAAAATATATTTATTTTCAGAACAATGAAGTTCATTATCATAAAAAGCCTAATATTCTTGTGCTTTGAATGTTGTCACTTTGGTTAATATGATGAGGATTGCACCCATCAGAAATATCGGTTGTCATGGTAGGAGATGAAGTTTCCATATCACAAGGGAAAAGCCCAAGGGTGTACAGCCCTCGTAGGACTCTTGTTTGGTCCTGTTCTGAACCCTTATGTGTACAATTGCATTAAGAGGGTACAATTGGCAACCAAATTGGGAGAAAAACCCAGAAAAATATCAGAAATACATTTCTTAAAAAAGAAATGAAAAAACCACAATTTTGCAAATGGAAAGATGTGTGTCTTCCTCCTTGTATCTCACACACGGTTCTATTCAGGCCATTTTTTTTACATTTTACATTTTAAGCATTTAGCAGACGCTCTTATCCAGAGTGACTTACAAGATGTGCATTAATACATGTTAGGAACAATCATAGTTTGCGCAAGAGATCAGTGCAGTAATACAGCGATAGACACCATTGTAGGCAGCTGCCTACCATACCTGTAACACAGGGAAGGAAAAGGTTAGTCAGGCTGAGTGGAGGGGTCTGGCTGGGGTGTAGGGTGTGATGAACTTTGTCTGCACCTTTTGTTTGACGCCCAGCACGAGGAGGATAAAGCTCTTATTGCTGTGGAAACATCCTCTCTCTTGCAAGCCCACAGTGCAGTTATATTGTAGACCAGAACAGTGCATTCAGCGCAGCACTGACGGACGCCTGCCGCACACACAATCGAGTGGATGGGAGCCCCGCCCCTTTCTTTTGCACCGCCCAATGATTAGAGGAGAAGAACAGCCTTTCATTGGCTCTCCAGGCTTGGCATCTGTCAGCGAGCTGGTCAAGAAGGCTTTAGCTTGACCCCAGACGTTCTGAACTTTTACAGCGCAGAGTATAATCTCTGCAGTCAGGCGAAGAGTGTGCCCTCTGTCTCCCTCGCTCTCCAGACCTTCTGCCACAGAGCGTTCCTCCACGGCTTTTACGCATCCAGAAAAATCACTGCTTTATTGTTTCACATGCCTGTGTTTGAAATGAACACGTCTTATTTAACCTTTGCTAGCCAATGAAAACCTAGGGAGCCCGTTAATACTATGGCGTTTAATCCATCTTCAATCATTGACACTTCGGACGAATGGCCTCATCCATTTTGAACTGTATCCTTGGTTTTTCTGGTTCTACTCCACCAGTCAAATCTTAATAGTGTACATATATATTAAACACATCTTGGCATGTAAATGTCCAAGTGGACCCCTGCCATTATCTGTGCGAAAGCTCTAAGGTCGTTTCTCTGAGGTGCTGCCCCTCCTGCTTCACCTCACGGTGACATGGCAGAGCGGCTCCACCCACATCGTTTCACCATGGCAACAGGCAAGCCGAGGGTGGGCTGAGATTCAGGCTCTTCATCTCTCGCTCTTATGCGAGTGCGTGCACACACACACAGGAAACAGCTGATGTTTTTCAGCTTTTTTCAGATGGAAGAAAAGGTGATTTATCTCCCGAGGCTGCTGGCCTTTGTCACTATTCTCATCCAGCTGTGATTGGCCAGTATCACACATGGCTGATAGGCTGAAGTAATGGAAACCCAGAGAGGGGGAACGGAAAATCATAAGCCTGTTTAGTCTCTCCAGTTCGGAGAAGAAAGCCTGCTGCTTTGTGAGGCTGTCTATCCGTTTGCATACAAGTATGACAGTTTATTTGGGTCTATTTAAAAATAATAATTTTGTATTAATTTATTTCAGATTTCCCCCCAGTTTTTTCTCCCAATTTGATGGCCAATTGTACCCATGGGTTGTATTTTATTTACATACTGATTCAGTGTAATACTGAATAAAAGTGGTGAACTACTGTACATAAAATGACTTCACATAGGTATAGCAAAGATTTTGTACAAAGCTAAGATTACCGCTTGCTTGCCTGATCACCGTCATCGTCATTACTTCTTTCTCTCTCTCTCTCTGTGTGTGTGTGTGTGTGTGTGTGTGTGTGTGTGTGTGTGTGTGTGTGTGTGTGTGTGTGTGTGTGTGTGTGTGGGTGTGGGTGGGGGTGGTGAAGTGGACCCATCCTGAGCAGGCAGATCTTGTCATTACAACAAAATCTTTGCTCAGCAAAGAGGACGCAGTGACGCTTGGGACGACTTTGCTGCACAGCGGGAGTTGTAACTCAGACTACTGATCTGAAGCCAAGTGAAGCATGATGTAGGTGTAGAGATATCTCACATTATAAAAAAGTTGACTGCTTGTATTATAACCAGATTACTGCTATTCATCTCCAGAGATCATCTATCGATAGCTACTTTGTGTGTAGTTTTGTGTAGTCGCTAGCCAAAAGTAGCTGTCTGTCCAACTGACTGTTACACAAAACACTTTTTAGTCAGACTACACTGGTGATAGGCTAATTCAGGCTAACGTACCATACAGTGGTGATAGGCACAAAGCTACCTACATTTTAGTGTACATTTTCATGACCTCAATAATTCTGGACTGCTGGACACAGCCCTGGACACAAATTGCCTACCTGTCTTACAGGGAAGTCCTCCGCGCTTCTCTGTGAACTTGTGCTGGCTCTACCTCCCCTCCTCCCCCTGGGGCGGACAGCCAGTCGCCGCCCCTGAAAGGGGCTCCCGGCCAGAGCCGGGCTGGTGCAGCGGGGATCAAACTCCAGCTACAGTGGGCATCCTGCACTCCGGGCGAGTGCTTTTACCGCTACTCCATCCAAGGCCCCCTTTGAAGCATTCTGTACATGGATAGATTGGCGATCCAGCCACAACCTTCTTTGCTCTACTAATTCTTCCTCCTGCTCCAGACCTGCTCCCTCTGGCAACCAGTATGACATAATGCTCTTTTGAGAAAATGTGATCAAGCATGTACCATCCTTGAAAATGCTAAAGTATGATGCAATACATGCTTTTTAGAGGAAGATGGAAACTCTTCTTATGGAAGAACGCACACAGAATCTTGTCTGCATTTGTGAAGCAAGAAATTGTATTTAACATTTTTGATACAAGGGCAGCTTGACATTTCTGGGGTTTTCTGAGACACTCCATTGTAAATTGAATTGGTTACTCTAACTGGCTTTTGATTTTCAGTCAGGCTGGGGCAGGAATGATATTGTAGGGTCTAAACTATCTTACCAGATTTGGTAATTCCAGCTAGTACAATGTTTTCCCCTTTGCTTAGGACTGGAGACATCGCTAATAATTCACTCTGTACAAAAAGCTACATACTTGTAGAGCGAAGTACAACATGCAAAAATGTACAGTCAATTCCCAAATGATTCACACACTTGATATAGATGAGCAAAAAAGGGTGTATAAAATAAATAAAACAGGTAATGAGCTATAGGTAACTGGCAAAATAAAGGAACCATTTTAAATGAGGGATACACAGTATATGGTAAGCAGGTGCTTCCACAAGTGTGGTTCCTGAGTTAATTAAGCAATTAACATCCATCATGCTTAGGGTCATGTATAAAAATTCAGTGGCCCATTCTGGCTACCATGGCTAGAAGATGTTGGCATGGAAGTCTGAGGGAAAGATATCATCAACTAAGGGCAACTGTGGTCGAAATCGCATACTCCTCCACCGTGATGTCTATGCATTGGTTCAAGATGCAAAACAAAACTGATGAGTCAATCAGTTGATTGCAAATACCGTTCTAGGGTGTGAGCAGGCAGTTTCATTAAGGACAGTCTGTCGAACTTCACATACTATGGTGGGGTTGCAGTGCATAAATCCCTTTATTACACCTAAAAATTCAGGTTTTTGAGTAAGGTGGTGCAAAGAACACAGACCATTGAAAAAAAGTCAAATGGTGGCCATTTTGAATTTCTTAAATATCTGGGGTCCTGTTAAAATTTGAAATGGATATCCCTTGTAGTTTGTTTAGATAGATATCACCTGTTCCTACCACTCCACCTTATTTCCAAACTCCACTTCCTCACAGAGAAGAGCGCTCGGAGCACTGTTCTGGTGTGCAGAGCTGGAATGATTCTGAGCAGGAGTAGTAATTCGTTGCTAGGGCTGTCAGCTCACATTTCAACACTATCTTCCCGTTTCCACACTTCCATTCATCACATTTCACGACTTTACCTCCGTGAGAAATGAGGACAAATCCACCAATGATCCAGAGAACACTGCTTCTGTCATGCTGTTCTGGGTGGCCGTTGGGATTGAAGGGATTATAGGCAGATGAGCTGCTGAGGCCAAGTGAATTAGATGCAGGTCAGGAGCTTCACCCTGGCCGTGCTCGTAGGGCTTCGGGGGATTCAACGCTCCAGTTCATTTCACCTTACACAGAACGGCTCAGGTTTCTCAAATGTGACACGCGTGGAGGATGTTCTCCAACTGTCTCACAATTTCTCCCCCAGTTCAGTGGGAATGTCCTTCTTTTGTTTTTTGTGGCCAGGTGAAATGATCGTGCAACATTGCAGAAGGGAAAATTAAACATTTTTGGGGCCTCCCCATCCATGTTCACACACACACACACACACACACACACACACACACACACACACTCACATTCACGCAGACACACACACACGCACACAAACCCCCTTGCCTGGGGCACACATGGGCATGCTGCAGCCCTGAAGATCCGTTAGGCGAGGGGCAGGATCACACAGCACTCTGCAGCGGAGAACGGGCAGCCAGTTCACTTCGAGGAGGTCGGGGCCAACCCTAGAACTGCCACAGTCTTTGCATTTTCTGTCAGATCAGTGTAGTTATATCAGCCTTTCATATTAGTCCAGTCCACAGTTTATGTACTGAAACCTTGTGTTGCCTTCAGTCAACTCTGTCCCAGTCCACAGCTTCACGTTTTGTCTCTGTGATGCTAATATGAAGCATACAAAGTGTTCTTTCATGATCTTGACTGCTTTAATACAGCTGCCCAGTGCCACAGACAGGAAACAGAGCTGAGAAAAACCCTTGATGGCACTAAATGGTTCAGATTGGTTTTCTCCACCATTGCACAGGACGTCACAGCAGGACAGTTTCATTTAGTTTTTGCCCTGTTGTTTGTCCTGATATATTCCTCACTGAGATGGAGAGCTTTGAAGTCCTGGACAGGATTTGAAATGAAAACTTTGACATTTGCATGCAGAGCAGAGAGTAATGTAAGCTTTGCCCCACCCCCCACTTCTCTTTTGTCCCATTCCCTGTAGTCAGCAGTATCTCGGAGCCCTGTCACTCATCTCTCTCTCAGACAGACACAGACACACGCACACTCACTCACGCACACACTCGCACACACACAGACACACACACACACACACACACACACACACTAATGCTTACTGGTTTATGGCAGTCCATCGTTAACGATGATGATGTCATAGCTCCTAGGGGCGAGGGTTTAATTAGCGCTTGAGGCGCTCGTGTCATATCGAGTGAGCACACAGACCTGTTCATGATCCCCACACTTTGCCGCGGGTGGGGCAGTTATGTCCTGGGGGCGTGGGCCTGTCGATGTGTGCATCTCTGCTCTCCTCTGGGGGGAGGCAGGAAGAGGGCCATGCCTATCCTCTCCAGGTGTGAGGGCAAAACACACATACACACAACAACAAACACACATACACACATACACATGGCAACACACACGGCAACACACACACACACACACACACACACACACACTTACACAGGTGCATTTTCCTGGCATGGTTTAAGTCCACTCAACCCCTTAGAGGGCAAGGTAAACACCAATATATACAAAGCAATTCTGAGTGATTGCCTTCATCCTATGGTGAAGTATATCTATCATGATGGGAATGGTCTCTTCCAGGATGGCGATGCCCCCATCCACAGGGCACAAGTGGTCACTGAATGGTTTGATGAACATGAAAATGATGTAAACCATATGCCATGGCTGTCTCAGTCACCAGATCTCAACTCAATTTAACACTTATGGGGAGATTCTGGAGCGGCGCCTGAGACAGCGGTATTCCACAACCATCAACAAAACACCAAATTATGGAATTTCTCATGGGAGAATGGTGTTGCATCCCTCCAATACCGTTCCAGACACATTTAGAATCTATACCAAGGTGCACTGAGCTTGTGGTGGCCCATCGCCTTATTAAGTCACTTTATTTTGGCAGTTACCTGTACATACATACACAAACACAACACCGGATGCATGTATGCGCATACTCACTCTTGACAACACAAATGGTCACGCACACACACACACACACACACACACACACACACACGTGCAGGCGCACACGCACGCACACACGCATGCTTATATGTGCATACACACACAGAAAGAACACAGTCCACATGATTGTATATTAAGATTTACTGACTGTTGTCTTGCATACAATGTATTAAAAAATGCTATATTCTGCAGGTATAATAAGCAGTGGCTTGTTTATGAATTGTAATATCACTTTGACAAGCAATTAGAATGACAGGGAATGGCATCTTTATGGCAGCAGTAGTCATTTTTCGTTGGCGGCTGTCAATCACACAGGCGTCAGCGCGGGATCTCCAGGGTGACAGGGCCACGGACTCACCCCCTCTCCCACACCCCCATGCCCCCCCAAACTCCCCTCTCCCACCCCCTCTCATCCACCCCCATGCCCCCTCCACCCCCCTCTCTCCCCCTCATCCGCCCCCACTCCTCTCTCCCACACCCCCTCTCATCAACCCCCTCACACCCCCCTCTTGGTGATGTCTGTCTGTCCCCCTCCTCTTGTAGCCCCCCTTTCTCCTCTAGTCCAGAGGGAGGGAGAGAACAAGGACATGGGGGGGGGGGTGGGATGGGGGTCTCATCCCTGATTTTGTTGTGACTCTTGCTCTGGCTAGCTGTGAGATGGGGGGAGGGTAGGAGGCAGGGCCAGGCTCATTTTAATCATTTATTTTATCCCTTTTACGCTGTCACGGCAACCGCTCCTCCCGTGCAAACATAAAAAATCCAGGAGGGCAGGGGTGTGGGGAAAGCCAGGGTTGCTGCCACAAGCCGCCCCGCGTCACAGTGTCACCACCTGAAGGGGGTGTGTGCTACACTAAGAGAGGGAGCAGAGAGAGAGAAATGGAGAAAGCAGGCAGGCTGAATTAGTGTGCATGAGAGTGAGTGTGAGAGTGTGAGAGTGTGAGTGTGAGAGTGTGAGAGTGTGAGAGTGCGAGTGAGTGAGTGAGTGTGAGTGAGTGTGAGTGAGTGTGAGTGAGTGTGAGTGAGTGAGTGTGAGTGAGTGTGAGTGAGTGAGTGTGAGTGAGAGTGAGTGAGTGAGTAAACCCGGCTCCTCTTGCTTCCTCCTCCTGCTGCTGCCCATTTCTGACACCATGATTTTTTGCAATCACCCAGGCGAATACAAGAAGGACGAGCTCCTGGAAGCAGCGAGGTGAGTACTGATTACACCCCCCTACTCTTCCTCTGTGTGTGTGAGTACACTCCCTCCTCTTCCTCCTCTGTCTGTGTGTCTCTGTGTGTGTGTGTGTGTGTGTGTGTGTGTGTGTGTGTGATTACTCTCCCTCCTCTGTGTGTGTGATTACACCCCCCTCCTCTTCCTCCTCCCTCCTCTGTGTGTGATTACATCCCCGTTCCATCGGGCAGGTTCTGTGGACGCACAGCGAAGGATCACCGCCTGCTGCCGTTGCGTGAACACTCTCATGCTGACCAATCGAACGCATGCGAGAGTCAGCCACTGTCACATCGTTATCATCGCAGTCCCCAACCAACTCGGCCGCCGCCGATGGGGTCCGGAGGGAGGGAAAATCCCAGTGAGGACTCACCCCCACTTCCTGGTTCCCACGCCCACCCTCCTCCCGTCTCCCTGAGCGACGGACAGTGAGGGCGGCCTCTCTCCCACACTGACTTCAGCCACTCCATCACGGAGGAGATAAATAACGTGGTCGCATCACTGATAAAAATAAAGGGGTTGCAATTTGTGCATGCAGCATTGTGGCTCCGTCAGCAGTGGATGGTTTTTGGAGTAAGGGCGCGGCCTGTAGAATTTGGGAAGGCCCTACTGCTTCCTATACCCTTAATTATCATGCGCTCCAGTGGAGAGGACCCTCAATTCAATCTCCTGTTGGATGACGAAAAAATCCCTTTTGAGGAAGGTGGTCAGAAACTTGGAAGAATTTGATGTTCATGGAGCCCCTCACACTGGCTGAGTGATGTCTGCTATTGCCCGCGGTGACCTTGTCCATTCCGGCTCCTAGCGACAGGGCAGAGAGGGTGCACAGGGAAGAAACACACAAAGAAGAGTGATGGAGCTCAGCCACCGAGCGTGCTTCACTGTGATCTCACAGTGCACTGTACACCTTGTCTAATCCTCCATGGCCTCGTGTGTCATGGCAGAATGAGTGGACGGGGAACCCTATATTGCCTATCCTAAATAGAGGATGACAGTTGCCCGGTCTCCCCCTAAATGCATTTATGCATTTATGGGCCATGCCAAACATGCTGATGCCGGCCTTGGCACATTGTGGGGAGCAGGACTGCAGGGGTTGAGAGGGGGAGAGGGACAGTGAACATGCTTAATTGTGCATATTTAGCGTTTTTTGTCCTTTGCTCCTTGTCCATGCCTGTTGTGTTGATTAGTGATCGGTACTAGATCTCCTAGGCAGCGGTGTCAGGAGCTCATCTGTGTACTGCGCTTGGAAACTCTGCCACGACACGGTTGGGTTCGCTCAAACTGGAGCCCCAACCACCTACCTGGAGATAGAGCCTTGGTTTGAGCCCTGTAGCAGTGGGAGGGAGCCGACCCCAGCTGACCCCAGCTGACCCCGTGTACGGCCGGGGCTGTGATTGCCCCCAGGGAGGGCCACAGACATCCTGCCACGAGCTCCGTCTGTGGGGGAACACTTTTCACGGAAGAAGAGCGGGCCTCTTAACGTTCCCGTCCATTGATTCTGCGCAAGGCCGTGATAAGCTTGTCTGCTCCTCATCGAGGCCCTTCGTGCCAATGTGCGGTTTTGACCCGGGGCTTCCCAACTGTGCTCCCACACCCTGTGACCATGTCCCTGACACATTTTTCAGACGGAGCTTTTAATTCCATCTCTTCTCTTTGTTGACATTTTAAGAACACTCCCCCATGCCTCTCTCCCCCTCTCTCTCCTGGCTGATGCAGTGTGTGGAGTGCTACATCTCTTCTGTACTTTGTAAAATGCCATTTTGCTTCAGGAGCGGGAACGAAGAGAAGCTCATGGCATTGCTCACCCCGTTAAACGTCAACTGCCACGCCAGCGACGGCCGAAAGGTAAGAAACAACCCCACAAACTCTGCCACCGCAGAGCCCAACTCCGCTTATCGCAACTCGTACAGTCCGGCTGGCCTTTCCTTTCATCCACAAGCTTAATGCCCACAAGCCCAAGCCCCTTTATTTCTTTAGAGACGTGGCCTTTTGACAGTGTTGTAGATATGCGCGCAACATTTTCCATGCGTTTGTTTTTCTTGTCTTTTTAAAATGGCCTCAAAGAAAAGCGTTCAGAATGAAAATACAAAAACATATGACAGTAACATGGAGCTAACGATTGCTGACAGGCAGACTTCTGAAAGGATTGCAGCATTGAAATAAAAGCGATGACCTTTGACCTCTGCTCAGTGTCAGTAATGGCATAGCCAGGGTTTTGCCAAACATTTGAACAAACAGCTTAACTAGCCTAACAAGATTTGCTTTGTTTTTACCAACATTAAGTTGTGTAGAGTTCATGCTGTGTGGAGTCACATGGGGGCGTAAAAGTGTCTGTAGTGGATTATAAAGGCTAACCCAGTCCTGTACTCAACATTTTCTGCTGGCCTTGCCTTCCAAATGCACTTTTCAGTCAATTCAAGGTTTGCTAGGTTTGTTTTTAATAAAACATTATTTTGGTTTAATGATTACCTTAATGAATGTAAAGATTTTTTGGATGATCTATCGTGAATACTTGCTATGGGAAATCACATTTTAGAAGAGTCTTTTCGAAGAGAAATGGTGAGGCAACAAGTGGTAAAAGTCCCTTCAGTTTTAGTGAGAAATCAGAGACTGGAATTAATCACAGAGATGAGTACAGAGGTTGAAGATATGAATTCCTGCGTCCCACGCTCAGTGCCGCTCACGCTCATGCGTCGTAGAGACGAGCTGCGTCCATGCTCAGGGCCGCTCACACGTTGTAGAGATGAGCTCCGTCCATGCTCGGTTATTTTTTGTATTTATTTTGAAAAAAATTTTTTTACCTCAGTCTTCTATCTGCCTTTGTTTGACTCACTGTAAGAAACCAGGGGTCTGTTTTATTGATGCTTGTACTTAGCTTAATATATCGAAAGCCATTGTTTCCACCCCAAACGTTCTCTGTAGAGCCCCTGGCAAGGGAAAGTAGAGTTTGTGAGGTTTGTGTCCTGAGTTGAATTGCCACCTCCAGCAGGAGCCCCAACTGCACAAGATGGTGATTTGTAAGAAGTGACTGACCATTCGGTTATTATTGAAGCACATCAGAAGTAGGCCGCAACAATGCAATGAGTGCTAGCTGTCTTTCTCTCTCTCTCTCCAAGGAGAGAGAGAAGGACAGCTTCTCTCTCTCAATCAATAAACATTGATTGTGATGTAGTTGAAATGGATCACTCAGTACTCAAAAACCTTTGTGCTAAACATTGTCCAGACAGTTTGAGTATGATATAGGAAGGAATGTACTTTATTGCCACGTTACAGATGGTAATTGGAATTTGTCTTCTCATATCTCTCCTGATAAACATGCATATATAGACCACTATACATATGTATTGCATCAGAGAGTTCCGAAAGCAGGGTCAGCCATAGGCACCATTGGACCAGTTAGGTTGTGCCTTTTCTCAAGGGCACTTCGGCAGTGCCCCAGGAAGTGAACTAGCCTCCCTCCGGTTTCCAGTTCATAGTTTTTTCGTTTGGCCTTCCTAGGATTCAAACCAGCAACCCTCCGCTTGCCGGCCCGTGGCACTAACCACTGAGCCACTGCTGCCCCCTGCCAATATTCTGATCCATGATGTCCCACACACCGTATTCAGACTCTACTCAAGAATATCTGGCATAAACTGAAGAGAATTGACGTAGATACTGTTTTGTCAAATCCTGTTACATTTTAGCTTTGCATTAGCAACCTAGCAATAGTGCTTTGCTATTTTTCTTTAAAACAATAAAGGCCCTCTTGACTGTTTTCACCGTCTTCCCTGTCTTAGTGGAGACTATTTGTTCTCTGTGAAAGACATTTCAGGCAGATATTTAACTATTAAAAGATAAATTTTTGTGTTTTATTTTTTCATAGAATCTCTTCCCTTTGTGCACTCCCTTTTCACCTCTAACTCGCTCCTTTAACTGGGTTTTGTAGAGACCGTGTTTTCTGTGGATGTTTCAGGCCTGTGAGCTATACAGTTCTGTGAGGACACGCAGCCCACATGGCGAGCTCGTGCCTTTACACTCCTTTACCTCACAGAGCTGCAGGTCAGCCAGCTGCATCAGTGACAACATCACATCCCGTCTGCATCACAAGTCACCCTCCCATAATCTGATCCCTCGTTCACGGTTGACGTTCCCATCTTTACCCCTGTCTCATAGGTGTATTTTTCTTCCTCTCTTGGTCAGTTTCCCTGATGCTGTATTCTCTTTATTTTTTAATCCTGGTCTCTGTGAAATGAGACCACAGTCCTGGCTGGAGGCCGGGCAGACACAAGCATTACTGTTCCTCATCAGAGATAGTGTTTGCCCCGGTCGTTAGGAGCTCACGCCCTGCTCCAGGCACACCCGTGCAGGAGAGATGGAAAAGCGCACAAGGCCTAGCATCAGTTACAGAGGACAGAGATGTGTTTCCTCTCACCCTCTCTTTACTCCCCTCCCCCCCTTCGTCCTCGGCCAGGTTTGACTCAGGCCCGTCCTTCACCCTTCGCCTGTGGTCCCTCAGCGGTTGGGCTTGGTCGGCAGGCGTGCGTGAGACCTCCTTCCTACGACACAGGGTCCCACAGAGGAATGTGGCAGAAATGCCACATCCCAAAAAGTAACTGAAGAACTTGACACCCAAGAGAGTTCCGAATCAGTTTTGTATGGCCCGCTCGGTTGTTTATGTATGAACCTTTTTTTCTCTGTGTGTATGGGGGGGTTATCTATTTTGTGCTGGATGTGATTTGGTGTGACAACAGGAGCAGTGTTTTCAGAAATGCTTTAAAAACTCCTCGGCTCTGGATGGCATAATTGTGTTTTACTGCACTTCCAGGAGGAAAACGCTGACTTGGCCCATTGTGCAGACACTGGTTATTTTTCTTGCTTTGTCCCTGAGCTATAGCAAGCTCCAGTGGCAGCGCATTTCTGATATTCAGAGGCTAAGGGGGAACGCTATGGTAAAATGAGGAATACTTGAAGTGCCTTATCACAGACGGGCCTGTTATCATTTATCGTTAACGTCGACATCGGTCATTCCAGCCAAAGTCAGGCCAACCTGAGCTTCCTTACGGAGACGTGATACGGGTGATCGGCGGGCCCTCGTTTCTGTACCTGTTATGGAGCGGAGGGAGAGGCACAGGACAGGTGCTCTGCCATTTTGGGCACTTTACCGGCTGTCTCGGAGACTTTACTCTGAGAAACCAACGCAGTATTCTGGAACCATTCACTCCGCCAACATTTCCAGAGGCATTTTTCAAAGAGATTTGCTAGCTCTAACTGAGCACAGAGAATTAAATGCGCTCTTTGTTTAAAGATGGAGAGCCCCATGTCCCTCTTTGTGCCCGCTGGCTCTGAGGTCTCTTCTCCTCTCTGGGCTTCCATTAACTAAAAAGGGGCCTGCATTGGTTTACTGCGTTGGTGGGTAATCTACTCACAGCTGGCTCTTGTTTAGCCAAGCACTGCCAAGGCAGTCCCATCTCCAAACAAAAGATGAACTTAAATTGATATTAGAAAACATTTCTTAGGACATGGTGTAAAGTGCCCTAAAGTGCAAAGTGAGGGTTAAGCAAACTTTGTAGTGCAACGACTCAACCTCAGTGCTTTGCACCATTTTTTAAAGACAAAGCACTACTGTGATGTAATTACATTAAATGATAATCAAATGTGCAAGAGGCTATCTAGTAACTTATAGGTCTTAAATTGATTCAACCTTCAGATAGTTTCATACAGAGGTAAAGCATCTATTGGAATGCAATGTATCCAAAAGCAAAATTACATTTGTAAGAGAGAAAAAAACCCCTTGTACATTTCATTTTTAACATTTACATTTTAAGCATTTAGCAGATGCTCTTATCCAGAGCGACTTACAAGATGTACATTAATACATGGTAGGAACAATCATAGTTCACGCAAGAGATCAGTGCAGTAATACAGCGGTAGACGTTGTTGTAGTCAGCTGCATACCATACCTGTCACACTGGGAAGTAAAAGGTTTAAAACATTTTTTATTTGTTTTAAATGTTTTAAAATGAGGAGTAAGCAGGGATACATATACAAGAAGTGTTGAGCAAGTAGGCAGTGGTGATGACAATTGGGTAGATGTACAGAATTCAGTGGTAGTGGAGTCTATAAAGGTGGGCTTTGAGTCTCTTGCGGAAGATCGCAAGTAATTCCACGGTCCTGACCGATTGCGGAAGGTCGCTCCACCACCGAGGGAGGCGAGACCATGGGAGCAGCTGCCAGGCGCCCGGAGGGATGGGACAGTCAGTTTGCCAGTGGAGGGGTCTGGATGGGGTGTAGGGTGTGATGAGTGTCTGGAGGTAAGGGGGAGCAGTTCCTCTAGCTCGCTTGAAAAGGAAGCACCAGTGATTTGAATCTGATGTGTGCTGCGATGGGGAGCCAGTGCAGAGAGGAGAGTAGAGGGGTGATGTGGGTGAACTTGGGTTGGATGAACACCAGACGTGCGGCAGCATTCTGGACTAGTTGCAGTGGCTTGATGGCACAGGCCGGTAGGCCTCCCAGCAAGGAATTGCAGTTGTCGTGAGGTCACCAGGGCCTGGACCAGTCTTGGCTGAGGAACGGTCGCATCCTCCAGATGTTGTGGAGGGCGAATCGGCAGGTCCGGGTGATCGCTGCGATGTGGCCCGAGAAGCACAGCTGGTCATCCAGGATCACTCCAAGACTCCTGGTAGACTGGGATGGAGACACTATGGAGCCTTCCACGGTGATTGAAGCATCAATCATCGGGGAGCCCTTCGCTGGGAGGAAGAGCAGTTCAGTCTTCCCCAGGTTCAGCTTCAGTGGTGGTCAGCTTTTTTTTTGTTCATTTATTTTTTCATTTATTTCAGATCTTTTCTGGTATTTGTCCCAAATTAGTGGCCAATTATACCCTCTCTTTATTTTGATTTGCCCTCCCCACACGAGCTTGTCGCCCATCACTACGAGGCAAGCTAATTCTCAGAGCGCAGTGAACTCTGTCGGAATTCACCGCCCACTTTCTGGAGACACCTGTACGCGCTTCTCAGCGAATTCATGCCGGCTCATCCTCCCCCCTCCCCCTGGGCTGCCTCTGATCGGGGCTGTCTGGTGCAGTCGGGTTTTGAACTGCGACCATGATAGGCAGCTCTCACTCGTAAAGGACCAGCCAATATGGGTGCGTTAGACTGCTGCGGTATCAGAGGCCCCAAAATATTACTTTTTACAAGATATTACTGTGTGCAGTCAGAACCTGGGCTGATTATCCTGTATGCTTCATACATTGTTAGCGATATACAAAATGGCGCACAAGCTAGCTAGCGAGTGTTGGGGAAAAGCGTGATGTTCAGTCAGTGCAGCCTGATACATCAGCCCCCCTGTGGGCTCCTGTCCCAATAGTGTAAGGGCCTGCCTCTCCCTCGGAGGCGTGTTGATCCGCTTTCCCCAGACGACATGCCCTGGTCTCAGGAAGAGGCCTAACGAGCTCGAATTGGGGAGCCGCACTCTGCCCTGCCTGCTGTTTAACCACTTCTTGTTAGCCCCCTACCGGTATGGTGCCCACTCCATGAGAATTGGCATCATTCACAATTGATAAATATTATTCGTTGTAATTCTTATTTACCTTTTTTTCTTGATGTCGTTAAAAAGCCTTAAAAGTGCTTTGAAAACTATTTATTAAGTCTGGGAAAGTTGTTGTTATGCCAATCCATCATTTTTATGATCTTAAAACTGTGGGTCCTTAACTCCCACAAACCCCCTTATTACACCCAGATGTACCAAACTTTACTCTTACTAAAACTTTTTTTTAGAGTTTATAACCTCTCTGCTTTAAATAATCATGTTCCATTTCAGCTGAAAGAAAATTGCATTCCAATGTCTCAGGGATGCTTAAAATAATTTATGTTCAACTCACTTCCTCGCTGTGTGTTTGAGGCAGCCTCCTCAGGGCACAGGCATGTGTATCAACTAATTTCCCTTGGCTAATGAGAGCCGAGGTTGTTTTGCTTGTAGAAAAAAAGTTTCTTCCCCATAGTCTGTATATTTAGATTTTAACAAAACTAAAATTGGTAATCGTTTATACTTCATGATGGCAGCAAGTCGCCATCATTCTAGTGTCTAATGTGTTTTTGAAGACATACATGCTGAAACAAAGCATTCTGGCTAATGGGGCTTGTATTTTACTATATTTGTACAACAGATTCTAGACTGGAATAGATATCTGGACACTTGGATACACAATTATCTGATGCAGGAACTGGAGGTGTCATTTTATTGTAAAATGTTCCTGGTTTACTCTAGTACCCATATGGTATGTTATGTGACTGGCTAAAAACATGTAACCACTTTGGACAGATTTTGGGACACTAAAGCCCCTTTCCCACATGCACCTTAACCCGTAAATGGTTCAGTTATTTTCTGTGTTGCCGTCATGTGGGAACAGGCGCTGGAGTCGCTTTTCCGTGTAAGAAGCTCCAGCAATTTTCCTGCTCAGGACCGAATAAGACTTACGGAAATCTTCCGCCACAGTTCTAGCTGGAACAAACTCGTGACATTGCTGGATAAAGCACGCAAACGGTTATGGTGGTGGGTGTTACAGTTCCTTTCAGGGACACGGATCCTTTGACTCAGTTTCCTAAAAGGAGTCGTTCACGGATTTGTTCATCAGTTCCTTCGCTGCTATCGTTCAGACTTCCACGAATGAGAACGAGAGTTATGCAGTGACTGGGTAACTGAGTCAATCATTCAATTTAAATTATGATACATTTTTCAGGGAATGTAACAATGGATAAATGAAAACAATAAAAGCATAATATCAACAATAATGATAATATTTAATTGGTAATATGGATCAAACAGTCTAAAAATAAAAGCCTTTCACAGTTAAGTTCTCAGATCAGAAGGAACATCTTCAAATTAAAAAATCATAAACAAATAATTTAATGGACAACCTTTCTAAGTAGGGTACATATTACCAAGTGATCATTCACATAGACTACATTTATTGATGGACGTTTTATGTGCCATCTAGATATTTATGTTGGCTAACTTAAGGTGTGACTTGCATTGTTGGTTTCCTGCATCATAGCCTATATTGTTCATCAAGCTATCTACACCAATGTAAAAAAATGTTGACCTCTAGAATTATCAACAAAGTGGTGATAAATTCATATAGCCTAGCATAGGCTATTATGTTTGAATAAAGGAATATAACTATGTGGTTTCATTTCTCGAGTTGAGACTAGACCATGTTCGCGACTCTGCCTTAAAAAATATTGCGACGTCTCCGTTGGGAAATAAACCTTTTTGTTCACTGTTTATTTATTTACTAATTGGGAGTACATCAAGCTCTACTTTTAGAGATATACTTTTGGAAATCTTTTGGCTATTTTTAGGCTTTGACACGAAGGGGTTGAAACTTAATTTGGTCCTGAGACTTTAACAGAACAAAAAAAATCATGAGGCAGATTGAGACATGAAGGCATATTTTTCAATCTCCCAGAAACATGATCCATATTAATGGTAATCCTGTCTGAGCATTCTCCCTCCTGATTTTCTACCCTTGCATTTATTGTGAAACTGGTTTATAAATGAGGGATTTTTTCATTTCGGTCTCTCAGTATGTAAGAAATGATATTCACCTTCCCAGGGTGTCTTTTCATTAAAGTTCTTTGGACAACAGCCTTACTGCATTTAAACTTGCAACTTCATGCCTGCCTTGTTATGCCAAGTTAAGAATTAAAGCAACGGCATGTCCTGATCACCAGTTGTCACACAGATTTCTGTCGTTCTTAACAAACGCTGGAAGTATTAAGTGTACATGACCCCATGGCGCTCACTGCATTTAATGGTCCCAGCATCACATCCCAGTGTTGTAAGTCATTCTTGTTGTGTGCCACTGAGTGAATTCACAGAGGCAATACAATGCCTGTCCCCTGCTCCTCCAGAGAAGTAATTTAAGAGAACAATGTCCTTGGCTTGTATAATCTTGTGTTTTCCATCCATCATTTAAAAAAAAAAAAATCCGCTTACAGGTGCATTATTTTGTGGCGGAAATAATCTAATGATTTAGCTCCATTGGAACGCTGCAGTTTGTCATCAGAATATGTGCTGCTTTGCCAATTTATTTCTTATTTTCATTTAAAATCTAAAATGTTTAGATCAAAGTCTGATCAAAGCTGCATCTATTTGCAAAAAGGTAAAAATGCAATCCCAGAATGGATTCCCAGAAACTAACCTTACACAATGTGTACTAAGGATGCTATAGATATGGTTCCTCTATAATCTGCAATTAAAATTGAGAGATTATTTACCTTGATTTTATGTGAAGGCTTCTATTTTTATTTATTTTTTGTTTAAAAAAAACATTTATTTCTGATTTTATCCCATTTTTCTCCCAATTTGGTAGCCAATTAGACCCGCTATTTTTACGTCAATCCCCCTAAATGTGAGTTCAGATTTAGATGGCTTATAATATATTTCTCTGTTGGGTGGCACTGGCCAGAGCCGACACTTAGTTGAACCCCGGTTCCGTGGCCAGCATTGAACCACTGGACCACGCGGGAGGCCCGTTTTTTTTTTTTTAAGTTTCACCAAAGGGCAGATTTAGATGGCTTATAATATATTTCTCTGTTGGCTGGCTTAGTTGTTAGCATTGATGAACAAGGCCTCGTAAGAGGAGCCTGTGCTGGTTCCTGTCCTGGCTACCCTCAGCTGGTTTATAAAGATTTGACTGGTTTATGAAGATTGTCAAAATCTTATAATATTTACTTATATAAACATATTATTATTCAGCTGTTTTGACCTCCATCCTGCTTGATTGTCTTCAACACATGCAGAATTAAGTTTGTTCAAATATTTTCTTGCTCATTTTCAATCAATTACAGGCTTGCCATTTAAGTGATGGATATGTCTGTTGGCTACTTTGTAGCTTCCTATAGTGAACATTCTCACGCATTACTATGGAAAACTGATGCAAAGTTTATAAATGTATCAAATTTTGCATTCGGAAGACTGAATTTGCATGATGCAGGTTACTGTCAAAATAAAGGAAACACAAAGTGTCTTAATAGGGCGTTGGGCCACCACGAAACGGCTTCAGTGCACCTTGGCATAGATTATACAAGCATCTGGAACTTGAGGAAATTCCATCGTTTGGTATTTTGTTGATGGTGTGTAAACACTGTCTCAGGCACCGCTCCAGAATCTCCCATAAGTGTTCAGTTGGGTTGAGATCTGGTGACTGAGACATCCATGGCATATGGTTTACATCGTTTTCATATTCATCAAACCATTCAGTTACCACTCATGCTGTGGATGGGGGCATTGTCATGCTGGAAGAGACCTCTCCCATCAGGATAGAAATACTTCACCATAGGATGAATGTGATCATTCAGAAAGGCTTTTATTGGCATTTACCTTGCCCTCAAAAGGCCAGTTTACATCAAAGATTTGTGAGGAGACAAAACCGTTTTAGAACGTACCCCGTCTCTGGTCGTCACAAGTCGGCTGATGGCGTCTCTTGCAATTCATCATGTCAAGTCGCAAGTGTTGAGTTTTAGAACGTAACGTACGTCAGGGCCATTGTTCCGTTTCTCCAACCAATCAGTGAGTAGTATAGTGCACACAAATCTTCTGCACTCAGCTCTTCTAGACCAGTGGTTCTCAAACTTTTCAGCATGTGACCCCCAAAATAACATTGGTAGAGACTCGCGACCCCCAGCATCCCCCGAGGTGCTTTCCGACAATCTTGACAAGCACGCAAACGCACACACAAAAATACATGGTTACAGCGCCCGGATGGGTGGGCCTGCTGCTTTTTGGATCAAAGCACCTCCATTCCATTTCTTCACATAAATAGGTTGATCCGAAAGGAATCAGTACATCCCTTGCGGCCTTGGATAGCTCAGGGTAATGGCTTTTTAAAATTAATTTCATGAATTGCTTCAGGGTGACTGTTGTCAATCTCGATATCTGTTGTGTCCTTGTTTTTACGGATTAACCACCATTCCATTTTGCAGATTAACATTAGCTAGCTTGCAAAAATAAATGATGCACACACAAGGCAGGTTGTAGGCTAGTACGTTTAGTGTTGCGCTGTAAATGTGCAGTAACTGTCATGTTGTAAATACATTTACTACAGGTCAGACAAGGCTACTGGGAAAATGTTTTTTAATGTTAATACATTTTGGCACTACTCATGTTGACAAGGCACTCCAAAGCAACCGATGAATTTAATTCAGAAAAGCCATCTATCGTTCCTATGCTGATAAACCACGTGAGCCTGAAACAGTGAGGACATGCATTTGCACTGCGCTGGGGAGAACTTGTACAAGCAATGACATTTTCACAAAGCTGGGCACTAAATGGGCGGCGCTCGCCAATATTGGGTAAAAGGAAAGGACTGATGGCAAGAGTTTTATAAGTAGCACATCACGTTAATTTCAAACACTGTATTATACACAGAGAGCTCTTGCAAGTATCAACACGGATGTAAAGAGAGTGGTTGTTATGGAAATTGTCTCTGCTTTGTCGCTTTGATGTAAACTGATGTAAACTGGCCCTGCTGCAACTTTTCTCTGTTTTAGAACCTGTTGTAACTGGCCTTAGAGCTGGCCAGAAAATGCTCTTAATGTAAAGTGTTTCCTTTATTTTGTTACTTGTACATTAGACAAAAGTTTTATTTTGGCACTGTAGTATATATTATTTGCCCAAATTGTGTGTTTTTCCCCCAGTTATTCTTATCAGACAGTATTTCTAGCAGTGGCTTGTTTCCGCGGTCACACTGGAATATTAGCACTACGTTGAGGAGTGACCCTCATCGGCTCTTTCCGTGGTGCTCTTCCTCAACCATTCCCTAGCTCAATCTCCTCCTTAAGCTGCGTTCAGGTTGTGATTGGGTGACTGATTTCCAGCAGTTCAGCCAGTCCTGTGATAATACAGGGCCCTGCTTGTTTAAGGTCTGCAGCATGAATAACTCCTAATCTGAGTTATTACCTCTGCTTGTTAAAGCATTGTTAACTAAACCCAAGGACCCTAACCAATGAAACACCATATTAGAATTCTGTCCAACAGCAGACCCATATCAGGGTCAGTTAGACTTAGGACTTTGGTAAATAGAATGCGTTTCATTGATATAGTGCCGTTCACCTCATGGGCTCAAAGTGCTTTACAATGAAAGGGGAAACTCACTTGCCCCCTTCACCAGTTTATAGTTCCCACCTGAGTGATTCACGGCAGTATTTTCCACCAGAATGCTGCACCCTGCATTATCTAGCACAACTGCGACATCAGCCTGTGGTACGGACCGTGGGCTTCTTACGATACAACCACCACGACGCACGACAGTGATCAGACCTGCACTCAGATTTTTAATGAGTCAGGCAATTAAACATAGACTTGCCGAGCCCGGCAACTGGGAGCCCCATTGATCCTGTTCACCACGGAAAGCAGTCCCCTCGTTATTCTCATTCCACAGGAGCCGCTCGTTCATCCCCATTAAAGCCTCCAATACCTCCGCTTCACCACAGGCACTGATTAGCTCCCTGCAGAATGTCCACAGCCCCCGACTAAAGCCCTCATTTGGATCCGTCAGAAGTCTGCTAGGACGTGGAAACCTTGAGGAAGGAGGGGAGCGAGGAGCGTTCATCCTTCCGAAGGGTACGGAACAGGCAGTTAATTTAAAATACCTGTAAATCGATGGATGCCTGAAGCCAGGGACCCGATGCACTTGGTACGGTCAGCAGGAGATAATGTGCACCTGTCACATATATCATGTGTGTCTGGGAAACACAAGTTTGGCCTTAGTAAATTCATTTAAATTGAATTCAACTTAAATGAGCACAAGAGTATATCATATTATATTTAGACATATATTTATTTGAGTATGCATATATTTTAGTATATAGGCTCATAAAATATACTTAACTAGAAATTTGGAATTTCAATTAATGATTAAATTAATAATTACAATGAAAAATGACAATATTAAAAGTTAGTCTTAATCATATCACAACATTATACCTTTAGTTAATACCAAATTAATAATATTGATGATCTAAGGGGTTGAAGGCATCAGGGAGTTTTAATCAGCAGAGGTTGGCTCAATTTAATATAAGTGCAACATTAAGACAATGTAATGTTAGGCAAAATAAAATACAAAATGAGAAAAAGTTCCATACAGCCACAAGCAGCAGGTCCAACCTACACTAGCTAGAATGTAAACCGCAATATACTGCCAATGACAAAACCAGGTTGATGATAAATTATGATAAATCAGTTGATCAGTCAAGACGCCATTTGTATACATGTAGCGGGTGAGCTCTGGTACGTGAGCGCCCGTTGCAGAGAGTGACGTGGATAAGAGTACGATTAGTTCCCAGAGTTGGGGACTTGAGTCTTTAGCTCGGCGAGCTAAATCGTTCTCTTGTCGCGTCAAAGATCCTCGGTTTGAAACTTGCTGCGGGCAGAACCAACTCAGTTACATGCACTTCACAGTAATGCGGAGATGGGCAGGGCAAAGCAGCCCGAAGCAAATTCCCTTCTTGTACAGCTCAGACTTAATGTTGTTAAATGCAGCTGGCTTCTTCACCAGCTAGCACTAAAATCCTTGTACAGCGTAATTGTGTGGCCTTGGAAATGCACCAATGCACATGCACATGGAGAATGATGAATCCTTCTCCATGTAGTGATGGAACCATACAATAATGGGGCGCAGGCAATTGCCCTGGCGGGGCTTTGGTCCCAAGCTGCGATGAGCTCTATCAAGTTCTGAGGGTTTAGGTCTCCTCACTGACCAACTCCTTTAAAAGCTCCGACATGTACTGTATCAGTTTCCACTTCAACCGCACTAGGCAGCCCAGGCAAGAAGAGGGCACTTTTGTCTGCGGCGACGCGTTCTGTCACCACATCAAGGTTGAGATCCTGTCACTGTGGTCCACATCGGTAAGAGTGTTAGCATGAGAGTTGACCATCAGACAAATGGAATCTAGAAAAGACCAGATTTGGGCCAGGTTATTTGCCAATTAATTCTGTACATTTCGTGCACAAACTGAATTCATCAAAAGCAGAATTCTGTTTTCAAGATCTTTGCATCTTTCATAAAAGACAATAATGTCACTTACTGTTCCCCAGTCCCCTGATTTTCAGGTCACAAAGGTAAAGATGGCATAGGCTTCTTAAAATTATTTTTTTACTTCTATTTTTTTGTGTTAATTTAGCCAATTATGCATTGGCACAAAGCTTGACACAAATGTTACTCTGGCTGTTCAGAGCAGAAATGGTATGGTACATATCCTGGTTGCACAGCAAAAAGCTCAATTTGTAATCATTCTAGAATAATCCACATGGTAAGCTGTATTGTAAAGTGATTACAAACAGGCTTTTAGTGAAAGTAAACATTTATCCTGCTGAAAAGGTTCACTATGCATCACCTCTCCAGTCACACTGGACCACATCCACGTTCAGCTGTGGCTCACGTACAGATTGTCCCAACGGACTGACCCCTGCTGGGGGAACTTGAGCTCAAGGTGCCACCGAAAACCAACATTTCTACCCTTTCCTTCTAACAGCCCCTCTCCCATCCACACAGAATGCACACTCAGTCCCAGCATAGAACATCAGAAACAGAAATGGATACAGTGAAATTGCACTGCTGGATCCATTCCTTACTGGTACTGATTGCGAAGTCTGTGGGCTTGATTAAGGGTGGTGTTAGGAGGCAGGAATGTGAGTTTTGGGCCCTTTTATCCAGAGAGAGTGCATGGTAGTATAAATAACCCCTACAGTATGATTGTCAGAGCTGTGGAAAGGCGGGCTGTATATCTCCAATGAGATGTGCAGGGAGAAGTAAAATGTGTTATCGATCTGATCAACCTGTGCGTGTGTGCGTTTCAGACCTGGGTCAAATATGCACGTCAAATAATTTAGGTTTTTAGATGCCGGTAAGGATTAATGTATAAAGAATTTTAAACTTTTGCTAACCAAAATGTACAATCATGGAACAGGATATTCTTTTACTCAGAATATTGGTGAAAATACTTTAAAAAAATATATATATATGAAAAAATTAAAATAATCTGCAGGTATATTGATGTCTAAATGGTTAAAGTATTTAAAATAATTGGTCCATTTGTGGGGCAGAAGCACACATGGTGTGGAGCACAGACCTGAGTAGCAGTCTCCTCTTGACACCGATTTGCGCCACGTTTTGCTGTGGGGTTACGCTTTTCCCTGCTAACCCTCCCACAGTGTTTTGATTTTTCAGTGGTTATAGCAGGCTCCGCCACCATGGCAACAACTGACAGCCAGTATTCACTCTGTTGGCATGGTTACAGGGTACAATTCCAAAACAAGTCAGAGAAGAGAAGAAAGAGGAAATCAAGGGCATTAAGGAAAGGAATGATGTTGGGGGGTTAAGGAAACACATTTTCCAAACTCACAGCACACTTTCTGGCCTTCCTTCCCTCCCCTCCTTGTTGCTCCATCCGTCAACATTGACAGGGGACTAAGTGTTTGCGTTAAATGGTTGTATGCGAGTATGTTTTTTGTGTTCTGCTCTCTGCCCACTTCAAATAGAGGAGAGGAGAGAGCGCACACTGGACACGGCCTGCCTCGAGCCCGCCGTATATTCCCCATCGGGGAACAGTAGCCTGTTTCTGGGGTTCCTTCTCCCATTCTGCTGTAGCTTCAGTGCTTGCTTTATGCCATTTATTATTGTTATGGAAAAAAACAAATTAAAAAGGAATTTTTAAATCAACACTTTAACATTTGAGTTTCTAAAGCAAGATAAGAGATTAACAGATTTTGAAACGGGTAAATATTAATGACGGCATATGCCAAACAACTGCATCAGGAGAGAGGAACAGTGGTCGCAAGTCAAAGCTCACCGACAGGGATAGACCGACATTTAACAGGATAGTTGCTAAAAACCACAAAACAACGGCCTGCAATTTACCACAGGACTAAATCTACACCTCCGTGACCCAGTCTTGACAAAACCTGTACATCGTGAGCTTCCCAAAGCTGATATTTATGGTAGGGCCTCCATTTGGAAACCGCTTGTAACCAAGACCAATGCGCAGCAATGCATAAACTGGTGTAATGAGCACAAAACCTCGACTTCTGAGCAGTGGAAGAAAGTAATATGGTCTGATGAGTTGTATCTGGACAGGTTTAGTTTGGAGAAAGCCAAAAGAAGCCTGCAACCCACGTTGCCTGTTACCAACTGTTAAACATGGGGTTGGATCTGTTATGGTATGGGCAGCCTTCTCGTGGGAGTCATTGGGTCCAATTATAACTCTGCATGGAAGAATTACTGCCAAGGAATACAAAGCCATTTTAGGTGACCTCAAGATGTTCTTATATTCCAGCCCCCATGCACACTGCTAAACAGAATCAAGAGTGGTTTCAGGAATATCAGGATTAAGTCAAACACTTCCATGGCCTCCCCAATCACCAAATCTAAGCATCATTGAGTCTTTATGGGAAGTTTGTAGAGTGTGGAGTAGATTTCCAACGACTTCATCTCTCAAAAACGTCTTGAAGAATTTTCCAAACTATACACAGATCAAACCTTGTATAACAGCAGTCCCAGAAGGATTGCAGTTGTTCTGAAGGCAAAGGGCAGCCCAGCTCCATATTAGTTAATAAATATTCATTGTTTGATGTTTCCAATATTTTGTCTACACCTTATTGCATTTCACCCTAGTTTCAGGGTCATTGAAAATGATTGGAAAGAGGAGTATCAGCTGGTTTCTTATGTCTTGTGTTATAAATCTAAAGAAAATGAATGAAAATCTGCAGTGAGGTTTTGCTGAGATAATAACATGCTATCATTTTATCATTTTGTGTTCTTTTTTGTTGTTGTTTTTCCTTTTTTCTTTTTTTGTGATTCTGGCGACATTGTCTATCAGTCGACATCCCAAAAAATGCTGGTAAGTTTATTTTAACAGCTCTTAGATTGATGCACTATTGTGATTTTTATTTTTATTTGATTTGATTTATTTGTAATTTTTACATTTTTTGGTTTAATTTTGATCAATAAGCTGGCTCTGACTTGTAAATGCACATTAAGGACCCAGGTTTTGTTTTTGTTGGTCACATCTCATCTCCCAAGCAGCGCTCCTGATTGTATTGGCGTGGGGCGGGAGGGTTGGGTGGGGCAGGTCAGGGGAAGAAGCATCCTCTTTTTTAGGAAATCCAAATTGCCTGCTTTGATTGAGAGCCACAAGACTGCCCCCCCCCTTCCTGCACCTTTAACATCATGGTGATCACACCCCCTCGCCCAGGAGCTCAAGCCACTGTTTCTCATTATGAATTAATCCCCTTTTATTTAATTTTCACTTTGGTTCTTTTTTTTTGTCTGTTTGTTTTTTAATATATTTGCATGCGAAAAAGCTTGATTCTGCATTTTGTCAATCTTGTCAGACAAAATAAATGTGTGATTTGCGGTTACATTTTTGTGGGTGGAAAATTTGCACAAGGCACAAATCTTTTCAGAAATCATTTAGGAATGGGGGGAACACAAATCTCTGGTAATTTTGTTATGTGCTGTGTTCTCAATGACACATTTCTGTGTGGATTGATAACCCAGTTCCTTGAACATCCTTTCGCTATCCAGCATAGAATATTCTTTGGGGGGGAAAGGGAGGGGGGGCGGGGTTCAGCCTTTTCCTGCAACTCTATTAAGCTTGTTCCTCTCCATATCCGATTGTTATGCTGTCCCTTCCAATTTTATTTTGTCTCTCTGATGTCTGGTGCACGAATGCTAACTGACCCCTGTGAATTTGTCTGTTAACTAGATGGTTGCTAAGCTGCTCATCTGTCTTTAGAGATGTACAGTACTGTTGTGTGCCATTAAGCTTTGTTTAAGTTCGATTCTTTTTGTTAGTTTTTTAAGTGTTAGATTTAAGGAAAATGCATAAACTGCTGCCTCCAACTGCATCACCAACATATGACGAAAACACATGCAGTAACATTCATATGATTATTCAAGATTACTAATATCTGATTCAGTTGGATGCATTCACACGTAAAATGTCATTCTTATTGGTAATTTATTGAAAGTATACCATTGTAGCTACTCCAATGCTGTCACTCATCTCAGTTTGGGATTAGATCCTTTTTGGAGGAAAATCCAGAGGACTATTTCAGATTTGATTTTCAGAAGGAGCAAAATGATTTTGACTTTTGACTTTTGATCCACTTTGAGTTGCCAGGTTCTTAATTGCACAAATTGTTTTCAGTTAGAAGTCATTTGATTATTGACCACAATATCAAAACCTACGAGATTAATGCAATTCAAGTGATTATATATTGCACGTCACACGCTCATATAGAATAAAAGATCAATTACAAGATTAGATGCACAGATAAGGAAACTCTGTTGTGCTTACGTGTTCCAGCCTGTTCGTAATTGCTGGTGTAATGTAATTACTGTTGCTGGGTGTTATTGAGTCTTCTTGGGAAACGTGACAGTGTGAGATTTGGAAGTTCCCAGAGATCTCTTAGCCTCTGGTGTGGGGGCAGCTTTGTACTGATTGCCACAGTGCTGGTGCCCCCACTGTTTGGCCTCTTCTCATGTAAACACCCCGGCCCCCCCAACTCATAGGAGGACACAAAAATGAGGGCTCATTCTAGACTTTATCCATATCTATAGCTGTTTGTCATCATGTATTTTGCGACGTACAGTCTGTTCCCTGCATCTTACGAGTCGTGTCTTCTCTTCCCTCTCTCCTCCAGTCCACTCCTCTGCATCTGGCAGCAGGTTATAACCGGGTCCGAATTGTTCAGCTCCTGCTACAGCATGGCGCTGACGTCCACGCCAAGGACAAAGGGTAGGTTTGTGTGTGTGTGTGTGTGTTTGCATAAGTGTGTGTGTGTTTGTGTCTGCTGTCTGCTTCTGCGAGTGCGTGTGTGCGTGTGTGTGTGCGTGTGTGTGTGCATGCGTGCATGCGTGCATGCTTGTGTCCGTTTATGAAAGGAGAATGAGGCTTTAGAATGGGATATGGGAGCTATCCTGTGCTATAATCCAGTTATTTAACTTTAGTTTGCTGATTTAATTCCATTCTTGGCTGCTGCAGTTAAGCTACACTCCTGCTCTCTGTCTCTTATTTTGCCATCACAGCCGAATTAATGGATCACATTTCTTCATCTGAAAAGACAATGGGTCTTTCAGATTAATTTACTTATCAGTGAATACTTTAATTAGGACATTTTAAAACTCTTTTTGGTGGGTAACTGGCAAGAGTTTTCATTTCTGTGCTTGGATATTCTCAGAGGAAAGATGTTGGGCAGAGTGCTGTTTTGGCAGAGGCCCTTCCCTCCAGTAAGACACTGATGTTTCTTGAATAAATGTAAAGCAAGTCCCAAATAATGTGAATTATTACACTGCCCCCCCCCTCTCACGCAGTGGCCTTGTCCCTCTTCACAACGCCTGTTCATACGGCCACTACGAGGTCACAGAGCTGCTTCTCAAGGTAAGGACCCGTCCCCCTTGACACACACAAAGGCTGTTGGTCATACATTTCAGCCGTTCATGTGAGCGTTCTGCACTAAGCTTTTTTCCCAGGAGCACCTGTTATCCTAAGATGGAAAACTTAAAACGTGTTATAAAAGTATTTATTTGCATTAATGTATTGATACTAATTATCTGTTATGTATTTCATGGTATTCATTACATATTTCCATAGTAATTACATGTTAAATATTTCACCACTTCATAGACTTTCATTGTATTTATAACTCAATGACTCTTTATGCTGGAGACTAGATTGCAAAATACTCAGACTAGTGAGATGATTAAAGTATGCACATTTTTATACCATTTTCACTCTTTGAGAGTTCAAGAGTAAGACTTATTTCACCAAGTACGCACATTTTCTTCAGAAAATGTTCTTTTTGAAGTTGGATGCTAGCCATTAGGCCACATATGATATAATCTTTCATGTGGCACCTGACATTCCCAGGAAATTTGTATTGTTATAACTCTCTAATCATTAATGCTAGGCACGTCATTTGAACCATAAATAGTTTGTTTTGCGATGACATTGTTTTTCTTTTCTTTACTTTTTATTATTTTTTAGGTCTACGTTGTAGGTAACTAACAGAGCTAACTTAATAAGGTCAAGTTAGAAACTGACGTTAGCTAACGCAAATGGCTAACGGTAGTGAACTGGCAGGGTCATAGGTCCACTTGCAAGAAAACATTGTTTGAAGCTAGCGACAAGATAAGCAAACCATTATGATTGATGAATATGACGTGCGTTCTTGTCACGTAAATTAGAGCAACACCGATTCTGCGTTAATTCCATCAATGATCTCTTATCTAACCATATGGATGTGGTGTATTTTGTTGGCTAACAGTCTAGCAATCTACTTGCTACCTGGATTGCTATGCAACTGGTATTGTGAATGACAACTAATTTACTAACTAACGTTGTAATCTGAATTCCTCTTAAGATTTGATCACCCTTATTCATCTCAGACTGGAGTCCCATTTTTCACTCAGTGACAGTGGCATCTCATGAATCACTTTCATGAAAGTGAATTCCACTTAAGTTACTAAGGTGGTTTTGCTAATGCTCTTTGCATTAACATTTTACATTTTGGCATTTAGCAGACACTTACAAGATGTGCATTTATACATTGTAAGATCAATCAGCTGCATATCATACCTGTAACACAGGCAAAGTAAGGGTTAGATTCTATTATATACTTTATTTTTATTTTATTTAACCAATCTTTAACCAGACAAGTTAATTGAGAACAAACTCTAATTTACAATAACGGCCTGGCGAAGAGGGCAAACACAGCAAAACATAATAAAATTGGACAAACAGGAATTTAAAAAACATGCACAGGCATTAAAGATAAACAAGACACAGTACTCATGCATCAATTGTTGCAGGAGCATGAGTCTGAAAATGTCCAGAACTGATACAAAATTGTCCAATCTCAGGGTTTTTTGCAGCTCATTCTAGTCTGAGGCTGTGGCATGCTGAAATGAGGAGCAGCCCAGAGTAGTGCTGACTTTGGGGGTCACTAGTTAGATGTAGTTGGCGATTTGGTTTTGTAGGCAGGATCTGATTTTTTTAGCAGAGATGACAGGTACCAGGTAGTCAGTCCAAGAAGGGAATTGTAGATGAGAATAGTCCGGTGAAGTGTCCGGCAAGTGTGTAGTGATGTCCAGTTTACAGAGGAATAGAGGTTGCAGTGGTGTGTTCTGTAGCAGGCATTGGTAGCAAGCCTGATGGCTGAATGAGAACATCCAGCCTATCAAGTGCAGCCTTGGGAGCAGATCTGTAGATCACATCTCCATAGTCCAGTATTGGGAGGATGGTCATCTGAACCAGTGTCAACTGGTTATATATATATATATATTCAGACAGTTTGAAACATGGATACATTTTATGAAATGCAGTATTAAACATTAAAGCCAGAGCAACAAGAAGGGCTGTGCTTTTCCACAATTGAATTGTGCAATAGTTATGAACAGAATTCCCAATGCAAGTATACACTTCAAATTTCTATTTTAAGAGCTTTTTGAAAAAGTAAGGCCAAAAAGCCCAATCCACGAAGAAAAGCATGAGTCAGATCAACATATCATAGAGAGAACGGAAGAGGGGATTATAGCGTTACACTGTACTGAAATGCATTGAGCATATAGCAACTACAATATTCTACACTCTTAGAAATAACTTTATTAATCAACATGACAAACCATCTGCATTTTACATTTACATTTTAAGTTTATTCTTATCACTTACAAGATGATTAATACAAGGTTTTAGCGTAAAATAATTTGCTATGATTCTATCACACGTGATTTTTTAAAATAATTTGCAATTTGCAATATTCATAGGGAAAGCAGCTAGCTAGCTACCTAGCTAACGTTAGTACCGTCTAGCTACTGCTAATGTTAGCTGTGCTGAGTGCAGCAAGCTAGCGCAGGCTAGATTTGTTACACTGTATGATCCAGCTGTCTTTATATTAAACATTTTCTACATACCATGTCTACGTCTTTTCAGTTTCATTTGTTTTAATCACAAGTAGCTAGCTAGCTAATTTTATAAATCTACATAGCTCAGTTATGGTATATAATTATAAACACATTGTTATTGTAATATAGGTGCTAGCTAGCTAGCTTAGCTGCGCTGGTATCATATGACATCCAAAATATTACGCATCTTCCGTCCGCCTACCTACTGTACATGTGCGACGGAAAAAATGTCTGACAGCGAGAGCAGCCACAGTCCGTAGTCCTCCCCTCGTCCTGGTACAGTGAACACTATAACGTTAACTCCTTATAACGTGAATCATGAAAACGCCTGCATAGATCAAGATAAATTTGTTTAGCATTATTAATTAGTTTCATATTCAGTGGCTGTAAAATCAATAGTAAAAGTGGGAAAACAATATTTCTGTTGTAGGTGCACCTGCAACAACTGTGTTGTGATGATCACGCATAATGAGAGCGTATGCTGTTGGGAGTACAGGCAGACACTCAACACTATGCATGAGTCCGTCCAACAGTGTGAGTGTATTACCGTACACCCAGGGTTCACAACTGTTTGCCTGGACGTTCATGTCCTCAGGACGGTCTGTAGCTGGCTAGCTAGCTGCTATAGCTAGCAGTGCTAGCAGCTAGCTCCAGATCGTGTTCTATCTATTACGTCACATAAATTGCATTGTGGGTAGATTTACGAAGATTTGGCAGATTTTTGCATAAGTGTTTTCAAATAAATATGATCACAAACTTACTATGATATAGTTGGGGGGTATTTGAGAAATATGTGTCATCACTTTTACAAGGTAAATTTGCTGGTGCCTACACTTTAAGCAGTGACGATAACAATTGCAGTGGTCCAGACGTGAGAGTTGGGGAGAGGGTGTGGGGAGAGGAGAGGGATCCTGTCCAGGCCACCTGGTAGGACCACCTGGTATGATTTGAACCATGTCAGTGCAGATCCAGAGATTCCCATCTCAGGGAGCAGGATCTGGTGGTCAACGTTGTCGAATGCAGCTGATAGGTCGAGGAGGAGGAGGACGGAGCTGAGTGATTGAGACTTTGCTGAGTGGAGAGAGCCTCAGTCACCGCGAGCAGAGCAGTTTCCGTGGAGTGGCCTGCCTTGAGGCCTGATTAGTTGGGATCAAGCAGGTCATTCTGTAGGAGATAGAGAGACAGAATGATTATGTTGATTGATTATATACAGCCGGTAGTTAGAGATGTCAGCAGGATTCAGAGAGGGTTTCTTGAGGAGGGGGATGACACGGGCACTTTTGAGGGTAGAAGGGACAGTTGCGAATGTCATTGACTTTATTTTGAAAGAAGGATGCAAAGTTATCTGCGGTTAGAGACAAGGTGGGTGGGGGAGGAGGGGTGAGGAGAGAGGAAAATGTAGAGTACAGTCTGCGTGGGATAGGATCAGAGGATTGCATTTTGGAGAAGAAAAATGCAGATTTAGCAGAGGAGAGGTTAGAGGAAAAGGTAGCCCGGAGAGTGTGGTAGTCAGTCAGGGCAACAGGGGATTTGGATTCTCTCCATTTCCTTTCTGCCGCTCGCTGTTTGAGTCGGTCAGTCCGAATGCAGTCAGTTAGCCAGGGGGTGGGGGGTAGGAGACGAGCAGGTTTAGTGGAGAGAGGACAGAGTGAATCAAAGGAGGAGGAGAGAGAGGACAGTAGAGTGGATGAGGCTTCCTCAACAGGTAGCTGAGAAAACGTATCAGTTGTGTGAAGGTGCTGAGTAGGGCATCCATCTTATCTAGGAAACTCCCCAGTGGACCTGGTGGGCGATAGAGAACAATAGTGTGCAGTTTACATGGAACAGTGATGTACTAATATACATACACGAGACTAATTACTTTGCACCGAAAACAATGGGCCCAAAGCACTTAGTAGCAAGTACTGCCCACTACTCTACTACTAATAAAATCACTAAACAGCATCAAACTAGCAATAAAACCAGTGAAACAGCAACAGAAGCAGCAACAGAAAATAAAATATTACACCAGGTTACTTACTGACAGACGCAGACCAATGATTAAACTAACACAGTACCATTCCAGGAGTAGATGGAGTAGTAGTTTGTTGCATTACTCATGGCGTTATTGACCAGGGATTAAACTGGACCTGATCTCTCATCTACGAGGCCTCAGCGAGCAATGCACTGTGGCCCTCTTGTTATCACGTATTGCCTGACGGACCCCTTGATACTATCCATAAATATTGATGCGCAAAGCATTCCCGCACTCCAGAATTAGAATGGAATCAGCAGATGTCTTTCGCAAATTTTGACTTCATATTTGCTCAGAGAGGTTTTAATTTCACCCGCCGTAGGACAGGAACAAAGCCGCAAATGAACAAATTGCATGGACAAGCATCGAAAAGTGAAAGTTTCTGAGCCAAAGCCTAATGGGCTATTGTAGGTAAAATGTGAAATAGGAGCAGTAGTTTGTTAGTGTTGCTGCTTTATGTGGCATTAGCTCATCAAATAAGGGTTTAAAGCCCTATCTAAAGTGATGAGATCATTCCATTAAGTTAGTCAATTAATCACATGAATTAGTGATGAATTTAAAAAAAGAGCTTGGTGTTTTTTATGAATGTTCACCCCTTGCGTGTGTAGCTGTGAGCTGTATATTTAATGTGAGTTTCTCTCTGCTGTGCGGATTGAACGTGTGGCAGCCAGCCTGTCTCAACCATGAATGTGTTTTTATAATATTGATGTTTACCTTGCGAAGACGGCTGTTGGTTCAGCAGCTCTCCTGGATAGATTTTGATAGGAAAAACAAACTACAGCAGCATGCAATGGGAGCTCTGCTGTACAATTAACAGCTGTCTGCTACAGTATTTCAGCAGGGCTGCTCCCCTGGACCTTTTGGGGTAATTTCACTGTTACTTGTTTTATTGGTCCATTTTGAGAGCTTTTTCTATACTGCCACACTGCTTGACTGCAGTGCACTACATTGCCCTTTTGTGAGAGTGTTGATTTAATTGCCCCAATTTGAGATTGTTGCATTAACAGTCCTGGTGTGAGGGTGGTGTTTTAATTGTTATGGTGTGAGGGTGATGTTTTAATTCCTAGGGTGTGAGGGTGGTGTTTTAATTCCTAGTGTGTGATAGCAGGGTTTCAGTGGATCCAGTGTGATAACAGGTTTTTTTGACCTGACTGGCAGTGCCTAAAGCCTCATTTATGCTACTTCACATCCATGTGGACAATGCGGAAAACATCCCAGAAAAGGTGTCTGTGCGAACCTGCATTTACAACGTGTCTGTTATGGTAGCTGAGTAAGCGTTACGGATCCATTAAGGTAGCAGCTGTGTGGTATAAATCAGGCTCTAATCGCCCCGGCCGTTTGCCCCCACAGCATGGGGCCTGCGTCAATGCCATGGACCTGTGGCAGTTCACCCCACTCCACGAGGCAGCCTCCAAGAACCGTGTGGAGGTGTGCTCCCTGCTGCTCAGCCACGGCGCCGACCCCACCCTCGTCAACTGCCACGGAAAGAGCGCCGTCGACATGGCACCCACCCCAGAGCTCAAGGAGAGGCTGACCTGTGAGTACACCGTACGGACAGACGGACGCAGACAGACAGACAGACAGGCCTGTGAATACCCCATACGGACAGACAGACACACCTGTGAGTACCCCTTACGGACAGACTGACAGACAGAGAGGCTGACCTGTGAGTAACCCATACGGACAGATGGACGGAGAGACGGACAAACATGCAGACTAAGCCAGGTTTGCAGAGGTTTCAGCACAGCTTTTCATTAGCATAGCCAAACAGATGGGCAGAGATTTCGCCAGATGGCCGACAACAAGACACAGATTTACACTCGGCCCTCCTCCACAAATCCAGAGCTTTAAAAGTCGGCACTCACCTACATGATAGCATAGACAAACACTGACCTCCAGACAAACACTTGCATGTAGTGAACAAAAACATGGAAGCACTAATGTACAGTCATGTAATATGGCCATACTGTCAGCATCTGGAATTCTGTAGGAGGAATATAAATCTTTAACAAGAACGTAATTCAGCTCATGCTTAGTTAACTGAAGTGGAAAGCACCGTCTCAGGCATCATTCCAGAATATCCCATAAATATTTTATTGGTTTCAGATCTGATGACAGTGAAGGCCATGGTATATGCATTATGTCATTGTCGTGCTGCAGTTGATAACTCGGTACCATTCTTTTTCTGAGCAATTCTTTTTTATTATTTGTATAATCATATACATCCCACTAGGGCACAAATTAATGGCCAACATTCCAGTCATTTCCTCACCTCTGGTCTGGCCCTTTCAAGGATTTAAGAGAAGATCAGCACGCACACGACTAAAAAACGTTTGTGCTGCTGGGAATAATTAATCCCCTTAGTTCAAACTTTCCTCTGCATTTAAGAGTCGACATTTCAGTTTGTGACCTTTATCAAGACATAAAGAACAATTGCGATGCAAGTTCTTTTATGGGCTATCCTCACCAAAGAGAGATAATTGGCTAATTACCCCCACATTGTGTACATTAAAAACCAAGGCAAAAAAGGCCAGCTCTTCCGCATTCCCATTGGCATATGGATTTCAGTTTACATCACGGAATGATCCTCTACACCAGGGGTGGCCAACCCGCGGCTCCCGAGCCGCATGCGGCTCTTTGCCTGGTTTCATGCGGCTCTTACGTTCATATCGAAGTTTGTGTTTGTGTTTTTTTTAATGTGCGTGTTCGCTTCGCTTGAGTTCAATACGGTATTTTCGTCAAACGCGCACCGCTCGCAAAATTTCAGAAGACGAAAAAAAACACAGCTAGGGCAGCGGTCCCCAACCTTTTTTGCACCACGGACTGGTTTCATGCACCGGGTTTAAAATTAGGAGGGGCGCAATTTTTTTTTATTCCTCTTACCACCCAAATAAATGAACTGGTGTCCGGTTTTATTTCGCGTGTAGCACCCCCCCCCCCCGGTTATGTGGCTCTTTGCGGTAACACAGTAAAAAATTTGGCTCTTAGTCTCTGACTGGTTGGCCACCCCTGCTCTACACAATGAGGGGAAAACATTTAATAAAAAAGATATAGTTCCATTTTTGGAAGAAAATGAACAGGGAATTAACATACATTCATCAAATCACAAGCATATTGTAATTCCCAAGCACATTGTATCGTGATTAAAAAAAATAACATGACTAGATAGCTGAACAACTGTTCACATGATTTACTAGAAAGGTTCAATGACAAACACTTACATCTAAATTGTCATTAACACCAGATGGAAACCACATTTGGATTTCTGTTATCCAATAGGTTTCTTGTTTAAAGAGTGCTTCCTTTATATCACCCTCACATCTAGACAGGAGCAATATTTCAATCCCACATAACGAAAAGCTTTGAATTGGGTGATTAACCTGTTTCAATTTGGAGCTACTGAATTATCAGGGTTGTTATTTCCGATGGCTGAGTAGTGTTCGGCCACACAACCTTTCAGTTTTCTCATTGTAATTCCAACATAGGCCTTGGAGCAGGGACACTTAATTAAATGAATTACTGCTGTTGTGGAGCATGTAACGATGCCACAAATTGTATATTTATTTATGGTAGTGGTGCAGTTACACTGCACACACCACCCATGTTTATTATTGCCTTCAGGTAGAGGGGGCATGGCATTTGCTGGTTTTTGAGACAGTCAGCTTGTACCAGATTCTGTCACATTTTTTCCACGACAAAGGTAATTTTTGGTGCCGTATCAAATAATAGACCAACATTGGAATCGATCGAAAAATGTGTTTTCTGGTAGAACTTGATACACAACACACACACACACACACACACACACACACACACACACACACACACACACACACACACACACACACATACGCGCACACACACACACACTCATAGCGCACGCGCGCACACACACACATACTCGCACGCATGCACACTCACTCACAGCAGATTTGTTTTTGTTCTTCTTTCACCATGTGGTTTTGTAGTAACTTTTTTTAGAGACATGTCTTTGTTTAAAACAAGATTTCATGACACTCACTTGGTTATCAAAAGATTCCTTCGTATCACAAATTCTCTGCAGTCTATCATATAACTAATCGGAATAGTGTCTTATGTATTGCAGTTGTTGACTGTCCATAAGCAAAAGGTTATTTCTAACCATAGGTTTTCTATAAAGGTCGGTGATCAATTTGTTGTTCTCTTTTATAACACATACATAGATCTAAGAAGTTGACCCTCCAATTGTCATGTTCAAGTTTAAAAGGCAGGAATTCACTTTTACTGTTCAGCCAGTTAAGGAATTTTAGTTGTTTGAGCGACACTTAGGCGCCATCATGGTTCTCATAGCAATTACAAGGAATAAACAGAAAGTATCCACAAGAATGAATAATAACAAAAGATAAGGAAAAATGTAATTTATATACATCAATTCCAGTGTTATGTGACATTTCCATTCAAAATTAAACTAAATTTCACTCTGAAAAAGAAGTATATTATATGTTATTGAATATTTTTCTTGTGCACATTGGGAGGATCATTGTCCTTCAAGATGACCCTGTTGAGTTTTTTTTTTTTTAAAGCAAACATCCTTGCATTATGGATGTGACAGAAATGGTCAAGCATTTTTGAGTGACTGAAAAAGTAGCATGAAATACCATGAAAAATCTGTGAATTGTGTCAACAACTAAAATGTTAAATGTAATTTTGTAGGAAAGGGTTTAGAGTTATACAAGGATCAAAAGTAATAAACTGCAATTTCATAAGTTCAGTAGTAATGAAAATAGTACCGTAATGTTAATGAAAGAATTATTGCCCCAATATCACCGTAAGCCATTTTTTAAAACAGAGTAGCACATGTTTATATATTATGTTTAATGTTGGAAAGTGACAGAAAAGCATCGCTGTTTCCCTCTATGCAAATGTTGCAAGCTGGACGCATGAATAAAGTCTGATGGCGTTAATAATAATAAAACACCCCACCGAAATATGTACGGATGCGAAGTAAAGTGACATGGTACAGTGGACGCAGGTGCGATTATTACTAAAAATGTGACTTGGGTGCACTAGACAGGCTATAGCTAAAGTGTTTCCTTCATTTTTCTTACCCGTAGATTGTATATGCTTTTTTGTAATTATTTATAAGGTGTCATTTATGCACGGTAGCTATCATTAATGTAGCTAGCAAACTAACATTACAGTGCTCTCCAAGTACTGGTACTGTCAAGTCAGAACAAATGTATTTTTTTCATGTTCACTCAATTAATTGAATGATTTGAATGAAGATGTATAAGGGGTGAGGTGTCCTGTTGGAATCAGTCACTTCTCGCATTTACTGATTAGCAGATAATAGCAATATTTGTCAACTGGTCTTGGGGTTTTAACTGATTTCAACAACATGATTGCTTTCACATCCCCTATGTTTGAATCCTTAATTTATCAACTAAGTACACTTTTTAACCATTAAACAGTGAAATACACATGGTTTATGGAGCCGCTCTATGGGCTGAATTCTGTTTTGATCACTTTTTATTTCGGTGCTAAGTTAGGTAAATAACCCCAACAATTTGGACTTTGTGGTATTTCTAACTTGAAACCCAGCTAAAATGGTTTCTAGCTAGCTAATGTTTTTTTGCTAGCAATAGGTAGCTAAATAAGTTAGCCAGGTTGCCAGATATACATTAGCAAGCTATGTAAGTTAACTTAATACATACATAGCCAGTGCTAGGTAATATAATGGAACAATGAACCCTACCAACTTTGATAGCTAGCTGGCATAATGTATTGTTAGGTAACTAATCTAGTCTCGTTAGCTAGCTACGGTACTGTTATTAGCTTGTTTGCTAGCTTGCAAAGTTAGGTCATTTATGTCAGTTATCTAGCTAACACTAGCACTGTTATGTGTGTATTCTTTACAGCAAAAATATAACTGGAATAAATGTGAGTTTCTAAAGGGTATTTCTCTTTATGTTGCTCACTGCATCGTCATTTCTGCCATCTATTGTGTAGTAATGAACTAATCTCTTCCTGCACCTGGGCAAATGAGGCACTAACTGGAACTCCAAGTCTCGTCACTGTCACCAGAGGGGACATCGTGTTCTGGTCATGAACATCATAGTAATGCCACCGGAGGTGACGGGGAAGTAAACCATGCTTGTATTATAATGTGGCTGGAGAGTGCGGACTACTGGTGATATTCAGTTCTGGTTTTCAAGCACTCTATCCTCCATCCGGCACGATCCTCTGCCGGACACCCATTTGTCCTCCTTCTTCCTTGTCCAAGTCTAGACTAGAAAACCATGATTTTCTTATTTTATCATCACCAGTTTTCTAAATTCAGGTTTATGTTTATCAATAATTAAATCACCTACTACATAGTAGGTAAAATCAAGTAGGTAATAGATTCATGCAAATCAACTCAAATGAGACATCTTCCTTGTCCAGTATATAAACCGCCACCTTTGTGCAATGTCAAAAAAGCGTGTGGTCCGTGGATGTGTAGTAGTATAAAATCTGCGGGCTTGCGACCCTGCGCCATGGGACAAACCAGTCAACTATAAATCTAACATCATGTCGTGATATTCCTAACTAACTTGTAAACTTTTCCCCAAAACCACACTCCAGGTAGGACAGTGCATCATTCGCTCAAAATTCTGAGTACAGAAATAAGATTGGTATTGTTAGAAAGCTGAGTTTCTAAGCCTGGTAACAAATCGCAAATGAATATAGGCTATACACAGAGTTTTGATGCAGTTGTGGAGCACAATGATTATCCAACCAAATAATGACTAACTACTTACTGTCAATTATGATCATAACCAAGGCTACTTATAGGAATACTACTGCAACAAAGACAATGAGCACTTCTGCTACCCTTACTGCCATTGGCAGTTGTTGGTACTCTTAATACGATGAAAAGTGATCCTGTTGTCAGGGGATGTTTTTGTACCACGTTAAGTTAATTCTGCACTGATAAACTAGAAATAGACTAGCTGAATTTACCCAGCTGTGCAGTCCTGCCCAATGATAACATCACCGTCAAAGTCGACTGTCAGCAGGTCTGTTTTTTTTTCGTCCATTTTTTGTCATTTGCAAAAAGTGATATATGGTGCTTGGTATCACCTACCAACATTGGATCATGTTGGATAGATTTTTGGCCAGTCTGGGCCAGTGGTTTGAGGAATAAAGCAAAAAGGAAGGGATTAAGAGGGCCAACATGCCTGGAACCCTAGAGTAAAATGCGGGCAGCTGCTGTTAGTTGCTGTACAGTTGGAATTATGTCAAACCTCTTACCAAAACCGACCACACATACCACAAGTAACAATTGACCTTGCCTTTTAAAGTTATGAGTGAACCTAAACCATGGCAGGAAAACATGCCCCACTCTATTAAGAAACCTCCAGAACCCTTCCCTATTGGAACACTTATTTAAATTTTTTTGGTGACTACCTGTACAAGCAGAGATACAAGCACACAAATGCTGACCCAGATATCTATAAAGACACGCACGCACACACGCACGCACACACACACACACATTCAGCCCCCCACAAAGCTGTATTCTCAAGCTACAGTAGAAGTTGGGATGTGATGCCCTCCTCTCTGTTTAATCCACTCCTCTTGTCAAGTGAAGCAAATGGAATTTGTTGAGACTGTCACTGTCTGTTAAGTAGGTCTATGATTAATCTTACCATGTATTAATGCACTTTTTGTAAGTCGCTGTGGATAAGAGCGTCTGCTAAATGACTAAAATGCAAATGTAATGTAAGTACACTGCAGTAACAGATTGCACTGTATACTGTGGCTGACAGCTTTCAGCATATGATACGACTTCTCTGGGATAGAATATTTAAAACCCAGCCTGGCCTTCCCTGTGAGGACCATGGTGAAGTGATGAGGTTGGCAGCAAGCCTCCGCGACATCTGCTTGGAGAGGGTTACATATACAGTGCCCTCCAGAATTATTGCCACCCTTGGTAAAGATAAGCTAAAAAGGCTATGAAAAAATTCTTTGTTGTTCATCAGCTTAATTTATACTCAAAATATGAGAGAAATCTAACCTTTAATTGAAGTAAAATTATTCAAAGACCATAGTTATTGGCACCCCTGCATTTAGTACTTTGTACACCCTCCCATTGCCAAAATAACAGCACTGAGTCTTCTATAATACTTGATGAGGTGGGAGTACACATAGCAAGGGATCTCAAATTTCTCCATTCGATGCCCGCAGCTATCACGAAACCTATCCCTAAAATGTTAGCTTGGTTGCTATGGCACCATTGATTATTTGTTGATGGAGCAATGGTTGAGGAACAGGTTAGGATCTGACTTGGCATTAGTCACGTAATGGCCCAGCCTTAACAGCTTATGGGAGTAAGAGGCCATCCATGGGTTTCTGATTCTCCTCTGAACACTGTTGTACCTTTATTTAAACCATGAATTTTTTCAATAAAATACTCTGCTTTGTAAATGAATGAACTATTGAGGTGTGTTATCCACTCTAGATAAGACTGTTAGGGTAAGGGCTCACCAAATATAAAATCATAATCAACAATGATTATTAGGCTGAACAGGAAAGTTGGGTAGGATGGGGTTTGGCCAGCTTCACCCACTGATTTCGAGGAGGAACTCCCAGCAGACTTTTTATTTTTTATGCTTTTCTTTCCCATTTTTCTCCCTATTTTGAGTTGTCAATTATACCCTCTCTTTTTCATGTTAATTATCCTCCTCCTTGTATGAGAGCTTGCTGCCCTAGTCCTGAGACCGGTAGTGGCCACGGTCACCGTAACACAATCATATACAGTGCATTTGGAAAGTATTCAGACGCCTTCACTTTTTCCACATTTTGTTATGTTACAGCCTTATTCTAAAATCTATTAATGTATTTTTCCTCATCAATCTACACACAATACCCCATAATGACAAAGCAAAAACAGGTTTTTAGAAATTTGTGCAAATTTATTAAAAATAAAAAACTGATATCACATTTACATAAGTATTCAGACCCTTTGCTCTGACACTTGAAATTGAGCTCAGATGCATCCTGTTCCCTTTGATAATCCTTGTGATGTCTCTAGAACTAGATTGTAGTCCACCTGTGGCAAATTGATTGTACATGCTTATTGATTGTACATGCTTTAGAAAGGCACACACCTGTCTATATAAGGTCCCACAGTTCACAGTGCATGTCATAGCAAAAACCAAGCCATGAAGTCCTAGGAACTCACCATAGACCTCTGAGATAGAATTGTGTTGAGGCATAGATCTGGGGAAGGGTGTAAAAACATTGAAAGTCCCAGGAGCACAGTGTGCTCCATCATTGTGAAATGGAAGAAGTTTGCAACCACCACAACTCTTCTTAGAGCTGGCTGTCCGGCCAAACTCAGTAACTGGGCAAGAAGGGCCTTAGTCAGGGAGGTAACTAAGAACCCAATGGCCATTCTAAGAGAGCTTCAGAGTTCCTCTGCAGCGATGGGAGAACCTGGCGGAAGGAGAACCATTTCTGCAGCACTTCATCAATCAGGCCTTTAGGGTAGCGCTTTGCATTCAGGCTAAAAAGTTACATTTGTGTCTCATCAGACCAGATAATCTTTTTCCTTATGCTCTTAGTCTTTTAAGTGCCATTTGGCAAACTCTAGGTGGGCTGTCATATGCCTTTTACTCAGGAGTGGCTTCCGTCTAGCCACTACCATAAAGGTCTGATTGATGCAGTGAGCTCATATTGGCTTTCCTCCCTCCCGGGTCGGACAGCCAATTGCCGTCCCCCTAGAGGCAACTGGCGCAACCTAGGTGGAATCGTACCCCGGTCGCAATGGGCAGCATCAAACATTTTTACTGCTACACCACCTGGGAGGCCAGCTATCTTGACGTGTGTTTTCTTCTCTGCTTCTCCTCGCAGATGAGTTCAAGGGTCACTCGCTGCTCCAGGCGGCACGAGAGGCAGACATGGCGAAGGTGAAGAAGACCCTCGCTCTGGAGATCATCAACTTCAAACACCCCCAGTCCCATGAGACGGCGCTGGTGAGAGGCCCACATAGACACACCTCAGATGTGATCAGAAACTTAGCAGGGATGGATTTATAACAGAAATTATACTTTTGACAAGACTGCATCATCTCAGTCTTCTGATTAATTGGTGCGGTGATGGTTGATTGAGGTGATTGATTGGTGCGGTGATGGTTGATTGAGGTGATTGATTGGTGTGGTGATGGTTGATTGAGGTGATTGATTGGTGTGGTGATGGTTGATTGAGGTGATTGATTGAGGTGATTGATTGATTGAGGCGGTGATGTTTGATTGAGGTGATTGATTGGTGTGGTGATGGTTGATTGAGGTGATTGATTGAGGTGGTGATGGTTGATTGAGGTGATTGATTGGTGTGGTGATGGTCGATTGAGGTGATTGATTGAGGTGATGGTTGAGGTGATTGATTGATTGAGGCGGTGATGTTTGATTGAGGTGATGGTTGATTTAAGTTATTGATTGATGTGGTGATGATTGATTGAGGTGATGGTTGATTGAGGTGATTGATTGAGGTGGTGATGGTTGATTGAGGTGATTGAGTTGATGGTTGCTTGTTGTGATTGGTGTGGTTATGGTTGATTGAGGTGAATGATTGAGGCGATGGCGGTGTTGTTTGTGTTTCATGGTTGCCTGATCTTGTCCTGCAGCACTGCGCAGTGGCCTCGCCGCACCCCAAACGCAAGCAGGTTACGGAGCTGCTTCTGCGCAAAGGTGCCAACGTCAACGAGAAGAACAAAGAGTGAGTCCCATCCCAGGCCCTCCGTCACTCTCTGAGACACTGCTGCCAGTGCTGACTCAAATATCGCTCTCTCTCCCTCTCTCCCCCACTTTCTCCCTCTTTCTCTCCCTCTCTTCTCTCGCTCTTTATTCTCCCCTCATTCTCTTCTCCTTCAGCTTCATGACACCTCTTCATGTTTCTGCGGAGAGGGCACACAACGACATCATGGAGGTTCTCCAGAAGCACGGAGCCAAGGTACACACACGCTCTCATGTCATCCTTATCTTCTGTCCACTGTGTCTTCTCCTCTGTCTCTGATCTGAGTACTGTGGAAATTCATAATCAAAGTCCTCAAGCGTGATCCAGATCTCCACGATTGCATTGGTGTCTGTTTTCCCCACCATGTTCCCTCAGCATGTTTTCTATTTGCCTTTCTCGATCAAGTGAAATTAAATGCGAAAAAGAAGGCACTTTGTGTCTAAAACTTTAATTTGCATCAGTCTGAGGCAGTTGGATAAGACTGTAAGGTTTCCCTCCTCTGTCTGGAAATAATGATCTGTCTCTCAGACAGTTTTCTGCAGCTGTAGCCCATTAGAGAGGTACATTTTTATACTATTATAAATCGCTTTAACCATAACGGGTTGGGGGGTGCACAATCAATTCATTTTTCAGAGAATTTTAGTTGATAAGTATTGATTGATTGATTAAACAGTCAGTACTCTCAAGTGCTCTCCAGCACCTGGGCCGTATTCCACTTGGCTTGTCTCTATCGAATTGTTTCTTACCCAGAATTCCATTGCACCCAAGGTGGGTGGACACAAGTTTGAGAATATAAACACATCCCATCCCATCACATCCGGTGGAGCACTCCTAAATAGCACAGTTTTTCATTATCCAGGATCCGTCTTTTTAAAATGAAATTAGCTCAGAGAAGCTATCGTTACCCCAGGGGTGTGGGGATAAATATGCAGGCGAAACAGTCGCTACCACAGTCTCGACACACACTCGAGTATCTGGAAAGGGAGGGTACCGTTAGTGAGATTAGTTTGCTGCAATCTGACCTGGTACCACCAAGGTTTGGCACGTTTTAGTTATGTTATATGTCAAATGTTTGGTTGACTTGAATTGTTGCCTCCAATTGGAGCGCCACCTATATAACATCTGATTAGTTTGGCAAAACTGAAATGAACTCACCAAACTCTTTGTGAAGAATAAAATTGACAGTAGATGAATGCTGATGGATTTCAGGCCTGAATCTCTGAAAGAAGCTGTGATATACGAACGAATCGTTGCCGTTTTACCCAAGATCTGTCACAATCCAGCGATTAACGAAGAATGTCTCATTGATTTTCTGGGGCAATTTCTCTTCAAAAACCTTTTTATTTGGCACAGTTTTTGTTACAAAAATTCCTATTTTCCTTCTATGAATAACAAGTAAAAAATGTGATCCACCGAATTAATGTTTTCTTCAAAGAAAGTATGCAGAATATGACTCTGACATTCTTGTCAGATGAGCAGTGTTGAGATGGTGCACTCTGGGCTGATGTGGGTTCTTGCGGTCGCAGATGAACGCCTTGGACACCCTGGGGCAGACGGCGCTCCACCGGGCCGCCCTGGCGGGACACCTCCAGACCTGCAGGCTGCTGCTGAGCTACGGGGCCGATCCCACCATTGTCTCCCTGCAGGGCTTCACCGCCGCGCAGATGGGCAATGAGGCCGTGCAGCAGATCCTCAATGGTACGCATACATGCCTGCTTGTGTCTGTGTGTCTGTGTGTGTCTGTGTGTGTGTGCGTGTGTGTCTGCTCGTGTGTCTGCGTGTGTGTACTGCATGCCTGCACATACATGCTTGTGTCTACATACGGTTTTATGCTGTAATTCCAATTTGTCAGAAATAATGTCTCTCAGTTTAGTTAGTCATTAGTAATTAGTAATGAATTGTAGTCATTCCTTTTGATTTAGACACTGCGTAGTGACTTACTAAGTGCTCAGTCTCAAACGTTGGATCGCAGCGCAGCTCAAATGATTCTTTTCACCCCGTCCATCAGAAAACATTCCAGTGCGAAACTCTGATGTTGATTACCGGCTTCTGGAAGCGGCCAAAGCTGGCGATCTGGACACTGTGAAGGTAAGGAATCTGACTCCATCGCCTGGCCATCACCGGACTGTCCCACGTCTCAGGCTGACCCCAGCACCATGTGAACTCGATGCATCCTTTTGTCATTTATTTTCTTTGCCCAGCCCTTTCAGCTCTTATCTAGCTTTAAGCTTCATCTTTTTATCTTAATTTTTTCTGTCGTATGTATATTGTGTAAGATGCAGTCTGTTATGATTATGTTTTAAGGGGAAGATGTTGTAGAATTCAGCCCAAAGTTGTATCCTTGATGTGTAGAGACCTGTTTCCCTGGTGGTGGGAGTGGCAGTTCAGGGTGGCAGCCCAGTGAGGCAGGCACTAGCAACTGGCAGAGAATGGCAGAGCCAGACTGCCCGTACCGTCCTGTGAAAGCGGTGGACAGCCGAGCCCAGGCAGGATGGGCGTGGCAGCCCTCTTACCACTCTAGTTTTGTGCCCCCCAGCAACTCTGCTCACCCCAGAATGTCAACTGCCGTGACCTGGAGGGGCGCCACTCCACGCCGCTGCACTTCGCTGCCGGCTACAACCGCGTGGCCGTGGTGGAGTTCCTGCTGCACCACGGGGCCGACGTCCACGCCAAAGACAAGGGGTGCGTCACGGCAGCCGCCCACTGCTTTCACCTGCCCTTCTGTCCCATCCTCCTCTCCCTCTTCTCCTCTCCTCCTTTCCCTATTCTCTTCTCCTCCCCTCCCTATCCTCCTCTTCTCCTCTACCTCTACTCCTCTCCCTATCCTTCTCTCCTCCCCTCCCTCTCCTCCTCTCCTCCCCTCCCTATCCTCCTCTCCCTTCCTCCCTGCCCTCCGTTGTTTCTGCAGGAAGATGAATTACAGCAAAAGTACAGATGCTTATATACAAGGTGCTAGTGGAGAGAGGCCAGAAAATGTCGGCTTCTTGAATCGAATCCTTTTTCACTCGTTCTCTTGGTCTCTGACCTCCTCTGACACGTTTGTGTCCTCTCTGTCTGTGATCTTCTCTGACGCGTTTGTGTCCTCTCTGTCTGTGATCTTCTCTAACGCGTTTGTGTCCTCTCTGTCTGTGATCTTCTCTGACGCGTTTGTGTCCTCTCTGTCTGTGATCTTCTCTGACACGTTTGTGTCCTCTCTGTGATTCCCCACAGAGGGCTGGTACCCCTGCACAATGCCTGCTCGTACGGCCACTACGAGGTGGCAGAGCTGCTCGTCCGGCACGGAGCATCGGTCAACGTGGCCGACCTGTGGAAGTTCACCCCGCTGCACGAGGCCGCAGCCAAGGGCAAATACGAGATCTGTAAACTCCTGCTCAAGGTGTCTTTGGCCATTTACCCGTTTATTCCACTACATGCTTTAGTGTCTGTGTCTTTGGTCGTTTGCCTATGGAGTGCGAGAGCTGGGTTTGATGAGCTGGGTGTGATGAGTGCGAGAGCTGGGTTTGATGAGCTGGGTGTGATGAGTGCGAGAGCTGGGTTTGATGAGCTGGGTGTGATGAGTGCGAGTGCTGGGTTTGATGAGCTGGGTGTGATGAGTGCGAGTGCTGGGTTTGATGAGCTGGGTGTGATGAGTGCGAGAGCTGGGTTTGATGACGTTTCTGTCATGTCCAGCACGGGGCGGACCCCACCAAGAAGAACCGTGATGGGAACACGCCCCTGGACATGGTGAAGGAGGGGGACACGGACATCCAGGACCTGCTGAGGGGTGACGCCGCCCTGCTGGACGCCGCCAAGAAGGGCTGCCTGGCCCGTGTGCAGAAGCTCTGCAGCCCAGAGAACATCAATTGCAGGGACACGCAGGGGCGCAACTCCACCCCCCTGCACCTCGCAGGTGAGGATCCACGCATCACACCTGTCTGATGGGGCAACATTCAGAAATGTAAAAATGTAAAACATAAAATTTACAAAAATAAAAAAATTTAACATTTTCCCTTTTAGGCCTCGGCAACTTTAAGCAATTCAAAATTAAGCACTGAAAGTTCTGACTTTGGACATCCTTAAGATGGTCAGATGTGAACTTTATGGCCAGATAGCAGCGTAAGAGCGCTTGGCACAGTTCAGGTGTGAGCGGGGGTTGCAGAGTTCAGGAGGGCCGTGCCAGTGTCAGACTCAGTTTCAGGAGTTCAAGAAGCTCAGAGCCTTGTCAGTGAGCAGAAGGCCTGCGCTCCTGAGACTGCTCATTGCTTCACTGTTGTAAGTATGTCAAAACCTAGGGTGTAGAAAAGTCAAATGTGTTCAGCATCTAACATACCCTTTGGAAAAAGCCATGAAACCGCAATGAAAGGCAGCTCTACAAGGCCTGTCTCGGAGCATGTGGAAGAACCTCCAGCACGTTTCTGGGTGTGGTGTATACCCAGAAACCTTAACCTTAACCTAAACCTAAACCTTATAGTTTTCCAGATGTTACACTGTAGCAAGATTCTAATTGTAGTCCTCTCAGTCATTTTTTTCATTTTCAGTTTAACTGGCTCAATTATTATTATTAATGCAGGTCATCATCAATGCAGTCCACCCCAAAAACTTCTAGAGCCTGTGACTCCGAGGCTCGGCCGCGCCACTTGTAATTAACCATTGCCAAGCACAGAAGCGAGTTGATCAAGGAGCGGATCAGATTTGCACAAAGACTCAATGGCCATAAACACGCTGTGCAATAACAATCACGCTCATTAGCGTAGCTCTTGCAGGCGAGGGAGCTCGGCGGCAGTGCTCAAATGCCCTGATTAAAGGGCCCGAGACATTGTCTCTCTCTCTCTCTCTCTCTCCCTCCCTCCCTGCCTCCCTCCCTGCCTCTCTCTCTCCCTCCCTCCCTCCCTCCCTGCCTCTCTCTCTCTCCTTCCCTCTCCGAGCAGGCAAGTAACACCAAGGCCTAGGTGTAAACAATCACCCAAAGCGCTCACAAAAACCATGAGAGAGGTAGAAAAAGTGACACTTAACAGCATTTCTGTGCACTTGTGTCATGGAATCAAATGACAAAAAGATGGAGTCTGATGTCATTTGCCTGCGCTGATCCCAGAAAAACTATTTCACCCACAATGTCTCTCCCTCTTTACTCCTTCAGCCGGCTACAACAATCTGGAAGTGGCCGAGTACCTCCTGGAGCATGGAGCTGACGTCAACGCACAGGACAAAGGGGGGCTGATCCCGCTTCACAACGCGGCCTCCTATGGGGTGAGACTCAGAGCACTGACCATGAGCTCAGCAATATGGCCGCTCCATTAGGGCCAGTCATTTAGCGCTCGAAGGCCCAACCACACAGAAAAGGGGAGCAACCTTCGCACAAATAATCAGATGACATTGTTGAGTCTTGTAGTTATTTTTTTTGTAAAGCAAACATTGTTGCGTTATGGACATTACAGAAGTGCACAAGCATTTCTGGGTGACTGAGCATTCCATTAAAAGTCTGTAAATTGTGGTGTCTACAACTAAAATGTTAAATGTTATATTGTAGGGAAGGCTTTTGAGTACACAAGAACCACACTTAAATAAACTGCAATTTTCACAACTTAAGAAGTAAGCCATTACTACCATTATGGACATCATTTTTAGTACCTAAACGTCCATTCCTTAATGAAAGAATAATTGACCAAAAATCATTGTCAACCATTTCCCCCATGAAGTCTGAGAGTAGTGCATGTTCATATATGTAGGCGAATGTTGGAAAGTGACAGAAAGCTGTCACTGTATCCCTGAGGGCACAGACAAAATTGCACGGCTCAGAATATGGTGAATAGGTTACTCTGCTGAAGACTGCTTTTCAAACAGATATCGCACTGTGAATAGCGGTATCCATGTCATAATCGTGAGTGCAGTAGCAATTATAAAAAGAGGAGGCAGAAATCTTACCTTATTCAAATTTTTATGTGTAAAAACATGTGTATATACGTCCAAATACCATATATCGCCCCTTTGTATTATTTACGGTTACCACTTTAAGTAATTTAAGGTTAAGCAATCACTAATAGTCCTATTATTCAGATAAGAGCATGGCTCACACAGCTGGACAAAGGATGGAAGGATGGAAGTGTTGCAAGCTGGATACATGAATAAAGTCGGGTGGCGTTAATAAAAAGCCCCACCCCACCAAAATATGTACGGATGCGAGGTAAAGTAATGTGGTACAGTGGATGCAGGTGCGATTATTACTAACAATGCGACTCGGTGCACTAGAGAAGCTATAGCTAAACTAACCTAAAGGACAAAATAATACAAAATTGAATATTGGTAAAATGGGTGTCGATTTGAGACAGTTTTATTTTATGCTGAGATCAAATCAAGACCATACCAGTGCCAACTAGGGCCAATATTCGACCTCACGGGCAATTGGCAGGTATGGGCACCGGTTATGGCCAATATATACAGGTAACTGCCAAAATAAAGAAACAACAAAATAAAGTGTCTTAACACTAGGAGCACCATGACGGTTTTGGGCGTTAAAATAACATTGCTGTTGGGAAAGTCATGTCAACCCCTTTCCCTGACTTTTCCTAAATATGTTTTTTCAATACGCTTGCGTTGTTTGAATTTAAATATAACAAAGGGAACGGCTGTTTTTATACTACTCTTATAGCCGTGACGTCTTTTCGGTGTTTGTGCCTCTCTAACACAAATAGGACATTAACTCCCCCAAACATATGATAATGTCACATTTAAACTCACGTATCCTACTTATTGTCTTATGTATCACAGAACCATGGTCTAATGGTGAGATTGGGTGAGGGGAGGGGAGAAGACAATGCAGTATGATTGTGTAATTATCCATTATCAATGTGAATAAAACTTGGCGTGCCAATATTATGTGGGTAATCTTCTTGTATGCCTGGAGGTTAGTGTTAAACAAGTGAAAGGATACCACTTTATTTTAGGGTTCACATAGAATAATAATGCATCCATAACTACTTATTTAGACACTAATAAATGTTTACTATTTATTAGGACTTTGTTCAGGTACCATCTTTTACAACATGTCAAGGTCTTGTTGGAAACAATACCAATATTAGTCTACCAATTTCAACTTCAATTTGTGGTTATTTCATGAAGGTCTACATGAACAGGTTTTCAAGACAGTAAGCACTGGTGTAGCCATAGTGATACACAGTATCTGGCACATGGACTCCATATGCAACACTGTGAAGCTGTGCTTTTTGCATCAAAGTGGTGCCCTTTCTCTTACAGCATGTGGACATCGCGGCTCTTCTGATAAAGTACAACACCTGTGTCAATGCCACAGACAAGTGGGCTTTCACTCCACTGCATGAGGCGGCACAGAAGGGCCGCACCCAGCTGTGTGCTCTGCTGCTGGCACACGGAGCCGACCCCACCATGAAGAACCAGGAGGGACAGACCCCACTGGACCTGGCCACGGTACCCTCACGCACACACACGCATATATGTGCACACACACACACACACTCGCACCAGACATATACACACACACACACATATATGCACACACATACACGCACACCCATATACGCACGCACACACACATACACATACGCACCAGACATATACACACACACACACACATATATGCACACACATACACGCACACCCACATACACATACACGCACACGCATATACGCCCACACACACATATACACATATACACACATACACACGCACACACACACACACACGCATATACACACACGCACATATACACACGCACCCACATATGCACACGCATATACACACTGGACACTGCTGTGTACAGGAGTGGCTCTGAAGTACCAGAGTTGCGGTCGACAGCTTGGCGAGTGCCGTCTCAGAGGAGACGATACTTCGCCTTTGTCACTGCCGGTCACAGGGCTACAGCAGCAAACATATAATACGAGGGGGGGGATTGACATGAAAAAGAGAGGGTGTAATTGGCTACTAAATTGGGAGAAAATGGGAGAAAATCTGAAACAAATTCTTTGTTTATATATATTTAAAAAATTTAAAGCATGAAGTTGTCACACGTGTTTGCTCGCTTGCAATTTTTATCCACTTAATAAGAAAACCTGGCAGTATAAAATCAGTTCAGTATATCAATGTTTAGGGTCACGCACAGTGAATTAATAACCCAATATAAATAGGGTATTTTATGCCTATATTACCTAGCATTCTGGTCAAATCATAGATAAGACAGTTTACAAGCTAGCTAGTTAACTAGTTTCAAATTGTGTGTTGAACTGAACACTTGAACTGTAGGCTACAGTTTGTTTATAAGCTTCGCCAAGTACCATGTTCTTTCACAAGCAACACAATTCACCTCAACCTCACACTAAAATACAGTAAATGACCTCATTCTTTGCAATTAGGGTTGGAAAGAAAACGGAAGTTTAGGAACCTCTGCTGTATGGAATGGTTGGGGTTTACGTGGTTATTAAGGCACGATAATGCGATGCACTGTGTTTTGTAAAAAGTGCGGCGCTAATGAGGCCGGCAGTACCAAGGAGGTCAAACTCCAGATCATTGCCGCAGTGCTATTGTATCTAAAATGTACCTATAAAAGTATATTTCTGTGGTGCGACTGAAGATTTTGCTTGTGTTTTTGGTTGATAGCGTAAGTCTGGAGCCCTGCTATATCATTTACATTTAGTAACTTATCAGATGCTCTTATGCAGAGCAACTTACAAAGTGAATACAAAACAGTTGGGTAAAGAGCAGTAATGATACACATCACAGTGAGTGGTGTGACAGTGTTTTCCAACCCTCTGCTTTTCACCATATGCGGCTTAATTTCAGACTAAAAGTATGTCAGGTCAGTGGGGTGCTCAATTATAATGCATACATCCACTTGGCCACACACACACACACATGGGCATATACACGCACAGGCATATGCACACACACACACACACACACACACACACATTCACACACACACCAGCCATTGCCCTGGCCTGGGTACATAAAATACAAAAATAATCCACCCAAACAAGCTTTCCCATTATAAATTGCAGTCTTCATAATTATTTTGCATTCCATTCATTTAAGAAGCCCAGAGAAGTCATTGGAAATAATTGATGATTATATGGGTGGCACAGTGTTGCAGTGAATAGCACTGTCACCGCACAGCAAGAAGGTCCCGGGTTCGAATCCCAGCCAGGACCTTTCTGTGTGGAGTTTGCATGTTCTCCCCGTGTCCGCGTGGGTTTCCTCCGGGTACTCCAGTTTCCTCCCACAGTCCAAAGACATGCACCTTAGGCTAATTGGAGAGTCTAAATTGCCCGTAGTGTATGTGAGTGAATGGTGTATATGCCCTGCGATGGATTGGCGACCTGTCCAGGATGTATTCCTGCCTCTCGCCCAATGCATGCTGGGATAGGTTCCAGCCCCCCTCCCCTCTGTGTCAGATGACCGTGTTTTGAGGTGAGAGGGGAGGAGTGTGAGAGGCTTTGTCACTGCGTGCTCAGTTGAATATATTGGATGTCAGTGAAGGACTTGGCAGTGTGAAATATAGCACAACTGTGACATCATTAAATGTTCCCCCCACAGCACACCTTCAGCTCTACACACAACCCTCAAACCATTGGAGGAGAGCTGCCAGTGATCCCCTCTAACTCCCCGCCCCAGATTCAAGTTCTGTGTTCCCTCCTGTCTCAGGCTGATGACATCAGAGCCCTTCTGGTCGACGCCATGCCCCCCGACGCCCTGCCCAGCTGCTTCAAGCCACAGGCCACGGTGGTCAGCGCTTCGGTCATCTCCCCAGCCTCCACTCCCTCCTGCCTTTCTGCGGCCAGCAGCATCGACAACCTGGCCGGACCCCTGTCCGAGCTGCCTGTCCCAGGGGCCTCAGGGCCCGCCGATGGGGCCACAGGCTCAGACAGGAAGGAAGGAGAGAGTGAGTCAATATTGATGGTCACATCCCAGTCTATCAAATTGATAGAATGCATTGTGGAACCTGTCAATTCAGGCGTCTGTGAGGAATTGCATGTGGAGTTGATCTGAGTGAAGGGACAAGCAATTGAATGAATAAACTGGAGCTTAGAGTGTGGTGGTGTGCGTGCGTGCGTGCATGTGTGTGTGCGTGTCTTTTATCACTGTGTACATGTGGTTGTGTGTGTTTGCTCTCATTCATGTCCCTTTGTAATGAGAGGTACACAATTGTTGTGTTAATTGTCTTGAAACTCCTGACTTTGCATTACAATGGAGGGGCACTCCAACCAAAATCCATAACTTCATGATGTACTACTACTTGCTATGGTATCAAGAGCACCATGTGGATCGATCGACAAGACATACAGTAAATAGTAGTACATCATTAAGTTATGGATTTTGGTGGCAAAGTTAGACTTACAAAGACCATTCAATAGGCTTGGAAGAGCAGCAGTAACTACAGAAAAAGGACAGTTAACACTGGGGAACGTTCCAGATTTTCACGTCAGTACCGAGACGGAGGGAGTCAGGTCTTTTGTGCTCGACCCGTTGGAATTGTCCTTCCTTTTTGTGGGGTGTCTGAGGAGATTCTACTGTCTTTCTGCAGTAGCGATTCTGGACATGAACATCAGTCAGTTCCTGAAGAGTTTGGGTTTAGAGCACCTGCGGGACATCTTCGAGCGGGAGCAGGTGAGTGTCTGAACCGTGTTTCACAACATGCCCTCAGTATCTGCACATTATAACAAGCCATATACTTCTATCTATACAGCATAAATCACAATATACCATCCATAGTTTTTCCTGCAATGTACCCTCAGTATCTGAACAGTTTTATAATATGCCCTCTATCTAAACAGGGTATACAATATACCTCCTGTCTGACCAGAGCGTCTGTTAATATGTTCTCCATATATATCCTCCATTTCTGAAATGTTTCTCACAACATACCCTTTATATATGAAGTGTATCTCTAGGCTCATCTTCCATGCCAAATAAAGTTGTACCCTCCTGTCTGTTATGGAGCAGTGTATCTCTCAGAAAATGGCCTCCCTTCCTTTCCTTTCAAGTCATATTTCTCAACACAATCTTTGTCTCGCCTTAGGGTTGTGATTATATTACCGTACTTTTTATCTTAACGGGCAGATTGTTTCAGTCCAGCTTCATCCGTCATAGCCAGACACAATCGAATGTCACCAAACACCGTTCCCCAGGACAATGATGAATCATCTCCCGCTCCGCTCTGTAAAATACCCACAGTAGAAGTGGAGGAGGTGACCTTCAGAACTGTGCCTTGATTAATGTTGCTGAGAGGCTGCGTCAGGCAGAGCGCCCTGCCCTCAGACTCTGCTGTTCTTCAGTCCAGAGAGCTCCGAAAAGATGGGCTCAGGACACAGCCGTCACGCTGGGCGAAATCCGGCTGCTCATTTGCACATAGATGAGCACAATGGATCCCTGTAGCTTTGAGACTGGCAAAGAGGTGAGGTTCACAACAAGCTGCGGCAATAGCCAATCGAAGCCCCCCAGTGCCAGCCTGTGGGCGTGCCCTGCCAAGCCCTGTCAGACTGGAGTCATTCCCATCACAGCCCAGAGTCACCCCACAATCACTGTGACCTCTGTGACCTCACTGTGCTGTGACCTTAACTTTAAGTAACAAATTTAAGCAGGTGTTGAATTTTTCCTTTCTCACATAATTTGAGTTTGGTGGTTGTTCCCCAGCCAAAGCACACAGCAGGCTGTCCACCAGACCTCTTCATAGTACCTGTGTATCATTTCCCATCCCTTCATTAGGGCTATGGTGTGTACACAAGTCACAATCACACACAAGTCACAATCTGTTAATGTCTAAAAGAGCATGGTGTCAGTGTGTCTTAATACACGTTACACATACAGCTTATCATCGCTGCCATGAATCATGCCAGAAAACATGAAGCATACAGCACCAGGAGAGAAGCGAAGGCTGACAGCAGCCATCTTAATGGCCAACAGCAGCCCAATCACGGGCAGGAGGCATCAGAGTGGGCCCGGTGAAACTGGGAGCACACCCACAGAGGGGTAATAGGCCGTGGCAGCAATAGCATTCACACAGGGAATGAAAAACAACGAAGACTTGCAGCTCTCTACTCCTGTTCTCCTGCAAATCCGTCACAGCTCCTCAGCATGTTGAGTGGCCCCCTGCCGGCTCGCCTGCGCCCCGACAGAGCCAACTTGCAACACGCCACACGCCGTATGCCACACGCTGACTCGCCACACGCCTCATGCCACATGCCAATATGCCGCACGCCAACACACCGCATGCCAAAACGCCACACGCCCACGCAGCACATGCCACGCCAACTCGCCACACGCCACCACGCTGCATGCCACACGCCAACACACCGCACGTCAACGCGCTACACGCCAGCACGCCACGCCAACACACCACACGCCGCCACCACACGCCCACACACCAACATGCCAACTCGCCACACACAGCTGTGTGCTTTTGCGTCAGTCTGGAAACGCAACACCAAAGCCAGCCAGTTAAGCTAAAGTGCGTAGGCGAGCTCATAATAAGTTGTGTCACAAAGATGTCTTAGGAAAGCTCTTTCAGGGCTCTTGAGTTACTGGTTTTAATCCCTCCATCTTCCTCTGCTAAATTAAAAGAAAATCCAGCCGGTGGGTGGAGATGTTCTGTACTTGGAGATAATTACCTATTATGGTTGTTTATTTTATTGTTGACTTTTTTTATTTATTTGTTTGTTTGATGTCATAGTACATGATATAGTACTGAATATATTATATATATATATATTCTGTACTGAACTACAGTTTCCGAGGTACATGTACCCAGCTAAGAATCAACATTCATGTATGATATAAGTTTACTTTCTGTTAGATTGAGGCAATCAGAAAGCAGATTGATTATTGTAACATGGGACCACCAAAGCCTCAAAAGTACATACGAACATTTCTAACTTCCATTTTTCCCTCAACAGAACATTTTATGTCATATTAAAATTGTAACAGTAGCACATGGGGTAGACAAAATAATGGAAACATCAAATGAATTGGCCATAATTGTACATGGTGGAATTACGGCTATGGAATACAAAGCCATGTTAGGTGACCAGGTGCACCCAATGGTGCAAACATTGTTTCTCAAGATGTTTGCATATTCCAAGACGATAATGCCCCCATACACATTGCAGATTCAAGAGTGAACACTAGGTGAAGTCAAACACCTTCCATGACCTCCCCAAGTTCTGGAACATAGAGTATGGAGTAAATTTCCACCGCCTTCATGTCTCAAAGAACTGGAGGCTTTCCTTGAAGAATGGTCCAATATCCCACTATAATCAGTTCAAAACTTGTAAAACAAGAATGATTGAAGCTGTTTTGAAGGCAAATGAGCAAGTGAGGGGCAGAGAAATTGCAATGCAGTATGCACCTGCAGACTCTCCATTGATTTCAGGGCACTGCGTTGCAGCCTACTTTAAGGAATGCACATTATCTCCTGCCTAGACTGGGCACTACAGAAGCTGAGTGGCAGACAGCCTCCTCATGAGGTTGTGAGGGTTTGCATAAACCCTAGCATTTGTGGGCATATGTTAAAGAGATCTTGTCATCTGGTCACATTTCCTCTCAGATCACGTTGGACGTGTTGGCGGACATGGGCCACGAGGAGCTGAAGGAGATCGGCATCAACGCCTACGGCCACCGGCACAAGCTCATCAAAGGCATCGAGAGACTGCTGGGAGGCCAGCAAGGTGAGGCTATAACTGAGAGCGTGTCTCTGACCGGCTGAACTGAAGATACACTGCAGTGGATTCCACAGTTACACGCTGCTGACCCTTTTTGCCTATGTCAGGTGCCAACCCGTACCTGACGTTTCACTGTGCCAGCCAGGGCACTGTGCTCATTGATCTGGCCCCTGATGATAAGGAGTTCCAGTCCGTGGAGGAGGAGGTGCGTGGCGTCTTTCTCTCGTCGCTGTGGTTTCTCATCCAGAAGTCTGTGGGATTTTTACAGCTTTGACTCCTTGACGTTATCTCGGTATGCTGTCAGGAGTGTTATTTTGGGTGCTTTTTGGGGGCCTCGTTTTGGACCCCTTGAAGCACAGTCCCTATAACCTGGTCAGTTCACGTTGGCATGACCGAGGTTCAGAGAGGAGTGTGAGCATGGTGTCCAGCCCTCTCAGGTTCACTGTGTGCATGAGTCTGCTTCTGCTTCTGCTCCCTGACTGATCCCAGACCACCTCTCCCCTTCACAGCTCCAGAGCACCATCCGAGAACACAGGGACGGGGGCAACGCCGGGGGGGTGTTCAGCAGGTACAACATCCTGAAGGTGAGAGCGCATCCCTCGAAGTCGTGCAGACTCATCTCACGTCAGCGTCGACCTGGTCAGGCTCACAGCACCGTAACTGAGCTTGACGAGTAAAGGCCTCTGCATGCTTCTGCGTAAGCAGCGCGACTGCGACGCGACATCCTCTGCAACACGTCGCAGAGCACTCTGCAATTTATACTTCTGCGCAACCTATGCAGCATGGTGTCCTTACACTTCTGTACACAGTAGGCGTAAATGTACTGAACAAGGTCGGTAAAGTTTTCATGAAAACAGGGAAACTCCTGTACCTTTGAACTTCTTCAGCCAATCTTTCCTGAAGTTGGTTCATTTTATACCGTGTTGAACAAATTATGCTAGCTGTCTATATCGTTAGCTACTGTTAGCTAGCTTTATTTGGCCATGATACCAGGTTGCTAGCTAGCTAGATAGATATCGATAGTTTTGCTTAGCTAATGTTGACAGAGATGTATACAGGTATGGTATGCAGATGCCAACAATGATGTCTATCGCTGTATTACTTCACTGATCTCTTGTGCGAACTATGATTGTTCTTACCATGTATTAATGCACATCTAGTAAATCGCTCTGGATAACAGTGTCTGCTATATGCTTAAAAAAAAATTATATGCACCCTGCTCTTTCTTTGTTTTGTTAGTTGACTATTCTGCACATTAAGGTGTTGTAGTGACATGTTGCATTTATATGTAATCTATAGCACAACACAAAACATATCTGGATATTTGCAACCTTAAATATATAATTTAGAATGACGTGAATACCACAGTCGATCCTCTGAGTTTAATGTACTGTCAGTACAATAGACTTTCAAACCTTTGGAGGAGGAAAAAAAATAAAATAAAAGATAGTATGCCTGTCATGAAAGCAGCTTGTGTGCGAGCAACTCACCTTTATGTGGAAAAACATGTTTCCCTGTCAGTCTATTAAGGACTATCTACTTTTTGGGCGCTTGTTACATCCCACCGGTACTTTCACCTGGACTTGATTGTCAAATACCAACTTCTTCTTCCAGGGAACATCAGATGTGTGCATCAAGCTCCACTCAGATGTGCAATTTATTTAAATCATTTAAAGGAGTTATTGGTCTTCCAAGGATGCTCAGCTATAAGCCGTCGACATGCTCTGGAGAGAATCCCTAACCGAATGCGTGACAGTCGTATTCAGGAGGGTGTTTTTGGAGCCTTACCCTCCATTCTGTCCTCGCAGATCCAGAAGGTCGTGAACAAGAAGCTGAGGGAGAGGTACGCTCACAGGCAGAAAGAGATCGCTGACGAGAACCACAACCACCACAACGAGCGCATGCTCTTCCATGGTGAGCCCCACGGCCCCTGGGCTTACTGATAGGCTCGCCCTTTGACCTCATCTTTTCACTACTTATTTGTTTCCCTATTCATGTTTTTGTTTATGTCTGTAGCTGTCCACTGGGAGTGTTTCAACCATTTATACATAGCCTCAATTTCTGTCTCTACTTTTTACGTTTTAACGTAAATGTCAAATTCGTACAATGGAGCCCACGTTAGCTACCCAAGTAGTGCAGGGTTTCAGACTCGAGTGCTGAAAAACCTTAAAAGCCAGCAGACACTGCAGCCTTCCAGGACTTTAGTACTTCATTTTATTCTGATTGGCTAGATTCCACACACTTTGTTTCCAAGGCCTATGTTGGCTGCTGATTAAAAGGAAACCACAAAAACCTGCAGACACTGCAGCCCACCAAGACTTGGGTTTGACACCCCTTCTCTAGAGATTACCCCTTTTTAAAAGTAGAGCCCTAGGCTTATTGTAGGCCTTTCTGGTAGAAAAACTGCAGCTTCCAGATGCCAGTCAAAGGACGTAAGCACAGAAATGTATAGGAGGGTAAATCCTCTTGCTACATGCAACAGTTTTAAAGTGGAGGATTTAGCCTGTTATGGCATCTTTTACTTTTACATAAGACTTTTACTTTTTTTGCTATTCGTATCTAATGCAAAAAAATTAAGTAATTGTTGTAAGCAAGTCTTCTCTTACTTTGTCATTCAGGGTCTCCGTTCATTAACGCCATCATCCACAAAGGCTTTGATGAGCGGCACGCCTACATCGGAGGAATGTTTGGAGCAGGGATCTACTTCGCAGAGAACTCCTCCAAGAGCAACCAGTATGTTTACGGCATCGGGGGTGGGACAGGATGTCCTACCCACAAGGATCGGTCCTGTTACATCTGCCACAGGTGAGACTCCTTCCCCGACACAACGGACCGATCATCATCATTGTGTGTAAACTGGTCATACGTGGAAAAGTGAGTGCCTCTCGCAAGCCTCTACGTGCACGCCTCTGCTTTTCAATATTACATTTCTGTCACTAGAAACTAGTTTTATTGTTTTATTAAATTAAATCAGAGATTGGCTGTGTGTACAGTAGGACAATGCTGTACAAGTTTGTTTCAAGAAGCGGCAGGAAAATGACAACCAGCAAACACAAGGCACAGCAATCATCAACCTAAAAAGTTATGTATTATCTACAGTATACAGAAGGCTACACACATAAACCATTACAGTGAAAAAGTAAATAAGTAGCATAATTCAATGTACTGTATCATATAAAATAAATGCACTAGCACAAGTCGATAGCCATAATGTGATGAATCTGGTTGGCTAATATGACGATGCGACAAACACACAAAATAAATGGCATCATCAGATGAATAAGACTTAATGATATTATCAACTCATAATTTGCAGCCTAATTGGCACATTGTGCCGTTTCGGTGTAAGCAAATGAATAATTATTCAGGTTTGGCACAAATGTGCCTAGTTCTGTTCTGTTCCTTATGTCAAGTGACTGCAGCAGCACTCTTAAGGCCAGGTAACAACGCAACGAAACAAAACCGTTTTAGAACGTTGCAGAGAAAAGTTGCAAAAATGTCTCTGGTCAGTCAGCTGTTGGTGGCTGTTGGCGTCTCTTGCATGTCGCACCAGGACCATTGTTATGTTTCTCCAACCAATGGTGTAGTATAGTGCGCACAAAAATATGGTGGAGTTTTGCACTGAAGTGAGAGAAGATCGTCTTAGCCCTGTCTGTACGACACCAGCTCTTCTAACTTTTCAGCCCATGACCCCCAAAATAACGTTGGTAGAGACTCGAGACCCCCACCATCCCTCGGTTTTATCTTGGAGACTTCATCCTCTCTACGCAATTCATCAAAAGTGTTGATCAAGTCAGTACATCCATCGTTGGCTAGCTGAGTTTTTTAAAATTAATTTCATGAATTGCTTCAGGGTGACCGTTGTCAATCTAGATATCTGTTGTGTCCTTGTTTTTACAGACCACCGTTCCATTTTGCAGATTAACATTAGCTAGCTTGCAAAAAAATGATGCACACACAAGGCAGTTTGTAGGCTAGTATGTTTAGTGTTGCGCTGTAAATGTATAACTGACATGTCGTAAAACATTTACTACAGGTCAATATAAAATGTTTGTTAACGTTAACATTTAGGCGCTACTCAATTGACAAATCAATCTGAAGCAACCGAAATTTCATTCAGAAAAGCCATCTAAAATAAACCACATGAGCCTGAAACAGTGAGGACTGACTGGCTGGGGAAAATACAAGCAATGACATTTTCACAAAGTTGGGCACGTTATTGGGTAAAAAGAAAGGACTGATGGCAAAAGTCTTACAAGTAACACATCACGTTTATTTCAAACACTGTATTATACACCGAGAGGTCTTGCAAGCAGAGCACTTGATCCAAATTGTCGTAACCACCTCGGGGAAGGGGGGAGTGTGGGGGTCATGTCTACTGGGAGTCACAGGCTGAAAAGTTTGAGAATTAAAATATTGTAGGCTACATACTCTGGTTGTTAAAAGAAATGGTAGGCTAACACATGAATTGTAGGCTTATTTTTTATGTTATGTATAAATGCATTTATGTTTTTTTAAAAAGGTAGCATTTTAATTTTATTTTATTGTCACATTTTTTTCTCACATTCTTGAAATTATTGCGCAACCCGCTGTTTGGATTTGCTTTGAGATCCGCTGTTCTAGACGACGGTACTGCTCCGGGAATAGACAGAAGAAATTAATAAAATACATCTTCAGTCTCTATTTCACGACATGACTTGACTCTGCCGCTGCATTTAATCAACAATACAATTGTAGTAAGCAACTCGCTGTCACTACCATCATCCATTTCCTCAGAAACAAAATATCCAGGTACCACCAATAAAGTCGGTATCAACACGGACGTAAAGAGGGTGGTTGTTATGGAAACGGTCAACTGTTTCTGCTTAGTCACTTTGATGTAAACTGGCTAGTTTTAGAATGTTGCAGACCATACGTATTGGGATTCTGCTGCAACTTTTCTCTGCAACGTTCTAAAACGGGGGCGGGGCAGGGCGGAGCATTTGGGCATATGGTCCTTTGGTCCAGATGTCTAACACAGCATGGCGCCCCCTGCATCACGGGTAAATGATGTTCTGTTGTGTACATGTCTGGCCACCGTTGGGCCAGTTGTCTAACACAATCTCCTACATTGCAGGCAGATGCTGTTCTGTCGTGTGACCCTGGGGAAATCCTTTCTGCAGTTCAGCGCCATGAAGATGGCCCACGCGCCTCCAGGACACCACTCAGTCATCGGGCGGCCCAGCGTCAATGGCCTGGCCTACGCAGAGTACGTCATCTACAGAGGGGAGCAGGTGAGCCACACAGAACCACTGTCCTTCATCAGCGATCACGCAGGACACCGGCACGGAGTGCTCCAAGCATCGAGCTTCATGAAAATGGTTACAACAAAACTGCTTGTTTTGCTTGTAAAGGGGCCACAACTGTACAGTGTCGGTCTAAGCTGCAAAAAACAGTACATTTCCTGTTTTAGAAGCGCTTTTCCTGTCATTTTCTGCTTGATTTGGGCAGGTGATCTGTCCTGCACTGCATTTGTATGCCAGAGAGGCATTGCATCCAAGGGCCCCAATGCAAAAACTGAAACTGATCTTAGTAACTACGGTAGAGAAAAGGCTAAGGGGGATAACTATGTCTATTTTGAGATGATTGTTTAATTTGTTTGCACGGCAGATTGACTTTTCCCAGGCGATTTTTATTGCTCGTATTTTAAAAAAAACATATCCAAGTATACAGCTTGATATTTACTACAGCTCACGTGCGTTAAGTGCCTTTCTCAAGGGTACAGCAGCAATGTCCCACCTGGGAACTGAACCTGCAACTATCTCCTTTCCAACTGCACACTTGAAGGGAGACCCAAAAGCATTGGACACCCTTGGGCAGAATGCAGAAGATTTGTCTCATAAACTGTCCTCATACTCTGTCTAAATGATTCATGTGAACGGGATTCCTAAACTAATGTTTATACCCACTGTGAGCGAGGCTCAGGCAGAACAGCAGTGTCATCAGTCAACCCAGATGCCCGGCTGTGTGGGTGCACCGAGATAGCCATGAGGCGGGGGAAGGATTAGCTCTTAGAGATGAGACAATCAACATTTGTTCTTATCTTTGGCTGACAATTAAATGCCATTGTTGATTTTCATCTGCACCAACAAAGTTCAAAGTTCAGCAATCACCAAAATTGCCTCGCAAAGCTGTCCTTGTGAAGAAAATATCCACAATTTCAAGATAAATGATGGAGTCCAGGCTTCAGGATGGAGAAGTGTAGAGTATAGAATAGACTTCTGTTTGTGCTTTGCCCGCGAGTCCTCTGTGCTCATTCTGTCATTTCGTTCACCTGTTTCCACTGTGTCTTCCTCCAGGCCTACCCTGAGTATCTGATCACATACCAGATCCTGAAGCCAGAAAGCACGCCCCAGAGCACGGCCAGCGCTGAGCAGAAGTCCTAGTCCAGCCCGGCGGATCACGGCCCAGTCCAGCCTAGCCCAGCACAACCGGAGAGACTGTTATTGAACACTTCATATCTTCAGGGCCCAACTGGCCAATAAGCTCCTCTGTTTTTTTATTTCGTTTTTTTTTGTTTTAACACAAACTTTTCTGTTGTAAACAGCTGCCAATTTTCTATTACCTTTTTTTTTTCACTACAATTTTTGTTTTGGTCAGTTTTTCTCTCCTCCATGAAAGTGTTTACAGACTTTGCCTTCGAATGAAATCCGCTCCGATTCTCTTTTTGTCTCTTTTTCTCCATGCCCAGTGCCCAACATGTTCAATAGAATCCATCTCGTTGACAGCAGCTGTCTTCCACAGTTTGGGAAGTTGTGAGTACCAAGCGACTGACACGCGCGCTCCTGTGGAACAATAATCACAGCTCCTCGGTGGGCCCCCTGCCCTCCTCTCCACTCTCCACTCACAAGGCCCTGGGAATTAGGGATGAGATCGCCCCATACCCACACATTGCATTCATCCTCTTGGCTTTGTTTTAGTTTATTGTGATGGATATGAATTTTATTTAAAATTCGTTTTTAGATTACTTGCGCTATAAAACGGACCATGTGCAGACTGTAGGGACCCCAACTTTCGCTTGACTTTTTAGCTTGACTTTTTATTTATTATTATTTTTTATTTCCTTCCATTATCTTCTCTGGGAAAGGTGTGGTGTAGCAAGTTATTTTTCATCCTTTTTTGAGTTTGGTTTTTAAGAGAGGAGTCGCGAGGTTTCAGAGCAGGCACAGCGGCTCCACAGCCGAAGGAATGTTCCGCGGGAGAACCTGGAAACGGCAGAAATATTCACTACTTCTCACTCACAAAGCGTGCCGCTGTCGTCTTACCAACGTAACACTCATGTTTTAAAGTATTTGCACTTTTAAACAGGAAAGATTTAAGTTATTTGAAATTAACTGAAAAATACATTATTGAAAAAAGATGTCCATTGATGTACAGGTTGTGTAAAGGACAATGCCTTTGTAAAGCTTTTGATGTTGTTTACTGATGAAGATTGGGTATTATTAGTACTGTGTATGAAGTGGGATTTTTCTCTTGGGTCTTTTCTTCCTGTTTTTTGAAAGGGAATGGCTTGGTTGTCATCCTTTTTGGTTCTCTTTATGTTTTGAATAAATATTAAATGTAGGAAGAAGTGTCTGTCTGTTACGATCAGATTTCAACATTCCCTTATATTCTTTTCCATTTTATTTGATTAAAACTTCCCAAATGGCATAAACAGGTTTGATCTTAAGTTTGAAATGTTACTGGTGCATCACTGGCTACTGCCCTAACTTCTTCCCCTGACACCTGCAGATCGGTAGCTGTGCGAACGCCGTATTTGTGTCCAATCGGCCTGCAGTTCATGAGTTCAGGATGACAAGACTTTGGAACTTGACTCACAGGAAGTGACCTTGTAAAATTGTAATGGAGTTAGATTAGTGTTGGACCCGAGTGCAGCTGGGGATTACTGGTCCTGCTTACCTTCTGGGATCGGCAGCGGTGGCCCCATCTCTGCTGCAAACCCCCAAAGCCCCCCCCCCCCTTTTCAGCGACCCGCACACCTAACCCCCGCACTCACTTGGAAAAAATTTTGTTGGCTATTTTTTCTGATGATGAAACCAAATCTTGCTTTGACAAAACCCTTTTAACAAAACGTATCTGGCAACTATCGTAACACTCCTCAACACTGTAAACCAGTCTTAATAAAGTACACGACACTTCACGTCTGACTGCTGTCTTCATTTGGTTCAAATTTGTGTCCTGCGTTTTAAATGTGATTTCCATGTATTTAAGCATGCATCTGGTTTTTAGGTCCAAAAAATAAAGGTTTGGCTCAAAACATGATAGTACAGAAATGGTGAAACATAAGTGTGCAAATGAACTGCTAAGAACAGCTGCAGGAACATGCATAGGTTATCAAAGGGCAGTGATTGAGCTTTTTGTGCTATAGTTCCCAGTACTGCCTAACTTTTAAACAATGCTTGTACTTGTAATGACCAAAGGCTTTTGTAATGACCTAAAGCTGGAATTAGAGATGTTCCACCTAAAGTATTGGTCATTTTTGATCTTCTGAGAAACAGAATTGATTTACTGTGATCTTCAGAAGATGGATTACAATGGAAATGGAATGAAACATTAATCCCAGTAAGCAATTTAGGAAAAATTTATCAACACTCTTTTTTCCAACTGCAAAAGCAACAAAAAAAGAACTTCTGGTCCTGCAGACACTATTGAGTATGATACACAGCTGACTTCCTATAAATCATCTGTGTTACTGAACAGCAAGCAGCAGGGAAGCAAGTAGGTATTCTTTGCTGATATAAGAATTATTCAAGCAAAAACAAATAAAGAAATGAAATTCTTGTTCAGCTTACTGAAGCTACAATGTCCCATAATGCATTTATTTTGTGACTGCAATGCAAGCACTGGGGGAAAGAAAGTAATGGATCATTGTCCATCTTGTGAAAAAGGGTAGGATGCAAATGGCTTAATGCATCCATGACGACCGCATGCATGCCGTGGGAATTTCCTTTGCACTCGAGCTTTGCGAACTTGCTGGAGAGAATGTAAAGTAGAACACCCATTCAATCTCCGTCTGAGAGGTAGTGATGACGTGCTTCTCTACACGAGGATGTGGCTGATGTGTCTAGAAACGTTATGTGGTATGGACATTTTTTTAACAAGTATCAGGAGTTGATGAAAAAAATATTTCAATGAGGTTTTGGTTTCCACTTACCCTTTAAATCCCTCTGACTGCTGACTCCTGTTATGTGCATACTCTGGGTAAGTGCACAATGTCAACGTGTGGATGCACTATTATGAAGACTCAATGGCATGTCTCTTAATTTCACCCTTCATAAAATTAGAGGAATCGTCAAGAAATTTAACGTGGGATATAGTATGCAAATGGTCTCCTGCGCCATACAAATAGATACTAGATGGTTTCATGTAGGCATCATGCTTCATGCTGTCTGCCCTGTGGTATATCTGTGCAATTACATAATTTGCCACAAGAGGGCAGTTCACACTAAAAAGGATATAGCCTTTTTAGCCTGCATCAACTGTAAGGGGCACAAAATGTATATATGCAAACCCCTGAAATATATATGATTGAGGCATTTATGATTTTCTACTGCTTTAAGTAGTTTCCCCCCCCTTAAATTTTACATATTGTATATCCTGTCAGAACAACATTTTAAGCATGTGTGTTGCACTTGAGGTAATGTATGTAAATTATAACTTTCTTTAAATATAGCATTAAATGTCTATGTTGAAAATATGCTAACTGTTCATTCCCCCAATCTATGCAATGCCATGAGTTTATAATTCCAAGAACCAGAAAACACATTGGAGTCTCAGTTATGAAAAAGTGTTATTTAAATTGAATTCAAGAAATAAATAAAACACCATATAACAAAAAAAGGAAAAGGGTAAAAATTATTTGAATGATATTGCCATAGGAAGTTGGAACATTTCATTTGACACAGCTATAAAGTATTGCATTGTTCAGTAATTGTTGACGGTTATACACCATTTCATATTCTCACTCAAAACTAAAACACTTGACTACATGGGTGTAAGGAAAATAAGGACTTCATCAACCACCTGTTCTCATAGCAATGTGCAAACCAATGTAAAATTGTACTACACTACTGCATCACTTAAAAGTGCTATATAAAAGGTGCCAACATTCTTCAAAAGGAAAAACTAAGAATCCCACGTTTGCTAGATCCTTGGTCCTGGGCTTAGAGCCTTCACACATATGCATTAGACCAGTCCCAGCACTTGAAGGCAACCATTTGAATTCATACGCAATATATTTTACAGAGCTGTGTCTCGAAAAACATCACACAGAAAACCAATAAACATTTCAGGAAGACCAAAGGCAATGTAAGCCAGCAGTGTCCAGTTGTTTCAATACAGAATTCAGCCTGATCACTGAATCTGAGTTTACTGTCTGTGTCGGCTGTGTAATCGCCTGTATTAATGGGCTGTTCTGTGGTTTGCCATAGCTCCAGTGATAGTGGACTACCCAGTATTCAAAGGGGTGTGTTGATGTGGCCTTTATGTGTATGAGGCTCCAGAAATTATTTTTTTTTGTACCATGGAGAGCTGTGCATTTGTAAGGAAAGAGTAGCTCACTAGCTTGTTTCTGATCTTTTCCCCGTTTTTCTCCCAATTTAGTAGCCAATTCAACCCACTAATTGCTTCACGAGCCTGCCGCCCATCCTCCGGGTCGAGCTAATATTCCCGAGGCTGGCAATGATCCGCCTCCTTCAAGAAGGAACTTTGCCCACCTGCTCTTTAGGAACGCCCTACTGCTCCTCGGCGAGCTCATGCCAACTTTCCCTCCTCTCACCCCCCAGGGGTGGACAGCCAAATGCCATCCCGGATCGGGGCTCCTGGCCAGAGTCGGACTGATGCGGTCAGGTTTCAAACCACGACCGCAATAGGTAGCTCACACTTGCAAAGCGCCCGTCAATGCGGGTGCGTTAGACCACTACGCTATTCGAGGCTCCTATGTATTTACACCTTTGACATGTATTTTGTACAGGTACATTTGGGTTGAGCCATTCCCCATTTTAATACACATCATCCACTTATTTGTACATATATATACTGTGTATATATATATTATACTGTCCTAGCTCCTGTTAACAGTGCCTGAGACAGACAACAGTATATCTGGTCCGCTCCCTAGAGTAGGGATAGAATTATAGCAAAAGAACATTCATTTGAGAATTCCCCAGACAAATGAGGATTTCAGGTTTTAATTTATAATTCTAAACTAAATAATGAGGTTTTTTTTAAAACCTTTGGGAAAATAAAATGATTGCTCTGATTCTTAAATAAAAAGCAGTAGAAAAAAAGCCAAGGTCATGATGATACTTGGAAAGTGGTTGTATTGCAGTTCAAACTCAGCCATCACTGCGTCTTTCCGCTTGTCCAGTCAAAAAAGAAAACAAACCGGCCAACGGAAATCTTCTGAAAACATCCTGTACCTTCTCCGAGGCACTGACAAAGGATAAAAAAGAGCGAGGCTACTTCCTGTCCCCATCTCTTGTGTATCGGCTACATTAGCTGGCCACAGTGACGGCCCCCACCCTCCCCCGAAAACATCCACAGTGCCTGGATGTGACCGCTGCCTCTGCCTGACACACTCTGTTCAGCTGCGGGGCAAGCCCCGGTCCTGTATTTGGCACCTTCTGGGAAAATGAGCATTGGTGCCCCGCCAGATCCGCTCTCCTCCTCCAGGCACCCAATTTTGTTTATCTTCCGTCTGTCCTGTGGCGGAAGAAGCTGAAGTGGGACGGGGGGTTGTGTTGAGAGAAGCAGGCTGGACCGGGGGTCGAATGTGGCATGCGCACCTGTCAGGAGCGAGCCCCACTTCCTGCCAGGAAACAGGTTTTACTCTGATTCACACAGAGAATGAACAGCCCCACCCAGTCTGCTCTTAGCGGTCTAACTCTGGCTGGGAAAGGGGAAGCTTTAGGAAGCTTCTCAGATAAAAATATGATAATTTGAACGTGGAGGAATTCTACAGTACTAACGTTTTATTGCAGTTTTCAAAACACAGAGTCACTGTAATTTGGAACCGAAGCAGTTAATTCCCACAAAAGCGCTTTCACCTTATTTTAAATAGCTTTTTTCAAATAATTTAGCATTTCACCAAAAGTTGACCAATGAGTAAGAGATGGTTTTGTCGTTTGTTATATTATTTTGTTGTTAAGGGCACAAATGTTCCTTCTCCTTTTCCTTCCCTTAAATGTTGTTTGGCCTTTTGCCTGCTTCCGTCAAACCATGGTGGTTCCCCTACTCAGAATCGCCCCACCATCCCAGATATTCTGGGATCCTTAGACAAAGGGAGCTTTGGCCTTTTGGCCGCGTGGAGTTTGTCTGTCCGTCTCTCAGTCCCACGGCGTCAGCAGCTGGGTGAGATGGGACTCTGCAGGTACGACAGGCCGCTGGGCTGTGCGTGCGTCACCACGGACACCGGGAAGCTGAAGACGAAGGGCGAGGTGGGAGTGGAGGAAGACTTGGGCACGCGGGAGGCGGGAGGGCTGGCCGCCTCCACTGCGCAGGACGTGGCGAGTACCTGAGACTCGAACTGCAACAGCTGGCCCATGAAGCTGAAGTTGGGCGAGATGATGCTCCGCCGCTGCTTGACGAACTCGAAGGCCTCCTCCAGCCGCACGCGCTTCCGCTTCATCAGGTAGGCCAGGCAGATGGTGGCAGAGCGTGAGATGCCCGCCTGGCAGTGGACCAGCACACGCCCGTTTGAGTCCTTCACCGAGTCTGCAAGGGGGAGGGGTCAGAGTCACAGCCACAGACTCACAACTCCGTACAGGAAGTAAGGTGGTCCTTAAGAACAGGGTCAGCTTTTACACTCCCTCATTTTTGTCCTTTGCCTCATTTTATGGTTGAGCCCACCACCCTACCACATCTCCTTTGGCGTAACAGATGCCCTGAAGACCACCCTCTTTGTGGCCATGCCTGAGATTTCAGCCCAAAAACAGGGGGGTGGGTATCTATACTTATGGGTGTGGTTTATTCATAAATTGTTATTTCATAAAGAGTTGCAGTGTGTGCTGTGTGTGTGTCTGTCTGTGTGTCTGTTGAGTCTTTATCTGTACTCGATAAATCGCTGCATGCAACACACTTGCACACACCCACAGATCCATGGCAACTCCAATGTAGAGCCCTATGAACAGGGTGTTGAGGCAGACTCTGGTCCCTCAGCACTGCACGCATGCACACACACACACACACACACACAAGCCCATGAGGCCTCCTGCCCCACTGTACGCATGAACACACACACACACACACACACACACGCGCACACACACAGCCCATGAAGCCTCCTACCCCACTCAGATGCTACAGCCTGGCTCTCTGAGGATCTTCAGGAGACTGTAAACAGCCTGGCTCCTCCCACACCCAGTGTATTCATGCTCACACACTGAATATGTGAACAGTGCACCATTTAGACTGGATTTCTGAGCGACACTAAATCTTTTGTACTACTAACTAAATTATGACCACACAGATTACATATTTTGTTCATTTCTTATAGGAATGAACGGACCACTTTAACAAAAAAATCTACCTCTAATGTCCAAGCTTGTACAATAATATGTACATTCTTAACTCAAAGGAGATGTTTGTAAGGTGAGTGATTCTGTTGTGCCTGTCAATTACAATTTGGGTCTGGACTTCACTCTCAACACCCTGACACAAAAAATAGGGTCACTACAGCTGTGCACCACTACAGTGGTAGTGGTGCACTGCCCTCATGATTTGCTATTGAGGTTCTAAGGTCACACCGCAGCTCTTTATAAGAATACTCTACCCATATGTCTCAGCATTACTATAATAATAGTAATAATACACCTTTATCCAGGTTGACATACATTGTATAATCTGCCTCCTGGAAATATTGGGGGGGAGCCAGGCTAATAAGTCCAACAATTGTGGCCGTTTCTCTACCTACCGATAAACTCTATCGCCTCACTGAACCACGAGCTGATGTCCTCTTTGTGGTTGTCCTCCACCGGGATGCACTTGTACTGGTATGTCCCTTCGAAGTGGTTGGGACAGTTTGAGGACACGTTGAGCAAGGCAGAGATGCCCATGCCATCCAGCATGTCTCTCTTTGAAGCGTGGTGGGCGCTGCCCAGAAACAGGAAGGGCAGGATCTCCACTGGGCCTCCCTGGAACAGCACACACAGGCAGGACGCACTGGAGTCAAGCAGGGAAGGAGAGCTCTCACTGTACTGAGACCACTTTACATATTCCTCTCTCCAGCACAATGCGTACTTCAGGTTTTCAAATATTGATAATTTGGGAATTAAGGTTTTAACCAGGCGATAAATGCCCAGAACATGGGTGGGCTATTAAATAAAAATCCATAAATAATACATAATTATAATTTGTATTTGTAATGCTAAACCATGGTGTAGCATTCTAGTAATAGCACATTGTATGCATACAGTATTCAAAACTCCAAGTCCAGTACACTACATTGTGTAGACTCTAATACATTTATCTATTGTTAGTAAATACAAGGTTTAGATACAAAATATAGGCCGACTCTGGTAGGACGAGGAAATATTTCATTGCAAGAGATTGCATTGATTTGGCCTTTGTTATGTCAGAGGTTTTCCCCTTGAAAGACCTAACAATAGGAAATGGTCGATGGCTAAAACTGCTGCGAACGGAAATACTGTCCATCAGATCAGAGACCCGGGACTACTCGCGGATAGTCAACGTCCTGCTGAGAGTGGTGTTATCCAACAGGAAAAACACAAACCGATGACCTAAATCAAGAGAGCCCTTCCTTGTTATTCAATACTGGACATGCGTGCACACACTCCAAGAAAGAATGGTTACCTACTTGGTCGTGGTGCGGGGTCCCACAGGAGGAACAGCTTGAATCCAGACCAGACTGGGACAATGAGGCGGACAACGTTTTGGTTTTTAGACAGAATTCTGGATACTCACAGAAAAACCTGTCGTAGCCGCCTGTGAAAATATAAATACAAATTCGAGCACATTTTCATTAGTGTATAACTCGTCGACAAAATGCACGAAAACGTACCACGTATTTTACAGTACGTAGGCAGGCAACACTTGACATTCTAGATGTCCAGTTATTTAGAGATAGAATATCATTAAACGATATCACCCCTGTTACTTTTCAATGTCAATATTGATGTGTAAAGCCTACTATGATTTGAAAACACTGCAGTTCTTAACATGCATGGCACAAAAAACACCGTGGTGTATTAGAAACAAATCGGTCATTTGTTGGAATCAGGGTGATTATACATTGTACACTTATAAGATCTTGAGGAACTCATTCACTGAGGTAGGGTAAGCAATTGTCTATCAGAAATATGATTGGAAATAAAAGCTAATTTTGTTGAGTACTGCTTTCGTTAACTTCATAAAACTAAATCTACTGTGTGTGTGTGTTTGTGTATTAATTTTTCACATGGTAAACGTAGGTAGCTATTGTTCATTATGTGCCATTTTTGATCTTGTAATCTGATTTATAAACGTTCATGTTATGTAATACAATATGGTAGTGTGTTTCACTCTGTGTGTGTGTGTGTGTGGGAGGGGGGGTATTTAAGACAAACAATACTAGTTATTCAGAATATGATCCGTGATTAAATGTGACTGTGAAAATGATAAAAATCTATTAAGCAGTGTTTTTCTGCTCTTCAATTATTTTCTTTAAAAATAAAGCGAGTAAATGGAATGGATGAAATACAATCTGAAATGGAAATAGGCGAATAGATTATTTCTCACGTCGTCTCAAATGGTAGAATGTTGTAGTGCACATACTGTAGATTTCCATACGATACACAATGAGATTTATAGCTACAGTTTAACGACGAGAATATATTATTGATTGATTTTTACATTTGTGGTGCGTAGGCCTATATACAGAATTGCATTGTTTTTTGGTTCAAATAAAGACACCGTATTGAACGTTAAAACTGTTTTCACGCGCTGTCCATCTGCATTACATCATATTTTTGGTGCGCATTCATTTGGGGTCCGTTTTCCAACACCATATCACAAAATTGATTCATAAGGAGGACATGCAAATTATCACTTGCAGATAGTCTTTGATATTGAAACTATATCTACCTATAGGCTACCTTTTCTCTGCAATGTCACTGCGGACAGCCGCTTATTTATGAAAGGGAGAAAGATGTTGTCGACTCTTCCGTTGGTAATGGAAACGCATTGTTTAAATGACTTTGTTTTGTTCCTTTCCTTTAAATGACATCTATGTAACAGATGGCCATTACCAACTGGTCATTACCCCCCCTACCCCCACCCCACTCAGGCAAGTCAATTCATTTATATGGTCAACCAGTAGGCTAGCTTTCTTTTTACCTTTCAGCAGATATATTTCAGTCCCAAACGTATCCCTATACAACGCATTAAGAACCAAAGTTACTGTGCTGTCTTCTTTTATTTTGTCCGCATCTGGTGTCCTCTCGTCGTACAGAATAACGGCGGAGTAAAGTCCGGATTTAAATCGGGCTTTGACCTCTTCGTCACTCGATAGAATCTGGTCCAAACTGACGAAACCTTTTGCTCTCCTGCGCACGATTGTGTTACAGCGGATATTCACCGAGCCGCGGATGTGTCCGGCGCTGAACGCCAAGAAGGACCTGCAGTCTAGAACCAGACATTTCCCACTGTCGTCCTTCAATAGCCTTTTCAAAACGTTACAATCCATGTCGCAAAGTTCATCCATCGTTACCATGTCCCCCAGGCAAAACTGAAACGATTTCGTTTCAAATTGTACAAAAACACTTAAGGATGAAAGATAAACGCTTGTGTATCCTGCGCCGCTCCTTTGCGCTGCGGCGTTGTTTTTCTCCAGAGAGGATTACTATCGCAAGCAGTTGCCTCTCCTTTTTTTGAATGGAGCTCTAGTCGCAAGCTCCATAAAAGGACAGTGACGCCGGGCTGACGTCCTCTACGAGCACCATTCATTTACCCTTCTTTCTTTTCGTTTCATTCATAAAAAATCAGCGATCAATGAACGGGTTCAGAATCTGATTTCGCAGTTATTAAATTATTGCTTTTCGGTTTCTTCTGGTAGCTTCCTTTATTGTGAGCGTTTTTATGTAGGCCTATTTCTTCGTTGTCCTCGCTGTTACGATGGCTACAGTAAGATACCTAGCAATTAGGATGTATTATTTTAAATAATGATTTTTTTTCTAGCACATTTGTGAGAAAACATAATAATAATAATAATAATAATAAATAAAGTATCGTGCAATATTCCGGTGAAATGTTGGGCTCCCATGCAAATGTAATTGTATCTGAATTCTGCAGTCTCATTATGACCAATATGTGTGCTAATAGAAACCATTCTCAGTTATTAAAAGACGCGGGATAGTCAACCCGAAAGGCGAATGTTGCTGTTGTTGACACCCGCGACCATGCTGCTGAAACGGGTCCTCAACTCTACCGCACTTCTATTATTACCTTTATTTCTTCATTGTGAGTAGGCCTACGCACATACAGGAAGCAACGTAAATTCGGCTAATAGATAGCCTACGTTTATATTAAGCTATCAACAACAACAACAATAATAATAATTAGTATTATTACTCTTATTGTTGTTGCTGCTATATTTATTATTAATAATAAGCTAGTATTATTATTAGCTATAAAATGTTACACTGTCAGTAAACATTTATGCATTATATTTTTCACCTACAATACGGTCCTTGAGATAACAGTCTTGGTAGTCCCAATTACATTTACTATTGGGGTAATTTACAGTGTGCATAACTTTATTTGTTATTCCTTGTCCAACGGCCTCAGTAATTATTCTATTTTTTCTCATGTTTTGGATAAAATACATTTTCCCAAAATAATATCCCAATTGTGCTCTCGAACTACCAAATGCCTGACAGTTAATCACAAGAAGCTGCCGTTGATGTTTAAAACCGGAACCGGTTCAGGATAGAGGAAGTAGGCGGTTAGCAACATTTGAATGTAGTGGTTAAGTGATAAATGACGAATGTATTAATACTTATAACTATATAATTTGTGTATTCATTCATTTGGACTTATCAGTGTGACAATTTTACAGTGCGCATTTGAAGCTACTGTTTTGTTTTTCTGGAACATTTATCATACAATTAACATACAATCTCACCAGAAAACAGAAATTGACAGAATTTTGAGTGCCCATTTCTGTTCTTTGAGGTGCCATAAAACTTGCCTCGGGCATAGTAACTCAAAATCCAGCCCTGCCATGCAGTCGTTCAGAATGGATCATTTTACATGACATTTGACATTTTAAGCATTTAGCAGACGCTCTTATCCAGAGCGACTTACAAGATGTGCATAAATACATGGTAAGAACAATCATAGTTCGCGCAAGAGATCAGTGCAGTAATACAGCGATAGACATCATTGCAGGCAGCTGCATACCATACCTGTAACACTGGGAAGGAAAATGAAAATCCCCAGCATTCACATGATGTCATGTGGTAATCAGTTCATTGATCCAGTATATTTTATTTTATTGACAGAAAAACCTAGCTGCTCCATCATTACTGCTTAAATTTATCCTAATTAATTCACCTTCACTGCAGGCGGGTCAGTTTCAAGTGTTCAATTAAAGTATCACACATTTCCAAGGATAATCTGAAGAATCACATTGGCTTTTTTTCCAGCAATCATTGATTTTTTAAATCCTCAAATGAATCACTGGAGATGTTTGCACACCTGGGGCAGTAAACCAAAGCTGCCAGGAGTGGAGACTTTGAACATGTTGAAGAATACTCCCACACACTGTCTATTGCAAAATTCACCAAACTTTATTTGAACAAAAAAAAACGAATTCTTTGGTCAGCAGACCTTCCTCAGGTTATTCAAATGTGTTTTCTATAGTGAGTGTGGTCCATAAAAGGTATCTTGGGGTTTCCTAATGATAAACTAAAACGCAGAGAAAGGGTTTATTTGGACATGTCAAACATTTACAAGTTAGTCTTGAAAAGGCCTTTGACTAGGTGTGTGCTTCATATATCCAACAGAACACATTCTGTGGTATTTAATTTCAAATGGTTATTGATGATTTTTAATAATGATTACTGAATATTTTTAATTACTACCCTTTTAGAGCACACCGGATCTTATGGGCAGATCTTGAGTCCAGGCACTGTGGTGTCAGTCCCTGGGCTTGTTAGCGGTGTGGCGAGAGGGGATGTTTGTCTCTCGTGGTGTTGCGATCAGAACAGATAACTTCAGAGCTAGATGTCGAAGGCATCTTTAACTCCGTGTGCACATGTTGTGCCATGTTTAACACCCCACCCTCCAGGAACTCAAACAACAGAGACATTCTAGAGTTTTCAGTCAGGGTCAGCGAAACAGTAATTCCTCAGATTGTGTGGGGGAGTTGTTCTCCGATGCCCTACATCCGGAGTCTGCATTGATGCATTCTCTCTGGGGTGGGGCTTTAAGGCATTGCCATTTGCATTGTGTGACACAAGCCGTTTCAGAGGCACTCACCATTTGCATGATGCTGATCATCATCTCGCTTTGGTTAAACATGCTGGTCATCGTTGCTTTAGTTAAACATGGGCAGTGGAGATGTCAGATCCAGCAATAGGATTTTTTTTTGACTGTACGTACACACACCTGGAGCACAGCATGAGCTGGGTTAGCCACATTTATTAAAAAACCTCGCAAATGGAGGAGATAAGGGTTAACACATAAAGTAGTAACATGCAGTCAAAGGAGTAGTATATAGACAGTTTCACTGGAATGTTTGTGTGTCATCTAGTCAACAGCTGTGACCCCACAGCAGTTCCGGGTTCACAGTTGTTTTTAGCTGGCTAGCTAACTGCCATATATAAGTTAGCAGGAGTGGCCAATTCCTGTCCTGGTGGTCTGGTGTGTACGCAGGTTTTTGTTTCCACCAGTTACTGTGCCTCAATTAGCTAATTAGCTGTATCCTAATATAGGTACACAAGGACAGTCTTCAGCTAGCATTCATAAGCTTATCAATATATGTAGCTAAAATGTATATAATTAAGGGCAGAGGTTGGAATGAAATCCAGAAACTGATACAGCCCTCCTTGCCCACCCCAGATATAATGCCATATCTGCCTTTTTTAAATGAATGATGAACCCAACAAAAAGTACATTATGGGTCATGTCATTGCATGGTGGGATGTGCGAGGAGGACGGGAACAAATGGGCCAGTGGCTAGTGTAGTTACAGCTAACTAGCTATGCTTATCTTGGCTTTGTTACTGTGGTGTTTATTTCTCTCCATTTAGTCACATTCACATAGCTAGTTAATGTGGAGTAGAGTAAAATCACCCATATTTGCTATCTATATGGAAACATTAGCTACATCATGTATTCCAACCAAATAGCTCACCAAATTAAAGCTTGGACTTTTAAAGATGGGTGTAAATATTCATTTTTCATTAGCTAGAAATTTGATTTGCCCTTATCTAGCTAGCTACTGAGCTACTTATTTACAATCCGGGAGGAATACTGTTTGGAGAGGGTCTGACTGGCCCCGATCTCTCCAAACAGTATTCCGCCTGGATTGTAACAGCAAAAAATGGAGAGATCAAGGGTGAACACTGCACTTGCATGGCAGGATAAGTAGCTAGATACAGTAGCTAACTAGATAAGGATTGCAATTATTTCCACTTTACCGGAGTGGAAATAAGTGTAGGCATCCAAACTACAATAGCTGAGTAACATTGTAACATTAGTGGAGTTCTCCAGTAGGTCTGTCAGATTCTGAGAAAATACACTGGACCTCAAGGATATATCCAATGGGTCTGGTAAACTAAGAGAACCGATGTTTAGTTCCCCCAAGTAGCTTTGTTTTTCCTCATTTGGCTGTCTTTGAAAATATTGACTACACATTTTGCTAGCTAGCCAAGGAAGCTGCAAACAGGCTAGTTAACGTCTTCTGTTTACAGAAGTAAACCGGATGTTCCGTGGGGTTTTATATCAAACCAAATCCAGAAAAAAAGTTATTATTTTGTGAAAGTTAGTGGTCATGAAACATGCACCAATGGTAGAGAATTGAAGAGTGGGAGATTTTCTCTCTTCTCTCTTCAAGAACAATTTAGGTAACAATGAGATTACCTGGTTAAATAAGGGATAAATAATAGAGAAAGTCTTCCACTCTTCAATAGGCTCTACAATGTCTTCATCTCTGTATCACACAGAAATAATATCTGTATTTTTGCTGTGAGATTACCATGAATTATTGTTTATTCCTCTCAAAGGCAATTTAATAATCAGGGTTATCAGAAAGCCATACAATTTGAAATGGTTTGTTATATTTCATAGGTAAATCCATGTCTGATCTAATGAATCTTTTGTCTCACAACCTCTATTACTGGCAGTGTATGCCCATTCTAGTTGAGCAAAAGTCTTTGATCTTGCACGAAGGTATACTTATACGTCGTATACTTGTGACTGGCAGTGTTCTGCTACTGTAAAGAGTTGAATTATGCATGCAAGGTGTTGAGTGTTTTTTGGTGTGGAGCAGGGATGTGGGTGAGGAGTTGCTTCCTGGGAGGTGATTGACAGATGTAGAGGGTAAGGGGAAAGAATGACAGGCGTTAACAGAGGGAAGGCACAGCCCCTTGAGGTGGGGCGAATGACGTCAGCCCTGTTTCCATGGCGCCGCACACGGGACACCCCTCATTAGGAAGGGAGAGTGGAATTCCTCAGCTGCACGGCTCTGGTGAAAAATAACCCACAAATACATTTTCTCCATCTCTCTCTCTCTCTCTCTCTCTCTCTCCCTCCCTCACGCATTCTCTCTCTCACTCTCGCTCCCTCTCTCTTTGGCATGATAAACAGTCAGTGGTTCATATCATGGGTGGAGTATGAGTCACAAGCGGAGACAGATATCATGTCCCGCATTTTCTCTATCTGCGTGGCTCTTTCCCCCCCATCTCAGTCTCGTCTATCTACCCGTCGTTGCCCACCCATCCACCCCTCTTCCCACAAGTCTTTGTCCATAAAACCTTAATCCGACACTAAGACGTGAGCTCTGTGTGTGTGTGTGTGTGTGTGTGTCTGTGCTCCAGGCTACATGTTTAGTTCCATTACATACACGATGTCATATTTACAGGGCTAGATATCAGAAGACAGAACCATACAGTCTGATTTCCCCTGAGATGGGGTGGGAGGGCAGCTGAGAGGGGGTGTCAGATAAATGTTTCCCCATTAGGACAGACAGCCATGGTTCCTAATCTTGTTCAGCCACAGTTTAGTCCCCTCCCTTTGATGTTGTGTCACAGAAGAGCTGGCTTCTGATCTCCAGCTGGGATGTGATCAGTGTACATTGTGTGTGTGTGTGTGTTCACTTTCATTAATGAATTGATGAAATATGTTAAATATGTTATATCTGGTGCTGTATTTCCTAGCAAATATGTTTCCATCATTTGGTGCTGTATATCTTAACTAAGTGAAAATCTGCTTTGCCCCACAAACAAAGTTTAACACAATTAAACTGTTAATTATGAATATATTATAAAAATGAATGCAATGTAATACTGTATTCTAACATAATATATGAATATATAAATTTGAAATGGAGTTACAAGAAGCACTCATCTTTGTGGGACATTAACCAAATATTCACTGTTCCAAATCAATACAACCCCATGTTGTCTACATTTTGTCTTGTAAATTGGCCCTGTTTTTTTACTGTCAGAAGAGGATATGTTCAGTCAAACTGTATGCATCATAAACTGTCAAGTACAGATCAGTTTTGGTTTAAAAACCTCAGGTTCAACACCCCTAGACATCTTTGGGAGCCTATTTATAGGTGTGTATGTTTCAAAAATGAATGCAGAAGAGATGATGCACATGATGGAATTCACTTTGGCAGAAAATAACATTGGAAAAGGAAGTAAAGAAGAGGATGAAGAAGAAGCAGATAAGGAGTAAGAAAATTACAAAAGATTATGGAACCATCTTATGTAATATGGAAATGATGTGTTCTCATAATTAGCGACGACAGTGCAAAACTACAAGTTTCACAATATTCTGACCTTGAGGTCACCTTGAGAGGAAACCCTGAAATGACTGTAATTATTGATTCTTTATAAGGTAGATATGGAGTTGGCCTGTCAACAAGCCTAATTGCCATACCAATTATTGTGTCATCCTATATTGAATATTGGGTCTAATTTGGATGAAACTAGCTGTTCAGATGTCAATTACCAAGTTTGAAAAGAACATTTGTTGTCTCACCCCCCCTCCCCCAACAAGAGTGTTTAAATTGGGGATTAATGTCCAAGATCTAAGGATTCTTGAATTTCCATTGCTTAAATTATTAACCAGAACCTTAGTGCTCTGTTCAGTACAACAATATGCATGAATTTCCAAGCTCCGTCTCAATCCAGAAATGGAAGCCAAAGTTGAGCTGGAAAAGTTTAGGGAAGTTAATCATTTACCATTCTGAAGTTCCTGTGTGAGTTTGTAATGCTTTGGAAATGTACCACTGAATGGCTCACCTTAATTTGCTCAGTGCCGGTTGGCCATTTGTCACCTCCTTGTTTTATTGGTCAATGCCATCTCTGACCAACATATACCTATCCCTCACCTCGCCCTGATGGGTTACATATCCACTGCCCTCCCAAATATGAGTCAGAATTCAGTGGGAAAGGGAATCAAGATTCAGAGATGACAAGGAAGTGAAGACTTTTAAATTTAAAATTTAAAAAGACTTTAAATTTTTCTAAGTCCAGAGAAATGTGCCTGCATGTGACTGAGACCATAGGAAAGAGGAACCTTCTGAGGTTCAGACTTACCGCACTGAACATTCTGCTCTGATGTAAATCACCAAAATGCAACTAATTCAAGTAGAAGAGATCTTTGGCCTCTATTTTGGAAAACTAGAGTGAGTTCACCTACTGCCATATAGTTTCAAGCAAGTGTTTCCTGAAAGTGATCACACGGGTGGAAGTTTAGGGTTAGGGTTAGTTGAGGTTTTCTGGCTGCGCTGTTGTTTCTGAGCATACAGTGCCTACCTTTTAAGTTCTGTCCAGTATTTAAGGGCTGCTTTGGAGTTGCAGAAACAGAATGCAACACCACAAGCAACATGAGCCGTGGAGTAAGTTTCTGTAAGAGGTTTTCTGTAGTAGTCAGAAGGTTGAGCAGAACAGCACCTAATTTTCTCTGGATATCCTTGAAAATTGTCTTCAGGGTCATGTTCATTTATTTTGTATTACACATGCAGATGCCAAGTCCAGGGGAAATTTTATTATTGGTCAAAGTTAAGGGAAATAGACCTCCCGGGTGGTCTAGCGGTTACAACGTTTGATGTTAGCCACTGCGCCCAGGGTTTGATTCCACTGGCTGCGCCAGTTTCAGCTCTGGCCAGGAGTGCCACTATGGAGTGGCAATTGGTTGTCCGCCCCAGGGTGGGGGGAGGGAAGTCGATGCGGTTTTGCTGCGTATAGGAGTGGCCCTGTGCGTGCATACCAGAGTTATGGTGATGGCTTGGCAGGTTCCAGCTCGAATGGTATCAGGACAATGGCAGCGAACTCGTAAGGTATATAGGGAGTGGGAAAATTTATGTGAACAGTGAGGGTATGGGGAGAAAAATGGAGAGAAAAAAAAGCAGAAAGACAAAGTAGAAGAAAAAAAAGTTAAGGGAAATTGGAAAAGAAGTAAGCCATTCATACAACATAAATGCATTTCAAGCATAAGGTTTCATTGACATGTGGGACATAGTTTGCGTTCAGGAATTTAATTCTTGAGCTTGGAGTCCGGAGGGGGGGTCGCACCAAGGTTTGGAAGACCTGCCTGGCCGTTGGGGCGAGGAGATTATGTTTACCACCTGGCTGTTGGATGAGGTAGTGACATATGGTTGGGTTAACAATGTAGGGTCCATGCGTCCATGACTGATCAACAGGGATGGACAGACATCACTTAAACGCGACACTGAGCGGCAACTTAAAAGACTGTAAGCCAATGGGCGACCTAGTACAGTAGCGTTTCACCTCCCCCACTGTAACGCTATATAAAACTAGCATGCACCTATTGTCCTCTCTCTTTCCCTTTTTCTCTGGTTCGCTTCCCTCCGTTCTCTACAATAAATGGAGCGGAAAGCTCTGAGGAGTGACAGACCTCACTCTTCTGATTAATCTCTCTCTCACGATCTCTAGAGCTGCAGTCAGCGGTACCTAATTCTGAGATAAAATTCATTGACAAGTTGTTCCCATCCTATCTCAGTCCTACCATCATACATCACACATCGTTTTTCCTTTTTTTATCCCCTTTTCACAACCGCAGATTTCAGTCTGTCTTGTTGTTTAATCAATTATATTTTGTTAAACCTGGTCCTCTGATTATTTGTTTGGATAAATACTTGAGCCTACCACCTTAAAGAACGTACACCTGTTACTAAGATACTGATTATTGTCATTTTAATATTTTATATCGTATAATAATCATAATTTTTGATTTAATTATATGAGACTGATTAATTAAGATTGCTATTAATGTTTTGTTGTATGGTATAGCTGATCCAAGCCACATACACTACCAGTCAAAAGATTTAGAACACCCCCATTTTTCCAGTTTTTACTGAAATTTAAGCAGTTCAAGTCCAGTGAATAACCTGACATGGTACAAAGGTAAGCGGTAAACTGCCAAAGGTTAAAAAAAAAGTTTAGTTACCAAAAACTGAAAAATAATGTCGATTTCAGAGTTATAAAAAAAGGCAATTTTCAGGGAACAAGTAATTGGTTAACAACTTACAGCTGTTCTGCAGCAATGGAAGTAAATTAAGCCTTGAAAGTTGATGCAAACAATTCCTACAGGTGTCCCAAATTTGGTTGATTACTTACAAACCCTCTGTCTGTATAAAAGCAGTGTTGGAACAGACTGTGTTACTACACCCTCTGAAGCATTATTTGGACAACATTGCACTGCAGGAAGTAATATATTGCTATCATAATGGCAAGAAAGGGGCAATTAACAAAGGACCATTATAACCCTTAAAAGTGTATGTCTTTCCTTTAGAGAAATTGCAAAGAAGGCGAAGGTGTCAGTGAGTACAGTTTCCTACACCATCAAAAGGCACTTGGAAACTGGAGGAAACTCTGACAGGAAGAGGTCTGGCAGACCCAAAGACACAACAAAATCAGAAGACAAGTTTCTGAGAGTCAACAGCTTGTGTGATAGGTGGCTCACAGGACAACAGCTTCAAGCACAGCTTAACACTGATCGAAGTAAGGAAGGCTCAGTTTCAACTGTGAACAGAAGACTTCGAGCTACAGGTCAAGTGGCAGTAAGAAAGCCAAAGATGGCAAAATAAGAAAAGGAGGCTTGCCTGGGCCATGAAGCACCGCCAGTGGACTACTGAAGACTGGAAGAAGGCCTTATGAACCAGTGAATCAAAATGTCAAATCTTTGGCTCATCACGCAGGGTTTTTGTACTCCGTCAAGTAGGCAAAAGGATGGTTCCTCCATGTGTGACACCAACTGTCAAACAGGGAGGAGGAAGTGTGATGGTCTGGGGCTCTTTTGCTAGATCCAGAGTTGGCGACTTGCACAGAGTGACTGGCACCCTGAACCAAAAGGGATACCACAGCATTTTGCAGTGCCATGCAATACCCTCTGGTCTACGCCTAGTTAGTCAGGGGTTCATCCTACAGCAAGATAATTACTCAAAACATGCCTCCAGGCTATGTCAGAACTACCTTAGAAGAAAAGAACAAGACAGTAAACTTCCAATCATGGAATGGCCAGCACAGTCTCCAGACTTAAACCCCATTGAGCTGGTTTGGGATGAATTGGACAGAAGGGTGAAAGCAAAGCAACCTACAACCTACAACACATTTGTGGGAACTTCTGCAACAGTGTTGGGAAAAACTTTCCGAACAATATTTGATTTTCATTGTAGAAAGAATGCCACGAGTGTGTTCGACTGATTTATATCTGCAAAAGGTGGCTACTTTGATGAGTCAAAAATTTAGATTCAATTTTGTTAAACAAAACGATTCCATTATTTCTTTTTTATCTCCAATTGTTTATTTGTTCTAAAACCTGGTAGTGTACATTTCTATTATATTGTTCATTATTGTAATTTTGATATTGTATATTGAAATTCATGAGTATAATTAGGAGTAAAATATATGATCAGCCTTGGATACCCTTTTACAGGGCCCAGCAACCCATTGTCACTACATTATTTGGTTATCACACGAGGACATATATGTATATTCTCTACAACAAGTAAATGATGAATGGGTGTGTCTGATGTCTTGTGTGTCCAAACATAAGCTTCATAAGCATCGGAGGACCAGCAAACTTTTTAAATTAGGTAATCGGTAGATAAGGAAGGTTTTGTAGTAACATTCATTTAAGTAACATTTTATTAGGAATTGGTTCTGGCGATGAGATAAATATTGACATTTGGAACTTTAGATAATTTAACAAAAATATTGGATGCCAATGAGGTGTACTTTGACTGTTGCTATTTTTAGGTGAAAATGGGTGGATGGCGAAGCGGAAGCTGAAGTGGGGGGCCAGAGCGCAAAGGGGGGAGCGAAATTACCCCAAAATATTCCAGGAGGTGCAAACCCAGGAGACCGCAATTGTTCCAAAGAATCAAACCTAGCGCCATGGAAAGGATGTCAAAATGTTTCAGGCTACTTCTGAAACCACATGTGAGTCATATCATAAAATAAAGCTGGCTACACAACCGCCCCCCAAACAGGTGCCAGTATTTGGCGGCAATTGGCAAAACTTTCAATACTGAGGTGATGTCCATTTTTGCAGACTAAGAGCCCTGCCCGGCTGCCTTAAACAGTTGGATGGCCTGGTTGACTATCGAATAGTCCACAGAGAATACGTCAACAAGGATGAGGCTATTTCAAAGATTCAAAGATTCAAAGATTTCTTTATTTGTCGTTGTCTTTGTACACTTGCGTGCATAAAAAAAACGAAATATCATTCCCCCCAGCCCTCAGCAGTACTACAGTAAAAGACAACAATCACAAATAGGCTCAAATATAAAAACATAAAACAGTTTGCATAAAAACAACAATGGAGCAGCAGCTGCCCAGTGGCAGCACAGTATATTAAATTACGCAAAATTACACATATTAAATTACACAGTATATTTATATTGGGGACAGCGCAGCCATGGAGGAACGATAAATCAATGACGAGCCGCTTCTTGCCTGAATACACCCGAGTGGCAACGCCGAGAGGACTTATGCGAAAAACCGGAAACGGTAGGTAATCAAAAGGCCCAATCATGAACTCGGACTCAACCTCTCTCACCAGCAGACCGTCGATGGCACCGAGTTCATCGATAGTGGGGCACATATCTTGGATTGAACCAGCAGGGTAACCAAGCCAGGGGGCAAACCGTGATTGAGGTTAGTAGCAGAGAAGGACATGAAAATGGGGTTGGGATGATTGCGCAATTCGAGGAGCAGAGCCGCTGTTTTGATTGGGGGTAGAAAAGGACTAACTTGCCAGAAGCTACAACCAGCTAGCTTACATGAGGACATGTTAAAGTTATTGCAGACCTGCCTCCTCATGTGGAAGACAATGGGCTAACAGAACGCATCATAGTACCTGCTGCCAGACTGTAACAGCACTGAAGTGGCTGGGGGTTGCGAGGGTCTTGGGGGAAGGGACATGACAGAGGAGACTAAAGGCTAATTTATGCTAATTTATGCCTTGAGCGACAAGTGTCGCACGATGTTTTGAGTTTTGAGCATTTATACTTTCTGCGACTGGGCGACAGCATCGCGTTCTCTCTATGGTAACCAGCTTGAGCAAACTGATATTTATTTACATTGACAAAAACGAATATGGCTAACATTAACAACATTATATTTACATTTTACATTTACATTTTAAGCATTTAGCAGACGCTCTTATCCAGAGCGACTTACAAGATGTACAATGTATGAATAAGATGAGTTGGATTTGGCGGAGGAAGAGAAGGTTTTGATGAGAGCAAGGAGGAAGAGTAAATAGAGAAGGAGATGATCAGTATGGCCACTTAACAAATCTAGGAAGGAGCAGGGGGAATACCTTCTGGTGCAGCAAATGTGCGAGCTGGTGAGCTAGCTAATATATAGTAATGCATAGCTAGGTAGTAACGTTAACTACATTTTTACATTTTAAGCATTTAGCAGATGTTCTTATCCAGAGAGACTTCTAAGATGTGCATTAATACATGGTAAGAACAATCATTGTTCACGCAAGAAATCAGTGCAGTAATACAGTGATAGACCTCATTGTTGGCAGCTGCATATCATACCTGTAACATTACATTATAGTAGTATAGTATTATGTAGTAACATTACATTACTACATTATAGCTAGCTAACAGATAACGTTAGCAAGCTTTATTTGGCTGTGATACTGGTTTGCTAGCTAGCTGCATATTGATAGATGGTTTTGCTTAGCAAACGTTAACATACATACGTATCTTACCTGTCTTACACAACTGTTTCCATATATGGAGCTCCAATACGTGCATTAACACGTGAGCATCCACTACAGAATATGACGTCAATAAGAATATGATTAGTTCCCTTGGCTGGGGACTCGGGTCTTTAGCTTAGCGAGCTAATCGTGTCTCTTGTTACATTGGGATCCTCGGTCCAAAACTTAGTGGCAGACTAACTCCATTACACGAGGCCCCATGTGAGCCTGGGAAGGAACACAGGGCGCCGCGCCGGCACCGAGGAGCCGGCAAATCTGGCTATCTATCATTTTAAAGCTATAATTGTACCGCTACTGCTTGATGTTTCAATGATTAGCTAGGCCAGACATGATTCTATGTAGGGACAGATCAAAAACAGGATTACAAGTTGGCGTGGAAACAGCCAACAGCCAACTGCCAAAATTCTGTATGTAAACCCAGATGCAGACACTCGTAAAATAAAAGTTGTACATGCATACAGAGCATCTTGAACGTAAACACTAAAGCATATTGTTGAGGAGGTGCATTTTGGTCATCCTGTGCAGGCAAACAGAATATGGCCCAGCTTAATTTAGATGCTCATAAACAAACATGGTGCCATCATTGACAGGTTTATTACTCTGTGAATGGAACTAGGGCACTAGGGTATGTAGCTTTGGCAGCCAGCGCAGTCCATATTTGATCAGCACACCAAACTTACATGCATATGTCACCCACCACAATTTTGGGGTTCTACCTATGAGCTTGAAATGATGGGTTGCACCAGAGAAGAAAAAAGGCTTTGTCACATGGTAGCAATATTCTTTGCCTGAGCATATTATGTCTCTCCAAATATCAGCTCAACCAACATCTCTGTACAAACCAAGCTGTCTTCCCCAGGCCCTATCGATGTTTGGTGTCACCATGCACTTTCCTGCATTCTTGGAAGATCTGGTTCCAGCTCGCATGGCTGTGTGTGTTTGCAATTGGAGAAAGAGAGAACTTGCTTTAGTATCAGTATCTTCCATTTCATATCTTTTGTGATAGTTACATGTCATTAGGTCTAAGATTTAGTATTTCTTAAGGTAGTTGAACCTACATCTTTAGATGTTAGTTATTTTGATGAAGGTTGATCCACCAGATTGCTCTGCCTATCAATGAATTTGTTGATTTAATAGATAATTGGTATCCTTTTACGGTTGGCCAAAATTTGACCAATGAATGTTGGCTAAATGGCAGGTGTTTGATTGCCAATTGACGCCACCCTTGGAATGTGTGATCAAGCCATCTGGAAATTAACGAGTTTTGCAGTTGCCTTCTCCCTGACCTCGTCCGGCCGCGCCCAGTCTGGAGTATAAAATGGCTTGCCTGCACAGAGACACAGACACCATCTTTTTGTTTTGTTTTGTGTACCGCTGTGCTTATGAAGAACTTGTTTTGAGTGACTACAATGTTTTTGCGAGAATCGGTTTTTGGATGTGTCTTATGGTTTATGTGGCGTTTGACCAAGATATTTTTATATATATATCCATTTGACTGGGGGGAAAACACGCTACGAAAAGAAATAGACGCCATGTCTGATGTATTGTGTAGCTTTATATTTTAAATTCACCTCCAGCCAGAAGTGTGCTGCAGTTAGTTAACAAGCTAGCTGGCGCTACCTACTGGTGATTGGTGCTGGTTAATACAGTATGTAGCTAATGAACTAGGTAGCTAGAAATACATGTACTGCAGCTAGCTAGTGTGCTTGCCAGCTACCTACTAGTGTTCACATCTAGCTAGTAACTAATATAATAGTTGAAAAAGATCATATTAATACATTGCTAGCTAGCTAGCCAATCAGGCAGAAATCTGCTGCAGCTAGTTAGCTAGGTAGCCTCGTATTACTAGCTAGCACCAAACACAATTAGATGACCAGACAACAAGCTGGCAAAATAACATATACTGCATATAGCTATGTTCGTTTTTGCCCGCTTTATTCGCTCTCTCCTTAGAGAGAGCAAATAAATATTACAGGGACGGCACATCTCGCATTATGCCGATGATATACTACTCTATTTATCTGACATTCTAAATTCTGTGCCTTGTGTTCTCAAAGTTTTTCCACAATTTTTGTGTGTTTTCCAGTCCATATCAACATGAAATGTGCCAGTCATATGCCATGAAATCCCTGTGCCAAACAAATCATCCTGCCATCATCTACTAATAAAAATGTTTCTGCTCTTAACTGTAAAGAAGTTGTTTTTCCAAAACTCACTCAGTCCACATTTACCAATTTTGAGACAATCAACATTTTTGTTTATTTTAAATTAGTTGGTGAGTTTTTTTGTATGAAAAAAATCACGTTTTAATACTTAAATCCTTAAGAATAAGAGAGTAAAAGTAAAACTGCAAATATCTAACCATTTATCAGAAAAATAAAACCCATCTTGAAAAATATGATTTATCAAAACTCACTCAGTGCAGGACTGAGTGAGTTTTGGAAAAACAACTTCTTTACAATTAAGAGCGGAAACATTTTTATCATGGTGATCACAAGCCACTCGTGGTGTTTTACCATGAGCGTTTTAGTTTTTCAAATCTGCCCCTTCCCCCCAGCTCATTATCAAGAGCAACTACAATATAATGTTGGAGAAAATCAAGAATGATCTAACTAGATGGACGCCTCTGCATATCACCATGCATGGGAGAATATATGTGGTAAAAATGAATATTCTACCCTGTATTAACTTACTTTCTTCAATGAAACACATGCATTAGCTCCTGGTGTTTCTATCTCACACTGCATACTGCATAAAACTCACAGGGTTCCGATGAACTTTGTGCTGTTTTGATGTCCTTACCTTTGTAACTAGTCAATTGAAATTACAGAGAAATTACCAATTACAGAGTTCTATGAAAGGGAATTCCAAGGATTACCACAGTTAGGTACCTTCCTTCATGTGTTTTGCGATTTACATACTGCCCTAATCTATGGGCACAAGTTGTGCTTTATGTGTCTAATCGTCTTAAAGAGGATCCCCCTTTACGTTCAGCACTGTTGTTGCTAAATTCAATCTCTGTAGATTGTGGATTCTTGCATTTCTTGATATTTTGCAGCTCGAAAGATCCACTGCTGTGATCCACTGTGCCAGCTAGTCTAATGCAATTGCTCATGTAAAAAACTGCTTTCATTTGTGAACATGGGGAATGGTCAAAGTTCCCCATAATATGGCCACCAATCTTATAAAACCTTATAGAAGATGATTTGTTAATGTAGATTTATTTTTGTTGGATTGTATTTTAAATAATTATTAGGAGTATGAATATGTATGTGACATTTTTTTTGGGGAAAAAAATGTTGGACTGTATACTCCATACTCCATAACTCCATAGATGGACATTCCTTCCCTAGAACCTGGGCTCTTGGCCCTGAAAGATTAAATTAACAGACAGTGTTTGACCAGAACCTGAGGGATGAGTTATTCTTTTTTGGCCAGCTGATCACATTACCGATTTATCTCTCCTCACTGCATTGCCCTCTCCCCTCCACTTTTGGAAAGGCATTGACTCTCCCTCGGTCACCCCTGCCTCCGGAAGAAGCCTCATTTTTATTCAAACTCTCTGCTTTGACTAAGCAAATCGTGACGGGGAGAAAAACCTAAGCAAACAGCCGAGAGGCAGGCCACAAGATTTGAGATCCACCGTGCATCTCCCTCGTACCACAAGATTCCATGTGATGCCTGGAGCTCCATTCCTGCCCTGGGCAGCCTGCTATGGTTGAGCAGGAATAGTCTGATCCACCAGGCCTGGGGGAGAGAGAGTCGCTGGGAGACCGCTGGCACGTGGGGCGCGATCCAGCGAGAGGGATTAGGCACCAGACGGAGGAGGGGAAGTGATATCGGTGCCATGTGAGTGCTGACCCCAGACGCAGAAAGCCAGCGGAGGACCCCAGACATGTGGAGGCCTCTGTCCCAGACTGCTGCCCCGACAGATCTTAAAGATGTGTACTGTAGGTAAAAGTGCTCATGGAAAAAGACAAGTTGTGATTTTGTTTTAGACTGTGCAAAATGACATAGAAGGCATTAAGAATTTAATTTTCATATAACTGCTGGGTCTCAAGATGGCCTCAATGCCCCTTGCTAGATTGGTGCAAGGAAAGTGCCTTGTCATCCAATCAATACTAGGGCTAAGGTAACTGGAGCATCTCCCCCACTGTAGTCATGGTGATGGTTATCAGGAAGGGGACAGCTCCTGTGTGTCATCAATGCCTCCTTTGATCAGGAAGAGGCAGAGTGCAGTCTGTTGGTGTCTGTTGAAGACAGTGGATGGGTTACTGCCATTTGGGCATTGCAGTAGCAAACTGCAGCATTTACTGAACAAATATATTTCTGACATAGTTATTAACAGAATGGGGAGTGTGTGTATGTGCGTGTGTGTATCAGGTTGCACAAACCCTTATTAGCTCGAATCCGCTGACTAAAACAATTTGGAGCTACCTGCCAGGCACACATTTGCTAAGCATGTCAGGCACTTCTCTGGGTTTTACTCCATTTCCAGTTCTGTGTTTCTTTCTTATTCCCATGCATTTATTTTCCAGCAAAACCCGTTTAGAAGGTTCAATGGACTTACAAACACTGGCACTGCTCACTGGCCACATTCAGGTCTTAGTGGACCATAACCTGACAGTCTACCAACATTTTGTTTTGTTGAGGAAAATAAAAAGCTTTTCTATTCCGCTCAATTTCAGTTTATGGCTAAAATTGCTTAAGTAACATGACTTAATTGTAGGTCCCATATATTATAATATATTTTGCTGTCTTTTCATATAAATGGTTAAATCATAAAGCTCTGAACTGGAGGGTTGAACAGTTAATTGCCATTATTTGGTTCATTGAAAGGAGGGTTTTACATTTTACATTTGACATTTTAAGCATTTAGCAGACGCTCTTATCCAGAGCGACTTACAAGATGTGCATTAATACAAGGTAAGAACAATCAAAGTTAGCATGCAAGATCAGTGCAGTAAAACGGCAAAATACATCATTGCAGGCGTCTGCGTATCATACCTGTAACATTGGGAAAGAAAAGGTTAGTGGGTGTTTTTTTTTTTTTTAGAACAAGTAAACAGTGGTGACGACAGATTGACTAGATGGACAGTGTTCAGTGGTAGTGGAGTCTGAAGAGGTGGGTTTTGAGTCTCCTGCGGAAGATTGGAAGTGATTCCGCAGTCCTGACCGGTGCGGGAGGTCGTTCCACCAACGAGGATCAGGACAGAGAAGAGGCGAGACCGCGAGGAGCCGCTGCCAGGCGCCCGGAGGGATGGGGCAGTCAGTCTGCCAGCGGAGGCGGAGCGGAGGGGTCTGGACGGGGTGTAGGGCGTGATGAGTGACTGGAGGTATGGGGGAGCAGTACCTCTGGCCGCTTGAAAAGCAAGCACCAGTGACTTTAATCTGATGCGTGCTGTGATGGGGAGCCAATGCAGAGAGGAGAGTAGAGGGGTGACGTGGGTGAACTTAGGCTGGTTGAACACCAGGCGAGCAGCAGCGTTCTGGACTAGTTGCAGTGGCTTGATGGCACAGGCCGGAAGGCCTGCCAGCAAGGAATTGCAGTAGTCCAGACGTGAGATCACCAGGGCCTGGACCAGGAGTTGAGTGGCCTCTTGGGTGAGGAACGGTCTGATCCTCCGGATGTTGTGGAGGGAGAAACGGCAGGTCCGAGAGATCGCTGCAATATGGCTCGAGAAGCACAGCTGGTTGTCCAGGGTTACCACAAGACTCCTGGCAGACTGGGACGGAGACACTATGGAGCCTTCCACGGTAATTGACCCATCAATCATCGGGGAGCCCTTCGCTGGGAGGAAGAGCAGCTCTGTCTTCCCCAGGTTCAGCTTCAGGTGGTGGGTGGACATCCATGCGGAGATGTCAGCCAGGCATGCAGAGATCCGTGCCGGGACCTGGGTATCAGATGGAGGGAAGGAGAGAAACAGTTGAGTGTCATCAGCATAACAGTGATAGGAAAACCATGAGCAGAAATAACAGAGCCAAGTGACTTGGTGTACAGAGAAAATAGGACAGGGCCTAGCACCGAGCCCTGCGGGACACCGGTAGAGAGGGTGCGGGGAGAGGAGAGGATCCTCTCCAGGCCACCTGGTAGGACCGGTCAGCCAGGTAGGACTCAAACCATGTCAGCACAGATCCAGAGATTCCCATCTCGACGAGAGATGAGCAGGATCCGGTGGTCCACGGTGTCGAATGCCGCCGACAGGTCAAGGAGGAGGAGGACGGAGCTAAGGGATCAGGACTGAGCGACGTGAAGAGCCTCAGTGACCGCAAGGAGAGCAGTCTCTGTGGAGTGGCCTGCTCTGAACCCAGATTGGTTGGGATCAAGCAGGTCGTTCTGTAAGAGATGAGCAGACAGTTGATTATAGACAGCCCGCTCTAACGTTTTGGAGAGGAAAGGGAGGAGAGAGACAGGTCGGTAGTTAGAGATGACAGCAGGATTCAGAGAGGGTTTTTTGAGGAGGGGGACAATCTGAGCGCATTTGAGGGAGGAGGGGACAGAGCCAGAGGAAAGAGAGGAGTTAATGACATTAGAGACAAAGGGGAGGATGTCCATAGCAATGGACTGGAAGAGGGGGGGAGGAATGGGATCAAGAGGGCAGGTGGTGGGACGGTGGGAGAGAACATCCTTTTGGTGTCAAGGATGTTATTGAGCTCTGTTTCAGTTTCTAAAATTGCCTAGTTAACAGGACTTAATTCATTGTAACATAATTATATTGTACATTACATTGTTGGAATATGTTGTTATTTGTTCAGTATATATTAACAAATTGTATTATTTGTCATCACTTTACAGTAAGACGACAGTATTCAGAGCAGGAAAGACTGTTGGAGAATGAGACAAACTGCTTCCTGTCCAGAATGAGAACATTTCACAGGTAAGGAATTCCATCATTGTATAGTTATGGTAGTAAGCATTTAGAATAGTCTTTCTGATTGCATTGGTTGTGGAATATATCTGTTGTTAAATTGCATTTAACGAGCCAAAGACGAACATCCTCTTTAGATTAAGACATGGCGAGCCTAGATGGGTTCTCATCATTATGTATTCTTATGTTCTTATATAACTACATGGTTTTATAACTGCAAATAACTATTTTAATTGTAAAAATTAAAGGTTGAAAGTCACCAGGAATAAGTATTAACCTATGCTTTTGAAGAGAAAGAAATAAGGAAAAATTGCAACATCCTAGTTGGCTATTATGACTTAATAGTGCTTGCAGATGCTTGCATTGAAATGCTTGCTTGCTTTAAAATGAAGGAACATGAAAATAGAAAAATATTGGGATGGCAGGTATGCCATCCCCCAAGATACAGTACACACCCCATACATACATATACAGCACAGAGTTTGGCTCTTTGCAGGGTTTCTCATAGAAATGGCCAAAATGCCACAGACTATCAGTCCTTACAAACATTAAATCTTGTACCCTCTGACCTCATATGAACACAGAATTGAGATACAACTTCACACAACCACAAAATAAAGCCTTTAACTTGGGTTATTTTGTGCTTTTTCCTCATCTTTTTCTTCCATCATACTGTTGCATGGCTCAGATAGCTAAGGTGACTATGAGTCAAACTAAATTTGTAAATTCGTACCATCAGCCCGGTTTCGTTTATACAGCTGGCTAGCAACCTGGTGACACAGCCTTTCATTAAAACAACTGGCTAGCTCACTTGCTAGCTTCTAAAGAAACTTGTACAGAAGTGTATCTAGCTTGCCAGTAATACAAGCCATCATTAACCTTGGCTTGATGGATACATAGCTACCTGGTTAACTACTTAGCTATGCCTCAGATGACAAAATGAAGAAACATAGGGCTCACTCAAGTTACTTGAGTGAATGTAGGAAAATATTGGTACCATTGCTTTGGAACAGTGTGTTTCTGTGAAATAAACTGTATTTGTGAAAGTTTAGTTGCAACTTGGCATACTTTTGATAATAATAATTTGGTATGTGGACCAATTTAAAAATGGTGTTTTACAGATTTACAGAGAGTATATGATTTGTCAGTAACTTATAAACGTATAAAACGTTTTTGTTGAGATATTATTATACAACTGCTGGTCTAAAGCAATAAGACCCAAGAGAATGTGGTCTATTTCCGGATGTCCTACCTGAAAACGCTGTTTATCCGTTACTATATTGACGATATACCATTGCCTTGAATGCCTTATGGTTTTTATAAATATATATTGTAGTGCCCGAGTGGCACTACAATATATTTAAAACAATGTCAACAAGACAATTAAAAACAATAATTATTTAACATTTTGTAAATACATACGTAATAAGACATGGAGATATACAACAGAAAGGGCTAATACATGGAGGTTTACCCAACAGTAGTGCTTTCTTTTTTTCCCCTACACACAGATAACCTTACACCACTATGCTGCTGTTAACCAGTGTTCCCTTTAGAGAAAGATAAATGGGCTATATGGGTGTGTTATATTGAAAATACGGAGTAAGGGGTTCCAGGTTTCCTGGTAATCTGTTAGATTATTGATCATAGCTATTTTTTCCAAGTTTCTGTAATTTAATAGGTGGTTGTGCCAATGATTGATGGAAAGTTTGGTTCTGGATTTCCAGTTTTGTAGGATGCATTTTTTTAGCTAGAGTGCAGATGCAGTGTTGATGTGTTGTGTTGGCAATGTTGAACCTTTATGCTTGTGTTGTGATATTTTGAGTAGGTGTAGGTGCAGTGTAGGAATGGTGGGGTAAAACTTATCAGACTTAAACAAGGCATTGGTTTGAGTTATTTAGCTGTAGATATGGACAATGGACAATATATCTGAGATGAGTTATTCCTTTTCGTTGCCAGGACCGGAAAATGAGCTGTTTGCCATTAATTGTGAGGTTTGGGTTCTGTCAAATGGGTGATAAGGTGCACGGGCTTGATTTGTGCTTGGTGATTTGGCTGCCTTTAGTCCAGGTCTCAATTGCTAAAGAAATACACAGATTGTTATAGCATTCAAGTGTTTTGATTTTATTCCCAATAAATGGTAGATCACAGAGTGAGAGTGGAGGACATGCAAACTGTTCCCCTGATATCCAGGCAAGTGAGTTATTTTGGTCTTCTGTTAGCCAATACGCTACGAACTGGAGCTGAAAAGATACACAATATTGAAAGACATTTCGAGAGGATAGGCCACCTTGTTTTTTGTCTTTCTGTGAAGTCTGAAGTTTGATACGTGGGGGTTTGCCTTTCCAATAAATACTGTTTATTGCTTTATCTATGGATTTGAACCAGTCATATTTGGGCATGAGAGGAAACATGGGAAAGAGGTAGTTTATTTTGGGAAGGATTGACATTCTGACTGCTGAGATGTTCCCCATTAGTGAAATTGTTAAGTTTCTGTCACGGTTCCATGTATTTCATGCCATGTTTTATGTGTTATTTATGTCATGTTTCATTTCATGTCATGTCTTGATTCGGTTTTCATGTTACGTTTCTGTTCATGTTTTAAGCATACACTTTTTCATGTTCTTTCCGCAAATCTTGTGTTCATGCTTTCTCTCTCTCTCTCTCTCGCTGTTGCTCACGTTTCCTTATTGTTTCCCCTCCTTGTCTGATTATTAATTTACTAACAATTAGATAGGTTTATTGTTTCTGCTAGCACGATTGGCAATTTAGTAACTCTAATTGCCGACGTGCTGGAGATTTACTAATTACTAACTCGCTAACCATGTGTATTCATGTTCCCTTTCGTTTCTAGTTCATGTCAATTTACTAATCTACTAACGCTGGGTCAGGATAGGATAATTACTAACAATGACTAATTATCTTGTTACCTTGTCACGCTCTCCTCAGCTGTTTTCTGTTTCGCTCTGTCTGCACCTGTCTACACCTGCATATAAGCTCAGTGTTTTAGTCACGTCCTCCTGTACCTCTGCCCCGCTGACAGCTACTCTGGTTTGTTTTGGGATTTTGCATGGTTTACCGAGTTCAAGACTGCCTTCTCCCTCAGTACTGTACTTTGGTTATTGGCTTGATTTTTTGGTTATCGGACTTTGCTTTTGTTTTGACTACGTCTCCTGAACATTCCTCTAATAAAGCCCTTGCGGGTCTTTATTTTATGTCATTGTTTCTGAGTCGTGCATTTCGGGTCCAACCCTCACGTACCCGTCTCAGTTTCTCCAGCGATTGAGGCCATCCTGGATAGACTGAAGCAGTGGGAGGTGGTTGAGTTTGAAAAGGTTATTCTTATAGCATTTTTCCACCAACAGCATGGGATGGCATGGCACGGTACCCATCCGTACCTGTAACTATGCCCTTTACAGGTTGAGTCCCTGCATCGTTTTTCCACTGCACAACAGAACTGAAGGTGGGAGGAGTTAGATGGGAGGAGTTATCTGAGGTGACAAAAAAGAATATGACTGCGGTGGTGACATTCGCATTGACATTGTAAACATTCCAGCTCAAATTCACAAAAGCAGAACATTTCTTTCCCCATAATAGTTACAATTTTCTTACCTCTACCTAGGCGTTTGGAAGTCATGTCAGAAGCCGTGAGTGCAGGAGGTACCATGCAGTGACTAGGCTATATAATCTTTCATAGTTATTATTCGGCGTTGGTCCTCCAATGAATTGCAATTTACCAAGATCACTTTCAATACCTCATATTTCTTACTGCAGCCTACGTTTTTTCAATCGTACAAAAATAAAAACATTAGATATATTTGTCTTTGTGTTTACATCTGTGCTTTTATGTAGCTTGTCACTGCAAAATATGTCCAGCACAAGCTACGAGTAGTAGTGAACTATATATCGTACTCTGATCGCTACTGATATGAGCATTTGCAATATCACACCGCCAATGTTTGCGATATACTAAGTCTACAGCAACACTCAACGCTGGGCATGTTTTGTCTTACATTTCTTTCCCACACATACTCGCAGACTAGCTTTGTCTCCCCAGAACTAATTTTACAAAATCACATCCCAGACTCAAGCATGCATCAATCTGATTCGTTTGAAAATGCAATGCCTTATGGGAAAAAAACTCCCAAAGGCACATCGATGAAAGAAACAGTAGGACAACAGAAACAGTTGAATAAGTTTTTTCAAAATTTTAGTAGGCTAAACTAATATTGGGAAAAATTGTATTGTTTGGGTTCCCTTAATTCACTTAATATGCTTATTCTATGATGTCTGATGTCTGATATATCAATGATCAATTTTCCACCCGTGTTTTGTTATATCGCTTGCTATATTGCAATCGCAATATGTAGCAAGATTATCGCAATATTCGATTTTGCCCATATCGTGCAGCCCTAGCTACGAGCTAAAAAAATTAAATGCGAGTGTTGATTTATGAAGGCGCAAGATTGTTCAAACATTTGAACTTGTCATTTGACACTGTCTAGTTCAGATCCTTTTGTTTCAATGGCTTGGGTTCAAGCATCGGAATACATCGAAGCAATTCCTATATCTTTCTAAAAATCTACGTGACGAATAAAAATGTTGTACTATGAAAATGTATATTCTAATTACGTGAATTAACATGACAATACTATGCTTTGTCTTTTCAAAGAAATGTGTTTATTTCAGTTTTCGTAACACAAACCTAACTCATAGAATCACGCAAACCTGACAATAATGCCAAACTCCATATAATACTCTTCGAATAATAGGCTACCAATAATCGAAGTGAAGCTAAAAAACAAAACATTGCGTTTAAATTAGAAATGCAATGTGGAGTTGCATAGGGTGAGACATATGGACAAATGTAACAGACGCCTGGACAGACTGGGAAACAGACTGAAGGTAGAGTAAGAACACAACACAAAACATACAAAGAAGGGATAAAGAGAAAAAGAGAAAGCAAAGAAAGCCTTTTCCAAAGGAAATGGGGGCTGACATGTCGCAAGCGTTGGCCAATGAAAGCCTAAAGCCTCTCAACGCTCAACTGTTCCCACAGGTAGGATTCCAGTGAGATAAACAGGATAACTGGCCATGAAAGCTTAGGTTGGTGTGCAGTGATTCAATTGAGCACATTTAAGTAAATTCATTAGATTTCATCCTTCCGCCAGATTATATGTACCTCAGCAGGGCAAACAAAAAATGGTTTCTATACAGGTTGACTAGTAGACTGGCTATCTGGCTACATTACTTACTACAACAGGAACACCACTGGAGTGACAGGTAGCTAATACCTTTATGATTTATTGATATTTATTTGGACATTTCAATTAACTATGTGTGGCAGCCCAGCCCAAATGGCTGCCTGGCCTCCAACACATGGGAGCCAGAAAACACTACATTTCCCAGCAGGCCGCAGTCCAACACCTGAAAGAAGTCAAGCCATTGGGACTAACAACCAGCTGAAGGCCATTTGGAGGCCTACATAAAGAACTCATTTGGATCACACTAGAGAGGAGTAGGGTGGCTGTTGCGATAGAGAGTTTGGAGATGTGATTTTTGGATTGTTTTTTGTGTTTGACCCAGATTGTTCCGAGGACCCCCTTTGTGTGCCGACTTTTGGACTGTGTGAGGAATTGACCTGGATTACGACATTGGATTACAGACACTGACAAAGCTAAGGATTGTGGACTTTATGTGTTTGTATTCCCCCCGAAGACCCCGCCCTTTGTTTTGTGTTGTCAAGATTAGTTTAATAAATAATCGTTTTGTTTGTATTACTGTTTGTAGCACATATGCAAGATTGAAAGAACTGTTCAATGTCATTTGGCTCCAATGTATTAGACAGTTTTTCTTCTTTAGCTGGGGGATAGAGGCATGGGAAAATGTTTTGACTTAGGGGTGCTGAAATCCAAAATAAAAATGAAAGTTTCCTGACATGCCATCTGTTATGTATTTAGTGTTTCAAATTAAACACATATTTAAATTGTAGTGATGAGTAGCAGAACATAAACAAGATGACACACTAACAGCACGTTAGTGCTGCAGCTCAGCCTGAAACCTGGCTAGGTTGTCATGGCAAAGAGTGATACATAAACAAAAATGGAGGCATGCATAGAAACAGTTGCTTTATGGTGAACTAGTTACCACAGCTCGCTACAATAGCTCCAATGTTCTTTAAAATTACAGTAATTCTCAGCTGCAATAATTGTTCCGTGGCTAGCGAGCTCCTGCTCCAGCTCTCTAGATAGGAAATTCAATAAATTAAGCCACCCTTCTTGACAAATATTTTTTAGGTGTACAACAGTATTTTTAGTTTTTAGCTTAATTATAACTTCAGTACTATTCAATGTTAATGACACAAAATAAATATTGTCCTTAACATCATTAGATTTACAGGTACAAGTAATTTATAGTTTACTTAGCAACAGCACTACAGCACTGACCTTTCCCAGGAAGCCAAGGAGATCCAAACCTTTACCCCACCCCCCAAGCGCACACACACACAGACACATGCACTCACACACACTCACACACACATGCACATACACTACCAGTCAAAAGTTTTAGAACTTCCATTTTTTACTGAAATTTAAGCAGTTCAAGTCCAGTGAATACCCTGAAATGGCACAAAGGTAAACTGAGGTTAAAAAATAAAAGTTTAGGTTACCAAAAACTGAAAAATAATGTACATTTTTTGGCAGTGAGTAGTTTCCTACACCATCAAAAGGCACTTGGAAACTGGAGGAAACTGACAGGAAGAGTTCTGACAGACCCAAAGCCACAACAAAATCAGAAGACAAGTTTCTGAGAGTCAACAGATAGGTGGCTCAGAGGACAATAGCTTCAAGCACAGCTTAACACTGGTCAAAGTAAGGAAGTCTCAGTTTCAACTGTGAAGAGAAGACTTCAAGCTGCAGGTTTGACAGGTCGAGTGGCAGTAAGAAAGCCATTGCTAAGATGGCAAAATAAGAAAAAGAGGCTTGCCTGGGCAATGAAACACCACCAGTGGACTACTGAAGACTGGAAGAAGGTCTTATGGACCGATTAATCAAAATGTGAAATCTTTTGTTCATCACGCAGGGTTTTTGTACTCCGTCGAGTAGGCGAAAGGATGGTTCCTCAGTGTGTGACACCAACTGTCAAATATGGAGGAGGAAGCGTGATGGTCTGGGGCTCTTTGCTGGATCCAGAGTCAGGCGACTTGCCACGCCTAGTGACTGTTAACCCACGTTAACCCATTACTTGTTTAAGACTGCCTGAAAAAGGCCTTTTTCATAACTCTTTTGCTGGAATTTACCACAGAGTCTGAAAGTTTTTTGTTCCCTAAAAGGCCTTTTTCAAACTTAAATGTAAAAGTTTTTGGTAACATCTGGCAGTTTACCGCTTACCTTTGTACCAGTTCAGGTTATTCACTGGACTTGAACTGCTTAAATTTCAGTAAAAACTGGAAAATGGGGGTGTTCTAAAACCTTTGACCGGTAGTGTACACACACACACACATACTCATACACACACCTCTTTCCCCCTTCACTCTTTAGTGAAGTAGGCTGCCCATCTGTCTACATCAGCCCATTACACATAGAGTTGCTGTCTGGCAGTTGACTGACACTGGAAGTGACAGGCCAGGAAATTAGATGTCACCAAAATCAACCCCCCACCCCCTTCAATTCCAGCTGTCTCTTTCTTCACAAAAAAATACAGGGAGAATGGTTTATGCTGACAACTGTGTTATATGTGTCTTTTTTATGAAACATCATGAATTGTTCCCCCATTGTCTTAATTGAGAATGCACAAACTGAACCAATATTACAAAACAATGTGTCTGAACATATGATAACAATCATCCCACACTTGGAAGGTAATAATATATGATTGGAAGAAAGGAAGAAAGAAAGAACAACAATCTTTTTTGTGATTTTAAAGTTCTTTGTTCTTTCTTTTACTGCCTGTGGAAACATATCCAAACTCCTAATTCTTATAAATCACGTTTAAAGTAAAAGAGAGGAGTGAGGGAAGTATAGAAACAAATGCGTTTTTTGTTTGTTGGTCTATCACTCCAGTGATTGTTTAAATGTGGAAACGTGAGAATGATACAACAGTGAGAGTGAAGAGAGAAAGACAAGCCTCCTGTGTACTCCAATGAGAGACAAGTAATCTAGTAAACATTAACAAAGATGGTGGTGACAGGTGGTGGTGGAAATGGGATCTTTGGTCCAGTCTTATCATTGAAAGTCTTGTTTTGACCTTTCCCTGAACCAATAGAGCTCAAGAAAATAATAATATTGGAATATTTACACAAATTGCACACACAAGGGTGTATGGCTCTAGGTGGGATATAAACGTATTAGACTGGGGTGTTTTAAAGGGTGAGGTGGCCTGTGTGGGTGTGAGATAAAATTGCTAGTGAATTCGTACACACTTTCAGAACTAAGCCCTTACTCTATCAGAGTTCTTTCTCCCACTTGCTTAATCACTCCACCACCCTTTTCATTGTCAGTGGCTATCCTCAAAATCATGCTTCTCCATTTATATCATCACACTGCTAGCTCTTCCCATCTGCTGGCGCTGGTGTTGGCATTCTGCCCCAATTGCCACCCCCATTTCCAGCAGTGTGATATGAGACTGCCCCTGGGAATCTAAAATGAACACCACACTGTGAAATTAGACTGTGAGCCAATGGAGTGCAACTAAAGTGCAATGTGTCAAACTGTACTGCATGTGGAGCAGTGAATCCATCCAAAAACATTCACGATGCACATTCAGGTGTTCATATCAGTGTATTCCTTATATACCCGTATGTTAGGCTACAGTACTTTCCTTATATAAAATGATATTATCTCTACATTGGTGTCCGCTACATCAGGGGTTCCAAAACGTTGAGCCTATGACCCACATGATAAAGGAATACATTTACTGTGACCAACCCCTTATAAAAATGTAATATGACATATGTTCAGTTATGGAATTATAATATATAATATATGTTGAAACATATATCATTAATTTGGAATGAATGTCAGCGTGAACGTGCATCATGTACAGTACGTCCATTTTTCACAGGTATCCTATGACCCACCTCAACCCGTCCTATGACCCAGATCAACCCATCCTATGACCCACCTCAACCCCTCATATGACCCACATCAACCCCTATGACCCACCATTGGAACCCAACCCATAGTTTCAGAAACATTGTTTTAGTTTTCAGAGCTACATTGTTAAAAACGGTGAACTCTTAAATATTTGTTCATGGATACATTTGTCCTCTACCTTTCATAAAGGATTATTTGTACGATGTTGTTTAATGCAGAGGTTTTAACTGTATGCGTGTGTATAACACTAATGACAGTGAATTATTAAGATGTTTTAACTGTATGTGTGTGTATGACACTAATGACAGTGAATGCTTAGGTTTTAAATATATGTATAACACTAATGACAGTGAATTATTAAGATGATTTAACTGTATGTGTGTGTATAACACTAATGACAGTGAATGACTAAGCTCACTGGTCTCTGGTTTAGTTGGGTGGATGTGTGTTCCACTCCTTGCCCAATATTTTTTGGCTCAGACAAAATGATGATGGCCAGGCACAGGAAGCCTCCCATCTCAGTCAATGAGAAGAGAGGAAGGTAACTAAAGTCTGGACTTTTGGCACCTGGTCTCTTCCTCTCACAAGGACTGAGGAATGATGTGGGGGCAGGAGAGACACCATCTTCCTTAAGTGACTGCTGCACTTCAAGTGATTCAACTTTGAATAGATTACCAGCAACCTAAGACTGCTGATGACCATAGCACGAATGAAATCCCATTCAAGGCCATGTGGCTGGGGGAGGAAAGAACATCATTGTAGCATTAAATAGCATGTATACAGTTTGTTTGGCATTAAAGCAATTGTTACTCTTACAGTCTCTTTTAGAGGAAATTGCCAGTATGATATTTTCTTCAGTTCTTGGCAACAAGGGTTCTCACATGCTGAAGTTTAATTGTAACTTTTCCCCCTGCTATCTGATTCATCCTTCAGTTTTCAACCCCATTGTTCAAGACAAAGTGAGACCTATAGACTCGACAGACCTTCTGGTGTACAACAATCTCTGAAGGATGCAGTTGCTGAAGGGGCAGAGACAGCCCAGGATCAGGCTTAGGCTTCCCCAAAAGGCTTTCTTCACAAACTGGTGGTGTTTGTCTTGTTTGTCTCTGCTCCCAGACTTCTCTTGATAAGAGTCAAGGCCTTATTTACCCACAGGGAGCCATTTGCTGATGCTTTTTTCACTAGAAAGTCTAAACCTGGTATTTGCAGGAAAAATAGAGGCCAACAGACAAAACAAATATTCTGTCCTTTAGCTCCTTTTGCACAGGGTGCCAAGGGCAAGAACTCGGCAACACTGGCCCACTGTCACGGGTTCACCCACGCCTCACAGACAGAGAGGATTGAGAACTCAGCCCACTGTTATGGGTTCAGGGTCAAGAACTTAGTTAAAATAAGAAGAACAAATAGTTAAAATAAAGACAAGACAAGTGATACAAGTGTGTTAAAGTAAAACCATTAATGTTTAATTATAAAATCAAAAAGATTGTACCATACACGATGCAAGTTTCTTCCGTGTGTGTTTCTATTGTCCAAGGGGGAGCGGCCAGTAGCGATGTTACATCTGAAACCGAAGCTCCGAGCTTCAAACTCGTGCATAGATGCGTGCATAGTCGTTGTTGTGAAGAGTGGATTAGATTGCGTTTATTTCAGTGTTGTGATGGAGCCAGCGAGAAAGAGGAGCTGCCGTTCTCAAGTGTGGAAAAACGTTGAATTGATATCTCCGAATAAGTGTAGTGGTGGAGCTCCAATACATACATTAACACGTGAGCATCCACTACATATGTGATGTGAGTAAGAGTATGATTGCATTGGGATCCTTGATTAAAAATTCAGCAGCAGACCAACTCTCTTACATAAGGTTAGTCCTACGTACATATCTCTGCTTACTGGCTGTTTGTTGCTGGTGACCATCAGATACACCATAGATGTACAAAAATATTGTTTCTTAGTAAAAATCTTTGAGCAAACCAAATCAATTTATTTGTACAACACATTCTATATAATAGCATAATATATTTCACAAATATCACCGAATCAATGAATTACCTCTGCCCAATGACATAGTCTGCCCATAAGCACCTTCACTGTCCACTTACCCTTACCTGACCCTTACTCTATGTACCTTACTCTTCCACTTTATCACTTTAGTTGTCTTTCTTTATCCCTTTCGTTCTTCTCTCCTTGCGTTTACTGTCAAAAATATTCACTCTCACACTCAATATTTTATTATCAAGTTTGAATCATAATGAAAAACACAAGTCAATGAACAAGCATGAGTTGTTGACACAAGGGGAATCAAACCTGGGTCTACCGTCTAGGAAGGCAAAATTGTATTCTCTACACTATACACACCACATGGAAGGTAATGTTGTCATATATATTATATAGACTCGGTAGTCAGATTTGTTGCGCCAGCAGATGTTGCGCCAGCAGATTTCACCAGCAGATGGCAATGTGCATTATCTCATATGAAGCTCCGAATACTGAACCCATTTTCAACACAGTGTGTCGAAAACACGCAATGCTTCAGAAAGCTCAATTTTGCTATCACTAGCAGCGAGACCATCCACATATTTTTAGAGGGGTTTCCGCTGACGGCAACGGGAGGTACCATTGTCTCAGAAATGATGGGGGGTGTTGAGCGTACGCCAGCTAAAATGTATTTTAATACTTAGTGTAAATTATATAAATAAATTCTCAGCAAAATAAATAGGCCGAGAAAGATAAGGGAGACTAGGTTGTGGACTGCAGGCCGCATTATTGAAGGAAAGGAGGTGGTGAACTCTTTCTCTGGTTCTCACTTTATTTGATTTGGGTTTCTGTGGTTTTTTGGGGGTTTGTTGCGGTGTGCACTTTCTTTTTATTGTTTTGATGATTGAGTGTGAAATGAGCATGTAAATGTGACAACGGAAGGAGCTGGATCAGTGAGAATCTGGAGCTGTGGACCCAGTGGAAGAGAAGAAAGTAGCTGAGAGTTTAAAGGCATGCCGCTGTGGCGGGCCTGAAGCAGAGGAGATGGCAGTGCGGTGGAGGCTTTACCCCAGACAGAACATGTTCCCACTGAGCCCCAGGGTTGTGCGTGGAGCCGCTGTGGCGCACTGTGGCAGAGTTGTGTGCTGCCTCCGTGTGCGCAGCGCTGCAGTGGCTGTCGACCAGGATGCACCGAGACGAGGGACAGGATGCAGTGCTGTGACAGGGGGCTACGGAAGCAGGCTTTGGTGGTTCCCAACATCTTCTCTTTCTCTTTTTGCCCCAGTGTGTGAGTGGTGGGTTAGGTTAAGGGCAGTGGTGTGGGTTGGGAAGAATACTTGCCAGTCGGAGACCATGATCTTTTAAAGATCATGGTCGGAGACCGTGATTTTTAAAAAGTTATTTGTTTTATTGTTTTATCATTGAGTACATTCATAACCTGCCCTTGCCTTTTAGCAGTGCCAGTGATATTTAGAACATGCAATTGGTTGAGCTTTGATGTGAAATAGCTTGTCTTCAATACTTTTTTTCTAAAGCTGGTGATGAAATGGTGCCATTGCCATTATTACGGGACCAGGGTGCTGTGCTCTTTTCTGGCTCCAAAAGTCCGGGAAATGGATAAGGGGATGAGTGGAGGGCCAGTGACCTTGGCTGTTGCTTCTGCCAGGGAAGCGATAAGTGGCTAAAACAAACACATCTGGGTCTGTTGTTCTAACAGCCATGGCAGGGCCGACCCCGCTGTAAAAACATACCGCAGACATCTGACAGCCTGTGTGTTCTCACCGGCACAGGGGCGCATGCTTATTTATCTCCTCTTAGGGAGGATGGCAGCTGCAACCCACAACCCTGCCATTGCTTAGCAACTGTGTCATGCCAATGCCAGTTCGTGTACCGACCTGTACATTTCCACTTGACATGGAAGAATGCCTTCCACATAAATCTCTCCTCCATAGTGCATAGTGTATGACCTCATAATGTCACAGGCTTTATCTTAAATGACATTTACTTGAACTGATTGACTCACAGGCACTACGGGGTCAGAACCAGCTTCCCTATGGAAGTTATGCTTGGTACAGGAAGGTGACTATGAACCCCTTTTCTGTTTGTGTGATCTCGTGCTCTTCTTGGCACTTTTTTGTTAGAAATTCCTAATTGAAATAAGTGAAATCCATAGTTTTATAAATGTTTTGTATTTAATTTCTTAGTATGACCTGGATGTCCCAGACACCATAGACAACTTTTTAAAATCTGTCTGTTTTTAGGATAACCGAAAGTACAGTAACATGCCATTTTAAAATCCAAACACTGGTCACAAATGCAACTTATCTAGCCAGGTAGCTATATAACTATCCGCTATCTGCAGCTGTATTGACTTTATTGTTGATATGTTTTGTAGCATTGCTTAATCGTAGCACAACTTTAGTGAATTGTGTTGCTTCTTATTTTCCATAGTTCCATGATTTATTGTTATTAAGTCGCAACTGTTTTCATTGTAAATGTACGTCAAACACATGGCTTTGCAAGCACTTCATGAAGACTGGTCATTCATAGTTGTTTGCTGGAGCTATATAATGTGACATTATAACAAATTTGCAACTGCACAAGAGAAAAAAGTTGAATTGATATGTAGATGTTCATAAATACCCGCCATGTGTGTATTCTTACCGAATGTATATATTTTATGTATGCATAATAAGATGACTGACAGCATTAACTTTCCCACTCACACAGTCAGAATTGTAAAAATATTTTCTTTCTTTATCAAGCAAGTTCCGTGGTAAAAGCTCTATAGATCCCCTTATTAGGCACCTGTTATGACTTAAAGGCGAGAAAAGAGATCAAGGAGATTTTCTGTAAATCGCCATATGTGCCTTTAATCTTGCGCTTATAATGCATCATATAATATATGGACAAACATGTTTGATGTTGTATGGTAAACCATTTGTTACGTTTGGTTATGGTAAAGGGAAATCTGAACCTTCCTGGCAACCTCAAATTTAATTCCATATTGACTTGTGATGTTTCGTTCCAATTGGGAAACCAGTGAAATCACTACAGTCCTTGTAACTCCTCATATTACGTCAATTTGAGGACGTATGGAAACAGTGAATTATCTGCTGCTGTTTTGATCAAGTAGCCATGAATGTGAAATATAGATAAAGAACAAGGTGGCCATAAAAATGATCTCCAGCTGTATCGATGGGTGAATTATCAAATATAAACAATATAAGTGCTTCTGCATAAGGGCATCTGCTAACCAAATGGGTCCATGAGATGAGGGAAGAGATTTTTTGAATATTAGCAGGTGTGTCAACGGAAACTGGGCGCCTGGCGGCAAGACCGGGCTGGAGTTGCCGTGGTAACGCATAAGAGATCATTTGAATGAGAAGTCTGCTCTCACTCAAAAGCAAAATTCAAGAGACAAAAAAAATAGATTAAAATAACATACAAACCTATAAAATAACATACAGAAATACATACAAAGAAATACATGTGTGGAAAGGACACATTGATAAAACTATATATTTAATTTTTAAACATCTGAAAAAATCATCATGACAAAGAATATATTTTCCTATGTTTGTAGAAAATGAGAAAAGGGTAGTACAACTTCCTCTAAACTGGGATGTAGTATACCATACACCATATCATGACACGTGTTAGGCTATATTGTAAGGCAAGTCCAGCTATGGAATATTATAAAACATTATCATGGTTTGCATTATAATATTCTTAGAATAATCTTATTGGAAAGGGTAATCTCCCTGAAAATATGTAGTACAAGTTCTACGGATATAAAATAATGTAAAAAAATCCATGAATTGTCATTTTAATTTCAGGCAAAAAGTAACATTGTCTTATAGTTATTATAAATTCAACAATTTGATGTCGATTTTTTCTATTTTTCCATGTCTATGGATTTCACCGAACATTTATATGATCAGCATTTTGTATTTATTTAGTATTTATTAAGATACGGTGTCTCTCCAACTTGAACGCTGATAACTTCAGTTTGTGTGAGAAACTGCACAAGGTGTCTCAGTACTAAGATGATGTCATTTTTGCCATGTTTCACAGAGGGTGCAACTGGTGTTTATGAGACCTATGGGCTCCTGAATTGAGAGTGAGAAAGAGGGTGAGATTGGCAAGAAGCAACATTTTTTCATGCTCATGTTTTAGAAAACTTTCTTCTTTCAGTTAACCAATCTTTTTCCAGAGTTCCAGATTTTCTTCATAAATTTGTATTAGTTATTTGTCATATCATAACGTGTAATTTTACAGCGATCCAAAGTTAGAAAGCACATGTTTAATTCTATTCAAAATCTAGTATCCAGGAGTGCTAGTAAGTGCAAGTAAAAACTGTGATTTATGAAATAATGAGCATTTTCACTCTAGTATTGCATCATATTATGCCATTACAACAAGTTTAAAACTAAATTTAGGGAAAACCAAATAGCAGTGAAAAAATAAATAAGGTAAAACTATTGTGAGCTATTATTCCTTGCATCTATGTACTGAATGAAACAGACCCACTATTACAGTAGGAAAAACCCTATTATAGGTTTTGAGAATGGCTCCTAAACAAAACCGCAAAATTCTACAATCATTATTCTTATCATCATTCTTATCATCGCCTATTTTGCTGAATAAGATTCTATTGGACTGAGATCTGGTGACTCCATTGGAGTACACTGAACTCATTGTCATGTTCATGGAACCAGCTTGAGATGATGTCTGCTTTGTGACATGGCGCATTATCCTGTTGGAAGTAGCCATTAGAAGATGGGTAGACTGTGGCCATAAAGGGATGCACATGGTCAGAAACAAGACTCAGGTAGGCTGTGGCATTTAAACAATGCTCAATTAAGGGGCCTAATGTGTGCCAAGAAAACATTCCCAACACCATTACATAACCACCACCAACCGAAACCATTGACACAAGGCAGGATGGATGCATGGATTCATGTTCTTTACGCCAAATTCTGACCCTACCATTTGCATTTAGCAGCAATCAAGATTCGTCAGACCAGGCGATGTTTTTCCAATCTTCAACTGTCCAGTTTTGGTGAGCCTGTGCCCACTGTAGCTTCACTTTCCTGTTCTTAGCTAACAGGAGTGGAACATGGTGTGGTCTTCTGCTGCTGTAGCCCATCCACTACAAGGTCCGACGTGTTGTGTGTTCAGAGATGCTCCTCTGCATACCACTGTTGTAACACGTGGTTATTTGAGTTACTGTCGCCTTCCTGTCAGCTTGAACCTGTCTGGCCATTCTGCTCTGACCTCTCTCATTAACAAGGCGTTTTTGCCCACAGAACTGCCACTCACTGGATGTTTTTTGTTTTTTGCACCATTCTCTGTAAACTGTAGACTGTTGTGTGTGAAAATCCCATGAGATCAGCAGTTTCTGAGATGCTCACACCACCCCGTCTGGCACCAACAATCATGCCACAGTCAAAGTCACTTACATAACATTTCTCTGTCCTGGTCCCTCGCTGGTGGAACATTTTTACATTTACATTTTAAGCATTTAGCAGATGCTCTTATCCAGAGCGACTTACAAGATGTGCATTAATACAAGGTAAGAACAATCATAGTTGGCGCACAAGATCAGTGCAGTAAACAGCAATAGACATCATTGCAGGCGTCTGCATATCATACCTGTAACACTGGGAAAGAAAAGGTTAGTGTTTTTTTTTTTTTTTTTTTTATTTTTTTTACAGTGTAGAACAAGTAAACAGTGGTGACGACAGATGGACAGTGTTCAGTGGTAGTGGAGTCTGAAGAGGTGGGTTTTGAGTCTCTTGCGGAAGATTGGAAGTGATTCCGCAGTCCTGACCGATTGCGGGAGGTCGTTCCACCAACGAGGGACCAGGACAGAGAAGAGGCGAGACCGCGAGGAGCGACTGCCAGGCGCCCGGAGGGATGGGGCAGTCAGTCTGCCAGCGGAGGCGGAGCGGAGGGGTCTGGGCGGGGTGTAGGGAGTGATGAGTGACTGGAGGTATGGGGGAGCAGTACCTCTGGCCGCTTGAAAAGCAAGCACCAGTGACTTGAATCTGATGCGTGCTGCGATGGGAAGCCAGTGCAGAGAGGAGAGTAGAGGGGTGACGTGGGTGAACTTCGGCTGGTTGAACACCAGGCGAGCGGCAGCGTTCTGGACTAGTTGCAGTGGCTTGATGGCACAGGCCGGGAGGCCTGCCAGCAAGGAATTGCAGTAGTCCAGACGAGAGATCACCAGGGCCTGGACCAGGAGTTGAGTGGCCTCTTGGGTGAGGAACGGTCGGATCCTCCGGATGTTGTGGAGGGAGAACCGGCAGGTCCGAGTGATCGCTGCAATATGGCTCGAGAAGCACAGCTGGCTGTCCAGAGATCAGTATACCTGTCCCTCCACCTCTACCTGAGGGTTGTGGAGTGTGGGAGAAGGTGTAGGCAGCAGAGAGAGCAGCAGGGGTGGCTGTGTTCTGCGGAGTGATCCAGGTCTCCGTGAGCGCCAGGAACTGCAGGGAGAGTAGTGAGGCCTGGGCCGAGATGAAATCGGCCTTCCGGACAGCAGACTGGCAGTTCCATAGTCCACCTGCTACCACTACGTCAACACCGGGAGATCTAGGAGGGTGGATGAGGTTGGACAGATTACGGGTGTGGGTAGAATCTTTCCTTCTAGGCAATCTAGAAGAGGAGACATGGACTGGGATTGGGAGGAAGCATGTAGTGTTAGATGCAGAGGAAGAATAGGGAGATACAAAACTGTGCGCTAACTATGATTGTTCTTACCTTGTATTAATGCACATCTTGTAAGTCGCTCTGGATAAGAGCGTCTGCTAAATGCTTAAAATGTAAATGTAAAATGTAACTAGAGGACAATTGCTTTACAATTTTGTACACATCTAAGCCACCCCCTCCACTACACACATACACACTGTGTGCTTATGTTGATCAATTAGGTGTCTTTTGAAAGAGCCTTTGGGTCTGTTGTGTGGGGATGATGGTGGTGATGATGATGATGATGGTGCTTCACAATAAACTAGCAAACTGTACCACTTGGGGGTTACATATGACTTTGCAAGGCTATTGAGAAATGAAGCTAGATACTGTAGCTAACTTCCATCAAGGCAAAAAAAAATTGAACAAACATTCCATAACATCGATCTAGGTTTTACAGGTAAAATGGCTCAAGTGTCCTGTTAAAGGATATTGGGGAAGAATTATTCCAGTTTTGCCATATTGATTAAAATGGGTATGTGGTTTTCGCTTCCCTCTGGAAAATCTGCTGATTTATTAACAAATAAATACTTATTTCCAAAAGCCTACTTCTGTTGCCATTTCTCATGATTCCCTTACTAAAGGACCTCCATTATCACAGGTCATAGACAATACAAGTTGTTAGTATGTGGAAATGTTGCATAATGCATCTTTAATATAATATCACGTTCCGGTGTAAAAACTCTGGAAATTAAATCCTAAAAACTATGTTTTAAGTGAGAAGTTAAAGGTTTTCATCAATAGCCAAAAAAGACAGGGAATTCAAATGAGCATCAAAACCTTCCATTTCACATATGCACTAACAATAATTTCCTGCACACAGCTTTGACACCTACTCTACTACTGTAGCGATGTTGGTCTACTGTACTTCAAACAACATGTAGGCATTTACATTACATTACATTTTAAGCATTTAGCAGACGCTCTTATCCAGAGCGACTTACAAGATGTGCATTAATACAAGGTGAGAACAATCAAAGTTAGCGTACAAGATCAGTGCAGTAAAACGGCAAAAGACATCATTGCAGGCATCTGCGTATCATACCTGTAACATTGGGAAAGAAAAGGTTAGTGGGTTTTTTTTTTTTTTTTTTTTTTTTTTTTTAACAAGTAAACAGTGGTGATGACAGATTTGACTAGATGGACAGTGTTCAGTGGTAGTGGAGTCTGAAGAGGTGGGTTTTGAGTCTCTTGCGGAAGATTGGAAGTGATTCCGCAGTCCTGACCGACATGGGAGGTCGTTCCACCATCGAGGGACCAGGACAGAGAAGAGGCGAGACCGCGAGGAGCGGCTGCCAGGCCACTCACTACTGGGCACAGTCAGGTTGCTGTAGCACTACTGCACTATAGCAGGTGTCAAAGATGCAAATGTCCTGTCTTTTTCAGCTTTTGATCAAAACCTTTAACTTCTCACTTAATATATTTAATATTATAGTGAAATACAGTGCTTAATTAGTAAAATAAGAGATGCCGGGCTCAACTCGCCTCCCCCCCCCCGCGAAGGAAAAAGGGTAAACTTTTCCTACCTCTGTGTCGCTGCATTTCTGCATTCTAATTACATTTCTAATGTTCACTGGACGTAACGTTGTTTAATACCAGTTTAAAATATGCGTTGTTGTCGCACTTTAGATATTTATGAGCCCGGGGCTCTGATTCTGAGTAAGACATTTTCCGGGGTGCAAAATCGGATTCTTGGCATTTGCTGGGGTTGTGCTAGCCCCGGCACAAATTAAGCACTGGTGAAATACATCTCTATATAAATTATGAATGTTGAGGTCCATCAAAAATCTGCAACTTTTCAAGGGGAGTGAGTGGAGTAGCATAATACAATTAAAACAATGCCACCTACAGACGGATACTTTTATTCATTAACAGTGCTGGAAGAGTGTAAGTTGAGCGGCTCTAATTTGAAGTGCCGAATCAAGACAAATTGACAACATAACCTAACACTGCCTAAAACCTACTAGAACCAATATTATTGCAGGAAACCACTCTTACAGTAACTTCCCTTTCCCTTGTTATCTCTCGAGATAAACGTTGGGTGATTATGTGTACACTGGGGTGTCTCTGATAGCGTAGCGGTCAAACGCACAAGTATTGGCTGGTCCTTTACGAGTGTGAGCTGCCTATCATGGCATTCATAAATGATCTATTATAGACTATCATAAATTTGGAGAAAAACGGGAAAAAATCTGAAACAAATTTTTTTAAATAGAAAATATATATGTGTACACTTGCTGGGATATGTTTGTATTAGCTCCAGGTACAGGTGTGTTTATTGTGAGGAAGTAGAATATCATGACCAATAAACAAACAGTGCCATAAAAACGAATATGAAACATTTCCAAAGATGTAACTAATATTATCTCGAATTTGAGCATAGCAGCAACAATGCAAAAATAAGTTGCAAAACACCCACCATAAATGCATTAAAAGTGGTATTCTGGAGAGGAGCCATTACTACTGCTGCCTTCAGTTTCCGTATTTCACCAGTTTTCAGGCTAGCTTCCACACAAACTATTGTAAACTGCATGCAGGCATAAATAACATATTTGCAAGTGCTGCTCTGTTGTGCTATATTAACAGAATGTCCCTTCATGGTACAGGTGAGGTCAAGTTGAAGGTGGTCTTTTGAACAATGTTCACAAAAAATGTATTTTAAAGAATTGACTATCGTTCGTCAAGTCTTGTTTAGCTGGTGTAAATATCTCTCAGGATACTATTGGTTACATTATTGTAATTTGTATTGGTACCAGTATAATTACGAGTATGAGTACTGTATATGTGAACATGTTACCACAGCAAGAGCTGCAATAATTGTCACCTGACAGCTGACTAAAATAGCAAAGCAGAAATAATTTCACTCAAACTCAAAAATACTTTGACTTTTTATTTATTTATTTACAGCCACGTTCCTCCTGTGGTGGGCCGTCAGGGCCTGCAAGGCCTTCTCTGCTGGCCTAAAAAATATCTGAATCACAGACTGATGTTAATTATATTTTGTCCATGAATACTTATTAAATAATTCCAAATGGTCTGTTCGCTTCCTTTCATAGCTGTTCCCCTGGTTGCGCTGCATCCAGACGTGTTTTTTTCATATTAAAGCATTTAACCAATCACATTTCAGCCATCATTTGTTGCCAGGGTCAAAGAAATCTGCCCGGAGGCCTTCACAATCCGTTCTGCAGGCCCTGTAGCATAAAATAAGTGTTGATCAAACTGTTGCTTCAACCAATCAGATTTTGAGTTGGGGACACGAAGGCCTTCTAGAAGGCCTAGGTAACGTCAGCGTATTCACACCCTTTGATTGGATAGTCAGAGAGTGTCTGACTATGATGTAATGTGATTGGTTAAATGCTTTAACCCCCTGAGGTCGGCTGGATCGGCGCCGATCCAAGCAGCAATACAAGTATATTACTACTTCTAACTTCGCGATATTTTATCATACACACGCGGCAAAAACATTGACAGAAACCTTAGAATCGCGACTTTCCGATTTGAGCACTGGCAAATCAAATGGGATTTTTTAAATTAGGTTAATTAGACCAAAAGTAAACCTTGCCTTTTACTCTCTTTTTTTACCTGGTAGTAACGTCCCCCTTCTATTGACATGGTAACTAGGGGCGAGTTTAGGCGAGGTGTGTGGGGAGGGGCGTGGGGCCATGTGTGAAAACGCCGGCGTAAACACATAAACTGTCCCGACAATTTGAAGCAAGATTTTATACAGACATACAATTTTATTCAAGATGGAAAGATTTTCTGCGCTGCAGTGTTTGAGAGTATTGATGAAAAGCGACGAAGACAATAACTGACGAAGAGTAAGTAACTATATTTGATTTGCCATGTTATCAAATACTCGTATATATATTCAATATATGAATTCCGCGTCTTGTGACTACATATTCCGCGTGTTGCAACGTAACAAATTGCAATATGCACACAAGATCTATGGAAGAATACTTTTCAAACAGCCTAAAATGTTATTTATTTCGCTTGTTTTCAAATACTCGTGAAAATATATGAATTCCGCGTCTTGTGACGCCAAACATATTCCAGCGTGTTAGTAACTTAATCTAAATCCCTAACGTTAGTAGATTAGTTGGTTAGTTCTATACACATCTACCTAATATATACAAAGTGCAATCTAGAAAGTAAGAAGGAAGAAAACGAGATAATAAGCGAAGGCGGAAAACCCCGAAAAGTATAAACTCCCGAAGTGCATGACAAGACAAGGTGTGGATCTCGAAATAAACGGAACAAGGACAGACAGGGAGCAGAACGTGACAGAACAGGGAAAATGCAATACTGGATAAAGAATAATGAATAAGGACTGAATGAAAAATAAACAAAGGCCAAAAACAACAGAACAGGAACTCAGAATATAACACTGATGGCCCAGTGAGATGGCCCATCTGACAGTTCTTAGAGGTGTGGACAATGAATAATGAATATTCAGGTATTTAGCATTTAGCCCTCCCACAGCCTGAAATAAATGTGACCAGTTCTGATAAAAACAGGTTTTTAGCTATTTAGATCTCAGATGTGCTAAACTGTTTTCACACCCTTACATAACCAAGACCTTGATGAACAAACGCACATTGGCAAAACAATTCGTCACTATAGTTTAGTGTGTGCTTTCACAACTTTTGTGACAGCAGAAAAATTTACTATTTTTAACTTGTGTGTTTGTAGATCTATTTACAAGCTGCATATGATACTGACCAAACTATTGATGGCATACAAATGTAGCTGTGATTGTCCTTCAAATAAAAATATCAAACACGTTGGAGTAAGTGTGTGTTAAATTGATGAAATTGAGATAAATATCAGACCATGCCAAAATCAAAAAACATCTAAAAGCTTAGCACGGACCTCAGAGGGTTAATATGAAAATACACGTCTGGATGCAGCGCAACCAGGGGAACAGCTATGAAAGGAAACGAACAGACCATTTGGAATTATTTAATAAGTATTCATGGACAAAATATAATTAACATCAGTCAGACATTTGAGCGGACATTTTCAGCCCTAAAGCGAATTAAAACTTATGCCAGAAATACGACAGGGCAGGCTCGACTTTCAGCATTAGCTTCGATGGCGATAGAAAAGGATGGAACTTCTTTATGGAACTGAAACACACGGATAATCTGTACGACAGAGTAATTGAACTCTTTTTGAGGAAAGAAAGGAGGATGGATTTTGTGTACAAATAATAAGGATTTTTGGTGAGTAAAATGTTGCTATTTTCCTAAATAATATAGCAATTTTATGAGGTTATTATTATTGATGCTTTTTTATGTGTGTCGCAGCTGTAGCACCTCGGGTTTGTTTCTTTAGTAAAGGCATTTATTCTGGATACACGAGTTATCTATCTGCGATGCAATGGCAACGGGTGTTTGTTCGGTTTGTCATGTTTCAGTCTTCAGTCATGTTTCATGAGAGAGAATGACAGCGATAGAGACGAGAGAGAATGACAGCGATAGTTAGAAGCGTGAGATAATTAGTGATTAGTAGTGTTAGTAACTTAATCTAAATCCCTAATGTTAGTAGATTAGTTGGTTAGTACTAGCCTATATACATCTAACTAATATATACAAAGTGTAATTAGAAAGTAAGAAGGAAGTAAAACGAGATTAGAAACGAAGACGGAAAAACCGAAACATAGAATTTCCCGAAGTGCATGACAGAACGAGAATGAAACATGACTGAAGAAAGATAAATAAACAAAGTGCAAAAACAAACCGAACAGACACTCAAAACATAACAATAAGATGGCTTTTATAGCCATAAAATAGTTATTGAGGGGTGGATTGATTCAGACGGAGCACTACTGAAGGCCTAGGTGTGAAATGCACGGCCCGCCACTGCAGTATTGTATGTCATGTGTTAGACTTCTGAGGTTGTAATGTTAAATATAAATCAACATCATAGGAAGGATTTACATATGCTTTTTGGAGTGTGCTACTTTCAAACAGAGAATATGAAACTCATACAATTTTTTTCATATGTTTTTCAGAAAAATAACATTTATACAGTTAATGATCCAACTGACAGGTATCCACATAATACATACAACTGGTGCCTGCCAGGGCTGGGGTCAATTCCATTTCAATTCAGACAATTCAGTTCATGAATTGAAATTGAATTCATGAAATGAAAAATGGCCTATGAGGATTTTCCAATGAATGAATTCAATTTAAATTAATTTCCTGAATTGGCTGAATTGAAATGGAACTCTAGTGCCTGCAGTAGTGACAGAGAATATGAGCACTTTAGCTCTTTGAGTCTTGATGATTGCATCGTATCACATGCAACATACACTGTGTAATGTAATAATAGCACCAGGTAAAATAAATATGAAACAAAATTATCTTCTGCCCCTGTGAGAAAGGTTTATGTTTCCTTTATGTAATTTATCTGCTACAAATTTTACATTGATGCTGGTATATTCTGGAGGAAACAAGAATACATTATGTTGAAAGAATGCATGTTTTTCCACAGAAAGTACATTTTGCAAAAGTATCGGTGTTGTGATTCAATGTGGAGATTGTACAGTGCAAAAACAAGTTCAAACAAAAAGGTGCCCAGGAACTTGAGATCCAGCAACACTGAGCTGTGAGGGATATGTATAATACAGCCTATATTACATCCAAATACTGCTTTGGGTATTAGATTAGATTCAGGGTTATGCTTATCCTTAGGATTCCAGTAAAGGTGATCCCACTGGATCCTCATTTTGTCGATAACACACACCACATATTGGGCACTTAGCTGCATATCATTAATTAAAAATTCCATCTGTCTATCGCAGAAACGGTTTAGCACTGTGGTGATTGTGAGACTTGCGAGGTCCGGACACTCGCTCTGCATGAAGGGATTCTCCTCACTGATCCCAGACACTTCCTCGTTCAAGGTTACCAGCACTTTAGCTTTATGCCAGTTCCGTAGCTGCACGGGAAGCCAATTGAATCTTTTGTAATGGAATTGACCTGACCTTCTGAGCTATGTCTCCTCCCAGCCTGAACAACTGCAGTTTTTTTCCTTTTTGCATTGTACTGTGAGTTAATTTACTAAGTGCAACTGACTCTGTAAACAGGCAGACCAATGTGACGCAGCCTGACAGAGACAGCCCATGGCCACCATCCCCCTCCTTACATAAAGCTCTAGACAATACCCCTCTGTATCACAGCAAACCAAGTACATCACCACAATACAGGAACAGGAAAGCTGATGCCATGCAATTTCAATGGCTTATTTTTAGGGATGGAAAAATGAATGAATGAATGATTAAATCTTTGTTGAAATCTAAATGGATGGAAATGGAATGCACATTTTTTATGTAGGAAAAATATTAAAATACGCATTTTATGGGCTGTCAGGTGAAAGCCGTGGTTTTCAATGTAGTGAGGCTGAGTCCTTTATGGAATTGTAACTGTGGCTGGCACCCCCACAGGGCGGTGTATGATTGGCTGTAGTGCTGCTCGCACCCCCACAGGGTGGTGTATGGCTGTAGTGCTGCTGGCACCCCAACAGGGCAGTGTATGATTGGCTGTAGTGCTGCTGGCACCCCCACATGGCGGCGTATGATTGGCCGTAGTGCTGCTGGCACCCCCACAGGGCAGTATATGATTGGCTGTAGTGCAATCCAAAGATGGACAGAAGTTGGTTGTTCCTGGCCCAAGGAAAAGTGACTCCTTTCCTTGATCTGGGACCTTCAGCCTGCCTGTGCCAAATGAAAGTGTGAAAATAAACAGCAGTTGGCAGCACACACTTCTGCTGGTGAAACTAAACATATTTACCAATGTGTTGATGGTTAATTAAGCCCTTTACTAGAATGAAAATCAAGTGATATGAGTGGTATCGCACATTTCTGCACATCTACAAAGAAAGTGTTATGAACATGTTATAAAAACATCAGTGCCAAAATAAAGGAAACACTTGAGTAAATGAGGGATACAAAGTATATTGAAAGCAGGTGTTTCTATACATGTGTGGTTTCTAGGTTAATTTAACCATTAACATCCCATCATGCTTAGGATCATTTATAAACATGTAATAGTTGCCCATTATTTTGGCTACCATGGCTAGAAGAAGAGATCTCAGTGACTTTGAAAGGAGGGGTGAAAGAGTGACTTTTTTGGGGGCATGTTTGGAAGGAGCTTTAGTGTCAAGACTGTTCAGGAGAAACAATGGATAAGGTGATGTTGGCATGGAAGTCTGAGGGAAAGGCATCGTCACAGGGGACACTGTGGTCGATTGAACCATGATGTCCGTGCATTGGTTCAAGATGCAAGGCAAAACAGAGGAGCAACTCTGAATCAGTTGACTGCAAATATTAATCTAGGGAGTAAGCAGGCAGTTTCATCAAGAAAAGTCCATCGACAACTTCACATAGAGGGATACTATCAAAGTCAAAGTCAAAGTCAGCTTTATTGTCAATCACAGTATATACACGACATACAGGGATTGAAATTGCGTTTCTCTCTCATCCACAGTGCAGTTTAACATCAATACAAACAAACAGCACACACACAATACAAAACACACAATATAAAAACGAAATCTAAAAATAGTTATAAATATAAATATAAAATATGTAAATGGTGCAAATGAATGCTGTGCAAATGTTGATTTAAGGGGGGGTGGAGGTCAGGTCAGGGGGGGGCAGGGGGCAGAGGAGGAAGGGGGGAGAGTTGGAAGAGAGTTCAGCTTCCTGACAGCCTGGTGGATGAAACTGTCTCTCAGTCTGCTGGTCCTTGCCGGGAGGCTCCTCATTCTCTCCTCCCGACGGCAGGAGACTGAAGAGGCGGTGTGAGGGGTGGGTGGAGTCACCTGCAGCGCAGAGTGCTTTGCGGACCAGGCGTGTGTTGTAAATGTCCTGGAGGGAGGGGAGGGAGGCTCCAATGGCCTTCTCAGCTGCTCTCACTATGCGCTGCAGGGACTTGCGACTGGCCTCAGTACACCCTCCGTACCACACCGTTATGCAGCTGGTCAGGATGCTCTCGATGGTGCCCGGTAGAAGGAGCGCATGATGGGGGCTGGGGCTCTAGCTCTTTTCAGTTTGCGGAGGAAGTACAGGCGCTGCTGAGCTTTCTTGGCCAGTGATGCGGTGTTGATATTCCAGGAGAGGTCTTCTGTGATGTGCACACCCAGGAACTTGGTGCTGCTCACTTCTCCACCGCAACATCGTTGATGGTCAGTGGAGGGTGCTGGGTGTGAGTTCTCCTGAAGTCGACAACAGTCTCCTTTGTCTTCTCCACATTGAGAATGAGGTTGTTGTCACTGCACCATCTGGTCAGTTGGCTCAGTGAAAACAACCTCTGGTGGGGTTGCAGGGCATAAACCCCTTATTACACCTAAAAATGCAGGTTTGCGAGTCAATTGGTGCAAAGAACACAGTTTTTTCCACTGCGTTCTACTGAGCAGTGGAAAAAAATGAATATGGTCAGATGAGCCATCCTTCACTGTGTTCTCAACAATCTTCCTGGCATGGTTTAGGTCCACTCAACCCTGTTGAGCCAACCCATGGCTGTCCCAGTCACCAGATCTCCACCCAGTTGAACACTTATGAGAGATTCTGGAGTGGCACCTGAGACAGCGTTTTCCACCACCATCACCAAAACACCAAATGAAGGAATTTTTTGTGGAAGAATGATGTTGCATCCCTCCAACAGAGTTCGAGACACTTGTAGAATCTATACCAAGGTGCATTGAAACTGTTCTGGTGGCCCAAGGCCCTATTAAGTCACTTTATGCTGGAGTATTACCTTGCCTGCCCAGGCTGTATCCTGGTTTTCCTTGTAAAGGTTACCATATGAATGACAGACTTCTGGGGCTGAATAACATGGGACTTTTGATTACTTAGATGCTCTAATTAGTGACAGCCATTAAATGAGGGATGTCCCTTTGTAGTGACATCTGGTTCACTATGAATGTCCTGTCTGGGGAGGGGGGCTCACACACCACCCAAAGGCTGTAAATAAAACAAGGCTTCCTGCACCACCCCAACAGGGTGGAGGGCTGGAAGGGCATGGCAGGAAACGGGATCTCATGACACTCATGTGCACGCTGTTCTGACATGCAAACAAAACACATAAAAAAGCACTCTGAAAAGTGAACACACACAAACGGCGAATAAATCAACGCGCTATCATGCGAGAATTCATGCATGGCTAATGTTTGTGATCACTTGAAACAAAAAGGGGGGGATGGGGGGATCCAAAGAGAGGGGTAATGGTACACCGTGGAATCTCAATGCGAAAAGACAGCACATGGCGATGACTCACACATTTTGCATTTTTCAAAACAGGCTATTATTTGTGAGACTGCTGCTCTGGCTACGTGAGAAGGATATAAAAGCGTGTGCATGTGGTGTGCAGGTATCCCCCTGCTGTGGACCCACTCCCCAGGAGCAGACAGGATGCAAGTCCACAAAAGATACCAGCACAGAAGAATCACACACTCCCAATGCTGAAATGTTCATACCCATTCATTACCCATTTCCTGTATTGGACTGGACCGGAGCAAGTACCTGACAAATGGGCACAAAAAGCATCCGGGAACATTGAAATACAACATCCGATACTTATCTTTGCAAAATGAACTTTCTGTGGAAAGACATTCTTTCAGCATAATGTATTCTTGTTTCCTCCAGAACATAGCAGCATCGATGTAAAATCTGTTTTTCTGGTGCTGTAATTACATTACACAGTGCATGTTGCATGTGATATGATGCAATCATCAAGACTCAAAGAGCTAAAGTGTTCCTATTCTCTATCACTACTGCAGGAACCAGAGTTGAGGTCAATTCCATTTCAATTCAGTCAATTCAGGAAATTAATTGAAACTGAATTAATGATTTATTTATTGAAAAATTCTAATAGAACATTATGGGTATATTTCAATTAATTAACTGAATTGTCTGAATTGAAATGGACTTGATGCTAACATTGGCAGGCAGCAGTCATATTTATTATGTGGTTAGCTCTCAATCGGATCATTAACTGTATAAATATGTGATTTTTCGGGAACTTATGAGAAGATGGGATAAAAAACAAAATAAGCTTAGGCTCTGGCATTTCAGACCTATGGTAGCAACAGCTGTATACACACCCCTCTTCACTACATCAAAGTCTGTACAGCAATGCAATGTTGCACCTATATACAGCAGACAGCAGATGCAGATGCATAGCTCACTTGGTAGGGAGTGCGAAGAGATCTGGAGCTACACTGCTTGCCTGATTCAAGGTTTTACCTTTTATGTATAAAACAGCCTCTGAACACGTGTCCAGGAAATCGTGTGATTTTCATTTTCCTGTGCACAATGCTCATTTCCATTAGACACATCGCTCAAAATTAATGGAGAATATCCATTCTAACTTCACATAAATTCGACCTAATAGACACAAGCAAGATTAAGGAATCATTAATGTGTGTGATACTACTTATAACATTGGCAATGCCATACAGAGTACATACTTCGATCACTCTTGGCTCAATGATATTATGTCCAGGATATTTCTTCCCTGATCATAGCCAGTTTCTGTGGGTTTACGCAAGCTGACTTTCGTAAAATCTGAGAGAATTTAAGGAATATAGATTGGGTAAAACTTGTAGATTGCAAAACTGAATGACATTTTTTTTACATTTAAAAGGATTGTTGTTGATAAATATTGTAAATTCATTCCACAATTAAGAAAAAATAAGATGGAAAAAGCAGTCTCTGCAGTGAATGAATACATCTATATGTGAGATTTTGAGACAAAAAAAGAGACTGTACATATAAAAAAGACAATTTGGGCTAAGGCTAAAAAAGAAATAAAGGCAGCTAAAAGGCACATTGAAATGAAAATTCCCCAAGATGCTAAAGGTAATCCTAAGCAGTTTCTTTTTCAATATTGCAGTAGACAAAGGAAAGTTAAGGAAGAGGTTAAATAAATTAAGAATAAGTACATTACATTACATTACAGGCATTTAAGGAGCATTGCTTTATAAAAATAAAGACATTGCTGACATCCTAAACAGTTACTTTGTTGAGAGCTTTACCAGAGATGAAGCTATAAATATGGCTGAATGTACATCCTTTTCCTTATTTACAAAAATGATCTTGATAGAGATATTAGTAGCAAAATAGGTACATTTGCAGATGATACTAAACTTGGGGATTTAGCAGTTGGAATCAACTAAGGTAATCCACAATGATTTAAACAATACAGTAGGAGACAGAAACATGGCATGACATTCAATATTGGTAAATGCAAAAGATAAGAACCTAAACGAAAGATATACAAAACAAAAATAGTGGGGCCAGAATTTCTCCACTCTTGGATGGCATCCCCAAATGGACTTTGCAAGCTCCAAAAAACAAGGTTTCTTCCAAACCTTATTGAAAACACAAACACACTTTCCAAAATGAGTTGCCTCTGTCCCACTCAGATTGAAACCACTGTCAGAATATAGCATCACCGTCTCTATCCACGCGCTCCATTTCGGGTCTTTAGTACACTTTTAAAATCCCCAGGAAAGGGACTGCCCCTGCCCCATGGACGTAGGCAGCATACCAAACAAAGAAAGTTTACCAAACAAAGAAAGTCTATGTATTCCTACTACCTGTTCCTAACAATGGTTTAACACCTGCAAGGAATAGAAATGGCATGTGTACTGGGCGTTGTGAATTGTGGAAATTCATACAATATTAATAATGTATATATTAAGAACTCCATTAAAGCAGAAAATCTGACTCATTGGTTTTAAATATAGAAATTGATCTGAGGAATAAGAAGTTACAATTGTTTTTGTAGCTGTTCAATCCTTGGTACTCCTTCTTACCACATACATATAAAGAAAAAATAAAGTGTAATATTTCACCTAAAACAAGTACATTGTTTTTACTAGAAGTGGTAGTAGAAACAGTAGCCTCTTTGCAGATGCTGTTGTCCAGGGTAGACAAACATGGGGAACATTAATTACGGTACAATACATGTAAAACAATTCTAGAATAAAATGCTACATTTAAAATAAAATGAAAAGAAGAAAACATTATTTGTTAAACAGAATTATAATTGTCGGGGAGGTGCATTTTAGTCATCCTCCGCAGACAGAGTGGGGCCATCTTTGGCGGGTTTAGGGCTCTGTGAGTGAAGCCAGGGCACTTGGGTATGTAGCAGTGGTGAACCAATGCCACACCCCACAACTTGGAGAAAATTATTATTATGGCCTGCCAGATTAAGGTCAACGTGGTATGATTGGCCTCATCATTTGGTAACAATGGTCTTGAGCAGGGCCGTGCACAGACATTTTGGGGGGCAGGGGCTCAAGCAAAAAAAAAGGGCACTCACCACACCGACACGCACTATTCCCACCCCAATGTTGCCACACCGCCGCAATCCATAATCACACACTATGTTCATAACATGGGACCTGTTTAAATTCTACTGAAACACATTATTCCATGAAGAAACCACAGATTTGATTTAGTAATACAAGTCAGTCACTGTAAGTAATGCAGTCAGTCAGTGTTCAGTTGTTTAGACCAATTCAGTCACATTAGATCAGTGGTTTCTTTGAGAAAGAAAGTTAGGAAGGATGCAATTTAATGGCATTCAAACAGATCATACCTTTCCAGTATGTACACTTCCTAAGTGTGGCATGGTTCATGCTCTACAGATTGTATTACCCTGTCTACAACAGCAATTCACACAAACATCACATAGACCTTAGTCTTCGATCTTTATTCCAGGAACAGGAATAACAAAACATAAAACACATGCAATAAATAATTGAATTAACACTTTCATGTTTTTTTGTTACACTGCATATATTTTATAAATGAGACATATGGTACAACTACTGAACTACAGTTTGATTTTAGTAACATGTTTTTGAGCATCATACTGAGAGGAAAAGAAACCACAGTATTATATTCTATTCAAAAACGCACGCATGCACGCACGCACACACACACACACACACACACACACACACACACTACTTAAACACACTCCTATATATTTGTTACATCTATGCATATGGCTGAAAAACTGATCCAAGGTCAGGGAGGTTAGAAGTATGTTGCCTTTCATTGGAGACAGGTGTATTTGCCTCTTCTAGCAGTGTTTATGCTGCTTCTTATTTCCCAATCAAAATGGACTGATTGATTGATTGGTTGAAACTTGTATTTTAACAGGGAATCACACTGCTACATGCCCAAACAATAATACACCTTTAAATATCAAGTTTTTAGAAAACTGGCTATAAAGAAAAGGGGGTGACTACACTAAACTAGCAAAACTATGCAAAACGTAACTACCTGCTTCAGAAATTAATTGCATATTTGTAAGTTGTCCTGCATGACGGAGATAACATCGTTTTAATGATAATTAGACTAGCTTACTTGCTTGCGAGTACCGAGGCTAGTAATGACGAATTACAGCATGAAGGTGGCAAGTCCTACTGACCTACTTCATCTGTTTTTTTTACGGATATATAACATAAAAAGTAAGTAAGTGTTGTTTAATCGTGGTTTCATAATTACAACAGTGCCTACTCTAGTGATATCATTCACTGTAACCAAACTGGGGCTGGGGATGCGGTGCTTTTCATGACAAGTTGTATTCGGAATGTCGGAAGACGCAACGTTGATTGATTGATTGATTGAGACAAAACCATTTGGAAGGGGGGAGGGGGGGGGTGTACTTTTAAATTGATAAGGTGTATTTTTTCGTGGATACTACTATACATTTCCCACTTTATATTTGGTAGAATTTCTATAACAAATAAAGAAAAAATTAAGTACAATTAACACCAGACAAAAAAAGGGCACTTTTTGACTCTGCGGGCAAAAGGGCAGGGGCTCAAGCCCCCCTTGGGCCCTATCTGTGCATGTTCCTGCTCTTGAGCATAGTATGCCTCTCCAAATATCAGCTCAACCAACATCTCGGTATAAACGAAGCTGGCTTCCCCAGGCTATAGTGATGTTTGATATTGCCACGATTCTCAACATGAGAGGAGCATATCAATGGCAACCTTGAAAAGATATCTTGTGGTAGTAAGTGACCCAAAACAAAAATATAAAAAGGGAGTCTGAACCTGGCTTGCCTGGACCTTCCCACAAATTATGGGCTAAGAAGGGAGTGAGCCAACCCCCCCTCAACATTTAAAGTCTGACCTGTTGGTGACACGATGTTTCGATTTTGGGTGGGAATCATACAAGTTTCTTTTTCCTGTTTTCTCTTGAAAGATCTGGTTCCAGCTAACACCTCGGCTGCATGTGTTTTTATTTGGAGAGAGACATTACATTGCATTACATTACATTACATTAGAGGCATTTAGCAGACGCTCTTATCCAGAGCGACTTACACAGTTTCACATTTCTTTACATACAATCCATTTATACAGCTGGATATTTTACTGAAGCAATTCAGGTTAAGTACCTTGCTCAAGGGTACAACGGCAGTGCCCCACCTGGGATCGAACCTGCAGCCTTTGCGTTACAAGCCCAGTTCCTTAACCATTATGCTAACACTGCCGCCCACAAGCTTGGTTTGATATCATTTTATTCCATTTCATCTCTTTCGTGATTGTTACATCTCAATTGTATGTCTAGGATTTAGTATTTGTTAAGATAGTTGAACCTACGTCTGTCGATTGGACGTTGAATATTTTGTCTAACTGTTGTAACTGAATAAACCAGCTGTTAATTTTAATTTAATTGTGAGTTGTATATTTTGATGAAGGTAGATCCACCAGATTGCTCTGCCTATGAACAAATTTGGTGATTTAATTGATAATTGCTATCCTGTGTAGTAATTATTATATTAAATCAAATAAATATAGTTTACATGTAGGATAAGTGAGGGCCTTTTAATACGTAATCCCACTTGTGTACAGTATTCAGAGTGCTGAACTCTAAACCATGGCATTTGACTGTTAAGGCTACTGGATTCAGGGAATAGACCATTTTTATTCTAACTTCAATGTTCCAACATAATCATGCAAGCTGGCTGGACCATGCTACAAACTATAAGAGAACCAGCACATAAAAGACTCAAAATTAAACATCAAAATATGTTGAAGACATTACAGTAAGATGAAAGAACTGAGCACAGCAGTAGCATTTGTATGCTAGCAGATTCAAGGAGCAGATTTATATATTAGTTGAAAGCAGTTACAGTAATCATAATGACTGCTGCGATAATGAGATTGCATTGGATAACATTGTATTAGATGCACATTACTACAAAACATATTTAATACATGTAGTAATCCAGATAAATATAATTAAATTAGATATCATTAAATGAAACAAATCCTGGCTTCTGTTTAATGTCAAAAGAATTAGAAATATTTTTAAATAATTAATAAATAATTGATTGGGGAAAAACAATAAATAAGATCATTCAACAAATTAGCATGGTTAACATACATCATATTGTAATACATGCTACATCACTTCAATCAAATGATTCATTTTGAGATTTCCGTCTTATTAATCATCACTGGGTATGAATGATGAGAGATCTGAATGTTAATAACCAACCACAAGAATGTGCAAGGTACTTCAGTGTAGCTATGACTGTTTCCGTTGCTAAGCAAGGCTGGTTGCTATGCGAGCACAAAAGCAGGCATATTTGTACTGCTGAAAATTGAGGGCATTCCTTGAAATTTGGATCATTGTATGCTACAGTGCCTTGTTTAAGGTTCAATTCATAAGCATTCCTATAAGCAGACAAACAGACTTCTATTCATGAACAAACCTTCATAAACCTCACATTGCAGTTCATTTTACACTTAGAGAGCAACAAAAATGTATTCATCTGGGTAGCCAGTGCACAATTCCATGATTAAAATAACTGAACAAGGGGGACTCGGATAGCGTAGCAGTCTAACGCACTCGCATTGACTGGTGCTTTTCGAGTGTGAGCTGCCTCTTGCGGTCGTGGTTCAAAACCCGATTGTGCCAAACTGGCCCTGGGGCCCTGATTGGGGGCCCTGATTGGGGGCGGCATTTGGCTGTCCACCCCAGGGGGGAGGGTGAGCCGGCACAAACTCGCCGAGTAGCGTGACGGGTGTCTCCAGAACATGGCTGGGCAAGTTCATCGGAGGAGGCGGATCATCGCAGGCCTCGGGAAATTAGCTTGACCCGGAGGACGGGCGGCGAGTCCGTGGGGGAGGGCGATTTGACATAAATAGAGGGTATAATTGGCCACTAAATTGGGAGAAAAACAGGAAGAAATTGGAAATAAAATTAAAAAAATACATTAAATAACAAGTATAATTGGACCTTTAATCATATAGTGCAATAAGTCTAGCTCTTAGGCTCTACAGTAGGTGACCTAAATCAAATGCAACCCTTTAAAACTCCAGCAGGTGGACACTCCACCAACTTCACCCTGGCCTTTTGTCACTCAGGATAGTGCCTTGCTGGTGCCCCCATATGGCTGTTTCGAGGTACTGCACTCCATCGATGTGAAGAGGACCATGGGGGGCACGAGGGGTCTGGAGACGGGGAGCCACTTGTACTGCAAGTCCTGAGAGGGGGGGCTGAGGTCCCAGGCGTAGTGCTGCAGCAGATATCCACACACCACCTGCGTGGGAATAGAGAGAGAACAGGTCCACATCTGGGTCAAACACATATTTAAATATCTTCAGTTTTCAGATGCTGGTAAAAAAATTATTTGATCCTGCAAGATCCCTGAGAATTTTCAATGAAGCATGTCACTAACCAAAATGTACAATCATATAAAATAATAATTTTAAAATGTATGAACTGAAATACTTTGAACCCCCTTATTTTTGTAATTTTTCATGACTACATTCTGTCATTTATAAATAAACTGACTAGCATTTCCCACAAATGTTGTGGACATAGGTGATAACCACAAAAATGTGCACCAAAATCTAAAGTCTATGGGTCTTTAAGCAAACATTATATTTGGTTTCCATGTTTGACACGACAGGATGTGGCCAGAACCATGACAAGTAATTAGTGCACATGTACAGGACATAGACAATATAATGGAAACACCAAACAATATGTGAATATTTATGAACTACTGACAGGGTGGGCAGCCCATTGTGACGGCACATCCCGCTGTTCGCCGCCAGAAGGCGGCACTGGACACTTCATTTTTCCGTAATTGCCTTATTGTATTATTGTTTAATGGTTTTATTGTCTTGATTGTTTAAGTGGATTATTGTTTCAGTGTTTTCACCTATCTCGTTTACGTTCACTATTTAAATATTTAAGCTTTCATAGATCTGTGCTCAGTCTTGAGTTTATCTTGCCCAGAGTTACTGCCAGCGTTTGTATGCTTACCAGGAGTCTTTTGTGTATACCCTTTTGTCTTTGTGTTATTTTGGTTTACTGTTTTCGAGCTATATGTTTTGGGAACCGTGTTCATTCTACTTTTGTTTGTTAGCTGTTTAGTCTTTGTGTTACCTTCTGTCACGTTTGTACTGCCCAGAAGTATTTCAGAAAAGATTTTCATTTCTCATCGCATCTCTGTCTCCGCCTCATCTCTGCGATTGGGTTCGCTAAACCACCAGCCGTCCCGTTACACCCTTTGCCTTCAGAACAGTTTGTACAGAATAACAGAATACTCTTATACAAGATTGTAACTGTTTATAGTGGGATATTGGTCCATCCTTAAAGAAGGAAAGCCTCCAGGTCTTTAAGATGAAGGCGATGGAAATCTATTCTGCACTCTATGTTCCAGAACAGAGCTGTAATTTGTATTGATGCACCTGCAATTCAGGCACCAACTATTTGATCAAATAGACCAAAACAAAAGGCCTACAGGCATTCTTGATGTTAAAGAATGCGGTTTTCTTTAATGTATTTGACCGCTCCAGACCCTGAGTGGCTTGTCCTCATCCTTCAGGCTCAATAGTGGTAGATAGCAGCGTTTAAAAAAATTATTACACACAAGCATAGCTTGTGATTGATGGCTAGCTAATTTGAACAACAAAACATGGTGTTGCTCTACATACAGTAGCCTAGTTGACAGTTGCTAAATTAGTATATTTCAGCTGTTAGCCAGTGCTTAACCCTCTGAGGTCCGTGCTAAGCTTTTAGATGGTTTTTGATTTTGGCATGGTCTGATATTTATCTCAATTTCATCAATTTAACACACACTTACTCCAAAGTGTTTGATATTTTTATTTGAAGGACAATCACAGCTACATTTGTATGCCATCAATAGTTTGGTCAGTATCATATGCAGCTTGTAAATAGATCTACAAACACACAAGTTAAAAATAGTAAATTTTTCTGCTGTCACAAAAGTTGTGAAAGCACACACTAAACTATAGTGACGAATTGTTTTGCCAATGTGCGTTTGTTCATCAAGGTCTTGGTTATGTAAGGGTGTGAAAACAGTTTAGCACATCTGAGATCTAAATAGCTAAAAACCTGTTTTTATCAGAACTGGTCACATTTATTTCAGGCTGTGGGAGGGCTAAATGCTAAATACCTGAATATTCATTATTCATTGTCCACACCTCTAAGATCTGTCAGATGGGCCATCTCTTTCCCTCATTGTGTGCCTATTGCAATTTGTTACGTTGCAACACGCGGAATATGCTTGGCGTCACAAGACGCGGAATTCATATATTTTCACGAGTATTTGAAAACAAGCGAAATAAATAACATTTTAGGCTGTTTTAAAAGTATTCTTCCATAGATCTTGTGTGCATATTGCAATTTGTTACGTTGCAACACGCGGAATATGTTTGGCGTCACAAGACGCGGAATTCATATATTTTCACGAGTATTTGAAAACAAGCGAAATAAATAACATTTTAGGCTGTTTGAAAAGTATTCTTCCATAGATCTTGTGTGCATATTGCAATTTGTTACGTTGCAACACGCGGAATATGTTTGGCGTCACAAGACGCGTATTCATATATTTTCACGAGTATTTGAAAACAAGCGAAATAAATAACATTTTAGGCTGTTTGAAAAGTATTCTTCCATAGATCTTGTGTGCATATTGCAATTTGTTACGTTGCAACACGCGGCATATGTACGCGGAATTCATATATTGAATATATATACGAGTATTTGATAACATGGCAAATCAAATATAGTTACTTACTCTTGGTCAGTTATTGTCTTCGTCGCTTTCCATCAATGCTCTCAAACAGTGCAGCGCAGACAATCTTTCCATCTTGAATAAAATTGTATGTCTGTATAAAATCTTGCTTCAAATTGTCACAGTTTGTGTTGTTTACGCCGGCGTTTTCACACATGGCCCCACGCCCCTCCCCCACACACCTCCCTGAAATTAGCACCTAGTTACCATGTCAATAGAAGGGGGACGTTACTACCAGGTAAAAAAGAGAGTAAAAGGCAAGGTTTACCTTTGGTCTAATTAACCTAATTTAAAAAATCCCATTTGATTTGCCAGTGCTCAAATCGGAAAGTCGCGATTCTAAGGTTTCTGTCAATGTTTTTGTCGCGTGTGTATGATAAAATATCGCAAAGTTAGAAATAGTAATATACTTTTATTGCTGCTGGGAGCGGCGCCGCTCCCGTCGACCTCAGGGGGTTAAGGTAAAATGTTTGGGGAAACTCTTACCTGGAAGTATGAAGCATGCACTGTACTTTTCATTGAAGTTTTAACTCAATGATGTTTTGCAAACTTGACACACTGAAGATGTTTACAAAAGTTCTGACAACCTAGCAAACCAAAACTAGCATGCAACTTTCATAGCAAGTCAGGTACTAGCAGATGTGACCATGTGACCATCAGATAAGGTAGAGGAAAGGAGAGGGGAATCTCAGATCGCTTCCATCAGGTACAGTAGGAGGAGCACGAGCTGTTTCCCCTGGAGACAGTCCAATCACACTTAGCAGTAGCTCAGTGAGGCACAAATTAAACAAAATATAGGTAATGATTTCAATGCATGAATGTGTTCAAACCTGATCGGCAGTGGTTCAGAGTTTTTATTGAATAATAATAATAATAATAATAATAAATAAACCATTGTTGGTGACACACTTACAGGTGAATGACATTTCTGGGGGATTGTTTAGGAGAAAAGGTATGAGGCTTCTAGGCTTTGCTAAGGGTGTCCATAGGTATGCCTCTACAGGATACATTTTTTCAAATGTTGCGTAAATGATACCATAACAATGCAGCAAAAAATGATTAATATTGGGGCTCCTGAGTGTTGCATCTGGCTAATGCTCTCGTGCATCGTGCAGTGATAATTCCCACAGTCCACATCAAATCTGTGCTGTGCCAGTTATGGTTTGGACAGGGAATCCCACGTGGTGACACAGTTGCCAGGGTCAGTGGGCAGTGCAAATTCTGCCTCACCACTCACTAGCGCCCCCTCTGGCCAATTGGGTGCCTGCAATTTGTCTATGTCTCAGCAGCACAGCGCAGTTGCTGCTGTAGTTCAGCTGGTGGATAGTGCAGTGGAAAAGAAGTGATTAACTGACAGTGCAGTAGTGTCCTGAATTGAGGAAGGATGCTGCAGCCATCGGACAGAACTACAGCATCCCAAAATCAGATGAACAAGGGGAGTGGTGATGAGGTAAACAAATGATTAACATCCAAATTCTCCATTCAAACAGCAGCAAATGATTAACATCCAAATTCTCCACCTGAACAGCAGAAAATGATTTTGCAATAATGTGGAATAAAAACCATTTTCAAAGGATTATGAATGAAAGGCTCTTAGCTATCAGTACAGGCAATGCTATTCTGTGTTTCTCTGTGTCATTCTTGCCACAGTTCAGAACCAAACCAGCAATGGAGGCAAGTAAGAATTGCTGACAATCTGATATTCCTAGCAGGCTGCTAGGACCACCAAACCACTGAACAACAAGGAAAGCCTGCCATTGGACGAGAGTATTCAGGCAACAAGTACTTTATTTTTCTCCCAATTTGGTAGCCAACTGTCCCCTCTATTAATGCTGCAGTGGGTAACTTGCACTCCGGGCAAGTGTCTTTACTGTTATGCCACCCCTTTTTCACATTTTATAAACCTACTACTTTTTATTTCTTGGGTAAAAATTTACCCATGTAGCTGCTACCACCTCAAAATGCCTGGCACATTAAAATGAAGAGCTGGCAGGTCTGCAAGAGGGAGGACGCAACCTCAAGGAACACATTACCGATAGCTTTGTCTGCCTTTCTCAAGGCACATACATAATATGGCCTATGTCTGCAAGGTGCATTTCAGAGCTAGAGATTAGCAGTAATACTTACCCCAAGCCTTTCATAGCTAGCTTTCTTGAGCCAGAAACAAACTTTTATTATATTGAGTGTGTCTGCCGCTCGCAAAAATTTGACACAAAGCTAGCCGTGGTATTAACGTGAACAACCTTATTGCTGTTAAAACCCACCATTTCGTAGCTGCTAACCACAATGAATCAATCATTAAATTTGGTTTAATAAACATCAGATCCCTCACTCTCAAAGCAGTTCTTGTGAACAAATTAATTACGCATAAGAATCGTAATCTACCATGTTTAATAAAAACCTGGCTCAGGCCTGATGATTACGTTTCACTAAATGAGGCATCTCCTATGGGTTTTTTTAAGTACTTAGAACTCATGTTCATCTGGCAGAGGTGGTGGAGTTGCAGCTATGTATCAGTCCACTCTGACCTTAAACCCAAAGTCTGTAAATAAGTTCTCCTCTTTTGAATCTCTTTTGAGTTCTTCTCATGCCTCACTTTTTCAGCAGATAAGGTTGTGATTGTAGGTGATTTAAATATACATGTAAATAAGGTTAATGATCCACTAGGAACAGCTTTTGCATTCACTATCAACTCTGTAGTTTTTGTAGAGAATGTTTCTAGACTTACCCATTGCCATAGCCATACCTTAGACCTTTTGCTATCCAATGGTATGATGTTTTCAATTTTACCATCGCTCCCCATAATTCTGTATCATTAGATCATTTTCTTATTGCATTTGAAATCCAGGCAACCAGCCCATATACACTGGAGCCTAAACATTATTATAGCCGGGCATTTAATCCTTCTAATATTCCAGGTTTTACAAATACGCTCCTAGAGTCATTCTTCTCCAGTGAAAAATATGATGAATCATCACTAGACCAATTAACTAGCCAGAATCTTGTACTCTAGGAAGCACCCTCGTCATGGTTGCCCCTCATAAAATAATTAAATGTAGTCAGAAGAATCTTACACCATGGCACAATGATACCATACAATGATAGCATGCCCTGAAGCAGTCCACAAGAAAACTGGAGCGCAAGTGGTGTTCAACAAAGCTAGGTGTTTTTTGCCTTGCATGGAAGGATAGCTTTCTGCAGTGCAAGCAATCCCTTGATTCTGCTAGATCTGCCTATTTCTCAAATCTGATTGAGCACAATAAATATAACCCAAGATTTTTATTTAACACCATAAACAAATTAACTAAAAAACAATGATCAAATAATGGTAGCAATTCCACTAATTTCAGTAGTAATGATGTCATGACTTACTATAATGAAAAGATTGAAACCATTAGGGCCTAGATCTCCTCTTCTGGCATCACTCTTCCTAAAATCTGTGAACAGCCCAGCATGCTGACATCACAGGAAGAGGTACTGAGAGTAATATTAAAATGTTTTGCTCCAATTGACATTGATGAGCTGACCAAACTGGATAACTCCTCAACACCTACCACCTGCCTGCTTGACCCTATACCAACAGAATTGATTAAATAATTCCTCCCTGTGCTAGGCCAGCACATGCTAAAAATGATTAACACATCCCTATTAACAGGATATGCACCTAAAATTGTCTGTTATTACGCAGCTACTTAATAAACCAAATCTCAATCCTGATAACTAAAATGATCAATCTCAAACCTCCCTTTCATATAAAAAATATTAGAAAAAGTTGTTGCAAAGCAACTCAACGCCTACCTCCGTACAAACTGTATCTATGAAATATTCATATTAGGATTTAGACCTCAACATAGTACTGAAACAGCACTTGTTAAGGTTGTAAATGACCTGTTACTGCCATGCAACTTGGTGTCTTTTCTTATACTCCACCTAAGCGCAGCTTTTCATCCTGTTGACCGTGAGTGACTACAGGGCTGGGTTGGACTCTGTGATCAAGCTCTCCTGGTTTAGATCATACTTATATGACAGATACCAGTTTTTTCAATTAAATGAAGAATATTCTCATTATTCAAAGGTGAAATATGGTGTCCCGCAAGGGTCAGCGCTAGGGCCACTACTTTTCTCTTTGTACATGCTGCCTCTTGGTGATATTATTCGCAAACACGGTATAGAGTTTCACTGCTATGTTGATGATACACAGCTATGCATTTCATAATGTGCAACAAAACAATGTGTAGCATTAGAGCTTTCTCATTTAGAGGCATGTGTAGCAGATATTAAGGCTTGGATAATTTCCATTTTCTTAATTCAGATAAGACTGAAATGCTGGTCCCAAAAAACGAAGGGAGAAATTATCGAACCCCACTTTAAATCTGCACGGCTGTGTACTTGTGCCAAATATGGCTGTAAAAGACCTTGGTGTCACTATCAACCCAGATCTTACTCTCGATACACTCATATTAAAAAATATCTCCAGAGTGGCCTTCTTTCACTTACGGAATATTGCAAAAAGCAGGCACTTCATATCACCAGGAGATGCGAAGTGTATACATGCTTTTGTCAGGTCAAGGCTAGATTATTGTCATGCCCGTTTATCTGGCTGCCTTAATACCTCTCTAAAGAGCCTCCAGCTGGTTCAGAAGGGTGTTCATATTTTGACCAGAACAAAGAAGCATGAGCATATCACCCCAGTGCTAGCAACACTTCACTGGCTACCAGTTACTTACAGGGCTGATTTTAAAGTTCTGTTCCTGGCTTTCAAAGTCCTACAAGGTCTTGTCCAGCATATTTAAATAATTTTCTCTTACCATACAAGCCCACAAGGTCACTTCGTTCTGAAGCCTATCTGATTGTTCCAAGAATTTCAAAGAATTTTACTGGTGGTAGAGCTTTCTCATATAGAGCCCCACTACTGTAGAACAACCTACCAAAACTGATAAAGGAATCAGACACAGTCTCAATATTTAAGCCTAGGCTAAAAACTCACCTCTACAGTCAGGCATACGATCAGTTATAATCTAGACACAGAGCTGGAGAAGCATGTAACCATAGTTTTGTGGGGCGGAAAGAGCCTTACTATCACCTCTCAACAGCTTCTCAGGCACACTCTTGATGGGGTGGAATTTCTTGGCCCTCTCATGACTGCTTAGATTCTCTATCTCTGTCCTAGTAGCAATGCTGCCATAGTTGACTTCTGGTGGGGTCCCCTGTTGTCCCCATCTTTAATCTCTCACTATACACATGCATTGCTTTTCTCAAACTCCCAAGCTAAGTCCCGAGCCTACTCCATCCTAAGAACCCGCCAGGCACTTGTACCAGTCTGCTACCCCACCCCAGGACCACTGGTTCCAGTAGAAATAAATGAAGTCCCATATTGAGTTGTCTTACACATGGACCCACTGACCACTGTTAGTTATTACAAACTCAGACCCTGGGCTGGCCAGAGGTGGATTGGCTCCCCTTCTTGGGTCTGGTTACTCCTAAGGTTTCTTCCTATTTGTTTCACCTAAGGAGTTTTTCCTTGCCACTGTTGCCTTAGGCTTGCCTTTGTGGGGGTGCAGGATGGAGTCTGATGTAAAGCGTATTGCGACAAATGCTCTGTAAAACGTGCGATACAAATAGAGTTTGATTGATTGATTGATTGATTACCAGGGTTGGGGTCAATTCCATTTCAATTCAGTCAAAAAAGGAAATTAATTGAAATTTGAGTTAATTAAGTGAAAAAACACTTAAAAACACCTAAAAACAATTCAAATTAATTAATTGGAATTTCAATTAAATTCCTGAATTGTCTGAGTTGAAATGGAATGTATCTAAACTCATATTACAAACCTTAATTGACTGACATTTGGGTAAGATGCATCCATACGCAGTCACCCGTTGTGCCGAGCCAGAAAACAAATTAGCATAAATCGTAGCTTCGCTTGCCTCCCTTCCCTCTCCTTCACCAGGAGGGCCTTTGTCTGGGCTCTGCCTTGACAGTGTTTTGTGATAGGTCTGACCTATTTTCCTGCTCTCTAGGGTCTCTTCTGGTTACAGTGAAAAAGTATTGTCAGCGACGACAGTGTAATACATTTAGGGTTAGGGTTAGGGTTAAATGGGATTCTTGGTGAAGCACACCGATTTGTGAGATGTGACAAATTTTCTAGGATAACACAGAGGGAAATTACATCCCATTAATCATGCTCTCAATGTGTTCCTGTTTGCCTTTTGTGGAAAAAGTGGACAGAGCTACAGTGGGTAGATCTGTTGTGCCTGTGTTTCTGTGAGACAAATGGGCCATCTCTTTGAGGGTGGCAGGTTTTGGTCATGCTGAATTTCCTAAAGCCAAACAGTGATGGTTCATTCAGTGATGGCTGACACAATGGATTTTAGCACCTTCTCTGCTGCTGTGGGTCTGGTCTCTGACTCACTGCTGCATCTCTGTGACATTCTGTGTGACAGCCGTGCTACGAGACAGAGGGCCAGATTTACTAAAGAATTGCGACTGCTTTTCCAACGCAAAAGCAGTTGCTACAAGATTGCAATATCTACGTTGGATATACTAAATGGTTGCAATGAGTCAAATCGCTATCAGGATGTAATTTATAGGGGTTAAGTCACTTTCTTTTAGATGAATAGTTGAATCTGTTCATGCATATGTATAACTAGGGTGAACATGTTAAGTTGATTAAGTATTCCGTCTGATTTACTAAATCATGCCTTAATTGTCACTCAATTGCATGAGAATTTTAAGAAAACAGGCAGTATTTTGTGAGCTCTGATATCGCCTAGGTATTTCACATTTCCCACTTTGCATTGCGCTTTCCAAGGTGTTAGTCGCTGTCCCAGCAATGCAAAACAAATAATCACAAATGTTGTTGCAAAGTACCCTGGTTCATGTCATGACAGCTTTATTTTCAGGAATACCTGTATCTACAGACAGCTAAGTCAGAATTTAAAATATATATATTCTATATAGCATACTAGAACTTGAAATAAAAATGATATGAAAGGACACAGGATTTCTATTGACAAATTTGTCATCAGCTAGCAGTCAGTACAAAATCACAGTTCTGATTATTATCTTATTGTGTCATATGCAGTCAGGAGGGTATAGAATGAATCGTGAATACAGTTTTACTTTCAGACACTCTGTGGCCTTCTTCGATCACAAATTTAGTTGTTCTATTCTTTATTCTCATTCTGATATTCTTTCCTTGGTTGGACCACCACCAGTGTCTTTTTCTCGCATTATGTTGTAGGAAGGTTTTTCTTCTGGCCACCAAATAACGCCATGTCATATTTTCTTTACATCATCTCCTGTTTGTTTTGTTATTCCTAATTTATTTCTTTATTTTCTGTTACTCCAAAAAAATGTTCCTCTCTGTAATATGGTGTTGTGATGCTGTAACTCGTTGAAGAATACCTCCATTTCCTGATGTGTAAAATGTTTTATTTTTCTTGTTGTTCCCTCACTACTTGTGCCTGGTTTCTGTGTGTCCATTTCTTGTCATCTGGACATGTGAGAGTGCCATAATGTTTCTGAGCATTTTTATGGGTGTATCCTACAGCAAATTCCCAATGAGGACGTTTAATTAATTTGATTGCATAACTAGAACCAGTCCTAGTAAATTGGTTGTTAATATGTTGCTATTTGCAACCGCAAAATAGCTACAACAAAATAGCAGCTGTCTTTGCGCTTCCACTGTCTTAGTGAATAAACAATTATATAAGGTTGTGCTTTCAACCTTAAGGGATCTGATTCAAGGAGGTCCTGACATTCCACTGAGAGGGAGGAGTAGGCATTCTTAGATTTCTCTTTTTTCTTTTCTTCTTTTTTGGGTCCTAAGTTGCAGCAAAGATCAGTGATAGTTCTAAGGCTGCTAGCTGGCTAGCCTGTTTGGTTATGGCTTTTAGGTGTGTAACAGACTTAGCTAGGTACTGTAGCTAGTGAAAGATTGCTACATAGTGAATGTGGCTAGTGACGAATAAAATATCTTACTGTGACTTACTGTTTACTATCTAGCTATCTATACAAACATGAATCAATGTTCAATTAGCTCAATATGTTACATAGCTAACTACAGTACAAGCTTCTTAGAAATCTAAGCTAGCTAAATAGCTAAATGGCTATTATGTTAACCACAAAGTCCTTGTAATGGTAGCTAGCTACATTATAGTGTATAGAGTTTGGATGCAGTTCTCAAAAGTAACAGGACTTTTTTGAGAAATTTGGGGAATTTTCTTTTCACTTGGAAGTTGTAGGGAAAAATGTGGAAATAAAATGTGATTTAATATATTTTAATTTCAGGCTGTCAGGCAACAAAAGGTGACATTTTTGAGACTGTAGACTTTAAAGGGGCACTGTAGCTGGCAAGAGAATTCACAATCTTACCACATTTACTTTAGTGCTGATGTGTAACCAAAGGTAGGTAGGTAAGCATATCTGTCTCGGATTCACAAATATATATTGTTGCATCCCAAGGGGCAGGACGAGGAAATGGCTGCCTGCCTCCTTAATTCTTGGGAGCTACTGGAGCCGGAAGAACTACGGTTCCCAGCAGCCTGCAGTCCCGCACCTGAACAAAGTTAAGCATTTGGGACTACGGACAGCTGAATGCCATTTGGAGGCCTTTTTAAAGGACTAATTCATGTCACATGGCAGAGGAGTAGGTTGGTGTGTTGGATTGGATTGGTTGGAGGACCCTGTTTGTGTACCGACTTGGACTGCGTGAGGAACTGACCTGGATTTCAACATTGGATTTTGAATGACGACGGATTGTGGTTTTGAATTCCCCCATCCTTTTTGGGTTCGTCAAGATTCCTTTAATAAATTATAGTTTTGTTTATATGACCGCCTCATCTGGGTTATTTAACTGCCTAAGCCAGTCTGTGACTGTCGCCCAACCCCTTGAGACACCACAATATATATAGCAATGCCAACTCCTTAATGGAAAAGGAAAGCCCCCTTGACTAGGTTAAACTGACACATGCTCATTAGGACCTCCAAGAAGCATGGCCTAAAACCATTATATAAAGGTACACGTTTCTTGTTTCTTTTGTATACAAGAATAATATACAAAAACACAAATACATACAGTGCCATGAAAAAGTATTTGCCCCCTTCCTGATTTCCTCTATTTTTGCATATTTTTCACACTGAATGGTTTCAGATCTTCATACAACATGTAATATAAGACAGGGAGAACCAGAGTAAACACAAAATACAGTTTTTAAATGATCATTCCTAAAAAAGGAAGAAAAATAAACAGCGTTATTTCACTGGTTAAGTATAAGATGTTGTCCATTTCCTAGACAATATCTTGTTCAGTAGCTGAGCTATATGTCTTTACTACTGTTTTTTATACACAGTGAAATAGCTTTTTGTTCACTTCATTACTAATCATAGTTAATCATAGACCGGGTTGAACTGAATCTGACCGTTTAACTAAACTATTCAAATTGCTAATGCAAACAAATGAATCAAGTAATTTGTTTTGATCAATTGACTGCCCTAGTTCTGTAATTTCAATTCTCAAACATGGATGTGCAATGTGCAAACACGGATATCAATTCAATAAAAGCAATAAAATACAATAAAATTGAACTAATATTGATCAAACACAGATTAAAATGCACCATAGATTTTTTTCATACAGATACACATACATATTTCTTCATACATATATTTTTGTACGTTTTCCTTACAGAAATTGTATTTATTTGCTTTGCTTTTCCGATAAAGAGTAATGTCAAACAATCATTCACATCTTTTAATTAATTTGAATGGTTTGTAGAGGATTTTATCATTGATTGCATGTTTGTACTTAATAAGTTGTATGAAATAGTTTTTGATCTGCAATTCACAAATTGAACATAATTCCTCAACTGACAGCCTAAGTATCATTCTCCATATTGGTTTGTGTGTCTGTATCAATACAAAATCACTAATGAGCTCAATGTTCCCAGCCCAACCAATTACCCCACCAGCCTTTTCCACCAGAATGTCTTTGTCCATCTCAAATTTCAAACATGTCACAAACTGGAGATTCACCGATACATTTACTCAGTCCTTTCCTCAGAAGATAAAGTGTTTTCAGATCACGATCACTCTCTCAAAGCTAAATTAGTCACCCAAGGATTAGCTGATTGGTATATTACAGTGCTTACCTTTCTAGTCATCGAACAGCTGAGAATTTACAAGCTGACAAATTGCGTCAGAGGAGCCAGTTAGACATACACAACGTACCTCAGTGAAAGATAACTACCTCAGCATCAATACTGGCCCGTTAGTCAATATGTTCATTTGGGAATTTTGGCAGCTTTCGTTGTTAAAAAATGATACAGTGCTGTCGCCATTTCTCCAGTGCAATTACTGCACATCCTGTTCCCAACACAAGCAGCAAACATCAAACATCAATACCTCTTGTTGACAGACAGGAGCGCCACTGTCTTCTGCCAGTCAGGCTTCTGAAGCTAACAATACCTCTGTGGCGTCACTGCGGGAATGGAGCACCCGTCCCCTCTGCATTTAGTCACACAGCACACCTGTTCCCACAGCACTGAGTCCCAGAAGCACACCTGCCCCCACAGCGCTGAGTCTCAGCAGCACACCTGCCCCCACAGCGCTGAGTCACAGCAGCACACCTACCCCCACAGCGCTGACACAGCAGCACACCTGCCCCCACAGCGCTGAGTCACAGCAGCACACCTACCCCCACAGCACTGACACAGCAGCACACCTGCCCCCACAGCACTGACACAGCAGCACACCTGCCCCCACAGCACTGACACAGCAGCACACCTGTCCCCACAGCGCTGAGTCTCAGCAGCACACCTACAGTACCTCCAAAGCACTGCTCATACTGTAATTGAATTAGACATGATTGGTATATCCATCTTATGGTTGTATAGTCACAACAAGGACTAGACCTGTCAGTTCTTAATCAAAGAAAGCAAGCTCTTAAATACTTTCATAAAGCGTGTTAGCGGTGGTCATTTTTCAGATATGACAGTGCCTCCCTTCCATGATTACATTTTTTATTTTGTCTCAGCCCGCTTAATGGCTTAATTTTTTAATACTAGAGTGTGAAGAAATGCACAAGATGCCGCCAACACAGGCCAAACGTAGGCCAACAGGCCAAATGTAGGTGTCTATGAAAGTACTAAGGCTAATGTACCTTGAGGATCATGTGGTTAAGCTGGGCTCCGATGCAGTTCCTTGGGCCGTTTCCTAAGCTGCACAGCAGGTCCTCCTGTCCAGCATTCCTGAAACAGAAGCACAGATCAACTGAATATTGTTTGTCACCACGGTTATTACAACCCAACTGTGACATATCCTATCGGCTCCAAACAGTAAGTAGCTCTTGTTCATTTACAGTACAGTTTCCTGAAAGAGACTAAATTCAAAATGTTTTGCCTAGTGTGCATGGCCCTTGTAAAATCACTGTAAGACTAACCCAGCTAACACACTGTGAGACTGAACCAGCTAACGCACTTTAACCCAGCTAACGCACTTTAAGACTAACCCAACTAATGCTGTACTGTACTGGGCATGTTTTTCTTAGAATGTGTAAGGAGTATTACAGTTTACATATTACAGTATGTAAATAACCCATGTTCTTAGAGTGCAAGGGGTCATGGCCTTGGGTAACTCGGGAGGCCTTCGAAAGTTACTTATGAAAACTGATACCCTCCTTATAAAACTGTCCCATGGCTTCCATACAAAAATAAAAGACCCTGTCAGTACTGGTCTCAAAAGCCCAGAGGCCGAGGTTTCTGTCCTGCTTTCATCTGCTGTGATGACGATGAGGACTGCTGAGCAGGGGACTCAACAAACGTCAAATAATCAACAATATCATGTGCCCAGAGACTTGGGGCAACGGCAGACCATGACAACAAATTCCGGTCCATTTATGTTCTAAACGGGGCCCTAAAGGGTGGTACGGTGATCATCTGAATTCAGCCCCTGTTGGGTTCCTGGAGGGTGTGGAAATGGTGGTGTACAGGCCGGTGATGGCATGAACAGAGTGGACCGCCTCATTCACCACACTTATAGAGCCTATTAATAATTAATATCCTTCAGTCATGTCATGTCCCTCCCTCTGGGATGCAGGGAGAAAGGAACGGAGAGAAAGGGGGGTAGGAACAGATTGGTTTACAGCTCAGCTTCCTGCCCAGAGGCCAAATCATTCTGGGGGAACCAAGGCAGACGTCAAGTATGCGGATGAAGGCATTGTGTGGCCTTTACTCGCGTGTTCAAGACGGCTTTTCCCTGCAGCTGTCCTGCACAGTGGTATATGAGTGGTCACATGCCAACTTTCGGTTTTTGCTGAAATTGTCATGGCTCAAAGTTAATGACAAAATCATGCATGTGTTCAGTATGTGTTTGTAGTAGTTATTATTTCTATGATGGAACACAGTCAGGATGTGGTAATCCATGTGGTAATATTTGTGGAAGATATCCTTCAATGTTTTAAGATATATATTATATACACTACCGGTCAAAAGTTTTAGAACACCCCCATTTTCCAGTTTTTACTGAAATTTAAGCAGTTCAAGTCCAGTGAATAACCTGAAATGGTACAAAGGTAAGCGGTAAACTGTTTAGGTTTAGGTTACCAAAAACTGAAAAGTAATGTAAATTTTTGGGCAGTGAGTAGTTTCCTACACCATCAAAAGGTACTTGGAAACTGGAGGAAACTCTGACAGGAAGAAGTCTGGCAGACCAGAAGCCACAACAAAATCAGAAGACAAGTTTCTGAGTCAACAGCTTGCGCGATAGGCGGCTCACAGGACAACAGCTTCAAGCACACCTTAACACTGGTCGAAGTAAGGAAGTCTCAGTTTCAACTGTGAAGAGAAGGCTTCAAGCTGCAGGTTTGACAGGTCGAGTGGCAGTAAGAAAGCCATTGCTAAGATGGCAAAATAAGAAAAAGAGGCTTGCCTGGGCCATGAAGCACCGCCAGTGGACTACTGAAGACTGGAAGAAGGTCTAGCTAACACTCACCCTTTCATCAAACAATGTCTACACTGTTCTGTCACAGCTATGATCAGATTACACATACACATCACATACACATATGCATCACCCATATGCATACTTGATCCCATGCACTCAAACTGACCTAGAATGCTGAAATACACAAGAAAGCTCATATTTGAATTTCATGTGTAGTAATAACAAAATATAAATATTTGGCAGCATTAATACTTTGCAGGATGTTCCCACTTCATGCTGGACTAATGTGAGGGACTTTCATAAATATGAGTGATTCTTGAAATCCTGCACCGAGATTCCAGCCCTGATTACCAAAGCTTATTAGTGGATAAACATTTAAACAATTCTGCATGTAGTCTATTATAACACATTTACACTCAATGCATTACCAAATATTGTCTTTCTCATAACGGTAGTTCACAATGAACAATTTACTTGACACTTCACAATTAAGATTGTTTTATAAAGCAAGCACAAGTTATTTTGGTGTCTAATTAACGTCAGCATTTATAAAAATGCTATTGAAGGGGAAAGGCCAATTCCTGTGTCATGTAGTGAAGGAATATATAGTCCTATCTACATGAACCAACAAAGTAGGCATCTATTGCTTTTGTCGGTTTTCCTTATTATTATTAACCACCTGAGGTCCGTGCTTAGTTCAGAGAAGCTTTGTGATTTTGGTGTCGTCTGATATTTATCTCAATTTCATCAACTTAACACACATTTACTCCAAAGTGTTTGATATTTTTATTTGAAGGACACAGCTACATTTATATGCCATCAATAGTTTGGTCATTATCATATGCAGCTTGTAAATAGATCTACAAACACACAAGTTATAAAGAGTACATTTTTGTACCGTCAGAAATGCTGCGAAAGCACACACTAAACTATAGTGACTAATTGTTTTGCCAATATGATTTTGTTCATCAGGGTCTTGGTTATGTAAGGATGTCAAAATAGTTTAGCACATCTGAGATCTAAATAGCTAAAAAACAGATTTTATCAGAATTGTTCAAATTTATTTCAGGCTGTGGGAGGGCTATTTGCTAATTTCCTGAATATTCATGATCCACACCTGAGGGTTCTCCACACCTCTAAGATCTGTCAGATGGGCCATTTCTCTCTCAAAGGTTTGAGAGAAATTGAGAGAAATTGTCCATGTACACATGATATCCAGAACCCAAGTAATCACGATTCACAACTGACATTACAGTGTCATATGTAAGTCCTCCTTGTCCTATCTGAAAGTAGTTATTTCCTGGGTACACAGAATCCACAGTATACCCAGTGCTAGAGTCACACAGTACAAACAACTTGAAACCCCACTTTATTGGCTTTGCTTTCATGTACTGTGTCATACGGCCAGTTTGAACAGGTGAGTTTTGAGGTGTGATTTAGGTACATTTTGTTATAGTGTCAGACTGTCGGATGTGTGGGGGGAGGGCGGAGGGCATTCCAGATTATCTTTTGTGTTCTAACAAATGATCTGTACCTACAATGTTTTCAGAACAGTATTTTGTAAAGATAACCACTTGCCACCTAGCCAGACCCCATTTGTGTAATTTACGTTTGAAATAAAAATGTGAAAAGTATTTTTACATATATCTTGAGTGCCGATTGCAATTTGTAATGTTACAACAAAGGGAATATGCATAACGTCACAAGACGCGGAATTCATGTATTTTCACGAGTATTTGAAAACATGGGAAATAAAATAAATATCAGCATACACAGCCTGTTGCTGGCAGATTGCAAGTGTAAATAATATAATAATATACTATATAGTAAACACAGACAAGATGCTATATAAGCTTTTTTTAATAACATTTTAGGCTGTTTGAAAAGTATGTTTACATAGATATTGAGTGCCTTTTGCAATTTGTAACGTTACAACAAACGGAATATGTATACCGTCACAAGACACGGAATTCATATATTTTCACGAGTATGCCGTCTCTCTTCCTCTGAATCCTCTTCAGTATCGGAACATGATGAGTTGTTGTCCTCGTCGCTTTCCATCAATGCTCCCAAACACTCCAGAGCAGAAAATCTTGCAATAAAATGTGCTTCAAATTGTCGGGACATTTTATGTGTTGTTTACACCGGCGATTTCACACATGACCCCACGCTCCTCCCCGAAACTAGCACCTAGTTACCATGTCAATAGAAGGGAGACAGTATTTCCAGGTAAAACAGAGAGTAAAAGGCAAGGTTTACTTTTGGTCTAATTAACCTAATTAAAAAATCTCATAGTATTTGCCAGTGCTCAAATCGGAAAGTCGCGATTCAAAGTTTTCTGTCAATGTTTTTCCCGCATGTGTATGATAAAATCTTGCGACGTTAGAAATGGTAATATACTTTTATTGCTGCTCGGATCGTCAGCGATCCAGCCGAACTCAGGGAGTTAACATTAATAATATTTTCCTTCCGCCACTGTTATTGAAAAATGGCTATATCTTTGACGTGCTAACACGTATCAAAATGCAACTTTACAGGTATCTTAAGGGCCATAGGTCACACCTTCTCCTACAATGTTATGTCAATTTCACACCTTCTCCTACAGTATGATGTCAATTGGCCACATGGTGGTGCTTAAACCTGCAAACTTTGAGAGGCCACGCCCCTCACCACATATTATCTAGAGTCAGGAAATTTGGTTTTCCTCATAGAGTAAAAACATTTTCCTCAAGGATCTATGACTGTCATGATAATTTTTCCGCAATTTATAATTTTGTGCGTAAACAACTTATTCTCATGAAGTGCTAGGCCAATCTGCACCAAGTTTGGTGCACAATGCCTATGGAACGACATCACCTATAACAATACAATTTGCGACAGCTAAATCGCTTCAGAATCACGAATCAGACTCAAAACCCTGTGCAGCCACTCACTGTGGGGAAAAGGGGTGGTTCTGTGTGACATAAACACGGCCTCTGGCATGGTTTGCGGGTTTCCGGACGCAGCCCACATGCCACACGCAGCAGTCCACACACTAGCCTCATCACAGGTGCTGCCGTCTCGGGCGCTCGCAGACGAGGTATCGCAGCGTCGGCGTGCGGCCGGACATGGTTGGCCATCTGCGTTAGATCTCTGCACCTTGGTGACTTTGGACACTGCTCGTTCTGACTCATACTTTGTCTATCTACGGTTTGGGACATCCGTGGAGGAGGGATGGCACCGCATGGGTTCCCGTGAACCAGCGTCTCTGCGCTGGAGGTCCCTTTATGGATTTCTTGTGGTAGACAGAAACTGCCTGATATATGCTCAATATGGAATGAAATGGTTTTTAGCACAACGACACAACTACATGCTCAATGTAACCAGTACAGTGCATTTAACAGGTGCAGTGTGTTAATATGACTAGCATGAATGTCAATATGTACGCCTATAACAGTAAGTCATTTCTTTCATGGGTCATCCTGTGGCCCGCCTCAATGCCTCCCCGAACCCACCAGTGGATCCGACCCACAGCTGGGGGACCGCTGCTCTAGTCAGCGCTGTTAGTCGCCTGTGTGCGGCGTCTGATTACACTTGGGGAAAGACCTTTGTGATGCCTGCCGTTTGTGGTCCTTCGGGGGTGAGAAAGCAGTCAGCCAGTGCTCTGCCAGTGATGACGGCTGTCACCTGAGTCCATCCCCCAACGGACAGGAACCTCGCATGCACAATTTTTACATTAGCCTGGCAGTAGGGCTGCACGATATGGACCCACAAAAAATCATACTTCTGTATTTTTAATAAATATTATGATGGTGATATTACTTATACATATACTTGTTTGGTATATTGGTCATATACCAAACACTTGGTTGGAATTCAACAAGGGAAGTGTACAAGCAGTGTGGAGCTGAGCAGCCAAATTCCTTCCGAGCTACAGAGAACACTGGGAGTAAGAAAGGAGGCCATTGAACAAATCAGTACAGGAAATGAGCACAGGCTGACTGCTGTCAGAGAAAAATGATTTGCTCTGGAAGAAGCTGTGTAGATGTGGATTTCAGTGTGACTGGCCTTAAACAGCATTGAGTCATTTCAGGATAAAGGGATTCTTAAAATGTGAACTATTCAGCAGAGACACAGCCTATGATTTTGAAGATGGGTGCAATTTCCGCTCGAGCAGGATTAAACACAAGGCCATTTGAACTGGTCACAATTGGTGCATACTCATCCTGGTAATGCAAAAATATTCTTTGGTCTCAGAAAAGCTTTTTAACTTCCAACACAAAAAAACAACAACAGCAACAACAATAATAATAAACAATAATAGTAGTAGTTTGCATCGGAATAAGTGGGTGACTACAAGCTTGATTTTGACCTGATTATCTAAGCAGTTTCCTGAAACAGGTAGGTATCAATTCGCTAATATAGTCAGGGGATCTGATATATTTTTAACTAAGGCTGAAACTTGTGTGAAACCACAAAACAACTCCTTGTGGCTGCCAACTGCATCTGGGCTGAATGAATAAAAGCTTTCCCCTGCCAAAGGGAGATAAATCACAAGGTGGTACTGCTCACAAGAACCCAATGACACATTCTCATTGACTGAATTCTAATGGAAACCTTTGTTTAAAATGTGATTTATTGCTTTAAAACACTCACAAAAACATAGGAGTCAAACAGAATGAGTGTCAAGAAAATGGCCACTTCACAATGAGCTGAAAATCCAAAATCACAACTGTAATAATGTCATGAATGAGTGAGCTTTAATGCTTGTAAGGTAATGTGAGAACCGCAGTCAAAGGAGATCAACGATATACTGAATATTGAGTGGTTTGGTTGTGCAATAGTGCTGATAAGCAGTTGAATACCACTTACTGCTGGTACCCTGCCCTAGAGAATGCAGCGATTTCCGACCAGTTGTTCTCACGTCTGTATTAATGAAATCGCTTGAGAGAATTGTGGTTAACAATCTCTGTGTGTTATGTTCTGCTTTGTTCTGTTCGGTTGTTTTTGTACTTTGTTTATTTATCTTTCATTATTCATAATTCTCGTTTCTGTCACGTTCTGTTCCCCGTATCATCATTCCTGTTTATTTCGAGATCCACTCCTTGTCTTTTGTCATGCACTTCGGGAGATTCTATGTTTCGTTTTTTTCCGTCTTAGCCATTGTTTTCACCTGTGTTCCTACCCCTCTCTCCTCCCAGTCACACCTGATTCCTATTGTGTTTCTCTTCCCTGCTTGTATTTAAGTTCCGTGTTTATGTTCATTCCCCGTCAGAACGCTGATCTTCATTCCCTGTGCTGATTGTCAGTAAGCCAGAGTCTGTAGCATTTTCCCGAGACACCCCTTCTGTTTTTCACTTCGCGTTTGCCTGCCGATTCTGTTTGTTTGCCTTCTCTGATTTACTGGTTTTGACTTTTGGATTGTTTGTTGACTATTCTTTGGATTTTGATTTTGTACCTTCGCTACTCTGACTTCTGGTTTTGACTCCTGCCTGAATTAAACGTCCCTTTTTGCCTGATCCTGGTCTGCTTCTGGGTCCTTATCCCGTACCTCACAGTAACTTAATCTAAATCCCTAATGTTAGTAGTTAAGTTGGTTAGTACTATATACATCTAACTAATATATACAAAGTGTAATAAAGAGTAAGAAGGAAGTAAAACGAGATGATAAGCTAAGACGGAAAAAAACGAAACATAGAATCTCCCGAAGTGCATGACAAAAGACAACGAGTGGATCTCGAAATAAACAGGAATGATGACAGACGGGAACAGAACGTGATGAATAATGAAAGATAAATAAACAAAGAAAAACAATGAATGATGAATAATGAAAGATAAATAAACAAAGTACAAAAACAACTGAACAGAACAAAGCAGAACATAACACTGTGTCAGTGCAAAACAAACTAGATCCCTATCAATTTATGTACCGTCACGGACACATCTCACTTCAAAACACCTGGAGAAACCCAAAGCTGGTTAAGGTTAATAACACAATCTCCTCTCTTCTATCAACCAGCTGTGGAGCACCCCAAGGTTGTGTCAGCTCACCACTGCTATTTACGCTCTTTACAAATGACTGTCACAACTGTAACAAATCAGTTCATCATCAAATTTTCAGATGACTCCACCTTACTTTCCCTATTTAGTGATACTGATGACCCCAATCTCCACCAACACAGTGTCAGTGGTCTTGTGGAGTAGTGTGATCATAGCCACCTGATTTTAAATACCAAAAAAAACCCAGATGATTCTTGGCCCCCAGAATGCTATTACTGCCCATCCAGTTAGGATTCACAATGAGCTCATAAAGCAGGTTACATCCGACAAATACAAGGGTGTATATATAGATGCATCTTTGTCATGGAAGGTACATGTAGACCATGTCTGTAACAAAGTACAACAAAGGATATAAAGGATTTCTGTTCATCTATTCAGAGTGTGATGCAGTATGGTATGACTGTTTGGTATAATGGTATTTCAGTACAGCTAAAATAAAACATTTCCAGGCTGCTCAGGATCTGCTCTAAAATTGTTGGACAACCACTCGAGCAGACCTTCCAAACATCTTACAATGATAACATGTTGAGACAGGCTAACAAGATTTAATCGGACCCCAGCCATATTTTAAATAGTAAGTGTCAACTTATGCCCTCGGGAAGGTGCTTTAGGGTCCCCAATGCAAAGAAAAACACATTTAAAAACTATTTTGTTATGTATTCTATTAAAATGCTGAATCAGCAATAGTACCAGGCCATGTGCAATAACTAAGGAAGTGCAATAAGACTGTAATAATAATCCGTAATAATATGTACGGATATTTTGTGTTCTTATGGTTTGTGTATATTTAATACGATGGTGTATGGGAAGCTGTTTGGATGCAAAACTAATTTTCTGTGTTAGCAGACAGAAAGTATTATCTCATGTCATTTCACTATCTGTTTGGTGTTGATAAAAAGTAAATTAAATATCCAGGTATTCCCACGCTTAGAGTCTGTGTTAATCATGTACCATGGCAACCTCATGAAAGCCAAGAGTAAGTTTCCATGTGTGATAAAAAAATATATATTACTATTTTAGACTTCTGTTTATGGTTCACACCAGTGTCTTCCCCATGTCAGGCTCAGTAATTAAAATTAAACTCTCTGTTCAAAGCGGGAATCACATTTACTCATGTCCTTGAAAACATTATTATTTTATTATTATTTAGTTTGAGTAAAATTTGAGTCATTTTTCCTTCCTGGATATCAAAACATTCAGCCCTGCTCATAATGTAATTATGCTGATCAACACGGATCAAATTGATTCCTTTTCCCCCCAAAATAACTTTCTAGGAAAAATCCCTGGCTAGGGGTCATCTCTGTGATTACTCTTTGATGATAGGTGTTTCCCTCTGCCCTTCCCAAAGTACTGGCAGTGTGCTCTCTTTGGGCCTATAAGGGTGGTGGGGGGGGGGTTGGGATGGTGGGGCTCTCTGACTCAGCTATGACTCATTCCCTGCCCCAGGGCATCATGGGAGGGCGCAACATCTGTACCCCTGCCCCCCTCCACCATTCCTGCTTCAAAATAACTGGCTATGTGGTCAATTATGAACGGGGTGCCCCCATTGGCAAAGAGGCGATCAGGTGACCTGCTGTCATGGCAACGGCTGCCTGCTGCCTGTCTTCAAGGAGCAGAGAGAGGGAGGGAGAGATGAGGGGGTAAACAGAGAGACAGTTGCTACTGTCATTTACACAATTTCAGTTCAGTCTGCTGGAGGAGGGCTAACTAAAGAAGAATAAAGGAAGAATGAAATCAGAGGATGATAAATATAGTAAAAAATATTATTTAAAAATACTTCATATTCCATTGAACAACACACATAATTTAAGGTCAGCAGCAAATATGAACAAATTGAGTATTTATTTAAAAAATAAGAACTGCAGCCCATTTTACAACATTTCAATCTGCCAGATAAAAACATTTTTTAATATATAAAATGTTCTGTTATGTCTGTCATGGTTTTACCTCGTTCGGCCTCTGGAAGGCGCGTGGTCATGTGATGGTCTTTTCCTCTTTCTTCTGAAAGGAATCGTTGTCATTTCTGCCGCCCTTATATGGTCTTGTGTCTGTGGGTTCTCTGATTGCTCTCAGCTGAGAGCAATCAGTATTAATCCCGTCTCCTACTTAAGGTCTCTTCTTCCCTCACTCAAACGCTTCTGTGCAAACTAATTGTTACGCTCTAGCCGGTATTCTGAACAAAGGTTTAGCTTAGCCACTCTGTGGTTTCTCTTATTAAAAAGAAAAATAACACACTTATATATCTTAAAATAAAGGTTTAGCTTCACCACTCTGTGGTGGCCTTTTAGGGAGATTAATCGTCTCCAGGTAAAGGGTTTTAAGCTCACCACTTCGGTGGTTTCCTTTAAGAAGTTTTTTTGTTTGTTTGTTTGTTGGGGCTAATGTCCCCCAGAGCGAAAGTCTCAATAGTCATTTGTTTTCTTTTGCCTTCACCCTATTTGGGTTGTTTCTGTTGGGTTTATTCCCGTGGAGTTTTGTGCCGGGGTTTCCTTATTCCTTTTCTTTTCTATCTTTTTTCCCCATTCCCTAGTCTGTTCTCAAATTTAGTGGCTGATCGCTTGCGTTCAGCTTTTAGATACTCGTGAGATCTGCGTGTGGTTCTTCCACCTTCAATCCCCACTACAATGTTATTCTTAGTGCCTCAAATTGATTGAAATGACAGCCAGTTCACCAATAAATTTTGAACTATCAATGTGAAATTATCATCAAAATGTTTTCACATCCACACCTCTCTGAACCACACTAACAAAAGCAATTTGTATTAAGTCAATTCAGGATAACCGGCCAAAAAATCACTAATCATTACAGGCATTTGCCTTTCTTAAATTAAACCATATGTGTTATGTCTACGGAAGCACAAAAAATGTATTACAATTTAAAAAAATCACCACTTACCATTGCATGTTAATTCAATATCATTGAGACAAGCTGCATCTCAATTATGATAACGCTTTTCAATTCCATTAGCATAAATGCATTCCAGGATGTGCTACAATGTAATCAATAATTTGTGAGAACCAAATGAAAAGAGTGAGAACCACAAATAAAGGCCTGAGGATAAATGGCACTAACACAACTGAAGCATTTTACTTTCTGAATTGAATAATGTATATTATTCTGTGCATCATGCGTTTTAGGTAGGACATAACACATTAAAAAATAAGACCTTAGTTCTCTATCAGTCAATAATATTTTGATTCATTACATTTTTTTTTTTTCTAATTTTTCCCCATTTTTCTCCCAATTTGGTTGCCAATTATACCCTCTATTTATCTAAATTCACCCTCCCCCAGGAGTCCGCCGCCCGTCCTCCTGGTCGAGACACTATTTCCAGGCCGATTTTATCCGCCTCTTCCGAGACAGAATTCTACCACGGATGCCTTTTTTTCCTACTCCTCGACGGACTCATGCCGGCTCACCCTCCTCCCTCCCTCGGAGGCGGACAGCCAAACGCCACCTCTAATTCATTTTAATTAGTTTACATAAAAAAATTAAACATTGGTTGCAGGCCGACTGTTGTGTAAAGTGTCCTGCATTGGAGAAGTACACTACCGGTCAAAAGTTTTAGAACACCCCCATTTTTCCAGTTTTTACTGAAATGTAAGCAGTTCAAGTCCAGTAAATAATCTGAAATGGTACAAAGGTAAGCGGTGGCTAATGCTGATATACAAATGTGTACTTTTATACTATCAGCACGTGAGATGTAATTCAATCTCCTAATATACAGTGCAGGGTCATTTAAAAACATGCAATGTATTGTGATTGTTAACAATTGATGTCCGTTTGGCCCACAAAGGTCAGGTGACGCTTCCTCACAAAGTGAATCGTGCACCCCCAAACTACTTTGTCTGGGGCTGTCAAATGAGCAGCAATAAAGTCAATATATGGGCATATGACTCATGTAATTAATAAAATACCTATTTAAATCAGCAGTTGTTAGCCAGCCTAACTAGTCCCTACTTACAGCTCTCTAGGGCAAGTCTGAGTCAGTCTAAATTATTACTAATGACTAAATGCAGAAAATTACTTTTTCTTCTATATTCCATTTAAATGTTCCTTTCCTGACAAAATATAGTGTGTTCCTTGTTGCATGAAACTCAGCCCTAGTATCATATGTGGCGGAGGCACCTTATCTCACAAAGAAATAAGCAGCTGGGAACAATACACTAGTTTACTATGCAAACGCGCATGTGCAACATACAGAATTTATTGATGGGTATATTAAAACAGCAGCATATACTGTGCATACGAAATAGTATTAATAGTAATCCGGCGCCATGTTTAGACCAGCTGCAGCGCCTCCTACCTGCTTTGGCTGCCGAGCGGGGGATCATCTGTGTTTAATTGTGTTGATATCGGCCACTGAAATGAATGTCAGGTAGGATCGCAGGTATTGAAGCAGTGAAGGGAAAGAGGAGGACCAATGTGCAGAGAGACAATATTTGGTCGCACATAATATGCAGCAAAAGGCTCTGTGAGAAGAAACATTCATTACAACAAAATATTGTATGTGTGCATCTGGATACACAGAACACCTGTAATACACACCTGAACCTCCAGATTACAGAAATTGTTGGATGTCTCTAAATACAAACAGAGATAGAAAACTATATATGTTTGAAAATGTAACATTAAGTATAATTCAGCACCTTGGTTCTTTCTGAGCTGTTTCAGGACATGCCGTATGCAAATACCATAATATGGTCTTTGTCAGGGCTGTTGATCCTTGCTAGCCCCATGCCCAACAGCACAGAACTTGTTTTTATTTAGTCAGTAATAAATCAAACAATATCTCTTTGCTTCTGAACAGCATGGGTAATTAACAAAAGACAAATTCAAAACTATTCATGCAACGGCTACAAGGTTCTCCCTCTGAGGAGGGCAAGCAACAACTCCAAGGTTCCAGTCTTGATCCAGGCTGATTGGCAAACATATTTAATGACATTGCTCCTGAAACGCCATACCAGCATAGCAGATTGAGGAAAAGAAGCGCATGGACAGTTCTGCTCCAGTGCACCCAAAATAAAGCAATAATCTATGCATAAATTAATCATATATCAGATGTAAGCAATGAGGGTCCGCTGACTATATATATAATAAGTTAATGTCAAATGCATATCCTTGTATGGTTAGACAGCATATACTTTGTTCATACGTGCTTAGTGAATCTATACTAAAGTTTAAAGAGGAGTCTTCAGACCTGCACTAGGGAGTTGAGGTTAGAGAGCTGCGCTTGCGGTTGAAAGGTTGCAGGTTCAAATCCTGAGAGTAATGCTCCTGTTGCACCGTGAGTGAGAAATGTACCCAGAATTGCTTCCACAAAATGGCAGCTGTATAAAATGACATATGTTATGTGGAAGAGGGTCAAGTAGCTGCCAGTTCCATGATTCTTACAGTCCTGTTTATTACTGTAATAAATATAATAAATGTCAATCTGTATATTGGGCATACATCATTTATTGACACTTTCATATGTACATTTATACATATATACAAGACAATATATTCATGAAATGCATTTTTCACAAAATGTTTTTTTTTTTTTTTTTTTTTTTTTTTTAGCATTTCGGTAATGCACGTAAAATTGCAATTGCAGTGCAGTTTTATTGGACACTGAAACCAAATTAATAAAAAAACATTTTTATTACCCCTTGATTGAAACCAGGGCACTTAGGCATGTAAGTTTGGCGCCAGCCTAGTCCATATTAGATCAGCACACCAAACTTACAAGCCTATGTCACACACCAAATGTTTGGGTTTCTACCAATGAGCTAAAAAATGTAGGCCCACCAGATTAAAAGAGGAGGTCCAAGGTGTTACGATTGGCCTTGACACATAGAATAGCAATATTCTTTGCCTGAGAATATTATGGCTCTCCAAATAAGTTCAACCATCACCTCTGTATAAACCAAGCTGTCTCCCCAGGCCCTATTGATGTTTGGTGTCACCACGATTCTAATCATGAGAGGATAATTCCAATGATTACCTTGAAAAGATATATTGTGGTATACCTTTTTACCTTTGGAGAGAGACAAACTTGGTTTGGCATCGTTTTCTTCTCTCTCTTTTGTGATTATTACATGTCATTTTTACGTCTAGGACAGGGGTCGGCAACCTGCGGCTCCGGAGCCGCATGCGGCTCTTTCAGCCTTATGTTGCGGCTCCCAATATTGGGAAAATAAAGAATAAGTATCCAATTGAATCGAGCGCAAAATTGCGCCCCGTATAAAGAAAATGGGGCGGCTCCCAGTGTTTTCTTTTCCGTGGAAACCGGGTCCAAATGGCTCTTTGAGTGTTATGGGTTGCCGACCCCTGGTCTAGGATTTAGTATTCGATTCCTTGCTGGCAGGCCTACCGGCCTGTGCCATCAAGCCACTGCAACTAGTCCAGAATGCTGCCGCTCGTCTGGTGTTCAACCAGCCGAAGTTCACCCACGTCACCCCTCTACTCTCCTCTCTACACTGGCTCCCTATCGCAGCACGCATCAGATTCAAATCACTGGTGCTTGCTTTTCAAGCAGCTAGAGGTACTGCCCCCCAATACCTCCAGTCACTCATCACTCCCTACACCCCAGCCAGCCCTCTGCTCCGCGTCCTCTGGCAAACTGACTGCCCCATCCCTCCGGGCACCTGGCAGCCGCTCCTCGCGGTCTCGTCTCTTCTCTGTCCTGACCCCTCGCTGGTGGAACCATCTTCCGCAATCGGTCAGGACCGCGGAATCACTTCCGCAAGAGACTCAAAACCCACCTTTTCAGACTCCACTACCACCATATTCTGCACATCTAGCTAATTGTGATCACCACTGCCTACTTGCTCAACACTATATACCCCTGCTTACTCCATTTAATAAAAACAATAAAAAATAAAAAACTTACTAACCTTTTCCTTCCCAGTGTTACAGGTTAAAATGCTTAAAATGTAAATGTAAAAATGTATTCTACATCTGTAGATTCTATGTTGAATACTTTGTCTTTGTCTGAAGGTTAACCCACCAGATTGCTCTGCCTATTAATTAATACTATTCTATTACTATTACACTATTACATACTATTTTCATTTAATGTATTGTGGCATCCCAAGGGGCTGCATTGGAAAATGGCTGCCTGGCCCTTTAATTCTTGGGACCACTGGAGGAAACAGATGAAGTATGGTTCCCAGCAGCCCACAGTCCCGCACCTGAACAAAGTCAAGCGATTTGGACTACGGACAGCTGAAGGCCATTTGGAGGCTTATTCAAAGGACTGATTCATGTGACACTGGGAAGGAGTAGGTGAGTGGTTGTGGAGAGAAGTGTTTTGGATTGCTGTTCATGATTGAATTGGATTGTTTGAGGACCCCACTTTGCGTACCGACTTGTGAACTGCCTGAGGAACTGAACTGGATTTGTGGACTGGATTATGGAAAACAATGACGAGTAAGGATTGTGGACCCTGCTTCTAGCCTGGACTTGAATAGCCCAAGTGTTTCTGCCTCTATAACCCAACCAGGCAAGCTGTTCCAGGCATTGACAACTCTCTGTGAAAAGAAAAACTTCCTAATATCTGTGTAGAATTTGCCTTTAACTAATTTCCACCTGTGGCCTCTTGTTCTGCTGACCCCACTTATCTTAAAAAATCTTTGGTATTTCACTTTGTTAATCCCTTTTAGGAATTTAAAAACCTCAATCAAATCCCCCCCTAAGTCTAAGTTTGCTAAGCTTAAATAGATTGAGTGCCTTAAGTCTATCATCATAACTTTTACCTTTCATACCAGGTGTCAGTTTTGTTGCCCTTCTTTGAACTTTTTCAAGAGCTTCTATATCTTTCTTGTAGTGCGTTGCCCAGAACTGCACACAGAATTCTAAGTGAGGTCTGACAAAGGCATTATATAACATTAATATAAGCTCCTTTGATTCAATACTTTTTGGTATGTATCCCAGCATCCTGTTGGCTTTTTCACTGCTGTAGCACACTGCTTTGATGCAGTTAGGCTTTGATCAACTACAATTTCAAATTGAACACCTACTAACTTTTCTCCTCCCATAAAATACTCCTGTCTAATATTTTTATTTCCCACATGCATAACTTTACATTTAGCAATATTGAATGTCATCTGCCATGTATCTGCCCATTCTTGGATTTTGTTTAAATCATCTTGGATTACGTTAGTCGATTCCAAACTGTTTGCCAAACCCCCAAGTTTAGTATCATCTGCAAATTGAACAATTTTGCTACTAACGTCCATATCAAGATCATTTATGTCAATAAGGAAGAGCAGAGGTCCCAATACCAATGCCTGCGGGACACCACTGCCCACAGCACCGAGGTCAGATAAGGCCCCACCTACTGTTACTCTTTATATTCGCCCTTGCAGCCAATTATGAACCCACTCTGAAACTACGCCTGCAATTCCTACTGAATTGTTGTAGTATGTTTTCCAGTGTCACAGAAGTTAATATAAATCATTGGGCCATTTTGGCCACCTTGGATAGGTTTTGGGACACTTGGAGACCACCTGTGACACTCAGTTTGTGAAATTTGATTAAGATTTGATTTTAAGACGCGAACAGTTGCACCAACTCCTGGGCGATGGCTTTGGAGGTGGCAGTGCGCAGGGGAATTGCCTCCGGATACCGCGTTGCATAATCCACCACCACCAGGATATACCGATGCCCCCGATCAAAGGGTGGCATGGGCCCCATCATGTCCATTCCCATCCGCTCAAAGGACGTGTCGATGATAGGGACGGGAATGATCTCTGGGGGGATAAATGAGGTTTGGGAAAATCCAGTTTCTGCTGGGTTGCTGTTCCTGGGCCATCAGGGTGGAGCTGGTGCCTGCCGTCCCGAACGCCATGTGTGAATAACAAAACTGTGTTTTAGGGGCGAGTCTTAAAACGGGAAGCAGCAGTCACCTGGCGCCCAATTGGAGGGTCGGGAACTGCGTCGATACTTGGGTCAGACTGAGCTGATGAACGGTATGGAGGGCCGTATTATATGTTATCTGTTAGATGATACACAGACACACACACGCAGACACACACACACACCACGTACACACAGACGCACACACACACACCACATACACACACACAATGGTACCGCCAGTGACACCTCCGTCTCCAGATGCGTTCTTCAGCTTCTGGGCTGATGACAGAAACCAGGCTGAAACCTCAGCTGTACGTGTACTTTTACACAATTCCTTTAAAAACTTCTAGCTACGGTTTATGAAGCCTGGCCTCCTCTTCGGTCATATAAATGTATTTTTGACAATCACGCAGAGATGCCTTTGGTGAGTGACAGGTATTGTCCATGGAGCTCAGGACAGTCAGTGTGATTTATACAGGTTATTACAGTCCATTACAAGATGGTATGGGGAAACAAACACACCAAACAGTGCCATCCAAAGTAATGGGAGTTTTTGTCTGTGCTGGAACAGAAGTGAGGGGAGCTACCGTGTCGTTGGTAAAAGTCCAGCGCGTACTCAACTAGCCACTTGCCTCACATTGTTTTTGAGTCTCTCTGGGGACACTAGTGTAGGACATGCTGTCTTTCAGATGAGACGTTTAACCGAGCTCCTGACTCTCACTTCTCATTAAAGACTACATGGCACAAAGAGTAGTGGGTTCTCTTGTGCCCTGGTCAAATTTCCAAACTAGTTCTCTCCTTCTGGCCATATAATCACTCCCAACTTTAATAGTCTTAATAATAATTCCCTCCCCTCTCCACCTCCACAGCTGTGTGGTGAGCATTCTGGTGCAAAATGGCTGCCGTGCATCTGACAGGGGGGTGCTACACATCGGTGGAGGCTGAGATGAGCTTCCCTTATTCACTGTAAAGCACATAATGATGGTGAAAAGTGTGATGTCAATGCAATCCATTATTGCATTTCTTAAAACATTGGCAGGTGTAGAAGCATCAAGTCTAAGGACTATTTGGGGATATTTGACAAATGTAGGGGCTATCCCTGTAGAAATTAGGATTCAAATACAGTTGACACCACAATGTAAGTACTCTTATAATATCAGTCTCATTAGATTTATTATATCAGTCTCATAAAATATACTTAACTAGAAATTTTGAATTTCAATTAATAATTGCATTAATAATTACAATTAAAACTTACAATATTAATAGTTTGTTAATCTTAATCAAATCACAACATTATACCTTTGGTTAACCTGTTGGAACCAATGACATAGGTCAGATTCAGATTCAGATTCAGATTTCTTTATTGTTACATCTGTGATACCAATAAAAATCTTGGGCCAGGCCCCTCAACATAGCATCAGAATACACACAGAATATCACACTTTGTAAACAAAATAGAAATAGAATAGATAAATAATATATAAAATATAAGGTAACAAAATAATTTTAAGTAGCAGCAAGTGGACTAGGGTCACAAGGCACAGTGCGGGAGTGAGTAGTGTGAGTGTGTGTGTGTGTGTGCGGGCGTGTGCGAATTCTGTGCAGGTGTGTCGGTGCTCAGTCCACCTGGATGTGCAAAATGGCAGTTGGCTAAAAGGCTAGTGGCCAGAGTTCAGTAGCCTGACAGCTTGGTGGAAGAAGCTGTCTCTGAGCCTACTGGTCCTGGCCTGGAGACTGCGGGAAGCAGCTGGAATACGCTGTGGTTAGGTATGGGTAGGTTTGAGGTTCTGCAGGACAAATTTATAGAATTAGGATCAAAAGGGGCAGAACCTCCACGGTGGTCTTCTCTGGAATTCTGGCAAAGGCAAGCAGAATTTTATATGGAGATTTAACACGTGTCTACAAACCTGGTGCAGGAAAGAGGGATACAGGTTTATGGGGCACTGGGACTCCTTTTGGAACAGGAGTGGCCTGTACAAGTGGGACGAGCTACACTTGAACCAGAGGGGTACAGCTGCATTGGGCCAGCGTATGCTCAGGGTAGCGGAGGAATATTTAAACTAGGGACTGGGGGGGCAGGGAGGGAAATTAGTAGTAGTAGTATTATGGATAGGGAGGTACAGACTGCCCAGATGGAAGATACCAGGGTGGAGTATAATCAATCTGAGGATATAATTAATAAAGATTTTTTAGATCATAATGTGAATAGAGGTGGTTCGGCACAGTTATGTGTGGAGGGGAAGGACAACGTAAGTGTGAGTAAGGCTCTGAAGTTCATGTGTTTAAATGCGAGAAGCATAAAAAAAGAAATTTTTGGAACTGGAGGCTGTCATGTTGAATGGGAGTTATGACATTGTTGGGATTACTGACACATGGCTTGGCGCAGCGGATGGAGATTAATATAATGTACAAATTGTTTAGGAAGGATATAACTAATAAAAGAGGAGGGGAAGTGGCCTTTATGTGAAAGACAATCTTAATGTGCAGGAAATTCCAGTTATTAACTCATTCCTTTCTTGTGAGGGCATCTGGATTAGATTACTGGGAGATCATGAGAAGGGCCTTAATATAGGAGTATGCTATAGACCTCCAGCTTCAGACAGTAACATAAATAGTATGCTCTTTGGTAACATAAAACAAACCTGTGCTGAAGGAGATAATGGGCGACTTCAATTACCCCTCTATAAATTGGGAGGTAGTGACAGGTCAGGGTAAATGTGAAGAGGAGTTTTTAGATATGGTCAATGACTGCTTTTTGGTATAGTCTGTTACTCAGCCTATGAGAGGGAAATCAAAACTGGATCTGGTTTTGTGTAACAATCCTGATAGAATTTGCAGCACAGAGGTAGGAGAACCACTAGGGGCAAGTGACCACAGTGCAGTTATTTTTGATATTTTTTGGCAAGTTAAGACAGCCTCCTCTAACTCTAGAATTTTTAATTTCAGATGAGCTGACTTTAATAAAATGAGAGAGAATTTAAGTAATATAGATTGGGTAAAACTTCTAGATTGCAGAACTGTGAATGAAAAATGGACTATATTTAAAAGGGTTATTGTAGAAACAGTGTAAATTCATCCCAAAAGTAAGGAAAAATAGGATTAAAAAACAGTCTCCGCAGTGGATAACTAAATCTTTACGGGAGATTTTGTGGCAAAAGAAGCGACTGTACAGAGTATATAAAAAGGATAACTCAGAGAGAAACAAGTTAGATGATTGTAATATGCAGGCTAAGGCTAAAAAGGAATCAGCTAAAAGGCGGTTTGAAATTCACAAGATGCAAAAAGTAATCCTAAGAAGTTTTTTCAATATTGTAGTAGAAAAAGGAAAGTTAACCCATTAAGACCTGGAGTGACGTTTAGGTCGCTTCGATTTTGCGATTAATGAAATGCGCTGTGATTCGCTGAAATAGACGTGGGGGAAATGAAGTGCACGTTGGTGTCTGCTTTTTTTTTGCATTTTTTTCCAGAAAACCCTCAGGTTTTAAGAGGTTGTGTAGAATAATTGCTTAGGTTTTAATAGGCGTTTTTAGCAGGCATTTTAGGTCTAAATGGTTAAGGATGAGGTTAAGTGCATTAAGAATAATAACTTTGGTTTATAATAATAAGGATATTGCTAACACACTAAACAGTTACTTTGTTGAGAGCTTTGCTAGAGAAGAGGTTATAAATATGCCTAAATGTATAGCCAAGTTACAGAATGTTTTGGAGGACTTTGAGATAAGGGATGTAGAAGTACTACAAAAACCTAAGACAAATAAGGCAGCAGGCCCTGATGGCATATACTGTATCCAGAGTACTCAAAAAACTTGGGGAAATTATATATAAACCATTGACAGATATGTTTATGCAATCCATAATCACTGGAGAAATACCAGATGACTGGAAGCAGGGTAGTATAATTCCAATATATAAGAAGGGGGACCGTACTGACCCAGGGAACTATAGGCCTGTCAGTTTAACTTGCATCGCATGTAAAATACTGGAATGTATTATTAGGGATAAGTTGGAATCATTCTTGAAAAATAATAGTATTTTAAGGGAGAGCCAACATGGTTTTCTCAAAGGGAGGTCATGCCTAACAAACCTGGACTTTTTTGAAGAAGCTACAAATTGTGTTGACCTGAACCAGGCATGATATTATATATTTGGACTTTCAGAAAGCATTTGACAAGGTACCACATGAGAGGCTCATTGCTAAAATGAATTCAGTAGGAATTGCAGGCGTAGTTTCAGAGTGGGTTCATAATTGGCTGCAAGGGCGAATATAAAGAGTAACAGTAGGTGGGGCCTTATCTGACCTCGGTGCTGTGGGCAGTGGTGTCCCGCAGGCATTGGTACTGGGACCTCTGCTCTTCCTTATTGACATAAATGATCTTGCATTGATACTAATGCAATGTCTTCAAGTGGTACAATGTAAAAATGTAACCAACAGGCATTTACCATTATCAACTTTTCCAAACAAAAAACAGCAGAAGCTGGCAAAAAATACATTAAATATATCAAAATATTACACCAATATAATAATATATAAATAATATAATTAATATTATAGCCAAGAAAAAATTCCCCTTCTAGCGATTGTCTGCCCTCATTGCACAAAACTATTTACAGTATCATTTAGTGTCTCATGCAAATCATTGTTCAGTGAACTGCGTCTTCTTTGGGGTTTTTGGTAAAACCAAATAATAAATTCAAATAAACTAAGAAAAAGTACAAATAGTTTTCCAAAACTTTTCGTGCCCTCTCTTCAATCATGTGCACCACTGTGTGCATCTTAAATAGCAGCGCAGTGCACAGGAAACCATTCACGATAGTAAACACAAACCAAAGGAAACTTTATATCGTTATAAAGGGTATTCCACTGGCTAGAACCCTAGGCCAATTTCAGCATATATGGAGGGAAGTAGTATCGATTATGTCACTGGATCATGCCCCATGATCATATTACTGGCGTTGCAGGTTGGGTGTTTGGCTAACAATTACGAGAGAATGACAGTGTGGCCTCATTTTATAGCAAAGATTTACCATCATGAGGGTACAAAACTTTCCTATGTGAAACATACCCACATATCTCGTAGACCCAGGAGAATGACATCTTTGCTGTTGTTGGTGATACGAAGTGCATAGAAAACATTGGAATTTGATTTGGCTTGCTCTTGTGACAAAACAGGGTCACTACCTTTGTTTGTTAGACCCATATGGTGATCAGGATGCCCACAATATCAACAATATTTTGGGACTTCTAGACTTCAACAAAGGTAAGGAGCAGCTATTCTCCTAGAGTACCCTGCCTTGAATCGGGACTGGATTTTGTTGCGACATCGCAGTTGAATTAGCATGCATTGTTGAAAAGACGAGATTCCATCCAATCTGTGCATATAACAGATGTCCATATTTCCTGTGATATTTAAAGGGGAACGTGCTATGTGATGTAGATGGCCAGGCGGTGACAGTTATGGGATTAAACATTTAAGCAGCAAGCTATAAACATCCCTACACAGATTGAAACAATTTCTCAACCATACCTAATGTTGCAGATCTTTACACTGCTTCAATTCAGCACACCGTCCAGTTCCGTCACTGTGACAAGGGAAGTCACTTCAAGCTCTGATACAAAGCGACAGCACTGATGATGGCTCACTTGCTGGCTGCACCCACCTGTCACCCCACCCCATTCGCAAAATGAATCACACCCTCATGACTGACAACCCTGTCCCTCCCAGCAGTCTTACAAAGCCCTCGTAAACAGTGGATGTTTTTGAGATGTTCCAGGTGTTTTGTTTAATGCAGGAAATCGTGTTTAGTGGCCTGACTACCGACACATGTGAAGTGAGGGCTCACAGATCCATATCTCACCTTCCACTCCACCTCTCTGGGAGGAACTCCTCTGGTTGGTCGAACACTTCCGGATCGCGATGGATGGCGTGGCTCACGTACATGGCCGCGTATCCCTTGTAGACACGGTAGTTGCCCAGGGTGGTGTCCTTTAGGGTGACAAAAGAAACAATCAGTGATAAAAAAAAGAGACAAGCATACTGGCACCACCGTACAATATATTTATATATACACATATGTAGCGGATGGGCTCACGTGAGCGAACGCTGCCGAGTGACGTGGATAAGAGTACGATTAGTTCCCGGAGTTAGGGACTTGAGTCTTTAGCTCGGCGAGCTTAATCGCTCTCTTGTCGGGTCGGAGATCCCCTCGGTTCGAAACTCGCTGCGGGCAGAACCAACACCGTCACACATACACCATTCATTCACACACTCATACCTATGGGCAATTTAGACTCTCCAATTAGCTCCTAACGTGCATGTCTTTGGACTGTGGGAGGAAACCGGAGTACCCGGAGGAAACCCATGTGGACACGGGGAGAACTCCACACAGAAAGGCGCCGGTCGGGATTCGAACCCCTGACCTTCCTTCCGTGCGGCAACAGTGCTATCCACTGCAACACCGCCCACTGACACACATAACATTTAAAAAAGGAACACACTGAGGAACCATCCTTTCGCCTACTCGACGGCCTACAAAAACCTTTCAAAATGTCAAGATTTCAAATTTTGATTAATCGGTCCAGTAGTCCACTGGCAGTGCTTCATGGCCCAGGCAAGCCTCTTTTTCTTATTTTGCCATCTACGCAATGGCTTTCTTACTGCCACTCAACCTGTCAAACCTGCAACTCGATGTCTTCTCTTCACAGTTGAAACTGAGACTTCCTTACTTCGACCAGTGTTAAGCTGTGCTTGAAGCTGTTGTCCTCTGAGCCGCCTATCACGCAAGCTGTTGACTCTCAGAAACTTGTATTCTGATTTTGTTGTGGCTGTGGGTCTGCCAGACCTGTTCCTGTCAGAGTTTCCTCCAGTTTCCAAGTGCCTTTTGATGGTGTAGGAAACTACTCAGTGCTCAAAAAAGTTTTTGGTAACCTAAACTTTTTTTATTTTTGACCTCTGGCAGTTTACCGCTTACCTTTGTACCATTTCAGGTTATTCACTGGACTTGAACTGCTTAAATTTCAGTAAAAACTGGAAAATAGGGGTGTTATAAAACTTTTTATCGGTAGTGTATATACTGTAGAAGATTTTTATTCACACCCTTGATAAAGATAAACAAAAGAGATCATATAAAATAAACTATATTGGGGATAGTTTGTATGGGGATTAAGCCCCATTCATAGTGACACCCACATGCTCTCATACATAGAGTGAGTGTTGATGCTTTACGTACTATAACCGCCATTAAAAGCCAGAATATGGGCCAGCTTCGGGGAAAATAAACGCATGTGGGGCTGACGGTTGAGATAACAGATATGGATCCTATCTGTGGCTGGGAGATGAACCTCTTCTGAATTTTCTTACAAATTCTGGCAGCTCCCAGGACTTGAAAGATCTGAGTGGAAAGGCTAGGTGGCCATGGAAGGGATTTGGCTGGGATTTTAATGATTTTAAATCTAGCAACTAGATTTTAACAATGCAAAGTAAAGTCCCACAGCATTGATACCTCTTCTGTGATTTGAATGGTTATTTTTTCCCCAGATATTGGAGAAACTCCCCGGCTCCCTGGGGAACAGGAGCAATCCATGTGTGACAACACCGATTGCTGTCTACTCGTTTCAGAAACTGCACCATGTGGCAATCAATTATCTGGATGCTTACGGATGCATTATTCATGCACTGGAAGAGGAGTGATGGTAATAGTCATCACGAAGGTGACCCCCGACTCTGCACATCATTCATAACAGCCCTGAACCCCCGACCTCCCCCCCCACTACCTGTACTCTGCACCTCTCCCCTCCCCTCCCAGTTACCAGGCCGACTCAACAGTGCCACGGGAAAGGAAAACGAATCCCCTAAAAATTTCGCAGATCACCTTTTTTTTGGCACAACATGAATATTCACGTGCTCCACAGTTCACCACTCCCTGATGGAATGAGTGGAAGGGACCTCACCACCCACAATCCAAAACCAGTCGATAAGGTGATAAGACAGTGTACTCCGGCCGTGTAAATGCATTGCCTATAATCCCTCAAGCCCACAGATCAGCACAGTTACTGTGCACAGCTACAAAGCAGTGACCTGACACACACCCTTTCTGCAGGAAGAGGCAGAGCCAGCCGTGGAAACCAGCAGCTCCATGTCGTCTACAGGAGGAAATGTACTCTCTCTTGCTCTTCTGCTGCCCCCAGCTAGCCACTCTTTTCCTCTTTCAGCTCACTTTCCAGGATGTATTAATATTCATGCACAGTTCATATTAAACACGAGTCTATTATCACCTGGCTCGCCTTGATTAATCACAACACTTGTAATTGTGCCCATGCCATCTGGCTGGCTGGCTTTCCCCATGGACTGAAGTTGTTTTAAAAACCCATTGTCTTTTACTGAGGTTTTTCAACCTAGGACAAGGACCCCCCTGAGTCCCCCCCAGATTCTGGTTAGGCCAGTCTTTGTGTGGGGAAAAAATGATGTCCTTCATTTTCCATTTAAAGATGATCTTAAGAATGCTTAAGATTCATTTCCTTAAGCCTTTCCAAGGAAATAAATTATAAACTGGCTGTCACTTTCCTCCAACACAAGATTGTCTCATGAGGAAATACATGTACCTACAAAAGATCATAACCTAAATCTTCAAATAAAACAATCTTAGTTTTAGAGAAATAACATTGCCTTTATTCCTATTTCATCTCATGTTGATGTGTTGGAAGCAGGAAAAATGGGCAAGCGTAAGGATCTGAGCGACTTTGGCAAGGGCCAAATTGTGATGGCTAGACAACTGGATCAGAGCATCTCCAAAACGGCAGGTCTTGTGGGGTGTTCCTGGTATGCAGTGGTCACCTACCAAAAGTGGTCCAAGGAAGGACAACCGGTGAACCGGCGACAGGGTCATGGGCGCCCAAGGCTCATTGATGCGCATGGGGAGCGAAGGCTAGCCCGTCTGGTCTGATCCCACAGAAGAGCTACTGTAGCACAAATTGCTGAAAAAGTTAATGCTGGCTATGATACTGATTATCTGATTATCCAGAACTGTGTAAGTCACTCTGGATAAGAGTGTCTGCTAAATGCCTAAAATGTCATGTAAATGTAATGATAGAAAGGTATCAGAACACACAGTGCATCGCAGTTTGCTGCGTATGGGGCTGCGTAGCCGCAGACCAGTCAGAGTGCCCATGCTGACCCCTGTCCACCGCTGAAAGCGCCTACAATGGGCACGTGAGCGTCAGAACTGGACCATGGAGCAATGGAAGACGGTGGGCTGGTCTGATGAATCACGTTTTCTTTTACATCACGTGGATGGCCAGGTGTGTGTCCGTCGTTTACCTGGGGAAGAGATGGCACCAGGATGCACTATGAGAAGAAGGAAAGCCGGCGGAGGCAGTGTGATGCTCTGCTGGGAAACCTTGGGTCCTGGCATTCATGTGGATGTTACTTTGACACATACCACCTACCTAAACATTGTTGCAGACCAAGTACACCCCTTCATGGCAATGGTATTCCCTGATAGCAGTGACCTCTTTCAGCAGGATAATGCACCCTGCCACACTGCAAAAATTGTTCAGGAATGATTTGAGGAACATGACAATTCATTCAAGGTGTTGACGTGGCCTCCAAATTCCCCAGATCTCAATCCGATCGAGCATCTGTGGGATGTGGTGGACCAACAAGTCCGATCCATGGAGGCATCACCTCGCAATTTACAGGACTTAAAGGATCTGCTGCTAATGTCTTGGTGCCAGATACCACAGGACACCTTCAGAGGTCTTGTGGAGTCCATGCCTCAATGGGTCAGAGCTGTTTTGGTGGCACGAGGAGGACCTACACAAAATTAGGCAGGTGGTTTTAATGTTGTGGCTGATCAGTGTATACAGTGAAGGAAATAAGTATTTGATCCCTTGCCGATTTTGTAAGTTTGCCCACTGACGAAGAAATGAACGGTCTATAATTTTAATGGTAGGTTTATTTTAACAGTGAGAGACAGAATATTTTTTTTAAATCCAGAAAATCACATTATATAAAAGATATAAATTGATTTGCATTTGATTGTGTGAAATAAGTATTTGATCCCCTACCAACTAGCAAGAATTCTGGCTCCCACAGACCGGTTAGATTAGTCCTCTCACTTTACTCCTAATCTCAACTCGTTACCTGTATAAAAGACACCTGTCTCAACTCGTTACCTGTATAAAAGACACCTGTGCACAGAATCAATCAATCAATCAGATTCCAACCTCTCCACCATGGGCAAGACCAAAGAGCTGTCTAAGGACAACAGGACAAGATTGTAGACCTGCACAAGGCTGGAATGGGCTACAAGACCATCGGCAAGCAGCTTGGTGAGAAGGAGACAACTGTTGGTGCGATTATTCGAAAATGGAAGAAACACAAAATGACCATCAATCGCCCTCGGTCTGGGGCTCCACGCAAGATCTCGCCTCGTGGGGTATCGATGATCCTGAGAAAGGTGAGGGATCAGCCCAGAACTACACGGGAGGAGCTTGTTAATGATCTCAAGGCAGCTGGGACCACAGTCACCAAGAAAACCATTAGTAACACACTACACCGTAATGGATTAAAATCCTGCAGTGCCTGCAAGGTCCCCCTGCTCAAGAAGGCACATGTACAGGCCCGTCTGAAGTTTGCTAATGAACACCTGAATGATACAGACAAGGCTTGGGAGAACGTGATGTGGTCAGATGAGACCAAAATCGAGCTCTTTGGCATCAACTCGACTCCCCGTGTTTGGAGGAAGATAAATGCTGACTATGACCCCAAGAACACCATCCCCACCATCAAGCATGGCGGTGGAAACATTATGCTTTGGGGCTGTTTCTCTGCTAAGGGGACAGGACAACTTCACCGGATCGAGGGGAGGATGAATGGGGCCATGTACCGGGAAATCTTGGGTGAGAACCTCCTTCCCTCAGCCAGGACACTGAAAATGGGTCGTGGATGGGTGTTCCAGCATGACAATGACCCAAAGCATACGGCTAAGGCAACAAAGGAGTGGCTCAAGAAGAAGCACATTAAGGTCATGGAGTGGCCTAGTCAGTCTCCGGACCTTAATCCTATAGAGAATCTGTGGAGGAGCTGAAGCTTCGAGTTGCTGGAGCGACAACCTACAAACCCTAAGGATTTGGAGAGGATCTGCAAAGAGGAGTGGGCCAAAATCCCTCCTGGGATCTGCGCAAACTTGGTGACCAACTACAAGAAACGTCTGACCGCTGTGCTTGCCAATAAGGGTTTCTCCACCAAGTACTGAGTCATGTTTTGCTAGGGGTGAAATACTTATTTTCCTCAATAAAACACAAATAAATGTTTAAAATTAATATAATGTGATTTTCTGGGATTTTTTTTAAATATTCTGTCTCTCACTGTTAAGATGAACCTACCATGAAATTATAGACCGTTCCTTTCTTTGTAAGGGGGCAAACTCACAAAATCAGCAGGGGGTGAAATACTTATTTTCCCCACTGTACAAGTCATAATTAAGTCTCAAGTCTTAACCTTCAAGGTTCAAGTAAGTCCCAAGTCATGAAGTCACCGTGTTCAGGTCAAGTCAAGAGTTTTTCAGGTGTCAAGTTCTCAATGTTAGCGTGTTGTATCCCAATATTTAACACAATTTTTACATTCAAAACAAGTCTCTCGAGTCATCCAGCTCAAGTCTAAGTCAAGTCTCATGTACTTTTGTTTTTTGCAAGTCAAGTCTGAAGTCATCCAAGTCATGTAACTTGAGTCCACAACTCAAATCAAATACCCACTATAATGTGGTATTGATATATTATGGAAAATGTAATTTCCCTTAAAAAGTTCCTTCATGGAAAAATTAATTGTTGAATCATAATCCCTTTTTTTATGCATATACACTTAGGGTACCAGGGGAGCTGAATTCAGTTTCCCCCCTCAGACCAACATATTCAGAAAGTGAATGGAGTAGCTCTGCTTATGGGGTCATTCTCTTAACAAGTTCCTTTAACAGATCTTAAAAGTACTGAAGACTAAATCTAAGAGAATAAGTTACTTTCTGCCACACTTTCTCATAGGTAAGTCTTTAAATATTCACAAGAGTAACTCGTAAGTGTGTTTTTACGACAATCACGGGTGCCGCAAATGAAAAGATTAAGATGAGGTCATCAATCTTCGAAATTGCTAAGAGGAAGAACCAATCTGCTTTTGGAAAATCTGTATTCTTTGATGGTCAACACAAGTTTCCAATAAAGTTAAACAGACCCTCATTATAAAAGATGCCTTGTTGGCTAATGTTAGGCTAAGCAAAATGGATTTAAAAAGAAAAACTAATTTGACTGTGGAGGAAACAGTGATGTTGGAGAAGGTAGACACAAAAAAGGAAATAATTAAGGGAAAATTCAGCCCTACACTTACAAGTCGTCATAAAAAAGACGCATGGAAGCAGATTGCAGACAACATTAATGCAAGCTTCGCCTCTGCCATTTGGAGCCTGGAGGAAAGCGAAAAAAATTGACAATGTTCTATCCAAAGTGCGTCAGAAAAATCTTTGCTTTCAAGAAGGCAACATCTGGCACTGGTTTGTAGTCTTATTTATTTATGAGACACATTTGTTTCATATTGCAATATTGCTGATGAACAACAACAGTTATTACAATTATTTTGACTATTGAGCTACAATTCTTTTATTGTAGTTAAACCTTTAAGTGCAGTGGCAGAGGTAGTGCTCCGCATCCTCTGAGAAAATGTCACAATCAGTGGAGGCGACTGTCAGGATGCTGGATTACGCAAACTGCAGATCTTATTATGGTTGATGCTCAATTATAAAAGTATTGTAGCTCAATACTCAAAATAATTTGTGAATAAAACATATATATAACTACATAATACATATAAAACTATGTTGGGCCCTACAAGGGCTATCACAGTTTTTGCCACTTCCCTGCTGATGGTGGATTGTGATGGTCCCAAATCATCAGTATTACATAATTGTATTTTCCCCGTGGCTAGGAAGCGCAGTGTTAAAAGAACTTGCATCTATACCGTTACTTTTCATGATGTATGTAATATACATTTCACTGCATTTTCTTTAATTATATTATTTTCCTCCTACTTCTTCCATCAATAATTGCACCTCTTAATTGTAAAAAAAAAAAAAAGACTTAGCATGTTAGAATAACATGTTTTATTCTGTGCCTCTTATTTGTTAATAAAATTAAAGTTTTACATGATCCTCTGTTAGGCTTTGTTAGGACATCTGTAATATAAACAGGTGCTTATCCACACTTTCATCTGGCTTGTATAAACCTTATTTTGGGCATAAGACTTGAGTATGCCTGGTGCATTTGTTAATTCAATAATTAAAGGTTTTACATGATCTCCCGTGTGTTTCCTCCGGGCTTTGTTAGGACATCTTAGTAATATAAACAGGTGCTTAATGGTGTGTGTGCCCTGCTTTCATCTTTATTCCTGGCTTGCTGGGATAAGCCCCCCGCGACCTTATTTTGAGATGAGATGAGACTTGAGTATATCTAAAGGGAAAATGGTGTCCAAAGTGTATATTTTATTAAAATATTCATTAAAACAGGGATTATGACTGAACAATTAATGTATGTATGTAACAGTTAATGTATTCATGTAAATGTCGGCCATTTTAGACATACATTTATGGACCACTATATTTAAAAACTAAAAACTACTTAGAATACAGAAGCCAAAGTCTAGCCACCTTGCTGACTGTTACCCCCCCATTGTCTAGACCACACATGCTAAGGAGTGTTCATGCCTGATTAGCTGCATTGCTGATGGCAAGAAATACATGCTCAGTTATATGCTTACCTGATTGGCTATCCGACGCCCACCAATGAAAGGGGGCCACAGTCTCTGAACTTCTAGTAGCACATGGTTGAAATACTCAGGGTCTGTCCTTGCCCGATTTCGAACCCCCTCCTGAAAGGTAATAGCCCATTATATGTTCATTTGGGTAGTGAACATGCTCTTTGTTGTTTATTATGATATTTACAACCAGGACTTCATTAGTCCCTTACTGCTGCCATTGAAAACCTATTGAATGCACGTATATGTACTTCCCTTTGTTGTTCTAGATAGGAGCATCTGCTAAATCAGTGTTTAATGTATATGTATTCAAATTAAATTAAGAAGATTTGTCCTCATGACCATCAAGATGATCTAATCAATACTATTAAAAAGAGGAAATTAGCCTCCCGGGTGGTCTAGCGGTTAAAACGTTCTACGCTGGCCACTGCGACCAGGGTTAGATTCCACTGGCCGTGCCAGTTTCGGCTCTGGCCGGGAGTGCCACTAGGGGGTAGCAATTGGCTGTCCGCCCCAGGTTGTTGTGTATAGGAGTGGCGGTGACATACCGGAGTTGCGGTGACAGGACTACGGCAGCAAACTTGTAAGATATATGAGGGAGTGGGATAATTGGCGTGAAAAATGTGGGTATAATTGTATACTAAAAATGGGGAGAAAAACATAGAGAAAAACAGCAGAAAGAAAATGTAGAAAAACATTTAGCTAAGAGTTTATTAACCAGAACATAAGCCTTGATCCTTAATTGCTTGCCACTAATTCAGAAGTGGAGATTACATAACAACTACAATCATACAAATGAGAGTCAGTGCCCCGGCAATAAATGATCATGGATGCCAAGGCTACTGATGTGCACATAGATCACACCTGCATTACTCACACAACGGGAGAAACCATCCTTCAGAATAATGTCTGCTCTGTGCCCTAAGTCCTCTCTAATTTGTTAATAGCCACAGAAACGCATGTGGAGCCCTTTGAGATATCCTCGTTTGTTCTGCAATTTTTCCCCCACAATCAAATGTATTAATTTATTCATATGTAAAAAGTGCACACACACACACACACACACACTGTGACAGAAACACAAGCCTAGATGGGCTGACTGGCCTGTTCTCATCATCAAAGGTTCTAATCTTATAAATCTTATACATTTATTCAACACTCACTACCAACTGCAATAGAATCATGTTAATTATATAAAAGTAGGTGCCCGTTGTCTGGCTAGTACATGTTAATGCTATAAAAGTAGGTTCCCATTGTCTGGCTAGTACATGTTAATGTTGTAAAAGTAGCTGCCCGTTGTCTGGCTAGTACATGTTAATGCTATAAAAGTAGGTTCCCATTGTCTGGCTAGTACATGTTAATGTTGTAAAAGTAGCTGCCCGTTGTCTGGCTAGTACATGTTAATGCTATAAAAGTAGGTTCCCATTGTCTGGCTAGTACATGTTAATGTTGTAAAAGTAGCTGCCCGTTGTCTGGCTAGTACATGTTAATGCCTTGCAGGGAGGTGCCCCGTGTCTGCCTACCCTGCTGGGTCCACTCAGAGCCACAGTGAAAGAGGTGAGCAGGGAGGACAGGGCTTTGGGAATCAGGGCTGATATGAACAGCAGGAGGTGCTGTTGGGCACAGGTGTGGTCTGGGAAAGGAAGGGCCCGCAGGTCAGCCACAAACCTGCAGAGAGAGAGAGGGGGGAGGGGGTTTACAAGTCGTTAGTTACAAGGCCAGCCATGGTCTGCTGTTTTTCTTTGTTCTAAACCAGCTCCGTTGTTAAACGAATCAGCCGATATAAAGGTGAGAAAAACCTGTGGAACTCACAGCTTATAGGACTAAAAATGGTGAAGTAATGGAAAAAGGTATTAAAGATATATGTTTGGTCAAATATTACATCCCTGGAAAGGCACAACTCCTTGGTAGTCTCTCAGTTCACTAATTCATTAATGTCTATTTCATCACCGGACCACAATTTCTTTTAAAATTATGAACAGAATATAAAAATTCTAAATGAACACCTGTATAATTCACTTGAACATGGTGGGCTGAATCTGACAAAAACACTGCAGTACTCCTCGAAGGCATTGTGGATGCAAAACATATACTTTAACCCAAACTGGAACTCTTGTAGATGACTAAGCAATATCCATGCCTTCCTCAAATGGAAATTATTCTCCTTTGTTCAACTTGAAGGCATGTCTTCAGCCATTATGCAGGATCTATTTACCAATTTATCACCGTTTTTCAAAGAAGCTATAAAATCATGGTTACTGTGGAAGGTGTCGGTCTGGGCAGGGGAATCAGGGTGATTAACGGCCACGCCTACTGGCAGTAGGGGCATGGAGCTGGGAGAGAGAGAGAGAGACAACCCAGACAAACGAAACTGAAAAGTTTAAAACATGTAACCTGTGTGTTTGCCGAAACGGTGATTCTTTGATTTAGTTTGGTTTGTTGTGGTTGTAGTCCGGAACCCGTGAGGGGGAAGTTTTGTTTATTTATTAGAATTAAAACCAGCTCTCTCCCCCTCTTGGTTAAAACCCGGTCAAACAGACCGATTCGGATCAACTGCTCTTTTGGCAAACCTTTATCAATCAGAATGTCTTATATTTGACATTATGCATGATGATGGTATAATAATTTCCTTTGTAAAATTGTGTAACAAATATGGGGAATTATGTACTGAACAGAAATATATCCAACAGGTTGTTGCCATTCCCCCTGCATGGAAAATAATTCTCAAGAGAGGCACATGTTAGTTTGTAGCCCAATCATTAAGAATCAGACATTGCTATTGAAAGTAAAAATCTATTCTGAATTATATAAATGTATGCTTAATTTCCATGATTTGACAGCCTTACATTTCAGGTGTACTGGGAGGACATTTTCAACTCTCCAATGCTTTGTCTATAAAGTAACAATAGACACTGATTCAAGGTCATTATTGATTAAATTGCTCTATAAAATTATAGCAACAATTTTTTTTAACTATATGGAGTATAGAGCATGACATGGTTGCTGATTCTGCCAGGAAGAGGATGGGGACATATAAGATTTATTTTGGTTTTGTCCCGTGGTGGTGGCCTTCTGGCCACAAATACATGAATGGCCGTGGACTCTATGCCATTAACCTATCGACTATCATTCTAGGAGACCTGAGTGACCATTCTCCTATGTAAAATGTTTATCTTCAAAACCCACAGAACATCCTCAATAACACTTTCTCCATTTATTTGCATTATATATTTTAATATTTTATACAATATTATATTGCCATTATATATATCATTGAATAACTAAATGTATTGTTTAGAAATCTATTTGGAAAGCAACTAACACATAGACTAAAATGTGTAAGACTGTTTTTGTATTTTTGTTTGTCTTGTATGTGTAAAGTCTACCCCGTGTCAGGGGATGGCCTGGCTGCCAGGAGCTCGCCCTGTCATCTGGAAGGGGCTTTGAGCGGCCGTGTGCACATTGCACCACCACACTGTACCAGGAGCTCGCCCTGTCATCTGGAGGGGGCTTTGAGCGGCCGTGCGCACATTGCACCACCACACTGTACCAGGAGCTCGCCCTGTCATCTGGAGGGGGCTTTGAGCGGCCGTGTGCACATTGCACCACCACACTGTACCAGGAGCTCGCCCTGTCATCTGGAGGGGGCTTTGAGCGGCTGTGTGCACACTGCACCGCCACACTTTCCCAGGAGAAGCTCTGGTCGAGGCCCCCGCACAGCACACTGTACTGCAGGAGTGGTGTGTCACACGCCCAGGGGACTGGCGGTGTGGTGAGACTACATCATTTTCCTAAAATTTGTTTCATATTTTTTCTCTGTTTTTCTCCCAATTTAGTAGCCAATTCAACCCTCTATTTATTTATTGGCGCCCGTTCTCCGGGTCAAGCTATTATCCCCGAGACGGAACTTTGCCCATCTGCTCTTTTGGAATGCCCTACTGCTCCTTGGCGAGCTTGTGCCGACTTTCCTTCCCCCAAGGGGCGGACAGCCAAATGGAGAACCTCCCGGCCAAAATTGGACCAACGCGGTCAGGTTTCAAACCGTCTCCTGCACTTTTTAACTACAACCCCAAACTCTGCTGCAGCCTAAATCTGGGCACCAGTGCGACTCGGCTCCACTGCCCCTGACCAGAAGAGTTAGCAGCGGAGGCCATTATAGATGAACAGCAGTTTCACTCAGCGGCTGCTTGTCTGCACGTGTGTCAGGGCTGCACTTAGCCGAGATAAGCATGCACAGACCGCCCCTAATTGCAGGAAGGAGGATTCCTCGTTATTTGCCACTTGTGTAACGAGAGATGAACACTGTGCTCTGGCTGAGCTGGAGAATCCCCCTGTTGCTTTTGACTGCTCAGCTTTTGTGCACAAATTATCTCAGTTTAGAGGACGGCTGTCGTCAGGACTGCCTTACGGCTGGCAAGCAAGGCTACCAACCCAGGCTCCCGTTCGCGAAGGCAGAGACATGTGAGCGACAGCATTTGTCACAGAATGTGTTGTGCAGAATTAGCATTGTCAGTGCATTCAATCATTATCTAACCCGCTTATTCCTGGTCAGGGTTGCGGGGGGGCTGGAGCCTATCCCAGCATGCATTTGGCGAGAGGCAGGAATACATCCTGGACAGGTCGCCAATCCATCGCAGGACTTGTCAGTGTATATGGATGTGAAAATAAATACTTTAATGCTGGAACTGACAGTTTTCACGTTCCCTGCAGCACCACCAGCAGAAAGCAGGGAGGTGTGTGGTGAGACCCTGGCTGTCTCTTACCCCTGTTGCTCGCAGTCCAGCTTCTCGTGGATGATGTCCATCAGCTTGTCCTTGGACTCCAGTGCTGTGCAGAACCCAGAGGACCACAGGGGAACCTTGACACTGACCGGGGCCGAGATGATCCCTGCGGGGCAGGAGGAGGGGTTTGTGGACCGATCTATTAAACGGTCACAGTCAGAAGTCACAGCCATCAAGCAGAAACAAAGATGCCCATGTACGCTGCTCTACAAAAACATTGTGAGGCATCGTGGCCACCGGTCCCACAGCCGTGATGCAGTTACAAAAAGGTAAGAAATGGAGAGAATCAGAAATGGAGTCAGATCACAAAAAAAAGTATGGTCCTTGGATTATGTAAATATAAGTTGAAAAATAATTGTTTGCATTGTTACTACAACACAACTGCACAGCAATGAGTATACCCTTTCAGAATGAAAGCTGTTCTGTCATTGTTCTGGGCACTGTGCAGTTCACCATTATCCGAACCTCAACCATGAAGTAAAGAAAGGTGGAACAGATCCAGAATCAGTGCTTTGGTGCAGACCACTTACACCTGCAGCTTTCTGGGTTTCTGCACAGCTAATGCAGTTCTTAGAGACAGAAACACTTACCAGGGTTCCCACTCAAATCAAACTTCCATTTCAATGACAAATGTAAGGTTTTCAATTACATTTTGTTTTGCGACTGATACAAAAATGGACTTTACTTTCGTAACTTAACACGTTTTGTTGCCAATGCAAATATATATCTCATTGTGTGTGTGTGTGTGTGTGTGTGTGAGAGAGAACAGCCGTGGCCGGTGGCAACAACAGTGGCAGGGGAACAGACCTTTTGCGGTAACGTTATCGGAAAAGAAGAAAAAAATATATAACGTTACATGGAAACAGACATTTCCATGACAGAGTCGTTTTCAATGATTTTCAAGGTTTTTCCATGACTTACCTACAAACATCATCACGGATTCCCAGAAACAGACACCCCTGGCCTGGGGCTCCAAAGCTTTGTGAGCCAACCACCCACTCAAACCACCAACGTAATGATCGAATACATTTACTGTAATAATAAATCATAATAATAATAATAATAATAATACATTTTATTTGATTGGGGCTTTCTGGACACCCAAGGTCACCTTACATAAGATGTGACCCACCCCAAATGTGCTTGGATACATCAGGGGATATGGATCAATATGGATCCTTTTTTTCTACAGTACCCGGTTACTAGTGCAGAAAATTAAACAGTGTTTTTAATTCTTCTGGTGTGAGTGTCAATGGAAAAAGTATTGAATACAGTTAATTATTTTTTTCACGCGTCACGTCGCTCCCCATATCAACCCTTCCAGTGAGCCACGTTTTTGGCCAATGCTCACCATGCCAGTGTAGCGTGCATAGTCGTGTGATCTCATGGAAGAGATCGGGCGTTTCCTGAGCGTGCACGTTCAGGAACATCCCCAGCACCAGCTCCGTTCCCAGGCGTTTGAACAGCGGGTAGACGGACTGCGGCTCTGAGCTGAACAACAACAAAGAACAATCCCTTTTTCCAGAAAATTACAAACATGCTTGACCTTGCCAAAATTGGAAATTTCCTACTGGTGGATGTTCAAAGTGTTGGCAAATATTGAAAGACACTTAATTTCATTCTAGCATAACATGAAACCAAGGAAAAGTGTTTGGTTGGACATACAGTAGTGTACCATGTACTTATAAATTTGCCTTGGAAAGAATATTTCCTTCATGTTTCCATGGAATATGCAACCAAACAAACTGCTAATTTTCAAATACTGACATGTTTCATTACAATTTGATCTCAACATTTAAATTACATATATATTTTTATAAATAATTATACGGTAAACTACTGTAAATATTTCAGAGAACAGTGTTTAGAGCGGTTTAAATGTTGAAAGGAGTTTGAATATCAGGAGAGGCTATGGGACATAGCAGCACCTCATAATATATCTAAAGCCACCCTAGTGTGTGTGTGTGTGTATATATATATATATATATATAACAAAATACCCTGGGGTTAGATCTTATGATTACCTAACTCTGGAGAAATCCTTATATAATATGATGACACATGCTGGGAGGCATTTTAATCCCATGGTTATTACCTTGTAGAGAGTCCCTTCAGAAAACGCTCGCAAACACTGCAAGGGAAACAAAAACACCCCCACATCATCTCAATACCATGATAATAATAGTGAATAATAATACATTTTATTTATAATGCACTTTTCATAATAAGTAAATATCAAAGTTCTACAAAAGCATAAAACAAAGAAAACAAACACAGAGATGCATAAACACAAACACCAATGGTAATTTAAAGTTTTATTCACAGTGAAATATTTATGCGGCCATCTTGAATGACCATTTTTGGGTCGTAAAATAGCATAACACAAGCAGATGCTTTCAGCCACACAGAACCGGAATATGTCGGTGGAGAGGTCGGGGTGGGACTGGGTGCTGAAAATTGATTTTACCTGTTTATGTAGCCCGTGTGGGAGAATTGACGTTACCTGTGTATGTAGTCCGTGCGGCGGAATTGACGTTACCTATTGATGTAGTCTGTGCAGGAAAATTGACATTACCTATTGATGTAGTCTGTGCAGGAACCCAAACACTTCCCTGTGAAGAGGTGTGTGAGAGAGAGACGGAGCAAGCAGGCCTCCTCACCTGAAACAAAAGCAGACACACACTGGTGCAAAAATCTGCAAACAATGGTGCAACAAGACAGTCTAAAATTTCAACAAGAGGCACCCAATCTTTCCCCCCTAGTGTCATTTTTGGGCTACTTGGTTCAGATTACAAACAAGAAATACCAACAAAATTGTAAAAAATAAATTAAAAAAAAGCAAAAACTACAGTCTGATTGTGACACCAGGAGGGGTTGAGGGAGGAGTAGAGAGGGCTGCTCCTCCTCTTTCAGGGGTGGAGGGAGGAGTAGAGAGGGCTGCTCCTCTTCTTTGAGGGGTGGAGGGAGAAGTAGAGAGGGCCGCTCCTCCTCTGGGAGGGGTGGAGGAAGGAGTGGAGAGGGCTGCTGATGGAGATTTTTATTTTTACTGTTCAATATATAAAGCTGAACAATGGCCCATTCACGAATGAAGGCCATATGAGGTAACATGCGCTTGTAAAGGCCCATATATGAATAAAGGTCATGTGAGGTAACACGCGCTTGTAAGCTCAAACAATGGAAATTTCCATTGTCCTCTGCATGCTCTTGTGTGTGTATACAAGCCGAGGCAGGCAGTGTGGTATAGTGGTTAGGGAACTGGGCTTGGAACGTTAAGGTTGCAGGTTCAATCCCCAGGTAGGACACTGCCGTTGTACCCTTGAGCAAGGTACTTAACCTGAATTGCTTCAGTTAATATCCAGCTGTATAAATGGATTGTAAAGAAATGTAAACTGTAAGTCGCTCTGGATAAGAGCGTCTGCTAAATGCCTGTAATGTAATGTAATGTATAGAAGTGTGTAGAAGGTTAAGGAGGTGTAAAAAGTTGCGACATCTGCAGACTTGTGGTTCTGGAGAAGCACAAGCTCTGCAAAGTCTGCAAGGCTGCGGTAACAACACCCGTTCCCTGAAGATGGCCCCACCGCAGGAGGCAGGGCGAAGGTGCACCAAACCTGATTGGGTGAAGATAGGAAGGGCTGCTGAACTTTCCCCTGCAACAAAGGCCGTATAAATTGGGACAACTCCATGTGCGGAGTTGTTCAAATTGACGTTGTGTACCAATAATTATAATTCCTTGAGACTGGGTTTTGTAATAATATTGGCGGTTATATTTGTCCGGAACAAGTACGGGGGGATCTGAGACTGATTCCTTGAGACTGGGTTGGCAGCTTCTAGATCCCATTGTAAAAGTTTCCTGAAGACTTGATGCAGGCTTTGGAGAGAGAAAAAAGACCATGTCCACGCTTACGAAGAGAAATGGTTAGGATTGTGTTTTCTGAGATGATGAGAGTAAGTGCTTCTCCCAGTAAGCACAACTGGTTACTAAATATCCAAAGTCCTTGCAAGATGTAATTGAAGGTGATGTGATTGGTCTGGGATAATACTCATTAGTCAAACAATTTCAAGCCAGAGTTGAAAATGTGAGACAACCTAGTACACCAAAAATAAGGAAGTGCAAGCATGGGTCAGATGAATATGACACTGTGGAAGTCCCAGCTGAACAGAGAGGAGCTGTTCAGGACACTTAAGGATATGTTAACTGGGAGGTGAGATTCATGCCACTCAGCTAGACCATAGAAAGTCAGTAGGAGTAGAAAGAAAAGATGAAGATGCTCTCTGAAAGAACTGACTGGAGTCAAGATGAAATAAAAACCCTCATAAAGTCTACCCATTACTCACAGCGTAAAGAGACAACAAGGGAACAGACTTAAAAACCCTTATTGAGGAGTGGTCGTTTTTGGTCCAGGAGACTGGCATGGCAGTCCACCTCAAAGAGCTCACTGGTATAGCACTGAAAGATATCTTCCTCAGTAGCGTGGACAAGAAAGGGAAAAGGCTTCTAAATTTTAAGAGGAACGTTTGCGCAGACAAGAACAAACAAGTCTTGCAGGCTGTCACAAAGCTGAAAATTGCAAGAGAACAATTAGAGGGTTGCTCATAAGATGTGAAAGACATGGTGCTTCTTCTGCTCTCCTATTTTGATAAAAAGGAGGAGAACCTATTTTATTATGCAGAAGAGACATGCCTGGCAAATGAAGTACCGGTGGAAAACCTGTCTGATGTTTGTAAGTTATTACAGCTTCAATATCCACTACCAAGTTCCTCCAAAGGTATGGAAATGATCATTTCTCACAATGTTTATGAACATATTGTATGTAGAAGGTTTTACTTATTGCATAATCATTTCTTGTTGTGTTCACAAGGTGTGTTTTCATCATCAATCCGGAGAAGGGCACAAAAGTTGAAGCAAAGAAAAACAGGAAGCAAATAAAAACAGGAAGCAATTCCCGGTGAACCCCTGAGTCTTCACCCTGATCTCAGAGCTTTTTGATCATGAGTGGCGAGAGGCTTTTTTAAGGTGGACTGATTCTACTGGACTCAGTAGCGTGTGTATACAGAGCACTGAGCAGTACACACAAGTTGTCAGAAGTTGAATTTGAAGTAAGATCATTGAAGAGTGTTTTTCCTTTTTCCTTTAACTTGAGTCTTGGAAAAACACTTCCATTGTTCACTTATTCATTCTATTCAGTTGTAAGTTAGATTTGTCAGTTCTTGCAGGGGTGATTAAATGATAATTCTAGTATTTTTCAACCCAGGCTCTATTTCTAACTTGTGTGCCATGATATTGATCAGTACATACAACTATTTTGTTGATTGAGTTAGTATATTCATGCTTCAGTGAATACCGTTATGTTATAAGATGTTATACTAATTAAAAAAATGTCGCAAGCTAAGTGTTTCCCTAAAGCGTGAATGTTTTGGTCTCTAAAATAACATTTGGGTGCTTTTAGGATCTTGTTTGCCCATGTCTTGATTGCCTCTGTGGATTGCACTGGAGCCTGTTCTCAGCAGTCAAGTTACTATATACTAACTCAATCAACAAAATTGTTGTATGTACTGATTGATATCATGGCAGACAAGTCAGAAATAGCAGAATAATCCTTTAAGTCTATTGGCTTTTGTTTGTTTATTGGCAAAACCAACATAAGGAGCTGGTGAATTTGTAGAAGCTCTCTGTTATTCTCTGAGTTTACATAACAAAGTACCTGATTTGATGGAAAGATTGTCTCTTTGATTTTGATGATTCATAGAAACACCATGCAGTACAGTAGGTACTTCTGTGAGACTTCACAATAGCAGGAAGTCTGATGGCATGAATGTACCCAAAGGCCAATATTACACAGTACCCCTCTCTCCTCTCTCTCTCTCTTTGTCTTAAACTGATCAATAGACATATGGTTTATCTTCAGGCATTGAAGAGTTGCTGACTGAGTCTTCTCACCTTTATAAATCCAGTTCAAGCAGTGTATAAATCTACTCAACAATTGATAACTTCTAATACATACATTGTGCTTTCCTGTCTGCAGGGATGATCATGCCAATCGAGAGGAACTCCTGATGAACAATGGCTGACTCCTCAAGCAGAAATGGAGACTATACTATACTCTGAAACTCCCTGTGCTCCCGAAGGATCATTCCTGTGTACATGCCTGTGCTCTGCCTCATCCGAAGGACTTTTTAGACTCCTGCCTATGTTGAGCACCCCGTCTTCAGTGAAGTCTGGATTTACTCTCAATGACTGAATTCTTGATCAAACCAGAACAATTGGTTTACTTTCTCATCACATTGTCATTCCAGTATGGGTTTTTCTTGATGTATATAGACCCTTGCTATTGTTTAGAATATCAACTCCACTTTGTAAGTATACCCGTCATTTTCAAATGGTTACAAGGTAAATTCATACCAAAGACAATGCAATTGAAATTGATGTGATTGCAAGGTGCCTGTATACAGTTGTTAAAATAAACCTGAGTAAAACAAGAAATGATAACTTGGTTCTATTGAGTTGTTTGTTTAAACGTTCTAAGCTGTACCTAAATGGTGACAATGTGCCTGCATACAAGAGTTTTAACAGCCATTTTAATCAAGTTTACAGTAATTGAGCATTTTCACAACATTTTACTGCTCTTTGGTGCAAGGATAACTATTTAATACTTACAATATACGATTAATTTGATACCGTATTTTTCAAAAGTACAATTTATTTTACTTTTTAATATTGATATTATTTTGTAGCGTGAAGTGCACAATGAGTCACAGTGTTTTATTCAGTACATTTCTGGCAACCACAGCTGCTGGTATCCCACCATAAAGTGGATCTTTGCAGGAAAATACCGCAATATACTTACAGTAATTACAGTTTTTTAGAGTAGTTTTCACGCCACGATGATTTTACGACATCCGTTATATTTAATGTAATTTACTGTAAACAAATAGCAGTACTAAACTGTGAAAAATGAATTTGTTTTATTTTTTTACAGTGTGTGCCAATGTATGACTGTATACCAATTCTCACACATCTTGAGACTAACATACCCAGCACAAAACAAATGTTCTGTGTCCTCACTCCAGAACGCTACACAGTGAACGCACATTTCATTACATTACCGGATCAATATACAGTACTATCCACATTTGTTAATTTGGCAGTGTGGAAGACGTCGGCCAGGCCTACTAGCGGGGTAGCCAGCGCACACACCTGTGTGACATTGTCTAATCACACCTGTGTGCTTAAAACGAGCTTAAAAGGGAGCAAACAAGACTGAAAACGGAAGAAAAAAAAACCCTGCAGTGTAAATCTCTTTGTGCTGAAAAGGCCATTTAATTTAATTTATTATTTTAATTCGTTTATTATATATTCAGGGTGTATGCTCTCTCTCTCCCCATCTCTCCCCTGAGGGATACAGAAAAATAAAACGCTGGTCTGCCGAGCGATTCACTCCACTCCCTGTGTCGGGCTGTTCTGGTCCACTCCGGGACGTGTCACATTCCGTGTGATGGGCAGCAGTGCTGCTGTTCATTCTTCTGCTCACCGTGTAACATGACAATTTGCTCCAAACATTCGCGCTATTATAAACCACTGCTGCTGAAGGACTGCTAAATAACCAGATAATTTCTTCATCTGTGCTGCTGTCTGCCCAGTTTTAAGCTCACAAATCACATCAAAATCTATGTTGAGATGGGTTTAAAAATAAATCACAAATCACTTTTTTAACATGTTTATAAATAAGCTCTGCTTCCTTCAAGACATAATTTGCCCACCCACGTTCTGGAGACACCTTTACACGCTTCTCACCTAGCTCGTGCCGGCTCACCCTCCCCCCTCCCCCTGGGGCAGACAGCCAAACGATCAGGACTCTCCACCAGGGCCGGTCTGGTACAGTCGGGTTTTGAACCGCAACCATGATAGGCAGCTAACACTCCTAAACGAGTGTGTTAGATCGCTACGCTATCGGAGGCCCCAAATCACAATTCTCAAAGTAATACTGCTGATCTCTGAGGCGTATTCAGCAATGACTTTATTAATTCAGTGAAAGCCATCTGTCACCCTAAATAGTTCAAATAAATCTATTAAAAAAATAATGCCATGACGCAATTGTCTTTACACTTATAAACGTACACATGTGACATTAATATCCTCACCCCTAATGTGCACTACAATTCAAAAGCATCTCAACAAAAACATATGGAGTGTTATTTTTAAACTCAGAATATAAAACTCATACAAATTATTTCATACACACTTAGATATTTTCTGATGTGACATAACATTTGAATAAACCTAATGAGGGACGGGATGAAGAAACACAGGGCCAAGTTACTTGAACAAATGTAGATAAATATGGGAAGCATTGCTGTGGAACAGTAGTTTCTGTGAAATACATTTATGAAAGTTGTAACTTGGCATCATTTTGTTATCAATGATTTGGTATGCAGTGCAAATTTAGGAATTGTATTTTATAGATGTACTGAGAGTATATGCTTTGTACGTAACTTGGATTTTAAACGTTTTTGTTGAGATTTAATTTACATGGCTGTATAATATATTGCAATGTGAACAAACTTTAATTTCAACTTAAATTAACATGGCAGAGCAAATAACACAACAGTGGTACGAAGTGAGATGCATTTTAGCTGTGAACTATGTTAATTCAATTCAATTCAATAAATCTTGTTTGCAGCAAGGTTAAAAAATGAACACAACACACAGTAAAAACAAATGGTATAAAAACAGAACAATAAACACAATAAAAGAAATAGAGACATCATAACTGGGCCTCCTATATCAATCCTATCAATAAAACAGTGCATAAATAAATAAATAAATAAATAATATATGGTAGACAGTAAGTACATAAGTGCATCATCAGCAGCGGATGGCACTGGTCATACAATATACTGGTGGCTTTACGCAGGATGTGCTTATCGTATAAAGTGGAGAGACTCAGCTGTTTTAGAACACAGTTTCATAATTCTCTGTAGTTGAGATTTGCACTTAACATTTAGGTTTCCATACCAGCAAATCATTGAGAACATTCAAATGGATGATTCAATAACACATCAAAAGTGTTCAATTTATGCAATAAGAACAGATGTTGTTGAGCTTTGGCATTGATGGCATTTGTATTTGCCTCCCAGCGCAGTTTGTCATTGATAATCGTGCCAAGATATTTGTAGCTGGAGACAAACTCAACCGTTTTTCCCTCCATCAGCGTCTGCACTGGTGCCCCTTTACTTCTCCTAAAGTCGACAACCATATCTTTTGTCTTTTGAACATTCACCTCGAAAAACTAGGATTTGCAATAGGATAAAAAGTCGTCAACAACTTGGAAACGTTCATTCTCTTTATCATGGAGTAGACTAAGGACTACAGAATCGTCAGTGAACTTAATGACATGTCTATTCTCATGCTGACTCCTGCAGTCATCCATGTACAGGATGTACAGTAAAGGGGAGAGGACACACCCTTGGGGGAAGCCAGTGGAGGAAAGGCACTCGTCAGATAAAAACTCTGTTCAATAAAAAATCTAAAAGCCAACCCACCAGTTTAAAATAGGACAGCAGTTTATCGGCTAAAACATAGGGTTGGATGGTATTAAACGGCAAGGAGAAATCAACAAATAGTAGATGGGCGTGTGTTTTACCCTCCTCCAGAGGCTTATAGATCAAATTGAGCAGCGTTAGGGTGGCGTCCTGTCATTACTTAGTCTAATATTATCAGGTTTCAGCAATATATCAGCAATAGGTTTTGTAGATAAATGTATCAACCTCTAATGGTTGATTTCACTTGAACTTGTGTTATAAATTATCTTAATGAAATTATATATAATTAAATATTTTTGGAAGTGAATTTGAAAATCCTATTTGGATTTGCTATGCTGTACAGTAAATAATAATGTAGTTGTGTGTATTACAAACAAAGCTTTTGTTAAATGTATTCAAAACAATTCCAACAGGATTTCCAATGTTATAATTAAAGCCATGTGTTTTCTGCTGCATATTTTTTCAAACAAAATAATTTGCATCCATTTGTGTACACTGCACCAGGTGCATATCGGAACACAGGCTCGTTCACTAAAAAGTTGCTTCTTCCATTCTCTGAGAAAAAATGCATTCATGGATTACAACAAACTCATTAGGAGTTCAACTAGTTAAATTGAATGTGCAAATCCAAGGAGCATAGTAGCCAAAAGCAGTTCACCCAAGGGGAAAACTGGGATCAGGGATCTTTAAAAAAATCACCATTTGTTGGATGAAAGTTGATAACTTTAACAAGCATTACCTGGTTTTGTTGACTAATCAACCGAGTGTAACTGTTGTGTTAGCCTGTAATTTAACTGTACAGGACTAAAGTACAAACTGTATCTGTGTTGGTGTTGTGGCAACTTAAATTCTGTATGAGTCTCATCTGACTTAGGGGAGTTAAATCACTGATGAAGGCAACCGTGAATACTTCAGTTTATTTTTCAGCTGTATGTTTATTTTTGCCCTCTTTTCAATAAGGAGTGCGCACCTGTGGGTTATATTCATCAGAAAATGTCTGATCACAAAATGTATCATCCTGGTGAGTAGTGCAAATAATGACTGCAAGCTGAACCCCTACATATTTAAAGTTCAAACACCATACAAAGTCCCAGAAAAGAACTACCTTTAACGTAGTTGCAATACTCAGTCTCCCAATGTAGAACTATCACAGAAACACATACAGCATTTAGATACTGGTACATGTTGTTATTTGAAGCAACTATTACAGTTGTAGTTTTGTGAATTAAAAAAATGTGAGTCAACATTGAAACTCCCACTTCCATCAATGTCCTTATCTACACACAGAGACACTGCTAGCGCTTACCATTGGCTGTCACGATGTTGTCCCCATACATGTGATGCATGACATCAGTTGGATCTTTCTGGAAAACTGATGATTTCTCTGCAGAAACAGATGACAGAAGAACAAAGAAATTAGGTTTATAATCTGGAGAAAGAGTTGCAATCAGCAAAATGTAGGAATGGTCACTTTCATATCCATTGATATGTTGAAGGCCTCTGCCTTATATTTATAAAAATGTGACAGCTTCTTTAAAAGCATGCATAAAACCTTAGCCTGGGCATTGTGTCCTTTTGTCAGTTTTCAATTTGCAGCACAAGATCAAGTTTCAATTAGCATGTTTCCATGACAATTCAGCTAAATTACATATTCAAGCAAAATAGCTACTGATGTGGTGGAGTTGGAAAGCACAAACATTTCTTGGGATATGTGAAATCACGCACATCCTAGATATGGCACACCAGCTACCTCAAGTTGCTTTTGATTATTTTTATTCCTTTCTTGTTTTGCACATTTCTGTACATTTACATAAGCACACATTCCACACTATATTCACACACATAGAAGTAGATCTGCACTCACATAGACACACACTCTGTCCTGTCTTTTCTCAGGCCTTGTGGAGGCGTCGGGAGTGGGCCTGACTCTAATGGTTTGGGAACGTCAATGTGAGATATGAGCTATGGGGCTGAGGTCATCTGCACCCGAGGCGCGTGCCCACGTGCCACCCTTAACACGAGTTGGGTTTAGGAGGTGGCAGGCCTTTTTGGCCTGCGTGTGTAATTGGTTGAAATCTATGGATGGTCATAGCTTAGGGTGTTAGATGACCAACAGTATATGAATGAGTATATGAGAAATGTATGTAAATGTATTCATCATGCCAGGTGTTGATGGGAGGGCACAGCAGGGAGGGGTGGGAAGATTCCACCATGTTTTGGTATAATAATGGGCGTTAAGAGGTTAAGTCTCCAGAGCGTTGTTGTTTTTTGTCCTTGAATGGCTCTCCCTGTGTGCACATTGGTTAATACATTTTCCTTACTCTATTCGTGACTGCATCTCCTCATCTCCCTCTCTGGGTTTTGGGGGAATCTGAGGGTGTCTTGGACCACCACCACATCAATAGGCGTCACGAACAGGATCAATAGCAGATGACCTCGAGTGGCACCATCTGGACTGAGGCGTGAGTACATTGTATTAACGATAAACCACCCTCTATAGTAGTCCTATATTAAAGCGGTGTCTCTCTGGGTACTCTGCATCAAGTTGATATAAAGACTCAGTGAGAACAAACCGTGGGGAACGAGAGAGGCGCACGGAGTAAGTATTGGAAAGTGGTCAGACTGGCTTTGGAGTCAGAGATGTCACGGGGGTGGCACCAGGCTGTCAGTTAATGTCCTGCAGCAAACACATCAGCACGGGGTTGATGTGGGGTGGGTATTAGTGAATACCGCAAACTGTGTGTGTGAGCCGGCTTGGTTAGAGTGCACTGGCGTGGAGTGTGTGAGTTGTTTGGGTGAACACGCGGTGTGGGGGTGTGTGATTGGTAAGTGAGAAAAGCGAGGGAACTAAGCAGTTCCCTCACTCTTTGTGAAATATGTCTTCCGGAAATATTTGTGGGTTTTGTGTGCTTATAATAGATAATCCCAATACTGACACTATGGCTTCGGCGGAGGTCGGAAGTAAAGCATGACGAAGCAGAGCGAATCATTGTGTGATTTCATTGTAATTATCGTTCTTTGTGCTTGTGAGAATATCCATGCTTGCGCTTACGGGTTGTATGTGCTGATTGAGCATATTTTACCATAAATTTAGTGTGAAACGTTGTTTGGCAGTTTTGCGTATATAATTGTACAAAGCGTGCATCATGTTTAAAAACAGGGCATAATCATCAGAGTCATCTCTGGAGGAAACACACAAAAAGGGAGTTAAAATTGATGTAGAAAACAATGATTGAAAGGAGTTAGAGCTAAGCTGGTTGGGACTACAAAGATAGCAGACTAATTCTGCAGACTGGGTGCAAATCATTTTGGAATTTTTTGTATTTTGTATTTTTGGGTTCAATGTTTTGGAGAATGTGTCATAAGACACAAGATGGTTGTAAATGTGGTACCATTGTCTGTCATATAGTGTTGGTGGCGTAGTAATAGAAAGACATTGGAGATCCGGTTGTCAGGTCTGCCCCTCCTTCCTCCACCAGGGGGCACCAAAGAACCACCTGAACTTTGTGTGTTTCCCTCTTTGTGTCTACACGCAATTATTCCCTGATTGTCTCATTGTTTAATTGATTAATGGTTTGATTGTCTTGTCTCATTGTTTAATTGATTAATGCTTTGATTGTCTTGAGTGTTTCCACTTGTGTCTCGTTGTTCCTGATTGTGTTCCACCTGTGCCCCATTATGTTCTCATTATTTAAACTCTGCCCATCTGCATTTCTGTGCTTAGTCTTTTTGTGAATGTCCATGCCGTAGCTGGGCTATTGCTAGCCTCTCAAGGTTCCTCTGTTATTTGTGTGTTTTGTGCGCTTTTGTGATGTGGCCTTTGGAAGCCATTTGGTTTATTTTGGAAAGAGAATAAAAGAATACCCTTTGTTTTGAAAACTACCACCTGTTCTTGGTCTCAGTCTCTGCTCATGGTTCCACTCACCACCAACCCTGACACTGGTAGATAGATTTATAATAGAAAACTTAAGTGCCATGGATGCAATAAACTTAGACATAGGTTTAAGGAATGTAGAAAAAAGGAAAGGAGGGGGCCTCTAGGAATAGAGGAAGGCCAGTGGATTGAAAACTCCAAAGGTGGGGGCTCTAGGAGGATTGTGAAGTGTTTCTGCTGTGGAGAGGAGGGGTCACTGGGCTGATGCATGTCCACGTAAACCAGGGGAGGCCAGGAGTGGAGGCCCTGTTCTGGATGCTAGATCATGTGACAAACTGTTGGGTGGTCCAGCAGCTCGTTAGTAAATACGATGCAACACGTGGTACCCCACAAGTCATTGATTTTGGTGATGTACAAATTAAAGCAAGCCTTTGGGTATGTGACATTATGGAGGATGGGATCTGCGGTATTGTGTGTGCGCGTTTCAGAATTTGTGGCCACAACACAAACATGATTGTGGCTGGGTGCCGGATGAGCCTGTGACCTTGGCATGTTCAGAGAGATAGTGAGACAGATAGAAATCAGTCAGAGGGATTGTGAGACATGCTGCATCAGTTCTAGACATCAGTAATAGTTGTTGGACAATTCCAGTAGCAGAGGAGAGTCATGATGCTTTTGCATTTACCGTTGAGTCACAACAATACACCTGGACGCGTATGCCGCAGGGCTTTCACAATTCCCCTACCATTTTTCACCAGTCAATGGCAACAGCTTTGAAAAATGTACAATTGGATGTTTACAATTCGGTTTGTTTGCAGTATGTTGACTATTTGTTGATTGCATATCCAGACGAGGCGAAACACGTGGCAGCCCTCAGTGATGTTCGGTGTGTCCTGGAAAAGGCAGGTTTCAGCTGTTATCACATAAGAACACGGAGACATGATGAGGCCGGCTGCCTACCTGTCAATTCGGCAAGACTATCTAGGTGTCTGCAAGCCCTTAACTGCGCCAGCTGGGCAGTAATGGCTGCGGAACCGATTGTGTTGGTATAGAGTACACACATGCTTTTTGGAACAGACAAAAATCAACCTGAGCCATTTACTGGTATTAAGCACAAAATTCAAGCAACAAATTAAGAATCAAGACATTGGAAAAGTAAAAACATATTTTTCATGTGCAACAATGGGTTTCTCACATTCTGATGTGAAAAACATGAGCATATGTACACCAATCACGTTAATTTTCTCTTTTTAACAATATCTTGCTCTAATCTCCAATAACAGAGCAGATGAGCTTTCAAAAATATGACATTTAGCAGACCAATTATTTCCTTCTGCCAATTGTATTGTTCCGTACAAAATCAGGGAGGGGTTACGGCTAGGGCTTCATATTGTCTTCATCATTTTCTCACACATTCCTTGAAAATTCATGTGAACAAATCTACACTTTACTTTTGACATTCTATGTCAGATAATCACAATATCTCAAGACAATAAAATAAATAAAGACCTGTTTTTTTGTGGTAACTAATACCATCGCACAGAACTAATAAATAACAAAATATCGATCCAATTATGGACACATAACATATTTTTTGGAAAATCTTCAGTGGAGAAAAATTGCATGTGGGCATATTATTTAAATCTCAGAACTTCCATGTATTAATGGTGGTATGCAGTTGATATGTGGAAAATATAATTTTATAAAACCCCTTCATGGTAAAATTAATTGTTTACATCTACATTGACATTTTAGGCATTTTGCATTTTGAATTGTTTAATCATAATGAATGTTATAGTGCATATTTTACATACACCAGAGGGTGCTGGATTTAGTTTCAGACCAAAAAGGTTAAGGGAATAGGTCTTCTTATTAGGTTGGTAATTATATTGCCAAGCCCCAACTGTACAGAGAATGGCACACTCCTTACGGATCAAAAGGGAATTGAAGACCGAATCAGTAACTTTCTGCCATATATTATTAACAACCTATATTTTTGATATTTTATCTTATAATTGAAAGTTAGTAATGAGGAAGCAGATGTACAAATATCATATATTTCTCCTGTTTCAAAAACTACTTAGAATACAGAACCCAAATATCAGATTTATTCATATGGATGGTTAAGGAATGGGTATAAATAAATTGGCCTGATTCTGAGACACAAGTCTGTGAGCACAATGGGAAACTTTGCAATGGAATGACACAATTGTCAAATATCAGTTAATAAAACCAAAGCTACAAGCCTCAATAGCTAGGGTGATAGCAGTTTATATACTTAAAAATACACCAACTATGGCTTAGGCCTATTCCCTGAATGAATCTATACCATCTACCTTGCATCTCCATTTCTCCATTCATGATAACATCAAACTTTTTGTATTATTATATGAATTATACTATTATAGAATTTATTTTATATATGTATATTATTGCATTTATATTTATTTACTTCTACATTGAAAATTAAATGCAGCTGCCTCTTTTTCCTTTGTTTTACAATAGGAGTTTTATTATAATTCTACTGTATTTTCATTATTGTTCTGATTTAGGCAGGACAGTGTTCAAGAAGAGTGGATTGATTCGCAGCCAGATAGAAAATCAATAGGTCAAATAAATAAATGGGTTTCTAGGTGTCCTTATAAATAAGTTCTGAATAAATTTTCATTTTCTTAAAAGTGGAATGCTATAGATCTGATAAAGAGACAGTAGGGACAGAACATACAAGATATACTTTTACATTGCATCTTTGAGAATTTCTGGTTGTAGCTTATTATACAGTTCCCTCCTCTACTACTCGATATTAGAAAAGCAGATCGGTATGAAAGGAAATGTGCAAACAGAGTGTATTGGTTGCCAAAGGAAAGTGAAGGACACATGTAGTAGATATGCCCTCAGATAGCGTTTTTTACGGGCTCCTATGTGGCACAAATGGCACTTGTTCTAAGTGCAGGTTGCCCACTGCAGCCTGGGTTCTGGCTGGGAGTCCCGCTTGGGGCGGCAATTAGCTGTTCACCCCCAGGGGGAGGGAGGAGGGAAGCTGGAATGGGTTTGACGAGCGAAAGTGGCTCTGTGCGTGTCAGAGTTTGTGTTCTACAGCTTGGCAAGTTTTATCTCAGAGGAGGGGGTTCAGTGTCTTTGTTATTGCCGGTCCCAGAGTTGTGGCGGTGAGCTCGCAGGTAGTCTTTGTAGATAGACATAATACAGAATCATAGAATGTACTGCTTCAAGTACCAGAAAGTGTTTTCATGTTAGGCTTGAAATATATACATATCTCCCCCATCCCTTACTATGGTGTAGGCTCTTTTCAAAGAGTTTTGGGACATGTTCTGTCGGTAAGATGTTCTGGAGGTATCCCAGTTGACTTCGCAAATCTCAGCGATTACAAAATGCATGGGCAATTTAATAAAAAATCCTGACACACTGATGAGTGAAGGAGGAATTCTCATTTCCTTAACATAAACCCAACATTATACAACAACTATACAGCAAAGCTAACTTTGCCACCGGGAAGTGAATTCAAATGTTTCGCGCTTTAGTTTTTTATTTTGGCAATAATTATAAGTGAAATGCCTCAAAACTCTGGCATGGCATTTTTTACAAACTGGAATTTTGGATTATTATGGATATTTCCAAATTAATATTATAAAGAAACAGGGCATTTTCACTGAAAAATGTTATTTCAAATAGAAATTTGAGTATGGTATGTGGCATATGCAGAAGCAGCTAGAAGTTGTCATATTCTCTGGGCATCTTCACATTACCATGTATAGAAGCAGCTAGAAGTCACTATTTATAAAGGCTCAGTGAGATTAGCATACACAAAAGTCACAATTTCAAATGGCTCAGTGACATTACTATATGCAGAAGTCACTATTTCGAATGGCTCAGTTGCATCAGCATATGCAGAAGTCACTATTTCTAATGGCTAATTTCATAAGCATATGCAGAAGTCACTATTTCTAATGGCTCAGTGATATTAGCATATGCAGAAGTTACTATTTATAATGGCTCAGATACATTAGTATATGCAGAAGTCACTATTTCTAATGGCTCAGTGACATTAGCATATGCATAAGTCACTATTTCTAATGGCTCAGATACATTAGCATACACAAAAGTCAGTATTTCAAATGGCTCAGTGACATCATCATATGCAGAAGTCACTATTTCCTCATTTCCTGAGCTTTTATTTTACTACTAGAGTGAGTAGCCTCAGCCATTAATTTCCCCTTTTCGGAGAAACAATGCATATACAGACTATCAATAGACTATCAAATAAAATATAATTTAAAGAATAAACCTATAAAATAACTAGAGCACATAATACTGAACACCATTCTGTAGTTGAATGTGCCACTGCCACTGTGTTTAGCTCCACATTATAACACAATGCTTTCAAAAAAATCTCTTTAACATCTTCCTTAATAAAATTTGTGAACATTTAATGGAAATAAAATCTTTGTTGGTGTGTGCATATTCGCCTGTTTAAATGGATATCATTTGAAGGCTTTTTTTAGTGTGGTGGGATACAGTTGCAGTAATAGTTCGAGTAATATTCACATGGATTCACATCATTTCTCAAGCCACTGACACCATAATCCTTGTGTTGAACTACCTCTGACTTAAGCAATGTTTTAAGTTTTAGAAAAGTTCAAATGTATCCTTTACTTTTGACCTATATATCTAACTTCCAGGCCATAACCATATTAATTTATGGAATGTGATTCCCTGAAAGAAAGACAACCGCAAGGAACTAATCACGAGTCTCGCATCTTGTGATTTTGCTGGCCTATTTCGATTCTCTATTGAGAGCCAAATATTCAGTCAGAGCATGTTTTACTATTAGCCTAGATTATAAATGTAATTTCCATACTGACAAAATTACATTTATAGGCGTAAAGTAGCTTATAAATATTTTACAATACTGTTGGATGGCCTACTTCAAATAAACTATATAAATTAGTAGTAAACCATATTACATTACAGTTACAATTAATATTACATAGCCTGCCTCATAACGTAACCTGCCTCAAATTACACTTATACCAGGAGGGAACAGCCACCCCTTTTCACGGCGTAACAATTCAGCTCCTTGAACAGTCCACTACACAAAGAAAAATACAGGAAAACAAACTAAGGACTTAGCAAACACATCTAGCGCGCTACAGTCGAAGTTTAGTTGAGGCATACCGCAAAGTAGTTCTTTCATCCCCCGCACTGAGCATACGAAAGATGTTGACTTGTTGAGTAGCCGGGCTTCAAATATTCGGCTTCCATGCTTTTCGATGCGACGTTCGCAAAAAGCCACCGGATCTCGATAGAATTCCAGCGACTTGTCACTGAGCAGGGATATCCCAGAGTTTCCCGGTAATGTTGACATATTCGAATCAGTTGTATATTGTTTCTACTACACTATATAGCCTACCGTAGCTAAAGTATCGCTACCAGTGTGACAGTGGAGCTGCCCACGCAGTTTTTCATATAGTTTTTATTTACCAAATCAACTATATGTTTGCCTAGCTATAGATTACTGAGAGAAATGACTTTTATAAAGCCTTAATGTCATCTCTGGTGGATTGTCGCCTCGATCTCGTCAGCAGAAAACAAAACAAAACGACTTCCTGGAGCCTTAAATCCCGCCCCATAGTCGCAGGTATATCCGAGAGGAAAACACACCGAGTATAGTGTATAGTAAACGTACCACTATGCAGTTTTACAACTGGTTTAGCTTTATACTGTATCAAACTGTATCGGTCAATCCGTCATTTATAGCGAATTTATGGTCTCTGTAAATGTGCAAGTTTTCACTCTTAAACAAAAGGCAGAATATATGTTATATAATGTATTTGCATACAGTAATAATAAATATGTAAGAAACGAAAAAATGTGCATCTGTTTTCACCATGAAGTTGTATACATCTGAATTTGTACAGGACCGCTATAGGAAACTTGATGAATCTTTACCTTAAGGCGTGGAGTGCAATGCCTGTCGCAGTTTCCTATTTATACAATCACATTGCCTGTTACAAATTGCATGTGTTCTTTTATAAAAAAGGCTATTTGTAATTTGTATATTAATGTTGGTTTATATATTATTATTTTTTTCCAGCTTTGAGATTCCATGGTCCTCAGTCAGAGTGTGTTCTGTGATGTCAAGTTTTCATCTGGATTGTTTCTTAGCATTTCTTCTTCTTGCAACACTTCTAAACTTGACCTTCAGCATTTTAGCCCTGGTTTTAGTCAAAGTTGGGAATTACTGCAAGCAGAATAAATCAAAGCAAATCTACAAAAGATATTCCATATTTTGGCTCATTTGACCATAAATGTGGAGAATGGAGAATAATTATATACATTTCTTTAACTAGTTTTTTTACAATTTATATTCCGTTAACTCGTTTTTTTCTTGAGTATTTTTGGTCTCTTGCTTGATACATAATTTAAAGGAGGTGCAATAAGTACATTTAAAGTTAATGTTAATTGCATTTATAACTTGTATTTCAATTAAATTTTTAATTTAAGAGATCATTTTAGACATAGAATACTATATAATACTACAATACTAATTTACATTTTACATTTACATTTTAGGCATTTAGCAGATGCTCTTATCCAGAGCGACTTACACAGTTTACATTTCTTTACACACAATCCATTTACACAGCTGGATATTTTTACTGAAGCAATTTTTAGGTTAAGTACCTTGCTCAAGGGTACAACGGCAGTGTCCCCACCTGGGATCGAACCTGCAACCTTTGCGTTACAAGCCCAGTTCCTTAACAATTAAGCTAACACTGCCGCCCCACTGACTAATCTACAAATAAAATGGAGGAAGTAATTTACCCTAAGGCTACAGTTTATATATATGTGCATCAATACAGTATTAGAGGCTTTGGGAAAGGCTCACATTAAAAAACACTTAAATTCTACTATCATTATTTTAGCTATTTCATTGCCTATTTGGCTGAAATTTGGCACATTTACTTGGATTGCCCTGTACAATATATTCCTTGACTCTCAAACCAATCATTTATCCTTTTTCCTGAACTAAATCCCCAGGAAAATTAGCAAAACATTGTAAGACAATTATTTTGTAAAGGCTACATAAATATCAACAACATTGACCAAAAATATGCTGCATTCAAATATTGGCACAGTTGTCCTGCATCATCCTAGGGTGACTCAACTTTGTAGGTGTTTTACTTTTTATTAAAATCATAATTTACCAGATGAACATGCCCATTGACTTTGAATGGTGAGCTACCTAATGTTAGCATTTTGATAATGCTAGCAAACTGACACTCACATCCAACATTTTATCAAAAAACTAAAACAACGCCAGAACACCGTCAAGAACAGTTGTCGCTAGGCAACCGGCAACTACTATGGTTAAGCTGAAGGGAATGGACAAGACAACAGCTAGAATTAGCTCAGCTAATACGCTTTAGTAATTTGTCAAACCACACATATAACACTGGCCAGAACAAAATGTCATCATTGAATGAAAAAATAGTAACGATGGTGCTAGCTGACCCTGTTACGCTGCTCTTGATCATGTCTTGAATTGATTGAGGCCAATCATTAAAATAGTTGGCTTGCTACTAGCAACCTTTATCTGGCATTATCGTGAATAACATTACATTACATTACAGGCATTTGGCAGACGCTCTTATCCAGAGCGACGTACAACAAAGTGTTAACCGTAGTCAAGAACAGTTTAGCTGAAAGCCACCCTAGCGGGAAGTACAGTTCCAGGTGCTAGGAGCAACCACATAGTTAAGCTAGGACCCTGTAGGTAAATCTGTAGCCACAATTCAAAGACAGCAATAAAACAAACAGAGCGGAAAATAGACAAAATAATGCCTAAACCTAATTCAATACATAAACAAGTAGACAAGAGTGCAATACTAAACAGCTACATCCCTAAGCTTACAAAACCGGACTACAGGGAGAGGTGCACCCTGAAGAGGTGAGTCTTCAGTCGTCGCTTGAAGGTGGCCAGGGTCTCAGCTGTTCTGACTTCCACGGGAAGGTCATTCCACCATCGTGGAGCCAGAACCGACAGGAGACGTGACCGAGAAGCACAGGTGCGGCGGGGCAGAGGTGCCAGGCGTCCTGAGGTAGCAGAACGGAGAGGTCTGGCAGGTGTGTAGGGTTTGAAGATCTTGAGGAGGTATGTTGGGGCTGATCCCTTGACTGCCTGGTATGCTAGGACCAATGTTTTGAATTTGATGCGAGCAATAATAGGCAGCCAGTGGAGGGTAGTGAGCAGAGGGGTGACATGGGAGTGTCTGGGAAGGTTGTAGACCAGGCGGGCTGCAGCGTTCTGGATGAGTTGCAGGGGTCTGATGGCAGATGCCGGGAGGCCAGCCAGAAGCGAGTTGCAGTAGTCCAAGCGGGACAGTACCATTGCTTGGACCAGGAGCTGGGTAGAGTACGTGGTAAGGAAGGGACGGATTCTCCTGATGTTATACAGGAAGAACCTGCACGCTCGGCTTACCGCTGCAATGTTCTTTGATAGGGACAGCCTGTTGTCCATCACCACACCAAGATTCTTTGCGCAGGGTGATGATGTCACCAAGGTGTCACCTAGAGATATGGAGAAATCAAGGTGGGGAGAGTTTAGAGCAGGAATGAAGATTAGGTCCGTTTTACCTGAGTTGAGTTTTAGGTGGTGACTGTCCATCCAGCTCTGAATGTCCCTCAGGCAAGCAGAGATGCGGGTAGAGACCTGAGTGTCTGATGGGGAGAAGGAGAGAAAGAGTTGAGTGTCATCAGCATAACAATGGTAGGATAAGCCATGGGCAGAGATTACAGAGCCAAGGGATCGGGTGTACAGAGAGAAGAGAAGGGGACCGAGGACTAAGCCCTGTGGAACCCCGGTGGAGAGGGAGTGAGGCGGTGATACTGTACCAGAACCTGGAAGGAGCAACCAAAGAGGTAGGATTCGATCCAGGCGAGGGCTGTACCGCAGATCCCTGTTGCTGCCAGGGAGGAGAGGAGGATGGAGTGCTCCACAGTGTCGAAGGCAGCTGAGAGATCAAGCAGTATCAGGATGGAGGAGAGGGAGGCTGCTCGTGCAGTGTGGAGTGCCTCATTGACCGAGAGGAGAGCGGTTTCTGTCGAGTGGCCAGGTCTGAAGCCAGACTGGTGGGGGTCCAGCAGGTTATTTTCTGTGAAGAAAGCAGAGAGTTGGTTAGATGCAGCTCTTTCGAGGGTTTTAGACAGGAAGAGGAGGAGAGATACTGGGCGATAATTCTGGATGACTGAGGGGTCTAGAGAGGGTTTTTTCAGCAGAGGGGTGATGTGGGCCCTTTTGAAGGGTGAGGGGAAACAACTAGAAGACAGGGAGGAGTTCACAAGGGAGGTGACAAATGGGCTGATGTTAGGTGTGATAGCCTGGAGGAGGGATGAAGGGATAGGGTCAAGGGCGAAGTGGTAGGGCGGTGGGAGAGGAGGAGGTGGGAAATATCAGAGTCTATGAGGGGAGAGAAAGAAGGGAAGCAGGGGGATGGCACAGAGGGAGTGGAGGGCAGAGAGGGGGGGAGGGAGTGGAGGGCAGAGAGGGAGGAGGGAGTGGAGGGCACAGAGGGAGGGGAGGGCACAGAGGGAGTGGAGGGCACAGCGGGAGTGGAGGGCACAGAGGGTGGGGAGGGCACAAAGGAGCTGCGGATGTCTGCGATTTTCTCCTCGAAGAAAACAGCAAAGTCATCAGCAGTGAAGGGGACTGAGGTGGGGAGGAGGCGTGCTGAGGAGAGGAGGGAAAAATAGAGAACAGTTGACAAGGTTTAGAAATTGAGTTTTGAATTTTAGTTTGATAGAAGTTTGCCTTAGCGGCAGTGACAGCAGAAGAAAACACAGACAGGAGAGACTGATAGGATGAAAGGTCGGATAGGTCCCTGGATTTTGTCCACTTCCTCTCAGCAGCACGGAGGCTAGCCCGGGAAGAGCAAAGGGTGTCAGACATCCAGGGACTAGGAGGAGATGAGCGTGCAGGTCTAGGGAGAGGAGGACAGAGAGAGTCAAGTGCTGAGGACAGAGAAGAGATTCGGGTGGAGGAAGCAGTGTCAGTGGGGAGTCTAGAGAATGCTTTAAGGGAGGGAAGGGAAGCAGTGACAATGGGAGCGAGGGAAGAGGGTGAGAGAGAGCGAAGGTTACGACGGGCAGTGATAGTGGGTGTCGGAGGAGGAGAGAGGAGGGGGCAAGGGAGAGGGAGAAGGAAATGAAATGGTGATCAGATGTGTGCAGGGGGGTAACCGTGTGATTGGAGCAGGGGCAGTTCCTCAGAAAGACGAGGTCTAGGAGGTAGAACAGAAAGTGTTCTGCCAATGATGATTGCATCTATAAACAGGGTATTGTAAAAGTTAGAAATTGTAATTTTTTATCAAGGAATTTTGAAGAGGGACGACAGTGTTAGCATGGTTAAGGAACTGTGCTTGTAATGCAAAGGTTGCAGGTTCGATCCCAGGTGAGGCACTGCTGTTGTACCCTTGAGCAAAGTACTTAACCTGGATTGCTTCAGTAAATATCCAACTGTATAAATGGATTGTATGTAAAAAAATGTGAAACTGTGTAAGTCGCTCAGGATAAGAGCGTCTGTTAAATGCCTGTAATGTAATGTAATGTAATGAAGAACACTGTCCTAATTTTGGCTACCATCCTAAATGAGGTTTGATACAAATCACTTTAGAATAAGCTATTTAATTTGATGGTTTTTATTAATCAGAGAGAACAAGGCCATTTGGGCCAAATCTATGACTATAGGCTCAGTGATGACAACTAAACTAAACTAAACTCAAATGAGTAGGCTGCACATGAGCTCAGTTTGACGAAAGTATTAAGGAGACAGTGCTAATTCAAATGAATAAGCTACACATGAGCTCAGAAAATACTACATTTGAATTTTTACACCAGTAATACATATTTTATTTACCTGTTTTGCATCAAACACCAAGATGTACTGGCACAGCAGTTATTTTAGCCTTGGGGCATATAGCCAATAGAACAGTGACCGGCCTCTGGGAACTACCCAAACAAATACTATGAATTCCTCACCAATGTATTTAGACCTTTATCAATGCACATTTTTCCTGGAGCCTGACAGCAGGATCACACACACACAGACATACAGTGCCCCTTTAAAGTCTACACCCCATCTCAAAAATGTCACCTTTTGTTGCCTTACAGTCTGAAATTAAAACATATTAGATTAAACTTTTTCCACCTTTATTTTACCCTACAACTTCCAAGTGAAAAAAAAATCTAAACATTTCTGAACATTAATGAAAAAAAAAATAGTAGAATAACTTGGATTGACACCCTGCTTATCATACCAATTATAAACTAGCTCAGGGATAACCAATCACCTTCCCAATCTCACAACAAGCTAATTGGCCTTCTGTGTTCAATTGTATTGATTCTGATTACCTCTGAATAAAATCAGCTGTTCCTAGAGGAACTAAACTGCTGGGTAGTGCATTTCAAGTAAAGACTCTACTATGAGCAACAAGACTCTACTATGAGCAAAGCTAGTAGAGACATATTTAAACAGACTCACGGCTGTAATTCAAGCAAAGGGTGCTCCTACCAACTACAAAGTTATTCAAGTTTCTTTTTTTGTATTAATGTTCACAAATTTGAGAAAAAAAGATTCATTTGGAAGTTGTAGGGTAAAATATGTAAATGGAAAGATGAAAAAGGTCCCATCAAGTTACCTAGTTATTGAAAACAATTTAAATGAGTCTACTGCATCATAAATTACCACTGAGTATCGGTGGCAGCAAACTCGTTAGCCGTTAGCTGCCAAGGCAGTGGCACAAGGGGAAACAGGCTTTCGCAGTTCACATCAGTCACAACACCTATAGCGATTATTAGGCTATGAATTGTAGGCTATTTTGAATTAATCACATGTCCAAAATAAGTATAAACAACTCAACACGTGAACTAGATATTGAAAACAAGTCTATTACATCATAAAAGTTGACAGTTGGTGGTCCAGCTAGCTGTCATTACACACTGGCAGCTCCACTGGCAGTTGCCATTTCCTGCTGCCAGCTGCCACAAAATGATTAAACCCCTACTGAGAACGCACCTGCCAATCACTGTTTAGAGTCCAAACTCCAGTCATTTACATTTTACATTTTAAGCATTTAGCAGACGCTCTTATCCAGAGCGACTTACAAGATGTGCATTAATACAAGGTGAGAACAGTCAAAGTTAGCGTACAAGATCAGTGCAGTAAAACGGCAAAAGACATCATTGCAGGCATCTGCGTATCATACCTGTAACATTGGGAAAGAAAAGGTTAGTGGGTTTTTTTATTTTTATTTTGTTTTTATTTTATTTTTTTTTGTTTTGTTTTTTTGGACAAGTAAACAGTGGTGATGACAGATTGACTAGATGGACAGTGTTCAGTGGTAGTGGAGTCTGAAGAGGTGGGTTTTGAGTCTCTTGCGGAAGATTGGAAGTGATTCCGCAGTCCTGACCGATTGCGGAGGTCGTTCCACCATCGAGGACCAGGACAGAGAAGAGGCGAGACCGCGAGGAGCGGCTGCCAGGCGCCCGGAGGGATGGGGCAGTCAGTCTGCCAGCGGAGGCGGAGCGGAGGGGTCTGGACGGTGTAGGGCGTGATGAGTGACTGGAGGTGCGGGGAGCAGTACCTCTGGCCGCTTGAAAAGCCAGCACCAGTGACTTGAATCTGATGCGTGCTGCGATGGGGAGCCAATGCAGAGAGGAGAGTAGAGGGGTGACGTGGGTGAACTTCGGCTGGTTGAACACCAGGCGAGCAGCAGCGTTCTGGACTAGTTGCAGTGGCTTGATCGCACAGGCCGGAAGGCCTGCCAGCAAGGAATTGCAGTAGTCCAGACGTGAGATCACCAGGGCCTGGACCAGGAGTTGAGTGGCCTCTTGGGTGAGGAACGGTCTGATCCTCCGGATGTTGTGGAGGGAGAAACGGCAGGTCCGGGAGATCGCTGCAATATGGCTCGAGAAGCACAGCTGGTTGTCCAAGGTTACCCCGAGACTCCTGGCAGACTGGGACGGAGACACTATGGAGCCTTCCACGGTAATTGACGCATCAATCATCGGGGAGCCCTTCGCTGGGAGGAAGAGCAGCTCTGTCTTCCCCAGGTTCAGCTTCAGGTGGTGGATGGACATCCATGCGGAGATGTCAGCCAGGCATGCAGAGATCCGTGCCGGGACCTGGGTATCAGATGGAGGGAAGGAGAGAAACAGTTGAGTGTCATCAGCATAACAGTGATAGGAAAAACCATGAGCAGAAATAACAGAGCCAAGTGACTTGGTGTACAGAGAAAATAGGACAGGGCCTAGCACCGAGCCCTGCGGGACACCGGTAGAGAGGGTGCGGGGAGAGGAGAGGGATCCTCTCCAGGCCACCTGGTAGGACCGGTCAGCCAGGTAGGACTCAAACCATGTCAGCACAGATCCAGAGATTCCCATCTCGACGAGAGATGAGAGCAGGATCCGGTGGTCCACGGTGTCGAATGCCGCCGACAGGTCAAGGAGGAGGAGGACGGAGCTAAGGGATCGGGACTTAGCGGCGTGAAGAGCCTCAGAGACCGCAAGGAGAGCAGTCTCTGTGGAGTGGCCGGCTCTGAACCCAGATTGGTTGGGATCAAGCAGGTCGTTCTGTAAGAGATGAGCAGACAGTTGATTATAGGCAGCCCGCTCTAACGTTTTGGAGAGAAAAGGGAGGAGAGAGACAGGTCGGTAGTTAGAGATGACAGCAGGATTCAGAGAGGGTTTTTTGAGGAGGGGGACAACCTGGGCGCATTTGAGGGAGGAGGGGACAGAGCCAGAGGAAAGAGAGGAGTTAATGACATTAGAGACAAGGGGAGGATGTCCATAGCAATGGACTGGAAGAGGGGGGAAGGAATGGGATCAAGAGGGCAGGTGGTGGGACGGTGGGAGAGGACAAGTTGAAGGATGTCCGAGTCAGGGAGGGGTGAAAAGGAGGACAGAGAGGTGGGAGTCCCTCCCTTTATTCAAGACAACTTATCCTCTTTCAATTTTAATCCAAATTTCATATTTCCTGCCCGAGGAAGTCTCCAACTCTCTCCAATTTAATCTGAATGTGCATTGATTAGTCCATCCTTGCCATTTAGCTAGCTATAAATATCAATTATGCTTTGTTGATTGATTGTTAATGTATGTCTGGTTCCCTTTCCTGCTGCTGGCAGTAAGGGAGAGTAGTTGAGTGATCATATGCAGTAGTTGAGTTGTCATATGCATAGATCCACAGACTGTTCCACTCACTAGCAAGGGAACTAGCAAGTCCCTTAGTTAAATCATGTTTTGGAAGTTGGCATCTATTTACCATTCAAATGTAGAGTAAAACTATTGTTGTTACTATGTTGGAAAATATTAAGCACACTAGGATTTCATGAGGAACTAGTATGTCATCCCCAGATGGGCTGTCCCTCATTTTCCCCAGTCTGCCTGGTCCTCCATGCAGTTGGCGGTCGCTCGCTGGTGGTCTCTGGTCTGGCATCTCTCTCCAATACGCTTATGAAGTTGGCCTTCTGATCACCTCGATTCCTGGTTACATAAGTTGGTTCCCAGAGCATAAGGCGACTAGCCAGAAGTTTGGGGTGATGGTGACAATGCCCTGCTAGTCCCATTCTCCAATATGCAATCTTCTGGCTGGCTTGAGGAAGATCGCCATACAAAGTTTTGTTGTTACATAACGCTTTCAACATCAGCTGACGTTGAGAACTGCCCTCAACATTAGGGTGTAACAGCCATCTAGGTATTTCTGTAGGGTCAGGGTCAGGGACCAGCACTCACAACCATAGAGCAGGACGGACTCGACTGTGGCTAAGAAGAAGCTGATCTTGACACTCTTTGACATTGAAGATCGTCAGACTTTCTTCATGCTATTGAATGCCTTCCAGGCCAGACCTTTTCTAAACTTGATATCCCACTCTGTCTTGTTCACCCATGATCCCAGGTATTTGAAGTCCCTGACCTCTTTGAGGGCTCACCCTTCATTAGTGGTCAGAGGCTGATGGTTGGGCACACTGTAGGTGATGATCTCGGTCTTGTTGGCATTCAATCCAAGCCCCACCCTACCGCACTCTGTCTCTACTCTGGTAAGAAACTGCTGGGCCTGTTCAATTTCGTCTGACAAGAGACAGATATTGTTTGCAAAGTCTAGTTCTGTCAAGGTTACTGCGGGGACTCTACTCGACCTACTTGGTGTGATTGTGAAGCTGAGCTCTGTCTCTAGTCCGCTTGTTGCCCTGTGGAGCGCATAATCCAGGACAATGATGAACAAGAAAAGGGCAAGGGTGTCTCCTTGCTTAACTCCTGCCAGGATTTTGAACTCGTCAGTGTCACCATCGGGGGTGACCACCTTAGCTCTAGAGTTGTTATACATAGACTCTATGGTGCGTAGGAGTCTAGGTGGGACTCCGTACGCATTCAGGATCCTCATCATATTTCCACAGTGGATAGAATCAAAGGCCTTCTTAAAGTCTATGAATGTGAGCACAACTGACAGGTTGTTCCTCTTTACCTCCTTGATTATGCGCCTGAGTGCCAGGATTTGAGCAATGGTGGACCTTTTCACGGAAGCCATTCTGGTTGTCTCGAAGCATTGAGTCAATTCCTCCATGTAGCTGGTTGCAGGATCATTTTTTCAATAATGCATGATAGAATGGTGCCTCAGTAGTTGTCTGTTTTTAACAGGCCACCAGACTTAGGAACCGGAATGATGTTTGACAGAGACCATGGAATACTTCCAGAGGTATGCCATCTGCCCCCACACTCTTCCCCTGCTTGAGGGATGATTTGACCCAGGCTAACTCAGCGGCAGTGAAGGGACCATCGTCATCGACCTGACCCTCCTTTGCCTTCTTATGGACACTCATCTCATTGATGACTCTCCACAATTCACAATACTGATGTTCTCCATGGGCCTCCTCTACACTCCTCACTTTCTCCATCAGCCCTTCTTCCTTGAGTCTGTTGTGCATGCTGAACAACAGAGCATTTGCTTCATTCACAATGTCACTTGTCTCGCTTGAGGTGTCGCTTGACAGGCATGATTAGTTAGAAGACCTATGTTAGAAGACCTGGAAGAAGGACGCTTATGTTCGAAGGGATTTCATACCTATGGTGAAATATGGTGGTGGATCTTTGATGTTATGGGGTTGTTTTGCATCTACTGGTCCTTGGGCCCTTGTTAAGGTCAATGGAGTCATGAACTTCAGCCAAGACATTTTGGCCAAAAACCTGGTTCCCTCTGCTAAGAAACTGAAACTTGACCGCAAATGGATTAAGTATTATTGAACTGCTCCAAATGACGAATGTTCCAAAATTATGTTGAGTTTCACCCTTTGAGCTTATGAGTTTCATTTATATTATTTACCTAACCAAAAAGTATGATGATGGTGATTATTAATGTATGCATTTTCAAATGTAGTTAGTCAATTATATTTTTACTATATATATGCATTTAATCAGCGTTATTAAAAACCAAACAGTTAATTAAACAGTATATAAAGTTGAAGAAAGAGGAAAGAAGCACCTGAAATTCAGCATGGGAGAAAAAGACCATTATTGGTATAACATACTACAAACATATACAGATGTTTGTAGTATGTGACTTGGCTAATGATGTGCTTAGTGAGTCAACTAAGCTATCCAGATAGATCTCTGCAGACTAGACAGCTCCAAGGCCCTAGAGAGATTTCGATATTACTTTACACTTCAAGTGAGCTTTGAAATCAGGTGGTTTTAAATCAATTTTGTATCATGTAACAAACAAATCAATTTTGTATCATGTAACAAACATACACATTATATTGTCCAAAACCAATTAATAGGAAAATATGTAGGTATACTAGCTACAGTATAGCTATTTATAAATGGTGATTTATTTAGCAGCTTGTATTTAAAGCTTGCTTGCTATTGTCTGCTTAAAACACCACTAATCACAAGTAAAAGGGAAGTCCAAAGTTATTTTTTTTACTCCTATCTAGTTCATAAATCCCATCCCAGGGCATTGTCTGCAGTTGAGGTAGAGGGCTAGATAATTCTTGTGAATTCTAAACTACATTATAACTCTGTTATTTAAAAAACTATAGAATAAACTGCCTGACTTTGTGAAGTGAAGAACCCAACAGTTATGTACTTGGATTAGAAGAATTGTCTGCATTTACAGCCTTTTTTTATACCAAAAATGGCCCAGGCCATTATTTTCAATGTTTACATACATTTATAATATTGTTTTAGTTATTGAAGCTGATAGAATACATCCCTTACATAGAATGTCCTGTAAACCCAGCTATAATTTGAAAATGCAATAAAAGTCATTTAAGTAAATGGCTACACATAGAAGTGTGAATTATCTATCATTAGATTCAGGATCATGTTATCTAGCACCTATTTGACACTCGTATCTATTTTAAATAACTTTTTAAAATGTCTTTACCCCTTGACTATGGTAGTATAGATATAGATATAGTAGAAAATAATCTCTATATAAGAAATGTACTCAACTTGTTACCTGAGTCTATAAGATTATTAGTTTACATTTCTGTGTCCTATCCAATATGTGTCAAATGTGAAACTACTGTATCATACACAGTTCTGCAGCGATACTGGACCTTATCTTTCTTCCAGGCCATTTTAGATAGTATCATAGAGGAAGGGACGTTATCCTTGTTTACATAACTGTGTCACACTGTAGAGTACTTGTTTGTGTAGAGTTAACGATAAAACAATTGACTCCAAACCATGGAATACTGTGCAGCTTAAATAGAACGTCTTGCATTGTTTGCGTAGTGTTATCTTAAAACTACACATCCAAGTATAATTAATCACTTGTCCTTTTTCCTATATGGCTACATTTTTTTAATTCTCTCACACAATAGTAACTTGTTTGCCTTGTATTAATTGTCTTTTATTTCGTATGCTTCCAGATTTCAGGTCAATTGCTGAGCATTATGCCAGGTGTTCACTCAATAACAGGTTAATTCACGAATTAGTTCATACACTCGGCCCTTGATGCAATGTGTTTGACACCCCTGGCATAAGCAATATATAATGTAATCTATTGTTGAAAACACAATTTAGCCGCTTTTCCCCTTCTTGCCGCATAGGGTCGCTGCCGATTCCCTTTTCTGGTGGTACTGGTGGTCCCCGCACCTCTCCAGGCGACGGCTACAATTTCTCCACAAGTCAAACAGGCTATTCATTTCATTTGAAACCTGTCTTTGGTAGCACTGCTCCTTAAATTCACACTCTCATGGCACGTTCTTTCATTATCCGGATGGTTTTATTCTACGGCAGAATTCCGAAGGAATATGAGAGTCTGTAGCAGCGCACAACGTTGTCCGAACACGAGATCCGAGGAGGCGCAGAGGCCACAGGTGAGGAGCGCTGATTCATATCACTTTGGGACGTAAGCTTGTGCGATGTTGCTGCGTCCGACGCATACATTGATAAAATTATGTTTAGAAACTTTTTTTCTGTACGCAATGTGTTTAAGTACAGTAAAGGTATGTGGTGATATATAAACCATTATTGCGTTCAAAAAACTAAAAACTTTGAAGTAATGGAGAACCGCTACGTTTGAAAGTTATTTGGATAGGAATGCATATTCCTTCATACAAATACGGTATATGTAAATGCGAATTACTCATATCATATAATGCTTAATTGAGCCTACTGGGTTTACACCCGCCATGTCCCAACATGAGATAGGAAACATCTTGATAACATTTCAGACCATTACTACTCTAGTGTCTCAATTTCACTGAGTTTACTTAGTGGAAGCGGTGGTCTTTGTTATTACCTTTCAGTATAATTATCATAAATAATCTATCTGATATAGCGTGCTGTGCATTTAAATACAATATTACCGTTGTGTGAATGGCCTTTCATTGATTTAACCTTTCTGATGGGGATTTTCACTATGAATTAACCTCTCAAACTGTGTATTTAACTACTTTGTGTTTTTATATCTTAAATATAGCTGCACGTCGTGTGCTTAAATTGTTCGTTCTCAAAAATTCGTTCTCACAATGGCAGCATGCATTAGTTTAATTACTCTTCAGTTATTTTAGTTTTCCAGGGCTGTCATATACTGTATGCAAATAGTCAGAAGCATTATTGGGAGATTGCACGTTTTGAGTTAAAAGGGGGTGCATCTCACATGCAAATGTAATATAATGCAGTTGGATATTAATCTTCCAAGTGGACAAAAGTTAATCTCAGTTCGATTAATTGAAGTAAAGGCTCCTGTTTTGTCATCTAATTTAGTGTTAGCTATGTTTCTACAACCAGCTTCCTAACCTTTATCACACTCGGTTTTAGTGCAGATTCAATTGGCACATGGTTTTGTTTAGTTTTCATTGTATAATTCCTGCTATTTGTAATGTACGTCCCCTGTCAACTACAATATATATATATTTTTTTACTGAATGTTTGTAAGAAAAAATGTTTTGTGTGTTGATAGAGCAGTATCATTGATGAAGCAGTAAGCCCAACAATTTTTAAAAACTATTCTATATGGTATAGCTTGGTGGCATGTTTGCATTTCATAGTTAGTTAATGTGAAAAATAGTTTTGTATAGTTTATTCAATCACTTTTTAAACAACCTAAACCTAAATCCCATTCACTTGAAAATGTGCCAAAAAATGGAGGTACCCCCCATGTGTTCAGAGGGACATATATAATATTGACATTGATATTAATGTCAATACTAACTAACAATATGCTTCTGCTACAAAATAATTCTTAAAATCAACACTTATAATATGTGAGTTTCTAAAGCAACATGAGAAATCAAACAGATTTTTAAAGAAGTCAAGTAGTTGATGCTCGAATTGCAGGTACTGTATATCAGTCAAAGAAGTGGCATAATGATTTGATATGCCAAGGGGAACAGTGTCAAAATCATGATAGCATATGTCAAAAAGGAAAAGAGGAAGAGTGGTCACAAGTCCAAGCTCACTGACAGGAATAGACAGACACTTTACAGGATTGTTGGTAAAAACCACAAGACAACCTCAAAAATTATTGCAGAACTGAATATACACCTCCGTGACCCAGACAAAAAAAAACTGTTCGTGGTAAGCTTCACAAAGCTGATATTTATGGTAGGGCTGCAATTTGGAAACTGCTTGTAACCAAGGTCATGCGCAACGATGCATAACCTGGTGTAATGAGCACAAAACTTGGACTTTTGAGCAGTGGAAGAAAGTAATATTGTCTCATGGTTTCTACTCTTTTTCCTGCATCTGGATGGTTTTATGTCTGGATGGGAGAAAGCCAAAGGAAACCTTGAACATACATTGCATGTTCCCAATTGTTGAACATGGTGGTGGATCTGTTATGGTATGGGCAGCCATCTCATGGGTGCCATTTGGTCCAATTATTACTCTGCATAGTAGTATTACGGCCATGGAATACGAGGCCATTTTAGGTGACCAGGTGCACTGTATGGTGCAAACATTGTTTCTCAAGATGTTCCCATATTCCAAGGTGATAACACCCCCATACACACTGCGGATTCAAGAGTGAACACTAGGTGAAGTCAAACACCTTCTATGGCCTCCCAAATCACCAGATCTAAACATCATTGAAACTTTATGGGAAGCTCTAGAACGTAGAGTGCGGAGTAGATTTCCACCATCCTCACCTCTCAAAGAACTGGAGGATTTCCATCTTGAAGAATTCTTCAAGTATCCTTCTCAAATATCCCACCAGAAACAGATAAAAACTTGTATAAGGATTGAAGCTGTTCTGAAGACAAAGGTTGGCCCAAATCCTTGTTCAGTAATCCATATCTATATATTGTTAACCCCATTAGCTATTAAGCTAAAAGCTAAAAGCAAGTTACCATAACAGTCATATAGTCAAAATACATAAGCACATTTTCATGTACAAAGGAAAGAAAACATACACATTATTTAAAAACAGGTTCATGGTTTTGTAAATAGTCCAAAACAAAAATATAATTTGTATTTTGTAATTATTCATATATATACTAGATATTGTATACCTACCTGTATATAATAAAAACGGGTCAGGTTGCTTTTCTGGGTTAGGAGCTAAAGCCCAAAGGTACTTCACTGCCAGTTTCATCATCAGCAGTTTGGTGTACTTGTCTCTAAACATATAGATTATCTATCTATTATGAGACTTCCAAGCTGGAGGGCAGAGGCCTATTGTTCTTGCTTTTGCACTTTTTTCAGTTTCTTTCTGAATCGATAGGATCGATTAAAAAAAACGGATCCGTCTCTCTTCTACGTTGTATCCATTTTTATTTCATAAAAGGGTAGAGAAACTGTGTCTGCAAACAACGTTCCATTGCCATCGTCATCTTACATTTACATTTACATTTTAAGCATTTAGCAGACGCTCTTATCCAGAGCGACTTACAAGATGTGCATAAGTTACACTTCCTACAAGAGTGTAACATTAGATCACATTCTGGGCATGTGAACACACTTCTTAGTGCATGCACTCTTTGCTTCTCTGCTGCTGTTGTGTGCACTCACTATCAAACAACATGCACGCAGCGCTCTTTAGTTCGGAGAAGACACATAGTTCCATTGATGGCTGAATGAAATAGGAGAATCATTTCGAGTTATTTCACAGCTGTGAATGAAAATGTTGCGAACTGCGATGTATGTAGGAAGACTGTTTGCTACTGTGGCAACATGACCAATTTGTTTAAGCACATTCGGAAAAAACACGAGCTAGAGAACTTGGAGCTGCAACAGAAAAGAAGGGAGAAGGAGGAGAGAAATGCCCCAGCAGCCAGACCTGAGAGACAGAGTTCACTGGCAGACTCTTTTCAGAGAGGCAAGGAATATCCAGGTATATAGTAGTGAAATTAATACTTTAGTCAAATTGGATCTTCAGCATTGGTTAATGTTACATTTTGTTTGTTACATTTTACACAAACTGTAATTGGTCATCATTAGCTGTTACCGTAGCAGACTATATTCAGACATTCAAATAATATATTCAGCCCATTGAAACTTGTTATATAAAATAATTAATTTAATGGAATTGAAAAAATAATATACCTCAAACATGAAAAGAATCTAAAAATAAATGCTTAATGTTTGGCAAATCATTTGGTGGTAATGAAAATGTATTCAGAAGTAGCCTATTAATGATGCATTCACCTCATAAATCATGACACATTGCTCGCCCCTACATGAAAGTACATTAGCCACTTTTAATAATAAAAAGGATCAGTATCGGTATCAGTATTGGTGATTTTGGCCCTGGTATTACTTGGTATTGGATCAAAACCTAATTTTGTGGTATCGCCCACCCCTAGTCCTTAGGCAGCGGGGTACGGGAAGGAATAATCATTATCACATACGCTTTACTGGCCACAACCCCTAACTTTCGCCTTCCACTAAAGTGAGTATTTCCCCTTGATTATTTTGTGATCTTCTCTATCCAAAAGTTTTATTTACACAAAATGTATACTGCTGGTTCACTTGTCACCTATAATGGTCTACTGGATTTGTGAAGGAATAGTATGTATCTCATACGGTTTTGTGGCAACGCCCCAAAATGTTTTCCAGAGCTTGAAAAATGTTGTTTTTCTATACATTGCTGGTACATGTAAGTACATGTTTATATGTGATGTACTTTTAATTCGTCTTTTTTGTTTGTTTTGCACGGTGCTTGGAAGGTATGTACAGGGCCTCTGAGGTTGCCTCTAGTTAAATTTTTTATGTATACATTTTTACATATTGACATTTTTAGCTATTTATACAGTCGAATTAAAAGGTGTTTTCAAAACCCTAACCCTAGCTAACCCTAACTAGCAGCATTGTCAGCTATAGTAGGTTATTATAGTTTTTAAATTCTCTTGGCAGAAATGTTTTTGTTTGCTTTTAGAATTTGTACAAAAAAATTACTTTGAGTACATAGTGCATATTGTACTAACTAGCAAACTAACACCAGCACTAAAACTTTTTTTTTTTACCTTTTAAAATCATTTAATCTGTCTAAATAAATATTGAGGACTGAATTTTACTGGGACTGGGAGATTAATTTATTTACCTAGCTGTTTGAATTAAGGAGAGCATTAGTTTAATAATCATAATCATGATAATAATAGTTTAGTTTGTATTTGTTTATTTATTCATTTATTCGACAGACATTCTTATCCAGGGCAACTTACAAGACTATCATAGCAGGATACATCAAATGCCTGTCAAGAAAGGGCAACAAGAAAAAGAACACTGGTACAGAACATGCCATAACTTAGTAAATGAGCACAAAACTGACAAATTAACTAATGAAATACTGTACAAACATACAACAGTGGGCCTCCCGCTTGGTCCAGTGGTTACAACGTCCGACGCTGGCCACGGAGACCGGGGTTCAATTCCCCGTCTCGCCAAGTGTCGGCTCTGGCCGGGAGTGCCACCAGGGGGTGGCGATTGGCTGTCCGCCCCAGGGAGGGGGGAGGGAAGCCGACGTGACGTTCGCTGCGTATAAGAGTGACCCTGTAGTACCGGGGTTACGGTCGACGGCTCGGCGAGTGCCGTCTCAGAAGAGGCGTCACTTCGCCTTCGTCACTACCGGTCGCAGGACTACGGCAGTCAACTCATATTACTAGGGGGAGATTGACATAAAATAGCGGGTCTAATTGGCTACCAAATTGGGAGAAAATGGGATAAAATCAGAAACAAATAAAAAAAAAAAAAAAAATAAACATACAACAGTAATTGTTTTCACAATTTCACATATAATCCAAAAATTTTATTAAAATTGTTGCTGCCCTTACTGGATAAAAAGGGTGACATGAGTGTGTTGGTTCAAAAACATATAGTTAAGTCCACTGCAAGGAGAAACCATCCTTGTGTCCAGATTGATGTACCTTGCATGTACCTCCATGACCTCCTTGAGTGCTTTTTTTTAGCTTTTTTATATACATATATCTAAGATTCCTAATGAATCATGTAAACATTTTGTCTGTATTCATGCAACTTGATTGACTTGATATCTACCTAAAGTATCAGTGATACTTTTGTTGTCCTGTGATTGTACACTTTTAATTCCAAGAATGTCTAGATAACTGGCAAAAGGAAACACCAACATAAAGTAAGTGTCTTAATAGGGCATTGGGCCACCATGAGCTGCCAGAACAGCTTAAATGCACCTTGGCATAGATTCTACAAGTCACTCTAATGGAGGGATTCAACACCATTCTTTCATGAAAAATTCCATTGTTTTGTTGATGGTGGTGGAAAACACCCATAAGTGTTCAGTTGGGTTGAGATCATTCAGATGGCCATGGAATATGGTTTACATAATTTTCATGCTCATCAAACCATTCAGTGACCGCTCATACCCTGTGTATGGGGCATTGCCATCCTGGAAGTGACCACTTCCATCACGATAGAATGCTTCAGCATAGGATGAAGATGATCATTCAGAATGGCTTTGTATTTATTGCCAATTACCTTGCCCTCCTGAGTGGACCTAAACCATGCCAGGAATATGCACTCCACCCCACATGATAACAGAGATGCCAGAACCCTTCATTTACTCAAGTGTTTCCTTTATATTGGAAGTTACCTGTATGTAAACTCTGACTCGACTAACTATGATGGCTGACTTATCCTTATATGTTGTCTCTGTACCATTATGGCAAAAGCACTGATGATAGTCCCTTGACTGAAATGTTTGCAACCTTTTTAAATTTGACCTTTTTCACTTGCACATGAAGTCATTAAAAATATATTTTTGTAATCTCAACTCCAGAACCTTTGTTTTGGGGTGAGTTTGCCTCAGACAAAGTCAAGTCAAGTCAAGTCAAATTTATTTGTATAGCACATTTCATACACAAGGGCAATTCAAAGTGCTTTACATAAAATCAGTGCAAGACAAGCAGCAAAAGCAATGCTTGAATTACAAAATCATTAACAATAAAATTTAATAAAATTAAGAGTAGAAAAATACAAAGAAATCAACATCAGATCAGAACCTAACGTTCCAACAAAATCATTAACAATAAAATTAAATTAAATTAAGAATAGAAATTAGAAATAAAGGCTAACAGTCGATAAAGTGCAGTAGTTTAGCAGCAGTTAAAGGCAGAAGTAAACATAAAGGTCTTTAGCTTAGTTTTAAAAATAGGCAGAGTTGGGGCAGATCTAAGGTCTTCCGGGAGCTTATTCCAGCTCTGTGTGGCATAGTAGCAGAAAGCGGCTTCACCATGCTTTGTTTTGGTCCTAGGAACAGTTAACAGACCAGTCCCTGATGACCTAAGAGGTCTAGAGGGTTCATAGTGTAAAAGCAGTTCAGAGATGTATTCTGGGCCTGACCCGTTAAGAGATTTATACACTATTAGCAGTATTTTAAAGACTATTCTATGACACACTGGTAGCCAATGCAGAGATTTGAGAACTGGTGTAATGTGTTCAGCTTTCTTGGTTCTTGTTAAAACTCTAGCAGCAGCATTCTGAATGAGCTGTAGTTGTTTAATAGCTTTTTTGGGGAGGCCTGAGAAAAGACTATTGCAGTAGTCTAACCTGCTAGAAATGAAAGCATGAATTCGTTTTTCTAGGTCTTGTTTGGACATATAGCCTCTAATTCTTGCTATGTTTTCAGATGATAAAAGGCAGATTTTCTTATAGACTTGATGTGGGAGTTAAAGTTCAGATCAGAGTCAATAATAACGCCAAGATTTTGTACCTGGTCCTTTGGCTTCAGAGATAAGGATTCGAGATGTACAGTAGCTTTGAGCCTTTCTTCTTTAGCACCAAAGACAATTATCTCTGTTTTGTCTTTGTTTAGTTGGAGGAAGTTCTGGCACATCCAGTCATTTATTTGCTCGATGCACTGACACAGTGAGTCTATGGGAGCATAGTCATCCGATGAGAGGGCTATTAAATTGGGTGTCATCTGCATAGTTATGGTAAGCTATTTTGTTTTCTTTGCATAATTAGGCCTAGTGGGAGCATATAAAGGTTAAATAAAACAGGACCTAAAATTGAACCTTGGGGTACCCCACATGTCATATTGGTTTGGTCAGATGTGTAATTGCCAATGGAAACAAAGTAGTTCCTGTCTTGCAGATAGGACCTGAACCACTCTAAGACCGTGCCTGAAAGCCCAACCCAGTTTTCCAGTCTGTCCAATAGAATTTTGTGGTCGACAGTATCAAAAGCAGCACTAAGGTCTAGTAGCACTAGAATTGAGATTTTGCCTAAATCAGTGTTCATTCGGATGTCATTTATAACCTTAGTGAGCGCGGTTTCAGTGCTGTGATGGGGTCGAAACCTGATTGGAAATGATCTAGGAGGTCATTAGAGGATAGGAAGTTGTTGAGTTGTTGGTAGAATTTTTTTTCGAGTATTTTGCTTATAAAGGGAAGATTTGATATTGGTCTGTAGTTGCTGATTACAGAGGAGTCAAGGCTACGCTTTTTTAGCAGGGGCTTAACAACTGCAGTTTTCAAAGATTTTGGAAAAATGCCTGTAAGAAGGGATGTATTAACTATCTGCAATAAGTCAGTCGCCAGGCAGCTATAAACATTTTTTAGAAAGCTTGTTGGCAGGGTGTTAAGGCAACACGATGAGGACTTAAGGCCTTGTACCGTTTCTTCTAATTTTTTGTGGTCAATGACATTAAACTGGGTCATGTTTGTTGAGCTACTTTTCTGCAGGTGCAGTGGAGCACCTGCATTTATTTTTGATGTGGAGACACTGATAGTTAGTCATTGCATTTGGCAGTGGATAGATGATCAGGGGCAATTTGTGGGGGGTTGGTCAGCCTATCAACAGTGGCAAAAAGAGTGCGAGCATCATTGATGTTTTTGTTGATAATGTCGGAGAAGAAGGATTGTCTGGAACTTTTCAGTTCCAGATTATAGGAGTGAAGACTTTCTTTATAGATTTCATAGTAAATGTGAAGTTTAGTTTTCCGCCATTTACGCTCAGCTTTTCTACATTCTTTTTTTTTTGGTCTTTACAGAGGGAGCATTTCTCCATGGTGCTTTTTTCTTACCTGAGGTTAATTTAACCCTAGCAGGTGCTACAGCATCAATAGCATTCAGGGTTTTAAAATTGAAATTATCTAGGAGATCATTGACAGAGGCTGAGGAGAGGGTAGGGGACAGAGAGAAAGTCTCTATAAACAGTGTACTGGTACTCTCATTAATGTGTCACTTTTTGATGGTTTGTGATCGAATATGAGTGACAGGGGTGATCTTCATTTCAAGAAAAATGCAGAGATGGTCAGACAGAGCGACATCAAAAGCTGATACAAACGATGACTTAAAGCCCTTAGTGATGAATAAATCTAGGGTATGGCCCCGGTTGTGAGTGGGCCCAGAGACATGTTGCGACAGTCCAAAGGTGTCAAAGAATGTGTGCAGGTTGCTCCTAGCAATGGCATACATACAGTGCCTACCAATTATCCTTAAGAGCAATATACTTACAGCATACTGTATTAACATGTGCATATACTAAAAAAAATAAAATGTATGCATTCACTACTGTAAGTCGCTTTGGATAAAAGCGTCTGCTAAATGGCGTATATTATAGAGACTAATGATGACCTATAAAGATTACCTTATAATTTTCACATATTGCTGAACAGCATTATGTAAGAGGAGAATTACATTGCATCTAGTCTCGACCCTTGACAGTTTGTGAGATTGGATTCCTGCAATCTGATTGGTTAAAGCAAGATTTAGCCAGCTTTATGTTATAGGCTGATAGGTTGATTTGGCTTCATTCACTGCCTCCAATTACAGCCCCGTCTACAGGAGATCATAATTCGTCAGAGGTCATTTTTATTGGTCAATTAAAAATGAATATTTGTTATGATTTGTTTATTAGCAAAACAAATCCCTTGAATTTAGGCAAATTTATCTCACAGTGATAAAACTCACAGTGACTCACAGTAGGCTATGTAACAGTTCTGGGATCTGAAGTGGAGTGATTGAGATTGAATTAATGGACTTTTCCTGCAGTTTCAGTGTTGCCAGAGAGTATTACATTTTTTAAACTGAAAAGTAGTAAACTTTGTCATTTACAAATTTCTGAATTGTGTCTCCAAATAATTTTATCTCAAATAAAATTCTCTCATGTATGGCTGGAAAATATTGCTTATGTTACAAAAATATAAAGTGATGAATGAATAGTAAGTGTCATTGGAGAAACCAAAACCTAAATCTATTTCCTGATTTATATTTCACATAGTTCTTTCCATTTGCAATTTGTACAGTAGAGATCATTTCTAAAAATAACAAACACATTTATATGCATACTGTTAACCTCTTGTTACCTTGATGAGTACTAGAACTGAACGACAGACTATGTGAAAAGCTATCAGGTCCCTCACGACCACAAGGAGCCCAGATGGATCCTCCTCCTGTCATTTCCACATGACACATCCTAAGTGTGATTCTTCCCCCCGCTGCAGAGCTGTCAGATGCATTACTCACTTCTCACTTTCTACATGTCATATTATGGCTCCAGAATTAAAAGAAAAAATAAGCGGCACAGTGAATCAAAAAGGGCAGGTACATCAGAGAGTGGGTACGTCAGATATTAGCCTGAATTTTTTAAACATTTGTCCTTAAATTTACTTACAAATAAATGTAGTGTTCATTTTTTTAAAGTTTGATGTTTCTGACCTTGCCAAAGTGTGTTTGTGAGCAAAAAACGGGAACACATGCATTCGCGTATAAGTATAAGAAATTGATTGAGTAAACTATTTCATGATCAAGTTCTTTAGAGTTCATTCAGAAACGAAAGCCAGTGCATGCATGGCTAATTTTGTCCTTTGAGCATTGACAGGAGGGGGAATAAAGTGAACTTATCTACCCTTGCTCCATCATATGACAGAACAAGACAGCCAAACCACCAGCTACAGATTCTCTGACCAAAATCAAAACGTCCTGCCAATGCACCAAATCTAAAATTGAAACCTAGAAACCTAGATTTGATCAAAACTTTGACCTACTTTGTGACTGAAAAATGATTAAGCTCTGCTGCAAAAAAAACTGCTTTCACCTAAAAAGGACACTAACAGCATACAGTGTTCTTTTCTTTTATACTTGTGGGGAAATTCAATGTCATCTTTCATAACAAGCTGAATTTGGCTCTCCCCCAGAGTTCTTTCAGCTGTGAAGGGGTTTTCCTTCACGGACATGACCTCCGTCTCAAGCACCAGTCGGTTAGATAATAACCATGGATACAGTCTGAAGAATAGGCTGCCATGCCGTTCCCTACAGCTGGGTATGAATAGTGCTCTTAGAGATTGTCACATATCACAAGACTAAGCTTAATATCACTGACCATTTCTGTGAAGGCCCTTCCGGTCTCTCGGTGATATATTCTCTTCCAGATGATTTATGATTTGTTGACTCAAACTACTTTCTGACCTCGGTCAATGGTGGAAGGCTGTTAGTAAATAATCATGCTACTTGTGATAGGACTTATGATGGCATCTTATTATCTTATTAGTGAACTCTTCCGTTCAGGGCCCACCAACAATGGAATCATCCTTTAAACTCTTAATTCTGGACATTTATACCGCAAGGGACTGTGAATTCAGCCAGAACGCATCAAGGCTTTCAATAGAGAGACAAATAGATGACCAAATGGGAAGAAAGCACAGCACAGCTGAAGTAATGTTTTATTCCATGGCTCATTTGCGCTCATTCACAATGTAGCCCCTCGGTAGGGCCGGCAAACCCTAAAGCAACAGTTCAACCTATGAAATCATTCTTTCAAAATCTATTATGATCATCTTTATTACTTAATTCACAAAATGCATTTGCATGAATTGGACTGAGCATTGGCATTTAAAGTCAATGGCTAAGACGGCTACTCCGTGGGAAAGAAGCTCACTGACCACATGGAAACATTAAATTGCCTTTATTCTGTTATTTATGGGAAAAAATGAGAGCCCTTGAAGCAGTCATTATGTACATGAAATGTCACTCTCCAGATTGTTTAATGATCAGGGTGGCCCCTCTTGCCAAACCCAGAACGGCGTATGGATTATATTATGGTATGATAGCTGGCAGCCAAATCATGCTTACCAGTGAAGCCCCATCTGCCTCCTACTCAAATATATTACTGTGAATGAAAAATGACAGTATTAATTTCCTCAAAATGAAATGCTGCAAAGTATGTCACAATTTAGGTTTAAGGATGTAGAGGGAGAGTTCAATGAAATCTTCCGATCTTCAAGTGTCATTTTTGTACTTTTGGATATATGAATACATGTTCTGAATTTTTTTATTATTCTTCCAGAAATATAAATCTGCCCACTTAAAGAGACATATTCAATTACATTTCCAATTGGTGTTAGCCATTGTTTGTTCATATCATATGGGCATAAGGGCTGTGGCATCCCAAGGGGCAGGACGAGGAAATGGCGGCCTGACTCTTTAATTCTTGGGAGCCACTGGAGAGGAAACAACTCAATTTCCCAGCAGCCCACAGTCCCCCACCTGAATGGAGTCAATCGATTGGGACTACGGACAGCTGAAGGCGATTTCAAGGCCTATTTAAACCTACTAAAAAATGTGAATACCCATGATGTTATGTATACTGTCTCCCACCCTTCCTTTTCCAGATGCCACTCCCAATGATGTGCCAGTATGGGAGCAGCTGAGTTCGGCTCAAAAACAGGAACTGAGGGAGCTGGTAGACCAAAACCGAGATGTGTTTTCTAATGAACCGGGATATACTAAAATAATTCAACACCACATCATCACTGACCCCAGAAAACTAGTGACCTTACCCGACCATATCATATGCTTGAGGCACGGAGAGAAGCGGTAAGGGCTGAAGTGCAAAACATGCTGGCTGAAGGGATTATTGAAGAATTGCAGAGTAAGTGGTGTAGTCCCATAGTTTTGGTTCGGAAACCAGATGGGAACATAAGGTTTTGTAATAACTTATGTAATGGAATGATATTTAACAGTTTGATGCTTACCCAATGCAGAGGGTAGATGAATTGATTGAAAGACCTGGAACTGCAAGATTCATCAGCAACATTGACTTAACCAAAGGTTATTAGCAGATATCCCTAGCCCTGGAATCACAAGCTCCGACCCCATCGAGAATATGCAGCAGCGTATTTGTATGACATCGTGATACACGGAGATGACTGGAATACTCACCTCAAGAGGGTAAGTGAAGTGTTGAGTGCTTTAAAGGGGGCAGGGCTGATGGCTAACCCCCCAAAATGTTGACTCGGTCTAGAGGAAGCTGAGTACCTGGGGTATACTATTGGGAGAGGCATCATTAAGCCAAAGATGAAATAGGTGGAAGCGATCCAGAACTGGCCCTGCCACCTCACCAAAAAAGTTACTACAGGCAATTCATCCTAAACTTCACCAACATAGCCAGTCCCTTAACTGACTTATAATTGAGTTAAGGTTCATGGTTAAGGTACAGGTTTTATGTAGCGTTTTACCTCCCCCGCTGTAACACTACATAAAACCAGCACCTATTGTCCGCTCTCTTTTTCTTTTTTTCTTCCCTCCATTCCCTACAAGAAATGGAGCGAAAAGCAGAGGAGAGACAGGGCTGCACTCTCACTGAGGAGTAATCTCTCTTTCACAACCTCTAGATCTGCAACCAGTGGTATCTAACTCTGAGATAAAACTCTTTGAATTAGAAGTTGACGCGTTTAATCTGGAAGCCCTGTCGAAAACTGACCACCACGGGATCAGTTTTATTAGCCACACTTTGTTCTGCAACATAGGAAGTGAACTTCAACACACGCAAGCTACCATCTATTGAGTCCAAATCCACCAAAAATCTGCATGAATGACTCACTGAGAGGACAGACTAATACCTCCTGCAAGCAACGGAAAGAAAGCGCTACGAATTTGTCAAGTCAGACACCCGCAAACAACCCTTCTCCAGTGCCAGCGACTCAACCTGACTCAACCAGCCATGAGGACCTTCCTACCCATGCAGTAAGACTGATAGAAATATCCAGGCTAACTAGATCAGTGGACTTATGTTTGTTGTTTATTTTAAATGTATTATTTTAAATATATCAGCGCCATGCACACATATAGAGAAACACGTGTGTGTATCCGTGCACATGCCCACGTGCACACACACACGCACACACGGGAACGCACCCATTGTTCCCATCCTATCTCTGTCCTAACATGACATCACATGTCGGTTTCCCTTTAATAAATTCCCTTTCACCATCGTATGTTTTAGTCTGTCTTATTGTTTAATAAATTATATTTTGTTAAACCTGGTCATCAGTCTGAGTATTGTTTGGATAAATCCTTGAGCCTACCAACTTAAAGGACTTACGCTTGTTGTTAAGTTACTTATTTTTGTCATTTTTATATTTTATATTAAAATTCATAATCATAATTTAAGAATGAATTATATGAGACTGATTAATTAAGATTGCTATTAATGTTTTGTAGTATGGTATAGCTGACACAAGCCACATACATTGCTATTATATTATTAATTATTATAATTTTGATAATATATATTGAAATTCATGAGTATAATTAATAGTAAAATATATGATTGGTCTTGGATACCCTTTTACAGGGCCCAGCAACCCATTGTCACTACATTATTTCGTTACCACATGAGGAAATATATGTATATTCCCTGCAAATGATATGCAGGTAAGAGAAAGGATTCTAAACATGTTCCCAAAGATTTTCGAATGCTGGTCATTCGAATGCTGAGGGTGTATGTGAAAGCATTGTTAAATTGCTTTGCGCAAACAGGGAACATAGGAAATGCATGTGCAATGATTTAGAATGCAGTTTTTGTTAAATATGCTTTCTATATGTTACAGTATGTATGAACATAACACAATAAAGAAATTGTGTGTACAATATGCCAAAATAAATGTAAAACATTCAAATCTTATGAACCCCTTTTGTGTCCATGTTTCAATTATTTGTAATATTCTCCCTCACTGACTCATCATTACCACCTTAACAAAGGTCATTTCTGTAGGAAACACTGAATTTAATTATTTGGCATTGCAAATTGGCATGGAGCTCTGGCAAACAAACATGAAATACAAACTCTGTTTGGTGGAAAAGGTAGTATTTTACTTTAACTCTGATTAATTAGTTACAATCACAAAAACAAATTACAAAAGTAAAACCTTAATAACAGCAACTAGAATCAGCAAATATGAATAGAGGTTATGGATTTGCATAAAGTGGAAAGGGAATAAAATAACTTGATATCAACACGTTGCACTACCAAGGTGTGGTCTATTATTCACTCACTGACAGTTAAGGCAACCTGATCTCATGGCTGAATCATAGTTTATGCCACCGTCTGCATCCATTTGGCATCTGGAGGAGCTAATCAGCTTTATTATGGCATAGCAGATGCATATGCTATGCCTCAATTCACCATTTCTGCTTTTTCAGCTTTTTCTTTATTTGTGATTGTCACTAAGTGAATTCAAGTCCCTAAACAGGGTTTGTATTTCTTAATGTGTACTTACCATGTAGGTAAACTGCTGCTATACTAAGGTGACCAATGCTGTACATTAACACTTTACATTAAGTTGGCAGTTCCTGTGTATTTAGAATGTTGCTAAAATATTGTAACACAAAGCTAAGACCCGTTTTCCACTTTGTTGAGTGGTTACTGTGTACCTACAGAACTGTTACACAAAGGTGTAACAGTTTAACACTTCACAACAAGTGAGCTTTTCTTGTGTACTTACCGTGTACATACATCGTTGTTACACAGAGCTAAGGTTTTACATTGAATTGAATTTTGAATTGAATTGAATTGAATTGAATTTGATTGAATTGGGACAATGCACATTAATCAACATATCAGCTTTACACATCAATGTAAATGTGCCAGAATTAGCATTATTGCTACATTTCACCGTAGTCCCAAGGCAAATGGGCAGTTCCTGTGCAATTACCATGTACACTGTTGTTACACAAAATGAATTAGTTTGAAATGGTTTTAAGTTAAATGGGCACAGTGCACGGATGCACACATTAAGGTGACTAAAGATATCTCCTCACGTGCTATAGGAAATAACTTGTAGGATGTAACATTTCATACATTTCATATTATTATTTTAGAGATAACCCCTGAAGGGAAACATCTGAAATAATCTTTCTATTCATTCACAATCATCAATTTTGAACAAACAGTACCAAATGCATCTTTCTTTTGTGTATGGGTGGACTGCTAGTGGGTACAAATAGTATTATTATTATTATTATTATTATTATTATTATTATTAATAATAATAAAATAGATGTAATACATCCTCATAAATAATAACAGTGTTCCATTTATCATTGACTCATGTTTTGGACAATACCCTGAGTTGGGAGTTCCTTGTGTTGATTAATTTGCTAGTTACAACTCACAAAACATAAATGATACAAATCATTGTTACACATGTGTAGCTATTTAAACCACAAACAGGTTTTAAGGATACAAGTACTATGTAACAAAGTGTAAGTACACAGTAGGTACAGTGCAACTACTCAGGTATTATGGCCACCTAATGTAAGTAAAATGTAAAATGTATTACATGTCATTTTTAGGAAACAGACATGGGCCAGGCTAAGCTATGGTTAACATCTACATAAAAAATTTAAATTCACAGAGTCACTTGATGCTCTATATACAATGGAAAAAGGCTTGTAATTTCTCGAGCACACTTCATTATGTCTGTAACTAGATCCTATCATAAGGTATGATGTTTAAACAGTGTTATTTTGTACAACATCAAGCATGACTGTTTTGCAAGTTTTCCTCTTTTTTCTACAGCAAATGACATGTCCGTACAATACTTTAACCCCCTAACCATCAGCCCCTATCTTTGGCATACACCTATTTGGGCATACCCAAATATAACTGTTCATAGCTCAAGAACTGTGATGGCCACAAGCCTACATTTGGTATCATTTGAAAACACATTGTAGTTTATGGGGGTGTGATAATAAATAGCATGTGGACACAACACATGCCAAAGGACCGAAGATCAAACATATGATAAAGTAGGCTTTTAATGCAATAAATGAGTCAGATTTCATGATATGCCTGTGGATCTTTGTGCATGCCTTGTCCAATAAGTCAAGTTTGATGACTATATAGCCTGTTTCTATCACCCAAATCATTATGGATCGTTATTTTGCTCACAAAACAGATACTAATGTAATGGCTAATGCTAATGTCTCCAACAGCTGTCAAAATGATCTAAATAAATAAAATAAATAAAAATATTGCACCAATATTATCTCTCATCTCATCTCATTGTCTAAGCCGCTTATTCCTGGTCAGGGTTGCGGGGGGCTGGAGCCTATCCCAGCATGCATAGGGGCGAGAGGCAGGAATAAACCCTGGACAGGTCGCCAATCCATCGCAGGGCACACACACCATTCACTCACACACTCATACCTACGGGCAATTTAGACTCTCCAATTAGGCTAACGTGCATGTCTTTTTTGGACTGTGGGAGGAAACCGGAGTACCCGGAGGAAACCCACGCGGACACGGGGAGAACATGCAAACTCCACACAGAAAGGCCCCCGGCCTGGATTCGAACCCGAGAACTTCTTGCTGTGAGGCGACAGTGCTATCCACTGCACCAATATTAATACTATATAATTATAATTACAATATATAATATATAAATAATATAATACATTTGTCGGTGGTCGATGACAGTTGTGGGGTTAAACATTTGACTGTTTTAAGGCTTTGTTTATGAATTTAATTAATAGAAATAGTTTCTTACAATTGGATGTGTGGCACCTGTAACTCCATTACCAAAAATCAATGAAAGGTTTTTTGTGAAAAGGTATCCAAGCTAAAAATGTGAAAGTATCTAAAAGAAAGCAAATTAGTATATAGTTTAAACAAGCAATACCGATTTTTTATTTGACGGAAACAGCATCTATGTGACCTTTTCTTTGCTTAACAGAGTTACACATGTTGTCAGCAAAAGAATGTGAGCAGTTTTTTTTTTCTTTCTGTAAATGCCTATAAATTGGGCAGGTCTACATGAAATCAATACAAGATAATTAAAATCAATAATTCCCTGTTATATCAGTCTGTATGTTCATTTGGATTAGATTGATTTGACACGCAAATTAGTTGTTATGGTGATACTGTTTAATTTTTCTTGTGTGAACAGAGTATTTTCTTTTCATTCTAATTCATTATTATATGTTCATAGACAAGTAAAGAACAATTCAAGTAAAGTTTATTTGTCATATGTATACAATACCGGGGAATGCATTGCAACAATGCTTTCTTGTGTTAAAAACTCAAATACAAATCAAAATACAAATACAACACACAAGATAAGAACATATACAAACATTGCAGATGTTACAGATGGGCAGTGCTGGGTAGATGAGTTAATAAATAATAAATAGATAAAGGCAAATGAAAAGTAATGGTTTAGAAAGGAGATAGAGTCAAAGTGCGTGTGTGCGAGTCCTTGGTGTCAGGGGTTAAGTGTTCAGTAGCCGTTTGGCTTGGGGGAAGAAGCTGTCCTTGAGTTTTTTTGCGTGTGGAGATGCTGCGATACCTCCTGCCAGATGGTAAAAGAGCAAACAGAGTGGTCAGGGTGACTAGGGTCCAGGATTGCGGGGGGAAGACCGTCCAGTGGTAGCGCTCCTCTCAGGACCGAGTACAAAAAACAGAGGTACCTTCCTGGGGGTATTGTAATCCCATAATGAAATGTGGCCATTTTCAACATTCATTTCTTTTCTTTTTTTATGACGGACAACAGCAACGGCAATGTCAGCAACAGCAGCTATTATTGCTGAGTATAGCAGCAGATATACTCAGTGTAGGCTAGCTTAGCTAGCTAACAAGCTAAATATTTCCCAATATAATGGTCTGATATTAGCTAGCTAGCTAGTTTTCCACTCTCGGTTGTCGCAGTAGTAGTTAGCCATCATGAATAAATTAAGGTCAAAATGAAATTATTTAGCGAAAACAGGGGATTTAAACTGGTTATGTCTATGAAACACTATCCAATGGAGTTAAACTTACTCATTTGTATTCATTTTTAGAGATCGATGAGGATACAGAAGGCTTATACCCGGGTGCACTGCCAATGAAGCCCTTTTTACGGGCGGCGCAATGTGGGCCAGTAAATGGCCCAGGGCTTTGCATGAGTTTGAACTAACTTATTTTTCCACTATTCACCATTCAATTTGATTTACATGTAATTAAATAGTACCTTTTATCACTGTCTTTGTCAGACAGTTCATCAGGCAGCATGGAATGATGTGGAGGGTAGACCCCACCAAGATTAAAAGGAAGTGGGAGAACCTGAAACAAAAATATAAAGTAAGTTGCAGGAAGAGGATCTGGCCCAGCCCTCTGTGAGTGGGAGGACTGATGAGCCCCAGGGCACCCTGGCAGCCATGCCACCCAGGAAAAGGGAGTTAATTGTAGTGGGGGAGTCTATAATTAGAAGTATAGACAGTATAGTCTGTTTGCGAGAAAAGGAATCTCACATGGCATGTTGCCTGCCTGGTGCATTTTACATTTTACATTTTAAGCATTTAGCAGACGCTCTTATCCAGAGCGACTTACAAGATGTGCATTAATACATGGTAGGAACAATCATAGTTAGCGCACGAGATCAGTGCAGTAATACAGCAATAGACATAATTGCAGGCATCTGCGTACCATACCTGTAACACTGGGAAGGAAAAGGTTACTGTCATTTTTTTTTTTTTGGAGTATAATGTTGAACAAATAAACAGTGGTGAAGACAATTTAGATAGACAGAGTTCAGTGGTAGTGGAGTCTGAAGAGGTGGGTTTTGAGTCTCTTGCGGAAGATCACAAGTGATTCCGCGGTCCTGACCGATTGCGGAAGGTCGTTCCACCAGCAAGGGATCTGGACAGAGCAGAGGCGAGACCGCGAGGAGCGGCTGCCAGGCGCCTGGAGGGAAGGGACAGTCAGTTTACCAGAGGAGGCGGAGCGGAGGGGTCTGGGAGGGGTGTAGGGAGTGATGAGTGACTGGAGGTAAGGGGGAGCAGTACCTCTGGCCGCTTGAAAAGCAAGCACCAGTGATTTGAATCTGATGCGTGCTGCGATGGGGAGCCAGTGCAGAGAGGAGAATAGAGGGGTGATGTGGGTGAACTTCGGCTGGTTGAACACCAGACGAGCGGCAGCGTTCTGGACTAGTTGCAATGGCTTGATGGCACAGGCCGGAAGGCCTGCCAGCAAGGAATTGCAGTAGTCCAGACGTGAGATCACCAGGGCCTGGACTAGGAGTTGAGTGGCCTCTTGGGTGAGGAACGGTCGGATCCTCTGGGTGTTGTGGAGGGAGAATCGGCAGGTCCGAGTGATCGCTGCAATATGGCTCGAGACAGCACAGCTGGTTATCCAGGGTTACTCCAAGACTCCTGGCAGACTGGGATGGAGACACTATGGAGCCTTTGATGCATCAATCATCAGGGAACCCTTCGCTGGGAGGAAGAGCAGCTCTGTCTTCCCCAGATTCAGCTTCAGGTGGTGGGTGGACATCCATGCGGAGGTGTCAGCCAGGCATGCAGAGATCCGTGCCGGGACCTGGGTATCAGATGGAGAGAAGGAGAGAAAGAGTTGAGTGTCATCAGTATAACAGTGATAGGAAAAAACATGAGCAGAAATAACAGAGCCAAGTGACTTAGTGTACAGAGAAAATAAGATGGGGCCTAGCACTGAGAGAGGGTGTGGGGAGAGGAGAGGGATCCTCTCCAGGCCACCTGGTAGGACCGGTCAGCCAGGTAGGACTTGAACCTGGTCAGTGCAGATCCAGAGATTCCCATCTCGACGAGAGATGAGAGCAGGATCCGGTGGTCCACGGTATCGAATGCTGCCGATAGGTCGAGGAGGAGGAGGACGGAGCTAAGGGATTGGGACTTAGCCCCATGAAGAGCCTCAGTGACTGCAAGGAGAGCAGTCTCTGTGGAGTGGCCTGCTCTGAACCCAGTTTGGTTGGAATCAAGCAGGTCATTCTGTAAGAGATGAGCAGACAGTTGGTTATAGACAGCCCGCTCTAACATTTTGGAAAGGAATGGGAGGAGAGAGACAGGTCGGTAGTTTGAAATGACAGCAGGATTCAGAGAGGGTTTTTTGAGGAGGGGGACAACATGAGCGCATTTGAGGGAAGAGGGGACAAAGCCAGAGGAAAGAGAGGAGTTAATGACATTGGAGACAAAGGGGAGGATGTCCATAGCAATGGACTGGAAGAGGGGGGAAGGAATGGGATCAAGAGGGCAGGTGGTGGGACGGTGGGAGAGGACAAGTTGAAGGATGTCTGAGTCAGGGAGGGGCGAGAAGGAGGACAGAGGGGTGAGAAGTTTAGGTAGCGAGATGGGTGCAGGAGAGGTTGAGGGGAAGGAGTTGCGAATATCATCAACCTTCTCGTGAAAGAAGGATGCGAAGTCATCCGCGGTTGGAGAGGAGGGGGGTGGGGGAGGAGGAGGGGTGAGGAGAGAGGAAAATGTAGAGTAGAGTTTACGAGGGTTAGAAACTGAAGATTGAATTTTGGAAAGGAAAAATGCAGACTTAGCAGAGGAGAGGTTAGAGGAGAAGGAAGCCAGCAATGTGTGGAAATCAGTCAGAGCTACAGGGGGTTTGGATTTTCTCAATTTTCTTTCTGCCGCTCGCAGTTTCAGTCGGTTAGCCCGAATGGAGTCGGTTAGCCAGGGGGCGGAGGGTCGGAGGCGCGCAGGTTTAGTGGATAGAGGACAGAGTGAGTCAAAGTAGAAGGAGAGAGGAAAGTAGGGTGGACGATGCCTCCTCAGCAGGTAGGTGAGAGAAGGCATCAGTAGGGGGAAGGGAAGATAGAACAGTAGCTGACAGGGCAGCGGGGGAGAGAGAGCGGAGGTTGGGACGGACAAGGACAGTGGGAGCAGGTGAGGATGGTTTAGGCACAGATGGGAGGGGGAGGGAGAAAGACAGAAAACAATGGTCAGACATATGTAGAGGAGATACCGTAATGTTGGGTGATGCGCAGTTCCTAGTGAAGATCAGGTCCAGTTGGTTGCCAGCCTTGTGGGTGGATGGGGATTCAGCCAGGGTGAAGTCGAAGGACTGAAGCAGGGGGAGGAATGCAGAGGCCTCAGGGGTCTCCAGCGGTAGGTTGAAGTCACCGAGGAGTAAGACGGGAGTGCCATCCTCCGGGAAAGTGCTGAGTAGGGCATCCATCTCATCTAGGAAACTCCCCAGTGGACCTGGAGGGCGATAAAGAACAATGATGTGCAGTTTACATGGAACAGTGACAGTGACAGCATGAAATTCAAAGGAGGAAGGTGAGAAGTGAGGAAGAGGAACAATACCAAATCTCCACAAGGGGGAGATCAGTATACCTGTCCCTCCACCTCTACCTGTGGGTCGTGGAGTGTGTGAGAAGGTGTAGGCAGCAGATAGAGCAGCAGGGGTGGCTGTGTTCTGAGGAGTTCTCGTGTTCTGGTGCTCAGGTTGGAGACCTCCTGGAACACGCGGACAAGCTTATTGTAGATGTACAGTGTAAATTCATCCCAAAAGTAAGGAAAAATAGGATTAAAAAACAGTCTCCGCAGTGGATGACTAAATCTTTACGGGAGATTTTGAGGCAAAAGAAGCGACTGTATAGAGTATATAGAGTATTTCTCAAAGAGAAACAAGTTAGATTATTGTAATAAGCTATTTAGCTAAGGCTAAAAAGGAAATAAGATCAGCTAAAAGGCGGTTTGAAATTAAAATTTCCCAAGATGCAAAAAGTAATCCTAATAAGTTTTTTCAATATTGTAGTAGAAAAAGGAAAGTTAAGGATGAGGTTAAGTGCATTAAGAATAAGGAAATAACTTTGGTTTATAATAATAAGGATATTGCTAACACACTAAACAGTTACTCTGTTGAGAGCTTTACTAGAGAAGAGGTTATAAATATGCCTAAATGTATAGACAAGGTACAGAATGTTTTGGAGGACTTTGAGATAAGGGACGTAGAAGTACTACAAAAACGACAAAAACTTAAGACAAATAAGGCAGCAGGCCCTGATGGCATATATCCCAGAGTACTCAAAGAACTTGGGGAAATTATATATAAACCATTGACAGATATTTTCATTCAATCCATAATCACTGGAGAAATACCAGATGACTGGAAGCAGGGTAGTATAATTCCCAATATATAAGAAGGGGGACCGTACTGACCCAGGGAACTATAGGTCTGTCAGTTTAACTTGCATCGCATGTAAAATGCTGGAATGTATTATTAGGGATAAGTTGGAATCATTCTTGAAAAATAATAGTATTTTAAGGGAGAGCCAACATGGTTTTCTCAAAGGGAGGTCATGCCTAACAAACCTCCTGGACTTTTTTGAAGAGGCTACAAAGTGTGTTGCCCTGAACCAGGCTTATGATATTATGTATTTGGACTTTCAGAAAGCATTTGACAAGGTACCACATGAGAGGCTCATTGCTAAAATGAATTCAGTAGGAATTGCAGGAGTAGTTTCAGAGTGGGTTCATAATTGGCTGCAAGGTCGAATACAAAGAGTAACAGTAGGTGGGGCCATATCTGACCTCGGTGCTGTGGGCAGTGGTGTCCTGCAGGGATCGGTGCTGGGACCTCTGTTCTTCCTTATTTACATAAATGATCTTGATGTGGACATTAGTAGCAAAATAGTTACATTTGCAGATGATACTAAACTTGGGGGTTTGGCAAACAGTTTGGAATCAACTAAAGTAATCCAAGATGATTTAAACAAAATCCAAGAATGGGCAGATACATGGCAGATGATATTCAATATTGCTAAATGTCAAGTTATGCATGTGGGAAATAAAAACATTAGACAGGAGTATTTTATGGGAGGAGAAAAGTTAGTAGGTGTTCAATTTGAAAAAGACTTAGGAATTGTAGTTGATCAAAGCCTATCTGCATCAAAGCAGTGTGCTACAGCAGTGAAAAAAGCCAACAGGATGCTGGGATACATAGCAAAAAGTATTGAGTATGAATCAAATGAGGTTATATTAATGTTATATAATGCCTTTGTCAGACCTCACTTAGAATTCTATGTGCAGTTCTGGGTACCGCACTACAAGAAAGATATAGAAGCTCTTGAAAAAGTCCAAAGAAGGGCAACAAAACTGACACCTGGTATGAAAGGTAAAAGTTATGATGATAGACTTAAGGCACTCAATCTATTTAAGCTTAGCAAACGGAGACTTAGGGGGGATTTGATTGAGGTTTTTAAATTCCTAAAAGGGATTAACAAAGTGAAATATCAAAGATTATTTAAGATAAGTGGGGTCAGCAGAACAAGAGGCCACAGGTGGAAATTAGTTAAAGGCAATTTCCACACACAGAGAGTTGTCAATGCCTGGAACAGCTTGCCAGGTCAGGTAGTAGAGGCTACTCAAGTCCAGGCTAGATGTAGTACTAGATACTCTTTAGATTAGGACATGACGAGCCTAGATGGGCCGAACGTCATTATGTATTCTTATGTTCTTAAGTTAAGTCAATTGTATAAGATCCGTATAACACAGTTTGTTGCATCTTATAGGCTAAGTGAGACGTAGTTAAAAGGCCAGTAATTCTCTAGATGTGGAGAAGTAACCACCAGAACTATTTGTGGTTTGCGTTGTCATGTGTAGGAGTTGAAAGCCCCTAGAACTGGGGTGAGCAGGAGGAAGGAGAGAACACTTGAGTGAGGAGAGACTATGGCCACATCCTGGAAGTGGTATGGGCTAATGGAAGAGGTACTGGGATGGAGGCCAGGCATTAGGCCTCCTGCCATCATTGATTAATCTGCCCGGGATGTGGCAGTGGCCTCTCCTCCCTCAATACAACCCAGGGATCCAACTGCCACTGAGCCAGAGACCTCTGTAAGAAGAAGGAGGGAGCCAAACTGGGTGCAGCTACTGAAAGGGAGGAAAGACAGGGGCGAGGAGAGGGAGACTGCATTTTTGGAGAGAGAGGAAAGAGGAGAGAGAGAGGCTCTGGAGAGGAGAAAAAAAGGAAAATAGGGAGAGGGAGGAGAGAAGAGAGAGGGGGAGTTGGGCACGGGTGGACAACCTTTGTGCAAAAATGCAGATATTTTTTACATTTAATGAAGAAATTGACATCTGAATACATTTTTTTTACTTAACAGTGCTCCAGGGGATATTCAAAGTCTTTGAAAAAATGAGAGAATATGGCACAACTGTGAATTTGCTTTGAATAGGCCGTCCTCCAAAACTGATCATCCCTGCAAGAAGGGCACTTGTTAGGGAGGCCACCAAGAGGTCTATGGCAACTCTGAAGCTAGTCTTTCATGGCAGAGATGGGAGAAACTGTCCCTGGGACAACATCAGCCTGGGTGCTTCATAAATATATGCTTTCTGGGATGATGATTTCTTCAACCATTGTTGAAGAAAACTCACATGAAATCTCATCTAGATTTTGTCAGAATACATGTGGAAGACTCCCAAACCAAGGAAGATTCTATGGTCTGATGAGACTTAGTTTTGCCCTCAACCTTAGGCGCTGTTTTTGGTGCAAGCTGAACTCTGAGCATCATCCAAACAGCACTAACCTTAATGTGAAACATTGAAGTGGTTTAAAAACAAAAACATCTATGTGCTGGAGTGGCCCATCCAACCTGATGGAGCTTGAGCAATTTTGTAAAGAAGAATTGGTGAAAATGGCAGTGTCCAGAAGCTGGTAGAGACTGACTCAAATAGGCTCACAGCTGTAATTGGAGCTAAAGGTATTAAGTATTAAGTCAAGGGGGTGAATACTTATGCAATCAGTTATTTACTGTTTTTTATATGTAATTCATTTAGAGTTGTTTTTTCACAATTCACATTGAGACAAGTTATTGCTTCATTCATCACCTCATTCACGGCTGTATGGGGAGGTATTATTGTATTGTTCTGTTTTCAATGTTTAAATGTTTGTCTTAGTGAGTGCTTTCTACCAAGAACTATACATATCTTAAATGGTTATTATCACAAAAAATAGCATTTTACATGATTACGTGATTTTCTACTTAAAATAAAATGTACATGATTTTTTCCCAAAAATGTAATGACCTGATTTTCTACTTGATGTTAATGTTGCCGATCCATCCAGATAGTTTTTTTTGTCAATATTCCTCTTATTTATGTTTCAACATGAACCTTCATATCCGATCTGTAAAATGTAATGGAAGTCTATTAGAAAAAAAATTACACGCCTAAATCAGTTCTAACTTCAATTCATCTCATTTGGCCACATAATGCCCATGAAAGCTGTACAGCTGTACATGAAACGACGACTAAAATACAAATATTTTTGCTTATTTTCAAGCTAGTGCAATAATTATTTTCAGGCTACTGAAATAATTTCCAAAACAATCCATTTCTCCTACTAATGCTTATCAAATAGGACGTCTGAGAAGTATTATCCTGCACATAATTGCATCAAGCAGTGGCATTAGTCCAGTCGCAAGTGAAGCAGGTAGATAGAGGGTGGTTTGTTTTGTTGATTTAATTAGCTAGTTTGAAGATACTGACTGGCCTGATAGCTAGCTAACAAGCACTCTGTTAGGAAAAGTGATGATGGAATGAATTGAAGAGGATATAGTCATGCATGGCTGAGCCTTACCTACTCAAACCTAAGTTGGTGGTGCAGATGTGCCACTGTCAACCAATGCCCACCGTGGATGAATGTTTGTGCTGCAGCGAGTGGGTTATGGTCATGCCAAAGCTGAAGAAAATTGTGGTGTGGTCACTGCTGATCATGAGAAAGTTGGCAATACCCTGATCTGTTTGACGACCTACCTGGATTTTTATGAGCATATACAGTGCCTTGCAAAAGTACTCAGACCCTTGGAAAGCTTTCAAATGCTGCTGGATTACAAATGATACGTTCACTTTTTTTTTTTCCATTTCATATTTTTTATTAAAAACTCACACAGAATTTTGATAAAGAAGTAATTAGTTATGTTAGTAAGTATTTTAAATAAAAAAAAAAAACTGAAATATGTTGCTTGCATAAGTATTCAAACACCTCACATTCATATTTGGGGGAGGCACCTTTTGCTGCAATAAATCAGTTTTATGTATTTTTGGCCATTTCTACCAACTTTGCACACTGGTTGAAGGTAAATTGCTCCAGCTCTCTCAAGTTGCTTGGACATCGCTTATGGACAGCAATTTTCCAGTTGTGCCACAGATTCTCAATGGGGTTCAGGTCTTCAGGACTTGAGCCACCCAAGGACATTCGCCTTTTTATTCTTGAGCCACTCCAATATAGCTTTGGCCCTGAGCTTTGGATCGTTGTCCTGCTAAAAGGTAAATTTTTCTGCAGCTTCAGTTTTTTGGGAGACAGAAATAGGTGTTCTTGCAGTATCTGCATGTACTTTGCTCTGTCCATTATTCCTTCTATTCTGGCAAGTTTCCCATAGCATGATACTGCAACCACCATGTTTCACTATAGGGATGGTGTTATGTGAGGCATAGGCAGTGTTAGGTTATACTATGCTACGCCATACATAACGCTTTGCATTTTGGTCAAAAAGCTCAATTTTAGTCTCATCTGACCACAAAACCATTTCCCACATCTTAGCTGGATCACTCACACACTCTCTAGCAAACTCCAGGTGGGCTTTGAAATGTTTTGTAGTGGCTTTTTTTCTTGCCACCCTGCCATACAGGCCAGTATTGTGTAGTGCTCTTGATAATGTTGACTGATGCACTATTACTCCATTCTCAGCCACTGAACTCTGTAGCTCATTTAGAGTCATTGTTAGCCTCACAGTGGCTTCCCTCACAAGTCTCCTTGTTTAGTCACTGAGTTTGGAGGGACAGCCTTTTCTAGGTCTGGGTGGTATGACGCAGCTTCCACTTCTTGATTATTGAGCCAACAGTGATCACTGTGATATCCAAACCCTTAGATATTTTTGTGTATCCTTCTCCTAATCTATGCCTTTTGATAACCATATCCCTGGGTTCCCGAGAAAGCTCTTTGAGCTTCATTTTTGTGTATTTCCTTCAAATTCACTACCTGACCAATGATCCTCAGAAAGACAGGTGTTTTTAATATATAAACTTTATATATAAACTTTATTGCAGACACCGGTCCATATAAAAAATAACAACATACAAGTATAAAAAATGGAGAAAACAAAAGGAAACATACAAAAACTGTGCATATTAAAAAATATACAAACTATTGCACCAATGCCGTCTCAGCTTGGAAGTGAATCTGTAACAGCTTTTCATAGGACTGACAAGAGCTTCTATTATCTGATTCTCAGACTTGTCCAGCCGACACATAAAGCTAAACATCAACTGTCTTAAGAGTGCCTCACAGGTTGGCACACTAGTGGACACAAACAATTGACTGGCACTATGCCACCTAGGGACACGGAGCAGCAACCTCATTGCATCATTGTAGGCTACTTTAAGCCTCTGCATACTCATTTTCTTGTAGTTAGACCACAATTGAGCAGTGTACAACGGTGTGATATAGGTCCTGAAATCAGGACAATCACTGTTATGGTACACAGACAAAAGCCAATCAGCTCATTGTGTGGCTTGTTGTTTTGCACCTTCATTAAATTACAGCTGCCAGAGCACAGGGTTTGAATACTTCTGCAATGAACATTTTTCAATTTTTATGTAATTTTATGTATCTACATACTATTATTCACTTTTTTTAATTATTATTTTTTTTACAAATGTGTAGAATAGGTTGTCTTCATAACAGATATTAGTTCTTAAATGAAAGTGTAAAAAAGCTTGAAAGCAATAAAATGTTTTTAAAAATTCTGCATACATAAATGAACATGCTAAAGACAGGACAGACAAGCAGGAGAAGACAGTTGGCATGATACCAGCAGAAATACTAATGTACACATGGCTGGTTATTATTGATAAGCCATGATTTCAGCTGCACAGTGAAGGCACGATAAGTACTAAGTTCTCTAATATGTACTGGCACTGAGTTCCATTCCTGCGACGCCTTAACTGAGAATGCAGAGTGGCTAAAGGTACTTTTTCTAATGGGTACAACACAGTCTCCACGAGTTGAACCTCTGGTTGCCCGGCTAGCATTTGTCCTTTGTGTGATGTATGTTTGAAGCATTGGGGGAGCAGTATTATGCAAGATTTTAAAGACAAGGCAAAGATTTGTGTACTTGATTAAATTATCCCAGCTCAAAAGTCTATACTTTTGTAGAATGAGGCAGTGGTGATAGGTGTTTAGCTTCCTGTCTAAGACTTTAAGGGTTTGTTTGTACAATGTTTCTAGTGGCTTAAGTGTTGTTTTATTTGCTTGTGCCATGCTTGTCGAGCAGTATGTGAGGTGTGAGATTATCATTGCATTCATATACAGCTTGGCTGCGTCAGTGGTCATTGAACTTCTGATGAATCTGAAGTTAGATAAGCTAAACTTAACCTTATGGCATACTTTCTTTACATGAGATTTGAAAGATAGATGTGAATCAATCAGGATGCCCAGATATTTAAACTCAGAGACAACTTGCAGTTTTCCTCCTGATATCATTATGTCTGGATCTGGAGTGGTGCATGGCTTTTTTGAGAAGAACATACCAACAGTTTTAGTTATGTTGAGTTGAAGGCATGATTGGTTTAGCCAAGCTGTGATGTGGCCCAGTGCCTTGGTGAGTTTTGCTGCAGCCTGTTGTTTTGTGCTGCCATGTGCATAGATCACCGTGTCATCAGCATATACAGTGCATCCGGAAAGTATTCACATTGCTTCACTTTTTCCACATTTTGTTATGTTACAGCCTTATTCCAAAATTGATTAAATTCATTTTTTTCTCATAATTCTACACACAATACCCCATAATGACAAAGTGAAAAAGGTTTTTTAGAAATTTTTGCAAATGTATTAAAAATAAAAAACGAAAATATCACATGTACATAAGTATTCACACCGTTTGCTGTGACACTAAAAATTGAGCTCAGGTGCATCCTGTTTCCACTGATCATCCTTGAGATGTGTCTAGAACTTCATTGGAGTCCAGCTGTGGTAAATTAAATTGATTGGACATGATTTGGAAAGGCACACACCTGTCTATATAAGGTCCCACAATTGACAGTGCATGTCAGAGTAAAAACCAAGCCATGAAGTCCTAGGAACTCTCCATAGACCTCCGAGATAGAATTGTGTTGAGGCATAGATCTGGGGAAGGGTATAAAAACATTGCTAAAGCATTGAAAGCACCCAGGAGAACAGTGGGCTCCATCATTGTGAAATGGAATAAGTTTGGAACCACCACAACTCTTCTTAGAGCTGGCCGTCTGGCCAAACTCAGTAACCGGGCAAGAAGGGCCATGGTCAGGGAGGTGACCAAGAACCCAATAGCCACTCTAAGAGAGCTTCAGAGTTCCTCTGCAGCGATGGGAGAACCTGGTAGAAGGACAAATATCTCTGCAGCACTCCATCAATCAGACCTTTATGGTAGCACTTGGCATTCAGGCCAAAAAGTTCAATTTGTGTCTCATCAGACCGGATAATCTTTTTCCTGATGCTCTTAGAGTCCTTTAAGTACCATTTGGCAAACTCCAGGTGGGCTGTCATATGCCTTTCACTCAGAAGTAGCTTCCGTCTAGCCACTACCATAAAGGTGATCTGTTTGAGGGCCTTCCTGTTTTTCTTGTCTTCCCAATTGATATTGAAATCACCCATCAATATTACTTCTTTCCTAGAATCGCACTCTTTGAGCATGTTTCTCAGATTTTCATAGAATCCATTGTTAGAGGAAGGTGGGCGATACAAAACAACAAGAGCAAAGGACATTTGAGGTGAGAGTTACAGTTAGACCAATACACTCCAAGTCATTGTCAGATGATCATTTTATTTGATCACAGTGAAAGCTATCTCTAATGTAAATCATCACCCCACCCCCTTTTCCATTAGACTTATAGCCTGGTACATCTATTGCAGCAGATGGCGAGTTACTATGTAACCATGTCTCTGTCAGGCAAAGAAAATCTAAATTGGAATCGCTAAGAATATGGTGAACTTGGTCGATTTTGGAAATCACACTACGGATATTCAGATGGCCCCCTAAAAGTCCTCTGGGTTTGGATTGTGGGTCCCAAATAACTTTAGATTGGTTTACAGTTTTGAAGAAGTTTAATTTTCTGTGCTTTTTGATGGCTGGATTCACTCCAGCTGTCTGGCTGCGAGAGTCGTGGTACCCTCTGTGTTGAGTGTTCATTGTCCAGTGTTGGTTGTTGTGATGAACTCAGTGTTGTATGTTTGTTGGCCAGTACTCACTCATAGTTGCCGGCACAGTTGAAAGTAGATTTCCACACGAAACTGTCGCTTGGCCTTCAAGTTCTCGTCCCGATGGAGTTGCCCGGAGCCGCAGATGTTCCTTGTCGGCAGAGTTGCTCAGCCTTAAGCTCCTGAATCCAGACGAGCCACTCCCAGAGGCCCGCGACGCCCCGGACCCTCTTGCAGCGCTCCCCCAAGCAACGACCAATCCGGCCGTGGCTGCAGCGGCTCCAGCAGCCCCCGGTGGCTTGGCAAACGAGCTGGTCCTGTGCTGCCTGTGATTTCTAAGCCAGGTACACTAATCCTCCATTGTAGTTTCTTCCTTCTTTCGGGCCAGCAAGCAAACTTTACATGAGTTAAAAGTTAAAAGTCCAACATTAAACCACGACAAAAAAGAGCAACGTTAAAATACGATGTTAAAATACAATGTTAAAATCCATAAAACTTTAAAATACGATGTTAAAATACGATGTTAAAATACGATGTAAATGTTGGTTGCGGTGGAATAGCTGCCAACTCATCCCCAGCATGCTGCTCCTCCAGTCCCCCTCCAAGGTCCGGCAGGCTGAGTTGGACTGAAGACTATCAATCCCACTCTGACTCTAACGTCTGGTTATCCTCTCCTGAGAGCTCCACTGGCTGCGAGATCTCCACCTGGGTGCTAGAATCTTTCATGACAGGGACATATTTTGCACATTCAAGTTCTTCATTCACCTCTTCCACTTGATTCTGTAGATAGAGCAATGTTTCAGTTTGGGTTTTTAGGGTTTCACAAAAATAGTTTTCTGTGGCCTGGTGCTGGGCTTCTGTTTGGTCCAGCTTCTTAGTTAAGCCATGCAGTTTCTCTCTCAGGACAGGGAGCTTTTCATTTTTCTTTTGTTCTCTCAGAAGAGAGGTGGTTTGGGGAATTTCCTGCAAAGTCAGAATGTTCTCTTCTTGCTTTATAGACCGGTTCTTCAGATTTTAAAAAAATCCTCTTGTACTCCCTCTAGCTCTTGAAGCTGCCTTGCTTGTTTCCTTTATTGCATCTTCACCTCTTCCAGCTGAGCCTCCAGCTCCTGCATTCCCTCACTCTTCTGTTCTGCTTGGTTCCGGAGTTGCTCTGCCTCAGACACATGGGCCTCCACTGCTCTCCTCAGCTCTGCCTCCTTCTGAGCGAGCCTGGTCTGCATCCCACAACACAGACAGTAGTGCTAATCCAGGAAGTAGGTGCATTAATGCATGTCCTTGTCTATTCCAGTAGTTTCTTGGCAAACTGCATTTGCAGTGCAGCTGTAAAATAGGTTGGTTTAACACCTGTGGGTGTGGTGAGGGTTTGATTCATTATGGATAATCAGATCATCAGATTTTTTTCGCTTTAATGCCATGCCATAGTGACATTTTGTTATGTAAAATGAAGAAGTGCCACAGCTTATGGCAATACTAAACTAAACAAAACTAACATGCATATATTAAAATGTGTTTATAATACTGTATTAACTACTTTTAATTCATTCATTTGTGATGCTCTGAATAGGGTGACCGCATTTTTACTTGTTGCCCGCGACCCGCAACAGTGGATGTTGTCCTGCATGTCCATGCATCTGTTATGTTATTATTTTATTAAGTAATATCCGTTACACACACTCAACAATATCATCGCCTCCATGCCAATTAATGTAATTTCAGAATTCTCTTGCTGACTATTTCCACATTTTAAATAAAGTACAAACTTTTAGAGATGTAAAATACAGATATGATCCCCTGCCCCACAGCCAAACAATATAATCAATAATCACTTCATTATTTTTCATTCATCATTATTTCTCATTGTAAGGCCTCTCGTGCAAATCCAACCTTTGCAATCTCTCAGGGCATTGCCCCATGACACACCAGCCAATTATGCAGCTTCCATTGTATTGTAGTGAATGTTTAATATTTAATATAATATTTAATACTCTTGTTTTGATTATATTATGCGCAAGAAAGCCTGCCCACAAAAAAAACCTAGAACACAAAGCTGGCTTATTGTAATTGATCCTTTTTAGATTGTGGGCCGAACTGAGAAAACGTTAATTTAATCAATTCCTGGCGAGAAACTACCCCAATTTCTGTGTTTCACAAAGACATTTTTTTATAAGCAGGGCAAAATTTGTTGGCAACGTCAAAATGTGCACATTAAACAAATAAGTTTTAACCCTCCATCTGTTCAGGCAACTTCACAAGTACACCGTCTAGGAAACCCCACCAATATCCAATCAGAACAGAATCCCTGTTGACCTGATCTATGTCATTGGAGCATGAATCAATCGGCTGAACCAGGAAGTCTATGGAGGTAAATAGAAACATGTGGAAACTCTACTTAAAGGAAACTACTCTGTAAATATTTAATATGAACTGTTGCGCACAATATATGCAAAACGAGGTAACAAATTATATCTCGTGTGCACAAAATAGCATTGGAAATCCCACCGTATGGATGGGACTGTTGGTGAACAGCAATTTTCAAATCTTTCCACTGATTTCAATGGGATTCAGGTCTGGTCCACTCCAAGAAGTTAATGTGGTTTTGCTGGATTCTTTGGGTCATTGTCCTGCTGGAATATAAATCTTCTCCCAAGTCCCACGTTTCTTGCAGACTGCAGCAGGTTTTCCTACAAGATTTGTCTATATCTTGCGCCAAACATTTTGCCCTCTGTTTTCCAGTGCCTGAAGCAGGGAAGCATCCCCATAGCATTAGGCTCCTGCCACCATGTTTCACGGTAGGGATAGTGTTCTTGGGATGATGCGCAGTGTTAGGCTTGCGCCAAACATAGCGCCTAATGTTGAGGCCAAAAAGTCTAATCTTGGTCTCTTCAGACTATAGAACTGTCCTCCACTTGGTTTGAGAATCTCCCACATTCCTTCTGGCAAACTCTAGGCAAGATTTTTGTTTTCTTAAACAATGACTTAATTTTTGCCACCCTCCCATAAAGCGCAGGTTTGTGAAGCGCCCGTGCTACTGTTGTCCCATGTCCCATGGTTTCTCTCATGTCTGTAATGGAAGACTGTAACTACATCAGAGTTGCCATAGGTCTCTTGGTGGCCTCGTTATCAAGTGGCCTTCTTGCATGGATGCTTAGTTTTGGAGGACAACCTGTTCGAGGCAAATTCACAGTTGTGCTTGTTCTCTCCATTTCTTTATGATGGACTTGACGGTGCTTTGGGGGATATTCAAAGTCTTTGAAATCTTCTTATATCCTTCCCCTGATTCGTGCTTTTGAAGAACCTTTTCTTGGATTCGCTTTGAATGTTATTTTGCCTTCGTGATGAGGCTCTTGTTTAGAAATGCACTAAACAACTGTGGGACCTCTCACAGACAGGTGTATTTAATTTGAAATCATTAGAAACCCCTTAATTGCACACAGGTGGACTCCAATCAAATAATGATGTGACCTCTTAAGACAATTGATTTCACCAGAGTTTATTTAGGTGTTTCTTAGCAAAAGGGATGAATACTTATGGAATCAATTATTGTCTGTTTTTATTTGTAATTAATTAAGAAAACGCTTTTTTTTTTTACACTATAAAGTATTTTGTGTTTATCAGTGGTAAGAAATCCCGATTAAATCCATTTTGATTCCATGAAGTATGGAAATAAAATGTGAAAAATGCCAAAGGGGGTGAATACTTTTCTGTATATATTGTATACCACTGTATATATTTATGTTCCTATGCCATTGGTTTGCACATTTATCAGCCCTGTTGTATTATTTGTGGTGTTTATTTAGAAAGGTCTGGAGAATTTCAGCAAATATCTCCATGTTCCTGTATTATATACAGGGGTGACAGTTGTGGGTGACAGCCAGAACAGACAAAGCCAACCAACGTCTGCTGTTTCACAAACATTTGACCAACTCTGGTTTGTCATGGTTCAGACGATACTTCTTGTTGCCTAAATAAGGAACACAAAAAACCCATAATGGTATTTTCCATCCCCTTGTTATCTTTAGCTGATACCATGAGGAAGCTATGAGCCTGGTGGTGGTTTGAAAATAACACCTTAGAACAGTGTGAAAGAATATAACAACAGATTAGACACCCTGAATTTATTTTAAGCCCTCACTTAAATGCATTGTCAGCAGCTTAAAATGGAATGACATTCAGCACTCATGATATACATTGGGTAATAATGTACAAAATAGACTAAATACAATATATGGATATTTATTAATGAATAATTAGTTGGACCACGCTCTGCCTTCAGAATAACTTTTATCCTTCATTTAATCCTGTTATACATGTTTTTAACTGCTCCTAGTGGGATATTGGACAATTCTTCATGAAGTAAATCCTCCAGTGCTTAGATAGATGAAGGCTGTGGAAATGTACTCCATACACTACATTGTAGAACTTCCAATAAAAATGTAATGATGTTTAGATCTGGTGATTGGGTAGGCTATGGAAGTTTTTGACTTCATATTGGTGTTCATGAAACCACTCTTGGTTCCATTTAGCAAGTGGGGGCGTTATTATCTTGGAATGTAGGAACATCTTGAGGAAAACATGTTTGCACCATAAGGTGGATCTGGTCACCTAAAATGGCTTTTTACTCCTTGGCCATAATTCTACACAATTCGACACAATGACTCGCACGAGAAGGCTGCCCATACCATAACAGATCCACCACCATGTTCAACAGTCAATATGGGTTGAAGGCGTCCTTTGACTTTTTCCAAACATAAACCTATTCATGTAGGAAAAAGAGTAAAAGATTATTCATCAGACTATATTACTTTCTTACACTGCTCAGAAGTCCAGGTTTTGTGCTCATTACAGCAGATTATACACATTTACATTTACATTTTAAGCATTTAGCAGATGCTCTTATCCAGAGCGTTATGCATTGCGCGTTGACCTTGGTTACAATCGGGTTTTGAGTGGCAGCCCTACCATAAATATCAGCTTTGTGAATCTCACAATGTACAGTTTTTGTTGAAAATGGGTCATGGAGATGTAGATTCAGTTCTGTGGTTATTTTTGAGACTGACGCTTTGTGATTTTTAGCAAATATCTTGTTAAGTGTCTGTCTATCCCTGTTGGTGAGCTTCAACTTGCGACCACCATTCCTGTTTCCTGATGCAGTTTTTCCTTGTTTGGCATAGGCCGTTATGATATTTGACACTGTTATAACATTAAATATTATGGTTGTTTCTGTGACTGACACACCTGCAATTGACCCTTCGCTAAACCACGCCCCCCTTAGTTACTGTTGCTAAGTCTGTCAAGCTTTCGGAGCCAGCATGGCGCTCCCACTGTCGCTAACTGCACTCCCTGGAGAAATATTGTCCAATTTTTGGAAAAAAGAAAAAGCCATTTCAGATAGAAGCAGACAGAAGGGTCTACAATATGCATTTGAAGGTTATATTCAAGATATCACACTGACTCAGCAACAAAATGATGTAAAAAAAATTAAGATAGAAGCGAAAGCCTACAGATCACAGAGTAAAAGTGAACCACCGCATCACCTGGCGATTGAGACAGAGGACAACGACATTAAGGAGCAACACTGTTCCTGTAAAGCTGGGTAGGTCTCTATTCACTATTACAATCATTAAAAAGCAAAAGCAGTAGACCTATATAACGTTACATTCAGTAGTAAGTTAGCTAGCATTAGCTAACTAACGTAACATTAGAAGCCTATAGTGTGCTGTAATGACATTACTCTGGTTAGCTCCACAGGTAGCTCCATACCCTGGACCTCTGTAAAGCAAAAAATATCAGCAGTGTGTCAGCCCAGTCGGGTACTCAGGACTGGGCTTCCCATTGACAAAGTGCTGAAATAGTAATGAAAAAATAGTATTACATTTTGACATCAAGGTAACGTTACCCACTTGGTTTTCTAGAGCTTGACTGTAACATCTTAACGTTAGCAAGCTGGCTGGATCACGAATAACAAAGCTAACATTTAGTCTAACTTTACCAACGTTGCAACCCGGAGCTGTATATCCAGACCGTAGCCATGTTAGCTTAGCTGGCTAACACTTTTCAGGATTTGATTTTGGTTTTGTAAAGGGAAAAAAACGTATATCTCCTTCCAACCTCTCCGGGTAACGAGTGTCACTGTTACAAGTGCCCCAGGCACAACGTTTAACCATAACTAGCTAAAAGTCCACAAAACCAGCTCGAAAATGAAGAAAATCTCAAACTTTTCCGTCAGAGTCAATGGAGTGCCGCCATAAACTGTCGGACCTCTGTCGGAGCCTGTCCTATGCTGCGCTGTGATTGGCCAGTCTGCGTTTCGGGGCGTAGTTTAGCGAAGGGTCAATTTTGTCACCAACTATTTTACCTCTTTCAAAATCTGTTAGATCTCTCATGTTGCTTTATACACTCACATATGAAAGTGTTGATTTCCAAAGTTGATTTGAAAAGTATTTTATAACAGAAACATATTGGTAATTAGTATTCACATTAATATGAAACATGTGTAGACTCATTTTTAATTCCAATTTATATACTTCAAAAAATTCTGTTGTGTGTTTTGGTGTCTCCTTAACTGTCATGGCCTATTTTTGACATTCCCGCCTGTTTAGACGTATCCAAATATAAAATTTCATAGCTCAAGAACTGTGATGGCCACATGCCTACATTTGGTATGATTTGAAAGGAAACACATTGTTCAACAATGAACACTGAATATTGTATCTCACTCTCTACTGCTATACCTACCCTACATTCTTGCACATCTCACTGTTGCCCCGATTGCTGCTATGCTTATTATTATTCTTATTATTCTTGTATCTCAGTTTTTTGTTTAGTTTTTTGTTTTTGGGAGTGGGGAGGGAAGCGACAAGACGTTCGCTGTGCAGAGGAGTGGCTCTGGGGTACTGGAGTTACGGCCAACAGCATGACGAGTGCCGTCTCGGAGGGGACAATACTTTGCCTTTGTCACTACATTTACATAACATTTACATTTTAAGCATTTAGCAGACGCTCTTATCCAGAGCGACTTACAAGATGTGCATTAATACATGGTAGGAACAATCATAGTTTGCGCATGAGATCAGTGCAGGAATACAGCGATAGACACATTGTAGGCAGCTGCATAGGGGGTCTGGCTGGGGTGTAGGGTGTGATAAGTGTCTGGAGGTAAGGGGTAGCAATTCCTCTAGCCGCCTGAAAGGCAAGCACAGGTGATTTGAATTTGATGCGTGCTGTGATGGTGAGCCAGTGCAGAGAGGAGAGTAGAGGGGTGATGTGGGTGAACTTGGGTAGATTGAACACCACACTAGTTGCAATGGCTTGATGGCACAGACCGGTAGGCCGCGAGATCACCAGGGCCTGGACCAGGAGTTGTGTGGCATCTTGGGTGAGGAATGGTCAGATCCTCTGGATGTTGTGGAGGGAGAATCGGCAGGTCCGGGTGATCACTGCTATGTGGTCCAAGAAGCACAGCTGGTCCAGGGTCATTCCAAGACTCCTATCAGACTGGGACGGAGAAACTATGGAGCCTTCCACGGTGATTGAAGCATCAATCATTGGGGAGCCCTTCGCTGCGAGGAAGAGCAGCTCAGTCTTTCCCAGGTTCACCTTCAGGTGGTGGGTGGACATCCAGGCAGAGATGTCAGCCAGGCATCCACAGATCCTTTAAATCAATCAATCAATCTTTATTTTTCTATAGCGCCATTTACAAACAGGTTGTCACACAGCGCTTCACAATTGGCATTTTCCAGAGGGAATAAAAAAAACTGAAAACCATTGGGACCAGTGTGGGAGACTGGAAAATTATTCCCTGACCCCTTAAAAGGCGGTCGAGATGAACTCCTGGAAAATTGTGGGTTACAGAGAAAAACAAAACAAATAGTCCTTGAGGCTCATGAGGCTTAACAGACCACCGGAAGGGCATTCTAGGTGTAGGGGTGGGGTGGACCTCATCCCTCCAGATACCAGGGCAGGGCGGGGGATGGAACCAGCAGCTAGGGTCTGGGCCAGCGGCATCCGGCTAACACATGACAGGGGTGGGGGGTTGACTCTGGGGCAGGTGAGCTCCGGGCAGGTGCCACGAAGCCAGGGAGAAAAGAGGAAAGGTGCAATTAAAAAGAAGCTATATTTCATGGTGGATTTACACTTGCCAAAATATGATCAATTTTACATGATAAGGGTTTGAATTTTTAATACTTCAGCATTTTTACTTCAACAAGTGGCCATGGTATAAGCGGAATAGAGCTCTCCAACAGCTTTGTGCTATGGCACCACCCCAGGCGTGCGTATACAGTGGCTTTGGAAAGTATTCAGGTCCCTTTACTTTTTCCACACTTTGTTGTGTTATAGACTTACTTTCAAATGGATTGAATAGATTTTTTTTTGCCATCAGTCTACACCAGGGGTGGGCAATCTTACCCTGTGTGGGCCGGTGTGGGTGCAGGCTTTTGTTCCAACTGAACAGTGACACACCTGATTCCACTAATCAAAGCCCTGATTGAAGACTTTGATTAGCTGATTAGTCAAATCAAGTGAGCTACTGCTCGGCTGGAACAAAAGCCTGCACCCACACCGGCCCACACAGGGTAAGATTGCCCACCCCTGGTCTACACACAATACCCCATAATGACAAAGCAAAAACAAGTTTTTAGAAATTGTTGCAAATTAAAGTATTCAGACCCTTTGCTAAATTGAGCTCAGATGCATCCTGTTTCCTTTGATCATCCTTGAGATGTCTCTATAACTTGATTGTAGTCCACCTGTGGCAAATTTAATTAATTGGACATGATTTAAAAAGGTACACACCTGTTTATGTAAGGTCCCACAGTTCACAGTGCATGTCTGAGCAAAAACCAAGCCATGAAGTCCAAGAAACTCTCGACCTTCGAGATATAATTTTTTTAATGTTTTGTTCTTTTTTATGGAGCCTATTGTAACATCTGTCCAGGGACTACAGATGTAAACTAGCCTTTTGGCTAACTCAGTGGCATATTTACAGAAATGTTCATTAATATGCATTGTCCCTGCAAAATAAAAATAAAAAAATAGAAAATAAAAGAATTGTGTCGATGCATAGATCTGGGGAAGGATATAAAAACATTGCTAAAGCATTGAAATTTCCCAGGAGCATAATGGGCTCCATCATTGTGAAATGGAATAAGTTTGTAACTACCACAACTCTAATTAGAGCTGGCCATCCGGCTAAACTTAGTAACCGGGCAAGATGGGCCTTGGTCAGAGAGGTGACCAAGAACCCAATGGCCACTCTAAGAGAGCTTCAGAGTTCCTCTGCAGCGATGGGAGAACCTGGTAGAAGGACAAATATCTCTGCAGCACTCCATCAATTAGGCCTTTATGGTAGCACTTGGCAGTCGGGCCAAAGGGTTAAATTTTTGTCTCATCAGACCAGAGAATCTTTTTACTCATGGTCTCAGTCCTTTAAGTGCCATTTTGCAAACTCCAGGCAGTCTGTCACATGCATTTTACTCAGGAGTGGCTTCCGTCTAGCTACAACCATAGTTGTCCCATTGCTGCAGAGGAACTCTGAAACTCTGAAACTCTGAGCATGTTGTAAGCAAAATAGCTTAAATATTTTACAAATAGCAACATTTTATACAACTTTTTTTGCCATCCTAAAACTGCAACTTTCAAACCTCTATATGTTGTAAATTGGTCCAGATCACGCATATATCTTTTCTGTAGGAAATACAAATTTTAAAGGCATGTTTGCAATCCAGCTAATTGAGGTCACATGACTATGTTTTCACAACTTTCTGCAACCGAAGAATATTTTTTTTAAACGTTATTTGGCTAGCCCCCTTATAAAAAATAAAAAAAAGAATTTCAGATTTTTCCCCTGTGTTTTTCCCAATTTGGTGGCTAATAGTATCCTTTATTCACCTTAAAGAAGCCCGCCACCTGCAACTATGGGACCAGCCACTACTCTGGGACCAGCGGTTGCAGGGACGGTGAACTGCCTCCTTTGAGGCAGCACTTGCCTGAGCGCCGACTGTGATTCTGATATGTCCAGAGAAGCTTTTTGTGCATGCAGCGAGCTCATGCCGGCTTCCCTCCTGCCTCTCTCTGGGGCAGACAGCCAATCACCGCCTCTGTACAGGAACCCCGGCCACAGTGGACAACCTGCACTCTGGGCGAGTGCCTTTACCGGTTGTGCCACTATTGGGACCTGGCTAAGACCCTTTTACCACAACCCTTTTACCATGACTGTTAGTCATGTTAGTTAATTTCCCACGGAGTGATGCTTGCTTGAGTTCATATTGGTGAGGAAGTGCTTTGTGACTGATGCTGCTCTGAAGAACAGATACCTCTCTCATTCCACAGAGGGGGCACAAGGCCTTGTGCGGAGGAGTCCCATCTGAAGGGCCCCATGCAGGTGACCAGTGATGGCCACAGAATCAGACCCAGTAGAAAAGTAAGGAGCAGCACTACAACATCAGCACCATAGATGGTCTTGTCTGACAGCTAATCACAAGTCCCAAAGTGCAGGGTGAATAATGGAAGCCTCTTCATTTTTGACAGATTGTCAATAATTGTCATTTTTTCAATACTGATATTAATTGTCAGTTTACTTTCATGCAAATTATGTCATGATTATTGTGTGGTCATAATCTCAAGCACGTGACCATCAAATTAATGCAATAGAGAGCTAATCTTGACTGATTAAACGTCCTTAAATAAATATAGAATATTCATTATTTGTAACATGAATATCTGTTTCTGATATAATGTAGCATTAAGAGGATAAATCATCCCTCACTGCTCATTAAAAGTGTCTAATTAAAATCATTTAACAGTTCATTATACTTCAGGAATTGCAATTATGGTTGGATCGAAAACCAGCATACAGAGTAGGCCCCCAGGACCGAGGTTGAAAACCCCTACTGTAGAGCAAGTTGCTCATCTTAACATATTGCTCAATCAACATATTCCATCTCGTCTAATAAAAAAACATTTCTGTGTTCTTGGTGGACATTTTAATTGAATGTCCCATTGTCTAGTACACTACCCATCCGACGCGTGATAATAGTCAACGGACATAAACTCTGCCATTATTCTCGTGCGCTTGATTAAGTTCTAATTGGATGATTGCCACAATTACTTGAATGATTGTTTAATGCATGGCTTGAAATAGAGGCTCCATTGACCCCTTGGTGGTGGAGGACTGAAATACATGCAAAATAACAACCCAGGATTTTCTCCAGGCCCTAATTATAATGAATGTGCTTGCAGTAGATTAACAGCATTCCATGGCTTTGATTTTATTGAAGTTGATGTGAATTGTTTTAGGATTGCTTGTTTATTGTATGATTATGGATGTATCTTGCTATACTGATGAGTGTGAATGTGAGTATCATGAATGCAATGTATTTACAGTTCAATCAACCAAGAGGTAAACACCGAACACGTATTGAACCGTGCAGAGAAAATTGTCCTCAGCATCTTCCTGGCAATTCTGATCATCATGACTGTCCTCGGCAACCTCCTGGTGATGGTGGCACTATGCAAAGACCGACACCTGAGGTAAGGGCACCTGTCTTGTGTTGATCACGTTATACAGTATGATGTTCTAGTAGCTCGCTGTCAAACAACACAGAGATTACAGCTCTTTACTATTTGTTTTCCCTTTTCATACAATTCTGGAGTCATCCAAAAAATGTATGACATTTCTGGTCATACATGACATTTCATGCTACTCATCAATTTATGGTACCAAAGAAATTCTGTGGCTATATTATTATATAATTTAAAAAATTTCAATCTGAATTTATATACGAATTCCATGGACTGGCTAACATATTGGACAAAGTGTTCCTTGCACTGTAATCTTTAATAAAATCCTGAAGATATCGCCAAGACTGAAACTGTGAATCCTTTTTCTCAGTATTGAAGATTTAAGCCTATTATGCTGCTGAGAATGAAGATGTAGGGTGCTGCAAAATTGCCAATTAATATGATCTGAACAGAAATTGATCATTTGGGGCTATTTAATAAATGAAACCAGTCATGTTTACGTGAAAGGAACAATTCAGCAGTCTTTTTTCTTCTTTGCACAATCAGTGTTGTTTCAATTTTTTTTAACGAACAATTATATCATCATTTCCTTCCTTCCAAGAATCATTTTTGCCCATTTACACCTAGTTGCCCAAGCCTAACAGTCATTGTAGGCAAGTATGAAGAACAAATGCATGCTTTTTGTGTCATACGAAAGGAAACATCTTGAAATTCATGGTGATCCCTAATTTTACAGAACACCTCTCAGGAAGAAAGATACAAATACTTGACACTGATTAACAGCATTGGGGAGTAGTTTCACTCCATGTAAAACATTTTGCAGATGTTTGCTGGTAGTTCAACTAGATTCAAATTTGCACAGTGATTTTAGTAGTTAAATACTTTTTTGCCATTTTGAGATGTAGTTAACTACAGGAACTACCAACTACTTTTGGCTATACATTTTTTAATTTTTACTGCTGCCTCTCCTCTCTTGATTCAAACCCCTTTGACCAACCCCGCCCCATCCCTTTTCTGCTCTAATCCTGATCGCTGTGAAGGCATGCCCAGACAGTACACCAGCGTGCTCTGCCAACCATCACCAGCCTCACAAACCCTGCTCTCTCCCACCGTGTGCAAAAGGCGTTGCTCACACTGCGTCATGTCTGAGGAACCACCACCGTGGCCTTATCTAAGCAAATATATGACGCTGACTAGCTCCACCGAGAAGACCTACATTTTCACGTGTGAGCTATGCAAGCCTGCTTGAAAGACTGGAGCTCATTCAGAGTCATCAGCAGATAAAGCCTGCATCCACACACACACACACACACACACACAAAAGCTGATGGCTCTATATACTTCAAGAATGTTTAGTTGCCAGGAAGATTTTTTGCCAGCAAAATGTTTTATTGTATAATTTATTCATTATTTATTTTTATGATAAACTCTGTTGAGTTATTTTTTTGCAGTCATTTGACTTAATTTTGTATTATATTTTGTTATAATAAAATGTTGTATTACATTGCATATGTAGATGTGATCACTGTTTACAAAGTAGTTTGAACTACATTTTCTGAGTAACTTTAGTTAACCAAACTTAATTTCTCTTGAGGGTAGCTTTGCTGTTGTTCTGTTTCTTTCATTGTGAAGTAATTTGTAGCTGGTAAAACTATGCTTTCAGAGTAGCTTCCCCAACACTGCTGATTAAACAGTACGCTAGCAACATCTGTACATACCATCTCAAAAACACAGATTTGGTTTTGTTCTGTCAGGTCTTAAGAAACATTATGGTGCTTTCTTGGGAAAAAAGAGAAAAAAATGATAATTATATAATGTACCCTACATAAACACATATTGTGAATGCAGAAAAGTAAATTGTAGACTATGTATTAGTCTATTGTGGGCTATAAACAATGCATGCTCATATCCATGTTTCAGTTCATAAAACTAAACATTCTCTTCTCTCATTCTCAGCATATAAATATATGAATGTAAAACTATTTAAAGTGTTGTGTGTCAATGTAATTGTTGTTTGTATAAGTAAGCCAATATAAGTGTTGATATAAAATAGTCCAAGAGATTGATCATTCTGAACAACCAGGTTATGCCCATGGCAATATGTGCCTTTGCACATCTGTTTATTTCTTCATTTACTGCTCTCCGCTGTTCCCCCCCTACTTGCAGTCGGCACAAAAATACATACTTTCTTTGATACTGCATTGGTTTGAGATGCAAGGCAAAAAACAGGCAACACAGGCAAGGCAACTCTGAATCAGCAAATATCAATCAGAGAGGGATACTAGGTTGCAGTGCATACACCCCTTACTAAACTTAAAAATGAACTTTTGCAAGTAAAGTGTAAAGTGGTCCAAATCCCACAGTGGTGGCTACTAAGCAGTGGAAAAAGTTATGGTCTGTTAGGGTATGGCCAAACAGTTTTTTTGGGGGGGTGGGGGAGTGCCATAGAATCTGTGGTCTGGTTGGGAAAACAATACAATATAATAAATTGACACCGTTCATGTGAAATGGTATCATCTAACACTTTTTAATAAGATATTACATGTTTAAGTAGAGTCTGTTTTTCTGAAACTATGATTAGCATATTTGCACCGCTAGCAGAACGTTGTGGCAGAGTAGGATACCTAGTTTAGTTGCTAGTTCTAGTACTATCAACTATTGTGGTGTCCCTTGGGGTGGGGCGACACTCACGGACCTTTGCAGAGGGCATAGGCAGTTAAATAACCCAGAGAAGGCAGTAATACAAACAAAATGCTAATTTATTAAATGAATACTGACAAGCACAAAAAGGGTGGGGTCTTTGGGGGAATTCAAAAAAGTAAGTGGACTTTCACATAAAGTCCAAACTCCTTACTCGTCGTCGTTATCCGAAGTCCAATCCAGTTCCGGGGTCCTCAAAACAATCCTCAAAACAATCACAATCACAAACACAATCACAATCCAAACAATTCTCTACCAAACCACTCTCCACTACACCAATCTACTCCTTCCTAGTGTGACAGGAGTCAGTCCCTTAAATAGGCCTCCGAATGGCCTTCAGCTGTCCGTAGTCCCAATTGCTTGACTTTGTTCAGGTGTGGGACTGCGGGCTGCTGGGAAATGTAGGTTTTTCCTCTCCAGTGGCTCCCAAGAATTAAAGAGGCAGGCCGCCATTTCCTCGTCCTGCCCCTTGGGATGCCACACTATTTAAAATGTCTCATTTTAACATGAGAATATACATTATTCACAGAAGCTAAATGATATAATTTACTCTTTTGAAGCTGATTTCAAATAAGAACATTAGAATACATAATGAACATCTTTCAGCCCATCTAGGCTCCTCATGTCCTAATCTAAAGAGTATCTAGTACTGCATCTAATCTGGACTTGAATAGCCCAAGTATTTCTGCCTCTACTCTCCGACCTGGCAAGCTGTTCCAGGCATTGACAACTCTCTGTGTAAAGAAAAACTTCCTAATATCTGTGCAGAATTTGCCTTTAACTAATTTCCACCTGTGGCCTCTTGTTCTGCTGACTCCACTAAAAAATCTTTGGTATTTCACTTTGTTAATCCCTTTTAGGAATTTAAAAACCTCAATCAAATCCCCCCTAAATCTCAGTTTGCTAAGCCTAAATAGATTGAGTGCCTTAAATCTATCATCATAACTTTTACCTTTCATACCAGGTATCAGTTTAGTTGCCCTTCTTTGAACTTTTTCAATAGCTTCTATATCTTTCTTGTAGTGTGGTGCCCAGAACTGCACACAGTATTCTAAGTGAGGTCTGACAAAGGCATTATATAACATTAATATAACCTCCTTTGATTTATACTCAATACTTTTTGCTATGTATCCCAGCATCCTGTTGGCTTTTTTCACTGCTGTAGCACACTGCTTTGATGCAGATAGGCTTTGATCAACTACAATTCCTAAGTCTTTTTCAAATTGAACACCTACTAACTTTTCTCCTCCCATAAAATACTCCTGTCTAATGTTTTTATTTCCCACATGCATAACTTGACATTTAGCAATATTGAATATCATCTGTCATGTATCTGCCCATTCTTGGATTTTGTTTAAATCATCTTGGATTACTTTAGTTGATTCCAAACTGTTTGCCAAACCCCCAAGTTTAGTATCATCTGCAAATTTAAATATTTTGCTACTAATGTCCACATCAAGATCATTTATGTAAATAAGGAAGAACAGAGGTCCCAGCACTGATCCCTGCGGGACACCACTGCCCACAGCACCGAGGTCAGATATGGCCCCACCTACTGTTACTCTTTGTATTCGACCTTGCAGCCAATTATGAACCCACTCTGAAACTACTCCTGCAATTCCTACTGAATTCATTTTAGCAATGAGCCTCTCATGTGGTACCTTGTCAAATGCTTTCTGAAAGTCCAAATACATAATATCATAAGCCTGGTTCAGGGCAACACACTTTGTAGCCTCTTCAAAAACGTCCAGGAGGTTTGTTAGGCATGACCTCCCTTTGAGAAAACCATGTTGGCTCTCTCTTAAAATACTATTATTTTTCAAGAATGATTCCAACTTATCCCATATAATACATTCCAGAATTTTACATGCGATGCAAGTTAAACTGACAGGCCTATAGTTCCCTGGGTCAGTACGGTCCCCCTTCTTATATATTGGAATTATACTACCCTGCTTCCAGTCATCTGGTATTTCTCCAGTGATTATGGATTGAATGAAAATATCTGTCAATGGTTTATATATAATTTCCCCAAGTTCTTTGAGTACTCTGGGATATATGCCATCAGGGCCTGCTGCCTTATTTGTCTTAAGTTTTTGTCGTTTTTGTAGTACTTCTACGTCCCTTATCTCGAAGTCCTCCAAAACATTCTGTACCTTGTCTATACATTTAGGCATATTTATAACCTCTTCTCTAGTAAAGCTCTCAACAGAGTAACTGTTTAGTGTGTTAGCAATATCCTTATTATTCTTTCCTTATTCTTAATGCATTTAACCTCATCCTTAACTTTCCTTTTTCTACTACAATATTGAAAAAACTTATTAGGATTACTTTTTGCATCTTGGGAAATTTGTATTTCAAACCGCCTTTTAGCTGATCTTATTTCCTTTTTAGCCTTAGCCCGCATATTACAATAATCTAACTTGTTTCTCTCTGAGTTATCCTTTTTATATAGGCCTACTCTGTACAGTTGCTTCTTTTGCCTCAAAATCTCCCGTAGAGATTTAATCATCCACTGCGGAGACTGTTTTGTCATCCTATTTTTCCTTACTTTTGGGATGAATTTACACTGTCCATCTACAATAACCCTTTTAAATATAGTCTATTTTTCATTCACAGTTCTGCAATCTAGAAGTTTTACCCAATCTGTAGAATCAAGAATCTTGCTCTCGAGATGCTTCACAAGCTGGCAACGGTCGCAGACTAAACCCTCCTGGAAGTCTTCCAGAAACGCAATCATCCTGCAACACTCACACTGCACTGCCGATGGCCACATTTTCACCCCTAAATATTAGTCTACTGCTCTCCCTGCACTGAACAAATTACTGCCTAAATAGAGACACCAAGTCGATAAAAATACTATAAGCACCGAGGTGGTTCCGAACAGTCAGGTGCAGAAATTTCTAAATGGAAACACCCCTCTTAAAGCTAACTAGAAAACTTTTGGTCCGGTTGCTTGTAGCAAGGGAGCTAGTAGCGGCCAACCGAAACGGCAATTCAATTTAAGCAAACAAAAACGAGTTAGCTATAGTATATTCCCCTGTTCTTGGATTTGCTCCTGAGAGGGCGAAAAACCACAATAAACCTCGCATCAGCTGGGTGTAATGCCAAGTTGGTAACTTTTTAACAAGCTTTCCGAAGCTGGACAGGGAAATTCCCTCTCTGTCCCCTAACGGCGACAAACGTTTACCTTAAGAGCAAATCTTTTTATGCTTTTACCCTTTCTGATGACAAACGCTGAGCCCTAAGCAACAATACAAAACACAATCCCAATAATATCAATGACAGCAACAAACAATCCGCACGAACGACATAGCAATCCGGTCAGGCAAAGCGATTTCCCGTCAAGTGCAAGGCAAAGCAGGCAAATGGTACCCCATAGACACGAACATGCTCTTTGTTAAATGTGCCACGCTACTTGGTGAAGGTGATGGTACTTTGTTATCCTAATTGTTTCTCCATATCTTACAATCAGGAATTATGTTCTACCCCTTCATGGAAGGTATCCCTACAAAGTAATTCTCAGTGAATAAATATTTACCCTATGCAACTCCTAACAACTCCTTCTGAATTAAACAATGTTACGGGAGACTGAGTTACAAGCCTGTAAAGGAAATGTAGCTTTACAGCATATTTTAACAGAGGCTCTAGTCTCTTCAAGAATTACAAATAATTTTTCCTTTGGTCATGTGGATGAGGAAGGCATGTGCCCAGAGGGTCCTCCTGAGATCCAAAATGGACCACAAAGCAAAATCTGATTTCATTTTATAGCCGTGCTACTTAAAGTACTACAATTCAAATAGTTTGTAGTTTTTGTAAATGCTGGCAAACACCCTTAGACCTAGGGAGGGAAGCTGGATGGAATGAAAGACCCTGGCTGGAATGAAAGGCTGCACAATACAACCCAACAGAACAAGGGTTGAGCTGGCCATGGCCAGAGCTTCGGTCAAAAGGTTACCCCTCATAGTGCGATGGCATGCTTGAGTGCGCCTCCCTGAATGGACACAGGACATTTCAGCAAGGAGATGGGTCTATAACACTGACCTTTTTGATTGGGCATTCCAAATCAGAAGAAAAGGTGGAAATAGAAAGTTCTGTTGTTGTTGTTAAAGTTCTTTAAGACAAGGGTGGTCTGAGATTTGGATGAGATTTGTTTGTTTTGTGGACTTTAGGGTATCACTTTCCTTTGGTTATTTTTGTATATTATTTTTTTCCTCATCCTATTCATGTTTCATAAGTTTCCTACATTTCCTTTTTAATATCAATCCATTTGTTTACCCTCTCTGCTCCAACAGGAAGAAGAAGACAAACTACTTCATTGTGTCGTTGGCATTTGCTGACCTCTTAGTGGCACTGGTGGTGATGCCATTTGCAGCCATTGAACTGACCATGGGCAGCTGGACGTACAGCGAGACGTTCTGCTTGGTTCGCACTTCACTGGATGTCTTACTGACCACCGCCTCCATATTACACCTGTGCTGCATTGCTCTCGACAGGTGAGAACAAACGCTGATTCATACTGAAGAGGTTAAAATTTGCACTGACTCAATCAGGAGAGGTTATAATATGCACTGACTCACTCTGGAGAGGTGAGAATGTGCACTGACTCACTCTGAAGAGGTGAGAATGTGCACTGACTCACTCTGGAGACGCTTGAATTTGTTGGTTGCTCTCAGTAAGGGCTTTCCTCTTGCAACCCTTCCAAAGAGCCTGTTGTTATGGAGGTGGCGTCTTATGGTTAATTTGAATCCTAAGCAACCTGCCCGTGCCCAGTGGTGAGTAGCCTACAGGTTGTTTGAAGTACAATAGACCAACATAGCTACAGTACTGTAGCAGGTGTCAAAGCTGTGTGGAGGAAAACTTTGTTTGTGCATACGTGAAATTAAAGGTTTTGATGCTCATTTGAATGTCCTGTCTTTTTCAGCTTTTCATCAAAACGTTCAACTTCTCATTTAAAACATATTTTTAGGGATTTAATTTCCAGAGTTTTTACTCCGAAAGGTGATATTATATTGTATCATCTGCTGCAGACTCCCCTGCAGACTCCCCTGCACTGTAACTTAGCTATGTTGATAGAAGAATTAGAAGGTGAAAGGATGGCTTGCAATGAACAGATTCAGATTTATTTCCCTGAAATACAGACTAGAACAGGTTGGAAGGGGTGCTGAAAACAATTAAAACGGCTAGCTCTCTCTCTAGTCTTTTCAATTCCAACTATTCTACTCTACCCCTCTGTCACCCCACCGCTCTTACTAGCGAACTGAACTAAGGCACCCCTCCCCCCAATAACCAATGATGCGAGTGTGAGATGTGGATGTCTGGTGTGTGTATTGCATGTGTAGGTGTGTGCTTGCATCTTGAACAAGGTCGCTACAATATTAAAGATCCATTATGCAACATTTCCACAACATGTAATGTCAACATTTGGATTAAAATGAAAAGAGTTGTTTTGAATAAAGGGGGGGACTGAAGTTTGGATGGAACACTAATTAGCTAGCTAGCTATCACTTTGAAAGGTACAACTCACATGCTGTGGTTAGCTAGCTAGCTGTTTTTCCAGTCACACCGTTGTAAAACATGCTTTTTGTTTTATGTTTGTGTTTGTGTTGAGTGCTTAGTGACCATGGTACATTGAGCTGAGAGAGTTGTGGACAGTTTGCTGACAAGCCTGTAGCCAGGTATTACATTGACTAGCTATGGACCTTTTGATGGTGTTCTGGCTCTGTTTTTCTTTTTTTATTTAGAACGTTGGATGTGGGTGACGGAATAATTCCACATTTCTATTGTCATTCCCTCCTATTATTGAAGATTAAGTATTTATATGTGCAGTCAAATATTATTTCAACATTGATGCCTCACTCATATTCAATCAGAATACTTATGTAATAAACATAACTCATACAATATATAATATATGCCATTTAGCAGATGCTTTTATCCAAAGCCACTTACAGTAGTGAATGGATACATGGATGCATTTTTCAGTATATGTGGCCCCAGTGGGGATTGAACCCACAACCTAAGCGTTGCCAACGCTGTGCTCTACCAACTGAGCCACAGAGAACCACAACCTGCTTTTGCTGTTGTAACATTAATTACTTATGGGGCAGAGATTTAATTGAATTAAATGTATAATTATGTGAGTTTTTCTTGTCTGAATTTGAGAAAATGTTCAATTGAATGCATTAACACTCGATACAGTATGTGGTTGGCAACTGAGATTTCTGTTTCTGTTCCATATATTGATTGCTTCATGCAGTTTGATGTACATTTGGCCTCCTGGCATTGCATATTGTGCGTACATATTACATATTGTGTGTTACATACTGTGATTAATTTAGTAATATGAGGTAGATTATATTTTAATCCTACTGAATTTTCATTCATAATCTTACAATGCTCCTGAGAATTTGAAACTACAAGAGTTGACTTCAATTTGCTACATACATTGGGGAAATTGACAGATGCGAAGCAAGGATTTGCACACCTGGTAATTATTGAAAAACAGGTGCTTGTTGGAAAAATCAGTTTCATGGATTAAAAGATAATTACCTTTATATCGTTCATAAATATTTATTAGCGATAAATGTATTGAGGAAGCACTAAATTCGGTCTACGTATGCTCACCGAAATGTGTTTGTTGAGAAACCAACTAACACTTGCATTTTTTAAGTAAAAACTAAGAACATTTTTTGATTGAATTCAGGCACCAAGACCCATCTATCTAGTCAAGTCGGATAAACATTCAGAAGACTTCCACAGCATTATTTTGTATAAGATTATTGTTTTTATGATGTCCAACTTTGTATTAAATTACTGTGTATGACTTATATATGCCAATGATTATTTGAATGGTTGCCACTGATGTCCTGCGATAGAATTGAACAGGCTTTTCTGGTACCTTGAATAATTTTAAATGGTTTCTTGGTTTTTAAAATATATAACTGTATTTTATATGTTTCATCTTGTCCCAGTATTTACAATTGAATTAATTGTGTTAGTGAACAATTCAGGTTTTTATAGGTGAATTAGTCATTCATAGGGGCATATGGTTTTCACCACCTCTGTCAGGAACCTGCAGTTCTGTCCTCCAACACCAAGAGGTTGACAGAGGACTTTCTGAAGCTACTTATCAAGCAATCAATGCATTGCGATCATTCAATTACCACAAATTAGGTGCGTATTGCAGTGTAGTAGACTAGTCAGCAGTTGGCGCTGCACACACCCACACATAAACAAACTGATTGATTTGTAAATAGGCTACTGCTTTCAATTGTGAAAATATGTCTATTGACATTTCTGTAGGACATATATCATGCCCGTCTGGAGCTGATATGTTGAAATGAGTGGGCAAATATTTTTAAACTGCACAAACTTATAAAAACAATTGAACGCAAAAGGAAAATATTTTTTTGAAAGCCTAAAAGTAAATATATATATAAAGAACAAAATTGTTTGATGGGATGCCTTAATTTTTTCAATTCAGGAAGCACAATATTTGATATTTTGGTGTTGAATTTAATCATTGTCAGATCATTTGTTGTTTCCTTTTGCATGACTTGTCGTAGAGGTGTAAAAACCTGGTATTGTAGCCTAGTGTAAAAAAAGGTGAAGCCTCCATGTTTTATGGAAACTCCCCTCTCTGAAACAATGTTCATTTGTAGACTGACAATCTTGCACCAACAATCAGATTGGCACTTAATTGTATAATTGGTCATGTCATTTGACATGAATGACATCATCATTCATTTGAGTAATTGCCACTTGTCGGAACAGTGAAGTTAGAATAAAAATTAGAGAGTCTATTCTCTGAATCCAGTAGCCTTAGCAGTGAAATGCCCTTGTTTAATGTTCAGCACTCTGAATACTGAACACAAGTGGTATTATGCGTTAAAACCCCTTCACTTATCCTACATGTAACATATATTTATTTGATTTAATATAATAATCACTACACACCAATTATCAATTAAATCACCAAATTTGTTGATAGGCAGAGCAAACATCAAAATATACAACTCACAATTCAATTAACAGGTGGTTTATTCAGTTACAACAGTTAGACAAAACATTCAACGTCCAATCTACAGACGTAGGTTCAACTACCTTAACAACTACTAAATCGGAACATCCAATATGTAGGGTTTAGTTCTGTCTCCTCACATGTGGAACATTTATCGCTACCATTTCACAAGCTTGCTCGTACCACGTCAAGCTCCGTTCTCATCTGGCCACGAAAGACATTCGAAAGTGAATATTCCGGCTTAACAAATACTAACGTCTAAACATGTGACAATCACAAAAGAGATGAAATGGAAGAAAATGATACCAAACCAGGCTTGTCTCTCTCCCTTCTTAGCCCATAATTTACGATTTGGGGGAGAGTTCCAGCACAAGCCAGGTTCAGACTCCCTTTTTATATTGTTGTTTTGGGTCACTTACTACCACAAGATATCTTTTCAAGGTTGCCCTTGAAATGCTCCTCTCATGTTGAGATTAGTTGAGCTGATATTTGGGGAGGCATAATATACTCAAGAGCATTGCTACCAAGTGAGGAGGCTAATCATACCATGTTGACCTACACTTGAATCTGGCGGGCCATAATCATTTTCTCCATGATCCATAATATTCAGCTCAACTGTAGGTATAAGCCTGAAGTTGTGGGGTGTGGCACTGGTTCACCAACCCAAGTGCCCTGGCTTCACTCACAGAGCCATAAACCCGCCAAAGATGGCCCCACTCTGTCTGCCTGCGCAGGATGGTTAAAATGCACCTCCCCGACTAATTACTGAAAATAGAGTGCCTACAGTGATCAGATCAGTGGATCAGAAAGGAACTGCAGCTTCTTGAGAGAGGTGGTGAAAAACGCATGCCCTTAGTCATTCATTCGATAGATGATATTCAGAGGCTGTCAGCAGGCTGTCCAATATTTGTTTGATAGATATTATCACAAAAATATATTCACTGTCTTTTCTATTTAGTGCTGCAAGAATCTCTTTAAAATATTGTACCTTTTTTCTACCAGAAATGTACAGTGTGTATGTTGTTCATTCCAGCGCTCTATTTAGTTTCCTATTATCCGCATTCGCCCCATCCATTATTTCTTATGGGCGTCTGCATTATTCAATTAAATTTATTGTCATTGCATTAACTCCATTTATCCCTGTGCACAATCACATGGCATTTTCTCTCTGCTTCCATCATTTCCTATTGCTATTTATTTAATTTGCTTTACCCTGGTGTTCTTTAGTTTCATACTGCAGTTTCAGGTTATATCGTTTTACTGGTCTCTATTATGTTTTTTTAAAGCTTTTTTAGTCTGTTTAATATTTTTATAAACTTGTCAAAAGCAGTCATCTACATTCAACTTGAATAATTGACTAATTCTATAATATTTGCAAAGGTAGTGCATCCATCGATTGTTAATATAGTGCATCGTGTTAGTGTCAGCTTTGTACTACAATCATACCAGAAGCTTAAAACCGAAAACAGTAAGAAAAAAAGAGCCCAGACAGAAATGGCATGCAGTTGTCTCCCTCGTTTATCAGAAGGTAATTGAGTGCCATTTTCTATTTCGTGTTATTTTATTTGATGTGATTACTTTTATTTGATTTCCTCGGCACAACCATTAGGATGATGCTGGCTCCAGCCGCTTGTCCCAGAGTAGCTGGGAGACAATGTGCTGCACCTGGCCAATACGGTGGGGGAGTGAGTCACCATCTTATTCTTATCATACTCATTCTTATCAGCTGGAGAGGTTTGTTTATTTATCTCACCACAACCCCCTCACACCCTTCCCCCCCGGATGGAGAAGCCAAATGTGACTCATGTGAGAGATGCTTGGTTGCCATTTTTAACAGTACATTCAACAGCTACTCTGAAGTGACTTGGCTGTGAAGGTATGCTACCTAAAAAGTGTATATCACGAGAGTAGCAATGTAAAGTAGGCCTTTTGGTGCGTTCCAAATTCATTCTTCACTGTTGTTGTGTGGCAGGTACTATGCGATCTGCTGTCAGCCGCTGGTGTACAGGAACAAGATGACGCCCATAAGAGTGGCTCTGATGCTTGGGGGATGCTGGGTCATACCATCTTTCATCTCCTTCCTTCCCATAATGCAAAGCTGGAATGCCATTGGCATCGAGGACTTAGTAAGTAAAAGTCCCCTGGTATGTGAACCCTCACACCACTAAATGTACTTCCTGATAAACTCTTGACTGGCCATGGGGTAGGGGCCAGACGTGAGCTGTGACATCTCATTGATTGGAAGCTTCTATTGATTTCTGGTGTGAACTTTTTTCCTCTGGTATAAGGGTAGAAACTTTCATCACAAGGCCACAACTTTATGAGGCAGCAACTTTTTGCCTTAAACATGATTAAGTTAATGGTTAAACTGTACAACCACAGTAAGCATTGTGTACTGTACAGTATAACTTAAAACCAGATTGTGCATCACATCTGGGGTAGTCTGGTACTCATCTTCATTTGGAAATTCTTCTTAACATACAGTGCCTTTCAAAATTATTCACCGCCTTCCAATAATGTTCCATTGCTTTGAATTACAGGGAATATATTATGATTATTAAAGGGAATATTTTTATTTAAAAATGTAATTGTCAAATTGACCACTTGTATGGTTGAAAGGCATTAAATTGTGCAATTGTGTATAGAAAAATCCAAAATTGAAATATTTTGATTGCATGAGTACTCACCCCTTTGAGTTTCTTGATGAAAGCACCTTTGGCAGCTGTTGCAGCTGCAAGTTTTTTTGGATAAGTCTCTACCAACTTCACACACTGGAAAGATACCATTCTTGCCACAGATTTTCTTCCAGATTCAAGACTGGGCCACTCAAGAACATTCAGTTGCTTCTTGTTACGCCAGTCCATTATAGCTTTGGCCTTTTGGTTTAATTTCCATTTTAATAAACTCTCTCTCCAACACTCTTACATAGTTGATATGGTTAGGAAAATAATGTAAATTTTATTTGTATTTATTTATTTTTTATTTTATTTTATTTTATTTATTTATTTTTATTTTTATATTATTACCATTTACCATGCTGCCTATGTTTAAAAGGTAGTTGTTACCAAATTTACTGCCTTGTTTAAGAGCTCTACACTTGCTAGAATGTGTGATATAATGGTGTAAATATCCTATAGTACTTTGAAATGTACTGAGGTAGTGATATTAAGGACAATATATTTTGTATCATTTCAAGAGAGGCTATTTACTTACTGTTTATATATTTCAAATTCAGTTAAATGTTTATTTTATTACAGATCATGTGATCTGAATAAGTCTACAATTGGCATTTTCCATTAGGGATTCAGACCTACAATTTTCTGGTCAGGGGTTCAGTGAAGTAACAACAGTAATACTTCATATTGCAACTTATCTATCTGCAGAAAAGTACTGTTTGATGTCCTGCTAACCATAGTTATAGGTTATTAAGGCTTGTTTTATTTTCTGTCTTTTTTTACACAGATTGAAGAGAGGAAGTTCAGCAGCACCACTAATGAAACAAACTGTGTGTTCCTGGTGAACCGGCCGTATGCTCTCATATGCTCGGCTGTGGCTTTCTACGTGCCCCTGGGGCTCATGGTCCTGGCATATCAGCGCATTTACGTGACAGCCATGGAGCATGCGAGGCAGATTGGTACCCTGCAGCGGGCGGGCTCGGCGCCTGAAAACTACTTTGGCCCGGACCACCATGGGTCAAGCCGCATCAAGATTGAGACCAAAGCGGCTAAGACCCTGGCGGTCATCATGGGATGCTTCTGCCTGTGCTGGGCTCCCTTCTTTGTCACCAACGTGGTGGACCCTTTCGTCCACTACAGCGTGCCCTGGCAGATGTGGACAGCCTGGCTGTGGCTCGGCTACATCAACTCGGGCCTGAACCCATTCCTGTACGCTTTCCTGAACCGGGCGTTCCGCCGGGCGTTCCTCATGATCCTGTGCTGCGGGGACGAGCGCTATTCCCGGCATGGGAGCTTTGGCCCGTCGCGGCCCTACTCCACCTCCGCCAACGGCACCTCCGCCACACTCAGGTAGGGGTCACTCCTTACTCCTTCCTTCTTGATTTTTTGGGGGAGAGATTTGTGAAACATGGTTATATTTATCCTGGTTTCAAATGGCTATGCATGGCCCCTGTTTTACAGGCATTTAGCAGATGCTCTTATCCAGAGCGACAGATTCATTAGTCCTGATTGGTCAGTCTTCCCTGGACTCCATTTCGGCTCCCAAGGGTGTATCCTCTGGTGACCTGAAATCATTTATGTTCCTAGAGTCTGCATTCCAGAAGTGCACTAATATGCCCATCTCAGTGCACATTATGGAATTATTATTACAGACATTGTAATAATTATTCTTACAGACTCTTTCACTGGAATGATCTCTCCCCTGTGTGCATGCCAAAGCCCCCTTCTTGCAGATTTCACTATGAAGTTATAACTTGATGCACTCAAAAACTGAACTTGAACCAGGAAAAACGCTTTCATGCTGCCAGAATTTGACTCATCAGGCATCATTGCCCAGGGTCATTTTCAAACATACTAATTTATGCATGAAAAAGGATAACTTGTGGACTGTGTAGTCTTTACTCAGTGACAAGATTTTTTTCAGTTTTGATCTGAACTGGGCTTTAGAGTACAGTACAGTACAGTACACCCGATTTATGGGTTTCTTAGAATTCAGCCACAGTAGTGCTTTAATACCCTGTAATCTAAACTTTTTGCTTGTCCAAAATGGCCACTATTATTATTATTATTATTATGCCATTTTATGCCACAGCACTGAAAATGATCTGTGATTATCAGATAAATAGAAAGATTAGACTTTGACACATAGCCTAAACCTATATATGTCTATTTTATAATTACTAAGCTGTGGATGTATGTATACAGTTTCAGTTTAGAATTTCAGACCTACAATAAGATGACATTGCCATGTCAACAGCTTTGTATTTGCACAGCCAGACTTACTGTGGGAAAATGACCCTAACCTCATGTCTAAGAAAGGACTGTAAGGTATTCTGTGTAGTTTTTGATATTTATGACATTTGTCTTTAATAGTTTAAAAAACATGCTATCTTTGTGTATCATCATTCTTATGATGTGTGCCACTAACATGTAACCTCTGTGATTATGAAGCAATTAATCAAAACATTGGAACTGTATATTATAGTTGGAAAGAAGGTTTCTGTATTTTTCACACAATGAATACAGTAATACTGTTCGTATTTTCATTTTGTGACTGAAAATTAAGGGGCAAGAAAACAGATAATTATATGAAATGTACCCTTAAAGAGCCAATAGAATTCAAACATAAATTATAATTCAACAAATGAAGAGCAAGTTAACATCTTGCAGATGTCCAGTTTATACAATGTTTTTTTCCACACCCGATTTGGAGTGTGGATTTTAAAACTGTTTTAAAGTGTTGTGAGACAGCAGTCCATATGTTTGCAGGGCACTTAGACATCCTAGCCCCAGGCCCCTGGCTTATAAAACCCCTCAATCAGGGGTGTATTTGTAAAATTGTATATTGCACCACATATAATTGACAATGTTCATAGAGTTGCTATAGGTAATATTTAATTGTTTGTGTTTTTGTTCATAATTTTTAAAATTCTGGTATGACAGACACTATATTGTTTTTAACATTTAATTACTGTACAGTATATCTAAACGTGATCATATTATTATCTCAGTGGTCTCTGCTACCAAATTGAAAACAAGTCTGTTCATATTTTTTATTAGTTGGTACAGTGGGTATAAAAAGTATTCACTCCCCTTTTTCACATTTTATTTTCTTACTTCATGGAATCAGAATGGATTTAATTGGGATTTCCTGCCAATGATACTCACACAAAATACTCTATAATGTCAAATTAAACAATTCTAAAGCTTCTCCTTAATTAATTACAAGTAAAAAACAGGCAATAATTGTAGTAAAAAAGTATTCACCCTTTTGCTAAGACACACCTAAATAAACTCTAGTGCTATCATATGTCTTCAGAGGTCACATAATTATTTGATCAGAGACCACCTGTGTACAATTAATGTACAAACGATGTAAAATGATTTCAAACGAAATACATATGTCTGTGAGAGGTCTCACAATTGGTCAGTGCATTGCCAAATAAGAGCTTCATCATGAAGAACATTCAAAGCAAATCAGAGAACATTTTCATCAAAAGTGCCAATCAGGGGAAGGATATAAAAAGACTTTGAATATGCCTCAGAGCATTGTTAAGTCCATCATAAAGAAATGGAAAGAATATGGCACAACTGTGAATTTGCCTAGAACAGGCCATCCTGCAAATCTGAGCATCCGTGCGAGGGCACATGTTAGGGAGACCACCAAGAGGCCTATGGTAACTCTGACGGAGTTACAGTCTTCCGTGGCAGAGATGGAAGAAACTGTCCCTGGGACAGGGGCCTCCAAAATCTCTGCAATATTGGAGGGTGGCAAAAAGAAAACCATTATTGAAGAAAACTTACATTAAATCTTGCCTAGTTTGCCCAAAGGCATTTGGGAGATTCTCAAAACAAGTGGAGGAAGATTTTATGATATGATTAGACCAAGATTTAATTTTTGGGCTTCAACATTAGGCGCTATGTTTGGCACAAGCCTAACACTGTGCATCATCCAAAGAACACTATCCCTACTGTGATACATGGTGGCATAAGTCTAATGCTATGGGGATGCTTCTCTGCTTCAGGGACTGGAAAACCTAGGAAAACTAGAAGGCAAAATGGATGGAGCAAGATTTAGACAATAAGAAAATAAAATGTGAAAAATGGCAAGGGATGAATATTTTGTATAATTTTTTTTAATTAATTGCTTCATAACCACAGAGGTTACATGTCCGTTGTTTGGATGGGACGGTAAAAACCGAGGTTCTGACTCTCTGTGGTCATAAAAGATCCCATGGCACTTCTCGAAAAGAGTAGGGTGTTAACCCGGTGTCCTGGCCAAATTCCCAACCAAGACAATATATATATACAATTCATTCCCTCCCTCCTCGCCTCTCCATTGTGTATCTGATGTGTGGTGAGTTTGTACTGGCGCACTATGGCTGCCGTCGCATTCACCCAAGTGGGTGCTGCACATTGGTGGTGGTTGAGGTGAGTTGCTCCTATCATTGTAAAGCGCTTTGGGTTCCTTGAAAAGCGCTATAAAAATCCAATGTTCAATTCAATTCAATTCAATTATACCTACTGTATATCTTTATTTTATTGTTATTGTTTCCTCATTTTGCAATAGTGGTTTCTTTTCACATTTAATGATTTGGACCCTGATCTAAAAAAAGGCATTTTGTGCATAATTTGTATCTCTATTTACAGTTTTGGTTAGTACTTAAATCTCTTACAGCATGATTCAGGAAGGACAGAAACAAACTCTATTATACACCATAACTGCCAGGGATTTAAACACAGATGAGACATAAAGCAGATGGTTTTCGTCTCACAATCAGATTACTGAAACTCAAATAGAAGCAGCCGGTGAGTCACTCCAGATAGTCCTTGTGCAATCATTTTCATTTATTTATTATGGAATATTGTATGCTGTAAAATGTTATAAACTGCTGTAAAAAAGTTAAAAACTGTACTGACAAAATACATTTTTATAAGCAAGCATCCCAGCATCTTACAGGACCTTTGGAAGGTCCTAGAAGGGAGACGTGTGGAACACCATCCTATAAGAATCTCCCTGGAGATTCAATGGCTTTGAAGGGACAGGGTGGACACATTCACAATGAGGGCACAGTTTATTGTGAACGCATTTGGTTGTTTAAATAAGATATTCTTTTTCATAAAGTTGTAGCTTCTTTAAGCATCGGAGTAGAACAATTCAACTTTCTAGCGCAGTGTACAGTCTTTATTGTTCAAATCACAGAATGACTGCAGAAAATATTCATGTTGCAAATTAGCTGCCGTTAGCATTAGGGGTGCCATTGTAACGGTTGCTCCCGGGTGTTAATCGTCTGGCTGCAACAGATGGAGTCAGTGATATATATTTATTTGTCATCTGCCTCCAGGATTTGTGCATTTGCAGGAAATGGATTGTCCCTGTTTTTCCCACCAGGAAGTGAATTCAAACCAATCGCCACACGCTTCATTTTCAGGGACAGCCCGTCCCACTGGTGCTTTGCCCTGGACAGCACTGCCAATGCGATGATCAGAGTTTACAGCAGTGTTGTATCTACACTGATATCAGAGAACGAGCTGGACACTTCTTAAGTGTAACAACAGCGAGTGTGCCCTATATGGTTACATAAGAGCATACGAATATTTTATGATGAGAACAGGCCATTCAGCTCATCATTTGACTTACCAACTAGCGTGGGGATGCTCAAAGTTTTAGGCCTTGAGGGCCAAAATGCAATCTCATCAGTGAGCCGTGGGGCAAAATATATAGAGTCAGGTACAGAATTATCAGCACACTTGATGAAATAAGTAAAGTAAAAGTAAAATACACAGTGAAGGTTGTGGGTTATATTGTATGCTCCAAAAAATTTCACATTTTATACTAATCCAATTGCTTAGAAGAAAAAAAAATTCTTTAACAAGTAATATATATATTTTTTTTTAAGTCACAATTCTTAGCACCCCTAATAATTATTTTCAATAAGATCCCAAAAAATAAATCTGTATGAACATGTTGTCTTCTATAGTGTTTTGAGATTAGTGAACATATTGAGGGGGATCTTTGACCATTCCTCCATAGAGAATCTTTCAAGATCCTTCAGATCCTTTGGTCTGTGCTTGTGTACTGCCCTCTTCAATTCAAACCACACATTTTCAATTGGGCTCAAGTCTGGAGGCCATTGCAAATCAGTAATTTTGTGGTCAGTTAACCACTTCTTGGGTGATTTTGAGATATGCTTGGGATAATTGTCTAACTGAAAGATACGTTTGCGGCTAAGTTTCAGCTTCCTGGCAGGGGGGAACCAGGTTTTTGGCCGAAATGTCTTGGTGCTTTCTGGATTTCATGATTCCATTGACCTTAATAAGAGGCCCAGGACCAGTAGATGCAGAAAAATCCCATAACATCAAGGATCCATCACCATAGGTCACTGCAGATATAGGGTGTTTTCAACAAAGTTTATGTTTCTTCCCGACATAAAAACCCACCACTGGTATGCATGGCCAAAAAGCTAAATTGTTATCTCATCTGACCATAAAACCCACTTCCAATCTGAGATCGACATTGGAACTGAACAATTGTATCAGTATAAAATAATATAATTGTACCATTTTTGAGCATACGATATAGCTCATAAGTTGTAAGTTATACAGCCTTTTTTTTCCTTTTCATCAACGGTGCCAATAATTCTGGACCTGACTGTAAGCATGTTACAATTTGTTTAGCAAATTTGCAAACAGTCCTTATCAATATGCTTGTTTTCAATTACCTCCACTACAACAGGTCTACACCAGACTAAAACAACTACTTTTATTGAAGCATTTTATTGACCATATGTGGACAAAATAAAATGTAGACAGTGCAATATGTTATTTAGTTATGTTAGTTAGTTACGTTATTAAAACCAAAATTTCTATATGCATCCATGATTTGTCCTGTGCTACAGACTCATTATCATAACAGATCTTGCGATGCCTGGGAAATGTGCTATAAATGGTTGCAATAACATCCAGTCTTTGCACCCCTTATTTATTCATTTATTCATTTATTTGTGAGGGACATAGCAAAAGCATTGTTACAATGCAAAAACGGATTAGCAGGTTGATAAATAAATATGAACGGGAGGGAAGCGCCCACTCTAACACACTGTGTAATTACATTTTATCTCATCTGCTAATTAACCAATTGTTGATTGATCAGAGTTCCACCCCTCCCCCACAATGCTCGGCCGCCGGTTGGAGTCAGTAGGCCTGATGGCTCCACAGTTCTGCTCATCAGCACAGTAAACACCCCCTCCGAATCACCAGTCCACTGGTTACAGACATCTAAGTCTTTCATCCTTTTTCCCCCCTTCCACTTCCAGTGTGATGTGTGCAGGCAGGGCAGTCCAATTTGATCAGACCCAATGTTAGAATAACTAAAATGCAGTGGCGGGCCGTGCATTTCACACCTAGGCCTTCAGTAGTGCTCCGTCTGAATCAATCCACCCCTCAATAACTATTTTATGGCTATAAAAGCCATCTTATTGTTATGTTTTGAGTGTCTGTTCGGTTTGTTTTTGCACTTTGTTTATTTATCTTTCTTCAGTCATGTTTCATTCTTGTTCTGTCATGCACTTCGGGAAATTCTGTTTCGGTTTTTCCGTCTTCGTTTCTAATCTTGTTTTACTTCCTTCTTACTTTCTAATTACACTTTGTATATATTAGTTAGATGTATATAGTACTAACCAACTAATCTACTAACATTAGGGATTTAGATTAAGTTACTAACACTACTAATCACTAATTATCTCACGCTTCTAACTATCGCTGTCATTCTCTCTCTCTGTACGCTTCTCACGTTCCGCTTTATTCGCACGCAGATTTCTTTATGCGTTCCTCCTCCTCCCTAAAAAACCGAAACATAGAATTTCTCGAAGTGCATGACAAGACAAGGAGAGGAACTCGAACAGGAACAATGACAGACGGGGAACAGAACGAGAATGAAACATGACTGAAGAAAGATAAATAAACAAAGTGCAAAAACAAACCGAACAAACACCCGTTGCCGTTGCATCGCAGATAGATAACTCGTGTATCCAGAATAAATGCCTTTACTGAAGAAACAAACCCGGGGTGCTACAGCTGCGACACACATAACAAAGCATCAATAATAACCTCATAAAATTGCAATATTATTTAGGAAAATAGCAACATTTTACTCACCAAAAATCCTTATTATTTGTACACAAAATCCATCCTCCTTTCTTTCCTTTTCTATCGCCATCTAAGCTAATGCTGAAAGTCGAGCCTGCCCTGTCGTATTTCTGGCATAAATTTTCATTCGCTTTAGGGCTGAAAATGTCCGCTCAAATGTCTGAATCACAGACTGATGTTAATTATATTTTGTCCATGAATACTTTTTAAAGAATTCCAAATGGTCTGTCCGCTTCCTTTCATAGCTTTTCCCCTGGTTGCGGTGCTTCCAGACGTGTATTTTCATATTAAAGCATTTAACCAATCACATTACATCATAGTCAGACACTCTCTGACTATCCAATCAAAGGGTGTGAATACACTGACGTTACCTAGGCCTTCTAGAAGGCCTTCGTGTCCCCAACTCAAAATCTGATTGGTTGAAGCAACAGTTTGATCAACACTTATTTTATGCTACAGGGCCTGCAGAACTGATTGTGAAGGCCTACAGGCAGATTTCTTTGACCCTGGCAACAAATGATGGCTGAAATGTGATTGGTTAAATTCTTTAATATGAAAATACACGTCTGGAACCACCGCAACCAGGGGAAAAGCTATGAAAGGAAGCGGACAGACCATTTGGAATTATTTAATAAGTATTCATGGAAAAAATATAATTAACATCAGTCTGTGATTCAGATATTTTTTAGGCCAGCAGAGAAGGCCTTGCAGGCCCTGACGGCCCACCACTGCTAAAATGTATTGTGATAGATCCCTCAGGAAAAACAATATTCGCATGTCCCTTAAAGGATAGCTTGATGCTCAGTTTTAATATTGAAGAATGCAAATACCCTATCAGACATTTAGCTATACTATATCTACGTAAACACACAATTTGTTTTAACCAAAAACCTTAGAGGTACATATAAAAGGTTTATCCACTCCAATTAAAACATTTTGTTTTGTCATTACATGATTACAGTGTCATGATTACAATTGTTATTTTTTTTTTTTTAAGAATTTGCTTCTGATTTTCTTCCATTTTCTCCCAATTTAGTAGCCAATTACACCCTCTATTTTTCATGTCAACCCCCTCATATTGTGAGTTCGCTGATTTTGACCATTTTCTCTCCTCCGAATTTACCATAACTCTGGTACTACAGAGCCACTCCTGTGCGCAGTGAACTTCCTGTCATCTTCCTCCCCTTCCCTGGGGCGGACAGCCAATTTGGCACTCCCGACCAGAGCCGACTTTGGAATTGTTGGTGGCCAGTGTCGAACGTTGTAACCATTAGACCACCCGGGAGGCCATGATTAAAATTTCTGCCAAGTTTTAGGATTTGATTGTTGTGGAAAACATTTTAAAATCTTGGATTTGTTTTGAACTGCCAGGTAGAGAATTCCAGAGTGTCGTGCCTTTAATTGAAAAGGCACTTTTTGCAAAGGAAAACAGTGAAGTCTAGCTATGAATGTATTGAAAATGGGTGGAACTAGATGGTGGAGACATTTAAATGTAAGTGTGAGGTTGGAGTAAACTGAACAGATTGTACTTCTTTAGGACATTGCAGTGATGGAATCTTAGCGGTTTCTTGGCCATAAATGTCAGAGCTGTGTGGAATGGTAAGCAGTGTCTGATTTACCTAAAGGTTTGAAATTTGGCCCTAACAGTTCTATCAATTTTTTTAATGTGTTTGTCAAACCTTAGCTGAGAGTCCAAAACAAGGTATTTAAAATTCTGTACGGTCTCCAATTCATTGTATTTTATCCTCACAGTGTGCCAGTGTGCCACCTTGACCAAGCAGTCTGTTAGTTTAGTTGCAGCAATAGTAGTTTTTTTTGGCAACAAACAAAATTATGTCGTCAGCGTACATTTGTAACCAACTCCTGTGCAACACTCAGAGATGTCATTGATATATAAACTAAACAGTAAAGGTCCAAGCACTGATCCTTGTGGAATACCCATTTTACTTTCACAGCATTCAGATTTAGAATGGCTAATGGTGACCTGTTGACTCCTGTTTTGTAATATGAATTTAACCATATCTTTGCCTGAGAAGAGAAATTCAATGTATTAAATTCAGATTGGAAACTAAACATTTGCCTTTCCTCTTTTTTTTCTTTTTTTTTACCTTTATTTAACCAGAAAAGCCACATTGAGATTAAAAATCTCTTTTTCAAGTGTGTCCTGGCCAAGACAGGCAGCAAGAAAACAATTAGTTGCATACATACAAAATGTATAACATATAACAGAATCAAAGTTTAAAATAGAAAGAGAGAGAAAAATATAAAATGATAAAAAATAAAATTAAAATTAAAATGTATATATTTAAAAAAAATAACAGGGACAGTTTTCCTAATTAAAACATTGAAATCCTGATGTGCCTACCTCTAAATCCTTTAGCATAGACTTAAAAGCATTTAACGAAACCAGCTCCTTGAGATTTAAGATAGTCTGTAATTTATTCCAGTTGTAGGGAGCAGCATATTTAAAAGCCTTTTTACCCAACTCGGTACGGGCAACTGGAACATTTAGTCAAAATAAATCCTGAGAGCGTAGGCAGTACTTTTCAACCTTTTTCTGATGTACGTAATTGCATAAATATGAAGGAAGGAGGCCAAGAATTGCCTTATAAATAAAAATATGCCAATGATTTAGTCTGCGGGTGGTCAACGCAGGCCAACCAACCCTGGCGTACAAGGAGCAGTGGTGAGTTACAATTTGTAACAAACCTGAGTGCCCCATGGTAGAGAGTGTCCAACGCATGGAGACACTGCAAGGATGCATGCATATATATAATATAACCAAAATCCAGCACAGATATAAAAGTTGCCTCAACGAGTCTCTTTTTTACCTCAAAGGAAAAACAAGACTTGTTTCTAAAATAAAAACCCAGTTTCAGCTTTAGTTTCCTCGCAAGGTGTTGTATGTGTAAGCAGTAGAGACACCGGCGGAGGCGTATATCGAACAAGGCAGGAAGACACAACGGATAAATACAGGATTGTTTGATAATCCTGGGATACGCAGTGCATTCGTATACAAATCCAAAGTTTTTAAAATATAAAGCCACTGTCTGTGAGCTAAGAATTGTTTTATTTATTTTTTAAATAAAAAATGTAAAAAAAATAAGTTGCTTAGTAAACGTAGATTGACGAACAGACAAACAAAAACCGACTTGCTGCCATCTTGGAAACAATTGCACAATTGCTTTCACTCAGGCGAGATTGCCAAGCCACAGACATCCGTCAGGCTTGTTGATAAAGAGCCACTTGATTTTTGGGCCACAGTCCCTCCCAACATGACTGCTGTGCTTCTTTCAAGTGTATTTCCTGTAAGCAAAGCAAGCCTGGAATAAATAGCACTTGTGCTTTGCTAAGGTTTTGCCAAGAATATTCAGACAGTCCCAAATTGTTAAGAGAGCTGCCAGAAAATGTTGTTTGTGGAATTATTATACATTGTGTAGAATAATGATTAATTCTGCATGGTGCTGAGTAGCAGCGGTACATTCATCACAGGGGAAGTAGCAGACGCTCTCCCATTAGATACTTAACTAGAGTATATGATTTATTTGCTTAACCAACATCCAGGGTAGTGAACATAGTTTGTATATGACAAGCAATATACAAACGACTCTTTACATGCATATACATACTATTACTTCATGCTGAGCTTATTTGGGTTAACTACTTTGTTAAATAGCAGCTAACTGTTTGGTATTCAAACACAAATCCTGGTTACACATTCTTAACCACAAGACCTAGGCCAAGTTTAAAAACACTCCTGCAGATCCCTGAGAATCAATGAAACATGTTACTAACCAAAACATACAATTATATGAAAGAATAATTTTGTATTTTGTTCTGAACATTGGTAAAATATTGTATTGTAGGGCTGCTGGGTGGCTCATCCTGTTAAGGCGGTTCTATCGAATCCAGACCTTGCCAGTACCGACTGTGCTCAGCAGCCCTCCAGAGCATAATTGGCGGTACCATCACCCAGGGAGGGATTCAGGCGGCCGGGTTGTCCATGTCTCATCACACACCAGTGACCCCTGCTGGTCAGTTGGGCGCCCATGGTCTGCCGGTATAAAGCTGAACAAAAAGTGTCTTCCTCTGACTCTGACTGTAGACTGCGATGTGAAAAGAAACTAACATCACATGTTTCGGAGGAGAGCACGTGCTTGCCTACGGTCATGACTTGCAAGCTCTGGTTGGAATACAATTGGGCATTCTATATTGGGAGAAAAGGGGGTAAAAGCATTTAAAAAACTGTATTGTAGATGTTTCTTTTAAAATTGTCTGTCACTGCATGAATATTACTGGTGTATAAAGGGTTAATGTATTTCAAACAAATATTTGACCAAGTTCTGCTAACCACTACTACACTGCTGCCCAGAAGTGGAGGCAGTGATAGAGTATTCCGATGATGTTGTGCTTTGCCGGCCATTGCACTTTGCTACAGCAGAGGGACGGAGGTCTTCTTGGCAGGTTTCCCATACCCTCAGCTAACGTTTACAATGTCTTTTTAGACTTTGTTTTATATTCGCATAAGATTCTGTTTTGTCAACACAGCTACCCTCATGTGCTCAAATCTACACTGTCAGACATCATCTTTTCCAGCTGTACTTGTGTTGTGCTTTGTCCCTCGTTTAACGCATGAGTGAATCTGCAGTTGCCATCTCTTACATCGCTGGCTTTCATTTGTAAATGTTGCATTTTTTTCTCCTCACTCAATTGAAGGCAGTGATGGCATGTCTTCAGTACATAATGTTGTGTTCTTATTCATTGCCTTCAGTGTGAGGAAAGCCACATGGTAACTTGGTAACGTCTGTAACTCGTGTCCTTTGCAGTGGATGATAGATGGTAGATGTACGGCCACCATGACTGGTGACCCGTGACAGTCGCTGGAAGGTGAAATTGAGGTTTAAGGAATCTGACCCAGGGGTGAACCAGAGGTGACTGCCAGGGCTTGATGCTCCCTTCAAGGATCCACTGTTTGGAGATGTCCTGAGAGACAAATGGCTTTAAGGCTCCGTGTTTACACAACGCTGTGATGTCACGTGCAGCCAGCCAGGGGTATTCCTATTTAAAGCTTGTGTTTCTGTTCAGCTTTAGTGCATGCTTCAGGACAAACAACAGAGTAAAATACAAACACCTCATGGTGTTTACCAAAAAGATTCAGCTGAGTCAGCTAAAAAAACAAACAGAGAGAAATAGACACATGAGAAGCTAAATAAGTCTTAAAGCCTGATTTAAAAGACCTGAATGTAGCTCCACCTCTGATATGGCTTGGAATTGAGTTTCAAAGATGAGGCACAGAACAGTTCAAATGTAAAAACACCTGTGTTTAAAAACTGTTTTTAAACAAAAAATCAGCTTGCTAAAGCAAGGTGCAACTTAACTTCTGATTAGAATATCAAAGAAATACAGATGTTGGGTGATCACAAAGGTTGCAGATGACCAGATTTTTTATCAGTGAGTAATATTTTTTTCAATTTGAAACACAATAAAAAAGTGGATCACATAGTATTTCAGTGGGAAAGTTCTGAATGTTTAAAATCTGTCTGCTGACTATGAACTGAAGGCTACAGCAGTAACTGTAATTGATACTATTACAAAACTAATTGCATCAGTGAATTGGAAAGCATTACTGTCTGTCTTCCTTTAGTTTTGGCTATACTGTACTTTACAGTATAGAAACTGAACAGTGTTTAATGCATAAGCTGTTTTGAGAACATGGAACAAAGATTGAGAAGCTCTGTTTTGTAATCTTTAAGGAAAAGCACATGCTGTACAAGCTGAATCCCAGCATTGAGCAACACGCAATGATGCAACAGGAAAAAGGGTTAACCCCTTTACCGTCACCCCCTATTTTTGGTATTCACGCCTATTTGGACATACACAAATATAATAGTTCATAGCTGAAGAACTCTGATGGCCACATGCCTACATTTGGTATGATTTGAAAGGAAACATTGTAGTTTATGATGATGTAATAGCATATGGACACAACACATCTCAAAAGACCGAAGATCAAACATTCAATAAAGTAGGCATTGTATAGTTTTCTTGTGCAGAAACTGATGTTTGAAAAGCAATAAAAAAGTCACATTTCACGATAGACCTATTTTGTGCATGCCTTGTATGTCATGTCAACTAAGTCTGTGCTGTGTGTTGATTACTATAAAATTGGTTTCTATCACCCAAACCATTAGGGGTTGTTATTTTGCATACAAAACAGATACTAATGTGCTGGCTGAAAATGTTTCCTCATGTCTTCAAGTTCTGTGACACTGAGAATCACACTGCAACATGTTGTTGCTTATGAGACACAGACGCACTTCTCTGTACCTTTCATCTTGTTTATTGAGTTAAGGCGCCGTAATTCACTAACAGGATGATGTGTCATGTCATATACTTTGCTTCATTAACGTGCTATTCTATGCAAACGGTAGATTTGTACATTGAAAATCGACCGTTTATCGACTCAAAGTTACCGGAAAAGTTTGTTTGGTAAAGACGATGGCTGCATTCCCGGGGCGTGTATATAGTACGTCATTGTGCCACTAGTGGCACATTCCATTTAAAAATAAGAGGGTTCTTTTAACGTGTGCTTGGAATAGGAATTAAGAATATTTATAGTGACTGTACAAAGTCAGGAACATATGTGTCAGGGTGTAAAATGATAAATGATCATTATCCATTGTTATCATTATAATTATGGAATAGACTAATTAAAGCCATATCATCAGCGTATTTAACTAGCTTAACATTGCTGTCCTGCAGTTTCATCTCATTAGTGAAAACAGAAAATAATAAAGGTGATAAAACACAGCCCTGAGGTGTCCATGTTGCGTGTTGACAATGGTGAGAGTGGCATCATCAGTCCCCCTGTGTGCCTTGTAAGCAAACTGTAAAGGGTCCAGTTGTTCTTCTATGGATGAGGTATGATTGTGACCTTGTAGCAAGGCCCTTGTGATCATGACCTTGATGCAATCCTTTTGTAAATCTGGCCAAGTATGTATCAAGCCACTCAGAGTAAAAAAAGTATAACTTAAGTGTAAGAATTGGTGATTTTTACTCCTATACTCAAATTTAAGAATAAAGGTGATTTATCAAATTTCTCTGGTCTTAAAATTACTCTTAAACTGTCAGATATTTAAGAGGCCTCGGGAGCTTTCTTAACTTGGCTAGGATTAGGCAAGACAGCACATAATTGTGGAGACGGAGATGTGCTCACACCTTCCAAGACTAGAAGAATGTTTTAGAAATGTTTGATGATGCACAGTTAATCAAACTTTATCAAATCATCTTTGTCACTGATCTTGTGCGGGATGTAATATCGCCAGCAACTTTGAGGAGTAGTGCAGTTAAAAAGTTATTTTAACACTGCACTTAAAGGTCAAAATAATTGTAATAACTGTTATTGTTCATCAGCAATATTGCAATATTAAACAAATGTGTCTCATAAATAAATAAATAAATAAATAAGACTATGAACCATTGCCAGATGTTGCCTTCTTCAAACTGGAGATTTTCCTGACAGGCTTTGGATAGAACATTGTACCATTTTTTTAGCTTTCCTCCAGGCTCTGAATGGCAAAGGTGAAGCCTGCATTTGTTGTCTGCGATCTGCCTCCATGCCTCCTTTTTATGATGACCTGTGTCATTGTATTGTGTGGGCTACATTTTCCCTTAATTATTTCCTTTTTCAAGTCTACCTCTAGTCCAATTCGGTTTTCTTTTAAAATCAATTTTGCCAACAAGGCATATTTTATAATGAGGGTCTGTTTAACTTTATTGGAAACTTGTGTTGACTATCAAAGAATACAGATTTTTCAAAAGCAGATTGGTTCTTCCCAGGGTTGCCAACCATCCATAAATTTATGGACAGTCCGTAAAAATATATTTTTATTTCACCTTGTCCGTAATTCCGTAAAAGTTTGTCTGTCCCGTTTACTACAGAATGATTGAAAAGTCTCTCCGCAGTTGAACTACTGCATAGAGACTTTTCGATCACCCTATACTTCCTTCATTGCTAAACTCTCCTCCTAGTTACGAACATTTTGTTCAACTAAAGTTTGATGAAGAGCGTAGATAGGTCAATGTACCTGAATGGAATATTGACTGTTAAAACTGTCAAACACAGCAAAAGCTTGTCAGTGAAAAAATAGTCAAATTTAATCAGTCATGTCAGTAAAACCACAAAGTTATGGTTGGCAACCTAACTTCTTCCTCTTTGCAATTTTGCTGATTGATGACCTCATCTTAATCTTTTCATTTGCGGCACCTGTGATTGTCGCAAAAACACGCTTACGAGTTACTCTTGAGAATATTTGAAGACTTTGCTAAGAGAAAGTGTAAGCTGCTTGATAATTAGGTTTTACCGACCACTTTAAGCAAAGAGTGATTTCACTCCTAAGTAAGCTCTAAGGAAGTGTCATAAGTGTAACTCGTAACATACTTGATACATACCGGCCCTGGTCCTTAGTCTCCAGCCATGTCAGTATTATGACAAAGTTTGTCTAATTAGTGTTTTCTTATTGTCTCATCATGTCCCTGTAGAGCTCCGTTATACTGGAGTAATTTTTATATATATATATATCTTTTTTTACATTTATTTTAATTTAACCTTTATTTAACCAGGCAAGCCGTTAAGAACAAATTCTTATTTACAATGGCGGCCCTAAGAAGGTGTGGGTTATTCTTGGGGAATGTTTGGCAAGAGCTTCAATGATGAACACTGCTCAACTTGCTGATGTTTCACGAGGATCAGTGGTTAAGGTGATGTTGGCATGAAAGTCAGAGGGAAAGACATCATCAGTTAGGGGCAACTATGGTCGAAAGCGTATACTGTGACTGTGCGTATGCGTGGACTGTGATGTCCATGCATTGGTTTGAGATGCAATACAAAACAGACGAGCAATTCTGAATCAGTTGACTGCAAATATCACTCTAGGGCGTGAGCAGGCAGTTTCATCAAGAAAAGTCCATTGAGAACTTCACGAAAAGGGATACTATGGTCAGGTTGCAGTGTATAAACCCCTTATTATACCATAAAATGCCCATTTGCAAGTAAAGTGATGCAAAGAGCACAGGCAGTGGCCTACTGAGCATTAGAAAAAAGTCACATGGTCAGATGAGTCATCTTTCACCCTGTTCTCAACAAGCAGATGAGTGAATGTGTGGCGCATGCCAAAAGAAACCTACAGGCCCGAGTGCTTGTTTCCCATAGTGAAGGGTTCTGTTATGGTGTTGGGGGAATTTTTCTAGCATGGCTTAGGTCCACTCAACCCCTTAGAGGGCAAGGCAAATGGCAATAAATACAAAGCCTTTCTGAGTGATCACCTTTATACTATGGTGAGGCATTTCTATCCTGATGGGAGTGGTCTCTTCCAGGATGATGATGCCACATCCACGGGGCACGAGTGGTCACTGAATGGTTGGTGTTGGTGTTCACTATGTTGGTGAACATGAAAACAATGTAAACCATATGCCATGGTCATCTCAGTCACCAGAGGCCTCATTTATAAAACATTCTTACGCACAGATTTGATCTTAGAATGTGCGTACGCTCAAATCCACGCCAAAATTCAGATTTATTAAAATGGTCTTTGACGTGGAAAAGTACTCAGCTCCACGTCAGGTTTCAACTTGGCGCCCGCACGTTTCCTTGTGGCAATGTTGGAGTACTGCAGGTATTTGGAAATCTAAGAGCACCAACATGCCGTCTACTGCCTAATTGTTTCCTCATTATTATTATTATTATTATTATTATTATTAGTAGTAGTAGTAGTAATAGATGCTGTTGTAGTTGTATTACCAGATTGAACACATTGCTTAGGCTATACGTAATGGTTTGCACAATAAAGTTATTAATAAATTAAAACAACATAAGCTAGGCTACTTGTGGAAAACAAAACAAAAACACACATTGGTTTTCCAAAACTACCCCTATTAGCATAATTTACACATCCTTTAAGGAAATGTATTTAATATACATATTATGGTTCCACACATGTAAAACATTTCAGTCAATCTATAGGCTATAAAATGTCTGTCACACGCCACGTGACGATGGGAACAGAGCAGCCAGGAGACGGAGTGGAGTTTGTCGGTCTACAGACCAGATTTTTATAAATTTTTTCCTGTCTCTCCCCCCAGACATGGGGAAGAAACAGTGGGAGTAGCAGGTTAACATATAACAAACACAAACACAAAATCTTCACCCTACTCGCCGCAAAGCTTTCGGGTAAAAACAACGAACTAAAATAACAAACTAAAATAATCATAACTTACGGGACACCGCGCCTCTTCATCCGGAGTTCCCCTGGAACCTCCCCAGGCACACACATATCCAGTGACCTTTCAAGTGCTTCCCACCCATGCATACTGGGACACTCGAACTTTGCAGTCCGAGTTCTCTTACCCATTCATACAGAGACACTCGCCACTCCCCACAGTGAGAGTTCTGGCAACCAGCCCCAAGACACTCTCCACTCTTCCAGTGAGAGTTCTTGGGCTGTTGCCCAGAAACACTCTCCACTGCCGAGTGCGAGCTCTCTTTCAATAAAACCAAGGGTCGAGAGGCGGACCCTCTTTCAGGGCACCCTCTTGCTCTCCTCCACAATCACACAGAGGGAGAGAGGTGGACACTCTTAGTGCACCCCCTCTCCCTCTTCCCCACACACACAGGAAGCACTCTACTCAGTCACTTTCGACAAACGCACACAAAACTCCACAAACATCAAACATCACTCCACAATACAACGCTCCACAATGCTCCACAACACTCCACAACATACGTGCACGCGCACTCACACCCATATACACACACACCAATGACAAGACCAACTCTCAATACACACGGAAACAAAGACAAAGACTAACTCTCAATACACACAAACTCTCTGGCAACACACACATAAATGACAAAGACACTACGTGTCTGGACTGCTCTGTTCCCGTTCAGGGTTTGTCACGTGGCGTGTGACAATGTCCAATAATGCAGTGGTTTGCAAGAGGAAAAATGGCAGCATTGGCACTTCTCGAAGATATCGCCAACCGCACAATAAGAAGGGAACGAGTTATTAGATATCGGGCCAGAGGGTGAGGCAGACTTCTTTGTGCATGATGATGAATTGCTGATAAGCAGGTACCATTTGCAGAGAGCTATGCTATTAATCAAATCAAATTTATTTGTATAGCGCTTTTTACAATTGAATTGTCACAAAACGCTTAACAGAGGGGGAACCCAGGCCTAGAACCCCCAAAAACAGCTTTGTGCCCAAATGGGCCCGAATTTACAGAGATGCACCAACTGCAACCAGGCCATACCCTGGCTACAGGAACATTCCAAAGAGAAATTGATGACCGGTCAGGCATATCCCAGCCATCGGTTAGTAGAATTATGCCAGCTGTACTTCGAGGCATCATTCGTTTGTCCCCTCAGTACATAAAGTTTCCTTACACTGCCGAGGAGCTGCAGAATGTGAAAGATTATACATTATGCCATTCTTGAGAAGTTATACTTTATGCCATTTTCATATTAAACTCCCCAGTAATCTCTGTACTCAAGAATTCAGAGACTTTATCCTTGAGATGAACTGCAGGGACAGCACTGACAGAGCACATCAGCGGTTCTGGAACTCTTTGTTCCTGTGTGATGTGGCTTGTAGGCGGTAGTAGTGCTTTATGGCAGTTTTATTAGATTACCCGAAATGTATTTACTGCAGGCTATAAAATCCAAGATGAGTAATCGAGCTGGTCAATAATTGGACCGGGTGAGGATGTTTACAATTATAAGGAATGTCCTTTGATGCAGAGGAAGTCATCCATTGTTTGTGAAGGAGTCGCACTCAGTCAACACTTGTGTAATTTGGTCTTCATGAGAGGTATTAGGTCTGCTTCTCAGCTCAGCAGCTGGTCTTGACCAAGGGGTGTGCCAGAAGTAATGTAGCAATCAAATTACCACCTGAGCCAACAGGCTTTAAACAAACTGGAGCAGGGCTTGCACAAAACACTACCAGTGCATTCATTATGCTCACTGCCACATCTCATCAGAGGTACAGAAGTTCAATTAGCTGGTTATGAACATTTGGAAAAAGTTAAACATTCACAGCCAATTCAATGAATGATTTAATTCTTAATTCTTTAAGCCCATGCTGACTAGCTAATTTGATAAACTCAAGGCAGGAGACATTTATATTTTCATTTTAAACATTTAGCAGATGCTCTTATCCAGAGTGACTTACAAGATGTGCATTTATACATGGTAAGATCATTCATTGTTTGCGCAAGAGATCAGTGTAGTAATACAGCAATAGGCATTATTGTTGGCAGCTGCATACCATACCTGTAACACAGGGAAAGAAAAGGTTAGTAGATTTTTTTTACAGTATTAAACAAATACAAATACTAAATACAGTATTAAATGTGTAGACAGTGGTGATGACAATTAATTATTGTACAGAATCAGTGGTAATGGAGTCTGAAGAGGTGGAATTTTAGTCTCTTGTGGAAGATGGACAGTGATTCTGTGGTCCTGACCAGGTGCGGGACATCTTTCCACCACCGAGGGGTCATGACAGAGAAGAAGCGAGATCGCGAGGAACAGCTGCCTGGGGCCCGGAGGGATGGAACAGTCAGTTTGCCAGAGAAGGCAGAGTGGAGGGGTCTGGCTGGGGTATAGGGTGTGATGAGTGTCTGGAGGTAGGAGAGAGCAGTTCCTCTAGTGGCTTGATAAGCCAGCACCAGTGATTTAAATTTGATGCGTGCTTCGATAGGGAGCCAGTGCAGAGAGGTGAGTAGTGGGGTGACATGCATGAACTTGGGTTGGTTGAACACTAGAGGTGCGGCAGCATTCTGGGCCAGTTGCAGTGGCTCGATGGCATAGGCCGGTAAGCCTGTCAGCAGGGAATTGCATTTGTCCAGGAGTTGTGTGGCCTCTTGGGTGAGGAACGGTCGGATTCTCCGGATGTTATGGAGGAAGAATCGGCAGGTCTGCGTGATTGTTGCAATGTGGCCCGAGAAGCACAGCTGGTCGTCCAGGGTCACTCCAAGGCTCCTGGCAGACAGGGACAGACTCTATGGAGCCTTCCACGGTGATTGAAGCATCAATCATCAGGGAGCTCTTTGCTGGGAGGAAGTACAGCTCTGTCTTCCCCAGGTTCAGCTTCAGGTGGTGGGTGGACATCCAAGCAGAGATGTCAGGCACCAGGCATGCAGAGATACGCACCAGGACCTGGGTCTCAGAGGGGGAGAAGGGGAGAAAGAGTTCAGCATTTATCACGACATGGGCTGCGGAACGCATTTCGAATGGGTAGGGCCAAGAATGACGTGACGTTGCGTCCCCCTCTCAAGCCACACGCTCATAACGCATTACTTTATTTATTATTGTTATTTATTATTGCTGTTTTTATTTTTCCTGATTATAGCCTACACTTGAATCACAATCAAATAGTATCATATGCATTACTTAACCAGTATGATTAGAAAATCATTTGACACGTCAAGTCCAGTTGTATAGGATTAAAAAATGTCAACACTCACCACCCCATCTTAAACGTTCCCAAAGAAGTTCATCTGTCTCTCGTTGAGCTGGATGAAGCCACTGGCAATGGCAAGAACATCCACATTGGCCAAAGCATCCCTGTGTCTGTGGCTGCACATCAAGTCATTGAGTCTCCTTTTAGTCATTGTTGACCTTAGATAAGTCTTCATATGACGAAAGGTTGAGAATGACCTCTCGGCGCTGGCAGTTGACATGGGAATTGTATAAAACAATTTCAACAGCCTGTGTACATCTGACAATAGGGTTTTTGCTACCGGAGCAGCATTCATTGCCGATTTTACTGATGCTACCGTTGTGACGGCAGAGGGGCTAACATTAGCTGGAGCACTGGCAGTTGTGGGGCTAATTGGCAATTCTACTGCTGGTTCCTCAGGCTCAGAGGGCTCATTGTCGGCTGGAGTGACGGTGGTTGTCTCAGCCACCTTGGTTAACTTTGACCTGAAGAAATCAGTTATTTTTTGACGCTTCATCGTTCAATTTAATGTTACTATTGCTTAAACTTTAGTGAACACACTAGCAGTCTGCTTATATAGAGCGTTTGTATTTGTTCTGTGGAATTCACGTTAGTGTGATGTTAAGCTCACATGATACAAATAACCTATCAATCATTAGGAAACAGAGTTTGTTGCTTGTGATAGGCTACGTACTGTACGTAGGCTTACAGCTACTGGAAATTAGCCCGGGAAGCGCGCGGTAAGTGCAATACATTAAGAACGTAATATATTTGCTGATAGAATTTTTACACAATGTTTGATATTTGATGCACACCAAACCGGTATGGCCCTACTGGGTTCCACGAGATAACAGAAACAGTGGGTCAATGTCTCTTCCTGGTTATACCTTGTGAAAATAAAAATATCGAGATTGACCCTATTTTGATTGAGGCATTTGAGGCATTTCATAGCAGCCTGAGATGTGATCCGATGATTCAAATCCTGATCTAGTACTGCACCAGGACAATGTTCTGTTTCAGGAAACACAGAAGAAGCCTTTTCTATTCTTAAAGACTACAGACAGATAAACAAGGTTTTGATGCAGTGAAAAATCGAATGCATGGTCTAGCCTCACTTGGCAGATGTTTTGTACGTCTGCCTTTATCAGCCAGGGTTAAATATGTCTAGTGACAACTGTGTGCATGAAAAGATAAGCATGCATGGACTACCCATAATTGCAAGGCAGAGGAGCACTGCATTTTTATACTGCTTCTGTCCCAAATAAATCATAATCCACTTGAGCAAATCTTTTTAAAGATAAATGCCTTCTGCATGCTGATTGGCCTGGTAAAACACCCGCTGCTTTTGATTGCTTGGCCTTTGTACCTACAGTATCTCAGTTTAAAGCATGGTTGTCAAAACATACACATACAAATGCACTTTTAGAGAGAAACTGTAGGATATTCTATATAGTAAAATTGAAATGAGTGATTATTTGCATGCTATATTCTCTATTAAAATCTATGACTTTTCCTATGTATAGATTTCTCAACAATCAGGAATTTGGATAGAAAAATAATTTTTTTAGACCAAAACAACTTATTGAATATACACTGACACAAAGCTAACTGAAAGGTTTTAATGAGGAAAATTGATTTGTATCAAGTTATAAATTAGCTCTCACCTCAGTTAAGAGTACATGTTCAACTGAAATGGAAGATGCTGATTAAATGTGGTTGAACTATCAATGTCCATCAAGGGACTGGTGTTGGAAATTAGCTTCGGCTATATACACAGGTACAGTGCATCGGACACTGCTTCTGGGGCTGTCAATGCTGTCTGTGCTTGTCTCTGTGCTAGTTAAATAAACTAATAAACTAAAAATGAATGCAAACTGTGCATTTCATTAGGGTTAATGTACACAAATCCATCCATCCATCCATCCATTGTCTAAGCCGCTTATTCCTGGTCAGGGTCGCGGGGGGGGTGCTGGAGCCTATCCCAGCATGCGTTCCGGGCGAGAGGCAGGAATACACCCTGGACAGGTCGCCAATCCATCACAGGGCACACACACCATTCACTCACACACTCATACCTACGGGCAATTTAGACTCTCCAATTAGCCTAACGTGCATGTCTTTGGACTGTGGGAGGAAACCGGAGTACCCGGAGGAAACCCACGCGGACACGGGGAGAACATGCAAACTCCGCACAGAAAGGCCCCCGGCCTGGATTCGAACCCGAGACCTTCTTGCTGTGAGGCGACAGTGCTATCCACTGCACCACCGTGCCGCCCTCACAAATCCACAAATGTAATGTAATTTTCTCATTTTTGAATCCACTTTATTAACAATGTTTCTGTGCTCAATTCCTTATTCAGTACGCTGTTGATATTTCAAAACAAAAAGATATAAATCTATGTGCAGCTTAGCAACAAGGGCAGTCTGGAAACAGCTGTATCAATAAAACTACTGATAAGATTTTCTTATATTATAAAACACAGGATTGACAAGCGGAAATAATGAATACAAACTCATAACTTTTTTATTCCACAGCATCAGATTGTGTGGAAATATAATCCCCTGTTTTTTAAATGAACTGTAATTCTTAGAGCAAGTTAAAGTTATTTCATGTGACTTTTCACACGGTTAAGTAACCTTCCCTTTTCTTACCAACATGTTTAAATATACATGATTCTACGGGGGTTACATTAATATAGGTGGGAAAACAATAGCTTATCCAGGAGATCAGCTTTCAGGAAGATGTAGCATACCATTCTAGACCTACAAATGCATACAGCTACCATAGTTTTAGAGTGTGGGTACCTACCTTTAGGATGGGAAGGAACATTAAAGATGTAGACCTGCATTATTCAAATAACCCACCTTATGACATCATGGCTCGGGAGAAAAAATGAAAATTTCTGAAACCTGTTGAGCAGGAGGTCTTGAATTCCACATTTTTTTTAACCATGAAATGACAATGACCGCATTTTCCAAACTTTTATAATGTTGGCTTCCACTATTGTTCCATAACTATTGCACAAATGTAATATAAAGGATTTTTATGGGAGTAGTCCTTTAAGAATGTAATTATGCTAATCTGACATAAACCCAGAGGTGGTGTCAGGGCTGAAACAGCTGTGAAGTCTAGTGATTTAGTTTTTCTGTTATTAAACTGTTCGTACCATTTCAAAAACTGATCAGATTGATAATTCCCAATAATGTTAGTTAATATTATTTTGTGAAAAATTATCCCTGGATCCACTTGGAGTGCCGAGTTTACAATCATACAAGAAGAAGAGGCCAACCAGTTCATTGGTTCATTTGAGACCATGTATATAATATGCTATAAATATCCCATGTGCATATCCATGTTCCAGTGCAATGATAACAAAAGATTCTCCTCTCTCGTCCTCATATATACATTTATAAATGCAAAGCGAGAATAAATGTAAAGGAATTAAAAAATATAAGTTTATGTATAATTGAATATAAGTGTTGATATA